>CM042990.1:18205820-19615462 GCA_023678885.1 Pogostemon cablin
TTATCTTTAAATTTCTTGAACATATTAGGATATTTAATTCCAACTTTAGTATATGAATGTCATAAAAAATTTCGTTCAAGCAAGTTTCACATATTTATCCATGTGATTTAAAGATGGAATAATATCATTTCGTATTCCATGATTAAAAATGAACATCTGGTTCATCTATGTTGCCCAAATAACCCAATTTCTCATGCCACAATTTATATATTTTTGGGTCTAATAGGTTTAAGTCATTGCAACATGTAAATAATTTAACAAATACAACCACTTTATTACATGTGACACTATTTCATGGAAGAAAAATATTGTTACTTTAATGTATCATGTGCTTCAGGCACCACTTCTAATTTTATAAAATAAGATATCTTATACATTAAGATCACACTTGATCATCTTCATAATTTACGAGCTCAAACACCAAAAGATCTTGCACCATAGCCCAGTGGTTATATCATGTGATCTAGCAATAAAGTCGTGGGTTCAAACCCTATAACTCATATTAGTTATAGTTAAAAAAAATCTTTGCTTCAGGAAAAATCATATGATCATATGACTCACCATTGATACATTTTATTTTTTTAATTGTATCTAATTATATCAACCAAATATTTTGGTATACAACATATACGAGACCAATGATAATTATATTCATATTTATAGCAATTCTGCTTCTGGAGAATTGTTAATTGTTGAATAAAATTTGTGTTTTGAGCTTGAATTTGTTTAATTCATTCTATAAGATGTGGGTAATTATTGTAATGTCTTTAACTTCAACGCTCTGCTAGAGCTAATTTGAATGATCTCAACCACCTCGATAGATCAATTTTAATTACTCGACTACAACCTTTTACTTATCATAAAAAAATAAAACGTTCTTCAGGTACTAGTTTGAACCATAGTATTTCATTATGAGTAAATTATATTTTTCTTCTAGCAATAATGCAGAAAGAAACTTAGAATACTTTATGTATTGTAAAATGGAGTAATATTTGTAACTGATTTAAAATTTTAAAATAAAAAATACAGTCAATCATATAAAGTCTGATGGAGAATTCTCAAAGTTTGTTAACGATCCTTCAGGGATTGTCATATATTAAATGAATCATTTCTCAACAAATACTCATTGTTAGATATTATAAAGAAGCATATTATTGATTATGTCTTCTGGACATTGGTTCATTTAAAATTTCGAATAATAATTCAAGAGGTAAGGTGGTTAATATTAAACCCACATTAAGTATTTTGTCATCATTAGTGAGCTCGTCAAATTTTCTCTTTATTAATGTCAAATATTTTCACAAAAATACAGCTATCATGTATTCCTTTTACATAAAGTCGCGAGTGTGTGAATATATATAAACATATACACAATCATAAAATTTTTCATGAGTCTATCCAAAAAGAATAATGACGTGAATTATAAAGAAATAAAAATATTTTTAGAACTTTCCAAAGAGTATTGATCATATGTTGTGCATGTTTCTATTGCTTTAATCTATACCACACACCTTGCAAATCTCACATGCATTTAATCTATAAATACATATGCCAACCATTTCTATAAATTTTAAGAAAAATAATATAACAACATCGAGTTCATATTCAATCTTAAACACATTTTTTAATATTTAAAATAAATAAATAATTGATCATCCATAAGAAATGACTAAACACATTCATATTATTACATAATGTGAGTAATTTGGTCTTTTGGACTTTTTTCTGTATGTATTCCATGTCATTAAAAGATACAGTGATAACCCTTTGCAAAATTTCAGAAATTTTTTTTTAAAATGAAACTAATAAAATATTATTAATGCATATCTTTGAAATTTTAAGTAATCTCATCTTCTCTAGTAAATAATTTTTGTTTTCTATTTAATAGAAAAACTTTAGTAATCATGTGTCATAAGTTTACTCCAAAATTTTATTATTTAAAAAAAAAATAACGGGCACATATATCACAACTAATGAGAGAAAAAAATTGATCACTTTCAGAGAAAAAATTTTGATCCTAATAAAATTTACCATATTAGAGAAACTGTACCGCTACATTGGTATGACTGAATGGAATGACAGTGGAATGGAATGAACTCATGAATGGAATGGTAATGGGAATGAAATGATTAAAAATTATTTTTATCATGATTGGTATCGTTCAGGAATAACTCAAGTAATAGAATTTGTATTCCTTAATTAATTCAATCTTATTAATAATATTTTTATAATATTACATTTAAAATTTTAGTGAATATTTTATATATTTTAATAATTATAAATAAATATTAAATTAAAAATAAAATAAAATATTAATATTTTTAAAATATAAATAAAATTTAAAATACAAATAAAAAAATTTATATATATTAAAAAATATTAGACTATGTATATAAAATTATATTTATATTTATATTACATGTTTATATTCAATTTAATTAATAATATAAATTTTTTATATTTAATTTACTAATTTTTAAATATTAAAATAATTATATTCATTTATATTTAAATTTTTTAAGAATTAAATTTAATTTTATATTTTTTTACTGAGTTGAGTATATAAAAATATTTTATTTTTTTATTTAGATTTTAAATGATTAAATAGATGTTGTATAAATTAAAAAAAATTATATATATATATATATATATATATATATATATATATATATAGGAATAGACAATATCATGGGGGTGGGAGGAATGCACATTCCCACATATAAGGTAATATCCATTCCTTTGGAATCGGTATTGCTATTCATAAAAATATATCAATGGCAAGAATGGGAATGAGATTAGGAATTACGATTCTATTCCCACTTCATTCCATCATACCAATCATGCCCTACGTGTTTTCCTTATTTGTTCGCTGAACAATAATAAATAAAATATTAATTTACATGCTCCAGCTATCAAGCACAATCCAGAATCCAAATAAACATATTATCATAATTTGATAAAAAAAATATGCAATAAAAATTTCAAAATAATATGAAGTGCTGCAAATCAATTTTGATGAGAACAAACTATTTCAAAAATAAAATTCATGAGAGCATATAAGATTGAGTGAGGCATGCATGAGCCCGCCTTTAGAATTTAGTATTATGGGTAAGGATATATTGTTTTGTTCTAAGGGGTATATACTTTAATTAATAAGGGTACACCATTTTGTTCTAAAGGGTATACACTTTTCATTCATATTTTTTATTTTTCTTCAGAAAATAAAGGTATACATCTTTATACTATAGGGTATACAATTTAACACAAAATTCTAAAGGCGCACAGAGTGTGCCCCGTGCGGCTGGGTGCACACAAGTTTTTGCCTATAAGATTACTGTTTGTAAGCATAACATTCCAATATTATAATGAAATTCACGTCACATTACTGTTCAAAAAAAATCCACAAATCTTATATCACAAAATTTTCAAAAAAAAAAAATATCATCAACAACAAATCTTATGTCATAATATTTTTCCAAAAAAAATTCAAATATCATCGACAATAAATCTTATATCAAAACATATTCATGTTAAAAATTCATATAAATCAATTAATGAATATTTTTTTAAAAAAATGGTTATGGGCAGTTATATATAGACGATAGGAAGGTGATGAAAATAATATGTTCTTTATACTAAAATCGTCACCGAAGAACAGGAAAACTGATGTGTTTACATTATCACCATTATCGATCATCAATTGGATTAAAGAATAAAATTAATAAATTACGTGTTAGAAAATACACGATTATTTTCTAGGGCAACATCTCAAATCTTTGATTCTTTATTTACTGCAAAACATCAACTCTAAAGAGAATACGACAACATCCAACTCTCAAGAGAATAATCGTGCTGAATAATAAAAATAAAAAAAGAAGATAATCGCGTAATTAGATAGAGAAAGAGAGAAGAAAGAGAGAGAAGGGCTAGAAAAGGGGGTTTTCCTTCCTGATCATAAACTGTTCATACATCCTCTATATATTACTCTCACTCCCTATATAAGTGGAGAGTAGATTGTTCCTTACCAGATCACCCTTATATAATATTACAACAGTTCTAATTATATATTTTTTATTTTTTTATTTTTTTTTAAGTAAGAAAAATGTTAACTAATTTATTTATGAGAGGAAATGAAAAATTATTTCGTTCGACTAGTAAAATCGAATTTAGCGTAAGTAAAATTAAATACTCCTTCCGTCTCAAACTCGATGTCTTAGTTACTGTAGAGACGAAATTTAAGAAAAATTGTTTTTTGACTAACTTTATTGACTTTTTAGGGGTATTGTAGTATTTTTATGTAATAAATAAATTATAAATTATATTATGTGTGTTAGATGAAAGTGGTATTTTTGAAATTAAGATAAATTTTTAGGGTTGATGGTTGATGTGAATTTTTTTTTTTTTAAATAAGATAATTAGTTTGGTACGAATTAAAAGGGAACGTAAGACATCTTGGACGGATGAAGTATTTGACTATTATCATACAGATCCCAGCAAAATAAAAATGCAAATCATTCTTCGTCTTCCTCAATTCATGGTCGAATGATTTCTTCCTCTTTTGTTCCTTTCGGAACTCAGCACTACTTTCCTCTCTCTCATCGAAGATGAACAGAATACGAATTCTGGATCAACGATAATCTCATCTACACATGTTCAATTCCGAACTAGCTTCAGATTCCCAATCACTTCGAGTTTCGCTTCATTTTTCTCTGAATTTGACTGAAATCTCAAATGGGCTTGGCCTAATTCTCATTTCTCCGGTGAAAATCGGATTAATCTTGAAATCCATCTCGTTGCTGATCATCTATGTCGTTTTCTTTGAAAAGGGGGTGCTTCGAATTCTTGATGGTTGAGGATCTATAGGTGCCATTGTTGTCTTTCTTGATTAATCAAACCCTAGCTGTAATTCCTCAGTGAGACTGACTAATCTATGAAGACAAGTTATTCATTTGGTCCTAGTAATAGTCCCAAGTCATTCCAGGCATATCCAAGGGGAGATTTTGACTTAGAATCTGGAATTCCCAAAAAGTCCAGGAAACTCAAGAGTAATCCCTTGAGAATGATAAGAACATTGGGAAATAGGATCCATCATTATTATAAACTCCATCCTCTTTTGCTACTTTTGATTAGCTTATCAATTGGGATTACTGTCATCTTCTTGTTATCAGTATATGATGGCCAATTCAGTATGATATCTAGATATAATGCATTGGAGGGTGATGTTGATAGTTATCCATTTTCTAACTTTAGGAATCTTGTTATGGTAGCGGGGCATTCGGTTTACACAAGTAGTAGTTGTGAGAAGGTTGATAAGGAGGATGCTTGGTATTTGGAACCATATCAGAAGCATCCAGGACAAGCTGCAACTTTTGTTACACATATACAGAAGGGTGTGGAGATTACAGATGAGGATGATGCAGCATTGCTTGTGTTCAGCGGTGGTGAGACTCGAAAGGATGCTGGCCCGCGTAGTGAAGCTCAGAGCTATTGGATCGTGGCAGAGTCGAAAAACTGGTTTGGTGAGTGAGTTATTATTATTTTTTCATTGCTTTTGATGGATTCTGTGGAATGCTTGGATGGCGATGTGAATTAATCTAAGTGGTTTATTATATTGCAGTGTGATGTTTGAAGAGATTAAAACTGGATGGATTGTTATTGTATGAGATTTGATTATGTTCTTTGAAACTCCTTTCTGTTTGTGCACTTGATTAATATATTTGAATTTTCTAGTTACTTCTTGATCAATGTTTACTTTAGGAACTATGGAGACCCGGTTATCCCACAATTTTAAGTGAATAATGTAACATTTAATTACAAAGGTATGGTGAGTGAGTTCTTTGGACCGCTTTAGATATTATCTTTGAAGATTTTAAAGAAGAACCATGTTTATGGATTAGAAGGGATGTTTTTCATAAGCCTCTGTTTATCAGTATTGAATTACATTCTATTGAGAGATTATAAATTGGATTACTTGTTACCCTCTGTGCTTGAAATGGTCTCACGGTATAGCTTCTAATAGACGTGCTCTTCTTTGGACTGTTAATTAGGTGGATTTTATGGACTTTAGTTGATGTTTATAAACATGGCTTTATTGGAGCTCTCAAATTTTATTTTTATTTTTTTTATCTTTCTATTGCAACCAAAATAGTTCAACTTCCTTATCATTCTGAAATAGTCAAAATTGAAATCATTCCACGTATAAACTTACTGTCTCATTGTTTGATGTCTTGGCCAAACACATGGGCTTCAATCTAATATGTGGACACATATTCTCATATTAAATGGAATAATTGTGAATTAAGCTATACCTTTGAAATCACCTTGATCAGATGTTACATTCAGCAGCAGTTAATCCAACAGTATATTAGTTGCTGTGAAATCTTGGTATACTTTTTGCGATGAAAAATACTCCTCATCTAAAGCCAAGTTAAGTTGGATTAACTATGAAGGGGATATTGAGATGTGAATGAAACCAAAATCTAAATGAAACTTACATTTCTAAAACTTTGGGGTTCAACTAAATTTTGAGAGTCAGCCATTGACATTGTATACTTCCGTAACAAAGTTTGGGCTGTAAATATGTATATGAGTGTCATGAATCACTACTTACCTAGCTTGGAAATTTCAAATTCGACTCCAAGACTTGGTTATCTGGCACAGATAGGTGTATATTAGAAAGTAAATCTGCAGAGCACTTCTACTTGTTATCTTTTTGAGTTTCGCATACCCTGCTTTATTTTTGTTTGCATTTTCCTTTCGTTCATTCTCTCAGATGCAGTTCTTAGGTGGTCAAGAATTAATGATGTAGATTTATTGCTTTGTTGAAATGGATTTATGTCGTCGTATTCTACTTTTCGGCGACAAGTTGTCTGATAATTAATCCTACTCGATAACTGGCATGTTCTTTGAGAGAAAAATGAAAATAAACTTTTAAAAGTGGTTGTTTTTGATGCTATGGCCATTCAATTACTTCTTTTTTAATAGAGAGAGAGAGAGAACTTGTACAAGACATGAACATTTATCATGAACAGGTTTTTTCTCCAGTTAACATCTAACATTATCTGATTTAGAATGACCTTAGAAAAATTAGCTCAGAAATTGCACAATATAATGAATTTATATGATTCCAAGAAGCCTTGTTTGAGAGAGTATGAACGCTACCCCCACACACATACACGAAAGTCATAGAACCTTTGGATTCCTCCTCGAATTCTTTTGCTCTAGTTTTGCAATTTGTTACAGAAGGTACTTACCTCGATCATACAATTCTTCAGTTCCCTGTCTATTTTGCTGTTTCGTATTGATCGTACTGTTATATTTTGATAAGTTATCACATCTTATGCCATTCATGCATTTTTTTTGGATCCATAAGTAATCAGGAAACTGTATCTTGAAATTTGATTTTATGCATCTAAAATCTATCTCCATGTGCAAATTGTTAAGGCAAGCAAGACACTGTGAGAAGTAGAGCACTCACTGAAGAATATGCTAGAGATAGCTTCGAGAATCTTCTCTTTAGTGTGTGTCGTTTCCGGGAGCTTACTGGCCAATATCCACACAATATTACTGTAAGTTTGTATTAATTTCCTCTTTGTTATGAGTTTCAAAAGCTGAAATTAGTTTATGCCTTTATGGTCAATACTTAACAAAAAAATTGGAACTTATAACTTATTACTGAGATTTTTATCACCCAGAGTTGTATATGATGCTTGAATCAAAATGAATGATTCATCAGTCGTACCCATTTATCTGTGCAGGAAATTTACGTGGAAATGATATATCATATATATTTCTGTTTTAGCATGTACTTCGCCGTTGTACTCTATTCCCTTCTCCCCAATTTGAATATTAGATCCTGTGTTTTACCAGATCATCTTCTTTCTTTGGTGCTAAAACCCTCAGTTGTATTCAGTGACTTTGGAGTTGTATGATTACATCACAAGTTCCATGAGAGTGAAGTTCAACTTTGTTTCTGGTTTTGACACAGATTGTTGGTTATGACTTTAAGGAGGAGAGGTTCGTTAATCTGCATCGTTCAGCTCTCAGGTTTCCGGAGGCTAGGTTCCACTATTCAGGCACACCATCATCCCAAACCTCGAGGGAAGCAGCAGTAAAAGGCGAAGCATTGGTGAGAACTCAGTTTCAAGAAGATCCATATGGTTGCTTGGGTTCTTTGCGACGAAAGAAACTCAGACGAGACCCCTTTCACCGGTCGATTCCTTATCCCAATGGATGTCCAGAAATTGCTGCTTTGTTCAGGTATTGTGGAACTGCACCATATCCAGACTATCTACCTTGGGATTAATAATTCATTCGGTATCTTTTCTTAGTTTTTATGTATTGAGTTCTTACGAATTACTATTATAGTACTGAAATTCATGAGATATATATTTAAAGAAAAAGAAAAAGAAAAAGAAAAGAAAAGAAAATTCAATACCCCATATTGCTCTTGTCTAACTTGATGATACCTCCACCCTCTTGCTGTTAATTTTTTTTTTCTTTTCATTACTATTATTATATTAAGTGGAGTTAGATTTACGTTAATTTATGTTTTACTCTATTTAATACTCACACAATTCCATAAACAACCACGTTGCAGGTTCCAAAAGATCTTAAATGGTCTAATTTAAAACCAATCGGATGATTCTGAGAAATTAAACTACAACGTAAAATTTTCTAAGGTTTTGTTTGGATGGAGTCATTTCAAATTCAATGAATTTGAAAATGATTTAATTTTAAATTCATTGGATTTTAAATCAATTAATTTAAATTCTATTATTTGGATAAAGACAAAGACTAGAATGAGACAGTCTTATATTTTAAAATTCATGGAACCGATTTATACCAGGTCAAATTCACTAACTGACCCCAAATCAATGTCACATTCCCTCCCCCAAATCATGCTACGTTACAAATCAAAATTAATTTAAATTCTATTATTTGGATAAAGACAAAGACTAGAATGAGACAGTCTTATATTTTAAAATTCATGGAACCGATTTATACCAGGTCAAATTCACTAACTGACCCCAAATCAATGTCACATTCCCTCCCCCAAATCATGCTACGTTACAAATCAAAATTAATATTTTCCCCGCTGTGTCCCCTCACAATGTCTTTCTCCTCTCTCTCCCTTATCTTTCTCTCTCTATTTCTCACAATGTCTTCTCCTCTCTCTCTCCCTCTGTTTGTCATTACTCGTCGTATCCACACCGCCGATGAGCTGATGCGTTCGTCGGGCTCTACAATCCCGGTAGCGAAAGATCGGTTGCATGCGGTGGTGGTAGTCGATGGACTGGCTTTCGGTGGACGGCGGTCGTTAGTGCGAGCTATTGGCGGCTCCGGTAAAAAAGAAAAGATGGGACTGGATTTCGTTGCACTTCCAGTTTTGGAGATTTTTTTTTTTGAGAAGATGGTTGTGAGAAGCTTTCAATTTTGAGATTTTTTGGGGAAGGAGAGAGAACACGTCTCTTCTCTTGTGAAATTACCCGCTTCCTTCGAATGTTGACTTGCCACTTTGATTTTTAACTTTCCCTTTTTAATGTTGGGAATAACCTAAATCAAGTGCAGTTGGGCTTTAATTCTCCGAACAACTCCTAAATCAAATTCCATATATGAATTTGGGCCATCAATTTTGATTGTCCAATCCAATTTGGGAATATTGAACCAATTCTATCTTTTGCTTTTTGAGCAGCCTTCATCTTGTTTAAGAAATTATGGCAAAGAACGTAATTTTTTCATTTTTCGAAATCATCTAATTTTGACGTCACTTTATAGTATTTTTACTTATGGGATTGACTTAAGTGGAACTAGTGCTGATTACCAGTCATGTCAAGAAATTGGAGAGCATGGATGTGCATTCTTTCTTGTCTATTCATCTTTCCAAATGGGTTGTTTTCATTGTGATTTTTTAGCAGCATTTCATTTTAAAAACTTGTTTGCTATCTAGCCATAAATTTTGGTCAAGATGGGTGTTTGCGTACTCCTTTGTTTTTGTTGTGTTATAGCCTGCATGCATGTGTGTGTGAGGTTTCATACAATGATAAACACGTGGAAGGTGATGATTGGTGAGTTAGTGTTGATGAGGATTGACTAAAGGATCTGCATGAAGAGAAGGAGCCGTAGGATTCAAGCTCATCTCAGCCATGCATTAAGGAAGGAATCAAGTTAGTTAGGTGGCTAGTTGGTTTGTTGAACCGTCTAGAAGCTTCATGTGAGATGCCAAGAATGGCAGTTGCATCAGTTGGATTGTTGGTGATCATATAAGTACTATGATCAGTCGGTTGAATCAACACAAGCATCAACACATCAGTATACAAGTTAGGAAAAACACATTAGGGTTAGTGTGCATAAGTTCATCATCCTCTCTTCCTCAAGTGTGTATTGTAATCATCTTAGTGAGTGATCTTTCCTTCAAAAGTGGACGTAGGCTTACGCCGAACTACTATACATCTTTGTGTTGATCTCTTTCATTTCATTTTTTGTTTATCAATCAATTCGAGAGTGAAACGTGAGTGATCAATCAACCAAGTGTGTGAGTTCTTGAGAGGTTTAACAAGTTCTTGCTCAAGTACATAAGAAGTGGCGCCTTCTGTGGGAAGAAGAAGCAGCCACAAGTAATCAGATCAGAGGGGAAGAATCATGGTTACAACCAAGTTTGATGTGGAGAAGTTTTCAGAGAAAGTTGATTTCAGTTTGTGGAGGATGAAGATGGAGGCCATATTGATCCAACAAGGATTGGCTGATGCTATCAAACCGCTTCCAGAAAATCAAGCAGCTACTGTGGATGCAGTTGCACAAGCTGCAGATCAAGATCAACAATCAAAGGCCAGAAGTGCAATCATTCTATGCTTAGGTGACAAAGCTTTAAGGGAAGTTTCAAAAGAAGTATCTGCAAGGGATATGTGGAAGAAGCTTGCTGATCTTTACATGGTGAAGACTTTTGGCAAATCGATTGTATACAAAGCAGAAGCTCTATTCCTTCAAAGTATCAGAAGATAAGTCTATTCTAAGTCAACTAGATGATTTCAATAAGATCATTGATGATTTAGAAAATATTGATGTAGCACTGTCAAGTGAAGATAAGGCTGTCATATTAATGTCAGCACTTCTTAAATCTTTTGAAGGATTGAGAGATACACTGTTATATGGGAATGTTGAATCAATCTCCCTAGAGCAAGTGATTCTTGCAATCAAAGCAAAGGTGCTCCATAAGACATCAGATAATACAGTTGCAAGGGAAGGACTTGTTGCCAACAAACAGAACAAGTGGAACAAGAATGATAAGAAGGCTGGTGTTGATAAGAAGAAACAGGAAAGGGGTAATCAAAGTACACTAGCAGATGAAGAGAACAATAACTGCTTCCACTGCAACAAACCTGGTCATTTCAAGAAGTAATGTCATAAGTGGAAAGCTATGGTGGCTAGGAAGATTGCAGAAATGTGTGGAAATCAAAGAATCCATGCAAATCACGTAACTGAAAATAAAGGTAATAAGGATCAAGATTACATTGAAGTTTTGGTTGTTGTTTCTGGTTAAGTGTCAGATCAGTGGGTGTTAGATTCAGGTTGCACCTTCCATATGACATCAGTTAAGGATTGGTTTACTGAATTAAAACCATATCATGAGGGATCAGTCTTGTTAGACAATGATCAAGCCATCAAGATTCAGGGTATTAGCTCTGTCAAATTTAAAATGTTTGATGGTACAATAAAGTTGCTCACAAATGTGAGATATGTACCAGGGTTAAGAAGAAACCTGATATCATTAGGAATGTTAGACTCTCTGGGATGTGAGTACTATGTGAAGAAAGGTGTACTCACCATCATGAAAGATAAGTCAAAAGTAATGAGGGGTGTTAAGAGCTCTGATCTTTACTTCCTTGAAGGATCAGTTGTCTCTGGACAGTTGAACACTTCACAAGATCAAGAAGATGTTCATCTATGGCATGGAAGACTAGCTCATGTAAGTGAGAGAGGGTTACAAGAGCTAGCAAGACAGAAGCTACTAGACATAAGTTCAACCTGCAAGATGGATCAATGTGAAGATTGCATTCTAAGTAAGGCAAAGAGGTTAAAATTTGGTTCAGGAGAACATACTTCATCAGAGAAGCTTTAGTATGTTCATACAGAACTATGGGGACCATCAAGAAATCCAACTATGGGAGGAGGAAGATATTTCATATCTTTCATAGATGATTACTCTAGGAAGCTATGGATTAAAATCCTAAAATCAAAGGATCAAGCATTCACTGCATTTAAGGAATGGCTTGCTGAGGTAGAGAATCAAACAGGAAAGAAGCTGAAATGTTTGAGATCAGATAATGGACTTGAGATTATTTCAGAAGAGTTTAATACCTTCTACAGAGAAAAGGGAATTAAGAGGAATAAGACTACACCTGGAACTCCACAATAAAATGGTGTTGCAGAAAGGATGAATCAAACATTGTTAGAAGGAGTAAGATGTATGCTGAGTAGTGGAGGATTTACAAAAGGGTTTTGGGGTGAACTTGTGACTACAGCAGCCTATCTGATCAATCTATGTCCATCAACAGCTTTAAAATTCAAACCACCTGAAGAAGTGTGGTCTGGAAAGGCTCCTAGTTATAGTCATTTGAGAGTAATAGGATGTCAAGCTTACTCTCATGTGAAGCAAGATAAGTTGGAACCAAGAGCAGTGAAATGTGTAATGGTTGGATACCCCAAAGAAGTAAAAGGATACAGGCTATGGTGTTATGAAGCTAACAAGTTTATTGTTAGCAGGGATGTCACTTTCAGTGAAAAGAAGATGTCATTGGTTGAAAGAAATTCTTTAATATCTATCACTACAGACTCTGATGAGCCTCAGGTGGAGCAAGCAAGGAAGGAAGTACAGCAATATAATGAACAGAATAACAATGCTGATCAGAATAAGGAAGAAAGCTCACCTAGCTCATCTAGCTCAAGGTATGATTTAAGTTCCTATCAACTTGTCAGAGATAGGTTAAGAAGACAGATCAAAGCCCCAATAAGATACATGGAAGCTGATATAGTATCATATGCATTGTATGTTGCATCTGATATAGAAAATTATGAGCCAAGAATATATGATGAAGCTATATCAGGAAATGAGAATAACAAATGGATAGTTGCTATGGAAGAAGAGATGCTATCATTACATAAGAACAAGACTTGGTAGATTGTTGATAGACCAAAGAACAAGAAATTAGTAAGTTGTAAATGGATTTATAAGAAGAAGTCTGTTACAAGCAAAGAATGAGGTGTTAGGTACAAGGCAAGGCTTGTAGCAAGGGGTTTTTCACAGAAAGAAGGTGTTGATTATAATGAGATATTTTCACCTGTTGTTAAGCATTGTTCTATCAGAATTTTATTGGCATTAGTAATTCAGTTTGATCTTGAGTTACATCAGATGGATGTCACTACAGCATTCTTGCATGGAAATCTAGAAGAAGATATTTACATGAAGATTCCTGATGGTGTAAGTGTTGAAGGTGCTGAGAGTAAGGCTTGCTTACTCTTGTATGTAGATGATATCCTTATAACTTGTAAGGATCAAGCTGGTATAGATGAAGTAAAAGAAATACTTAAGCAGGAGTTTGATTTGAAGGATCTAGGAGAAGCAAAGATGATCCTTGGTATGCAGATTGTGAGCAACAGATTAGCTGGAGAGTTGAAGTTGTTCCAAGAATCATACTTGGACAAAGTGTTGAAGAGATACAATATGAATCTCAGTAAATCAGTAACAACACCAGCAAAGCAATGAGTGAGTCTGTCACTACTCCAAGCTCCTCAGACAGATCAAGAGAAAATTGAGATGAGCAACATACCATATGCTAGTGTTGTTGGCAGTTTGATGTATGCAATAGTATGTTGCAGGCCAGATTTAGCTTATGTGATGAGCATGATTAGTAGATTTATGAGCAATCCAGGACTGCTACATTGGAATTCAGTGAAGTGGGCTCTCAGGTATGTGAAAGGTACCATCACAACAGGTTTGAAGTTTCAGAAAATGGCAACATGGTATAAGGCAGTAGTTGGATATGTTGATGCTGATTATGCAACAAATCTTGATACTAGGAAGTCACTTACTGGATATGTATTCAACTTGTTTGGTACTATAGTAAGTTGGAAGGCAACACTTCAACATATAGTGGCTTTATCAACTACAGAGGCAGAATTTGTTGCACTCACTGAAGCAATCAAAAAGGGTGTATGGCTGACAGGTATACTAAGTGAGTTTGGGGTTCAGCAAGATTCAGTTGAGGTGTATTGTAACAATCAGAGTGCAGTACATCTCTCCAAGCATTAAGGGTATCATAAGATGACCAAACACATTGGTGTGAGGTTATATTTCATAAAGGACATGATAGACAAGGAAGTAGTTAGTGTCAAGAAGATCAAAACTACTGAAAACCTTCTGACATGTTTACTAAAAGCTTACCAGTTCAGAAGTGTGAACTATGTAAGCAATTGATTCATCTGAACTAAGTAAGGAAGAAAGGTGGCTGCAACCTTAATAGCAGTAAGGTGGAGGAAGTTACAAGCTAGTGATGATGCAGTCTAAGGTGGAGTATTATTGTGTTATAGCCTGCATGCATGTGTGTGTGAGGTTTCATACAATGATAAACACGTGGAAGATGATGATTGGTGAGTTAGTGTTGATGAGGATTGACTAAAGGATCTGCATGAAGAGAAAGAGACGTAGGATTCAAGCTCATCTCAGCCATGCAATAAGGAAGTAATCAAGTTAGTTAGGTGGTTAGTTGGTTTGTTGAACAGTCTAAAAGCTTCACGTGAGATGCCAAGAATGGCAGTTGTATCAGTTGGATTGCTGGTGATCATATAAGTACTATGATCAGCCGGTTGAATCAACACAAACATCAACACATCAGTATACAAGTTAGGAAAATCACATTAGGGTTAGTGTGCATAAGTTCATCATCCTCTCTTCCTCAAGTGTGTATTGTAATCATCTTAGTGAGTGATCTTTCCTTCAAAAGTGGACGTAGACTTATGCCGAACCACTATACATCTTTGTGTTGATCTCTTTTATTTCGTTTTTCGTTTATCAATCAATTCGAGAGTGAAACGTGAGTGATCAATCAACCAATTGTGTGAGTTCTTGAGAGGTTTAACAAGTTCTTGCTCAAGTTCATAAGAGTTTTCATGGACTGATGTGAGAAAGAGTTCTGAAGAAGCAAGGTGGTAGAGAGAGAGAAAGTTGGGGTGCTCTCTAATGTTGGTCGTGCCTTTTATTTAGACTTTTCAAAAGGGGGCCAGCAAATTAAAATCATCTAAAATAATTATTTAAATATTTTTTGAAAATAATTTGGTTGCTCTTTATAATTAATTGAATTACTCTTTGAAATTAATTAATATGTTGTTAGACTACTCTATAAAATTAATTAGGTTACTCTTTGAAATTAATTAGATCATTTTTTGGAATTAATGGGAGTACTCTTTGAAATTAATTAAATTGAATATAATCTATAAAAATAAATTAGTTTACTCTATAAAAATAATTAGGTTACTATTTGAAATTAAGTGGATTACTCTTTATAATAAATCAGATTACTCTTTGATTTGAGATTCCGATTTTCTAAAAGTAAAGTCTTTTTTATAATGATTTAATTAGGTTATTCTTTATAATAAATTAAGTTACTCTTTATAAAAAATTAGGTTATTCATTAATAGATTACTCTATAAAAATAATGAGATTACTCTTTACAATTAATTAAATCACTTTTTGGAATAATTATCAGAATTACAATCTACATATCACAACAATTAATTTTATCTTCAGATATAAGGTGTGTAAAAAAACAAAAATCACAATACCACCTTCTTAATTAGTTGAAATCCATACTTCAGGAATAGAACAATTCATGTCACATTCCCAATAACAAAAAATAAATAAATAAATAAAATAAAAACCTTTCACCACTCACAAAACACCATGTCTACCACATCTATCTCTCTCTCTCCCTTGTAGACACACAACAAACCACCATACCCCTTTGACTCATCTCAAAAAATTTATAGTGAATAATAAAACAGCTACTCCATTAACTCCCTAGATTTTTACCATTTCTAGAAATAGATCATTAAGCTCAAAGAAATGATCACGAGAAGAAAATGAATTATTGATAAGATTAGAAAGAAGAAAATTGGGAACATAAAATTCCATGGAAACTATTGAAATCTTGTGAAGACAAAAACCATGTGGGCATGAGGGCCCACGCCGTGAACAATTGCGCCGTGAACGATTGCGGCGGGGGAGGAGGGCACTCTTGAGTCCCTTGAATGCACTGCCTGCTGTTAAGGGAGATGTGATAAAGATAAAGAGATGATAGGGTGAGAAAGGAGAGAAAAATAGGTTGGGAGGAGTGAGGAGAGAGAGGATATGATTAGACACGAGAGAAGAAAGAGATTTGGGGTCCTGAAGCAACCCGCGAGATTTTTAGAGTGTGATTTAGGATCCGGTTCCATGAAATATTCATGGGATCGGTTCCACCCTAGTGGTACTTTTGGATAAATTATGGATATTTGAAAGGATTTCAAATCCATAATTCAAAAATTATTTTTAAAATAGAATTTTATACGATAAATAAAAATAATAAAATTTTATTATATTAAATATTAAAATTTAAATTTTTATTAAAAATATTTTTTTAAGAGGAAACTCTACTACCCAACCTACCCACCACCCCACCCTCAAAAAAAAAATTTTAATAAAATTTTAGGTTTTTAATATTTGAATAATAAAAAATATTACAACTCAACCCTACCCCCATACCCACCCCCACCTCACCCAACACCGCCCTCACCCAAAAAAAATTTATTTAAAATTTTAGATTTTAATATTTAAATAATAAAAATATTATCAAACAATCCTACCACCCTATCCATCCACCCACCCCACCCACACTCTCAACACCCCTCCCCCAACCTACCAAATTTTTTTTTTAAAAAAATTAGATTTTAATATTTAAAAAATAAAAATCTAAAATTTTATTTAAAATTTTTGTGGGGTGGGGTGGGGTGGGGTGGGATGGGGGTGGTGGAGGGTGGTGGGTTGGGTGGTAATATTTATTTTTTAAATATTAAAATCTAAAATTTTATAAAAAGAAATATTTTTGGGGAGTGGTGGGTGGAGGGGGATGGATTGGGTGATAATATTTTTATTATTTATTTAAATATTAAAATCTAAAATTTTATAAAAAAAAGTTTGGGGTGGGGGGTGGTGTTGGTGGGGTGGGAGGTGGGTAAGGGGATAGGGCAGGGTGGTAATATTTTTATTATTCAAATATTAAAAATCTAAAATTTTATTTAAAAAAAAAATTTTGGAGAGTGGGGTGAAGGGGGGCGAGTGGCCGGGGGTGGGGGGTTTTGGGTGGGGGTGGGTAGGGGTAGGGGTAGGGGTAGGTTGGGTGGTAGAGTTTAAAACATAAAAATGTGTACATATATATATATATATATATATATATATATATTTAATTTATTTATTAATTTTATACTATTATTTTTATATATTAATATTTTCAATTACACATCAACGGAAGGATTTCAGATGGCACAGTTTCAGTGAGAATTTGAAATTCATTCAAAAACAACTAAAAAATTCAAAATCAAATCTATTGATTTGAAATCCATTGATTTAAAATCTTAGATTTATAAATTCATTAAGTTCAAGTATTATCCAAATATGATGGAGGGATTTGAGGAAATGATTTATAAATCTCTCCTTAAATCCTTTCATCCAAACACAACCTAAAAGATTTTTGGAGGATTTTAAATTCTCTATCAGTTAAGACGCTGAGAAAAATTAAATTCCTTAAAAGAGCAAAACCCCACATTGCATACGGATACGGATCCATTGTTCATTTGTTCTTGGGATAATTTAAGTAGTAAAAGATATGTATGAGCAATTCTACTCAATAATGATATGCACTAGCATCACGTAAAAGAATGAATAATACATACATACACCCATAATTTACATATATCAATTTTAGTCTCATAATTAATATAATCCAATTTTTGTGGCAAACATTATAAGTTTCCAATTTTAATCTTTTAATATCATTTCTAGTCATATAATCAATTACATTTACAATTTCAACTCCTTTTGAAAAATTACAGGACTTTGCAAGTTGAAAATAACTAAAATT
This sequence comes from Pogostemon cablin, assembly GCA_023678885.1. Lineage (NCBI taxonomy): Eukaryota > Viridiplantae > Streptophyta > Magnoliopsida > Lamiales > Lamiaceae > Pogostemon > Pogostemon cablin. The sequence goes on from CM042990.1 coordinate 18,223,991, forward strand.
TAATTTAAAAAGTTACGGGATTAAAATAAAAATGCAAAATAAAATAGTTCTAAAATTGTTAAAATTAATACTATCTCATACATTTCCACTTGATCATACAAGTCACACCCATTCTGCCATCATCTTAAAAAAAAAAAAAAAAGAAGGTGCATTTTTCAGACCATCCAAATGTTATGGTCTCATCAATTTTTTGAGCTACAGTAAAACCCAACACAACCCCTTTACCTTGTAATGCCTTCCATGTATCCAAAAAGCTGATTTTTTTTATATCACGTCAGTGCCATTGCAAAATAAAAAAATATTACCTCCAAAACAAAATTCCTCCCCAATAATAAACCAAAAAAACATGTTTATTGGGAGGGCACACCTCAATTTCATTTAATTCTCATTTAATTTATTAATTATATTTATCTACTTTGAAAATAATTTATAAATTATATTTCATACTCCCTCCGGCCAATGCAAAGGTATCTATTTTACCATTTTGGACATCCAATTCAAATGTATCTATATTCCCTTTTTAGCAAAAAAAAAGTACATCACAGGCCCACCACTTCTCTCTAATGCAACTACCCACTATACATATATAATAATAATACTTCTTAATCTACGCGTAAAAAGCAAACGATTACCTTTGCATTGGCCGAAATGAGTATTATTTAATTTTTTAAATTTAAGAAAAAAACAGAAAAAAAATATTATTTATTTTCTTCATTACATAAATAAAATATAAAAACACAAATTAAAAGGGCACCCATAAAAAAAATAAAAGTAAAGCCTCCGAAAATGACTACGTAAATTTCGATTCGCCCAATTTTAATGTCTAGATAATTATTCTCCAGATAAAGACCAAACATGCTCAATTAAGTCATGTCGAAGCTGAAGATATTTCTGCTTATCTCGTAGCTGAACACCTCTCCTGACGTAGTCATTGAATGCTCCGACTGATCCTTGACTTGTGGAGGCGTAATGGCCACATTTTGATCATCGGACCAATCGATTGCTGCATTTCCTTTATTTTTTATTATTCAAGTTAGCATTATATCCTTCAAGTTATTCTTGCACCAGAAACGAGTTGGATCGTTAATCATCACCAACGAGCTTAAAGCATTCTAAAGGCTCATTCGATATCCTACCTAGCTGCCTCTTGTAGTCGTTTAAAATGCTGCCTCTGTAGATCTTGAGGACATGAAAGCTTTAATTCATCAGTAACATAATATCCTTGATTATATTCCCTACCATTGATTGTAAAATTAACGGATAGAGCGCGTCTTTGCAAAGTATCAAAAAATAATGGAGATTGGTTGATCACGTGTATGTCGTTGTTTGATTCAGCTACACCAAAGTAGGCATGCCATATTCATAAATCTGCAGAGGCAACAACTTCGAGCATGATTGTTGGAACGCCATGATCATCTCGTGTGAAATGGCATTTCCAAGCTGTCGGCCAGTTCATCCATTCCCAATGCATGCAATCAAGGCTCCCAACCATTCCGAGAAATCTCTGTCTTTTTTCGTGCATTTGTAACAACCTTTGACAATCCAGTGCATTAGGCTTTCACAAGTATGTTTCGCCAAATAGTTCGATCACACAACGACAAAACATAAAGAGACATTCTATAGATATTTTTTCAACAACACGTAGATACTCATCCCAATGGTCGGCAGGTCCACCATATGCCAATTGGCGAAAGGCGCCATCGTGCACTTTTGTAATGGAGAAAATCTTTTTTCCAATTGCGTCTACCTTCTGTTGAGAGTGAAATTTCACGCATTTTATGTGTACATTGCACTATTTTGCTTAGGAAAGTTATCTTTTTTGCATGGAATTGTGTACGTTTGAATATTTACACGATCTTGAGGGTGTTAAGGTGTTTTGTGAGTTTTGAAGGCTATAAATAGGGGAAAACAGATCATAATCGGAAGCAGCATGAAATAGAGTCGGAAAAGACCAACTCGGCAGCCGCTCGGCGTGCAGCTCGAGCCAAGCTGGTGGTGCTCGGCAGCCAGACCTAGCCGAGTTGATGTCCGGAGGGCCCTACGTGACGTGGCAAGTGAGCCAAGAACGACCTGGCTACCGCTCGGCAATCTAGACCCAGCTCGAGTCGAGCGGGACATTTTTGGCCCAATCACGGCCCGTTCGATCCAATAGTATATTTTCGTCTTACAGATCATGATTTGGTACATTTCGATGCGAAAAAGCCTGAAAACAGCCCAGGACATAAAAGGGGGAAAACAACACACAGGAAAGGAGAACTCACATCATCCATCGCTACTTCTCACGTAAAAACCCACACACATCAGATCCATATTTGATTTCATCATCCATCCATCCTAAAGGGGGTTCCAAGTGCAAGTTGAGTGAGATCGGACGATCGAAGAGATAGAGAAAGAACGCAGATCTACGCTGACGCTAAGGTTTCGTATTTCTTATCTTTCTCTTTCCCTTATCTTGATTTCTGATATGAATTGCATAGCCATGAGTATAGCTCGTAACCTCATGTGTTAATTTCTTTTACAGTTCTAAGATTTGACCGATCATTGACACAAGTTCACCGGATACAGACACACTACATCTTCGAACTCTCAGCGTTCATCTTTTTCGTCTCAATTCTCTCCAACGGGACTTGATAGGGTAAATCTCACTGCCGACTTTAAGGTCACCGAAGTTCTACCAACGGCTCCTGCTGCCAAAAAAATTCCCTACTCTTTAGATGAAAATGCTCTTCTCGTGAGTTGTTGGCTCGATATCAGCACAAACTCTGTCGTCGAAAACGATCAAAAGTCGGGACAAATGTGGATTCTGATCGCCGATCTTTATAACAATATTTGTACAGATAACATGATATTTAGGTATGTCGCTAAATTGAAGTCGTATTACTACACACTACAAAAACATACGAAATGGTTCAACTGCTGCTACAATCAAGAGAAGAAGGCATGGGGGAGTGGCTGCATGATGCTGATATTGTAGAAAAATCAAATGTTCAATTTAAAGAGAAGTATGATTTCCATTTTATACAAATCAAGGCTTAGAAAGTATTGAAAGACCGAAATTTGTCGATCCAGATTGTGATGTTCGCGGATCGAAAAAGTCAAGAGTCTCGGCAAATGGAGAGTATGTGGTGTCTTCAAACACGGACTCTGAACCTGGAGATAAAGCCAAATCAGAATCCCTTTGCCCAATGGGGAGGAAAACAACAAGGTGTAACGAAAAGGGTAAAGGAAAAACAACGTCTTTCCGAGAAAGCGACGCTATTGAGAAAAGGTTTCAAGACTTGGACGAATTTAACAAGAAAAGGCTTGAAAACATGACAATCATTGCCCGAGCTAAAATTATAAAATACTCATGAAAGATACCTCGAAGATGAAAGATGATCAACTACGTATCCATCTCCAAGTTATGGATAAAATCAAGAAGGAAATGAGGTGGTAAACTTGAAGAATTAGTCGTACTTCGTTTCATCATTCATCATTGTACTTCAAGTTGTGGATACCATCAGCTTTGCCTGGGCAAGCGCTATCTGCGCTGCCGCTCTCCAGTCATTATTTCTCTGTATCACGCGATACAGATAAATAATGACTGGAGAGCGGCAGCGCAGATAACGCTTGCCCAAGCACAGCCGATGGCTATGGATGCACATGTTGATGAGGGAGATGATAGAGGTGATGATGGCTATGGATTTGGAAGAGTTAATGAGGGGTTGCTACACAGGGCTATGGCGGTGAGCCAGATGAGTCGTTTGGAGGAGATCCAGGAGGAGCTCAATTTGGGGGAGCGCCTTTGTTCCCCGGAGCAGCCCACTATCCCATGAACGGGATGTCACCATCTGCACTACCTCTTGGTTTTGAGGCATTGGCTCCTATGGTTTCATAGTACGGCCAGCGGACGCAAGGTATGCATGCTAACTTGTCTCATTTGTCTGCTGAGAACAGGAGGAGGAGAGAAGAGAACCGAGCTATCAGCCGCCAGTTGACCAAGATCAATACTACTCAGACGGCCAAAAACATTCAGATTAGAGCGCTTAATACCACACTCAACCAGGTGTCGGAGAGGGTTAGGACAATACAAGAGATTCGTGAGGACTTTAACGCCTAGCACATTAATCTAGATGATCTTCTGCGAGCCTGATAGCAATTAGAGTTTGTCTCTCTACTCCCACCTTTCTGATTTTTTTTCTTTTTCAGTCATTTGGTAGGGTGTTTGCCAGATTCCTATTCTTTTTATTCGGGCATGTATGATATTGATATTTTGTTGCTATTTTGTTACTACTATGTGATTGTGTTTGAGATACTTGATGTTTAATTATATGCATGAAAAATAAGCTAGGCAGCTTTATTAGGTTTTCTCGTTAATTCCTACAACCATGTGAGATTTTAGCATTTTGAAATCATGACAAGCTGCATGATTCAATTTATTCTTGTGAGTGTCATTCATATAAATGTATTCTAGAATTTGGGTTTATATCTTGCTTGAAGCTACGTGTTTGATTAGATGATAGGAAATGGCTAGTTTCCAAAACGAAATGGAAAACATTGACAAGTGTTCATACGAAATGAAGTACAACAATGAATGTTGAAACGAAGTACGACTAATTCTTCAAGTTTACCACCTCATTTCCTTATTGATTTTATCCACAACTTGGAGATCGATACGTAGTTGATCATCTTTCATCTTCAAGATATCTTTCATGAGTATCTTATAATTTTAGCTCGGGCAATGATTGTCATGTTTTCAAGGCTTTTTCTTGTTAAATTCATTCAAGAGTTAAATTCGTCCAAGTCTTGAAGCATTTTCTCAATAGCGTCGCTTTCTCCGGAAGACGTGGTTGCTTTTCCTTTACCCTTCTTGTTACGCCTTGCTGCGTTCCTCCCCATTGGGCGAAGGGATTCTGATTTGGCTTCATCTCCAGGTTCAGAGTCCATGTTTGAAGATACCACATACCCTCAATTTGTCGAGACTCTTGACTTTTCGATCGGCGAACATCACAATCTGGATCAACGAACTTCGGACAGTCTTTCAATACTTTCTAAGCCTTGATTTGTGTAAAATGAAAATATACTTCTCTTTAAATTGAACCTTCGTTTTTTCTATAATATCAGCATCATTGCAGTCACTCCTCCATGCCTTCTTCTCCTGATTGTAGCATGAACCATTTCACATGTTTTTGTAGTGTGTAGTAAATGCGACTTGAATTTAGCGACATACCTAAATATAATGTCATCTGAACAATTATTATTGTTGTAAAGATTGACAATCATAATCCACATTTACTCCGACTTTTAATCGTTTCCGACGATAATCTATACTAAAATCGAGTCAATAACTCGCGAGAATAGCATTTTCATCAAAAAAGTAGCAAAAATTTTTTGGCAGTAGGAGCCGTTGGTGGAACTTCGATGGCCTGGCAGTGAGGTTTACCCTATCAAGTCCTGTTGGAGAGAATTAAGACAAAAAAAATAAACACTGAGAGTTCAGAAATGCAGTGTCACTATCTATATTCAATAAACTTGTGCCGATGGTCGGACGAAATCTATATTGAGCGTCTCGTCAAAATTGTACAATTTTCCTCTTTTAGTAAAAGGATCCTCCAATAACCCAACACTACCCTTCACATCTCTCTAATACACCTACCCACTTCACATAGAATAATAAAACTTCTTAATATACATGCAAAAATATACTTTGATATTTTTTTTTAAAAAAATCTAACGATAATATATTAAAAAGTCTAACAGTAATATTAACATTTACAAAATAATAATACAAAGGAAATATTTTTTAAGTAACTTTAATTGTAACGGTAATAAGAAAAAAAACAATGAATTAAAAAAAAGAAGGAAAGAACAAAAACAAGAGCATTGTCATCAATTAAATAAAAATATATAAAAAATAAAAACAATAAAAAAAGAAAAGAAAAATGAGATCAAGTTGTAGTCAGGCCCCACGCCACTCACGCGTGAGGGCCACACGCCACAATGTTAGACGTTGGGGCACTCCCTCTTATCCCACTCTCATATTTTCATTAAATAGCGAGGTAAAACAATTACTACCTAAGAAAATACATCAATGCTTTCCCATCGCTAAAATATATGGCGTTGGGAAGGCCTTACCATTAGGAAAGCATGGAGGAATTGTCCAACAGTTTGAAAAAGTAAATTCACAAGCGGCGTTCCGACAATTGTCTCTGTAAATTTATGAATATGGCATGCCTTTATAATTTATGAATATTTTGTAAAAACACACTCCATCCATTAATTTTTTACAATCAATAGTAGGATATATAATTAAGGATATTAATGTCATACAATCAAGAATCTATTGAAGCATTCAATGACAGTGCTTGAGCATGCCTGAATAAAATCTGACATTAAAATTGACCAGATCAAAATTTACATTGTCACTTTCAAAGTCTTTACTTCTATTTTTTATTGGTGCTCGTTTAATTCGTGTTTTTATATTTTATTTATATAATAATATATTTCTATTTTTTTTCTTAAATTTAAATTTTTTCTTAAGTTTAAAAAATTAAATAATACTCACTCCATCCCGTGAGTCATTTAATTTTTGTACATTTAATTTTTGTACGTAGATAAAAGAGTATAATTATTTTATATAAAATGGCAAAGTTTATTAAAAATATGTGATTGGTAGTAATAGGTCATTGGTGAGCCTTTTTTTGAACATGACACCCAATCTAATTAAATAATGTTATTTGAGCAGAACAAAAGGAGTATATAATATAATTATTTATAAATTATTTTGAAAATTAGATAAATATAATTGATTACTTAAATGAGAATTAAATGAAAGTCCCCAAAAACCTGCCTATTGTGTTCATCTTTGTGGGGAAGTTGCCTTTGGAATGTATGAGTTTTTTAATTTAGAGGTAGTGACGACATGATACCAAAAAACTAGTTTTTTGGGTATAGGCATTGTGTAAGGCCTAAAATACCCAAAAAAAAAAAAAAAAACCCCTGTTTTTTTTTTGGGTATAGGCATTGTGTAAGGCCTAAAATCCCCTCCAGGTAAATTGGGTATAGGCATTGTGGAAGGACTAAAATACGCTCCACCAGGTATAAACCCATTGCCACTTATGCCAAAATACCTGGGGAAGGCCTACCTAAATAAAGCTTGAAGATGATGTATGCTTGTAGCACATCAAGCTCTTCATTATGTCATACAAAGAATAGTAGTAACAAAAATTGAGTAAAGCAAAAACTGCAAGCAACTATGTCAATTACACTCACCATGCCACAAGGCAATTTCTTGGAATGATGTAGACGGGCCTCACATGAGAAAGAAATTTATCTATCTCCCCACTCAGGTGCAACAAACATTCCAAAAATATCAACATGTTGAATTAGACAACAACCGTTCGATTAAATAATTATGTCAACCTTACACAAGAATGGTCGGATAAGGCCAGAGAGGTGAACGAGAGACAAATGGTGAAAATCTCATTCTAGACTGACCTTAATCGTACCATAAATTTAAATACTATATTAAGATTTAAAAATTTGGAAACATGTCAAGTCTCGTGAGTAAGGCATAGTAGGCTAGCCAAAGACATCGTATTTGCTGGTGCTTAAGCTTTATCCTCAACTAAGGTAATTTGCTTTTGGATTTCAAGTGGATAATTGTATGTTCCAATGGGACATCATCAGAATAAGGTTGATTTTCACTCACAACCAGAGGCTGTGTCCAAAGGTGTCCTAAGATTGATGAATATATTCATCACTTGATGCCCAATTAACAAATTTTAAAAGCAGAAACAAAAATAAATTTATTATTAAAATAAATGAAACTTTGAAACCAAGAACTAAAAAACAAATTGATTCAGTAGCAAATAAATATCATCAATAGAGATAGAATCTCTCAGTCCAAGTGTTGGAAATAAAATATTGCTTCATCCTCATCAATCCAATAAAACAGTAACTTAACCTAAAATATGTACAAGACAAGTGTGACTTAAATGATTATTAGAGAAATAGAAAAAAAAATATTACTTTAAAAGAGATTGCTCAGTGTTGGCAAATTAAGTTATTGGTTCGATTCTGCCAGCAAGTTTCCTCAACTATACTCAGAAGAGGGAGCTTTTCTATCCTCATTGCTATCAACGGATCTAATCAAAATACCTCAATAATAGGTGATCTAAACAACAAAATAAACTTCACAAATATATATAATAAAAATACATATATACTACATAAATATAATTAAAGAATCGCTTAGTACAGTATGATAATCGACATGCAAGAAAAAATCTATGAATAGAGGAAAACCTGCAATCAGGTCTGTTTGAGCTTGAAATTTAGAGTCATCAAAGCGATTTTCAACTAGGCATTAAGTACTCTTTAAAATAGAATAATGAAAAAAAAATTGATTTTAGGAGCAAAAACGAAAATAATATATGTTGAAAAAGGTCCATTTTGGAATAGAAAATTAAGGAAAACTGAAATCAAAAAAATATAAATAGAAATGAAATAGCAAATAACAATGCATATGTTTTAGTTACTTGCCAAATAAACTAAACCATAAATAGTTAAAATATTTAGTATATTAATCTTAAAACAGTACCAAAACATGAATGAATGAATACACATCCCTTAAATGATTAATAAATTTAGAAAATACTGACACCATATAAAAGAGCTTGCTCAGTGATGGCATATTAAGTAATTGGTTCGATTCTGCCAGCAAGTTTCCTCAACTATACTCAGAAGAGGGAGCTTTTCTATCCTCATTGCAAATTAACAAATCTAATCAAAATAAGCAAAATATATATGAAATAAAAGAATCGCTCAGCTCAGCGGGAAAATCGACATGCAAGAATCTCTAAATAAAGAGAAACCTGCAATCCGGTCTGTTGAGCTTGAAGTTTCCAAGTCGTCACAGCGATTTCCAAGTAAATAGTTCATAAACTTTAATTGAAATAGGTGAAAAACTAGAAATTATTTTTTAAATTCATAATTAAAAGTAGCACTCAGAATGAAAAGGACTTTTGCAAATAGTAGAGGAGATCAAAGATCAATAGCTGAGCTCATCAAATGCACAAGTCCTCATTGTGCTTTTTCTATTTGATATAAGAAATTATCAAAATAAAAAATAAAAAATACTAAATTAAGAGTAATGATTAATTGAATTCAAAGAGTGAATTGAAAACAAAACTGTATACGAATAAATAAAAAGCAAATAAATACATACATTGAAGTTCAATCTTCAACTTAAAATTTTTGACTTGAAAATTATGAAAAAGCACAACAAAATTCTGGAAACAATGGGAGCTTTCAGAATGAGTAGGAGGTTGATATTCCAGTCATGAATTATCGGAAAACATTTATCCTCATTAAGCTTCCTCTAATGAATTAAAAAGTAAATAAAATTATTTAAATTTATATAAAATAATGAAAACGAAACAAAACCCATCAGAAATATCGGATTGAGAAATACATCAATGATGACACAGAGCATCTCAGACGACCGTCGTGAGATGTTTAATCCAAATTCATCCTCAGGATGTACAAATCATTGAGAAGAAACAGGTTAAAGAATACATATTTCATAATGTGAAAGGCTTTTCAACATACCATAGTTAGAGCTGACAAATTCTTGTACTGCTCTTCTTTGAAAAATGATATACTATGCCACATTACAATGAACCTTTGATGTAGTCACCCTGAAATAAATTATATCAGATATGAGATGTTAAACACTGAACAGAGAGATCAAAATTTGCAGAGAAAGAAGATGATGTCGGTATTCTTCAAAACTGTTTTTTTAGTGCTAAAATCAAATTTAACCAAAAGAAATATATGTTGTAAAAAGGGATTATCTCCACAAAACACAAAAAAATAAATATCAAAATCCAGATCCAAAGTGAAGAGAGAAACCATCAGAGACCAAAATTTATCCCCAGAAGCATTAAGCTATTGTACGGTCCGCATCATGGTTCGAACTTTCTTAAGAAAGTACGCATCATTTGGTTCCTCATTTCGAACATTCATACATACAAACAATAATCAACACCATGAAAAAGAAAATCTGAAAACTATGAAATCGCAATTATCACAGAATAGAAAAGGGCTCAGAAATTGTATGGGTAAGAGAATTTATCTTCACTCGATAATCGTCTGAGTGGTGCATGACATTCTATAGATTATCATCATAGCCCTTAACTTCATAATTAGAAAACATAAAAATAAAATTAAAAATAAAAAACACACCTACATCACGACTTCGATTAATTAATCCAACGCATAGAAAGAGAAGATCTTCAGAGTAATGAAGAACAGATGAAGTAGTTTCAGCTGCGGCAGCTGATGACGGAAAGGGGTCACTCAAAACATTGGTAGGAGCTTCTCTCTTTATAGCAGATGATGACGGCAAAGGGCATATTCAAAACCCTAATTATTTGTGTTGGAATTACAATTTCACCCTTGGGCTCGATAACCTTGGCCCAAAATTAGCTGCTATTTAATCATGGAGCTTCTTAATTATTATAAAATTTTGGACTAATAATTATCTTTTGCTGCAATTAATTTTTAAACTCCATTAAAAAAATGAAAAAAATAATAATCTTTTTTAAGTTAATTCAATGTACATAATTTGGAAATTGCTTAAAAGTTATGAAATTGAGGAGGGGTGGTTATTTACGCCTCAATAATACTAGATACACCCATAAAATATTTTAATTATTATTTTTATATTAAAATAACTTAAATATCCTCGTAAAATTAAATACTATACCCCATAAAATTTTATCTATTTTCTACTATACTTATGATCTTCTACATCTCCCACTCAACTCAGCCCCATCAGCCGTCATGGCCAATCAGTTGCCGTTGAAGGCCTACAGAGATCCATCGGACGGTAGAAAATGGTGTTTCGATTGGGACATGGATGCCTAGTTTTGCACCTGTAAGACGGATTCCCCCTGATGTTGAGGTTGCTTATGTGGGTTGGGTGTGGAAATAGATCCATCCCAACAAGAAGAGATTGCCCAATTGTTGTTGGATAAGTTCAAATGTGTACCCACTTTCTTACAATTGGATTTGATCAACAATTTCTATCATTGTTTCTGCAGGCATTATATATGGCCCTTGTTTCATTACATGCTATCAAATCACGGGGTGAGGTTTTACAAGGATTTGTGGCGATCATATCTGTCTGCTAACGAGGTTTTTGTTGATAGAATCATGGAGGTGATCTAAAATGGATTTGTGTTTAATTAAGGGTAAAATAGTCTAAAAGTAATTATGTATTTTTATACTCAACTGCGAGAACACCTCCAAAAAGGTAATTGGCTATAAATTTAAAATGGAAAATTTTTGTGTTTGCTTAGGAAAATTTTTCCCTTTTTTTCATATAAAAACTTATAGTTTTGAATTTTTTTTTAATATACTAATTAAAAAAATGTGAGTGTAATTTTGAGAAAGATGCAATAACTGAGTAAATTTTGGTAGAGTTTTTTTTTTTCCTTAACGTAAGATCATTTTATTATTTTTATTAATTTTTTTAATTATTAAATATGTTATAATTCACAAATGGTTCATTAATTGTTTAATTGAAATATTATAATTTTTTATGGGTAGATCTTGCGTGAGACCGTCTCACATAAGACCATTTTTCACTTTTTAAAATAATTATCACTTTCGCTATAAAATGTTATCACTTTTTATTTATACTATAAATTGTTCATGAAAGAATATTATCACTTTTCATTAATTTATTACTCTATCACTTTCCTTCATAAAAGTTATCACTTTCTGACCGTCTCACGTAAACCTTACCTGAGACAGTCTCACACAAGTTTTTGCCTTTTTTATTATTAAAGATGTTATCATTCACAAATTGTTCATTAATTATTTAATTGAAAATTTATCACTCGATTATATATCATTTTTATTAAAAATTTAAAAATGAGAATGTAATTGGAATAGAAAATTATTTAATGAAATATGGGAAATGGAACTTCCATAGGCAAATGCTTCTTTCTCAATTTTCTCGTTTAAAAGTCTATGAATCTATATTTTGATTAGAGAATGGATCTAAATTTTGTTTAAATAGTAGTCTTATCTTATTTTATTCATGAAGTTTAACACTTGTGGTATGGTTGAATGTGCACCAGTATATATATACTAAGTATAAAACCCGGGTAATACGCGGGATCATTTAATTATACTCTTATTTTTTCTAATTGAATAATCAGTATCATATAATTATTCAACATTAATCATTGAGATTTTCTTTATAACTACACAACTTTTTTTATCAATATAAAGAATTTATAACAATGTATTTTTTTTTTACTTTTGATAATATGATGTATAGCTAAATCATATGTAAAAGTTAATATACTAATTTTATTAATTTCTGTGAGTTACGTAATTTTAATTGATTTTTATTATTTTCAAATACATGTTAATGTGATTTAATATATATAATATTTAATATTTTTTATTTATGATAAAAATTAAGTATTTCTTAATTAGTTATTATATAATAGTAATTATATTTCAATTAATTATTTTTTTAAAATTAATATGAAATATAAATAAAATTAAATTTATATATAATATATTTTTAAATATTTATAAATTTGTAATGAATTTATTATATTTAATTTTTTTAACTAAATTTTTTAGTAAGTCTTGCGTGAGACCATTTTACACTTTTTAAAATAGTAATCATTTTTGCTACAAAATATTATATTTAATTTTTTTAACTAAATATTTTGGGTAAGTCTTGCGTGAGACCATTTTACACTTTTTAAAATAGTAATCACTTTTGCTACAAAATGTTATCACTTTTCATTTATACTATAAATGGTTCATGAAATAACATTATCATTTTTCATTAATTAAATATCACTTTTCATAATAAAAGTAATTATTTTTTCGTCTCATGTAAACTCTTACGTGAGACAGTCTCACACAAGTTTTTACCTAGTTTTTTAGGTTTCAAATTATATAAATAATAAGTATATTTTAAAATATTTATAAAATTGTAATGAATTTATTATATATATATATATATATAATTTTCTTAGTTTCAGATTATATTAATAATTAAAGAAAATGAATTTTATAATTCACTTGTCATAATTAAATAATTCAAACACATATGAATAATTAGATAAAATTAATATGCTAAAATTAATAAATCAATAATTATTTAAAAACTCGATTTCAATATCATTTGCCAACATCAAGTAAAATATAATATAAAATAATGATTAAACTTATATAACTTGAAGAAAGCTTTCGATTCTTTACATGAATCAGTCCTTTAATCTCTTATTCATTTTAAAGAATACTTGAATCGATTATTTACTTGAAGAGGTAAATCGATTTCAAAAATACTTGAATGATCTACATGAATCAATTTTTTAACCTCTTATTCATCTTAAAGAATATATCTTAATAAAAACTTTAATAGATTATCTACTTGAAAAGGTAAATCGATTCCAAAAATACTTGTCAGTTTTTTAACCTCTTATTCATCTTAAAGAATATATACTTGAATCGATTATCTACTTGAAGAGATAAATCGATTTAAAAAATACTTGAATCGATCCTCTTATTCCTCTTCTTAAACCGATTCCAAAAATACTAAAATAATTCAAAAATACTTGAATCGATCCTCTTATTCTTCTTGAAGAAAGAATACTTGAGATTATATACTTGAATAGGTAAATCGATTCCAAAAATACTTGAATGATTCAAGAATACTTGAATCGATCGATTATTATATTCCTCTTGAAGAATACTTGAATCAATTCTCTTATTCATCTTGAAAAATACTTGAATTGATTATTTTCATCTTGAAGAATACTTAAATTTATTCTTGCTCCATCAAAATTAATTTTTATACTTTTTATAAATCAATTATTAATGCGTATTTTTTCAACACACAAAATTAATCCCCAAGTATGAATGATTTTATTGTAGCTTAGATAAGCGACCAAGTTAAATATCGAACCCAAAGGACGACGTATTATCAATTTAATTATTTACTAAATTAATTAAGACAAGTGATTAAGTTTGAGGATTTAATTATTAAACTACTAAGCAAAAATATTAAATAACAAATAAAATAAAATAAAATAACACTAGAAGAATACGAAAGTGGATCAAGTAGGAGAATAGGTAGCTCTAGGATAATTCGGTTTTACTACTTAACTTCCCTCTCATATGTTGGTTGACTCAGCCTTGTGGACTATGGACGCATCACTAATCCATGCAATCTACTCTATAAACACAAGTAAATATGCGTGTAACAATGTGAATAACCTCGGAGTAAGAGATGTAATTTCACCCCTTTTTCCAGGTACTATCAGTATCAATTATTTCCCACGTCTGGAACCTAACCCGATATGATCTCCCTTTATAGGTACTATTAAATTATCCTATTTATCCTGCTTACTAACCTGAATTCAATTCAATTAGTAAACATTCATATATGACAGTTTTAATGAAGCTTCAGAGTCCCCTCACTTAGAATCATAACATGAAATCCTGTTTAGCGGTGAACACACTCAATCTACAACCAAGATATATATTCAGATTCTATATACCAATTGAAGATGCACAAAAGGACCGTGAATATGGATTAAAAACGCGCAGTCATATATAAAATAAATCCACAAGTAGTGTTGTACGGAGGACACACAAGAGAGTTTAATTCATTCATACAACTTTCAAAACCCTAGATCTACCAAAACGGTTCTAGCCCATGATGTTGCGAAGAACAATCATGGGGGTTGGATATATCTTACCCATATGTCTGAAAAATACAAGATAAATTAGAAAACGAATAAAACCATAGATGTGGGCGTCGTCGCCTTCTCCGTCTTGAATCTTCTTTTTGGTTATCCTCTTGATTCCACAGACGAATCTTCAAAGTGATGGATGGATGGATGGAGGAAAGGATATGGATGATGGTTGGGGGGTATTCCCCCTTTGTGGGGTGTAGGATGATTATGTTGTTTTTCCTCTCCAATCCAATCTAATCTCTATTCTAATCAATAATGATGTGATCCACATTCCATTTTATACTTGTAGGCTCTCCTTATGGACCTTGGATGAGCTTTTTCTTGGAAAATACAAAAATTCACGAACAGGGGGTAAAAATCCTATCGAAATCAGATCTGCGTATCTCCGTTCGACCAAAGTGGTTTTGGTCGAATGGGAGGCATTGGTCGAACAGCTGGTCGAGCTGCATGCGCAGTCTCACCGTTTCGCACATAACTTTCACATCCAAGCTCCAATTTGTATGATTCTTGCGCTCACGCGATCCTCTCTTCCTTAGATTTCTATCCATATAAAGAACTCACAGAGACTCCAATATTTGAATGTGTAACAAGGCACGCAAAGTGGTGCAGCCGTTCTTTTTGGCACAGCTTGCGCGACGTCACCACTTTGATCATAAGTTTCTCGTTTGAATTCCAAATGAAGTTTTCTTTAAGTCAAAACGATCCTCTCTTATGTGGCTTTCCAACCATTTATCACACTTCTAGTTCAGAGCTTCACAAAAATACAGAAAAATTACACAAGTTGAACGTGCATTTTTCAGCATTCATATACAAGTTGCACATTTTCTCCAATTTTGCACTTTTGATCCTTTTTTACCTAAAACACAATAAAACACCTCAAGTGCACATTTTTCTCGCATATATTGAATATAAGATACTTGTGCTAATATATGACAATAATTTTCATTAAAAATGTGTTAAATTGGACACTAAAACACGCTTATTTTCACTCAACAATTATCTAGAGGAACTTGAAGAAAGCTTCTATTCCTTTTGAAAAATCGAATGTGTGTTTGGAATGATCCTTTATATATAATTTAAATTTATTCTTATTAATTTATTTACAATAAAAGATTTAGTAATTAAATAATGCTACCAAAATAAATACACAAAGATATTTAAAATTTAATTAGTCATCAATCAAAATAAAAAAAATAAAAAAAGTAATTTATTTTATGATAAATTAATGAGGTGCACATGTAAGAAAAGATAAATTTATTTTTAATTTATATTTTGATATATATTTTTAATTTGATTTTTTTCTTAAATTATGTATATGTTTATTTTTATTTATTATTATCTCAAATAAACATAATTTTTATGACAAATTCTCTTGTGGGACGCTATTTAGGTGAGACGATTTGTGAAACTTGTTAAAGTATATCTATTATTTAGATAAAATATGTTTAATGATTGTTAAATGATGTTTTTTAAAGTAGGCTGGATTATGTATTAAAGTATGATTTTAGCATGTTATAATATAATTTATTATTGACATACTTTAAATACAAATAAGCATACATTATCTCTACAATAAGCATACTTTAATGATGGGTCGACCCGTTTCACAATAGAGTCTCTCAATTTTTATTTTTAATTAATTTTTTGTTCTTAATTTCTATTAATAATTTTTTAAATTTATTACCTATTTAAGTTTAATAAATAAAATAAGAAAATACATTATTTTAAAAAGAAAATATTAAATAAGGAAGTTAATAATAAGTAAATAAGGAAAATATAAAAAATAATTTAAAAATTCAAAAAAATGAGAAAATTACATATCATAATGGAGCGCTCTGAATATATATATATATATATATATATATATATATATATATATATATATATATATATATATATATATATATATATATATATATAAAAGAACATTAATATTTTAACTATAAACATATCAAATATCTGGGTTATATTGGGATGCACCTGTGCATTAGTGCATCCGCAGAATTATAGAGTAAAAGAGAGGGGTAATGGGTAGTTAATAATTTATTTTTAATTATTTTATATTATTGAATGGTGAAAATTAAGTACAAATCTAATCTAACGGTTGAAAATATCTAGGTGCACCGTAGTTAAACTCCAAATATCTACTCAGTTTATTCTATTAAAAGTTTCACATGCATTTTTATTTCTTATATTTTTAGATAAATAAATGAAAATTATATCATGGGATAGGATGAAAAATGTCATTTTCAAAAAATAGAGTATTAAAGGGTGTGATAAAATATAATAAGGCAAAAACTCCTACACCTTCGGACACGTCGTGCCCCCATGAAAACCCTCCCCTTCCATATTCTATTTAAACCTATGTATTGCTAGGAGTTTAAATTGTAAAGGGGCACGAAAATTACAAAGGGGCACGGTGTCCCCGGGAGCAGAAGAACCTCACTCATATAATAAACAATCAGGTGGACTAGCTCACCTGCCCACATGACTCCTCGCAGAGTGATCTACTCCACTCCACTAATTATATTAACAATAACATTTATCGATAAAAAAAAAATTATGAGTGCGCAAAACTTATAATTATTGATGTCATGTGTTTAAGTGTACTCCACTCCACCATTGTTTCACTATGGAAGTAGTACCACCAAACTTACAATATCAAAATTTTCCATTTATAATTTCTCACAATTCTAACTCATTGTTTGTATTAGACGTTGAAATCTTAGACACCTTAATAAAGAAGATAATAAATTTCAGAAAGAAAAGAAAATACGCTCCCAAACAAGACGTACTCTTTTTTCCCTAGTCTTAAGTTTACACACTTGCATATAAATAATCTCATCTGGCCTTGATAAGTTTAATCAGGCTCCAATTTTAAACGGGAGGGCAAGCAATCGAGTCAAGCTCAAGCTCGAAAGTTTTAGCTCGACCGAGCCTGAGAATGAGGTCGGCAATATATTGACTCAACTCAATTACACAGAAACTACCATCATAAGTAATCAAATCAATAAAGTACACAGACTTCGCATTTAAAGCCTGTAAACCATCCATATACAACATACACTCTGAACATAAAAGTTTAGAACTAACAAAACTGCATCAATTATCATTTATAACAGTACATATATGTCCACAGTTGAAGAATTGCATATTTCATGTGAGTCGACACCTTAAAATTGACGTCGCATCACTGTTAGAAACCTAATGTATAACTCAGAGTTACACTATACATCTTCCTGCATACTTACGCATAACCTAGGCCGTATATGTTCAATGGACGGGAAGAAGGGATCAATGCCCATAAAACGAAGACAGTCGTTAGATTAAAATATGTAAAGTGCAAGTGCAGTCAGAGATAGTTACTTGTATTTAACTTCTGGAGAAAGTAAGATGTGTCATCTGTTATCATTCAACCGAGAAGATCCTTTAGGTTTATAATGAGGTCTTTTCACACCAGATAAACCACTGTCACTCATGGTCCCTCCAACAGTATCGTCATCGACTTGAGAGAATTCTTTTACCCGATCTTTTAAGGGAACGAGATGGTTATCATCCCTGACACTCTTCTTGCGCTCCTCAAATAGTTTGACATTTTCAGATATCTGATGGAAAGTTTTATTGATTTTTGCAAAGCCTCTTTCAACCGGCTCTACGACGTGTGATACTGTAAACCTCATGTCATCAACAATCTAACAATACATAACAAGTTAGAAACTATTACGAGAAAAGACAATGTTCAAAAAATAATTATAAGATGGCAAAAGGTAAATGACAAAAGCCACCTTTATCACTGCTAATTAAGCTACATCTTGGGGGTAGTTTTAATTTACCCCAATAGCAGAATATAGAGGAAAGGAAATATTGCAAATGAATAAATAAAGAGAAAGTCATTGATCTTACAATTTCACCGCTTCCAATGACCACATCGCGAACACTTTGATGAAGTTTTGGACGCTGCACTCGCTCTTCCTGCCGAGAAAAGGGAACTTGAGTGGTTCTTTCACAGTCCTGAACCTCTTCAGGATCTGGTGGCGTTCCTAGAGATGCATAATCTGCCATCACAGCAACATTTCTTACACATCTCTCTCCACGTTTGTAAGGAACAGCTGGGAAAACATAAAGATGTACCACAGCAGCAATACCCATCTGAATCACAAAGCTAATATTGAGACACTAGCATAGAAAGAACCTATAATGTACTCCTATTGATAGTTAGCAGAAGTTTCAGAACTACTAGTTAAAATACAATTTTAACAATGAAATACTTTCACAAACCTCAATACAAATGATATAGTCTTGTATGCGTGTTTTCAAAACCAGTGCCAATGACCCCTTCAAGGCTCCAAAAGAGAAAAGAAATGCAATAGCAAGGCCTTGCCACCATGTGAGGAATACAATTGACTTAAATGTCAAAAACTTGGCCAGTGGTTTAATTGGTGCTAATTTATTCTTGATAACAGAGTAGAATTGCACAAGGCAATATAAGGCCCAAGTCTGGCTGAAATTGAGAACTACTGCCAAATATGGATAACTGCAAGCAGATTACAACTCTCATATTATTTATTTTACACAAATGGTGAAAAAAGTTGGTTGAGCAAGCAATGATGGGGTAATAACTTACGCATATCCCCATTCAAACTTTCCTTCCCCATACACACCAAAGAACTCAAACAGCATTGCCAGTAAAGCACATATCATCTTCAATATCATCTGCAATTATATGAACTCAGGTTACAATTATTTACATATAGAAAGAAACACAAATTGTTCAGGTAACTTCAAATGAAGTACAAACATATTGAACGATGCCAATCTTCACAGCATGATAGAATTCAGAACCGAGCTTCCAATTCCCCAGACAACATTTCAAAGGAAAAGGGTGTTCAACAACTCCATAAGTATAAGTATCATCTAGAAGAGGTACACCAGAAGTGGCAAAGTTATCATTTTCCATGAACTCAATGGTACTTTCCTCACCACCTGCAAGTCATGATAGCTCACCAAACTAAACATAATGCTTAGTGAAATCAACAAAAAGTAAATACAAATCCAAAGTAGCACACTTGACAGAGCCTTTCCCTAGTTGTGGAATATCAATAAATCAAGCTTGTCCATGTGCCATCAATATCACAGGATAATTACTGATTTCATGATTTATACTATCCCACTCATAAGCATGATAAAGGCAAAATAGATATTAATGAGTATTACACATTGAAAAGCAAGAAAATATGTTGAGATTTTATGGCTTACAAGCATAGTAGTTTACAACTACTTTAGCAATCACATACATGAATAAAAATAGGGAAGAGTATGTACTTTGCAAAGTTAAACCATGACTATTTGGACAAGAAATAATTGAATAAGGAAAAAACTAAAATTATGGAAGAATTTCTAAGAGAAGTTTCAGCCAAAGGATATTTAAAAAAAAAAAAAGATCAAGACAAAACAAAATTCAAAAAATAATTATTACAGGGGATAAGTTTTATAGATAGACATACCTAAGCAGGCTATGAGGTATCTCTCGAAGCAATATAAAGCAAAAGCCTCATAACAGTCTCTTATAGCTTCATAATTGAAGGCAGCATCCGAGTTCAATAATGACAAAAACTGTTTCCAAAATGAAAGCACATCAACATATCATGGTCAGAGAAGGTAAACATGGAGACCTATAAATATACAGATCACAGGAAAATGACCACCAAATACTCAGGTTTATACATGGTGCATCGATGAGCTAGCTGTCAGAGTTGGTCTTGTGTCCTACATTAATCTTGCTTCCTGATGTTAATGATGGAATCCCCAGAAAGTCCCCCTACCCACAACCCATTTTAAAAATCTAAGCCATCTGATATCAAAAGTAAAATACTACCACTAATTATAGTCATTAAGATAGAAGTTTCTTATTAACGAGAAGGATCAAGAAATCAGGGTACTAAATTGCATCTTCTTAATAAAAACAAGAGTTACAGGACACATTCATTATCTGTTAAACTGCATCAGATATATATTATGAACAAAGGCTCATCTCATGACAAACATAATTCTCTAACATTAAAAAAAAAAAAAGAAGCATAAACCTTGAAAGGCTATAACTTATCATTACCGATTCCACTGCATAAACAGGGACCATAAGAATGAGACCAATCAAGAACTTCTGTTCCTGAAATGTAAGAAGCCACCCTTGTAAAAACTGAAAATATTAAGCAAGAGAACTAGCCAAAATGTATTAGTAAAGTAAGAGACGAGTGAAACAGTAGAGGAGATTCATGTTCATAGCACTAAAATGTTGGCGATTGCAGGAAATGGTAAGAAACTGCTATTCCATTAACTAAAAAAAAGTTGATCAGTCAATAAAAAAGATGAAATCCCCAAGACTAACCTCAGGCTGATTATACGCAGCTAAATGCTCAAAGATAAGGAACATAGAAAGAACAAGAGCCACCGCAACAAAAATGCCGGCACTGGTAACAGCAAAGTTGTAGAGTGACGAAGTCCCACCATTCAAATTCACAGGCCAAAATCTTGATAATCTATTCGTGGATTCCCCTAAGACGGCAAAGGATAATAACAAAACTAGAACCCCTCTCCACCTCATTTCAGATCATCCAAGTTTGCAACACATCAGAACAAAACTACTGATTCATCAACAAGAATCTATATTCGTCCTAAATAACCTCAGTAAACCTTCCAACTAGTTAAGCACAAATAATATATATTGCCCAATTGATCCAAAGACAGTAGCACTCGCTCAACGAATCACCACCGATCAGAACACTCGAAAACCTCGTTTCCTATCAGAAATTATTGGAATCAGAACATTTAACAAAATTTAGTGCAAAATCAGAACTTAAAGAAAAGAATATATGCGTGTGTATGTGTGCAGGATTGTAGTAGTATGCCCCAACTTTACCAATAAAAACTGTTCCCATTCTTCGGAACACAAACTTAAAACACAAATTACACTACAATAATCAACTCACACATAGGAAAGAAAACGCAGCAGTCAAATAATCGAACAAAAACCCTAATTCAAACTTCAGCCAATGAATTCCACAAATTCAAGAAAACAATGCACGAATTTTCCAGGTCAGAATCAAACCTCTTTTACCGCGGAATCCCCCAGATAAATCGATGAGATAATAAATACTTCAAATATTAGGATAATAACAGTATTCAGGGTTTCGTTTTCCTCTTTTGCGGGTTGTTGTTAAGTGCACGGAATTAGAATTTTGGGCCAAATTAATTATAAAAAATACATATTCCGAATCTCAACGTTCGTTCTTTGAGCGTGTGAATTATACGTATATATTTTCGTATTTCGTATATATCTATAGATCCTTGCTTCAACGGTTGGGACTAGAAGATGCGGAGTTGCTAAAGTTACGGTGACAGCACCATGGTAACTCAATGATCCAACATCTGGCAAGTTTTTCGAGCTAGTGTCACATCTACCTAACTTAAAAGCAAAAATAAAAGGAAAAGTACAGTGTGAAACATCTACCGTAACATTATTAATAAAAAAAAATTCTCAATCCATAATTTATAATATAAACAAAATGTGATAATTTTTTATAACGAAAATGATACATTTTGTAGCGAAAATAATAATAATATTATCAATTTTTTCCGTCTCAAGTAATATGACAGTCTTACACGAGTCTTTGCCAAAATAAAAATACCAAGGATATCAGCCTAAGATAAAAAAAGAGAAACACTTGTGTAGAATCGATTTCAAAAAATTTGGTGGAACCGAATAGTGAAATTGAGGTTTACTTTGAGGTGAAAGCTTTATGTCACTCCCTTTTAGAAATTTTCTTCCTGATCCCCACCTCTCTATCACATTTTCACAGTTACGTCACTCTCCCAATCTTACTAGAGTCGTCAAAAAAGGTTAAGCCCAGTGGTTGGGTTGGACTGTAAATTTTACCGCACGTTTGAAGGCTGGCCCAAATTGGGGTGGGTTGACCCGTTTGGCCTGCTTTATATTTTTACTGTAGATTAGTATACAAAATTTGTACATAATTTTAATCCATATTTTACTGAATTTTGAAATTATTTTACATATGTATATGGATTAGAAGCAAATGCAAATGCAAATGACAAATCTTTAAGACATCTAATTATTTGAAGAGTGACAAGGATATAATTGAGCAAAATGAAAATTGAAATGTTTATATTATTCTATCATGATGAATGATTCTTTAAAAGACTTTATAATTATGTTTTGATCTTTATGTTTGGCCTTTCGAACTAATAATTTTTTTGTAATTTAATATTTGTTATCTAAGGATAATTAAACTTATGTTTTTTTTTATTTGAGATTCTTAAGAAGTATATATAATTAGTAAACTTTACGTTGTTTGATTAATAATATTTGTTTATGGTTAATTCATGGGGCTATTTTGTAGGATTTATATTTATATTTTAATTATCTAGTTAACATTATAGTATTTTGCAAGAGCTTCCATCATTCTGATATTTTATTTTCAAGTAATTATAATTTTAATGATATAAAAAAAAAACAAACAAACAGAGGCTGGTTGGCCGCCATAACCTACAAACCACTTTTAAATGAGTTGGACCTTGCAATTCTAGCTCGTACGCGCTTAGGCCCGCCTCCCCTAGGACGGCCAAATGACGGGTGTAGGTAGATTTTGTTGGATTGTATACTGAAAGTCTAGCTTTTTGTATGAACAATGTTTTAACAATTTAATTTATTTGAAATGAGAATCATGTGATCAAACGTTTGCAATAATGAATTGTACAATTTATTTTATACTGTAGATAATGTGGTGTGCGGCGTCACACAGAAGACCATATTATTGGCTCCTTATAAAGTATAAACAGATATTCACAACCGAGATAGAACGGGACTATCTATCGGTATGGTTGTAGTGTGATTTGGCGTTAGTCTGTCTTGACTATAAAATTGCACTAGTGCACTTTGTGTGTATTGAATAGGACCGACATTGAGATCGTTCGGTTTATACTGACTATATAATGGAACTTGATCTCTGTTATTATGCAAGTTCGTACTCTTAATCCCTATACAATAACCTCGACACGTAAGCCAGTATTTATTTCTTTGATTCATCAAGGGTGAGATTTAATAGTTAAATCAATATGCTCGGTGAGTTGGGAAATGGTGCTGTCTCTATGGTGTGTTGTTGATTGTAGAAGGAATCTGTGTCCTAACGGAATTGGTTGATGATGTCCCCTTGAGCAGCTCATAATGGTTATCATGTAAACCCTGCAGGTGGATTTATTTCGGCATGATAATAAGGTTGAGTGGTACTACTCTTGGTAAATATATTAATTAATGGAGTTGTCAGTAACTTAATTAATTAATGGGCATTGAATCTTAAACACGGGGAGACTAACGGGCTCATAATAAGAAGTAGTCCATAACGTAATTTGGGATTAGGGTGGCAGTACAATAATACTTCTTTAGTGGACTGATTTATTATTATTGGACTTAAATATAATTTTTGAGCTAAACTTGGATGCTTAAACCCAATGGATGCCCAAACCCTAATTTCTCCTCCTAGTCCCTGCTGTAGCCTATATAATAGTCAATCTCATCAATCCGAAAAATCTGAATCACATGCATAATACACGTGAAAGGCAGATTAGGGTTGTAGACTGAGATCGTCTTATAGATCGTTGCCCACACAATGTCAAGACGTGGCTCAGGAATACAATAAAAGACCGGAAGGTCATTTTCTGTTTATGTCTGTCAATTTCACCAATTTTTCTAAAATCTTGTGGAAGTCAAAACTGTATGTGTGATACACCGTTGGAAAGCCACTGAAGAGAGAATCGTTTTGGTGCATAGATCACTCGATTCCGATATCGGATGAGAGAGTTATGCCTAAAATCGTAAGGCTGGGCAGGCTGTCGGTGAGAATTCAACCTCTACATCAACCCTGGTGAAAGGTAATTCGATTCTACACTTATGCTTCAGCTGCTGTAGAATTGTATGGAACTCTAACGGTTTACGTTAACCAAAAGATTCAAACGCCAATAGATTTTGGCCAGCCCTGCCCTACCCTCTCTCTCACCAGATGTGTTACTCCTCTCTTTTACACACACATCATACACTACCTTTCTCTATGTCACATGCATATCTTTCACAAAAACAGTGCATACTCCCTGTCTCTATCTCACACGCACAAACACATGAGTATTGTGTGTGAAATCTAAAACCCTACTCAAAAATAGTTAGTGGCTGATACACAAAATTCAAATTTACATATTCAAAAGGAAATTTTCTATCTCTTATTATTGTACACTTTAATTTTTAAAAAATTAGAATCTCAAATCAAAGAGTAACTCAAATATATCAACTAGATGCACTCTTGGAAAGCATTAAAATCATAATCTAAGAAAACATTTAAAGAAATGATTCCTATTCCAAAGGGAGAGGAATCTCAACTAGTGGAGATCTCTTTTTTAAGAGCTCCCCAAATTCTAATCTAAAATATGAAATGAATATATTTGTATTAACTTGAATTGGAGATCTCTCTTTCAAGAGCTCCCAAAATTCTAATGTAAAATATGAAATGAATATATTTGAATTAACTTGAATGGAGAATTCTCGTTGATGACTTTTATATAAGAGGGTATTTATAGTAGTAGGATGTTAGGAATGTTGGGATAATTATTCAATGTGAGATAATTTGGTTCAAGGGCAAAAATAGAAAAAATTGGATTTCAAACTTGCTGGCAGAATTTGTCACAAAGATTCACTCGAATTTTTGTGACAGTATGCACACAGCTTTTCCGTTTTAGCTCGTTCTTGCTCGTTTTTACTTCGAATTTAGTTATGTTTTCTCCCAAATCTTCCTATTTACTTGTACAATCCATTTTTACCCCAAAAATTCTCATTTATGCAAAAATCACAAAAATAACATTTTCTAAATAATCAAGCAATTAATTGTATATTCCATAAAGATCATGCTTAATTATTCAATTAAAACCATATAAATTCAAGTAAATTCAAATAATTAAACCCCAAATTTAGGTGAATTTTTGCGTTGATCATTAGACAACGGGTAGTGTGTGGTTTTGCTCTATATATACTCTTCTACTCGTTTACATCCTATGTATTACAAGAATTGAAACACAAAAATATAACACAGCGTGTCCAAAATGCATGTGTTCCACACCAACCACAAATGATACTTTCCAAATGTAAGGTATTTGCTTACATTATTACGCGGTGTGTATGTCATTGTCTTCGAAATATGATTGATTATTGGATTAAATAATTTCATGATAGATCAAGCCCTCTATTAAAACAAACCATACATTAATTTATTTATCTCTCTAGCTATAATTCAAGTCTCCTCTTTTGTCTCTAATTATCCTCGGTCAATCTTTATATCACTCTCCAAGCGAAACAACACATCATTTATCTTAATTAAGCACCAATTAAATTTATTTGTTGCGTTGCTTTATTATGTACATTGCAGTAATTTATGTGCAAAACGAATTATATTACTTTTCAGTAATGTATATATTTTTTCAATCCCATTAAGATTTTACATTTACTTTACATTTCTATTTTTATTTAGTGAGAGCAGCAAAATAATTAATTATTTTTCATGAAGTCTGTTGATGTGTATTCTTAGCTTGTTATAATTGGAATTAATGAAGAAAACATATTTGATTAACAGAACTAAGAACGAGCACAACAAATACAATAATATTATTTTTCATGAAGTCTGTTGATGTGTGTCCTTTCTATATTATTGATATTTGCCTTCAGGTTCCATGGTGGAACACCTTACCTTACATTTAGATATAGTTTATAGAGAGAGAAATACAAAATGGGTTTCTTGAGGAAGAAGATGAAGTTGGAGTGAAGTGCCAACCAAGTGTCGTGTCCCCCCTCCCCCCCTTTGCAGCAGAAGTGTTGTCTTATATGAAATATTTTGGGGGATGGTCCCCCATGAGATTTTCATGTGCCGCCACGTGTCCCTCCAAGGATAATGATGAGTCTAACATGTCCCCTTCCACTTTATACATGCTGCGTTCTGGTCGGGTGAGCGTGCTTAATGGGCTTCACGATAGGTTGAGGACAGTAAGCCGATATGTAGCAGGCCGATGGTAAGGGACCGATGTCCAAGGCCGAGATCTGACCTTATCCTCGATATTGGCTTCTTTTGCTGCCATCGGTATTCTGCGTTCTTCTTGTGTCTGATGAGTGATATTTTCACCTAGATTCTAGTGTCTTTTTATGTATGTTTTCGTATTATTTTATCCGTATGTATGTGTATTTTAGTTGTATTTTGTGTTTTCATGAAGATGTGTGTGAATGAGCTTAAATGTATGATTTTCAGGCAAAAATAGATCCTAGATGCAAAAAGAAAGACATAGGAAAAGTGGATATCAATTCGGAGTTGAAACGAAGGAGAACCAGCCGAAATAAAATTGTAAAAACAGGGGTTGCACCAACACGCCGGCCATGTTGCATCACACGAGCCGTGTTACGCAACACGACCCTGTAAGCCTTGGCCATTTTCTGACATCAAAAACGCCTACACGGCCACCCTGTGGCCGTGTTACAGCACACGAGTCGTATTGTTGCAGGATCAGAAACATATCAGAATCCTTCTAGAAGCTTCTCAAGGGGTATAAATATTCAGTACTTCAATATTTGATCAGAATTTTCAAAGGGTTTCACTCCTACACCTAGATCACACACAATTTCCTCCATTTTACACCATCATCTTCATTCATTCTTCATCCATCCATCCACACTTGATCCCCTCCATCAAATCCACCATCCAAGTGATCAAGGAAGCAAGGGAGAGTGAGATCACAAGAAGAAGAAGGAGATCTCCATTGAAGCACTTCAAAGGAGGAATATAATTATAATTTTTGTGCATTTCTTTATAGATTGATCATGGTTTGTAAGGATTTTAATGTCTATGTTGAATTCCTTGTGCCTATGAGAGACTAATCTCCTTTGTGAGATTAGCTCCATGGTTGGTGTTGGATAATTTAGTTTTTATGCAATTTGATTTTAATCTTGAATGGGCTTTGTGTATTTCTATCATTGAATGTTGATTGCTTGATGTATATGATGATATGTGTGATTAATTGTCATGGACATGTGATTAGATTGAGAAATCAATTGTGTGTTTAGGATAGTTCATTGAATCATTTCATCATACACCTCATGTGCATTTATTTAGAAAGAGATATATATATCCTTCTAGATTTAGAACACTTTGATAGAACATTTGATTAGCTTAATCAAGAGATTGGTTGATTAGGTGAGGAGAACCAAGCTATTAGTGAATTCATAGTACCTTAAAAGGGAATATTGCCTATGATTTAGTACCTAATTAGGGAACTCGTAGAGTAATTAATACCTAGTGGGAGGTATTTGCTTTGGTCACGATCCTATGTGCTTTTGGGAGCCTTATTGAGGGCCTACATCCTATCCATCTCGAGAGAGAGTTTAGGTGGAATTAGTGATCGCTCCTATGCCTTGTCCATGAGAGATTAGAATTAATTGCATGATTACTTTATTATCTATGCCATGATTATTGTTAATCTCATCCTTGCATCATTTGAACCCATCATTTATCTTTACTTTTATCTTATTTCTTGCATTAGTTTAAGTGCGTTCATTTGTACGCTTATCTTCCATCCCATTCCGTCGTCCTTATAAAATCACGATAAATTTGAGATTGCTTAAACTCTAGTACCTTCCTCCCTGTGGTTCGATAAATTCTTTAATTGGTCATCCCGACTATCTATGACCAATCAAATGGCGCCGTTGCCGGGGAGGTAATGGTCGCTAGTGGTTTGAAGAAGGATTGTTTAGAGTGGTTTTAATAAGGACATTTATTTTTATTTTTGTTTTTTATATTTGCTTTAGAAAATTTTGTTCTCTTGTAGGTGCATACCTTGAGAAGGAAGAAGAAGGAGAACAAACAAAAAAATATGAGCTCTATGGATATTCTTCGTGATTTAGGGAATAGAAGTGTTCATTCCGCTATGAAAACACAAGTAAATTTTCAAGGATTTCAAATGTCAAATTGTGAGCCTAATTTGCAACCGAATTTCGAAGTACAAGATATGCAATTCCAACAACAAAGTTATGAGAATTTTGGAGCCCCTCATCAAATGCATCAACAAGTATACTCTATCATCTACCTTCATCCCACCATCCAATCCATCATCCAAGTAGTTAGAGAAGCAAGGGGGAGTGGAGTTTGCAAGAAGAGGAAGCACCATTGAAGCTATTCAAGGGAGTTTTAATTCTAATTTTTGTGGATTTCTTTTTAGATCAATCATGTGTTTTGGAGATACAATTGTCTATGTTGTTTTCTTTGAGACTATGAGTGGCTAATCTCCTTTATGAGATTAGCAATATGAATTGTGTTGGATAATTTTGGGTATTTTGCAATTGAATTCATATGTTGATTGGATTTGTTAATTTTCTATCATTGATTGTTAATTGCTTGATTTGTATTGTTGATTTGTGTGATTAATTGTCATGGGCATGTGATTAGATTGAGAAATCAATTATATGTTTAGGATAGTTCGTTGAATCATTTCATCATACATTTCATGTACATTATAAGTTTTAGAGAGATTGAGAAATCCTTTAGAATTTAGAACCCTTTGATAGAACATGTGATTGTTAGATCGAGAGGTGAATTGATCGTGTGAAGGGACTCTCTAATTGAACTTAGTACCTAGTTGGAATTGTTTGATTGAGAACCAACCTTAGAGCCTTTTTGAGACCTTGTAAAGGATCTACATCATATCCATCTCGAGAGTGAGTTTAGTTGGAATTCGTGTTGGCCCTTAGTTATTAATCCATGACATATATAAATTCGTTGCATGATACCTAGATTTTTCATGCTTTAAGTATTGCTAGTCTCATTCTCTATCTACTTGGTTCATTCAGCCATCTTCCATTTATCTATCCTTGTCT
Organism: Pogostemon cablin; assembly: GCA_023678885.1. NCBI lineage: Eukaryota > Viridiplantae > Streptophyta > Magnoliopsida > Lamiales > Lamiaceae > Pogostemon > Pogostemon cablin. The sequence goes on from CM042990.1 coordinate 18,253,733, forward strand.
ATCCCATTATTTAATTGTTATTTCTTGATTAATCCTATCCCTTTATGATCGTCTCTATAAAATTATGACAAACACGAGATCGCTTAAACCCTAGTACCTTCCTCCCTGTGGTTCGATAAATTCTTTAATTAGTCATCCCAACTACAAATGGCTAATCAATGGGGTATAAACATCCATAACAAATTCTACACACAATATTAATACAACTACTAATATTGGAGTATATCTCAACTCACTTTCCATTAAAATATTATTATATTTTTTAATTTATGTGCAAAAACGTAAATATTAATACACAACAAGGAGAGTCACATCCCGTCTCACGTAAGCATATTTTACCTACATCACATCTAAACAAAAGTCTCACAAGTTGTCTACTCAATTACTTCGAGCAAAGAGTTTTTTTTTTCTTTCAATTTGAATAAAAATTTTTTTTTGTTAAATTTAGAATAAAATAAAGTAATGCATTATTTTTCCCACTATATTATCCTTTTACTTTTCTTGATTTCTGCATCATACGAAAATCCAAAATAAGTGCTTCTAAATTTTTGTTGCAAACACTCAAATTTTGCTAGCTATATGAATTTTATCAAAATCAAAAAATTTATCACTTTGGTATAATATTTTGTAAACATCCACATTTACCTTGTACAATCTCTCAAGTAATATATGAAAGTCAGTATATAGCTTGGTTGGAGGAAAAAAGAAAAAGAAATATATAGCTTAAGTAACAAAAAGCATGAATGAAGAGAGGGTTGCAATAAAGTTTTTTATTGGACACTTGGACTTTAGATCAAAAAACGCCAATTAAGAAACTGAAGTTTCTTTTTTCAAGAAAGTTTCGAAGTTGAAACCCTACCAATAACTTTTGCTTCTACACAACCACACACATCTCCATTGAATTCCTCATATTCTTACTTGAAACCCAAGTCACAATTATATAAGTATATAATTAATTAATTCTGATTTTTTAATCAAAGATATGAGTACCAATTTTCATTAAGTCTGTTATAATTTTTATTTATACTACAAATCATTAATAAAATAATTTATTATTATATTATTATTATTTTTTATTAATTTGAGTATAATTTTTTATTGAAATATTATCAAAACTTATCTGCTTAACGAAATCGTATCACAAAAGTCTTTTCAAAAATATAGTATTATATAAGTATTTGCCATACATAATTAGATACTTCAAGTTTTTTCAAAATACGGTCTTCAAAAGTGTTTACCATATATATAATTAAGATACTTCATGAATTGGGTACAAGTGTTCATTTCAAATACTAGTATTTATCATTAGAATGACAAATGCTATTTTTTTTTTTAATATTAATTATAGTTTCTCATACACAAAATATTATTATTAATTGTTTTAAAGAATGAGTAAGGCTCTTGTATTGTGGGGCACACCGTGTGCTTTTAGAATTTAATATTATGGGTAAGGGTACATTATTTTGTTCTAAAGGGTATATACTTTAATTAATAAGAGTACACCATTTTGTTCTAAAAGGTATACACTTTTCATTAATATTTTTTATTTTTATTCAAAAAATAAAAAATACACATATTTATATTAAAGGGTATATAATTTAATATAAAATTCTAAATGGGCACGGGGTGTGCCCCATGCGCCGGTGCACATAATTTTTTGCCTTAAAAAGAGTGTAATGTAATATAGAAGAATGCAGCCTACAAGAAAAAAAAAACTTTTAATGATAGAGATCTTGTTATTATTGCTTTGGTAGGTAAAGATCTTTATACTAGGAATTTGATCAATAATATCCTATTATTTTTTATTAGATTCCCGTCATTAAAGACCCTAATAACAAGAAGAAAGCAATAATGACATGATCTCTGTTATTATAAGTCATTTTTCACCTATAATGACAGGATCTCTGTTATTATAAGTCATTTACAAGAGACTAAGTTATACACTATGTATTCACCATGCCGTTATATGATCTTGACATTAACACGTCTCGCATGATCAGAATTTATCATATATAAACTTAAGCCATCCATCTATTTTGGTAACTATCAATTAATATAGTCTCATATACTACTAAGTAGTGAACTGTTAAACTAAAGTAATCTAGCAAGCACACCCCTTCAAGAAGTCAAGCACAGTCATAGACTTATACCCTTCCATTTCCTTTGCCTAGCTTCGAGATAACATAAAGAAAACACTATCACATTAAAAAAAAAAAAAAAAAGATTATATTGCACATAAGCATTTGTTTAATAAGAAGCCACATAGTCACTGTGACTTGCAAGTAGAATTGATTGAACAAGAAACCCCAAAAACTGATGATCAAGTCCACATACAAAAGTCAACTGAACTAATCTCATCTCAGATCAAAATGGCAGCATTAAATATAATATTAGAAATTAAAAGTGCCTATTTTCTGAACTTTGAGGAAATCTTGAAAACAGCCACATCCATTTGGTGTGAAAGTAGAGAAATGGGATTGTTGAAATGAAAGTCTTTTGCAGTCTTGAGAGAGCCATTTAGAGTGCATATAGCTAGCTCTTCTCCATGGTGGAATGTGTAATCCTCTCTCTTTAAGGGACTGTTTGGCAGCAGTGCAAATCAAAGAAATCAGATTCTTTAACTTCTCTTCAGTGCCAACAAACACAAGTGGAAGTGCATTTATCAGCTCTTCATAATCAGGTGTAGCTCTTGCCACTTCAAACTGTGTTCTGAAATCTATGTCCACTATCACTCTCATCTCTTTGCATCCATCTTTCTCTCTCATTATCACTTCAACATATTCATATTCTCCTCTGAATTGAAAAACTGAAAAACAGAATTTCAAAATCAAGAACATAAAATAGGCTGATATTATTTTCTTTAGGAAAAAAAAAAGTACCTGATGGTGGACCAAAAGGGGTAGACCAAGAAGTTTGGCAGAGATGAGCTTCATAGTTATCCATATACAATCTGCAAACAATCCACTGTTTCAGCATGCTGAGTTTCTCCATGGATTTATTATCTTTCAAGTAGAACAAGATTTTGCCATATATCTCAACTTCTGCATCTGGGCTTTCCTCCATGATCTCCTGAAAACACACACACATGATCAACTGAATATAATATTCAAAAAAGAGAAAAGACAAAAGTGTAGAAAGTAATAAATACTTGTAAGGTGAAATATGTTGGATTGTCATCAAGTTGAAGAGGTTGAGATGGAAGGAAAGAATCTGTAGCAGCTGATCCAATCTCCATGTAATCTTTGATCATTTGGGAAAGTTTTTCATCTTCAGAGATACTCATCTATGATTCTTGAAATTTGCAGCTTAATGTATCTATCTACACATTTAATTTAACTAATGAAGTGTGTATTTATATAAAATAAGGTGTACAGAGAAGTAAGTAGAAATGTGATGAATGTTTCCAGGAAAGAATCTATGATCAGAAAATATAATAATTGTTATGTGGAGAGAAGTTTGATGTCATCATCATGGATCATAAAGCTTTTTTCTTTCCCTCTTCTGGGACACACAGGGAATGATTGATTTCTTTCTGATAGAGCGATAAATAGCCACTGCTGATCACAGGGCTCAAGGCTCTCTTACTCCTCTCTCTCTCTCCATCCTAACTAAAAAACTTTTTTTTTATTAATGAAATATTACTTAATTGAAAAGTTATAATTTCATTATTAAATTAATTTTTTTTTATCAAAAAAAGTTAGTTGATTAGTGTGTTGTACTCTAAGATTATTCTCTTAACTTTACTTATAACTCCCCGCTCCAATTCATTTTCAAATGAATCGAACCTGTGTCATTCATCTTAAATTGGTTTATCTACGAATTAATAAATTTTTAGCAACGAAAATTTAATTTCATTGATAATTTATATAATGATTTCGTTGATAAATAACAACGGATTCTATGCCGTTGGTAAAAATTTAATAAAGAGACTCTCTTGTGAGACGAGTTTTTGGTGAGACGATTGTGAGATGAGTTGATTCATTATTAAAGTATACTTATCATATAGGTAAAACATGCTTATTTATAGTTAAAATTCATATTATAACATCCTAAAATTATACTTTAATTCATCTTTCATCATACTTTATAAAAAATATTTTAACAACCATTAAACATACTTTATTTATATAATAGACATACTTTAACATGTCTCACCAATGGTCTCACATAACTAGCGTCTCACAAGAGACTTTGTCATTTAATAAATCTATTGGTATTCCATTATAACTAAAAGAAAAATAGTAGTATAATTTTGCGATTCGAATCTCCTATTCCACAATAATGCTTCGCTTGGTGTTTCATAACTTCCTTTTACTTTTTACACAGAGATATTAGTCATTGATCTTGACACGTGTCAGGTATTTACTACATGAAATAGGAAATGATATACCATTAAATTTTGTTGGCAATGTAATCAGTACTCTCTTCCTCAAATAAAAGTTGACACAATTTCCTTTTTCGTTTGTCTCATAAAAATTGACAATTTTTTTTTAGTACATGTGATCCACACAAAAATAATTAATTTATTCTCATGGATCCACATATACCTCTAATACAACTATGCATTACACATTAAATATTATTTTTACCTTCATTTTATGGAGTATTAAATATGCAAAAAAAACGAATTGCACAGAATTGATGTAATTCCAAATAAAAGCGTTTACATCAAGAAAATGAATTAAAGTGGATAAGCCTACGGGGTCCATGGAGAAATTAGCCTTTGGAAAGTGACGATTTTCATTTCACCAACTTCACACGCTGTCTTCAATTAGAGAGAAGAAAGAAGACGAAGACCATAAAGTACACACACGGTTAGGGGTAAGTGAGAGAGAGAAAGCACTTAAAAAAACTCGTTTAAGGAGTATTGATAGTTACTACCACCATGGCTAAAGAAGTAATATTATTATTATATATAAAGTGAGTAGTTGTATTAGAGAGAAGTAGTGGGATATATTGTATACTTTTTTACTAAATAGGAGAAATGGATACATTTGAAGCGAACGCCAAAAATAGTAAAATTGATATCTTAGAATCGGGAGAAGTATAATTGAATTGCATATGAATTGCACCCCGTCCCGTTGGTTACACTTAAAAAAAAATGAGTTAATCTCTTATAAAACGGGTTTATATCATAAATCTTGTAAACTCTGTAGTTCTCTTAATTTAAACACACTAACAATATATATATGATATATATGATTGGAAGGGATGATCACAGAATTTATAGAATTTACATCGTGAACTCAGTTTATACAAGTGTTGTAAAAAAAATTAGTTTTCTTTTTTCATTCGTTCAATATACACATGTTTCTTCATTTAACGAATTAAAAGCAACGAGAAAGATTATTGGAATGAAAGAGTATTTGTAAGAATGAATATAATTAATTGAATGGAGGAAATATTTAAAATATACTCCGTCAGTCCTCCTATTTTTTTTATGTATATGCAAGTACGTGAATTAAGAAAAACCGTTTAGGCGTGTAATGTGGAAAAAAAAAAGGATAATTTAGGTAATTCAAAGAAGACCATTTATAGTGTGCACCCGGGTGCACCTAGAGATAGGGTGCACCCACATACAAATATAAACAAAAACATTTATAATTAAAAGTAAAAATGTATACAATTTAATTGTTAATTTTTTTAATGAAAAATTATATATAATATTCAATAAAATGTTATACACATATGAATGTTAATTTTTTTAATGAAAAATTAATGTGAAAAAAGTATACAATTATTACAAAACGTGTATACAAAATAGAATAATATGTATATAAAATAAAATAAAAAAGTATACACATATGGGTGCACCCTTGCACCCCGGTGCACCCAATATACACTCTTCAAAGAAAAAAAAAGTTATTAGGATTGATAAATAAAATGTAAAAAATAAGCAATATTTTTATAATATTGTGATGTTTTAAAAATATTAGTATTGTATAATGTTATTATTATTAGAAACGTACAAAAGTAGTGGGACAGACGAAAATGAAAAGTGTGTAAAATTAAATACCACAAACAAAGAGAGTATTTGAGAGTATTTTACACATAATCAATTTCATGTGAAATATCTGCGGTCGCCCCATTTTTTATTACTAATTACAATTATATTCTTAAAATTAATATTATAACAAAATAAACATTAAACTCTGAACAGTATAATAGTTCATAATATTTTTTAACCATTTTTTATTACTAATTACAATTATATTCTTAAAATTAATATTATAACAAAATAAACATTAAACTCTAAGCAGTATAATAGTTCATAATTTTTTTTAAAAAAATAACAAAAAGACAAAATAATATATATATATATATATATATATATATATATATATATATATATATATATATATATATATATATATATATATATATATATATATATATATATATATAACAAAATGTTCCATAAACAATTTCATAGAATACTTTGCTAATTTTAAAATACTAGAGTAAAAAGTTAGACAAAAGTCTCTTGTGAGACATTAATTATGTGAGATTGATCTATGAAACATGCTTAAGTATGTTTATTATTTAAATAAATTATGTTTAATACTTCATCCGTCCTATAATAAACTTTTCACTTTTCATTTTTGTCTCTCACATAAAATTTTACCACCAAAAAAAGTAAATATCACATCAATCTCTACCCCTAAAACTTCATCTTAATTACAAGTTAGTCACTCTCATCTAACACACATAACATATTTTATAATTTATTTATTACGTAAAAATATTACAATACCCTCCAAAAGTTAATAAAGTTGGTCATAAATCAACTTTTCTTAAACTCTGTATCTACCATAACTGTGAAGTTTATTTCGGAACGGAGGGAGTAGTTATTAAAGTATGTTTTCTAAAGTATGATGGATGATGAATTAAAGTATGATTTTAGGGTGTTATAATATGATTTATTATTGATATACTTTAACTACAAATAAGCATACTTTACCTGTATAATAAGCATACTTTAGTGATGGATCGACATATCTCATAAAAACTCATCTCATAAGAGAGTATAAAAATATAGGGAAAAAATTTAATTATATACAATTCTAATGAAATTAAATGTGTGTCTAAATTTATACATTAATTAAGAAAATGATCTTGGTGTAACGTAAAAGTAATGTATTTAATTTTTTTATTAAAAATAATATAACATTAACACATTACTCATTATCGTGCATGTATCTTTATATAATAAAACACTTTAAATGTCAAAATTAGATCAAAATTTTTTCTATCATTTTAATCTACCTAATTTAGCTTGGTAATATTAAATCTTGACCCTTCATTAGTTATTGTAACATCTCATCCCTTGATTGTAATTATAAATCTTTAACAACATCTCATCCATTTATTTTGTTTTTTATTTTATCTCATCCACTCATTTTCTTGGTCTCCCATAATATATGAGTATATGTTTAAGTTTTTTTTTTTTGCGTGAATTCATAATATTATTTGGACAATCTTTATCTTCATTGTTGTAATATTTATTTATTTTTTATTTTTTTTATTTTATCTCATCCATTTATTTTCTTGGCCTCCCATAATATATATATATATATATATATATATATATATATATATATATATATATATATATATATATATATATATATATATATATATATATATATATATATATATATATATATATATATATATATATATATATATCAATTGATTATTTATATATATCTAAGTGATTTTATTTTATTTACATGAATTCATAATATTATTTGTACAATTTTTATCTTTTATTTATATTTTTTATTTTATTGTCTTTTTATATATCTAAATTATTTTTTAAATTTCTTTTTAAAGGTAAATTATTTTTTATTATATGAACTCATATATTTAAATTATTAATTAAAATTTATTGTCAAAAGTAATATTTTTTGTTTTGTTTTTAACGTGAATACATAACATCATTTGTACAATCTTTATCTTTATTGTTGTAATATTTTATTTATTTTGTATATTATTAATTTCATTGTCCAAAATATTTTCTTATATTAAAAACTTATTTTAATTTTAAACTTTGTCTAAAATATAATTAATTCAATATTAAAAGAGAATTTATATATATTTAATTAATAATAAAATTTTTTTAATAAAATATTAATTTAAACAATTATTTTATTTTTTATTTTATCTCATCCATTCATTATCTTGGCCTCCCATAATAATAATAATATATATATATATATATCAATTGATTATTTATATATTTAAGCAATTTTATTTTTTTACATGAATACGTAATATCATTTAGACAATCTTTATCTTTATTGTTGTAATATTTTATTTATTTTACATATTTTTATTTTATTATCTTTTTATATATCTAAATTATTTTTTAAATTTCTTTTTAAAGGTGAATTATTTTTTATTATATGAACTCAAATATTTAAATTATTAATTGAAATTTATTGTCAAAAGTAATATTTTTTATTTTGTTTTTAACATGAATACATAACATCATTTATACAATCTTTATCTTTATTGTTGTAATATTTTATTTATTTTGTATAATATTAATTTCATTGTCCAAATATTTTCTTATGTTAAAAATTTATTTTAATTTTAAACTTTGTCTAAAATATAATTAATTCAATATTAAAAAAAATAATATAATTTGATTAATAATAAAATATTTTTAATAAAATATTAATTTTAAAAATAAATAAATATAAATATGGATAAAATAAATAAATATTAAATAAGTACGGGTAACCCGCGAATTTTGATAAATGAGTATGAGACGGATACGGGTATGATAATAATTTTTTTTAATGGGGCGGGTACATATACAGATATTTAATAAATGAATACGAGTATAAGTACCTCAAAAATACGGGTACCCAGCCGGTTGCTATCTTTATTCCTATAGGCTATAACTTTACACCTTTTTATTTCAAAATTTATGCACATAATAATATATAGTATAATATTAACACTTGTAAGGTACCACAAAATTAAATAATATATTTTATGTTATATTTAATTAATAATAGTATACTAATTTTTAATAAAATATTATTTTAAAATGAGACGTGTACGAATACGGATAATTAATATTTAAACGGATATGAGTATCCCAAAATAAACAGATACCTTACCCGTTGTCATCTCTATTCCTACATGCTATAACTTCATATTTTTTTTGACATGACCCACCTTACACAACTTATAATTCAAATACTATTTAACATAAACACCATCATTATAAAAAATCTGCTTATAATTTTTTTACATAATATGTTTATAACCAACACCATCACACCAGTTCAACATACATAACTGGTTTCTGACACCACTTCAAACCAGACAAACTCATGACAATACTTATTATATTACATAATAAAATATCAGCGAAAACAAAATAAACCCACAGTCTAGCCCAACAGGTCGTCATCTATGCACATCCGCTCAAAACCCTGAAGGAACTCCACAGCTTGCACCACATCCCACATACTCAAACATTATCAGACTCACCTATAATGCATAAACTAGTGAGACAAAAATCTAAGTAAGTAAAATTATGCATGTTAGTGCATGAAAATGCATTTAGTTCCCTATCGCCTATTTCCTAATCTTTCTACTTGATCTTTTTTATTTTGAAAATTGTTCACGTTGCGGGATCCCCACGACACACTTATGATATGCACCCCAAATGAGCTCAATAGACACACTTAGTGTCGGATCGATTCCGATCCCTGAATATAATACCGGGAATGATTTTTTCGAACTCTGGCAGAGTGTTGGGGACGATTTTTCCGAACTCCTAATAAAGTGTCGGGAACGATTTTTCCGAACCCTGACAGAGATGCATATATAGTAGCCGCACACACCATTAGTATCTTATTAATTTTGAGGAAAATACTTTTCATTTTCATGCATGATATGCACCCAAAATAATTAAATGTGCATCACAAATCATTTACAATATCGATATCAACATTTAATCACAATAAAACAACAATTTAACTTCAATTTGAACAGACCCACTTTTGAAATAACAACTTCACCTCGAATCCCACAGATCCTTATAACCAATATCTTCTCAAGCCATACAAATATATTATCAACAGTTTCCAATCACACAAATCTATATAGGATAATGATATTATTTCAAATCACATAGATCCACAACTAGTATCGCAAAATTATCACAAATAATTTACAAATAATATTGTTGAATATGAACCCTATTTTCTCCAAATCACATAAATCCACAGCTTGTATAACAAATAAATCTCAAATAATTCATATCGTAATTAAACTAATTACAAATAGTCCATAATATAATTATCACATACTAATTACAAATAATTTACAAACAACATGTTTATGCATTGTAGTTGGACTTTTACTTACTTGGACTCCGACAGTAATATCATCCTCGTGAAAAACTGTAACTAATCTCCTATCTTCCGTCCCGGCACGAACCCTTCCTTCTCTTTTTTTTCTCTCTTTTCTTCTCTCTCTTTTTTTATCGTTAATGCTTCTGTTGAGAATTAATCTCAAGTGAAGCCTAACCCTATATATAGAGGGAAGTTAGAGATGAGTCCCAATCAGCTTATGGTGAAATTTCAACCACGTAGTAAAATTTATTTATTTATTTATTAAAATTTCTCATGCAATACATGTTTAACTAATCATCCAAATAAATTCTTTGGCTGTCAATTAGCCACGACAAGCATTGCATTAACTTATTATTATTATTATTATTATTATACTTACTATTAATAGTAAGTACTATATTATTATTATTATTCATTACGAATATACGTGCAATACTTAATAGTTAAGATATAATACATACGTGCACATTTTTCTACCCACTATTATTCTTACGAGAACACGTGTGATATTTAATAATTAAGAAATAATATATTTATTCACATAAAATAATTTACTCATATATTCTAATTAATGCACGTAAATATTTATGTACACATATATTCACATATTATCACCATTTTATCAAGGATGTCTCAATTAAAATGTAAACATAAATAAAATGTAAAATCAATTGTCACATAATTACCACATTATTATCACATAATTGTCACATAATTATCACATAATTATGAAATGCTCATAACACAAATTAAATTATATTGGCATATGAGTAGTGAGAAACTCGGGTATCACATCTTCCCCACCTTATAAAAATTTCGTCCTTGAAATTTACTTACTTGAAGAGGTCTGGATATTTTGCCATCATCTCATCTTCTCTTTCCCAAGTAGCCTCCTCAACTAGTTGGTTCCTCTATAATACCTTTACTATTGGTATTTCTTTATTTCTGAGCTTCTTTACTTCTCGCCACAAGATCTCAACTGGTACTTCCTCATAACTCAAATCTTCTTTCAACTCAATTGGTTTCTGCCTGAGAACATGAAATGGATTTGGAACATACTTCCTCAACACAGACACATGAAACATGTCATGTACTCTAGACATCGATGCTGGTAACTCCAACTTATAGGCAACGCTGCCAACTCTCTCAATGATAGTGAACGGACCAACATATCTTGGACTGAGTTTCCTTTTCCTTCCAAACCGCATTATCCCCTTCATTGGAGATACTTTCAAGAATACCTGATCACCAACTTTAAATTTCAATTCTCTCCTCTATTTGTCTGCATAACTTTTCTGCCGATCTTGAGCAACTTTTATCTTCTCTCGTATACAGGTAACAGCTTCTGACATTTCACGAATCAAGTCCGGACCCAAAAGTTTCCTTTCTCCAACTTCATCCTAATGTACTGGAGATCTACACTTTCTCCCGTACAATGCTTCATATGGAGTCATCCCGATAGTAGACTGATAACTATTATTGCATGAGAACTCTATCAAAGGTAAAAATTTACTCCACTGACCTTGAAAATCCAACACACACGCTCGGAGCATATCCTCCAAGATTTGTATTGTACGCTCTGATTGACCATCTGTCTGTGGATGGAATGCTGTGCTGAAAGATAATTGTGTCCCCAACGCCTTATGTAAACTCTTCTAGAAAGAAGACAAAAATCTCGTATCTCTATCTGACACAATGGAAAGTGGTACTCCATGGAGTCTGACAATCTCTTGTATATATAGCTGGGCATAACGATCCATGGAATACATAGAGCTAATAGGAAGAAAATGAGCTGACTTAGTTAATCGATCCATAATAACCCAAATGGCATCGTGACCTTTCACTGTCTTCGGTAGCCCGATAACAAAATCCATCGTGATATTCTCCCACTTCTACTCTAGAATAAATAAAGGCTGCAAAGTTTCTGCTAGTCTCTGATGCTCGACTTTGACTTGCTGACAAATCAAACATTGCTCTACATATCGAGTAACATCTCTCTTCATCCCTGGTCACAAATAATGTGCCTTCAAATCTCTATACATCTTAGTAGCTCCTGGATGTACAGAGTACGGTGTTGAATGAGCTTTCGCCATCACTTCTTTTTGAATGTCATCCACTTCAGGTAGACATAATCGACCTCCATAACGAATCACGACATCATCTCCTAATTGGAAGTCAGAAGACTTTCCAGAGCTGATATCATTCTTTATCTTGTCAAACAACTTATCCTCCTGTTGGCTCTATCAAATCTTATCTATCAAAGTTGGTCGAAGTGTCAGAGCTGCCATCCTTGCTTCCAACGATCCTTCCTGAATGATCTCCACACCCATCCTTTGCAAATCAAGCAACTCTGGTTTCTGATTTATGGTCATAGCAGCTACACTCTGTATTGCCTTTCGGTTTAATGCATCAGCAACCACATTGGCTTTTCCCGGATGATAATTGATAACACATTTGTAATCCTTCACCAATTCCAACCATCTTCTTTGCCTCATATTCAACTCTTTCTGAGTGAAAAAGTACTTCAAACTCTTATGATCAGTATAGATTTCACAACGTTCCCCATACAGATAATGCCTCCAAATCTTGAGTGCAAACACCACTGCGGCTAACTCTAAATCATGAGTTGGGTAATTCTTCTCATACTCCCTTAACTGTCTGGATGCATACGCTATCACTTTTCCATTCTGCATCAATACATTCTTTGAAGCATCACTGTAAACCTTGAAGTTTCCTGTCTCCGCAGGAATAGTTAAGATAGGTGCTGATGTCAACCGTCTCTTCAATTCTTAGAAACTTTGTTCACATGCCTCCGTCCATGTGAACTTCACATTCTTCCTAGTCAATTGTGTTAATGGTGAAGCAATCTTAGAAAATCTTTCAACAGACCTTCGATAATATCCCGTCAATCTAAGAAAGCTACGAATCTCAGTGGTATTTGAGGGTTGTGGTCAATCATTGCTTTTACTTTACCTGGATCCACTGAAATTCCTTCTCCCGATACCACGTGTCCCAAGAAAACAACTCGGTCTAACCAAAACTCACACTTCTTGAACTTCGCATACAACTGCCTCTCCTTCAGAATCTCTAACACCTTTTTCAAGTGTAGAGCATGATCCTCCTTATTCTTAGAGTAAATCAGAATATCATCAATAAACACAATCACAAATTTATCGAGAAATTTCTGAAATACTCTATTCATCAAATCCATAAATGATGCAGGAGCATTTGTTAATCCAAACGGCATCACTAAGAACTCATAGTACCCGTACCTTGTACTGAATGCAGTCTTTGGGATATCCTTCTTCTTTATTTCAACTGATGATACCCCGACCGCAAATCAATCTTCAAAAAGATATCTGCACCCTGTAGCTGATCAAACAGATCATCAATGCGAAGCAATGAATATTTATTCTTCACCGTAACTTTGTTAAGATCCCGATAATCGATGCACATCCTCAACGTGCCATCCTTCTTTCGAACAAACAGAACTGGTGCTCCCTAATGTGAGAAACTAGGTTGGATGAATCCTTTGTCTAGCAACTCTTGTAACTGTATCTTCAATTCTTTCAGTTCAGCTGGTGCCATTCTATATGGCGCTTTAGATATAGAAGCAGTTTCTGGTTGTAGCTCAATAACAAACTCTATTTCCCGGTCTGGTGGCAAACCTGGAAGATCATATAGAAATACCTCCAGATATTCCCGAACTACTGGTACATTATCGAGAACTGGACATTGCTGCCCCTCAACATTCATTACGCTCACCAGATACCCCTGACAACCGCTTTCCAACAACCGCTGTGCTTTTGCTGCTGATATAACAGGATATCTAAAATTCTTCTTGATCCCAACAAAAGTGAATGGTTCTCCCCTCAATGGCTGAAAGGTGATAGTCTTCTTCTGACAATCTATTGTAGCACCGTACTTTGACAGCCAATCCATACCCAATATGATATCATAATCATTCATACTTAACACAATTAAATTAGTAAGGAGTTGTCTTCCTTCAATATGAATAACACAATCTCGCAGAAGTTGATTAGTTTGCTTTGACTCACCAGAAGGTATCATCACCTCATAATTAGCTTCAATCAAGTTAGGTGTTCCACCCAGCTTCCTCACATACTCAGTGGATACAAATGAATGTGTTGCTCCAGAATCAAATAGGACATATGTAGAAGTGCCAAAAATAGAAAACTTACCCGTGACAACTGAGGGATTCGCATCAGCCTCCTCTCGCGTCAAAGTGTACACCCTTGCTGGAGCTCTTCTCTACTGTCCCTGCTTCCCTTTCTTAGGACAAGTAATAGTCACATGTCCTTTCTCCTCATGTGTAACACATTCTCGGAGGAATTTGACACTCCCCACCATGCGATCTAAGACAATTAGGATATATAGGTAGTGGCGGCGCCGGTGGAACCTTACCCTGATCGAATTTGGGATGCTTGTTGGGTTCTCCTTGTCTCTGTCCTTGCTTCACTCAAACATTAGGTTTCAGCCTCTGAAATGACATCGGCCTCTTATCAACTCTCCCAAAACTGTTGCACTGGTTTCTGTTGAAATTGACGTCTGATAGCCTGGGCTTGTCTGATCCTCATCTCCGCTTGCTCAGTAATTTGGGCCCTTTCTGCAACTTATGAGTATGTTGCTCCATGCAGTCCCGCCATACCCATATCTCTGTAAAGTTCAGGCCTTAAGCCTTCCACAAATCTCTCCACTTTCAGTGCATCCGTGCTAACCATATGTTCAGCAAACCTCGACAACTGCTCAAACTTACGAAGGTAATCTGTGACTGACATGCCACCTTGCCTCAACTGTATGAACTCGTTCATCTTCATGGCTCTCACTGGTGCCGTAAAGTACTTGTTTCTGAAATGCTCCTTAAACCTTTCCCATGTCATAGTCGTGACATCCTCGATACTTTTAATCGTATCCCACCAGTGGCCTGCACTTCCTCGTAACATGAAAGAAGCACACAACACTCTATCCCCATCTGGAATTCTACTGTATTGAAATATATTTTCCACCGTGCGTAACCAATTCTCTGCATCTGTGGGGTCTGCTGCATCCTCAAATATTGGAGGGCTCAGCTTTCGAAACCTCTCACAAACCATTTCCACACGTTCTACTTGACGTCTATCTTGATTTGCATTACCCTCTGGTTGTCCACCCATATCTCTCTGCTGAATCAGTTGCCGTTTCTGTTGGGACTGGCGCTCAACCAGTTCCATTAGTGGAGTAATCACCGCATCACGATTATTTTCTTCAGTAGGTGCTGCTTGCTCAGCAGTCCTATCCCCTTCAGAACTTTCACCTGTAGCCCTTACCATTTTGTCTACTAACTATGAGTCCTACACCACATGGCCAATATAATTTATAAGACATATAACACAACATAATGAAAATAACACTTACACGCAAGATTGCACTCCCAAGGAATGAGCTCATGTACATAGACAGTCTGCAGGACCTAAGTCGTGCTCTGATACCACTCTGACACGACCCACCTTACACAATTTATAATTCAAATACTATTTAACATAAACATCATCATTATAAAAAACCTGCATATAATTTTTTTTATATAATATGTTTATAACCAACACCATCACACCAGTTTAACATACGTAACTGGTTTCTGACACCACTTCAAACCAGACAAACTCATGACAATACTTATTATATTACATAATAAAATATCAGCGAAAACAAAATAAACCCACGGCCTAGCCCAACAGGTCATCATCTATGTACATCTGCTCAAAACCTTGAGGGAGCTCCACAGCTTGCACCACACCCCACATACTCAAACATCATCAGACTCACCTACAATGCATAAACTAGTGAGACAAAAATCTCAGTAAGTAGAAATCATGCATGTTAGTGCATGAAAATACATTTAGTTCTCTATCGCTTATTTCCTAATCTTTCTAGTTGATCTTTTTTTTTATTTTGAAAATTGTTCACGTCGCGGGATCCCCACGACACACTTATGATATGCACCCCAAATGAGCTCAATAGACACACTTAGTGTCGGATCGATTCCGATCTCTGAATATAATGCCGGGAATGATTTTTCCGAACCCTGACAGAGTGTTGGGGATAATTTTTCCGAACCCCTAATAAAGTGTCGAGAATAATTTTTTCGAACCCTGACAGAGATGCATATATAGTGGCCGCACACACCATTAGTATCTTATTAATTTTGAGAAAAACACTTTTCATGTTCATGCATGATATGTACCCAAAATAATTAAATGTGCATCACAAATCATTTACAATATCAATATCAACATTTAATCACAATAAAGCAACAATTTAATTTCAATTTGAATAGACTCACTTTTGAAATAACAACTTCACCTCGGATCCCACAGATCCTTATAACCAATATCTTCTCAAGTCATACAAATATATTTTCAACAGTTTCCAATCACACAGATCTATATAGGACAATGATATTATTTCAAATCACATAGATCCACAACTTGTATCGCAAAATTATCACAAATAATTTATAAATAATATTGTTGAATATGAACCCTACTTTCTCCAAATCACATAAATTCACAGCTTGTATAACAAATAAATCTCAAATAATTCATATCATAATTAAGCTAATTATAAATAGTCCATAACATAATTATCACATACTAATTACAAATAATTCACAAACAACATGTTTATGCATTGTAGTTAGACTTCTACTTACCTGGACTCCGAAAGTAATATCACCCTCGTGAAGAACTGTAACTAATCTCCTATCTTCCATCCCGGCACGAACCCTTCCCTCTCTTTTTTTCTCTCTTTCTTTTTTTATCGTTAATGCTTCTGTTGAGAATTAATCTCAAGTGAAGCCTAACCCTATATATAGAGGAAAGTTAGAGATGAGTCCCAATCAGCTTATGGTGAAATTTCAGCCACGTAGTAAAATTTATTTATTTATTTTTTAAAATCCCTCATGCAATACATGTTTAACTAATCATCCAAATAAATTCTATGGCTGTCAATTAGCCACGACAAGCATTGCAACAACTTTTTATTATTATTATTATACTTACTATTAATAGTAAGTACTATATTATTATTATTATTCATTATGAATATACATGCAATACTTAATAGTTAAGATATAATACATACGTGTACATTTTTCTACCCACTATTATTCTTACGAGAACACGTGTGATATTTAATAATTAAGAAATAATATATTTATTCACATAAAATAATTTACTCATATATCCGAATTAATGCACGTAAATATTTATGTACACATATATTCACATATTATCACCATTTTATCAAGGATGTCTCAATTAAAATGTAAAGATAAATAAAATGTAAAATCAATTGTCACATAATTACCACATTATTATCACATAATTGCCACATAATTATCACATAATTATGAAATGCTATAACATAAATTAAATTATATTGGCACATGAGTAGTGAGAAGCTCAGGTATCATATTTTTTATCTCGAAATTTATGCACATAATAATATAATAATACTTTTACGGTACCATAAAATTACTGCTTACTTTATCTATAAAATTTATGTAATGTGTTATAAATAATTACTTCTTTTTAGGATTGTAAAAATTATTTTCGGACCAAATGTAGTATATATATATATATATATATATATATATATATATATATATATATATATATATATATATATATATATATATATATATATAATACATTTAATATAATATTTTAATTAATTTTTTTCAAATTATTTAAATAATTTAAATAAATTACAAACCCTTTAAATAATTTAATCAATTTTCAAACCTTTGATCTCAAATAATTACAATGTGATAATACTTTCGCCTATTTTAAAGGTGGTCATTACATGAATTAATGAGTTTTTTTGTGTAGTGGGTATTTGTTTATGCAGTAAGTAGTGAGTCATGCGTGGGATCATTTTATTAAAAGAAAAAATGATATATTTGGAGTGAACATCCAAAATAGTAAAATAAGGACCTTTAGGATGGATGGAGGGGTTATATGTAAAAATAAAATAAAATAAAAAAAAATTAAATATCAATCATGTCCGTGCAACGCACGGGTTATGATTGCTAGTTCTGTTAAAAACATATAACTAAAAGAAAGTTTGAGGTGAAAAAGAAAAATATTTTCGTATTACAAATAAAAGATATGTTATTTTAATAAAGTTATACTTTATTAAAAAAATAATACCAGTATCATTAAATTATTTTATGAGCAAGAGAAAATCTTGTATGAGACAATTTTATGAAATGAATTTTGTAAGACTAATAAAAATTGACTATTAAAGGTTAAATTAAAAATTATATCTGATTAAAATATATACTCCCTCCGTCCCGTGTAAGAGGGTCATTTATTTTTTTACACTTAGATTAAGGAGTGTTATTATTTAATGTTTAGTGGGTAGTTGTATTAGTGGGAGTGTGACTCTCATATTTTAATTGTATTAGAGGGGATGTGTGGGTCTCATGTGTGTAAAAAAAGAAAGAAGATTCTTTGGGTGAGACGACCAAAATAGAAAAATGACCCTATTAGCCTGAGACGAAGGGAATATATATATATATATATATATATATATATATATATATATATATATATATATATATATATATATATATATATATATATATATATATATATATATATCACACAATTATTTTATTAAACGGTTTAACACAAGTTTTATAAATAATTCCCTCTTTTTCCCGGTTCATTTTTCACAATTGTATCACATTATTTATAAAAATGACTTTATTGACCAATTTTTTGTTCTTTAGAACAATTTTTTTTAAAGTATTAAATAAAGAGTAGATATCTTGTGCACTCATACAGGCATTAATTTTTATTCAACAATGTACAGTAAAAGCTTTATAAATTATGAGTTGATATTAGGTGCACCCGGGTGCAAGGGTGCACCCATATGTGTATAACTTTTTATTCTATTTTGTATACATGTTATTTATTTTGTATACGTGTTTCTTAATAATTGTATATGTTTTTCACACTAAGTTTTCTATTAAAAAAACTAGCATCCATATGTGTATAACTTTATATTCAACAGTGTATACATGTTTTTTAATATTTATATATTTTTTTACACTCAATTTTTCATTAAAAAAATAACAATTAAATTGTATACATTTTTGTTCATAATTATATATGTTTTTGTTTATGTTTGTATACGTTTTTTAAAGTGGATGCACCCTATCTTAAAGTGCACCTGGATGCACAGTATAATTAGTCATAAATTAATATTCTTGGGACAGAAGAATTTTATTAATTTAGAGAGATATTATATAATCAATAAATTAATAATTTATTAATTTAAAAAGGTTATATAAAAATATACTCCCTCTGCTCGCTTCTAAGGTATCCATTTTACTATTTCTGACGTCCTCTTCAAAGATATCTATTTCCCTTATTTAGTAAAAAACTACACAATATGGTCCACCACTTCCCTATAATACAACTATCCACTTTAAATATAATAATAATACTCCTTAATCCACGTGCAAAAAGTAAATGGATACCATAGAAGTGGACACGTACAAAAAGTAAATGGATACCTTAAAACCGAACGGAGGGAGTATATAATTTTCATAACTTATCGTACACGTACAAAAAATAAATGGATACCTTAGAATCGGATGGAGGAAGTATATAATTTTCATAACTTATTTGTATATATTAGAAATATATTGATTAGAAAATATGATTGATACTTTAAAGGCATTCACAATTATATATTATTTGTAAATCAAATCAATTATGTGAGTATAATGTCTCATGAATTGTGCAATTATATAATACTATTTATTTACTATATATTTTATAAAAGTAGATCAATATTTTTATTTAAAGATGGATTAATGCAGACCTTAAGTTGTAGATTCATATATTTTACTAAATTGCCTTAGAATGTTGATGTTGATAATATATATATATATATATATATATATATATATATATATATATATATATATATATATTATATATATATATATATATATTGAGATTTTTTTATTAATTTATAATTTTACTGGGACCTTAGGTATTCTTTAGAATTTCCTAAAAAAGTATTATATTATTTAATTTATTGGTATCCATATTTGAACTGGTCCCAAGTTGGGATCAGAGAAATTATTAATTTTATTAAGGTTATTAATTTATCGAGTATTAATTTATAGAGATTTTACTGTATGTATGTTTCTTAATTATTGTACAAGTGAGGACTACGTGCACCTGGGGGATACCATGCGCCTTTAGAATTTAGTATTATGGGTAATGGTACATTATTTTGTTTTAAATGGTATACACTTTAATTAGTAAGGGTACACCATTTTGTTCTAAAGGATATATATTTTTTATTAATATTTTTTATTTTTTGCAGAAAATAAAGTGTACACATCTTTATACTAAAGGGTATACAATTTAACATAAAATTCTAAAGCGCACGGAGTGTACCCCGTGCGACCGGGTGCACACAAGTTTATGGCTTATTATACAACCTTTTCACATTCATTTTGTTATTAAAAAAACTAACAGAAAATTTGTTAACAAAATGTGTAAGTTTTTATTTATTAATATGTAAGTTTTTTTAATATAAGTGTATGGTGCATCCTGTGCATAGGAAAATTTGTCATACAAATAAGGGTCACTTACTATTAGAAACATAAAATAATGCATAATTGTTGTAAACTACATGACTCAAAGTACAATTACTCTTAACTACACAATTATGATTGTGATACCATAAATACCCCTATCTATTTGCATAATTTGTTTGCACAATTAGGTTTTGCACAATTTGATTTTGCACAATTTGTTTTGCACAATTTTATTTTTGCACATTTTAAATTCCGGCAGCAGGCGGCAACGGCGGTCAACGCCAGTCAACGCAGTCCGGCCGGTGGTCAACGCCGTGGTCAACACAGGTCCAGCTCCGGTCAACGCCGATCAAAGGATGTATCGCCGTCGGTCAACGCTGGTCAACGGCTGTCCTGTCGGCGGTCAACGCCGATCCGGCGCGTGGGTGGGTGAGGGGTAGGGTTGGTGGTTTAAAAGTGTATGGGATTATAAGGTTATATTTGATATTTTATTTTAATATTTTGTATGTGAAAGTAATTATTTGAATTCCTTGTATTTTATAGTAATTTAGGTTAAAAGCATGTATCTATTAGTGATTCTCGCTACAAATAAATGATAAAATATTAATTACTTAAAAGTAATCTATCCATATACACATATAAAAGCAAACCTAAAATTTCACTTTTGTTTTATTTTTTTTTAATTTTACTCTATTTAGAAATAATTCAATTTTAATCTTAATCTTTCAATTAATTAATATTTTTTATTTCAATCATAAAATCTAATTATACTAATAATAATGAATTTTATTGTTTAAATTTTACTTTTTTATTTAACAATAATAATTTGGTAAATATATAAATTTTGTAATCAATCTTTAGTATTAATGTATGGAATTTATTTTTTTATGTTTTGTAATTTATTTTGATTGTTCATTCAATTTTATTTTCATTAGGATCTTCTCTATAAATATAAAATTCCACTTTTATTTTCAATTTCTTTTAAATTTTACTCTATTAAGAAATAATTTAATTTTAATCTTAACCGTCCAATAAATATTTTTTATTTGGAAAAATCACTTCTAGGTACACACTTTCACCCTAAATTACTAGGAGATACAATGAATTCAAAAAATTACTCTCACATAAAATACCAAATATAACCTTAATTCATTATAATCCCACACTTTTAAACCACAAATCCTAAAATTCTCACCCACCCACCGCCGTCGGACTACCGCTGGCCGACCGTCGGACCACCGCCGGACCAAAAAAAAACTATGCAATACAAATTGTGCAAACATATAGGGGTATTTATGGTATCACAATCTATAATTGTGTAGTTATGAGTATTAATTCTTTAAGCCATGTAATTTATAGCAATTAATATGCATTATTTCATGTATCACATAGTAAGTGACCATTTTTATTTTAATAATAAAATCTAATTACACAAATAATAAATTTTTATTATTTAAATTTTACTTTTTTATTTAATAATATAAATTTGGTAAATATATAAATTTGGTAATCAATCTTTAGTATTAATGTATGGAATTTATTTTTTATATTTTGTAATTTATTTTAATTGTTCATTCAGTTTTATTTTCATTAGGATATTTTCTATAAATATTTGCTTTTAATCAGGGTCGTTCATTCATTAAAATAATTCTATATAAGTCTTTTCAATATTTAATCAAATTCTTACTCTCTCCCTCATTTTGTCTTTTATATGCAGGTTCAATCATTCTTTTTTGAGGTATCATTATATTTTTTTAATTTTTTGTTATCTTATTTTTTTTCTTTTCGATTTTTGTGTTTTTATTAAAAATCAAATTCTTACTCTCTTCCTCTTTTTGTTTTTTTCTAATGCTTCTTCTTCTTTTTTTTCATTTACAGATTCTACTTACATATTATTTATTTATAATTTTTTATTTTTTATACTTTTATTTGATCTTATATGCAGGTTCAATCATTCTCCATGGAGGTATCATTATATTTTAATTTTTTTTGTTATCTTATCTTTATTCTCTTTGATTTTTGTGTTTTTATTTTAATAATTCTATAAACCATATTTTTATAATTTAATTTATTTTATCTTCTTTTATACTTTTATTTGATATTATTATTAGGTTCAATAAATCTCATATTTAATCTAATTTGTAGGTCAAATAATTCTCATTGAAGGTATCTTTATTTTAATTATTATTTTTTCTATCTTTTTTTTCTTCAATCTTTGTGTTTGCTTTATAATTCTATGAACCCTATTTTTATATTTTAATATTGTATCTTTTTTTTTAATCTTATATTCAGGGTTCAATCGTTATCGTTTGAGACATCATTCTTTTTTTCCCGTTTATTCTATTTTTATAGTTCTTTATTTTATTTTTTTATTTTTATTTGATCTTATTTGTAGCTTCAATCATTAAAAAAAATCATCATATCCAAAATTAACTTCAAAAATTTTAGACTTAGAAAATTCAAAGTATATGTCAACTATTTTTTTTTCATATTTAAGATTAATGCATGAAATCTATTTTTGAAATTTAATAATTTATTCTAAGTTTTTATTTAATTGTATTTTCATTGGGATAATATCTATATATATTCTTTTAATTTAATATTTGGATTAATTTATGAAATCTATTTTTTAAGTTTGTAATTTATTTTAACTGTTCATTCAATTTTATTTTCATTAGTATCATATCTATAAATATTATTTTAATATTTGTAATTTATTATATTAAATATTATTTTATATTTTATTTTATTCATATGTTATTTAATTAGAAAAAATATATTTTATATTAAACTATATCTTTATTTTATAAAAAAATAATAATTGAGTTTTATAGAGAAATTATATCTATTTTTTAAAAAAGATAAATATCAATTTAATTAAATTAATTTCAATATAATTAATTATACAAAATTAATATTTATCTTAAATTCTGAATCAAATCAATCAATGAAATTAACTATAGATAAATAATGTATTTATCAATTATATAAACTGAGTATGATATATATTTGTTTTATATCATTTGCAATCAATTTAAATATTGTTTGATGCAATTAATTAGGTAATGTTTTAACTTTATTTTAATAAATAATAAAAATATTAATTAATTTCTTAATAATTTATATAGTTAAATATTATATATAATTTAAGTTGTATTTATATATTAAGTATACTTAGATCATCATTAAAAATTTTGTAGTATATTATAATAAATAGTCCAACTGTGGTGATTTAACCTATATACTGAGTGCCCTAAAACCACTCTATGATTAATATATCTTTATATTTTATTTTGGGTGTATCATAAATTATCTATTTATCTATTTATATAAAAATAAACCTAAATTTTTATTTTTATCTCTAATTTTTTTTCCTCTTTTCAATTTTATTATATTTATAAACATGCAGTTTAATTTTGGCAATCCATTAAATTCATTAAATATTAACCATTAATATTATTTATGCTAATAATAAATTTTTTTATATTTTAATTAACAATACAATAATTTAGTAAATATGAGTGATATTTTTGGCATATTCTATTAATTGGAAATCTATCTTCGTCCACTCCAAAGAGTCATTTTTCTATTTTGAGCGTCCTCCCCTAAGGGTCTAATTTTTCTTTTTATACACATGTGACCCACACACACCCACTAATACAATTAAAATATAGAGCCCAAACACACTAATATAAATACCCATTAAAATTAAATACTAATACTTCTTAATTCACGTGAAAAAAAGAAATCCATCCTTTTGGGGGGCAGACGGAGGGAATAGTATTAAATGGAAGTTTAAGATTAAAATTGAATAAAAACTAAATACAGTAAAATTATGGATACGAGTAGTAGATATTTAAACGGATACGATATCTCTAAAATAAGCGGGTAATCTATACGTTGTTCTTCTTAAATATAAGTAAAAATTATTGATATGAAAAAATAAGCGTATATACAATACTATTTAATTGATAAATATAAAATTAAATTATGTTAAAAAATTATATTTATATATTATATATAAATAATTAAAAGTGTATAAGGGAAAGTATGTTCTTAGCTTGGTTTGAAGCAATTAAGAAATACCCCGAGGCAAGAAAATTGACATATACAAAATTCCCAAAGCACTATGTATTGAAAAGCAACATGAGAGAATGGGTGAAAAGAAAAATTGGTAATTGGCCGTTGGTAGGATTTTTTATGTTCCTCATGGTACCAGAGAATCTTATTATTTGAGAATTCTGCTAAATGTAGTGCGAGTACCAATATGTTATAAAAATTTTCGTAAATTTGAGAAAGAGACATATTATATTTTTCAAGAAGCATGCTATGCAAGAGGGTATCATATGTCATGGCCATAAACAAAAGTGCAATATTTAACCATGGTCAACTCTACATTGTTGTAGAGTTACAATAAGATAAGGCTTGAAAATAATGTTTTGTAATACTAATGATCGGGCCATAAGTAGGTGTAAAAATTTTGTGTTCAGTGAGATATTCAGAAATATTTAGAAAGTAACAGCTGCAACGCTCTATAAGATAAAATACATAAATGCTGGATCAGGTACGTCTTTCACCTAAGTTTAAATGTAACTAATTTTTTTCGATGCATTCAGAATTTGTTTCTTAATGGAATTTTGGTAATGTTGTGAAAATTATATTGTTCTCATCAATGTGTGAGATTGCTAAGTCAGAACTTTTTTCATCTCTTCTTCACAACATACCATATATATTGAGAATGGATCTTATATTGGTGTAAGGGAAAAGGTTTGAGACATTTAGGGGAAAAAGTGTTTATAGTGAAAATTTTTATTTTCCGAAGATCATATTCGTGCATTGTTACGTACACTAAGTTTTTCCAAATCACAGTCTAAACATTTTTAAGATTTATGCCAATGTTTTGAAAATAATTAATAATCGTATAATACAATTCAATATCTTTTAATTTTGTAGTTAATATATATATATATATATATATATATATATATATATATATATATATATATATATATATATATTTAATATATCATGTTTCAAAGATTAACTGCAATTTTTTTCAAAAATATTTTAACAATTGAAGTTAATGGAAGAATTCGTATTTAATAGCACAGACACAAAATCAAAAGATGGTTTCAATTGTATAAATCATCTGCAAGCAAAAAAAGCAGTTACTAAATGATTATGGAGATAATTTCATCATTCAGTTTTTTTTTTTTTAAAAAAGGGCCTTGAACACGGCCATTTATATGAAATTTATAATAATTATTAATTATTAGATTACACTGCCATTTATATGAAATTTATAATTATTATTAACTGTTAGATTCATAAAATGAGCAATGGAAGCTGACCAAAATGATGAACATCTACTAAAGCTATTGCTTTAGTTTAAATGTTGAATGTCAAACAGATCTAAAAGAATTGGTTCGCCCCCCATTAAATTATATTACTACAACTACACAATACACAAATAATAATTATTATTATTATTATTATTATTATAATACTCCATGTGTCCTGTCCTAATTGTTACATTTGCTTCTTGCACGCTGATTAAGAAATATACTATTTTAATGTATAGTGGATAGTTGTATTAGAATGGTAGGTGAGTCACATGTAGATGGTTTAATCGTTTTATGTGGGTGGATACTGAAATCGATTAGGGACTGGTCCCCAAATTGAAAATATGTAACTATAAGGCCGGGGGACATAAGAAGTATAGGAAAGAAAACCAATTATAGATAAAAATAGGAATAATTACTAATAGGTACACACTTTATATCCCTAATTACTATAAGATACATTGATTTAAAATAATTACTCTCACATACAAAAAATATTAAAGTAAAATACCAAATATAACCCTAAAC
The DNA here is from genome assembly GCA_023678885.1 of Pogostemon cablin. Lineage (NCBI taxonomy): Eukaryota > Viridiplantae > Streptophyta > Magnoliopsida > Lamiales > Lamiaceae > Pogostemon > Pogostemon cablin. The sequence continues at coordinate 18,280,609 of CM042990.1, forward strand.
CAATACACTTTTAAACCACTAACCCTAAACCCTCATCCACCGTCGGACCACCACCGGACCACTGCAGGACCGCCGGTCGGCCGCTGAAATTTTGCCGGAATTCTGTCGGACCACCGCCGCCGGACCTCTGGTCGGCCGCAGAAATTCTGCCGCCGCCGAAGCTCCGTCGGCCGGTCGCCGGACCACCATCGGACCAGCCCACTTTTTTGCTGCACACTTTTTTTACTGAACACATTTTTTTCACTGCACACACTTTTGCTGCACACGAATTTTTGATGCACACAACATTTATGCGCAGGACATTGTAGGGGTAATATTGGAATATCTCTATATATTTTTGTAGTTTGTAGTAATATTTTTGTATGTTTGTATCTCATAGTAATTAAGGTTTTTTTTTGTACCTCGTAATAATCCTCCCATAAAAATATTTACAATTATTTTCATGCAAAAGACATATGGGATAATTATAAATATAAATAAAAAAATAATAATGCAACAAAATTCTACCCAGATCAAAATCGAACGAGACAAGCCCAAACATATTCATAGAGATAAAACTATTAAAACTAAAATATAATTAACAATAATCCTATAATAAAATGTTTAAAAATTATTCGCAAAATATAATTATTTCCGTGTAAAACACATATGTGATAGTTATAAACATAAATAAAAAAATAATACTACAAACAAAATTTAAACCAGACCAAAATCGGACGAGAGAAGCTCAAACATATTCATACAGATATATAACACTACTAAAAAAACCAACAATTCTATAATAAAATGATTTCCGTGCAACGCACAGACGGGAAATACTAGTATATTTAAAAATAAAGTGTTTTTAGAATTAATTTGTATAGGAACTTTAGCTTTTTAAAAATGTGAAGAGTGCGACTAGTTGAAAAATATGAACAACTTATTGAAGGAGTTACTGTACATAAGGTCTTCAATACTCCTACGTTGAAGCTATGTTTGCCATTGATTTATTATTATTATTATTATTTCGATTTTCCCTGGAAATCTCTTGAAAAGATGAGAAAATAAATCTCTCTTAATTGATTGCTAACTCATCTTAAAATAACTTGTTAGCAACAATAATGCTTTCGTCGCAAAGATTCAACTTTATAATATTCATTTATGAATTGGTCATTGCGATGTTTAATTTGAGTAGTAAAATCAGTATATGTGTGGAATAATAATAGGCAAAGACTTCGACCGTGTGGATAGGAATGATAATATTTTAATAAAAAGAGAATGTTGTAGGCAAAGACTCCAACTAGGAATGATAATATTTTAATAAAAAGAGAATGTTGCGTGTGGATTGGAGTGATAATATTTTAATAAAAAAAAAATGGTGCAGCAGAGTAATATACCAAGAATAATTTGTACTATAAATAATACTATGTGATAATATTTTTAATAAAAAATAATATCTTTTATAAAAATTGATAACTATTTAAAGAAAACATAAAAGTGAGTTCATTGAGGTGCGATCGTAGGTTTAACTGTGGGATAAATATAAAACCATTTTTCAAGAATTATAGCTGTTATTCAAAAGTATAAACTTGGACAATAAAGTTAAATAATAAAAATAATAATAATAAAAGTAAAAATCTTTACCTTAAGAGAAGGAGGCATATACACTAAATGGGCTCAGGTGATTCACTTGAAAGCACAAAGCACAGATTTAATAATATGACGGATTAGATTCAACCTTAAAGCATACAAAGAATCCAAGTTGTAATTGCAATACGAAAATGAATTTAAAAAAAAAAATCACATTCTCAATGATCCATGGTAGTATGCCCCTAATTACGATCTTATTGAAATTATGGATATATCAAAAACCATGTAATATATATATAGTATAATACCTCTATAAATGTTAAAAAACCATAAATAAATATACATGCATTGTAGGAGTCAATTACATCTTCCTCAAATTGTCTAACCTGGCCTGGAGGTCACTATCAATTCCACCATCATCGCCTCCCATTGCCTCCGCATTCAGAACCTTATTTGCAGCTGGGGCAGCTACCGTCGCAGTTGGTGCACTCACGAGCTGCATTGAGTGAATCATGAGTTCTATGAAATCAGGAAATAGATGAGCATGAGACTGAAAACATACCTCCTGATTAATGTTGATGCCAATTTCATCAAGAACCTGATTCAACAATTCTTCAGTTTCTTCTTCTTCTTCATCTCCTTCCAATGCATCGTCGATGGCATCTGCCATCACCTCACTGGTCAGTTCCATCTTCTCATTCTGCATTTCAAACTCTTGCATTATTTTCTGCAGAGATGGCAGGTTCATCTGCCTATTCATTTGTCCCATGGCCTTTGTCACGCCCTTCATTGCCTCTCCCATTGCTTGTGTGGATTTTAATGTCTAAAAAATAGATACTGAAATCAAGATAATTGTTGCAAGAACTGTAGCAAAATATTCTCTCGTAAGATTACACAGTGAGATGCTATTAAAATTTTAGTTCATACACATATTTCTGTGATAGGGTCAGCAACATTTGATGATTTCAATAAGTACGAACAGTAAGCAAACTTCCGTACAGCTTCAAACAGTAGAATCAAAAGGAGGTATAATCAAGGGGAACTGGGAGTAGTTTGTAAGATTAAGTAAAAACACAAAATATATATTTGAGTAAAGAAATATAGTATAATGCTAAAAGATCAACATAATCCACACAAGTTTCTACTTCATTCTTATAAAAACATTTCAGAAATTTGAGAAAATGTTAAAAAAATTTCAAGTGGTCAAAATTTGTAACAGACTTACTTGAATTCTTAGCGATACACCTTGAAGTTGAGATTTCAGCTTATAAAACTTTTCAATCTGATGTCTGGTCCTGATAAGATCTTTGGCCATCACCTTAACAGCTCCCTATAATAAACGACTTGAAATCAAATATAGATTAAGTACATACAACTTGTATTCGGAATGGGAAACAATAGCAAAATATCAGCTACATATAGAACTATGATGGATGAACAAAATTAAGAAAGCAAAAGAACCAGAAAAGGGTAAGTCATGTGAGAGAAAATACTAATCGAACAACTTTGAGGAAATAAATCCAGAATTCAAACATCCAGACAGTGATTTCCTCTAGAGTATTATAAATATAACATGTTAAAACTTGAAAGCTAATCAATCAATTGTTTACAGTGGAACACCATGAAATGTGAAAGTCAGCTGCAAATCAAACTAAATCATTCGAACTTGGATCTGAGTTAAGTATATTTCTAACTCAGTGCTTATTTAAATAGGTATATTATTTGCATCAGTAAGGTAAATATGATCTCTCCTTGACATGTTCTTATAAACCCTTAAAGGCATCTTTTTGATTTCGACCAATCTAAAGAAAATAAAAAACAACTCTTGAAATTAACATGCTTCAGTTTGTTACCCTCTTAAAAATATAAATTCAAGTAAATCAGGAAATTTAACCATCAAGTGAATATATATATATATATATATATATATATATATATATATATATATATATATATATATATATATATATATATATATATATATATATATATATATATTCAAAATTAACATTATGCTCCAGGATATATATATATATATATATATATATATCCTGGAGCATAATGTTAATTTTGAATCTTCAGTGCACTTTAAGAGAATAAGAGTTTACTGAGACTGCATATATTCATGTCACAGAAAAAATGGTGAGCTACATTAATTAAAATAACATTTGGTGACGAAAAGCATGCAAATTGATGAAAAGATCCTCCTTAGAAATGCTTTTAAAATATAAAATTCAACATACCATCTGGCCTTGCTTGGCACTTTTCTTTATCTCAATGATAAGTTTTTTCTCTTGTGTTTGCAACCCCTGTCTCTCCCTTTCTATTTCTCTGATTGATTTATCAAGCATTCTCTTATTCTCCCTCAGGAGCTCTGCAGAAAGCAGATCATATAAACCCAAATCAACAAGTACAAATCTGTATATATTCCAGAAAAAATATTTTTCTTGGACCACTGCATCAAATGAATTAGAAACACTTTGTTTCAAAATATCAGAAGATCAAAAAGAACTTCTCATTAATAATATTAATACATTTGTTTAAATTAACTTTCATTTGTGAATGAAGTGTAAACAAACAACCCAATGTTTTCACAAATACTGAATCCTAATAAATACTCCAATTTCAGAAATATTATTCAGATTAAGTCAAGCCCAGCGCTCTCAGGACCTGGAAAATTCGAGCCACCCAACCCAATGTTACCTGTTCATTGCCAGATTAAAATTCCCAGAGATGGGTGGGCCACACAATTTCAAGTCAATCTGCACACATAACTCTTATTTCTTGCTAAAACTTTTTTTCTCAAATAATGTTACACCCTGCCTCTTTTTTCTCAAAATAATGTTACACCCTGTTAAATGCAACTAAATGGGGGCAGAATTAAGATTTCCGACACCCTTAAACATGATTCCAAATTTAGTTTGTTATAAAAATAGCATCTTACAGACTATTTAAGAAAACAGCCAGAAATAACAAAATATATCTGGAGACTATTACCTGCAGGAGTCTTCCTCTTTCCGAATAGGAAATCCATAATGATCGATGGATAGATGTAATTCCAGAAAACAATTCAGATCAGCAGCATAAGAAGATTACTTTGCTATAATCCAGCTGCAAAATGTGAAGCATTGAATGAATTAATGATCATTTCAGAAAAAAGAAAAAAGTGTTGTATTTATAGACAATTCCATCTATACCTATGCAATTCAAATCCAAACTCTATTTATTTTATAATTCAACAGTATTTTTACTTGGCCAATTCTCCATCAGAAAAATCATATACTCCGTAAGCAAGCAAATAAAATTGCACCCACTCAATCTCATAGCATAAAAATCTTCAAAGCACAAAAATATGGCAATAAAACACCACTTAAAAAATGGAAAACAGGTCTGATTTAAGTAGAACAAGCCCATGGCATTTTTTTAAGTACACCACCAGAGTTTCAGAAATACAAGAGGAGCTCTAACTAAGAAGTCTCAGGAACAGATTCTTTCTACCGTCATAGAAGCACTATCGCAGTTAGTCATATATAATCCACCATGCTTAAAAAAAGTTCCTTCTAGCATGCAACAAGGCAACAATTCAGCTATATCATGTTCACTGAAACATCTTTTACGTTAGCCTTTACATACTGCAGACACAAAAGAGAACGTTTAGATGCTGTTTACTATATTCTCGATGATCATAAAAAATTCTGATCAGCAATTACTGTTATGAATATGCAAATCATAAACAAGGAAAATAAGGAGTAAAGGAGTACATAATAATACGCACAACAAAAGTTTTCGATTTTAGGAGAAGAAAAGACAGAAATTTACAGTTTGGTAACAAAAAGACTTTCTACAATGCGTAACAGATTTCCGAATAAAGTTCATTGTTATAGATCGGGCTTCATTGGAACGACAATTCACATAAACATAGTTGAGGGCCACCAATTATAAGTTGGGAGATGAAAAAAATTTCCATTACTCACATAGCAGAAAGAACAACAAATCGACCTAGAAATTGTTAAATTCAGTACGAAGAATTAATGAGACATCCAATTCTCGATCGATCATGCAATTTCATCAGAAATTTGAAATTGATAGAGAATGGGAAAAATACCGCAGTCGAGAACCACCGCAAGACGGTAGCGTGTATGAAAGCCCTCCGATGGAAGCACCCACGAGAAGTAGGTGTCCTTTCAGAAAAGATAAAAGGAGAAAGAAATAGGGGCGAGAAACAAGATGTAGAGAGACGAAAACGGCTATCTATGAACCTAATACCCGCGAACACGGCGAGAATAGGAATATGTTTGTCAACACAAATAATTCCAATTTATTTGAGTTTTAGGCTCTGTGATGTGTAAATAATAATTAGTGATTTTCTTTTTTTTTTTTTTTCTGAATTTAAGTGCTTAAAGTAAAAAAAATAGATAATTTATGAACACAATTTAGAATTTTGAAGTCCAACTAGAGCGTATATGGTTTTTTATGATCTTAACTGTTGATTAAATTTTAAATAAATTTCCATTATTAAATAAAATAAAATTATAAATAATAATAATTACCCTCAACCATAATATTTAAATATATCAACCTTAGGGTCCACCATCGAATCACTCAGAATTATGATGTGTTAATTACTGAAAATTATGATAGGAAAAGATAAAAATTATTAGAAATATTTGCAGATGAATGAAGAAAAATGTGTAAAATGAGAAAAAAGGAAAATGTTACTCTTTTTGTTGAAATGTTCTCATCAGTAAATTATTACTCTTTCATTATAGTAAAATGCAACTCTTTTTTTTTTTTTTTAAAGCAGGAGTCTGCCTTTTGATTGTTTTGGTTGGAGACTTTCATGACAATGGAATGAGAATGAAATCATAAATAAATGTTTGGTATTAAAAGAGAATGTAATTGATACCACAAAAAAAAAACGAGGGGGGGGGGGGGGGGGGGGGGAAGGTAGCAAATACCCATTCCCATTCTCATTCCAAACCATTGTAATATACCAAACACCCCCAAAATATAGTTCAGTAATTCACGATGAGTAAATTTCAACAGATTACACCCAAAGCAACAATTTCCAAATGCTTCGAGCAGTATTATATCATTAAAAAGTGAATTCCAATTAGAAATTTGTGATAAACGAAAATACTGTAAATATACAATTACATCTCTACATACACAATCAACATTGTGTCATACAGTAAAATACAGTAAAAATACTCACAGCTGTAACCATCTGAAATCAGTCCTCTTCGTATCAGAAAATTTTCAGTAAACCAAAATTGGCTGGTAAGTTTAATCTTGGATTATCAAGCTTCCGGTAAAGAATATAGCCGGTCGATGAAGAACGCAAATCCTAAAAACAGGTAATTTACACAGCTTGAGAGATGAATTGCACGTTCACTTAGTTCTCATATTACATTAGTGCTTGATCGAATAATTCTCTGAGCTTCTTCAAGGTCCTTCAAAAACCTACACATTTACCAGTTACAGAATTTCGCAAAAAAATAAGCATAAAGAAAGAAATTTGTGGAGGGTAGACAATTAGCATTGTGGTTCAAGCATAAGTTAACAAAATTAAAGAACACCGCTGTAACCATTCAAAACTACTTTTAGTCAACTCGGTAAAAACATTTTAATCAACTAAAAGCCAAGCGCACCTCTTTGAATTGAGGATTGAAGTACCACCAAGGATGAAACGGATTCCAGAATTTGTAGCATTTTGTAAGGAAACTGCACGCGACTCCTCATAAGTAGTCCCACCAACAATGAAGATTATCACATCCTGTGGCCTGTCAACAAAATATCGAAGATTAGCATATAAACACTACGAAATTCAATTGTGCTACAATCTACACACACACACACACACACATATATAGGTCATTCATAAATCACATAAGACGCAATTCAACAAAAAAAAAAAAGCAAATCCCACCTAGCTTGCTGGAAATGATTTCCAATGTAAGGGTAGTCTACATCTCTCAAACGTCCCTTAACAATGCTCTCCATTGTTTGACATAGCAGAGGTTGATGCTGGGTGTACACATTCTCCACTCCCTGAAAAAACATGATAATTCATATTCAAAACGTAGAGACAGTGGATTAAGCAAACTTGGATGTATAAGTTGATAGACAAACTTTTAGGCCACGAGCCATGTTAAGGGCATAATTAAGCAAGTCCCGATTTCCATAAAGATCCCCAGTTCGCTTATCAACCCCAGCTTGTTTTAATAGAAATTGCACGAGCTGAGATCCAACATAGCAAATGTCATGCAATTTATTGTATTATGAGGTAAAAAAGTGCCGTCAAGGAATGGTGGAAACAAGCAATAAGCATCCGTAGGTAAATTAAGAAGACAAATTGAGTAGTCAAACAGTTACTGAAATTACAATGCCAATCAATGGTTGAAAAGCTCATACCCCTGGTTTATATTTAGGAGACCTGGATGCCAGTTTATTGAATAACTGCATCAGCTGAACAGGACTTTCTTTCTCATATCGTAAGGCATATAGTATCACAAGGCGTAGACGGTCAATGTCTGAGACATTTTCATTTTCTAACAGGCTTGTGACAGCCTGCACCGTTACAACTTACACGTATTAGATGTCACTTAGGATAATCCACATCTTTAAATTAGAATAGCAAACAAGAATATGTGCTTGGTGAACTAAGGTGAGTGACCCAGGTTCGATTCCCTTTGGAAACGAATAGGTGAGGAGTAATAAGGAGGCTTGGAGATAGAAGGGTGTATGGGTGCTTGGTGAGCTAACTACTAACTATACTGACAACTAACTTTGTCCGATCAAAAAAAAAAAAAGAATAGCAAACAAGAAATAAATTGAAATCTGAGAGAAGGCTTCCCAAGTATCTCAAATGCAGAAACTAGAGTCTAAGGTCAATAAAAAGTAAGAGTCAGACAGAAAATTTTATGCATATGTTTTGGCATAAATTCTGTGATGCCCAGAATTACTTCACAATTCAGATACTTAGTAATAGGATCAAAGGTTCTAGATTAAATTTGGATGTTTGATGGTAGAATCATCAACCTTTTATGTGCATCAATCTTTTACATGCAAAAAGGGGGAAGCCAGTATGATAAAAAGGTTGCGGATATCATTTCCATTTTTGGAAAGAGCAAGATTGGTCTTTCATGTGCGTCAGCCCTTTAGTTTCAAACAAGGGGAAAGCCAGTAAAATCATCTGCTAGATTTACAAACTGATTGTTATATAATCCTTAGTTTCTCTGCCCTGAACAAGGTTTTGTTAATTCACTTATCAAATCCCCACAATAAAATAAATATAATATAAACGGCAGGCGCATTAACAGTTAGGAAGTAGGATCATTTTCACTGAGTCAACTAGTTAAGTTGTAGATGGTTTTCTTCATGCAGCCACAATGTTCGTAAGATAGGTAGTCCCAACTAAATCAAACAAAATGTCATCACCATCAGAACCATCAATTTCTTTGTTTTAAAAATAATACCATCATCAGGTGACAAGTGATGCATCTATAATCCAATTGAGTACTAGTTAAACTTAGTATACAGCTTCAATACTTGATCGATGAGGACATTAGTCATTCTCAAATGTGGGCTATAGGCATGCCAAAAATGTAATCAAGCATAAACAGCCGTGTTTGGTCCTTCAGGGCAAACCTATGATATTTTTGCCTATCTTGGTAATGTGAGGGTGATCAATGTCTCAATTGTAAAGGGTATTCATGAATTCAGAGTTAATTTTCAATGAATATGGAAACTCACAGAATTGCTTAATAGCAACACATATGACAATTCAAAGGAGTAAAATGCAGCAGGTCCAACGATTAGTGTATATAGTCCCATTTTAAAACCTTTTCCCAACACACTTTCCTCTTCATTATGCTGGCAATTAATCAGCATGCTCAGCCATCTATAAATTTCAAACCTTCACTAAAAATGTAGGAATAGTATGAGAATGAAGTATTGATGTAACAAGCATCAGAACTTTCAGGGCCATATAAGCACTTAATGATTTTGTTATTTTGATATGGGTCATTTATAAAACAATTAATATAATACTCTAAAAGAATTACATCAGTACCTCAAATGCTGCCCCTTGCCCACCATTGCAAGCCAATTCTTGTTCTGTTTGTGAAACTAACATCAGTTTTCGTTCATCAACAATCCTACTCATTTCAGTAACCAATGTTACATGCTTGGAAACATTTCCATGGTTTTTTCTGTATTCTGGGTAGTTGTCAACAAATTTAGCCATATCCTCTGCAAAAATCCAAAAATGTCAACATGTCTGAGACAGATGCCAGCTGCAAAACTTGGAGAACTGAATATCCAGAAACAAATTATCTTCTAGCAAAATAAATGGGACCGAACACGAACCTATTGTTTGGATATTCTGATTACTTTTTGCTACTTGTTGGAAATCATCCACCAGTTTTTTTATATTCATCCCAATATCACCAAAGTTTTCATACATGTTGGTTTTGAAAAAGGGATCTTGCTCTGAAGAGAGTACAACCTCCTGAAAGCAGGAATAATAAAACTGCAATTCAACTTTCGCTGCGCATTGGGAATGACAAAGTACATAGACATGATATGTTAAAAGGAACAACCTTGTGATCATCTGATAACTTCCCAATGTTTCTTAGATCGACCTTATTGTCTTGAATTCCTATCAACTCATGAACCATTGCCTACAGAAGACAATAGCAAATAACCACAAATTTTGGTGTCTAGATTGCAAATTTACAATAAGAAGATTTCCTTTTCAGGGAGAAGACAGTAACCTGATAAGTCCATTGGTTAAGAAGGGGCGTCACAGGGTCATCTCGCCTATCAACAATGAGCAATAATGGAGAAACTTCTGCACGTCGAAAATCAAAAAGACCACTTTCCTGCTGGTACATCAGCTTCTGCAGTCATAGCATACAAGAAGCTAAAATCAGTTCGATGATAAACCTCTACATCAAGACAGACCAAGTAGAATTTTGCGATGAGAGTCCCGTTGAGTATGTAGATCATTGGAAATATTCAGATTTCAGTCACTAGATTTAAGTTTCTGAAGCAACCGAGTTGCAGGTTCTCACCAATGCTTCTTGTGATATCCTTTTTGCTACATCAGATGTTCGTGAATAACGAATAATTGGCCTTCGCTTTAGAGCCAGGAAAATGGCAGCAATCCCATCAATTACTCGGTCACAAAAGTGCTGTACTCTAGACGGATCCACCACAGCTGGAAGCATATACATGTGGTTTGATGCAATATTCAGAGAGAAGTGATAAGCATCAACTGCTACAAAGTCTGCATAGAATTCCTGCATATCAAGGAAATAACCACAGCCATTGTCTATCTCCAAGACCCAAACCAAATGACTTGAACAGCTATAATTAACAATATAGTTTGAAAAATGCCAGCCTCTTTGACATTGTAGATAAATTATAAATAATATCTGAAAACATAATTCACTTGGAAATTCAAATAAAATAATAAATCCTCAAAGGAAAGCAAAAAAGAAAAATCAACAGAAACTAAAAGTACCTGCACTTGCTGAACTATTTCATATTCATCTGCATCTGCTAAATTATGCAGCTGAGTGTCTTTTAACATATTGGAGAAAACTGTACACATGATGAAGAAGCAGGTACTTCAGACACGAACAGATTTCAATCTAATTGTTTGCTCAAGCTTGATGAAGCAATTTTAATCTTTATTTATTTGTTTATTTTATCTTGGATGGTTTTATATGATAGAGTAAAATAACTAGATGAGAACAAAGGTACGCAGTAACGAACGACTGACTAAAAAGAGAGTGAAACGTGAACAGTGATTATCAAGGATTTGAAATGTTAAGGATGAAAAAAATTTTTTGGCCAAACATGATGAGTGGTTGGCTATTGTTGACAAACTAAATGAAAGACAATGCAGATTAATACATTATAACCTACTGTTCAGTGATGATTATCTGGAAATGCAAAAAAATATACTCACAGAGGTGATACTCTCCAAATCGAGGAGAAGATAGCTGACGTCTCACAAGCTGAATGTTCTCAGGTGTTGGACGAATAAAATAAACAGCTTTGAGATGCGACATGGGTTCTTTTGACATGGAAATGGAATCTACAAGTTCCACCAAAAACACTTCTTTTTGAAGAAGCTCTGATTGTGAATATACAACACTCACGACACTAACCTACAGCACATTTGAAGAATTGACTTAAACAAATAAGCTAGTAATCAAAGGCTACATGTTTAATCAGTTTGCCATTGACTTCCAGAATGGCCCTTCTATATTCATCGAGCTGTAAATTGAATTATTAAGAGTTTCTATTGGGCCTGTAGTTAAACTAATATTAATGAGAAAAAATATATCACTGCAGGTGGTTGACAAGTAGAAGAGTGGGATAAGGGATAAGGCATTAGAAGAACCAGAAGGATTCCAGCATTTGAAATAAATATTAGCACCTGCTAAACTTCCATAAAAATGACACACCAGTTTACTAAACTCCTTTTAAAATAATCACAATAATTGTACTGTCAAATTGAGTTACCAGATTTCAGACTCTGATAATTCACAAAGCTCATTCTTCAGGATGCATAAATCCGTCGCCCCCATAAACACAGTAACAATATATTTCCAATCTTCAAATTTGAATCACAGCAATGTAAACTTACTTCTATCATCAGAATTTGCATAAAATGCTCTCACGAACCAAATTAGACATTAAAAAAATCCAATTTATTAAAAAATAAAGCAAAAACACCTGGTTACGATCAATTATAAACGACAAGGTCAAAGGAGCATGGAAAATCACCGTTTGAGAGTCGAGGATGACAACTTTCATGCCCGAAATGTCTTGTAACATGCGATTTATATAATCTCTTGCCACAGTGATCAGCACCATTTTCTATTCCCTTTCCAATTATTCACTTTGGAGATCGATCTGATTAGAGTATGATCTCAATTTCTAATAGGGTTTAAGGATTGAAAAGAGGAAATTTGGAAGAGATTTGAATCAGGTAGATCAAAGATGAAGTTTAGAGAATATAGTTCTTACGACGTCGTCGCATTCATTACTTGGCAATTTGGTGTGACGACTCTTCCATCCTCTTGGACCGGGTTCTAATAAAATCGTGAACCTTAAAATTAAAATTTTGAACTTTTCAAAAGTAATTAATATCATCCTATATAATTAAGTTGATTTTGGGTGCATCCATTTATATTTTATACGTTGCATTTGAGGTTAATAGGTTTAGAATTATGGGCACCCAAACTACAAATTTATTTATGTGAAAATACTATTATAAACCGACCTCGAAACTTATTACTCACCCTACGTAGAAAATGTGAAAAACAAATGCAGAATTAGTAGAGTAGAAATTTGTTCTTCTGATTATTTGTGGTTATGTTCAACTTCACACAAAGATTTTTCAAGTATATTGGATCATCAGTATGCTACAGTTGCATAAGTCTCAGAATTTGAACGAAAATGTTTATCTTTGAAAAGCTTTGTGCATACGCTAACTATTGTCTGAAAACTCAAAATTAATAGTTGGAATTTCAATTAAATTTGAATGAGAATCAACGTCATTTAAGGAAAATAAAAATTGCTTAAAAGTAAGATTAATTTTTTATTCCCACAAATTTAATTATTTAATTGAAATGAGATGAACCACATGCAAATAGAGAATTGGTTGATTTCATTTGGAACACGTTGAAATTGCTAATTAGAATAAAGTTGTAATATTTCTTTTGATCCATTTTCTGAACCTCTTCATCTCTGTGATGAGTAAAGTCAACTTTGCAGCTTTTAAGAATTTTATGTGGCAATGGGTTCGGGAATCGCATCAACTGGGGTGTAAATTTATGGTAAGGTTAGGATAGTATTTGCACTATATTTTTTCTTTAGATAATGCTTCACGTAGCAATAGCAACGCCCAAAGTTTAAATTAGGATATAATAATAGTGAAGATTAAATTAACAGTTAATCCAACAACTAAGATCGTTCAGTGCATGATACCATAAGTACACTCTAAATATATTCATAAACTAAGTCACATTTTAAAGTCTTAAACCATCACCCTCTGGTGGGATTCCTCCCCAGGACCTAAATAAATGGAGCTCTCCTTTGGAGGAACTCTTAAGATAAATACAGATACCTCAATTATGAATGAGACTGAAACTGGTTTAGGTGGGGTAGCTCGTGATTCAAATGGTGGAGTTTGTTGGTGCTTTACTGAGCATCAGGAGCTGATGCATTATGTGGAAATTGCTGGGGAATTTATTTAATTGGTTAGTAAGGATTAATAAATAAATTAATTACTAATTAAATAATAATTAATGTGAGTGAAATTAGTTGTGTGGAATTGATCAAATATGGTAAATTGATTAAATATGGTAGTGATCGCGTTCACTAATTAAAATAACAATCCTACCATATAAGAGTGGTCTCTGGAACCTATAAGTAGGGTCATTGTGCATTCATTCAGAACATACTAAGCACACACAAAAATCAAAAGTCTTTCAAGCATCTACATATACTTGCATAGTGCATAGTCTAGACGATCTAATCCTCCATTCTCTCATAGTTTACCGGAGTTCCTGCGATAGCGGTGCTACTTCACCGAAAATGAGAAGTCGTTTTACCTTTGGGAAAGATCCGCCAAGATCGGAGCACTACTGGGGCGTGTTTCTTCTTGCGGAAAGAGTTCTACTCGACTCGACTTCGCCCATCATCTTGAGACGTTCAAGATCCTAGATCGTAAATTCAGAGACGTTCAAGATCCTAGATCCTAGATCCAGATCTATAAAAAATGTTAGTAATTCTCCTCCTATTTTCATATTCATTATAATAGTGATTGATTGGTGTACCTATAAACCAATAATTGCAAGAAGAAACATCTAGCTTCCACACCCTACAATTATTATGACTAATCCAATGGATATTGACGGAATTGAAATATCCAATGCTGAGATTCCTATTGGGATTGATTCCCAAAGGATGTATCTTCTAATTGGGATGTCGAGACCATTCATGGTTCCGACTCCAGCGAAGAAGCCCGAGAAATTTGGGGGTGCAAACTTCAAGTGATGGCAGCAAAAGATGTTGTTCTACCTCACCACGCTGAATCTGGTGAACTTCTTAAAGGAGTTTGCACCAGTGATGGATGAGAATGAGACAGATATGCAAAAGCGTATAGCTCTTGATCAGTGGACCTTCGCTGATTAGTTGTGCAAGAACTATATCCTTAGTGGACTTAGTGATGCGCTGTACAATGTGTATCTAAGCACGAAGACATCCAAAGAACTGTGGAATTCTTTGGAGAAAAAGTATAAGGCGGAAGATGCAGGTATGAAGAAGTACGCGATAGCTAAGTACTTGGAGTTCATGATGGTGTACTCTAAATCTGTAGTTGAACAAGTGCAGCAGTTCCAACTGATAGTGCACGAAATCCTCTACGAGGGGATGATGCTTCCAGAAGCATTCATTGTCGGCTCTGTGATTGAGAAGCTGCTCCAATGTGGAAGGACTTCAAATGCTATCTCAAACACAAGCGAAAGGAGATGTCTCTAGAAGACTTAATTATCAAATTGAGAATCGAAGAGGACAACAAGAAGATGGATGGGAAGTTTGACCAATCCTCAATTGAGGCAAAGGCAAACTTAACTGAACATCGTGTGGGACCCTCCAAAAATAGGAAGATGTCTGACGACAAGGGCAAGAAGCTAATGCAAAAGCCCAAGTTCAGTGGGAATTGCTACAACTATGGCAAGCCCAACCATAAAGCCAAAGACTGACGCCTACCAAAGAAGAACAAAGACAAGAACCACAATGCTAACGTGGTTGAACGGGACCTAATTGATGGCGACATGAGTGTTGTGGTCTTTGAAGCCAACTTGTTGGCAAATCCAAATGAGTGGTTCGTGGACACAGTCGCCACCTGCCACGTCTGCTCAGAAAAAAATGTCTTCTCCTCTGAAGTAGCCGGTGTTGGGAGCGTGACTCTGAAGCTCACATCCGAGAAAGAACTAAAGTTGAAGGATGTGCTGCATGTCCCAGAAATCCACAAGAACCTGATCTCAGGCTCTCTACTAGTTAGTTATCAGTTCAAGCTTGTATTTAAGTCTGATAAACTAGTGCTTAGCAAATTTGGCTGATTCTCGGGCCGTGGCTATCTAGATAATGGGCTTTTTAAGCTCAATGCTATGGTTGTAAGCCGTGAAGGCAAGAAAGTTATTAATAAAAGTGCTTCTACTTCTGCTTATATCGTTGAGTGTTCCTCAATATGACATTTAAGATTGGGACATGTAAATCTTAAATCGATAAAAAGATTAAATAATCTTGATTTGCTTAAAGTAGCAAATATGAGACTTCAAATAAATGTGAAGTGTGTGTAGAAGGAAAAATGACAAAACAATCGTTTCCAACAACAGAAAGGAGCACTAAACCTCTAGAGTTGATCCACACTGATACATGTGATTTAAAACTTGTGCAAACTAGAGGGGGGAAAAGTATTTCATTACTTTTATTAACGACTGCACAAGATTCTGTTATGTGTATCTCTTGAGAAGCAAAGATGAAGCTTTAGAAGCATTCAACACTATAAGAATGAAGTTGAAAATCAACTTAACTCTCGAATTAAAACAATTTGGAGTGATAGAGGTGGCGAATACGTAGCACCATTTGAACAAATATGTGTCGAATCTGGCACCATACATCAAACAATGACTCTTTATTTACCTCAGTCAAATGACGTTGTTGAGCGTAAGAATAGAACTCTGAAGGAAATGATGAACGTAATGTTAATCAGTTCAGGGTTGCCTCAGAATTTGTGGGGGAAGCTATCTTGTCAGCTAACCACATTCTGAACAAGATTCCACACAAATCTAAGGATCAATCTCCTTATGAAATGTGGAAGGGACATAAACCGACATATAAATATCTTAAAGTGTGGGGGTGTTTGGCTAAGGTTGAAGTGCCTCTACCTTAACAAGTTAGAATGGACCTAAAACGGTTGATTGTGTATTTGTAGGGTACGCACTTAACAGCAGTGCTTACATATTTCTGATTTATAAATCGGAAGTAGCTGACATGACTGAAGGCACTATGATAGAATCAAGGAATGCAATATTCTTTGAAGACATATTTCCTAGCAAAGGAAATAAACAAGTGACATATTCTAAGAGGCCACTTGTAGATATTACTGTGGTTCAATCTACACAAGAGAGTGTAGAACCAAGACGTAGTAAGAGAGCTAGAGTAGAAAAGGACTTTGGTCAAGACTTCTTCACCTACGCGGTTGAAGATGAGCCCAAATCCATATGTGAAGCTCTATCTCGTCCAGATGCGCCATTCTGGAAAGAAGCTATAGATAGTGAGATTGATTCCATTACGCAAAATCATACATGCGAATTGGTAGATTTACCAAAGGGTTGCAAGACCTTAGGATGCAAATGGATCCTTAAAATAAAATATAAAGCTGATGGTGTTGGATTGTATACTAAAAGTCTAGCTTTTTGTATGAACAATGTTATAACAATTTATTTGAAATGAGAATCATATGATCAAATGATTGCGTCTTATAATTTATTTATATGTTCGATGCAATAGTCCACTTACTTTATACTGTAGATAATATGTTGTGCGACAACACGCGAAAGATCATATTATCAGTTTCCTTATAAAGTATAAACAGATGCTCACAACCGAAATAGACGAGGACTCTCTATCGGGATGATTATAGTGCGATTTGATATTAGTTTGTCTTGACTATAGAATCACATTAGTGCACTTTGTGTGTATTGAGCAGGACCGGTTGAGATCGTTCGACTTATACTGACTTATATGAGAACTTGATCTCAGTTATTATGGATGTTCGTGCTCTTAATCCCTATACAATAACCTTGACACGTAAGGAAGTATGTATTTCGTTGATTCATCAATGGGTGAGATTTACATGCAATTAAATCAACAAACTCGGTGAGTTGGGAAATAGTGTTGTCTCTATGGTCTGCTGTTGATTGTAGAAGGAATCCGTGTCCGATATAGGTTGATAATGTCCCCTTGAGGAGCTCATAAGGATTATCATGTAAACTCTGCAGGTAGATTTATTCCGGCATGATAATGAGGTTGAGTGGTACTACTCTCGGATGAGATATTAATTAATGAAGTTGTCAGTAACTTAATTAATTAATGGACATTGTATATTTTAAACATGGGGAGACTAACGGGCTCATAATAAGAAGGAGCCCATAACGAAATTATGGAATTAGAACGGTAGTGCAGTAATAATATTTTAGTGGTATATATTATTATTATTGGACTTAAGTATAAGCTTTGGGCTAAGCTTGGATACTTAAGCCAAATGGAGGCCCAACTCTAATTTCTCCTACTGGTCCCTGCTGTAGCCCATATATAAGTCATCTCAGTTGTTCTAACCCTAAGAGAGACACATCTAACACGTGAAAAGGGTAGACAAAATAGCAAATTGAGAAGATCTCGAGGATCGTCACCCACACGACGTCGAGATTGACCTTGGGAATACAACAGAAAATCAAGAGGTCGTTTGCTACTACTGTCCGCCATGTTCTACAATTTTTATAAAATCATACAAACCTTAGAATTTAATGTGTGATATACTGACAGAAAGCCACAGAAGAGAGAATCATTTTGACGCTTAGATCATTCAATTTGGAGATTAGACGAGAGAGTTATTCCCAAAACAGTGAGGTTGCGCAGGCTGCCAGCGAGAATCATATTTCTCCAACATACCCTGGTGAAAGGTAATACGTTTCTTGTTTTCATGCTTCCGCTAACTGTTAGAAACGTATGAAACCCTAACGGTTCATGTTAACCAAACGATTGAATGCCAACAGATGGGTCAATAGACAAATATAAAGCCCGTTTGGTGGCTAAAGTCTTTAAACAATAGGAAGTGTATGATTTCTTTGATACCTACTCACTAGTGACACAAATTACGTCTATTCGTGTACTTAAAGCGATTTCTGCATTGCACAATCTAGAGATCCATCAAATGGATGTGAAGACACCCTTCCTAAATGGTGAGTTGGAAGAAAAAATATACATGGATCAACCAGAAGCTTTTATAGCACTTAGAAATGAGAAAAAGGTGTGCAAACTCGTGCGGTCGTTGTATGGACTTAAACAAGCTCCAAAATAATGGCATGATAAAATTTTACAATACAATGATGTCAAATAGTTTTCGAATCAATAAGTGTGACAAATGCGTGTATGTGAGAAATACACCAAAGGAATTTGTCATGGTCAGCCTCTATGTAGATGATATGCTTATCATGGGAAGCAGTAATGACATAATCGTTGACACTAAATGGATATTGAATCAGAACTTTGACATGAAGGACATGGGTGTAGAGGATGTGATATTTGGAATCAAGATTCAAAGAACATCTGATAGAATTGCTTTGTCGCAATCTCATTACATTGAGAAAGTGTTGAAGAAATTCAATGCATTCGATGATTCACTGGTTAAGACACCCATGGATCCAAGTGTACACCTTAGTAAGAATAAAGGTGAATCAGTGGCTCAATCTGAGTATGCAAGGGTTATAGGGAGCATAATATACATAACCAATTGTACGCGTCCTGACATAGCATGTTCAGTTAACAAATTGAGTAGATACACGAGTATCCCAAGCAATGAGCACTAGAAAGCATTGAGAAGAGTGCTGAGATACCTGAAATACACTATTGATATGGGGCTACAATACACAAAATATCCATCAGTACTCGAAGGGTACAGTGATGCAAACTGGATATCTGACACAAATGACTCGTTCTTCACCAGTGGATACGTATTCAATATCGAAGGCGGAGCAATATCTTGGAGGTCTAAAAACAGAATGTATAGCCCGTTCCACAATGGAATTTGAGTTTATAGCTCTAGATAAAGCCGGGGAAGAAGCAGAATGACTTCATAATTTCTTTGAGGACATTCCATGTTGGAACAAATCGGTCCCAACGATGATGATACATTGTGACGGTCAAGCCACAATTGAAAGAACTCTTAATGATATGTACAACGGAAAGTCTAGACATATCCGTAGACACAACACGGTGAGATAATTGATCTCGAGTGGTTTAATGTCAATTGACTACGTGAAGTCAAAAGACAACATAGCGGATCCGCTTACAAATGCAGTTAATCAAGATCAAATGAATAAATTGCTAGAAGGAATGAGACTAAAATCCACAAAGTAATGAGCCAAAACAGTGGAAACCCAACCATGATGACTGGAGATCCCAAGAACTTGGTTCAAAGGGACAACGAAACTGTAGAGATTCAAGTTAAACTTGGTACCTACTATTCCTTAGTAGAGCAATTCTACCAAGTATAGAACCCGTGGTGAGGTTACGTCTTTTGATGTTTACTGATTCCTAAAAAGCCAAGTAATGGCTGATTGAGTATAATGGGGTATTCAAGATAGAAGATCACCTATGTAAATGTGAAGTGAGTGGCTGCTTCAAAGAAAAACAATTATTAATTCAAAGGGGGTCCATGGCTGAAACAGACCAAAACGTGGGAACAAGGAGAATACGAGACATTGATGCGTTCACACTGTTGTCTCAGTATACGCTAAGGAGGAGTAGTTCAAAGACATCATGTCTACTAAGCCACCGGTATACTCGATAGTGTTGGACTACGGAAGGTTCAAAGTCCCAAGCCACCTATCCGGATACATTAATGTTTCACGAGGACTGGATTGTGTGTCTGCATTTTATAAGAGAATTCCACTCATGTGGGGATTGTTGGGGAATTTAATTGGTTAGTAAGGATTAATAAATAAATTAATTACTAATTAAATAATAATTAATTTGAGTGAAATTTGTCTCACATATAGAATTGATCAAATATGGTAAATTGATCAAATATGGTGGTGATCACGATTACTAATTAAAATAACAATCCTACCATATGAGAGTGGTCTCTGGAACCTATAAATAGGGTCATTGTGCATTCATTCAGAACATACTAAGAATACACAAAAATCAAAAGTCTTTCAAGCGTCTGCATACACTTGAATAGTCTAGGCGATCTAGTACTCCATTCTCTCTTAGTTATGCATAGTGCATAGTCTAGGCGATCTAGTCATTCATTCTCTCTTAGTTCGTCGGAGTTCCTACGATAGCGGTGCTGCTTCGCTGGATCCGAGAAGTCGTTTTACCTTTGGGGAAGATCCGCCAAGACCGGAGCGTGTTTCTTCTTGCGGGAAGAGTTTTACTCGACTCGACTTCGCCCATCATCCCGAGACGTTCAAGATTCTAGATCGTAGATTCATAGACTTTCAAGATCCTAGATCTTAGATCTAGATCTATAAGAAAAGTTAGTAATTCTCCTCCTATTTTCATATTCATTGTAATAGTGATTGATCGGTGTACCTATAAACCAACAGAAAATGCTGAAGTTATAACAACACGCCGTGGAGTTCAACTAACCCGTGATCGAAATCACCACCGCATCATTCTTAAAGTAGATTCATTACTTCTCTGTCATGCCCTAACTAAGCAAAATGTAAATTTGTCGTAATTTGGGATACTTGTGGAGGATATTTTGACCCTTACTTCATCTTTGAAGATATTTCATTCCGATTGGTCCGTCGCTCGACAAACTTTCTTACTCACAAACTTACTCAATTAGCTATTTACAAAATAATGTCTTTCTTCTTCTCTGAAGATGTACCTGCACATCTATTGCCACTTATTGATGTTGTTAGAGCTTCTCATTAATAACATATAGGGTTAATTGAAAAAAAAAATTTACTTCTATTACAAATTAATCTTCACTTTTGAGAAATTGCAAAGAAAAACCACCGCCTTTAAGTATTGTTGCAAAAAACACCCGATTTGTGATTAAAAGTAGGATTTTTTTGGATGTGTTTTGTAACAATACTTAAAGATAGTATTTTTTTTTTCATTTTCTCAAAAGTGGGAATTAATTTACAATAGGAATAAAGTCCATGATTTTTATTTTTTTTTACAATTAACCCTAACATATATTGTTATTTGAGTTAAAAAAAATCTTGAACCCACAAAGTAAAAAGTTAATAATCACCAGAAATTATGTAATATACTCCCTCTTAATATATAAAATGCAAAAGTTACATTTTAATTAAAGCAAAAAATTATGAAAATGATAATCATAATTGGCAAACACTTGTATGTATCAGGTTTACATGTAAACTGTATTTTCACTTATTACTTTTCAATACATGAAAAAATACTATTTAAAAATTTAAATTATTATTCTTCAAATTCTTATAAAACATTATTTATCGATTATTTTTTATTACATAAAAATTTACTATTTAAAGACATAAATTATTACTCTTTTTAATAAAAATTATTACTCTTTAAAGAATAAATTTTTATATACTAAAAAGTAAATTTTAAATATAATAAGATTTACATGTAAACCTAATTTACACCAGACACTCATCATAATTATATGAATACCCTTCATTAAATAAATAAATTTATTTTAAATAAAACTTTTATAATCCCGTTAGGAATTATAATTAATTGTTGTATCAAAATACTTACATGAAACGATTTGTTATATAGTTAAAATGTGTTTATTGATAGTTATATTATGATTCACTACAAAGATACTTTAATTATGCTAAACATATTTTACTTATTTAATAATAATATTATAATAATGGATTGATCAATCTTCTCACATATACCAATTTCAAAAGAGAGCGTTATTGCATTTCAATTTTTTTATAAGTCACTTATTACTTTTAAAAACACTTTCTTTTGTGAAAATGAAGTTGTGTACATACTAACTTCATATAAATGTACCCAACTTATCTACCCCTCCAGCCCTTATTAAGAGGTAGGGTTTTTTATTTTTGACACGTGAATTAAGTAATATTATTATTTAATGTATGGTGGGTAGTTGTATTAGTGGGAGTATGAGTCCTATATTTTAATTGTTTTAGTGGGTGTGTGTGGGTCTCATATGTATAAAAAAGGAAAGTAAATTCTTTGAGTAGGACACCCAAAATGAAAAAAAAACTCTCTTTTAAAGGGATGGATGTAGTATACATTTTTTTACTTTTCGAAATATATTGAGAGGAGTTGTTTTTTAAATAACTTTAAATACTAATTTTGTAAAATAATAAATAAATTATAGAGTATATTATATTTGTAAAATGTTAAATGACAAATTTTAAATTAAATGGAGTATTGTAAAATTATCGAGTTTGCTGTTGTTGTTTTTTTTATTATTATTATTATGGCGTGTGAGATGAGTTAAATAAAACGAAAATGGAAAGTTTAGGGAGTATTGTTTTAGTAACAAATTTTATAATATATATATATATATATGTTATAAACTCAAATAGTATAAAGTAGCTTGTGAGTCGTAATCGATTTATTTATTAATTAATTGATTTTTTTAATAGATATTATACTTTTTTTAATAGATTAATATAATATAAGAAACATTATTATCATCATAAATGGCATGGCCCCTTATTTATATGTATGGAATAAATGGAAAGAAAAAGAAAAAAAAAAGTGACATATTGATGATTATCTTGGAAGGTTACCAAATTGCGACATCACTTAACGTGCCAAAATGTGTGTACAGAATACTGTCATTGATTAAGAGATATTTTTGGACATCTCTTTTTCATCTCAGCTCACTCACTAGTGGGTGCATAAACCCTAATCTCACTATATAACAATAAACAATAGGCATCGTTCTACCGCACAACCTCACAGCCACGACGTACAATTATTCTGCCGCCACCCAATCGCCGATCCTCCGCCTCTTCCCGCGCCGGAGACAGGTATTCTCACTCCGCCGCTTCTCATCTTCTTGTTTGCTTATGATACGTAAGGCATAATTGTCTAATTTTCATGTGTTCTGTTTGCCATGAATTTCTTATGCAGATTTATTCGCTGCTGTTCGAAATCCCCAAAGGTGATATTTGAGACGAGATGATTCATAGCGTGCATCAATGCAATAATGTTATCTGTAAGTTCATTCAAACCAATCGATATCTACCTGCGCCAAAGCCTTTTCCACGTATTTTCCAGCAATCGAAACTAACCTCGAAGAAGAATACAAATAGTAATTTTTGTTTCTCCCCTCGTCCCTTGGTATCGAATCGTGTGAAGTCTGAAAACGAGGCGGGAGGTATTAAGAATGCTAGTGATTCGAATGGAGGGGCGTTTAGTGCTTCTGCAGTCAGTAAAAGAACTGATATTAAGAAGATTTTGATCCTAGGAGCTGGGCCTATTGTCATTGGGCAAGCCTGTGAGTTCGATTACTCTGGCACACAAGCTTGCAAAGCCCTTAGAGAAGAGGGGTATGAGGTTATTCTGATTAACTCAAATCCTGCTACTATAATGACTGATCCAGAAATGGCGGATAGGACCTACATTGAGCCGATGACCCCCGAATTAGTCGAACAAGTCCTTGAAAAGGAAAGACCTGATGCTTTGTTGCCCACAATGGGAGGGCAGACAGCGCTTAATCTTGCTGTAGCATTAGCAGAGAGTGGTGCACTCGATAAGTATGGGGTGGAGTTGATCGGGGCTAAGCTTGAAGCAATTAAGAAAGCTGAGGATAGGGACTTATTCAAACAGGCAATGAAGAATATTGGGCTCAAAACGCCATCTTCAGGGATTGGGACAACACTTGAGGAATGTTTTGAGATAGCCAATTCCATTGGGGAATTCCCTTTGATTATCCGGCCTGCTTTTACATTGGGTGGTACAGGTGGTGGAATTGCTTATAATCGGGAGGAGTTTGAAGCCATTTGCAAATCTGGTCTTGCTGCTAGTGTGACAACTCAGGTTTTGGTGGAGAAATCTTTGTTGGGATGGAAAGAGTATGAGCTTGAGGTTATGAGAGATTTAGCTGACAATGTGGTGATTATTTGCTCAATTGAGAATATTGATCCTATGGGAGTCCACACAGGGGATTCCATCACTGTTGCTCCAGCCCAAACCCTGACAGATAGAGAGTACCAACGACTTAGAGATTACTCTATTGCTATTATCAGGGAAATCGGAGTTGAATGTGGTGGTTCGAATGTGCAGTTTGCTGTTAACCCTGCAGATGGAGAAGTGATGGTCATTGAGATGAATCCTAGAGTTTCTAGATCATCTGCTTTGGCCTCGAAAGCAACTGGTTTCCCAATTGCGAAGATGGCTGCTAAGTTGTCAGTTGGGTACTCATTGGATCAGATTCCTAATGACATCACAAGGAAAACACCAGCAAGTTTTGAGCCTTCCATAGATTATGTTGTAACCAAGGTAATATTCATTTCCTATTTTTAATAGTATCTTCCAGACTAGGTCACTATTTTTGTTTCTTGTTTATAAATATGGTATATCACATTCTTGCTCTCTGTTTATTTGCAGATTCCCAGGTTTGCCTTCGAGAAATTTCCTGGCTCGGAGCCAATTTTGACTACCCAAATGAAATCTGTCGGTGAATCCATGGCTGTGGGCCGAACATTTCAGGAATCTTTCCAGAAAGCTGTTCGATCACTAGAGTGTGGCTACTCTGGGTGGGGTTGTGCAAAGGTCAAAGAACTAGGCTGGGACTGGGAACAATTAAAATACAGCCTAAGAGTCCCTAGTCCGGATCGTATTCATTCCATATATGCTGCAATGAAGCGAGGAATGAAGGTGGATGATATCCATGAATTGAGTTTTATTGACAAATGGTTCCTAACTCAGCTCAAAGAACTTGTAGACGTGGAGCAGTATGTTTCCGCAAGGAATTTGTCGCAGTTGACCAAAGATGATTTCTGGGAAGTGAAGAGAAGAGGGTTCAGTGATAAACAAATAGCTTTTGCTACTAAGTCCACTGAGAAAGAAGTTCGATCAAAGAGGTTGTCTTTAGGTGTCAAACCATCATATAAAAGAGTTGACACATGTGCCGCAGAGTTTGAGGCTAATACTCCTTATATGTATTCATCGTATGAGGTTGAGTGTGAATCCGCTCCCACAAATAGGAAGAAAGTTTTGATTTTAGGCGGAGGACCAAATCGAATTGGACAGGGTATTGAATTTGATTACTGCTGCTGTCATACTTCATTTGCCCTTCAGGTTTGTGCTTCTTTTTTTCTAAATTACACAATGTGATACTACCAATCCTCACTTTTACATTGCTGTTCTCCAAACAGTTAAATTTCATGTTAATGTGAGCTTCAGAGTCTAACAATATATTAAAGTGCATAGAAACGTTATTTTGTTGGTTAACAAATTGTCATGCATATTATAGATCCTCACCTTCAATCTCGAGTCTTGCTTGAAAGTAACATATTTAGGACAGTAGGACTTGGCCAAAATAATTTCATTTTAAACATGACTATAGCTTTTAAAATTATAATCTGACTGCAATGCCACTAGATAGTAATATGATCACATTAGGGCCTTTGTGAATTGTGATGAATTAATAACTTGATTTAGGGACTTGATTTAGTGTATTGTGTTGGAATGATCTGTCTTTCTTTTTTTCTTATTCTTTTGTAATTGAAGAATCAGTCTTGACTTAGAATGATAGCGAACGTGATCCATACAGCCCTAGCATAAAGGATTAGTTGTTTGTAATTGAAAGTGCCGATTGCTAGAAGATTTCCAGACTCAGTTTCAGTTTGGTAAACTCTCATTTGTAAGACAAATTTGGTAGAGGGTTTTCAAATAGACATTTGTGTGCAGCCTCACATGGAAAGTGTAGGTTCTAATTAATAGGGTAAAATTTTAGACTGTATTGTCTTGTTTTTTCTTCATACGCGGTGATTTTCTCTACCACACAGGATGCAGGCTATGAAACAATCATGATGAATTCCAACCCTGAAACAGTGTCCACGGATTATGACACCAGTGATCGACTATACTTTGAACCTCTCACGGTGGAAGATGTTCTTAACATCATTGACTTGGAAGCACCCGATGGCATTATTGTGCAGTTTGGTGGGCAAACTCCACTAAAATTGTCTCTTCCCATTCAAAGATATCTGGATGAGCAGAAACCTCAGTGCAGAAGTGGTTCTGGAATTGTTCGTATCTGGGGCACATCCCCTGATTCCATTGATGCTGCTGAGGATAGGAAGAGATTCAATGCAATCTTGACTGAGTTACAGATTGAGCAACCAAAAGGAGGAATTGCAAAGAGTGAAGAAGATGCCCTTGCAATTGCAGCGGATATTGGGTACCCCATTGTAGTTCGACCTTCATACGTTTTAGGTGGCCGTGCAATGGAGATAGTTTACAGTGATGAGAAGCTAGCTACTTATCTTGAAACTGCAGTTGAAGTGGATCCTGAACGTCCTGTTCTGGTCGACAAGTACTTATCAGATGCCATTGAGATTGATATTGATGCACTTGCTGACTCACATGGTAATGTAGTGATCGGTGGAATAATGGAGCACATCGAGCAAGCCGGTGTTCATTCTGGCGACTCGGCCTGCATGCTACCAACACAAACTGTATCACCTTCATGCTTGGAAACAATTAGGTCTTGGACTACAAAATTGGCTAAGAGGCTGAATGTTTGTGGACTTATGAATTGTCAATATGCGATCACAGCTTCTGGGGACGTGTACTTGCTCGAGGCGAACCCTCGTGCATCGCGGACTGTACCGTTTGTGTCCAAGGCAATCGGTCATCCTTTAGCTAAATATGCTGCTCTTGTGATGTCAGGCAAGTCTCTTCATGACCTGAATTTCACAAAAGAGTTCATTCCGAAGCATGTCTCTGTAAAAGAAGCCGTTCTCCCGTTTGAAAAATTCCAGGGAGCCGATGTCCTCCTCGGTCCAGAGATGCGAAGCACCGGTGAGGTTATGGGCATCTATTATGAAGCCTCGATCGCCTTCGCAAAGGCGCTAATAGCAGCGGGTCAAAGACCACCACTTTCAGGAACAGTGTTTCTTAGCTTGAACGACATGACCAAACCCCACCTTGCTTCCATGGCTCGAGCATTCGTGGCGCTCGGTTTCACACTCGTGGCAACATCCGGAACAGCTCACGTCCTCCAGCTTGAAGGCATCCCAGTCGAACGAGTGCTGAAAATGCATGAAGGGCGACCCCATGCTGGTGATATGATTGCGAATGGGCAAATTCAGATGATGGTGGTGACAAGTTCAGGCGACCAGCTCGACCAGATCGATGGGCGAAAGCTGCGACGAATGGCGCTCGCTTACAAGATTCCGGTGATAACTACGGTGGCGGGGGCTTTGGCGACAGCTGAGGCGATCAAGAGCTTGAAATGCAACAAGATTGAAATGTCGGCTCTTCAGGATTACTTCATTTCGGACAAAGAAAAGGAGAGCAGTAAGAAGTTGCAATCTGTTTCAACATCCACCTGAATTAGAGAAACTTTAATGTTCAACGTTTAGATGAATTCTTATGCCCCCTTTTTTTTTTTCGTTTTTTCGTTTTTTCTTTTTTGATATTTGATGAAATGCTACTATTTTGCTGCTTCTGTTTTCATCATTTCTAAATTCCTTCTATTTCTCAATATATGTATTTTTTGTCCACAAGATTCTTTGATTCTTGTCACGTGTACTTTCAGAATTTCAATATAATCATATAATGCGTACGTTCCATTACATACGCAAATACTCCCTCTATTTTATTATAGTTGCCTTTTGAGAGCTGAATTCATGTTGCATTGTGCAAAAGTTGGATACGCCTACACAGGTGACCTATATTCCGGCTCGACAAAGTGGTGGAGGAATAAATTATAGACCATTGTACACAAGAAACCTCTCAATTGAGAGGTTGATGTAATCTCCAGCAAGTAGGATTCCATCCGACTTTTGTGCAAGGTTTCACCATGCTGACTACGGCTGAATTCATTTTCCACTATAGCTGTGATTTCAGGGTACCTAAAAGATAGATGATTTTTTCCCCAAATTTTAGAGGAGAAGTCTTGTGTGTAACATTCTCACTATAAAACTATTTTACGTTTTTCTAATTAGTTATCATTTTTTACTATAAAATGTTATAATTTTCAATAGTATAAAATATTATCATTTTTTATTCATATTATAAATTGTTTATAATAGTTACTATATCATTATCACTTTTCATTAATTGAGCATCACTTTTCATTAGCGATGTCATTATTTTTTATCCATTTCACATAAGAGTTGAATAAACTTTAGGCCAACAATTTTTGTGTTATTCTTTACCGGGTACACCAGTGCACCTAAGGTTAATAGAGTAGACCGAATACACCAATGCACCTAAGGTTAATAGAGTAGTTTTTTAGGGTATAATTTTTTAGTTTTTAAAATTTTAATTATTTTGTTTGATCTAAAAGTGATTATAGGGTAATTTTTTGATATAATAACTTATATTAATTAGATGTACCGTACTTAGATGCATCATAGTTTTACTCACAATTTTTTAGTACTTATTAATTATTATCTAATTATTATAGATGAATTAATATATTTGATAAATTGATTTTTTCATAGTTCGACGTTATTAAGTCATAAATAAATATTTTAGTTTAATTTATCAGTTAATTTCAGTTGGTAAAATAATTAATATTAATGACATCAACCAACATTGTATCCAATCATGTCGTTCTCTATAGAATCATGAATTATGTATATCTCCTGTCCTGCCTCTCTTTTCCAAGTCATCGTGAATTTAAATAGACTTTAAAAAATATTTTGATTTATTTTAAAGTATAAGGACACATATTTAAACAAACAAATAAATAAATACATTAAAAAAGAAAACTATTTTACGAATTTTCTGAATATTTTAACATCTGTAGTTATCGTCCCTTGAAAATCTGAGAGCAACGACTTTCACTGAATTAATCGTTTCTGTAAAACCGAGCCCTTCCTTCTCTTTCATGGTGATTCGCTCACTCACGAGGGTTTGCTTGCTCGATTAAAAGGTATGAATTTACTCTTCTCTTATCTTCTTTCTCCATGGCTGTAACTAAATTGACCTTTTTTTCTTTAATTATGATGTGATTTTGCTTGTGAGTTTTTGAGTGTTCGATTTCTCTATAGAATTGAATATTTTTTTTTAATGTTTATCTCATGATTGAGCTAGCAAGGGTTTTTCTGTTTGCAAAATTGAGTCTTAAAGTTCTGATTCAGAGTTGGTAATTGTGGCTTTGGGTTCATTTGTTTGCATCAATTAAGGTTCGGGTGCTTGATTCGTGACTTTAATTTGATCCAAATCTAACTTTTTTTGCCGTAAGAGCGCGAATTAAGCGCTAATCGGATAATTTCAGTGTAACTTGCTCGTAATTCTAGTAGTCATTCGATTCTGTCTTTTGCTTTTGTTTACTTTTACTCATGTAGATGGATGGTTTCTGACGACATTGTTCAAGTCGAAAGCCATCATCTTTGTGCACGTTTTGGTTCAATGCCCATAACCTACAAACATTTATGAATGGCTTGTATACCTGAATAAAATGTTTAAGACAATTAAAGCCTGATTTAACATTGATTCAGTGATTCAAAATCTTTTTCTTGGGCTTGAGTTTTAGTGAAAATGCCTAGCTTTTCACTTGTGGCCAAGTAGTTAACTTTAATAAGGTGGTGAGTGTTCCCTGAAAAGTAGATAAGTTATTCCTGTTTTGTTCTTCAAATCACATTATGTGATGCTCAATATTTTTATCACCCACGGAACTTCTTGAGAAGCCAGTATAATCATGAGCCTGCAAGTTAAAATGACATTGATGTTTGACCTGTATTATGATTAATTGGATGTACAAGGTTAGCAAATTACTGCGCATTAGCATGTTAGGGCTTGGGATGTAAGACTGATAGAGAAGACTGATTTTTTTTTACTGAGCTTGTGCAAACAATCACCTCCCAGCATAAGTCTGCTGAGTGGACCATGTTGTGAGTGAGCTTGACGCATGATTTGGCAACATTCTAGAGTGGGGAATATTGGCACATCTACTAACATTTCTAAATAACATCACCTAAAATTTTAGCATCTTCCCACGAGTCAAGCCAAGGTGCTGTATACTCTTGCTATTGAAAATTATTCTCCGTCATCCATGTATAGTTATTCTAGGTGCAAAAACTGAACTCAACAAGTCACTCCTCTTGATGTATTGCAATAAGAGTTTTAGAGCCATCGTTGGTAGATAGAAAAACTACCATTCATGCACAGGATGGATTTAACTTCATTGTGTTGTTGTCGAAGGGGGGTTTGAGTTTTTGCTACTTTTTGTCATTAAAACTCCACATCATCAAAATGCTTGAATAATTATTTATGAGAAAGGTGCAGATGCTTATAATTTAACTGGAGTTGACATAATACATGCTAATTGGTTTATGCACAAGTCTTATTAGTTGGCATAAAAATATTTTCACTTGGTTGTGATTCTCTCAGTACATGACTGGGCATACAGTCCTAAAAGTTAACGATTTTAAAAATAAAATAAGTTCTTAAATGGAATAGCTTAGCATTGATTTAGCTGCATGAACCGAGACAAGTACTGCAGGGTTGTGTTTGCTACAATTCTCTATGGGTGAACGGAGAAAGCGCAGATCATTGTGGGATAAGGAAGCAGAGACGAAAACCTTTTCTGGAACGAGTGAAAATAATTATCGGACAGGAAAGGAACACCATTCTAGTCATGATAGTGGACAGTACCGCGAATTTCCTTCATCCGGACCCTATAGAGCTCCAAGTTTCAGAGATCATTCTGGGCAGCCATCTTTGGAATCAATTGAAAATAACCCAGTTGGTCCGTTGAATGGCAGCTTCACCAAATCTAGAGAGAAAGCTCATGAAGGAAAGGATATAGGTGCTGAAAATCAATATTACCAAAAGATGTCTCCCGATTTTAGAAGCAGCCACTCTCTTGGAAATGATCGAAGCCAACCGAACAGGTCTGTAATTATGTATTATTTTGCTTTAGTGTTATTGGCAAGAAAAGTGAATCCTTTACTTATTTTGTATTTATCTTTATCTCTCTGGAGATATCTGCAAATCAATTATGGTGTACCTTACTTACTGCTGACAGAAACTCTCATTTGTGGTGTCCTTTTAGAACCTCTTTTCTTTGGTTGCAATGCTTAAACTTTTGGCATGACAGATGTCACAGATCTTACTTTCATTGGCATCGTATAACATGAGGCTTTGTTCTTTCAAATTTTCTCCTCACACTAGCTTTTACCTTGCTTTCTCATGTGAAAGTTTCTTTGTTTACCTTTTTCCTGCATTAATACTTCCTATACAATTAGAGGTATTATAAATCAAATTTTACATGATTGCTGAAAAGTTGTTATGTTTTTTAATTGCTCCGAAGTAATTTTCCCTGATATTTTGTGTGTGGTTGGAATAAGGACTTTAAGTGATAAGTTGGTATGTGTGGTAATGCGTTCTGGCAAAGAATATAAAGTCTTCCTTTTGGGACCGTTTAGTAGAAAAATTTGGAATGAGGAGATTATGGTTATCATTTTGTTGGTCACGCCCATGAGCACATTCAACTTTTATTATTATTATAATTATTGTTATTTTTATACTGCAGGTATCCTGGAAGAGGCAGAAGTCGGAGCAGGAGTCGGAGCAGAACTAGAGGCAGAAGCCGTAGTAGGAGCTTGAGTAGGGGCAGGGAAAGGGAAAGAGCTAGGGGAAGGAGCAGGAGCAGGAGTAGAAGTAGAGGAGATGATATTGCAGAAAATTGGAGAAATAGGACAGGTCATGGCCATATTTCTAGACATTCTTACAGTGGCAGAGGTTCTCGTTCTGAATTACGGGATGATATTTCTGATCCGTATCACGGAGAGGATGATCAATTTCAGAACAGAAGTAGAAGTTCAATTCCTTGCAAAGACTTCATGAAAGGAAAGTGTAGGTGGGGAGACACTTGCAGATTCTCTCATCGGTTTGCTTCTGATGAAACTTCTGGCAAAGGCACTAGGTATATTTCCTCTGATAAGGATAGTGAGCAACAACCCTACAAAAACAGTAAACTTCTGTGCAAGTATTTTGCAGCAGGGAAATGTGATCGGAGTAACTGCAGGTACTCTCATGAGGATTCGAGATTTGACAGCCTTGAAGGCAGGCAAGGTAAAGCTAGTGATGACGGTAGTTTGGGAAATGAGAACATGAATTGGGGAATACCAGAACGACCACAAAATTTAATAGATCGGGATAATCAACCTTCTCATCCTGCAGGGAATGCCACTTTTGTTGGAGACTTGGGCATTTCTGAATCTATGGGTATGGAGAATATGGATAACAAAAAGGAATTCTTATTGCATGGTTCGCAATCGCAGAGTAAGGATGGTAATTTGAAAGTTCAAGGGCCGAACAGATTGGAGGTAGACCAAAGGTATTCCATGGAGGCCTGGCCAAATGTTCCTCAATATTCACATATACAACAACAGGATCGTGTAGTAGTAGAAATTAATCCAGTGAGTTCATTTATATCTGATGTTCTTGATGAGGTGAAGGACTCCAGAACGGATTCAATTATTCTTTCTGGAGGAAATTTAACTCAGAATGGTGAAAATGTCTTTCCAGGGCATTCATTGATTCCCAGTAAAGCTGATATTGGGCATGACATTCCCTACTCTAACCCTTTACACCTTGTTGCTGATATGAATTTGCAGTCTCAGATACAGCACCATCAAAAGTCTATTCAAACGAAAGAGGTATTAGAGACAAGGATCCCACAGTTTTTTCCCAGTTTAGATACCAGTGAGCACTCTGCCCAACTCACAAACCCCATTACTTTTCCAGCCCAGGGAATTGAGATTGAACAATCCTTAAAAGATGTAGACACAAAAGTTCCCAATTCTATGGGCGTGGCTCAATTTGGAACAACCAATATGCAATCTGATCCGGTTAGAGTGTTTGATGATACAAATGCAATAAATCCCTTGGAGAATGACAGAGGTACTAATGAGCATGGAAAGCATTCAGCAGATGGCAATCAAATGCAGGTGCAGGGATCATTTCCATCACCTGTTGCTGGTGTGGAACCTGATAATTCAGAAGTAGATCATTCCAGTAGGCCAGAACTGAAGCAAGAGCCCTTACTTGTATATTCAGAAGTTGATGAGGACAACAAAGCCACTGGTGATGAAAACAAGGGTGTTAAAAACCACAAGCATTCTGGAACGTTGGATGACAATGGGAAAAATGAAGAGAGCAATGCTAACAAGGATGATAAAGGGATGCGTTTATTTAAAAATTCTTTGATAGAGTTTGTGAAGGACATCTTGAAGCCTACATGGAAAGAAGGTCGAATGAGTAGGGAAGTTCACAAAACTATCGTGAAAAAGGTGGTTGACAAAGTAACCAGTACAATTCAAGTTGATCACATCCCAAAGACACCAGAGAAAGTTGAGCAATATCTATCATATTCCAAACCCAAGATCGCCAAACTTGTACAGGTACTACCTTTTTACCTTGTTTTCTAGTCAAGATATGTGAACAGTACTTTCTTTTGTTATCTTTCAAACTTTTCTCTTTTCCTTTTAACCTAAATTGAAATTGCAAGGGACACAACCAAGAAAGGTAGAAGTACATTAAGATCTCATCATTTACCTGTTGTTTGATAACTTAAATGTCTCCATGTGCTCTGGAGTTATGGGGTTGGGTGTGAGAATGTGCTTCAGGACGTGGCTCCTTGACTTGAAATGCCTCACATTGTTCTTCCTTTATTACAAGCAGACATAATCCTATTTATGAATGCCATTAGTATCATTCAGCAGATGTTGCTCATTCTAGATTTTTTTAATGGCTCATTCCCAGTTAATTATTCTCATATATTAGCTTCCGACTACGTTGTAGCTCTTCCCTGTGGAACTTACTGATTGCTTTTGTTCATTTTTTCAGTAATTTCTAATGCTGTTACTCATCTTCTGTTTTTGTACCTGCAGGCATATGTGGGTCGCTCTCTAAAGACAGATTCTTGAATCACTTCTCTCTCTCTCTCTCTAATATCTGAGTGTTTATTTCTGCAGCTATGTATGACATTTGTCTTAATTATTATGCATAGTTTTTGGAACTGCAGTTTTTTCAGGAATACATTTCTAGAATTTTAGCCGTAATTATCAGTTTGTGTTGTTTATTTAAGCATAATAGCAGATGATGTTCTTTAACTCTTCCTCATTTCATTAGTCGTTGTATCATTGTCTTACAATTTAAAGATAAATTAAGCTATTCGATACTGGAATTGATGGTTGTAAATTTGTTTACTTGGTTCATTAACAGAGTCACCTTTTTTGTGTGTATGTGTGGTGGTGGTGGTGGTGGTGGTGGTGGTGCAGACATATTCAACATGATTATCAGTGTGAGAATGTTTCTGCAAGAAATGATATATCTTGTGAGAATGGAATTGGAAGGGTGTTTTCCACTGCAATCAAGATAAAACTTAACATGGGAGTTAAGCTATTCAATTCTTAAAAGCATGGCACTAAGCAACATGAATCAGATCATAATATAAATAAGGAGCAAGAAAACACAGCTCTCCATCATCACCAAAAGAACATTACTACTGATCATCATCACCTTTAGTTCAACAATGGCAGAAACTGGCTCGACTGTCGTCATAGTCGTGTTTGTGTCGTTTGGGTGTTTCTTGCTCTTCTGTTTCTCGCTGTTCGCTCTGTGGTGCTTCACGATCAAGTACAGGAAGAAGGAACTGGTGCAAGAAACAGAGATCATACGCGACGACGAACATTTCAAAGTGAAGAAGGACATGGTGGAGGGTCCCCATGGACAAGAATCAGTGGTGATATCCATGGAGAAGGACAAACATTTTGAAGATAGGATCAACAAGAATGAGGTGGTGGAAAAAAAGGGTGAGATTGATGTTGAAGCTGGTTCTTCTGCAAACCTGTAATGTATCAGCATGCAGAGTACAAGCAATGAATACATGTGGTTGTATCTGGAAATAAAAGTATAGTGAAATATTGAATGTTAATTTGGTATTATTTATTTATGACCTACAATGGGATTATTTGCATTAATAATCAATGTTTGTCTTTATTGTCATAATAATAATAATATTATAATAATAATATGATCCTTGAGCTCACTAAAATTGCTCCACATTGACGACAAAGAATTGAAAACATGTACAAGTAATACACTCTATTTCAGTTGTATCAATTTTGTACTCTCTCCCTACCATAGAAGTTGATATAATTTTTTTTGGCATGAAGATTAAGGAGTATAATAATTTAATGTAAAGTGGAATAAAGTGAAGTGAGAGAAATAATATTTAATATGTAGTGGATAGTTGTATTATAGGTGATATGTGAGGCCCATGAGAATAGATTAATTGTTTTTTGTGTGGGTCCATGTATTAAAAAGAAAATGTGTCAACTTTAGTGAAACAAACCAAAAAAGAAAGTGTGTCAACTTCTATGGGATGGAGGGAGTAATTTTTAACGTTTACTCTAAAAATGCTCCACGTTTTATTTTTTAGAAAAACACTTAGAAAATTATACTTAGAAATAATGAAAAGCGATAATAGTACCGTGAAATATTTCATGAATAATGTACAATGTAAAATATTATCATTTTCGCTATAAGATATCACTTTTTATTTATCACACAAGTATTTGCCTTATTATTATTTTTTTTAAGAATTGCCAAAATAAAATATATGAATATTGTGAATATCCTTGAGATATTTTATAACAGAAACGTACAAACAATCTTTTGTGTTAATTGAACCGTTGGTTTCATTCCAGATTCATACAAATCAACTCACCGCCCATTCTTTTATGATATCTCACTACCTTCTTCT
This sequence comes from Pogostemon cablin, assembly GCA_023678885.1. NCBI lineage: Eukaryota > Viridiplantae > Streptophyta > Magnoliopsida > Lamiales > Lamiaceae > Pogostemon > Pogostemon cablin. Next base: position 18,316,934 of record CM042990.1, read on the forward strand.
CCACCCTTACTCTCACATGATCTCTCTGATTAAAAAATCTTGAATCTTGGAATTCAACTCATGCGTTTCGTAAGGCGGTGCTCACTCTATCCGTAGCGTCTTTATATATTGGTAAATTATGCCTTTCCTTTTTGATATTTCGAGTCTTTATTTTTGGGATTTTTAGAGCTGTTCACGTGCTTGTTAAAATGCCCACGAGAATTGTGGTGAACTTTGAGATGTTTCTTTAGTTTGCATTATGATGGTAAACAGGGAAAGATTGACACACTTGGAAGATTGATTATAAAATTAATGTACTTTAATTCTTTTATAGCATAGTGCTTGAGTAGGGAATGTAAAAGTTTGATTTTTGTATACAATTTTTTTTTTTTGAGTTGTGGGAATTGCTTTCAAGCCCCCATTTTGCCATAAATTATATCGTTCTGAATTTCTTGCTTTGTTCGTAGGTTATAGATTCGTTGCGAATCCCTTTGAGTTCAAACATCAATGTTAGCAGGAAATTACTGAGACATAACTGATGAAGCTGTTAGTTTTTGTAAAGTTTTGGGCACTGAAATATATAAGGTAGTAATTGAACCTTCAGATCTTGAAAACATTTGGGGCTGAAGATTGTGATAATTTCATTTTCTCAATCAATGGCGGGTGTACTGATGCTCTCATGTAAGATACCAGTGTACACTTGTAGAACATCAAATAGGTGTTCTTTCAGTTCTGATCCACAAAGTTTAGACTCAATTAAATGTTCTCGGATACACTTGAGACATGGCGCCAAGAACAAGCTTCTCTTCAAGGGAGTGGGCTTCCCTGGGCAGTCATTCCATTGTAATAGGCTCAGACATGTTTCTTCTTCAAGCTCAGATGATGTACATCCCATCAGTGAGGTATTTAGTGGAAATTCAACTCTTAGATATTGTATTGTAGATTCGTTGTGTACAAAATTGGACTTTATAATCCGCCTTTTTCCATCTCATACACCGAGCTTTCTGTTCCTGTTTTGGTTACTGATTTAATAAGTGAATAAAATATAGTAACCAGTGCAATTGAAAAAAGGGCAGGCTTTTGAGCAATGGGATTCAATGACAGCAAAGTTTGCAGGAGCTGCAAATCTACCATTTTTGCTGTTGCAACTTCCTCAGATTGTACTCAATACACGGAATCTTCTGGCAGGGAATAAATCTGCACTCCTGGCTGTTCCTTGGCTGGTACTTAGTTTTATGTGGCCTTATTATTGCTTTAGATTTTGGAACTGTTACAAATGATTGTAAACTGAAAATTCCTCTAATATTACAGGGTATGCTTACTGGATTGCTCGGGAATCTTTGTCTGGCCTCGTATTTTATTAAGAAGAAGGAAACTGAAGCTGTGGTGGTGCAGACTTTAGGAGTTATATCCACGTATGTAGTGATGTTGCAGCTGGCTATGGGGGAAGCTATGCCTCTACCTCAATTTATCGTCACTTCGGTAGTGGTTGGTTCTGGTCTCATTATAAATGCCTTGCAATATTTCAATTTCCTCCCCGTGGCAATTTGGCGCTTTTGGGAGGACTTCATGACTGTTGCCGGGGTCTCCACTCTTCTACAGGTAAAAGTCTTTGTGTTTGGGCCATTGTTCTTATACAACTATTAGTTTCAAACCTCTTGATAATCTTCTTCCATGGTCTGTACAGGTCATGTGGTCAACTTTCATTCCTTATGTGCCAAATACTGTCCTGCCTGGTATAATAGCCTCTAGTACTGCTGTGATTGCTGTTCTTATGGTAAGATAACATTTTCTGATGTTGGTTGATTGCCCAAATCTCTATATGTGGTTAATGAATTGGAATGAACATGAATATTGCCTCTTGCTTTAGGTATTCAGATATTCTGCTTGTTCTTTTACTGCTATATGGTTCTTCCAATGCAAGCTCAAGGCTCACCTCTCCAAGCCTTAAAGTCGAGTATATATTTCTTCTGGAGATACATTGGGACTTGAAACATAAGTAGCACCATAAGGCCTTGAACCTTGGGTTCTACTCCTATGGAGTGCCCTATCGTGGCCCAGTAGCATGCATTATATTGGATATAGAATAAATTGAAAATTTACAGTTAAATTCTGTCACATGTTGCAGATGAATGCATTTATGTATAGGAAAAATCGTCTTTTAGTTGTGGGGATAGCTTGATGGAAAACTGTATGCATATATTTAACTTTGATTTCTTGGTATGAATTTTTGGTAGATTATCTAAAATTTGAACTCTTGTAACAATACCTTTTAATATTTCAGGGTCGCGTGGGCAAGCTACCAGACAAAGGAGTCAAATTTCTTGGATTAGTATCTGGATGGACTGCTACTCTTCTTTTCATGTGGATGGCTGTAGCACAAATGGTTATCTTATCCTCTCTGTGTAGATATTAGATCTATTGGTGGTTGTTAAAAGCTTCATCTAAATGAGATTCATTTTTCAGTGGACAAATCTTCTGAATCCTGAAAACATAAAAGGTTTATCAGCTATCACGATGTTGCTGGCCATGATTGGTAACGGGCTTATGATTCCACGTGCACTATTTATTCGGGATTTCATGTGGTATGTTAGCTTTTCCTCTGCAACTAAATGAGTGCTTTTCCATGAACTGGATATGAAAAATGTTATCTGGGTAAAAAGAAATCAAATACATTTTGTAAAACTATCACATCTGCTTTGACCTGATTGCATCTCAATAAAGCTTAGCTTGGAAAGTTATTTTCTTCGCTTTATAATTCTTAAGAGTATCTCCAGTCGGCACTTTGTATAGCATGTATATATGGCTCGAAACAACACATTGCATAGGGGAATTATATGCAACTTCTATGTGTTTGCAATCTGGATGAAGTCTTTTCTGCGAAGAAAGGGAAACTTACTATCAGCTATGTGCAGGTTCACTGGTTCGGCATGGGGATCTGTCTTCTATGGATGGGGGAACCTGATATGTTTGTTCTGGTAATTTGTTTGTAATGAATGGTATTTGCAACAGTATAATGTAGCAGATTTTCTGTGGCTAACCGAGAACCTGTTGTGGTTTCAGCCTTAACTGTATCAGCAGGGAGTTCTTCTTAGCTTCAACGATCGGGTTTCTTGTGTGGATAGGTGAGTATTACGCATTTCTATCAGTGCTAGAGTCATATGGTCTCTTATATTCGGGCAAACAGTGAACACTTGATTAAATGGGAATTAAATGTAGGATTCACTTTTTTTACATATTCTTGGATTCATGCTCGTTCTTATAAGCAGAAGGTTAAATCTAAAGTTTTTCTTTAGCTATTCATAAGGTGCATATTATAATTTTGTTTCCTATATTTTTAAATCGATAGATGATTCATTTTCCTGATATTTCCATCCCTGTGATCATTATCTTAATCAATATCTTAGGCCGACTTTTGTCATTCTTTTGTGTCGCCTCAGGGTTGTCATTTTGGAGGGATGCACAAGCTCATGATCTTGGTTCACCTTTCGCCTCTTTGAAGGAGCTCGTTTTTGGTCCATGATTCATGTCGTCCTGCACCGTTAAGTTGGAAACTATCTCCATTGCGACGTCCAAAACATGTGATAGAGCTGCACAAAAGACGTTCAACAATTCTCTCCACTTGAAGAAGACAACTAGATTCATCAAGGTTCATACAACACTGAGAAATTCGTCGTGCAGAGCCATTCTCAGCGCTCTTGCAACTCTTCCTCCTCCACTCGTTCAAAAGGATTTTGCAGTACTGTCGGTTCAACTACACCTTGCAACGATCAGGTCCAATTCACTGTACCTATTGTCGTTTGGTGTTCTCCATCTGTGAAGTCTCAAGTACATATTTAATTCTGTTACAACTCTGAATAATTATGTTCATTTTCTCACAATTTGGTTCGAGCCTTTATGCACATCGATCGCTCGAGTAGATTTACACCACTTACACTAAAAAAAGAGAAAAGAAGAGCCAATCGATTACAGATGAAGTGTTTTACTAGTTGCACACTATGTTAATATCATGCATTGGTTTCAAATGTTGATTTAAAGCCCTTGAAGCTCTATAAACCTCCTTCCTTTATGGATGGCTTGTATCTTTTGCAAAATATTCATGAACGCTTTCTCCAACTTGAATTGAGCTGCGATTGGGAACCATCTCCGTTCGTTGGTCTCTAGCTGCAACATGATAATTCTGATCTGATGAACTCAACCTCGAAACAAGGTTCAGATAACTCTGATTATCAGGTTGTTGGTTCAAGATTTTGCTGATCAACAACTTGAGGCCATGAATTTTGCAAGCGGATAACAGAGTGGCCCAAATAACTGGATTTGGTAAGTGCATAGTTTGTATAAATCCGATGGCTTCTTCTTAACAAGGCAAGACTTTCGTGAGATCTTATTTATTTATTTATTTTTATTATAAAATATTTATCACTCTTTATTAATTTATATAGTTAACTTTTTATTAAAAGTAATATCTCTTATTCTCTTCTCATAAAAAATGTTATTTTTCGTTTACATTACGAATTGTTCATAAAATAATTTACTGCACAATTATCAATTTTTATTAATATCATGAATATCACTTTTTATCTATTTCACAGAGGTGCACTATCAATTTTTATTAATATCATGAATATTACTTTTTATTTATTTCACATAACTCTTTCCATTTAAAAAAGTGTTGCGCGCCAAAGAATAGTCTTAATCTTCTATTCTATATTTTTGGTAGTATGCGACAATGAGGTCCAATTCACAGTACCTATTGTTGTTTGGTGTTCACCTGTGAAGTCTTAAATACATGTCTACTTCTGTTGCACATATACATATTTGGATGCACAAGTTACAACTCTGAATAATTATGTTCATTTTTCACACTTGGTTCGAGCTTTCATGCACGTCGATTGCTCGAGTAGATTTACACCACTCACACCAAAAAAAGAGAAGAAAAGTCAATCAATTACTGATCAAGTGTTTTACTAGTTGAACAGTATATTTATAACTTTATATCATTCATTGGCTTCAAATGTCGATTTAAAGTCCTTAAAGCTCTATAAACCTCATTCCTTTGTGGATGGCTAGTATCTTTTGCAACGAATTCATGAACATAATCTCCGACTTGAATTGAGCTACAACCAGGTACCATCTCCGCTCGTTGGTCTCTAGCTGCAACGCGATAGTTCTGATCTGATGAACTCAACTTCGAAACCAGGTTCAGGTAGCTCGGATTATCAGGTTGTTGGTCCAAGAACTTGCTGATCAACAACTTGAGCAAACTCCCATTTCCATGAATTTTGCAAGCGGATAGCAGAGTGGCCCAAATAACTGGATTTGGTTCTAAGTGCATAGTATCTATAAACTGGATGACTTCTTCTATCCGACCAGCTCGACCAAGGACATCCACCATGCAGCCATAATGCTCGATACGTGGTTCAATCCCATAAACGTGCACCATTTGATCAAACATCGTTTTACCTTCTTCGACTAGCCCTCCATGAGTGCAAGCTGAAAGAACAGAGATAAAGATTACATCATCTGGTTTTTGACCTGATGCACACATGGTGTTGAACAGATTCAAGGCTTCTTTGCAATGGCCATTTACTGCTAACCCTGAGATCATTGTGGTCCAAGTGATTATGCATCTTTGAGGCATTCTTTTGAAGATTTTTCCCGCGTTTTCAAGATCTCCACATTTTGCAAACATGTCTATCAAAGCATTACCCAGAGGAAGTGACAACTCGAAGTTGTTTTTCCTGATATACGTCTCTATCCATTTCCCATGCAAGAGCGAATTCAAGTGCGTGCAGGCGGAGAGAACGCTGATCAGTGTAGTCCGGTCAGGTTTGCACTTCCCTTCAATTAACATGTGATGGAATGCTGCTAGAGCTTCATCGAACAGGTTGTTGTTCACACATCCAGCAATCATTGCGTTCCAAGAGATCACATTTTTGGCTGGCATTTGGTTAAACAATGTTCTTGCTGATTGAATATCGCCGATTGTAGCGTAACCCGACACCATTGCTGTCCAAGAAACTACACTCCTCTCTGGCATCTTATCGAAAACATCCTTAGCACTTTTCAAGTCACCTGATTTAATGTAACCCGACATCATTGCATTCCAAGAAACACTGTTTCTCTCTGGCATTTGTTCAAACATCTTGTTTGCCAATTCCATATTGCCCGCTTTCACAAGCCCAGAAACAACAGAGTTCCATGTCACTAAGTTCCTCTCAGGCATTGATTCGAACAACCTAATCGCTGAATCTATCTCCTCGTAACTCATATACGTTCTGATCACCGTATTCCATGTAACGATATCCCTCTCAGGCATTTCATCAAACAGCTTTCTTACAACCCACAAATCCACCCCACATTTAGCATAGAAGTCCAAAAGCGTGTTCACCACAAACATACTCGACATGAATCCAGTTTTCAAAACATGAGAATGCACCATCGCCCCACCTTCCAACTTATGAAACGACGCAAAACACCTAAGAAGAAACGTGAAAGTGAAGCTGTTCGACGAAATGCCGGACTGGCGCATTCTGCTGTAAGCATAGGCTGCGATTTTATGGGACTTCCCAATTGAGCATTTGATCAAAGTGTTGTAAGAAATTAAACTTGGATTGGGTAAAACGTCGAACACTTTGGTTGCAAAGTCAAGAGATATCAAATCAGAGTAAATTGATATGAGATTGAATTCTAAGAAGTTGCTGTGTTTTAAGCCATTAATGAGTATTTGAAGGTGGGTCTGTTTCAAGTGGTCGATTCTTTGGCATTTCTTCAAGATAATGGCAAGCTTTTGCTCCATTAGTTTTCATAGGTATGAGAAAAAACTTACAACAACAGATTGTTTTCTACGGAAATGAAACTCTCCGGGACTGTTCCCTTTCGTGGTCAATAAATAAAAGGAAAAAACTTGTGTGTCCTCGGGGACACACCGGGCCCCTCAATGGGAACGCAACCCTCCCCTCCATATTCTACTTAACCTATGTATTGTCAGGGGTTTAAATTACAAAGGGACATAGAAATTGCAAAGGGAAACGATGTCATCGGGGCACAAGAGTCTCACTCTAAATATGCGTTTGCTTTTTGTTTTCAAAATCATACTCTATACTAAAAACATCCATATATAGAGTTTATTACTCCTTACGTCCCACAATAAGCTTTGTTTACTGTTCCACGTTGTTTAAAAAAAGTTGAATTTTTTGACCAACTTTATTGACTTTAGAGGGTATTGTAGTATTTTTAAGTAATAAAAAAGTATAAAGTAATGGTATGTGTCTAAAAAATGACTGACAAATTTAAAATTAAAGTAACTTTTAAGGTTGTTGGATAAAATAATTTTTATCTTTTTGGGGGATTTTTGGGGGATGTGAAGGATATTGTGGAACAAACAAATAAGAAAAGTGTGAAGAATTTTGTGGGATGGAGGGAGTAATTCTCAATTCCACTAATCATTTATAAGGAATCGGAGGAATATGCGACGATTTTCTCTGGAATCCCCAACGAAAAATACACACCATTCCTTCCTTTCTATCGAATTGATGATAACTACTACTCATATTCCAGGAAATTGTGCACCACAAATAGAAACTAATAAAGAGACTCGCGATCCTATAAAAAGACATCACGACCCCTTATGGAAAAAAAAACAATTTCCTTTCATATACTCTTATTAATTAAATTGTATATCATTTAAAGTATTATGTTAGATACCCTAATACACGGGAACACGGTACATCAAACCTAAAGTCAAAACAAACATGTATTTTTTAATCTATATATTAAATAAATCCTATAAACTCAAAGTAAAGGAATATAATATTTTAATTATTAGTGGAGAAATTTTAGTTGTATATTTACTATTTTTTCTTCTAAATTTAATTTGAATTCATGAAAAATTGTTTTATTATTGTAGAACTATTCTAGTCACTAACTTTTTTTGTGTGAGACCGGTAAAAAAAAAGAGACGTATACTTATAATGGGATGAATAAAAAATGTGTTAAATTAAAATATTTGTTGAGGTGGATAAAAAATGTGTTAAATTAAAATATTTGTTGAGGTGGAAATTAAAAATAATTTATATATTTAAATATGAATTGGCAATTTAATTGGTTCAATTTCAAATTTTCATGCCACATAGCAAGGCACAATCAGATTCCCCATATTATAGTTTCATACTTTCATGTACGACGCAAGTGTCTTTTCCCGGTAAAAATTTCATTTTTCCACAAAAAAAAAAAAAGAATGGAATTAAAATTGAGCAATGTCAGTAATTACGAGACAAGATCGAATTAATTTTTTTTTTTTGACTAAAATCGAATTTCCTCTTTGTTATTGTGTTGAAAATGATTTACGTTGTTGCTTTCGGAGGTTTTACTTTTATTTTTTTATTTAAGTGTGTCATTTTCATTTGTGTTTCTATGTTTTATTTAATGAAAAAATAAATAATATATTTTTCTATTTTTCTTAAAATTATAAAATTAAATAATTGGAAGATATAATTATTTATAATTTATTTTGAAAAATAAATAAATGTAGTTGATAAATTATATGAGAATTCAATGAAATTGAAGTGGGTCCCCTCAAAAAACCTAAATTTTGGGTAGAGGGTTGGGGAGGAATTTTGTTTTGGAGGTAGAGATTTTTTGCTTTTGAGGTAGCGGTTACGTGTCAGCAAAAAAACCTGATTTTTTTGGGTAGAGGGTTGGGAAAGGCCTCATTGACACACTTTATTTTTTATCCTTTAATTTTTATCTGTTCTTAAACAATTAACATATTTTAAAAGTGGAAACCATTTTTAATAAATTAGTTTATCAATACATTTTATTTTTAAAATGTCACCCTACATGACACACTAATATACTTTATACTCCCTTTTACAAAGGCTCACTCTCACTAGTCATATTGTTGATTTGTAGCCTTATGGAGAATTTTACAAAAGCCTCACTCTTGATTATTTGCACAGGCTAGTTGTATTATTAATTTTTTGGATATCTACTCAATGTACTATCCTCAATCTTAATTTGTTGTATAAATCCTTATAAACTCTGCAGTTTCCTTAAATTTTAACACCCTATCAATACATAGGATATATATGAATGGAAGGGGGACCACATAATTTACACTGTGAACTCGGTTTAACAAGTGTTTGTGTAATTTTATTACCCTTGTCTTATTTGCCTGATTGCACCCCTAAGCCTCACTATTGATTATTTGCACACGTTTGTATTGTTGATTTGGTCAAGCTAACACAACCTCATCAATGTCGAGATTTACGTAGCTATCTCTCACTATCATCATATTAAGACATCATCATCATAAACGAATCAAAGAATGCGTCAACTCAATTCCGATCAAGCAATCTCAGAATTCTCAAAAATCAATAATATAATCCTATGATTAATTAAAACAGTTAGAATGTACATGTTTGGAAATAATGTGTGTGGTTAATAAAAAATTGAGGTATGATTTTTATTGTTGATGCTATTGGTGTAAATGGAAATCAAAATTTGTTAATCATTTCACTGATTCAATAACTAATCCCCGTCTTTTAATCACTTTCAATTGCATTGTGATTGACTTCGTTCCTTAACAATACACATTCTCATTTCGATTGAAGAATTCTAACCAAGCATCCTCTCAATTTAGCACTAGCAAGCAGAGATTATGGGCATATTCAAAAGAGTTGATCTCTTGCATCTCCAGGTGCACAAGGTGTGTAAGAATATAACATTTTATTCTAAAGGGTATACACTTTAATTAATAAAAATACAATATTTTATTCTAAAGGGTATATACACTTTCATAAAAAAAAATTTCTTCAAAAAAGAAAGAGTATATTTTTTTATACTAAAAGGTATTTAGGCGCACGAGGTCAGCACACAAATTTTAGCCTATTCAAAATATTTGGTGCAAACGAAAAGTAAAATTAACCCATACGCATAAAAGTATACAGCCTTAAGATATAAAACTAGATGGATATGACGCAAACTCGTGAACCAGTGAAACTTATAAATTTTAATCATATGCGACAATCTTAATACTTAATACTTTGCTTTATGTTTATTATCTTTTGGTCATAATAACATAAGATTTGCTGGCACACCTTATACTGTATAGGAAGTCAACTGTACTAACTATGTCAACAATCAAGAATCAGAATCACTTAATACGAACAAAAGATTATCAGCACAACATTGTTGGGTTAAACTTCCTACATAAGATATTAATAAGGATATCAAATAAAGTCCTTTATCCTCCGAAATCATTGCAATGATGAACATATTTTAATTAGTAATAACCAAATCCGGCCATATCTGATTTGGTAAACTGCTGTCCGACTTCTGAACCATTTCCCAAGAGCAAAATCCGTCCATTTCGCCTCACAGCAACCTCACGTATTCTGCGAACAAGACCCGTTATTGGGTCACTGAAGATCTTCGTCTCCAAATTTCCTTCCACATACACTATAGAATTGGGGCCAAGATTCTTCACCGCAAGTTCCCCTAGCCTTTCAGGATACACCGATTTGCATACTCTTTTGGGTCTTCATTATCCAAAGGCCTTCTATTGTTCCGTATACCACTAGTTCCAAGTGAAATCAGAGTTACCATACTCCTTAGTTTCTTTTGAACTGGGGCCTGCCTAACTTGCCCCACCAAGATTGCGTTGTATATGCCGGGGTCTAAGCCATTTTCAAGGGGTCGATTGGAATTAGCTTGACGCTGATTATTCGAAGAAGGTGAAGAATCTGGGGTAAAATGGGGCGAATCTGACTCAGAATCAGACAGTGAGTCAGTTTCTGCAGAGGATAGATTTTTGGTGCATAAAGTAAGAGGAGATAGCTTCGATACTGAAGGTTTTGCTGTATACCGTGAGAAAATCAAATGGGACAACTTTCTAGAGAGTGAAGACGCCATTGGAATCACTACGAAAGGTTCAAAAAACCTAAAAAAGATGTTTTTAAAAGAAACAATAAGATGCCTTTAAAGTAAAAAAAAGGAAACAATATGAAACAAAAAGGCGACTCACTAAATTCAAATGAAAGATTATGATTTTAGTATGACTTTATATTGGAAAATGAAAAGAACATCGCAAATAAACAGTAAGAGAAAGAATTTTGAAGAAATCACTTACCACAAAATTACTTGGGATGCACTTTAAGAGATTTATCTCAGTGCCGCATATAGAGGCTCATCTGACAAAACCAACACTCTGTCAAAATTTATCTTGAAAGACAGTGATTTTAAAAAATAACTTCTCACAGACGCTACAAAATATTGTGCATAGAAATTCGCCAAGAACATAAGTAAATAAAGTGATAGCCAATAGGTAGATTCACATTCTTTCCCTAACTAATTTTCCATGGAGTGATTCTATTTGGATTAGAGTGATTTTCCCTTACGCCCTTAATATTCACATCCTCTATTTATAAGCTTATTTCCTTGAGAAAGGTTTCTTCCCAAACTTGTTACTTACTTAAGAATAACCTCTCTTTCTCATATCCGAAAACACTGTTTCAACCAAATCCAATCAGACTTCATCAATGCAACCTAAGAGATGTTAAAGGACTCTACTTTCTATCTTCCTCTTCTCATTCTATTAAGGATGCACACTACATATTACCTGAAATGATTCTTAAATTTGGAGTTTTGTTTGGCCTCCCCAAGAAATGCAAGGAATCTTGTCCACTTATCAAGATGGCATTGCTAAATATTCAATCACAATTATCAGTAACCTTACATATATTCTCTCCATATCTCACATACCCGAGGAAAAAAGACAAATAATTTGCGATCAAGCCAAAAAATAACCAATATTTACACGCTAATTAAACTCTGCACCCCCATAAAAATAAAAATAAACTCCTTAAATATTTCCCATGAAACAATTCTTAAAATGAATGCCACAACAGAATTCAGAAACATATAATTTAAGTTATGTGTTAGACCAAGTAAAAGCTACTGAAATATTTGCTAATCAAGAGAGCATGGTAGCAGACACGAGCGAGGTAAATTATTAAAATTATTAGAGGGGTTAAAGTAGTTTCTCTATTTAGAGGGGTTAAAGTAGTTTCTCTAATTAGCCATCTAAACCTTAACCTAATAAAATTATTAAAATTAGCAGCAGGTAAATTAAATCTTTTTTAATGATCAAATTTTGTTTTATTAAAAATACATCACAAGTCAGAAAGGACATTTTTGTGTCACCACTAACCTCATCCAAATGGACTAATCTTATTTATTATTAATTGAACACGTATGAACCCTATTAAAATTTAGATACATTTTTGGAACCTACTATAACATAAAAGAAAGCACACCATAAGCCACATACTAAGATATCTTTGTTAGTTGGGGGAAAAATCCGCACGAATCGGATTTTTTGAGGAATGTATCTAGAGAAACAAAGGTGGTTAACCATAGGTTCAAAGACAAACTAAAAAATCAATAGAAACAACAGATGTATTCATTCAGCTTCTCATAATTATGATTTGAGCCCTACTGATAATCACTCTAATTAAACTTCACCAATTAATTGTATCAGAACTGGATAAAAATTCATATTCAAAGCAACAAGTTCTGCATATCTAAATGGTCAAGGGCGGGTAGAAATAAACGATCAAGATCATTACAGGTTCATGTTACTACAACCGAACGACCGCATTACGTGCATTCATTAATAGTGCAAGTCTTATAAGTCAACCAAGTTAATGAATACATCAGATTTCAATTCATACAACCACCACGCAAGAGGAAAAAGAGACCTAACTTGGTTACAATTTAAGATGAAGTGGAATCTGAAAATTTAACATGACCATCTTAGGGCCCTAAAGCACGATGTAGGTGGGAGTTCCAAAAAGCACAGAAGCAGATATGCATTCATGAGATTTTCAGATACTAAAACATGCAATACACCTGTCATCCGAAAGAAATTAACCCTGGCTACTCTTTCCCTTCCCTAACATAAGGCATACATGAATGCGAGAAGGCACAAAGAGGAGTACATCTGGTGGGCAGAAGTATCCAAGCAATTAAGAAGAAAAAAAAATTCTGACTTCTAGCACCCGAAGAGAGATGACTGAATAGGAAGAAGGAACTGTTGAAAGAGAAAATAAAAAAAAAAACTTAAAGAGAATCACCTTGTCGTTGCAAGGCCAGAAAAAATGCAGAGTGGGGAGAGAGAGAGGCCGACCGTGAAGTTAAGGAGGTGAAGGGATACGAGTGTATATATCAGAAATGGAGTATTTGATGAGAATTTGGGGAGGCTGAGAGGGGGACGCATAAAAGGAGTATTGATGGGCTACCGGTGAGTTACTAGCCCATGTATTGATGGACACCTCACTTCGTGAGGTGTGTACCCTGTTTTAGTGCCCATTCTGTTGATATTACAAAAATTACTGTACAACAAAAAGAGTATTTACAATGGTAATTGTCCTTGTGGTAATCTAGCTATTTTTATTTTTTGATGCTTGGGTTTACTTTTATGAAGTGGGATATAAATAAAGTGAATTGGATAATGCTGCCAAATGTATAAACTTCATTTTCATTACACCAACTGAAATAGCAAGAGTAGTTAACATAGCTTGCGTGACCAGTACATGTACATAAGTTAACATTTGAATATAATACCTTTCAAGGGAAATAGCACACTGGTAAAATTGAACGTATTTGCACCAGCCACATACGCAATGAGTCAATGGCTCTTTCTGTAATTTATGCAAATGCATAACAATACAAAACGTTCCAACTTATTATGGGATGCCACTCATAAAGAAACCAATTACATAAGTTGCTTTAATATGATATTAACTAAAAAGAACAACAACGATGGTGTAAAAGTTGCAGGTGTTTCAAGGGAAAAGCACATAAGTGAAGGGCAACATCATTTAAGTTCAACAAATCTGTTTTGTCAAATTTTTTAAAGCTCCGCAAACTATTACTGATCATACTCCTATGAATTATTTCAAAAAAAAAAAAGATCATAGTCCTACGGATAAATGTCGAGGTACTTCTTACTTCAGTAATTACCTAATTAAAGGGCAAAAACCACAAGTACGAAACCACCAAACAATGACTTGAAGTTCTACAGTCTATAGTCTATACTAAGGCACCATTTAATTCATAATTGAGTAAAAAAGACACAGAAGCAATAGATAATCACACCAACCTAAGAGTTAAAATAGTATGTGTCTAGGGTAATTAATCAAGCAGCAAAAGAGACAAAAGTAGCATATCTCTATGGCAATTATCATACACCAATGGGCAGTAATATACCAGGTGTACCCAATACTAAATATAGAAGTAACACTTAGAATGAATTCCCGCATGCGGGGGGCAAAGCTGTAACCGGGAGATAGGCAAACATTTTAAGAGATCATTACTTGTTGGCAGCATGTTAGATGTAGTTTTACGTGAGTTTGCATACTGGTTTTTCTGATGAGCATTCTTAGCTAATTTTCGGTCTTCCAAGCAACTGTATTTTCTTTTGTAAGAACTTTTTGATTGACGTGATATAGGTATTGAAGTTCCTTTTCTTGGCATTATGACTATCTGTTGCAAAAACACCAAATAAACAAAAATGTGCAAATATTCTTCAGCTGTGAAGATCGTGAAAGAGCAATTCACTACAATGCACAAAAGGCAACTTTATAAAGCACTAAGTAAATTGTAAGAGAAGTGCATGCCTTTTCTAGATAGTAACAGTTGCGCGTACCGTTGTGCAGTGCGCGTCGCGAGCAGCACCTACTATAGCGTGCTGGAAAATAAAAACATAAATGTTGTTACCTCTCTTTAATAATTTTAAAATCAATGTATGCAAATATTATGCAAAATAAAATTCATGCGAGCCAGATCAGAATATGCCCTAGTCGTGTTTGATTCAAACTAACCCCGAATGTTGGAGTAGACAACTCCAAAATTTGAGTTTTTATAGATGTAATAAGTGGCATGACTATGTTTAATACAAACGTAGCTCGAAACTTGAGATACGTTGTGGCAAGATTATAATTTTTGTTTAGGCAACTAAATTGACAGTCATTGCATTTTATTTTAGTAAATAAAGAGTGCATTTTTCATGAAGGCAGGGAAAAAAATAGAGTAAATTACATATGTAAAAAGTTGATTTCTCGCATGAAGGAAATACTTAAATTCCTTATTTGTTCCCTCCTGATCATAACAAGCAGTAAACAAGCTGAAGCTCTTTATACCAACTCTTAAACATAATCCAACGGGAACTTTATCAAAATTAAGAATCAAACAAAAAAATCATCAAGAATTTCAAAACAATCACCATATCCTCCCCTAAATCCAGATGGCTTATTAAAACAAAAGTTAGTGCATTTTAGAATTACTATAGTTTAGTTGGTTATTAGTATGTAATAATAATAGTAATTGCTGACATCCAATGAAATTACAGAGGCCAAGTAAATGTACTAAGCAAACGTAAAGTAAAAGAGATCGATTCATTTCGAGTACATAATTGAATGCTAATCAAACCTTGAGCAGGATCATATTTCAAATGCAAAATTGATGTTTTTTTCCTAGTTGTAAACTACTAATTAAACCTGGGTTTTTCTATTTGAAAGATTTTTTTTTCTTTTTTGTGCCAAAGGTTTCATAGTGTTTTAAAACATTTAAAATAGTTTAACATGTACACTTTGAGGTATTTTAGAACGGATATACTAATCAAATCAAGGGTTAAGAATTTTCTACAATAGTTAAGCATGTAGAATTTGAGGTATTTCAGAACTAACAACCTGAATATACTAATCAAATCGAGGATTCAGAAACAGATGATTTAAGGTATTTCAGAGTTCAGACGCAAAGTTGACTACTTAAATATACCAAGCAAAAATAGAATAAAAACATCTGCCTCTTTTTTTTAGATATATGTAAACAATTAATATTTAAAAGTCCTATAAATTATTCATATTTTTTACTGTAATTTACTATGCAATCTAGGGAATGCACATGAAACTTTGGATAATTGAGCTTTGGGCATTTTCAATCATTGGTTTTATGGCAGTGATGTCAATAATGATCTCCAATCGCTGACTACAGAGGCAAAGGGGCAAAAGTTTTAAGAACAACAGAAGGAGCTCGTATTGCAGTGTGACGCCGCAGGGTTTATTTTTTCTTTCCCTAATTCAATCGGCCTTAAATTTATATATATTAAATTGAGTTGGAAGCTAAGGTTTGTTTTATGTTCATCAATATAGATGTAATAATGAAAGTTTGTAAAGAACATGAGTCTGAAATTAAGTATAGTAATTTGATTTTGGACCACATGTCAAAACCATGTACAATGTTATACAGGTAGGTACATACATACATGCGCACGCAATGTTAGAAGTTGGAGTTATGGTGATGAGGCAAACATTAATTTGACATCAGATGTTTAACCCAATTAAACGATGAAAATGGAAATTGTTTCATATATCATTTCTTGCTTACATTATGACCATTACCTACACCAATTTACTTTTCCACTTCCGCCTAATTGATAAGACATTAATTTCTGGTAATCCAAAGTTGACAAACACAAGGATATTTTAAACTCAAATAAATGATTAATTGGAATTTAATGTTTAGAGGACTTTTTCTTATGATTGTATATATGTAATTGGAGCTAGCAGTGGGTTATAATTTGCACATATATATTATTATATTGATAATAGTATGTATATATATCATTAAAGGGGTGGGAGGCAGAGGTTTCATGTACTTGTGTTGAGGGTTAAACTCAAATAAATTGTAAAATGATGGAGATGTTTATTAGTAAGTTGTAGCATGGATGTTTTTAAAATAAAGTAAAGAATTAAAAATTTCAACTTACATAATAAATTAGATATTGAATTGCATTGGGGCGATTGATAAGTAATTCTAACATCATGAGTAAGCCACCCAATATTATACATACGTACTGCATGCATCTATATATATATATATATGTGTGTGAATGTTGTTACGCAATCATGGTGGATTATTTTTATTTTTAATTTCAACCATTATTAAATATGGATCTTACATATGCAAGAATATAAGATTTGGGTTCAGATTTAGTAGCCATGTGGCTGGATTTGTTGGAAATTTAGTTTTGCTTTAAAAGAACCTAACTGCTCAATGTACTTTCTTTTCTTTTCTTTCTTTTATGTACATGCGTGTATCAGGTATGTAATTTGGTAGAGTCTACATTAGATGGTAGAATCTACTGGCTGCATGTATAAAATAACATGATGAAATCGTGTGTGTATGTATGTAAATATATTATATATTAGAAGTAATTGAGAATCACTACCCTTCCATTCTCGTTACCCTCCCCTTATCAAGAGTCCCTTAAGAATGCCATAATCACCTAGAAAGCATGCTTTAGGGATCCTTGAATGAACATAAAAATATAGCAACAGAAGTAAAATCTCCTCCATTATAGAAACAAAAACTGGACAGAAAACATGGAATAAATTTACAGACAACAGAGAGTTTTACTAAGAAGATGGTTATACCAAGAGAAAAGATAAGTCTAAAAATTTTCATGAATACTGTTTCCTTCCTTCTACCTTTCCCCTCAGCTGAAGCAACACATATATGCATAACACTGGCATGTAGCACATTATGAGCCTATTGCGTCATGTTTATGAAGCTTTTACACAAGTTATCAAGTATGATAAGACGAAATAAAGAATCTGAATCATTTGGATTGAGCTAACGGATATAACTACCAAAATAACAAATGTATAATTTAAACAAATAATAACAGTATATATAGGATAGGATAGATAAAAGGATAATAAATGCAAATCGTGAGCAAGAAATTAAGGCAGCATCCGTACCAGAAGTTACGAAATCGGGTCCTGCGATCCGGGTTCGGGAGCAACCACCGGAATTCGCTCGGAAGTTTAGCTGACGGCAGCGCCTAAGAGAGAGAGAGAGAGAGAGAGAGAGAGAGAGAGAGAGAGAGAGAGAGAGAGAGAGAGATTCTTTCGGATTACGTAATAGTAGTTTGAACTTGAAGTAAAGCGTGGGAGTGAGCGACGGGTTTTCGCTCTGAATATACCTAAATTAGTGGTAATAATTTAGAATTCAGTACAGGATAACCTTAAATTATTTAATTTAATTAATCATTTTTTATATTCAATAGGGATCACATGTGATCTACATGCTTTGATCGCCAAAATTCTATCAGACATTTTGTCGAACACTTTCTTTGATACAACTAAACGCAATTCCAGTTGCTTGTGTACATGTTACAAACAGTTGGAAGATAATTAGTGAAGTTATAAAGGAGCCCATACCAGCTGAGGATCATTACGAAATTCAAGAATTGCAGCCTCCATAATCTGGTAAGAGAATAGTTCAAAATTCGAGGGTTCATGATAAATTTTAATTTTAATCTATTTCCTATTTTTGGAAGGACTGTGTCAACATGATACGCACTCCGGTCTCTCTTGGTTATCCTAATTCGTCAACTTTCTAGTTGGGAAACTTTTATCTTGCCTTACATGTACAGAAAAATAGGTCCATTTTCTCTTATCTCAACTTCGAACTATGGAGTTAATGAGGTGGCCCCAGTTTTTCATTTGGCTTCCAAGAACTGTTTATATGAGCACAGCTGTTTCATTGTTACTTAAACTCACAAAAAAAACACCAGTTTGATCGAGGATGAAGCCTTTTTGCTTCTTCATTCTTGTTTCAGTGTTGCTAGTAATCTGCAGCAGCCATACAATTCACTCGGTTCGAATGGTTTTGAATGAAACTACTGATCATGATGCACTTGTTGCCTTCAAAACCAGAATCACCTTGGACCCTTATCATATCCTTTCCAAGAACTGGTCTACTGGTGCATCTGTTTGCAGTTGGATTGGTGTGTCTTGCGGCGTCTACCATAGACGAGTGACGTTACTTAACTTCTCTGGCTTTGGTTTGGAGGGAACACTTGCTCCAAATCTTGGCAACTTGACGTTTCTCAGGTCTTTAGATCTTAGCCTGAACAACTTCACAGGCATCATACCCGATGAGCTGTCTGATCTACGCCGCTTGAAAGTGATTGACAAATGGGGAGGAACGCAGCAAGGCGTAACAAGAAGGGTAAAGGAAAAGCAACCACGTCTTCCGGAGGAAGCGACGCTATTGAGTAAAGGCTTTAAGACTTGGACGAATTTAACAAGAAAAAGCCTTGAAAACATGACAATCATTGCCCGAGCTAAAATTATAAGATACTCTATGATAGATACCTTGAAGATGAAAGATGATCAACTACGTATCCATCTCCAAGTTGTGGATAAAATCAATAAGGAAATGAGGTGGTAAACTTGAAGAATTAGTCGTACTGCGTTTCAACATTCATTGTTGTACTTCATTTCGTATGAACACTTGTCAATGTTTTCCATTTTGTTTTGGAAACTAGCCATTTCCTATCATCTAATCAAACACGTAGCTTCAAGCAAGATATAAAGCCAAATTCTAGAATACATTTGTATGAATGACGCTCACAAAAATAAATTGAATCATGCAACTTGTCATGATTTCAAAATGCTCAAATCTCACATGGTTGTAGGAATGAACGAGAAAACCTAATAAAGCTGCATAGCTTATTTTTCATGCATATAATTAAACATCAAGTATCTCAAACACAATCACAGAGTAGTAACAGCAATGCTTCTAGTCTTACTTTCTTAGATATGAGCACAAACTCCTTCACTGGCTCAATTCCCGACCTTAGTAACTTGATGTTCTTAGAAATCTTTTTGATTGAGCAAAACCATCTTACAGGAGGATCTCCAAATCAAGAAATGAGTTTTTTTATCATTGTTAACTAACTGTCGGTTTTTGCAGTTAATAACATTAGCAGAAAATGATCTAGATGGCATACTCCCCGCCTCAATAGGAAATTTCTCTTCTGCCCTGCAGATTTTTGATGCATCTATATGTAATATCAGAGGTTCTGTTCCTGTTCAGATTGGAGACTTGACTAACTTACAAGAGTTATATTTGGACAATAATGAGTTGACAGGACTCATTATTGTGTGTAGATTTTCATCACAATAAGCTTGAAGGACACATCCCCAGTGATCTTTACCACTTGAGCCAATTGGGGGAGTTCAGTGTAAGTGGAAATAGGCTCCATGGACCAATTCCTGCATGCATTGGTGAATTGAAATCCCTGAAAAGATTGTACCTAGATAGATTCCAACATGTTGGATTCTGAGGTGCCATCCAGTTTATGGCAGCTTAGTGACCTTGTAGTGTTAAACCTGTCCAGAAACAATTTGAGTGGTTTTCTGCCATCAGAGGTTGGAAATTTAGTGGTTGTCGGCGATTTAGACCTTTCATGGAACCAGTTCTCTGGGGAAATTCCGAATTCTATTGAGAAAGCAGTCACTGGTTACTCTATCTTTGGCACACAACAAATTTGAAGGCTCTATTCCTAATTCCATTGCAAACCTGAAATTCTCTTTCAATTCTCTTTCTGGATTTATTCCCAAATCCCTTGAGGTACTTCGCTTCCTTCAAAGCTTTAATGTGTCTAATAATAGGCTTGAAGGACAGATTCCTACTGGAGGTAATTTTGCTAAATTTACTGCTCAATCATTTATGAACAACTCTGGTCTCTGTGGTGCAACTCGTTTTCAAGTTCCGCCTTGTGGAGAGAGATCAAAGAGTTTTGTATCATTGCTGAAATATATAATACCTTCTTGTAGTGATTGTGATTCTTCTTTTAGTAAAAAGAAGAAAATCGAGGAAGACACTGGTACCTACCAGTGATCTCTCTGTACTTCCTTCTTGGAGAGCAAGTTCTTATCTGGAACTGCAGAGGGCAACAAATGCCTTCAGTGAGAGCAACTTACTTGGAAGTGGAATAGGAACGCTCTCTGATGGCTTAACTGTGGCAATCAAAGTTTTCAGTTTGCAGTATGAAAATGTTGCCAGAAGCTTTAATACAGAGATAGAAATACTGAAGGACATTCGCCATAGAAATCTGATCAAGATAATTGGTTGTTGCATTAGTGCAGATTTTAATGCTTTGATTTACGAGTACATGCCTAATGGGAGCTTGGAAAAATGGCTACATGCTAATGATTGTTTCCTGGACTTGATACAAAGGTTGAACATAGCAATCGACATTGCATTAGCCTTAGAATATCTTCATGTGGGCCTCAGATCCCCCATTGCTCATTGGGATTTGAAGCCTATTAATATCTTACTAGACAGCATATTTACTTCTATATGCAGTATACCATCTTCGGTGCCTTTCCAACTATTATTTCTTGGTTTGAGTCAGCATATTTACTATATTAATTATTAATGAAAATACTACAAATTAGCCACTTCTACTTAAAAGTAATTTTAAATGGTCACACGTCTTAAAAACAATTTATTTTAGCCACTTTTATTGGAAGTAGCCAAAATGTCCTTGAAAAAGACACACTAATCACATGTTGAGGAATCTTATTTCTCTTTTTTTGACCAAAAAGTACCAAAGCACAATAATTTATTTTACAGCCTACTGAATGCATCAATTTGTTGCTTTTACATGTCTCATGAAATGTATTTATTTATTAAAATGCAAAAATATGCATTTTACGATTCTTTTCTGGGGAAAAAATATATAAGCGGAATAAAACAACCATTTGGGCCGAATAGAAGACATGTAGGCCTAATAGAAGAAAAAAATTATCCGTATAAAAATTTTTTCTGAAAAAAAAAACGTAGGCCGAATAGAACAAAATATTTGGGCCGAATAGAACAACCATTTGGGCCGAATAGAAGAAAATTTTTATCCGCAGGAAATTTTTTCTAATTTTTTCTTGAAAAAAAACATAGGCCGAATAGAACAAACTACTTGGGCAGAGTAAAACAACCATTTGGGCCGAATAGAAGACATGTAGGCTGAATAGAAGAAAAATTCTATCCGTATAAAAAATTTACTAATTTTTTCTGGAAAAAAATATAGGTCGAATAGAACAATAAATTTGGGCCGAATAGAACAACCATTTGGGCCGAATAGAAGAAAAAATTTTATCTGTATGAATTTTTTTTCTAATTTTTCTTGGAAAAAAACATAGGCCGTATAGAACAAACCATTTGGGCCGAATAGAAGACATGTAGGCCGAATAAAATAAAAATTTTATCCGTATAATTTTTTTCTAATTTTCTCTAGAAAAAAACATAGGCCGAATAGAACAAAATATTTGGGCCGAATATAACAATAATTTGGGCCGAATAGAAGATATGTTGGCCGAATAGAAGAAAAATTTTATCCGTATGAAATTTTTTCTAGAAAAAAAAACTAGGCCGTATAGAACAAACTATTTAGGCTGAATAGAACAATCATTTGGGTCGAATAGAGAATATATAGGCCGAATAGAAGAAAATTTTATCCATATAGAAAATTTTCTAATTTTTTCTGGAAAAAAAATAGGTCGAATAGAAAAAATCATTTGGGCCGAATAGAAGACATGTAGGCCGAATAGAACAAAAATTTTATCTGTATGATTTTTTTTATTTTTTTTTGAAAAAAATATAGGCCGAATATGCTAAGTCATATAGGCTGAATAGAAGGAATTTTGGGCCGAATAGAAGAAATTTAGGCAGAATAGAAAAAGCAATTTTTTGAGATTTTTCTATAATTTTTAATGTGGTACCACTCACCATCATTTAATGCGGTCAACAAAAACATAATGATGGTCCTATAATTTTTGTCTTTTCTCCTGACAGTTATGAGGTAAATTGAGAATTGCACATAATAGTGGCTAGTAAAAATTATTTTTAATATAGGTAGCCAAATAAAATTATACTTAGTGCATAGTGGATAGTAAAAATTTGGACTATAACTATTATATTAATGTTATGCATAGGTTTTAGGGGTCAAATAATCATTTAAATGTAGAGACAAGTGTTTAATGCATGAGTATTCTAGAGTCTTGTAATGGCTCCTGTAAATAGAGTCTCATTCCATTGTATTTGCAGCAGAAATTTGTGAGAACATAAATTATTTTAGAGTGTTTACTCTTGTCTAAAAGATGAATTTATTCTAATTTTCTCTAGTCTTTTGATGGATTTCTAAAGACAACAAATTTATTTCGAACGGATTTCATTGAGTGAGGAATTGTATCCAAGTGTTCTCTTGTGTTACCTCCTAAATCTCATATTTTCTGGTATCAGATAACCTATGTCAATTCAACATGAACATCAATAATGCATGAAACAATTATTAACTCTTTAACATATACTCCCTCCGTCCCCCAAAGTATTTCACACTTTATTTTTTCATTCGTCCCACAAAGTATTTCATACTTTACTTTTACTAAAAATGGTAAAAAATACACTATAACAATATCTACTTTTTACACACATCCCAACATAATACTCACTTTTCACACATTCCAATAACTTTACACACCATTTTCATTAAATTAATTAAAATACTTCTTCTCTTTCTTACTTTATACATAAAATAATAATTTTTTCTCAAACTACATGCACAACAATATGTGAAGTACTTTGGGGAACGGAGGAAATACATATTTTAATAATAATTTTTTTTTAGTAATTTGAATAGATTGATGAAGACATTTTGGGTGAGGCATCCAATTGGATCTCCACGTTACAAATTCAAATTTCTTTTAAGTCCTTCCAAGACAATTTAGACTATGAAGATCACATCAACTGTACATATGTTTCACATTTGGTTTATAATCATTTGAATATTATGTAACTTGTTAATGTGTTCAATGAATCTCAATTAATTCTTGTTTTGTGCTTTTGAATCGGTTAGGATATTGAAGTCCCAAATTTTATGATGAACCCCTAATTATTGAATTATTTAAAATTAACTGGGGCTATAAGACAAAAGAAAGTCTGCGAGTGTGTAGTGCAGAGAGAAAGAAAGGATGCAGTAGTGTGAGTGGAGTTATAGTGAGGATAGAGAGTCTGATGGTCAGAGAAGAAAAGAGTCGGGAGAGTGCGAGTGTAAAGGATATAGGATAATAGAAGTTATACACCTACCTTTTGGAATGAATCCACTATTCCAGAAAAAATGTCAAATAGCAAATGTCAATGCTACTCCTTTCCGGATATTTTTGTCAATTTGTACATACACGAAAATTAATAAGTGTTGTTTATTTAATATATGAAATATAATATGAATAAATTAAAATATCCATTTGTACATGCACAAAAATTAACAAGTGTTGTTTCTTTAATATATGGAGTATAATATAAGACAAAATAGGAATAAATTAATATATAATTTTGAGAAAAAAAAGTAAATAAAATTGTTGGTGTTGGGCCCGTTGGGTCTTTTGGCCCAAATTGTTGGCCTTCAAATTCTCAAAGTATTGGGCCAAATGTGTTTGACCCATAGTCTTACACCCCATCCCATTTCATTCCCAATTCGCGAACCCTTACGGGTTGGAGCGTGTCATATTACTCTTCGTGAGTAACAGAGGAAATTTGAGCACCTCCTGACGTCACCACCTTCGGCGAAACTCCGACGACGACAACCGATGAGACGACGATCACGCCCGCGTATACCCAACAGTGGTATCAGAGTTAGGTCAGCCATCCATCCGTCATCCGCTGCACACCGCTGCTCGCCGCCGTACATTGGCTAGGGCTCCGGCAGCCCTTCCTTTTCTGTTTGGCTGCGCGGCGTTAGGGTTCCTCTATGGTTTGTGAGTGGCGGCGATTCTTGGGTGGTCTGATCGTCGGTGGTTCCGGTCAGCCTTCGTCCATCGCCTGTCCTCCTGCCGTCCGCCGTCCGTCGGTGTCCTCTTGCTGCCGCTGCCCAATTAACTCAATCATTAAAGTATATACTCAAATTCATCTTATTAAAATTAAAAAATTACTCAAATTATACATCAATATTCTAACATGTTTGCTCGAATGATTAATTATCATACTCGAATTATCCACTCACCTTGTGTAGATAGCTGAATTAATCCTCTCTTTTGATTATGAGTTGATGTGGCTGTCTTGGTAGAGAGAGAGGGAATTATCTATGCTAATCTAACATAATAATTTAGTAAGAATGCTCAAAGGTTCCCTCCAGACGATCTTGTACCTTTTAGAGGTGAATATTGTTGTTTATTTATTAGGAGCCGGCTCCATATATTGGTGAACTAACGTCATCCATATCTCCGGATAAATCGTCAAGTCACATCACATTTATTACAAGTACTATGGGGATTAAATGTTATAGCCCCATGCGGCTATTTAAGTGATTCGTTCTAGGATATCCCCTATATGTGAATCTCGAATGTGAAAGTTATACGTGAAACAGTGAGACGATGCAAGTGGGATTCGACCACGACAGTCCAGTTCGACCAGACCCCTTGGTCGAACTAAAGCCATTTTGGTCGAATCAGAAGCCTGAAATGCGAATTATCGTCGATTTCGATTCGACCAGGGTTCGACTAAGTCCTAGGTCGAACCCTAGGTCGAACTCCATGCCTGGGACGCGTCCGGATCTGATTTTTACACCCCAAGTGCGTGTTTCTGCGTGTTTTTCAGGAAAAAGCCCATCTTAGGCCTATAAGGAGAGCTTACAAGTATAAAAGGGGATGTAGATCACACCAAGAATAGAATAGAGATTGAATTAGAGAGAGGTCACAACAATACTACACCTCACAAGGGGGGATCACCCCCCCCAACCATCATCCACATCCTTTCCTCCATCCATCCATCACTTTGAAGATTCGTCTGTGGAATCAAGAGGAGAACCAAAAGGAGAATTCAAGATCTAGAAGGACGCGACGACGCCAACATCCAGGGTTTTATTCGTTTCCTAATTTATCTTGTATTTTTCGAACATCCGGGTAAGATCTATCCAACACCCTTGATTGTTCTTCGTAACATCATGGGCTAGAGCCTTTTTGGTAGGACTAGGGTTATGAAGGTTTTTACCAATTAATTGAACTTTCGTGTATAAACTCCGTACAACACTACTTGTGGATTTATTTTATATATGATTGTGCCTTTTTAATTCATACTCACGGTCGTTTTGTGCATCATTAACTGTTATGTAGAGTTTGAATACATATCTTGGTTATTGATTGAGTGCGTTTACTGCTGAGCAGGATTCCATGTTATGATTCCAAGTGAGGGGACTCCGAAGCTTCATTAGAACTATCATATATGAATACTTATTAATTGAATTAAATTCGGGTTAGTAAGTAGGATAAAGAGGATAATTTTATAGTACCTATAAATGGAGATCATATCGGGTTAGAGTACCAATTGGCCAGGGAAATAATTGATACTAATAGTACCTAGAAAGGGTGGTGGAATTATATCTCTTGCTCCGAGATTATTTACACATGTTACACGCATGTTTACTTGTGTCTATAGAGTAGATATGCATGGTTTAGTGATGCGTCCATATTCCACAAGGCAGAGTCGGACATCAACACACGGAAGGGAAATTAATGAGTGAAACTGGATTATCTTAGAGCTACCTATTCTTCTACTTGATCCACTTTCGTATTCTTCAAGTGACTTTATTTTATTTGTTATTTTAATTACTTGTTTAGTAATTTAATAATTAAATCCTAAAACTTTATTGCTTTCGTCTCAATTAATTTAGATAATAATTAAATTAATAATACGCCGTCTTTTGAGTTCGATTAGGATTTAGTATTTTTTAAAATGTAAAATCCATGATCCATCACCTACACATTAACCACCTCCTCCCACAGTAGCTACCCCCAGCTCACAAACTTCCCCCATATGTAAATTTTGTGATACTATATAATAAAGGGCAATTCTAGTGTGCATCTCTGCATCAGAGTTTATAGGTTTAATGTAGGGTATAATAATTACTTAATTTTAAAAAAAATAGTTATTAATTTAAATCTAAGGGTGAAGATTAAATATAATAAAATTTAGTGGTGTAGATCTTATAGTTGCACCGGTACACGTACACTTTAGAATAGAACCCTTTATTTAGTCATGTGTACATGACTTATTCTAAAAATGTCTTTTATAAGTAATAAATAACAATCTAAAAGGCTAGTTTCTCTAAATTAAAGAATGCAAGCAGTGGGCTAGTGGAAGTGTGGTGATGATTTTTTGTTTATTGTTGACCCAAAGCATGTAGAATTGCTTCTCGAAAAGCATCAGCAGGTTCTTGGGAATACTCTTGGAAGTACTTGCTTGAGAATCTCTCTTCTTTGTCCTTTCCCATGAACCTTACTTCAACTTCTAGGTTGTCGTTTCCGAGACTCAGCTATTCCTCCAGTATCGCTGTTAATGAAATGGTGGCAGACTCACTGTAGTGAGTCAAATGCAGATAGCGAAGTGTGTCTATTTCTCTGATACCGGAAGGTATCTCCTTCAATTTTTTCAGATGTTAAAGATCAAGCTTCTCCAACACAGGGAAATCTGAGTATTCTGCAGTCTGTTGGATCAGATTTGAGCAAGAAATTTTTAAGACTCTTAGACGAGGGAATGCTCCATCCATACTATCCCACTTAGGTCCAATGACTGCCCGCTTATACAATTCAAAAACTTCAAGATGAGGTAACGAAATTCCATAAGTTTTGAGGTCTTCCCAATGAAGATTGCAATGACTTAACATCAACTTCCTGAGCGAACCCAGGAACACAAGACTTGGATGCAAATCACTCCTTTTGGGTACTTTAAGAAATGAGCAGCTTAGTAAATGGAGATTATGCAAGTGATGCAGATTGTTGAGACAATAGCTATGTATCTGACATTCCCCGGAGAAATCATAGTACCCTAAGCCCAATGTCTTGAGGTTTGGAATTCTCTTACAGGCTTCCTCAGTAAAGCTGAAGTTGACTACTCTTGAAAGTGTGTCTAGATTTGGCAAAATGATATCATCTTGGTTAGTTGGAGGAGGATCGGTGAAAATGAGCTCGTAGAATCAGACATGCCTGAGTTGTCTCATATGCCATATCTCAGACGGTGCATCCATCTGTTGGCGTTAGGTCATTTGGATAACGTGAACCTTTAGGGTTTCATACGATTCTATAATCAGCGGAAGCAAGAAAACATAGAAACATATTACCTTTCACCATGGTATAATGAAGAAGATGAATTCTCGCTGGCAGCATCCGCAGCCTCATCGTTTTGGGTATAACTCTCTCATCCGATATCGGAATTAAGTAATCTACACGCCAAAATGATCCTCTATTCAATGACTTTCTAACAGTATATCACATGTCTAGTTTGGAGTTCCACACAATTTTATAAAAACCATGGAAGTTGACAAACAGCAGCAGTAATCAACCTTCCGATCTTCTGCTGTATTCCCAAGTCCAATCTTGACGTCGTATGGGCGAAGATCCTTAAGATCTTCTCAATCTGTTGTTCCCTCACCCTCCTCAAAGTGTTAGGTGTGATTTAGTTAGGGTTTCCGGACAGTTGAGATGACTTATATATGGGCTATAACAGGGACCAGGAGGAGAAATTAGAGTTGGGCCTCCATTGGACTTAAGTATCCAAGCTTAGCCTAAAGCTTATACTTAAGTCCAATAATAATAATATATACCACTAAAATATTGTTACTGCACTACCGTTCTAATCCCATAATTACGTTATGAGCTCCTTCTTATTATGAGCCCGTTAGTCTCCCCATATTTAAAATATACAATGCCTATTAATTAATTAAGTTACTGACAACTCTATTAATTAATATCTCATCCGAGAGTAGTACCACTCAACCTTATTATCATGCCAGAATAAATCCACCTTCAGGGTTTACGTGATAATCCTTATGAGCTCCTTAAGGGGATATCATCAACCTGTATCGGACACGGATTCCTTCTACAATCAACATCACATCATAGAGACATCACTATTTCCCAACTCACTGAGTTTATTAATTTAATTATATGTAAATCTCACACACTGATGAATCAAAGAAATACATACTGCCTTACGTGTCGAGGTTATTGTATAGGGATTAAGAGCACGAATATCCATAATAACATAAATCAAGTTCTCCTATATAGTCAGTATAAATCGAACTATATCAAGTGGTCTTGCTCAATACACACGAAGTGCACTAATGTGATTCTATAGTCAAGACAAACTAATACCAAATCACACTACAACTATCCCAATAGAGAGTCCCTGTCTATCTCGATTGTGAGAATCTGTTTATACTTTATAAAAAAACTGATAATATGATCTTCTGCGTGTTGTCACACAACATATTATCTACAGTATAAAGTAAGTGGACTATTGCATCGTACATATAAATAAATTATAAGACGCAATCATTTGATTATATGATTCTCATTTCAAATAAATTGTTATAACATTGTTCATACAAAAAGCTAGACTTTTAGTATACAATCCAACATTATTAGACAAAGAATTTCATCCATGATCACTATTTGAAGATTCGACAATAGAAATAGTAATGAAGGGAGCTTGGGAGGTAGCTCCTCAGGTTTCAAACTTCCAAGTTTGCAATAAACATACCTCAAGTTTACTTACTGAAGAATAGCTTCTACTGATTCAAAATTGATCTTAGGTAACACTTTTAACAACTGTGACTTAAAAGGCAATGGACCGCTGTTAGATATGAATGTACGAGCACATATAAATGAGGGAGAACCACCGGTGGCCAAATCTGGAGGTTGAAATCTACCATAACATACAATGTTAGATATGAATGTACGAATACATGCAAGTGTGGGCAAAGCACTGGTGGCCATGTCTAGTGGTTGAAATCCACCATAACTTACGAGGCGATGCTGCCTATCTATGTCTGGTGGTGAATTATTGTTATCATTCTTTCTCATCACATAAAAGAAGTTACTTTTCTCACCTATCCTTAAACAAAACTTCCTTACAAGATCATGCATCTTACAGTTATTTATTCTTCCATTCCACATCCAACTGACAACTAAAGCAAGATTCCTATCAACCAGATCCTCTAAGCAACCCTCAGCAACTTCTTCCAAGCTTTGGTCTCCATTCGGTTTCACAAACCTCTCAGCAATAAAAAGTTTGATAATTCCGGAGGCACGAATCTTAAAGCCTCCAAGGAGAACTCCCATATATAGGAGGCAAGGCTTTAGATAGGTCGGTAAATGATTATAACTCAATGATAATATATTCAAGCAATGCTCATCATTTCCTGATATCAAAATTGAGATTGTATCCCGTGCAACACCCTCCCAGTACTCTAGTGTCCTTGTGGAGTTTCGAAGAAGCCATCC
This sequence comes from Pogostemon cablin, assembly GCA_023678885.1. Taxonomy (NCBI): domain Eukaryota; kingdom Viridiplantae; phylum Streptophyta; class Magnoliopsida; order Lamiales; family Lamiaceae; genus Pogostemon; species Pogostemon cablin. The sequence goes on from CM042990.1 coordinate 18,347,101, forward strand.
AATTATAGCAATCGATAGGAGAAGTCCTTTGTAATCTCTAACAATCTTCTTCCCAATTTCCTCTAGTTCAGATGGGCAACCTTCTTCCAGAAACACCTTTCTACAAAACATCTTCCAACTATTCTCCTCATCTAGAAAACTCATCTCAAGTGATGATGAGCTAAGATGGGCAGCTACATTTGATATCCTACTAGTTACTACAATTCGACTTCTATTATCATTATTTGGAAAGAAAAACTTTATTTGATCCCATGCTTCGATACTCCACATATCGTCCAACACAATCAAATACCTTCTACTCAACAAACTTTGGTATAACCTCACACCTATTTGATCTTCACATCCTTGATCATCCATCTCACAGTCTAATCACCATAAGCAGCTACTGATTTCAGAAATAATATCTACAACACTATATTCTTGAGATATTGTAGCCCAAGCACGAATATCAAAGTGTTCAACAATAACTAAATTTTCATAAACAATATTAGCCAAAGTAGTCTTACCAATTTCCCCATGCCAACAATTGGGATAATCTGCAGACAGAGTTGTTCTGCTGTTAGCCTTTCCATGAGTTTATTCAACTCATCATCAAATCCCACCATGAAATTCTTTGCAATGGTAAGAGGTTTTAATGGAGTAGTAAGCATTGAATATTAACCTTTCAATTCCTTCGTCTCTTTAAACTCCATAACCTTCTCCTTGATAGAATTCATCTGCTTAATTACATTATCCAGATCGAGAAAAGAAATTGAATTTGTTTCTCTAGCAATAATTCAATCTGCTACATGAGATTCAATCACATCTTCAGTTGCATGAGCTACAAATGCAATTAGGGTCTCCAAATGTTGGTCTTCTTTGCAACCTCCACGAGAATTGTAACTCTCGTTGAAGTCAAGAAAGAAACCGATGATTTTGTGAAGCGATTCGATCTGCGTTTTGTTGAGAAAACAAGAATGGGGAGGATGCTTCTGAATATGGTTAATGGTGGTCATAAGAGTGTAGGAATTAATTTAATTAATTAAATTAATTGGATTTAATTGGTTAGTAAGAGTTAATTGTTAAATTAACCACCAATTAAATGAGTGTAGTGGGTGAGTGTAATTTGGCTCATCTACTGGAGAGGTTAAGTGAGGCGTAATGGGAATTAATACAAAATTATTGTCCCACGTGGGAGGAAAATCCTCAAAAATCGGATCAATCCGGATGACAAATCCTTTTATAAATGCTGATTGGAGTAGGTTCGTTGAATCTGGATGCAATAACCCTCCATAATTGTTGATTAGATGAAATCACGTAATCAACAATCAAATCAAATCGTTATAATTGCTGATTAGAGAAAATTACACCGTCAGCAATTAATACGTGCAATCACCATTATGGCTGAGTGGAATGATGCACCTATAAATAGGATCATTCAACATTCATTCAAACACACCACAATCAACAAACACTTTTATCTTAAAGAATTTTCATCTTAGTTAACGATCCAATTCTCTATCTTCTTTAGTTTGTCGGAGTTCCAGTGATTGCGGTGCTGCCTCACCGGAAAGTAAAAGCCATTTTACCTTTGGGAAAGATCCGCCAAGACCGGAGCACTACCGGGGCGTGTTTCTTCTTGCGAAAAGAGGTTCAACCTTGACTCGACTTCTACATGCTGCTCTCTTGAAGATTCTGTATAAAGGTGTAAGAAGATCCTCTGCTTCTTCTCCTTTAATTTCACTTGTAATCTTATTAGTACTATTGTTAGTACAATCTCCCTTCTACATTTCAATCCATATATTGTAACGTGATTGGTTGGTGTACATATAATCCAACAATCGCAAGAAGAAACATATTGCCACTGTACCCATCAATCACCATGACCAATGATATGGATATTGACGGAGCATCGATCCCAAATGTAGGTGAAACCTTCAATGTCAATAAGGACTCTGTTGGGACTGATTCCCAAAGAGTAACTGTGAATCCTGTTGGATTTGAATCCCAAAGTATTTATCCTTCAATGGGGATGCCGAGACCATTCGTGGCTCCGGCTCCAGCGGAGAAGCCCGAGAAGTTAACGGGTGTTGACTTCAAGAGGTGGCAGCAAAAGATGTTGTTCTACCTTACCACACTGAATCTGGTGAGTTTCTTGAAGGAGACTGCACTAGTGGTGGATGAAAATGAGACTTATACGCAAAAGCGTATAACTCTTGATCAGTGAAACTCCGCTGATTACCTGTGCAAGAACTATATCCGTAGTGGACTTAGTGATGCACTGTATAACGTGTATCTAAACACGAAGACATCCAAATAGCTGTGGGAATCTGTAGAGAAGAAGTACAAGGTGGAAGATGCCGGTACGAAGAAGTACGTGATAGCCATGTACTTTGAGTTCATGATGGTGGACTCTAAATTTGTGGTTGAACAAGTGCAACAGTTCCAATTGATTGTGCACGAAATCCTCTCCGAGGGGATGTTGTTTCCAGAATCTTGTCGACTTTGTGATTGAGAAGCTACCTCCATTGTGGAAGGACTTCAAATGCTATCTCAAATACAAACGAAAGGAGATGTCTCTAGATGACTTAATTGTCAAACTGAGAATCGAAGAGGACAGTAGAAAGATGGATGTGAAGTTTGGCCAATTCTCAATGGAGGCAAAGGAAAACTTAACTAAACATCGTGCGGGACCCTCCAAAAAGAGGAAGATGTCTGACGACAAGGGCAAGAAGCCAGTGCAAAAGCCCAGGTTTAGTGGGGATTGCTACAACTGTGGCAAACCCAACCACAAGGCTAAAGATTGTCGTCAGCCTAAGAAGAATAAAGGCAAGAACCACAATGTCAACGTGGTTGAGCGGGCTCTAACTAAAGATGACTTGGCTGCTGTGGTCTTTGAAGCCAACTTGGTGGCAAATTCAAAGGAGTGGTTTGTGGACACTGCGCTACCTGCCACGTCTGCTCGGAGAAAAGTGCCTTCTCTACTTATGCGCCCGTTAAAGGGAGAAAGTTGCACATGGGGAATCAAGCCTCATCTGATGTAGCCGATATTAGGAGCGTGTCTCTGAAGCTCACATTCGGGAAAGAACTGAAGCTGAAGGATGTGCTGCATGTCCCAGACATCCATAAGAACCTGATCTCATGTTCCCTACTAGTTAGTCATCAGTTCAAGCTTGTATTTGTATCTGATAAACAAGTTCTTAGCAAGTTTGGCCAATTCTTGGGCCGTGGTTATCTTGATAATGGGGTTTTTAAGCTCAATGCTGTGGTTGTAAGCCGTGAAGGCAAGAAAGTTATGAATAAAAATGCTTCTACTTTTACTTATATAGTTGTGTGCTCCTCAATATGACATTTAAGATTGGGACATGTAAATCTTAAATCGATCAAAAGATTAAATAATCTTGATTTGCTTAAAGTAGCAAATGTTGAGACTTCAAGTAAATGTGAAGTATGTGTAGAAGAAAAAATGACAAAACAACCATTTTCAACAACGGAAAAGAACACTAAACCTCTAGAGTTAATCCACACTGATACGTGTGATTTAAATTTTGTGCAAACTTGAGGGGGGAAAAGGTATTTCATTACTTTACTTATGACTGCACAAGGTTTTGCTATGTATATCTCTTGAGGAGTAAAGATGAAGCTTTAGAAGCATTCAGACTCTACAAGAATGAAGTTGAGAACCAACTTAATACTCGAATTAAAACAATTCGAAGTGATAGAGGTGGCGAATACGTAGCACCGTTTGAATAAATATGTATCGAATCCGGTATCATACATCAAACAACGGCTCCTTATTCACCTCAATCAAATGGTGTTGCTGAATGCAAGAATAAAACTCTGAAGGAAATGATAAATGCAATGTTAATCAGTTCAGGGTTACCTCAGAACTTGTGGGGAAAGCTATCCTATCAGCTAACCACATTCTGAATAAGATTCCACACAAATCTAAGGATCAAATTCCTTATGAAATGTAGAAGGGACGTCAATCGTCATACAAATACCTCAAAGTGTGGAGGTGTTTGGCCAAGGTTAAAGTGCCACTACCTAAACAAGTTAGAATTGGACCTAAAACGGTTGATTGCATATTTGTTGGGTATGCACTTAACAGTAGTGCCTACAGATTTCTGATTCACAAATAAGAAATATCTGGCATGAATGAAGGCACTATGCTAGAGTCAAGGAATGCAATATTCTTTGAAAACATATTTCCTAGTAAAGGAAATGAACAAGTGAGTCCTAGCAAAAGACCACTTGAAGATACTACTATTGTTCAGTCTACCCAAAAAAGTGTAGAACCAAGACGTAGTAAAAGAGATAGAGTAGAAAAAGACTTTGGCCAAGATTTATTCACATATGTGGTTGAAGTTGAGCCCAAATCTGTAACTGAAGCTCTATTTCGTCCAGATGCACCGTTCTGGAAAGAAGCTATAAACAGTGAAATTGACTCCATCATGCAAAACCATACGTGGGAATTGATAGATTTACCAAAAGGTTGTAAGACCTTAGGATGCAAGTGGATCCTAAAAAGAAAGTATAAAGCTGATGGGTTAATAGATAAATATAAAGCCAGGTTGGTGGTTAAAGGCTTCAGACAAAAGGAAGGGTATGATTTCTTTGATACTTACTCATCTGTTACACGAATTACGTCTATTCGTGTACTTATATCGATTGTTGCATTGCACAATCTAGAGATCCATCAAACGGATGTGAAAACAACCTTCTTAAATAGTGAGTTGGAGGAAGAAATATACATGGACCAACCAGAAGGCTTTATAGCACCTGGAAATGAGAAAAAGGTTGACACGAATTACGTCTATTCGTGTACTTATATCGATTACTGGATTGCAAAATCTAGAGATCCATCAAACGGATGTGAAAACAGCCTTCTTAAATAGTGAGTTGGAGGAAGAAATATACATGGACTAACCAAAAGGCTTTATAGCACCTGAAAATGAGAAAAAAGTATGCAAACTCGTGCAATCGTTGTATGGACTTAAACAAGCTCCAAAACAATGGCATGTAAAGTTTGACAACACAATGATGTCAAATGGTTTTTGAATCAACGAGTGTTACAAGTGCGTGTATGTGAAATCTACACCAAATGGATTTGTCATTGTCTACCTCTATGTAAATGATATGCTTATTATGGGAAGTAGTCATGACATAATCGTTGATACTAAAAGGATATTGAGTCGAAATTTTGACATGAAGGACATGGGTATTGTGGATGTGGTTCTTGGAATTAAAATACAAAAGACATCTGACAGAATTGAACTGTCACAATCTCATTACGTTGATAAAGTGTTGAAGAAGTTCATTGCATTCGACGATCCACCGGCTAAAACACCCATGGATCCAAATGTGCACCTTAGCAAAAATAAAGGTGAACCAATAGTTCAATCTGAGTACGCAAGGGTTATAGGAAGTATATGTACATAACAAATTGTACGCGTCCTAACATAGCGTGTTTAGTTAACAAACTGAGTAGATACACGAAAGCAATGAGCACTGGAAAACATTGAGAAGAGTGTTGAGATACTTGAAATACACTGTTGATGTGGGGCTACACTATTCAAAGTATTCAGCATTACTTGAAGGGTACAATGATGCAAACTGGATATCTGACATAAAAGGCTCGTTCTCCACAAGTGGATACGTATTCACTATTGGAGGCGGAGCAGTGTATTGGAGGTCTACAAAATAGACCTGTATAACCCGTTCCACAATAGAATCTGAGTTCATAGCTTTAGACAAAGTTGGGGAAGAAGCAGAATGGCTTAGAAACTTCCTAGAGGACATTCCATGTTGGAACAAATCAGTCCCTACGCTGATGATAGATTGTGACAGTCAAGCCACAATTGGAAGAGCTCTTAGTGATATGTACAATGGGAGGTCTAGACATATCCGTAGGCGACACAACACAGTGAGACAATTGATCTCGAGTAGTGTAATGTCAATTGACTACGTGAGGTCAAAAGATAATATAGCGGATCCGCTCACGAAAGTAATTAATCGAGATCAAATGAATAAATTGCTAGAAGGAATGTGATTAAAATCCACAAAGAAAAGAGCTGAAACAGTGGAAACCCAACCTTGATGACTGGAGATCCCAAGAACTTGGTTCAATGGGAAAACGAAACTGTGGAGGTTCAAGTGAAACTTGGTACCTACTATTCCTTAGTAGAGCAATATTATCAAGGATGGAACCCGTATTGTGGTGAGGTTAAGTCTCTGACTTTTAATAATTCCTAAAAGGCCTAGTAGAGGCTTGTTGATTATAACGGGGTACTCAATAAAGGAGATCACCTATGTAAGTGTGAAGTGAGTAGCCGCTTCAAGTGAAACACTTATGAATCCAAAGGGGTCTATGGCCGAAATGGACCAAAATGTGAGAACAAGAATGATGAGAGACATTGATACGTTCGCACTGTTGTCTCAGTATACGCTAAGGATGAGTAGTTCATAGACCTTGTGTCTACTAAGCCACTTGGTATACTCGATAGTGTTGGACTACAGAAGGTTCAAAGTCCCAAGCTACCTGTCTGGATACATTATTGTCTCACGAGTACTGGATTGTGTGTCTCATTTCATGTGGGTTCACCAAATTCCACTCATGTGGGGGATTGTAGGAATTAATTAAATTAATTAATTAAATTAATTGGATTTAATTGGTTAGTAAGGGTTAATTGTTAAATTAATCACCAATTACATGAGTGTAGTGGGTGAGTGTAATTTGGCTCATCTACAGGAGAGGTTATGTGAGGCGTAATGAGAATTAATACGAAATTATTGTCCCACGTGGGAGAAAAATCCTCAAAATCGGATCAAACCGAAAGACGAATCATTTCATAAATGCTAATTGGAGTAGGTTCGTTGAATCTGAACGCAATAACCCTTCATAATTGCTGATTAGAGGAAATCACGCAATTATCAATCAAATCAAATCGTCATAATTGCTGATTAAAGGAAATTATGTCATCAGCAATTAATACATGCAATCACCATTATGGTTGAGTGGAATGATGCACCTATAAATAAGGTAATTCACCATTCATTCAAACACACCACAATCAACAAGCACTTGCATCTCAAAGCATTTGCATCTTAGTTAACGATCCAGTTCTCCATCTTCTTTCGTTCGTCGGAGTTCCAGCGATTGCAGTCCTGCCTCACCGGAAAGGAAACGTCGTTTTACCTTTGGGGAAGATCCGTCAAGACCGGAGCACTACCGGGGCGTGTTTCTTCTTGCGGGAAGAGGTTAAACCTTGACTTGGCTTCTACATGCTGCTCTCTTGAAGATTCTGTACAAAGGTGTAAGAAAATTCTCTGCTTTTTCTCCATTAATTTCACTTGTAATCTTGTTAGTACTATTGTTAGTACGATCTCCCTTCTATATTTCTATCCATATATTGTAACGTGATTGGTTGGTGCACATATAAACCAACAAAGAGAAACTACAGCAGCATAGCCTGCCATTGTTAACGCTCTGCTATTTCTTTTAAGCTTATTTGTTGCAAGGTAGAGATGTGATCATATGACTTGATGAAGAATTGAAGATGATTATCTTCGCGCTTCGCAGCTCTCACTTGCTTAAGTGGGGCTCACCGCGTATTTTTTTCTATTTCTCTAAGAAAATTAGTACTCCCTTCATACATAGCAACACTGGAGTTGTTAAAATAATAAAGGTGGCTTCACTTAGCTGGACTCATCACTCCTAACTATTTTTATCTAGGATTATTTATCAATTTTTTCACTCTAGTCTCTAACAAATTATTTTTTTCTAATAAATAAAATAATACTCCTTATTTAGAATTAATTTAAGGGATAGACTAAATACACACCCCATTAATTTATAATTAAAAAAATATATTTTTAAAAAGTCTAAATTATCCTTAATACTTTAAATACACACCCCAATATATTTTATACTAAATAAATTTAATAAATCCCAAATTATAGTAACACTTTGTGAATTCTACAAAGAACGCATCGATTATTGGTTTCCGGCAAGGAGCAGGTTTCCGGCTCCGCCGGCTGCACTCCATGAGTGTAGACACCTGCCCCTTGCTTCTCTTGTTTTTTCATGTTCTGGCGTAGATCTCTCGTTAAGCTTTCTGGTCTGCTGTCTCTCAAAGCTCCATGTTATTAGAAGTACAGATGCTTCCTCCCATGGGAATGATGATCACCCTCCCATTCTCATGCCAATAGTCTCGGTGGCGCCGGAACTACTCACCTGTAGCCCCTCACCATCGCCATATTAGGGGATTTTTTTATCTTCACCACTAGTCCCAGCTTTGCTTGGATCTTCGATGGCTCCCGTCCGCGGCGAGTCTGTTTCGGCAGGCCTTGCTTCAGCTCAGTGTAAACCAGAATTTCAATGGCTCCCGTTCGCGGTGAGTCTGTTGATTACTGCCTTCGTGGCAGCAACGGTGGACCTCCGACGTTGCTGGCCGTATTTCCTGGTGTTTTGGATGGAGACAGCTGCTCCGGCTGTGCTGTGCAGCAGTCTCGACCTGCTCCTGCCTCAATCTCCGACTGATTACAAGACTGTCGGCTACGTTGCAGGTTGCCGTTTTTCCAGTCCTGCCATCTTGGGTTCTCCACTTCCATCTTTCTTGCAGCTGGTCATAGGTTTCCTCTTTTAGGGGGTTTAGCATTTAATGCCTCCTTTGTCGGGTCTCCTTGTGAAATCCGCAGCAAGGTGCAAGAAGGAATCGAAGGAAAATAATATCCCAGCGATGGAGTGTTGTGAACCCAGCAGCAGGAGAAAGTAATTCATAGAAGACGACGGCTACGGCGCAATCCAACTTATCCAACAAAAGTGTACTGGTATACAAAGGGTGTGTGACCGTGTGTATCATTTTAAAATTGAAAATGATAAATTTGGGTTTTTAGGGGGTGTGTATATAATAAAATTAAGATTTAGATAATTAAATAGCGTTGTGTATTTAATAAGAGGTGTGTATTCAATAAAATAGGGTGTGTATTTAACAGTGCTCTTAATTTAATTATCACAAACTCTATTAAATCATGTGATACCGACTTCTACCATCAGATCAAACTTCAATATAATCTCCATTATTGATTAATCTAAATAATTAAAATAAAAAACTACCCACTACTCCCAACATTTAGTCTTTATATCATATGGTGCACTCTTGATACTCTCTATATTTTAACAATATTTTGCATAGTATTAATGAGTTGTCTTGTTTATTAAAAATTTAAAATAAATTAAGAGTTCGATCGGTGTACACATGATATACACCGGTGCACCTGAACGATCTTAATCGTTAGATTAAATTTTAATTTAATCTCCACCATTAAAAATAATAATAAAAAAATAAAACAAATAACTACCCACTAACCTTTAATTTACACCTAGGGGTGATCACGATGCAGTTTGGGCGGTTTTTTGACAAAATTTAAATTGTCTTTCTATGAGCAGTTCGGTTTTACGTTTGGTTTAAAACCGCGATTTTTCAATTATAATTCATCGATCGGTTTTTTGTAGTTTTGTGGTCGGTTTTGTCGGTTTAGCGATTTTAATAATAAGATACAACTATATAAATAATATGAAACTTAAATATAGATAAATATACATGCTTCAATAAATATAATTTAGTAACCCAAGATAACAATTACAATTGTATAATTCTAAACTAGACTAAAATATCAATTTCTTGATGGTAAGAACTCATTTTTTATTTTATTGTATCTCATTCTAATCATGAATTTAAAATGTCTCTATAGAGTTTAAATAATAAATTATCATGAATGTTTTTTTTAAAGTTATCATCATTTGTTAAAAGCTAAAGTAAAACCTCTGTGGAAGAAAGCAAAACTTTGTTTTAAAGTTATCATCATTTTAAAGTTATCATCATTTATTATCATGAATGTATCTCATTCAACTTTGTTTTCTCTTTTGTTGCAGTATCAATCCTACAAGAAAGCAAAACTGCCGAAGAAAAGTGTATTGCACAAATAAGAGCCAAGAAGTTAGCAGAGCTTGAAGAACACATAAATATCTTTTGAACCAATCTGAAGACAACTTGGATGGTTGCCATCCGTTGAAAATTGAGACAAAGAAGTATTGTGCAGCTTTATTAACCATATTCTAGTTACATTGTTTATGTTTTATCGGACCTATTCAACTCAAACCTACTTGTATGCTGGAATTCAAAATACTATTAAAATTGTTGCTAAATTGTACAACTTCTGGTTCTTAAATTTTAACCAACCAAGAATTAGTTACTATACGATCTCATTTCCATATAATTTTTTAGATAATTGATGAACTCTACTTAAGCTTCATCCCAAACTGGGATTCTTGCCTAAAATCACTTGATGGAAGAGGCTTTCTCATCTCTAAATCTGCTCTAAGGATCTCTTAGGGATAGGCTCGACCTCCTAGCCCTAGAGATAGAAGGAGCTTAAAGAGGAATAAGAGGATCCTGTTGGAAATTATTAATTTCCATTATAATTTAATTGTGGGCAATATATTATTATGCAATTATATTAGCTATTCAATTATTTTATGGACTTAATTAAGTGATCCAATTAAGGTTAAAGGTCCATGAGCTATAATAATAAATGATATGGGCTTATTGAGTAGATACCCAATACTACGTGATTAGGTGATTATGGGTGGTCTAGTCAAGTAGTATATAAAGGCTCCCAGGTTATGATCCCCAATATACTAAGCCGCACATGATTTTCCATTCTCCCCATCGGGAGGGATTACTACGGTCCCCATAAAGGAATTAAGAGGGCTTAGTTGATGAAGACCATACAACCACTGATCCTGAGTTCGTGTTCTGCCTAGAGACTCATATGGACTAAGGTACGCTTCCGCTTTACGTTTTAGATCTCGTTAATCATAATAGGGTTAAGGTTTCATGGATTAATTTCCAACAGATCCAACTTGTTGAAATAGAATAAAAATTTTCAATAGAAACAACAACAAAAGGCAAGAAATAACTCGATAGGCTATAAACCTCTGTGGAAGCTAAAGTGACTAATCGTAAATGCATGTTTGGGTGCCTCGATGTGTCTTTACCCCTCAATCGTTCCCAATTAGGCTAACTTTGGATTGAACTCCCGGGTGAATAGGATATCAACTCATAAATTTAGGTGTAAAAAGAATATCAAATTTAGGTGTGAATAGAATATCAACTCATAAATAAATTATAAAATATTTTAGGTGTGTTAGGTAGGATGATGTTTTGTTAATAAAGTGTAAGAGGAAGATTAGTTATTTTGATTTTTTCACCTTTTAAAATAGATGAATACTTTTGTGGAAAAATTTTTATACAGAAGAGTAATAATTCACGTTTCTAAAGAATAATTTTTCATGTGCTAAAGAATAATCGAAAAATCAAAGTTTACAAGAAGTTGGAGAGTAATTTTTTAATTTTAAAGAGTAACAATCTAATTGTCTAAAGAGTAATTTTACGTACACTAAAGAGTAACATAATTTATATACAAACATATGTAAATTCGGTTTACACAAGTGTTTGTGATATAAAAAATAAAAAAAATGTATTAGATCGATTTCACATACTTTGGATGGTAATGCAGATATGATGTTGTACCTATACCTTGAAATATATTTTAACTTTTAAGTGAACGCTTAATGGAAATGAAACAAAAGAAATCTAGAAATATAAAACAAAAGAAAGAAATGAAGGGATCTAACTATATCCGCTTGGAAATGTATCATATGATTACTATGAAAAACTAGAAATATGTTCATTTTTTCTATAGAGAGAAGTACTCGTTGAAAAAACTGATAGAGGAAATAAAAGTTAGAGTTTGGAATTAATTATATGATCCTTCACTAGTTACTTCATTTGGGAGATTTCAAAATTGAATACTTAGCGAGTGTGATCAAGTAAGACGAATATATATTTGTTAGGTGTCTTTTTATATTTATAAACCCACTTGTAATATTTTTGGAGTTAGATATTTCTTATGTCTAACTCTTTTTAATAAAATGAATATTTTTCCAGATAAAAAAATAAAAAATAAACAAAAGAATACAAATGAAATAGTAAATAGTATTATTTTAATATTATTATTATCATTGTAACAAAGATTTATTACTAGTGAACAGTTCAACTATGAATGAAGTAATACTTGCATGCATGCAGTTTTTAATTAGTATCCATACAAAGCTCTGACTCCCTGAATATCATCAGACTGAATATTTTTTGTCACTCCATCTGCAATGCGAGGATACATTATTCCCTCTGCAACTTCGCTATGTCCAAGTCCAAGAAGATGTCCGATTTCATGCACTGCAACCGTTTCCAAATCGAAATAACTTTGTCTTGGCCCGACCGACCATAGCTCATCCGCATCATAATGAAACCTACCGTCGGTCGGAGCGTATGCATGCGCTAGGGTTCCACCACGGCCGTCGAACGGAGAATTGTCGCCATGCGAGCCGCTGTAGAACCCAATTGTGATATCAGCTTGACTTGTCTTAACCGGTTGGAAACTAAAGTGTTGCGTGGCGGAAGCCCATTTTTGGAATGCGTTCCTCACGGGGGCCATGGAAGCCGGGCATGAACCGGTAAGTTAGTCGGGTTTTGGACCATTTTGGAGATCGAGGGAAGAAAGAGTAATGAGAGACTATATGGAAGGCGGTTGAGCCCGAGGGTCGGGTTTTGGGACGTTGCATGTAGTTCGTACCGTTGACAATATCGGGCACCCCGCATCGCGGGGTGACCATCGTTGATATTGTCGCAGCGTCTAGTGTTCCCAAGGGTTTGATATGGAAGTTTTGTTGGTAAGTTTTGATGGCGGACTCTAGTGCGCCATCAAAGTAGTCAGATTCGGGTAGGGTTTGGTTAAGATACCCGAATTCTTTGAGGTAGTGTTTGAGGAGGTGGATGTTTTCGGATTTGTTGCCCTTGTGACATCCTTGTAATTTTGTGATGAAATCGAAAACTGATGGATCTTTTGCATGGATTGTTGTGGAGAAGGCAACTAGGAAGAGGATTTGAATTAAGGGGAATAAATGTGTTGTATAGGTAGACCATGCATACATGTATACATGTGTGTGTAATATATAACAAATAGAGATATGGAAGATGGTGTTTGATGAAGCAGCAAGATGGATGAATAAGTAAGAACATCAAGCTGCATAGATAAGTGAGGTCTGAAGCATGACAATTCTGTCATGTTGAGTGATCAAGACAAGTATAAGTAATGGTTAGCTAATTGTGGCAGTTGATGACAGTTAAAAGAAGTTAAAGATCAGTAGGTGATGATCAGTTGGCAAGGATCGGTTGTAACCAACTGATCATTGGTTGGTTAGCTTGATAATACATGCATGACAGTTGAAGTGTTGTATTGCTGCAAATAATAAACTGTCATCACTTGATAGTTAATCTTGATTGGAGTATTAAACTAGATCAAGAAGGAAAATGTCTTTTTTTATGGTGGAGATTCAACACATATGATCAAGTTGTAAGTTGAGCTAGATCAATAAGTATACTAGTTGGTTGAATTGAGAAGTTGAAGTAATTTGAAGCAGTTGCAACTAAACTGATCATATGACAGTTGTGGTGTTGCTGGTGTGTTCATATCTATGGAGTATATATATGATCATACACAACAAAGATGAGATAGAAGTCGATCATCATCATCATACAAGCTAGTGAATCAAATTAGGGATTTTTAAGTGTTTTAGTTCATCATCATCATCGTATTGTAACCATGTTTTCATCATATAGAGATTGCTCTCCTTTAGAAAGTTGATGTAGATCAACATGATCGAACCACTATAATTCTTGTCTTCCTACTTCAAGTTTTAAGTTCTGGTTGTTTCATATCCACACACAACATTAGTTAGGGTTGATTAAGCAAGCTTTGTTGTTGCAAGCATTGTTGTTTTCATATTGTTGTGTTGAATTCATAAGAAAATAAATAGACTTAAGAGCCATTGATGAAGAGCTTGTTAATTTGTTATGGTTTATGGAATTTGCGGAAGAATTGTGCATCTATATATAATATTAAGCTCAGTCTCTAGAAACATATAATTGGTCCTAAAAAAGGATTAATTAGTGTTCAAAGATACAAGTCACGACATGTCTATTAGCAGTTCGGATCTCCTGTTACATTTTGGTGTTACATCTCCTGTTACAAACTGTTGGATGATTGACACGTAAGATAAATTATTCTATACCCTAACAATCAACCCTAAGAGGAAAGGTTGAGATTTTCCTCACTACATACGTGTCACTCATCTAACGCGTGTAACAGAAGATGTAACACCAAAATGTAACAGGATATCCAAGATCGTCTATTAGTTCTGGAATATTTTTATAAAACGTTTTTACTTCAAGAAAGACTTACTTAATTTGTGTATACCAATTACACGTTTAAAAACGTTTTTATTTTAAGAATTAAACTTGCATATATCAAGTATACTTAAAATTTGTGGTGATATTATGATATATACTTAAAATTTTGTGTGAAAATTTTAGGGTTAAAAATTATTATATCCTATTTTTTACATCAAATTTCTTTCTTATCCTAAATTTAACATTTTATGTTTTTATACCCAATTCGACCAAAATACCCTTTATTTGAATATTCGAGTAATGCATTATTTTTGTGTTCCAATTCGAGTGCATGTATATACACATAACTCAACTCATTATTTGACACGAATGCATTATTTGATACAAAAATTTGACACGAATGCATTATTTGACACGAAGGCATTTTTTTGACAAGAAATTTTGACACGAAAATTTTACATGCATTATTTGACACAAATTTTTACTCGGATGCATTATTTTGACACGAAATTTTACAAGAATGTATTATTTGACACAAATTTTTATTCGAATGCATTATTTGACACAAAATTTTTACACTAATATATTATTTAACACATTCATTTCAAATGAAGGTTAAATCCATCATTTCGGACAAAAAAAGAGTTACTCTTATATTTGGAATAATAAAGAATATGGTTTTAACTATATAGGGCACTTTTTACAATTACTTCAAAATTGAATTATATGGATTATGATTATAGTAACATTTATATAAAAAAAATTTATACACGATCGATCAAAAATTATAGTGTCTAATAAAATTATTTATAATTAACAATCATGCAATTAATAGAAGTGACTCAATAAACATAAAAAAGTGGTAACATCATTCAAATGTGATAATCAATAATAAAAAAATTAAAACAGCCTCACACAAGTTTTCTCAAATATAGAATTTTAAATTCATGCAATTTGATCGTTAATTAATATGACTTGAAGAAAAAATCAATTTAATTAATTTTGAGTCACAAATTAATTACTCCCTCCGTCCGTCCCATAGAAGTTGACACACTTTTCTTTTTGGTTTGTCCCACTAAAATTAACACATTTCCTTTTTAATACATGGGGTCCACATAAAAACAATTAATCTATTCTCATGGGGCCCACATATCACCTCTAATACAACTACCCACTACACATTAAATATTATTTCTCTCACTTCACTTTACTTCACTTTATATTATATTATTATACTCCTTAATCTCCATACAAAAAAAAAAATGTGCTAACTTCTCCGGGACGGAGGGAGTATAAAAAAAGTTAGTCTCTTATAAATTGGTTTACATCATAAACCTTGTAAACTCTTAATTTAAACACTTCAATAATATATAGGGTATATATGATTTGAAAAGGGGTCATATGATTTACATCGTGAACCCAATTTATACAAGTTTTTGTGAAAAAAATAAAAATCATATATAAGGGGTCACAAACAATTAAAATTATCACACTTTCCAAGTGCTGCATCACGATTTTTTGTGATCAATAATCATTAATAAAAATTACAGATAAAAATACAGGTCGATTGATATAAAAGTATATACTTCCTCCTCATCTTTAAAGAGTTTTGATCGTCCCACCAAAAGAGTCTCCTTTCTATTTTTATACATATGAGACCCACGCACTCCCATTAATATAATTAAAATATGAGACTCACACTCCTACTAATACAAATATCCACTACACATTAAATAATAATAATACTCCTTAATCCACATGTCAAAAAACAAAAAACCCACTTTTATGATGGGAGTATATTCTTACACTACATCATCTGAGTGTATTTGAACTGAATTATAATTATTTGATATGAGGTAGAGAGTAGTTATTTACTCCCTCCGTCCAATTTCAAATATCACACTTTTTATTTTGGGTTGTCCCACAAAAGTTTGTACATTCCTAAAAAAAACAAAAAGTCAAATACAATTATCACTCTTCCCCATATACCTTATTTACAAAAAAATCTACCTCTACCTAACATACATAACATACTTTATTATTTATTTATTACCAAAAAATACCATAATACCCTTAAAAATTATCACTTTCTTAATTTCAGTGCTGAGAAGGGGGTGCAGACTTTTCTAGGGATGTCAACGGGTTGGGTACCCTAGAACCCGGACCCGACCCGTTTTAAAAGTGCCTGCCCCCTGACCCGCACGGGTCCTATTATGCAGCCCCAGACCCAAACCCAAACTGGGCGGGTCCACCCCGCCCCGCCCTTCTCTTTTTTTATATATTTTTTTAAATTTTTTAAGACTTATGTGACACTCATAAATCACTAATTCTCTCATTTCATCATTATCCATAAGTTCAAGTAATAATTATGTAACAAAAATAAAATTCCAATAATAATAATAATCATAAAATTAGAAAATATAGAATTTTAAATAATTATAAAAATAAAAAAATAATATTTATATTTAATATGGGCCGGGCCACGGGTCTGAAGTAATGCCCAGACCCGTCTCGATTCAAATGAGTCTGGGGCGGGCCTACCCCATTTTCAGTTTGGGGCGGGTGTGGGGCAGCCCAAATCGTGCGGGCTGGGTGGGTAACGGCGGCCAAATTGACACCCCTAACTTTTCTGGGACAGAGGTAGGTAGTATTTATTTAATCTAATGATATTAATAATTTTTAATCCAATGACTGTCAGATACACCATAAGAATATTAGAGAGTAAAACTCATTACAAGTCCAGCATTCTACGGCGTTAATTGTTATACCCAATTTGGAATAAGTTGTCTGAATTTCTCGGTCAAATTAAAACTACATTAACAATAATATATCTCTGTTTACTTAGTTTAGACGTGTGTTTGAGGGTGGGTTGATTTATAAAAAATAAAACGAGAAGAAGAGATAGAATTAATAGTTATTATTATTATTGAACAAATTACACATTTTTTTTAGTGATTGTCTCCACTGAGAACCGTGACTTTAAAAAGTAAAAAAAGACAAAAAATGAGAAAAAAGAAAAAAAAGAAAAAGAAAAGGAAACGTGTTTCGAAGGGAACTATAATTCCGTTAGTAATATTATGTATAATAAATAAATGTAAATATTTAGTATATTACTTATTATTTTGCACAATTTTTTTTTTCTTTTTTTCTTTTTTCTAATTCTTCTTGTAAACATGTAACTTTAGGTGATTCTGCACCTTGATAAGTTTAAAATAATGTAAAGTGAAAATTTATTTTTCTAAAATGTTTATTATTTTATTTTATTTTATGATAGAATTTAAATTAAAACTTTACTTTAACGGCTAGACGCTAATGGAACTTGTTTTTTTAGAGGGGAATCGTGATTTATCATTTATATTCCCTCTTGTCTTTCGAAATTAATTAATGTTGATTCTGCAGAAATTAAGTCAACCATATTTTATTTTGATGTTCTTTTGACTAGGAAATTGGAAATTTCATGTCCAAAGTCGAAAAGGTGTGATTAACAATCAATTGACGTGTTTACATTACATTAAATTTGTGTAGTACACGTTAGATTACTAACGGCCAGCATACGATAGAATTAACATTTAACAATATAGTCAAGAGTTTATTGGTTAATCATGCACCTAAAATATATTACTCCCTCCTTCAAACGACACACTTTTTCCATAGGTTGTCCTATAAAAATTTACACTTTTTTAAAAAGTAAAAAGTTAAATACAATCACACTTTCTTATATATTTTATTTTAAAAAAAAAACCACCCTTTACCTAAAATATTTAACATACTTTATCATTAATTTATTAAAAAAAACATAATACTTCTAAAAATTATCACGTTTCTTAATATCGGTGCCGAATGAGTGACACAACATATGTGGGATGGAGGGAGTACAAAATTATTTTCATTATTTAAAAATTACACTTTTGGAGTAATAAATTATTACTCTTCTTAATAAAAATTATTACTCATAATAATAATAATAATAATAATAATAATAATAATAATAACAACATACCAGAATTTGGGACAGTCTTCGGTGAGACAATTTTATATTTTTTACTTAGTTATTATTTTTTATGCTATTATTTTTCATTTAAATGTCATCGCTTTTCATTTACACTGTAAATTATTCATGAATAATTGATCGACGATCGTACCGTTATCACATTTTATCCACCTCATGAAAATCATTACGTCAGATGATCTCATACATATCTTTGCCCAAATTTCGATGAGTAATATCTTTTATTCAAAAATCAAAAGTATAATAATAGTTTATCAGTCTAATTAATGTTTTTTTTTCATATACTACTAAAAATAATTTCAATAAAATAAGGGTGCAAGGTAAAATCAATATTCGACTATGATTAAATTCATGTTATATACTATGACTCGGGTGCACTCTAAAATAGGGTGTACCCATGTTAAAAAACGTATACAAATATAAACAAAAATATATACAATTATGAATAAAAATGTATACAATTTAATTGTTAGATTTTTAATGAAAAATTGAGTGTAAAAAATATACCATTATTAAAAAAACATGTATACACTATTAAATAAAAAAGTTATAAACATATGGATGCTAGTTTTTTAATGAAAAACTTAGTGCGAAAAAGTATACAATTGTTAAGAAACACATATACAAAATAGAATAAAAAATTATACACATATGGGTACACCTAATATCAACTCTCTCTCTCTATATATACACACTTTTGTGAATCGGTTCATTTGTGAATACTAATTTATTGATTATTCTTTAATATGTGAAAAATTATTTTTATGGACGAATTATTACTCTTCTAGATTAGAAAATATTGATCTTTAAATTTTTGGAGTTAAATTCATTTTTTGCCCTATAACTAAGCAAAACTTCGATTTTTACCCTAAAAAGATAAGTTATTCAATTTTGCCCTATAACTAACGAATTGTTTCAATTTTTGCCCAATTTTTCAAATTTCGCCGGAATTCGCCACGTCATACTTCAATTTGGGGATTTTCGGCTGGTCTTACTTACGTGACAATTTTGACTTAATGTGAGCCAATGAATTCGCCACTTCATATGCCACAATTTTTTTTATTTTCCACATCATATAATAAAAATAAATTAAATCAGAAATTAAAATTTAAAATGAAAATATTAAATTAAAAAAAAACATGTAAACTGAATTAAAAAAAAAAAAAAACAACGGAAGCAGATCCCAACTTGAAGAACACGATGAATTCAGATTGGATGCTTGTCGTGTGGGTCTCCCGGCGGCCGTGTGTGCCGTGTTGAAGTCGCCGAGCCGCGGTATCAATCCGGCGACTCACAGACCATGAACAAGAGGCGCCTGCCTTCCGAGTCAATTGGTTTCCGAGAGGCGAAGCGTTGAAATCGAACATCACGACGATTGGTCCCCTAGTTCTGCCGGCGTCGGAGCAGTTACTGTTTATATTCACTCTAATCGGAAGAAAAATCTTCAATCAGAAATGTCCCGATTTCAAACAAGCATTCGAGCACTTCTGCATCCACGCCGGCGGAAGAGTGGTGATCGATGAGCTCCAGAAGAATCTCCAGCTGTCGGCGGAGCACGTGGAGGCGTGGCGGATGACTCTCCACTGCTTCGAAAATACCTCCTCCTCCTCACTCTGGTACGAATTGGGGTACATCCGGCCAGTTGACTCGAAGGTAGGCGCCTCTCGTTCATGTTCTGTGAGTCGTCGGATTGATACCGCGGCTCGACGATCGGCGGCTTTTACACAACACACACTGCCGCTGGGTAGACCCAAGACGACAAACATCCAATATGAAGTTCATCGTGTTCTTCAAGTTGTGAGGATTCCAAAGCGAATTTGATGAATGAGAGAGATTGGGATAGGCAGTTTCTGGGAGACGTTTTAATCTCCTCTAACACGCTTAATCCCTTTTTTTTTACAGGTTTTAATTTGTTTTATTGATTTTTTTTTATTTTTTATTTCTGTTTTATTTTAATTTTAATTAAATATTTTGCTGATTTGGAAATGAAAAAAAAATAGGTGGGATATGACGTGACAGATTCATTGACTCAAAAAAAGTAAAAATTGCCACTTCGGATTGACCAACCGGAATTGAAGCATGACGTGGCGGATTCCGGTGAAATTTGCATTTTCCGGCGAAAATTGGGAAAAAATTGAAGCAATTCGTTAGTTATAGGGTTAAATTGAACCACTTATCTTTTATAGGGTAAAAAATGAAGTTTTGCTTAGTTATAGGACAAAAAATGAATTTAACTCAAATTTTTGCATTCTGATTTAGCGGATTATGTTTTAATAAAAATTTACTTTTTGGAGAGATGAAGTATTACTCTTTTATATGAATAATACTATTACATTTAGAATTCTATTATGTTTGAATTTTTATGTTCGGATTACACAAAATTTAAGGAGTAATTTTTTATTCAAAAGAATAATAATTGTAAAATATAAATTTTATATGTTAAAAATTAATTTTACAGAGTTAGATTCAGCCGTAATATATGACTTACATGAATTAAATTAAAAATGATAACGTTTTTTATGATATGAAAATTAATAACCTAAATTGAATTCTTAAATAAACAATAAGAGATGAAATGTGATAATATATTTTAATTTATCAAGATGCAAACATTTAGCTTCCAAGAATGACATTAGTCAATCAATGTATAGAGACGATGCAAATTTATTTGAGCTGATAAGAAAGCAACAACTGACCAAATGTCGAATGCCCAATACGAAGTCGAAAATCAAAACCCCATATCCCACAGATGCAGGGATAACTCATCATCAACCTCAATCTACTCGTACTCCATAAGGAACTGCATCTCTCAGAAGAAATTCAACGCAGCGATATTGATGTACATTCGCCGTCGCAGAACTGCAACCGGAAGCTCTGTCATCGGAGCCATCCCGTTAATCCTCAAAGCCTGCGCTTCGATTACGCTGCTTGCTTTCGGGAAAGCTTTGCATTCAGAAGCTGTAAAGTTTGGAGTCGAAAGTGGTATCAAGGTGGGTACCTCGTTGATCGACATGTACGGTAAGTGTCAGGACATTGTGAGTTCCCGCAAGGTGTTCGACAATATGCCTGAGAGAAATGTTATCTCTTGGAATGCAATGATCGGAGGGTATATGAGGAATGGAGACACACGAATTGCGTCGGCTCTGTTCGAAAGTATGTCAACGAAGACACCGGTTACTTGGATTGAGATGATAGATGGGTATGCTAGAAATGGGGATATGGTGATGGCAAAGCTGATTTTTGACAGTGTTCCTCAGGGTTTCAAGAATGTGATAACGTGGACTGTGATGGTTGATGCGTATGCTTGTAAAGGTGATATGGAGGCTGCGAGAGAGGTGTTTGGGAGGATGAAGGAGACGAATTTTTACGTGTGGTCCGTGATGATTGCAGGGTATTTTAGGGTGGGTGATGTTGTGAAGGCAAGAGAGGTTTTTGATGGGATGAGTGTTAGGAATTTGGTGAATTGGAATTCATTGATTTCGGGTTATGCACAAAATGGGATGTCTGAGGAAGCTTTGAGTGCTTTTAGGAGAATGCAAGAAGAGGGGTTTGAACCAGATGAGGTTACAGTGGCAAGTGTTTTGTCAGCTTGTGCTCAATCAGGTCTGTTAGATGTTGGCAAGGAAATTCATGAGAGTATTCTCCACAAAGGGATGGAATTGAACGAATACGTCGTGAATGGATTAGTCGACATGTATGCGAAATGTGGAGACTTAGGAACTGCAAGATTGATCTTTGAAGGCACCCCAGTTAAAAAATGTGTACCTTGGAACAGTTTGATTACTGGGTTTGCCATTCATGGCCAATGTAGGGAGGCCATTGAATATTTCGGCAGAATGGAGGAGTCGGGTGTGAAACCCGATGATGTGACATTCCTATCTGTTCTATCTGCTTGTGCACATGGAGGTTTTGCAGAACAAGGTTTTGAAGCTTTTGCTAAGATGGAGCAATATGGGTTGAAACCCAACATAATGCACTACGGGTGTCTCGTTGATCTATTGGGACGTTCAGGTAAACTGCAGGATGCTTTTGATGTAGTAAAAGAGATGCCCATGGCACCAAACGACACTGTCCTTGGGGCTCTGCTTGGGGCATGTCGAGTTCACTCTGACTACGTTATGACACAAAATGTGTTGGAGTTGATCGATGAGCTGAATTCACGTTATGTTTGTAACGAAGATGATGAACGTTACGTGCTGTTATCCAGCATTTATGCAGCTTCGGAAAAATGGGAGATGGCTGAAGGAGCACGCAAAGCATTTTCAGCTACTGGATCTGAGAAGATGCCTGGATACAGTGTACTTATGCCCTGAGGACTTTAAGGAGGTTTGCAAAATATTGTGCTTTTAACAGAAGTGATTTAACTTTATATTAGAGTATATGTAGAATTAGATAGAGACAACCCTCCACAACTTTTTCCTAAAACACCCTACAATACTATAGCCATGGCCCATGATAGAAAAGGTCAAGCCTGTTCATGACATGTCCTTAATTCATTCGATACGTATGCAAAATCGATGTTGAAGGATTTTTGGTTAAAGATTTTGCAGCATTGAATACTTTAGTTACAGTAAGATATCCCAAGGAAGTTAGTTATATAACAGAGAAAAGGGAAGCTTCATAGCCTTCATGGTTACTTCGACTAACGTGTAAAAATAAGTATTAAAGAAACAGATGGAGAACATATATGGTGCACATGATAAGAGGGTCTTTACTCTGCTATACTACATAAGCACAAATAACATCTCGTGCTCTTACCAGTCTGTCTTGTATGTTGTGTTGTCTTAGATCACTCGAAAGGAGTCTGATATCCTTTTCAAATCCTTGTAATATTTCTTCCATTGAAGACCTGCAAACCATATATACATGTGTAACTTCTTTTCAAGAGCTGAATTGCATTCTGAGGATTCTAGTGAAGTAATGAATCCTTACCCTTTCCAGTAACATTGAACAAGTAGAGGCGATTTCCGGCTGCAGTTGCTGTGATTATAACATGAGGAGGCTCCAATTCAAACTGGTAATATTTTCTCCCCGAATATTCTGCTACTTCAGAACTTAAAACTTTCCCTTCAACATTCTCCCCGATTACCTCTGGCCCGAATGCACTTATCACTTTCTCAGGTGTCCCTATTTGATCTATTGTGGCATTATCCCCAAGATCTGCGAATTGCAGTGAAATTCAAAATTAGGACACCATTTTTGCCAAAAGCATTGAACTGAAATAATGTTCTTTATTTTGTTGTTGTGCAGGAAGAACACTCTTGTATGGATGCAATGCATTCTGGAAAGGATACTAACTATCTGCAAATCTTAAAACAGGTGCAACGATCACAAAGAGGCGTCCTTCTTTAGGGCTAGCAAACCTAAGATCGATTTCCGTTCCTCCTAGATCAGCAATTGATACAGGAACCTGTTGGATCAGGTAAAGCCTACCATAAGATGCTCAGAAAACCTTAATAGTACAGTTTACAAAATCACAAAAAAGGAAATTGTTGCTCAAAGATATTTTCCATTTATTGCAGACTCATATACCTCATCCCAATCCTCAGGCACTGAAAATTTATATGGTATGATCGGACTCCAACCAACACCATGGCCACCGGACTTATCTTCTGGTCTTGTGTATGTTCTCCAACCTGTCTGAGCATTTTCTTCAAGTGAGAATAACATTCACTTTGACTCATAAACTAGGCTTCGTTTGGATTGAAGGATTTGATACTCTAATCACTCGAAAAATAGGTTTAATTGCACAAATAATTTGCATATATTCCAAACCCATCCTCAGATTTTTCCATCCTGATGCAACCAAAAACTTTAATCTGATACTATCAATACTCAGATATATAAATTTCAGGACATCCAATTTGGATGCGTGACATTCTCAGTTTATTTTTATGGAATCAAAGCTAAGCTAAAACAACTGATTTAGCATCAACAAGATCCTACACCATCAACAACCCTCCCCCCCCCCCCCACCCCACCCACCACCACACACTTACTTTTTATCCTGTGTTTAGTGCATACTGTAAGCATCAATTGGAACCTTTTACCATCAAATTAAATCTACGTTTCATCTACATCATTGCATATATAAACTAACTTTTACAGACTTCCATTAAATTCTCTAAATCATTGCCAAATTGATATATTTCAAATGAATTTGCTAAAATAACAGAATGCAGCCCACATCTTATTTCAAACTAAAACAATGCACGTTTCCTGTTCGACAAAAGTTCAAGAAGAACGCATAAAGACTAAACTAACCTTGTTCATCAGGTTCAGATAGGCCGGGTATTCTCCCTGCAAGAAGACCCTGCTTCACTACTGCTGATCCATCTCCTTGAAATCCGAAAGCTGCTGATGGAACTAAAGCAATTCCAGACGCGATGGCTGCCCTCCTGGTAATCGCACATGAAAATTCCACTTTTTTAACTGTCGTACTTGGATTTTCGGTCGAACATGTCGCTGTTTTTGTTGGTGATTGAGATCTGTCTTGTGCAATCACGTTTTGAGATGGAAATTGCAGCTGATTTCTCTTCCACCAGAGGCAAGAGGTTGATTGCACAATTGTGCCCATTTGATCTCTACACCGATTACTGCGAAGAGATAAGGAGACTGATCGCCTGAATTTTGTGAGAGATTTTGACAGCAAAAACTTGTGAAGGGAAAGCCTGGCTTTCTATTTGTGAACATTATGCTCTTATTATCTTTTATGATGGAGTTTTCTTTTCTTTGTTTTTATTTCCACTTGTGTTTTCTATGTTTTGAGTCTTTGACACACGTTTCAAGTGAAATTTGTATTTGCTGCTTTAGTTTAATTGAAGATTAACTTAAGTTAAAAAAGTATTCATGTTCTCTTCACGATTCAAATAGGAAAAGAATGGTGTATGATTGACTCAACTAAAATGGTGTGAAATGGATAAAAATTGATAATATTTAAATAAAAAAAATAATGATGCAGTATTATAAATAATTTTAGTATTTTTTATTAAATTTAAGACTTTGGTAATGTGTAAAGTATCCTGATGAGTGTTAATTAGGAGATATTAAACAAGTTGACCCTAACTTTATAGAGTCAACTCTACAGAATTACGGGTTAAATGAGTCACCAACGGGTGGGAGAATATAAAAATGGGTCCAATTTTTAAATAATCAATATGCACTAAGTAAAATTTTATTTGACCACCTTCATTAAATACAATTTTTACTAGCCACTATTAAGTGTATTTCCCATTTTACCCCATAACTGTCAAGATAAAAGACAAATATCATGGGGTATCATTATTTCAGTGTTGACCGCATTAAAATGGGTGGGTGGAAACACATTCAAAATTTAAAATTATCCCAATAATTTCAACGTCCTTCTCTCTCTCTCTCCTTTTCGTCCCATTTCTGTCCCTTTCGTCCCAAGCTTGTGGTCTTCCCCTTTTCAATCTCTCTTCTCCATTGGCCCCTATTTTCCTTTTCGCCAGAGCATGCGTTTCCCGACGAGAGCGGATTCCGGTGAGATTTGTCTATGGAGCATTTTCAGGTAAGTAATAAAGCATTTTTATTTTATTTAATTTCGTGTTTAGTAGTCCATGTTTTGCCTACATTTTGTGGTGTTGTTCATGGTGAAATGATGGAAATTTACTTGTGTAGAATGTGACTTAATTGTGTATACATCATTTTAGAAGGTAGGACCGCATTGAGAGTGTTTTTTTTAATATGTGAAAAAACTAGGAAGACCGAATAGAACATCTGACATAGGCCGAATAGAACAAAAGTTTAGGACGAATAGAACAAAGTGTAGTAGGAATAATGTGAAATCTGATGCGCGTTTTCTTTGCAAGCAAAATTAATCCCCAAGTATGAAGGATATCAGTTGCAGCTTAAGCAAACGACCAAGTTAAATATGGAACCCAAATGACAGAACATTTATCAATTTAATTATTTACCAAATTAATTAGGACAAGGCAATAAGGTTTGAGGATTTAATCTAACAACTAAAAGACTTAAATTAAATAACAAATAAAATAAAAGCACTTAGAAGAATACGAAAGTGAATCAAGTAGGAGAATAGGTAGCTCTAGAGGAATCCAGTTTCACTCATTAATTTTCCTTCTGTATGTTGATGTCCGACTCTGCCTTGTGGAATATGGACGGATCACTAAACCATATATATCTATTCTATTGACACAAGTAAACATGCGTGTAATACGTGTGAATAACCTCAGAGCAAAAGACATAATTCCACCCCCTTTATATGTACTATCAGTATCAATTATTTCCTTGGCCAATTGGTACTCTAATTAACCCGATATGATCTCCCTTTATAGGTACTATGAAATTATACTCTTTATCCTACTTATTAACCCGAATAATATTCAATTAACAAGTATTTATATAAAATAGTTCTAATAAGGTTTCAGAGTCCCCTCTCTTAGAATTATAACATGTAATTCTGCTCAGCAGTGAACGCACTCAATCAATAACCAAGATATGTATTCAGACTCTACATAACAGTTAATGATGCACAAAACGACTATGCGTATGAATTTAAAATATAGTCATATACAAAATAAACCACAAGTAGTGTAGTACGAAGTTTACACACGAAAGATCAATTACTTTGTAAAAACCTTCACAACCCTAGTTCTATCAAAAAGGCTCTAGCCCATGATGTTACGAAGAACAATCATGAGTGTTGGATAGATCTTACCCGGATGTCTGAAAAATTACAAGATAAATTAGGAAACAAAATAAGCCCTAGACGTGGCATCGTCGCGTCCTTCTCCATCTTGAATTCTCCTCTTAGTTCTTCTCTTGATTCCACAGACGAATCTTCAAAGTGATGGATGGATGGATGAAAGGATGTGGATGAATGTTGGGAGGTGATCCCCCCTTGTGGGGTGTAGTATTGTTGTGACCTCTCTCAAATTCAATATCTATTCTATTCTTGGTGTGATCTACATCCCTTTTATACTTGTAAGCTCTCCTTATGGACATAGGATGAGCTTTTACTTGAGGCACACATCAAATTTGGTAAAAAAAAACCCGATACTACCAAAAATAGCATCAGCGACATTCTGCTTGATCAAACTTCCACTGGTCGAGCAAAGTCTCCTGGTCAAGCAATGGTCGAGTAAACCTTCTGTAAGAATTTAGACATTTTACTCGACCAAACTTCATCCGCTCGACCAAGATGATTCTGGTCGAGCGGACTCCCGTGGTCGAGCAAGCTTGCACCGTCTCACTGTTTCGCACATAACTTCCACATCTGACCTTCAATTTGAGTAATTCTTACGGTCACGTGATCCTCTCTTCCTTGACTTTTATATAAAGAACTCATAGAGAATCTAATATTTGAATATGTAACAAGTCATGCAAAGTGGCACAGCCGTTCTGTTCGGCACAACTTGCGCGACGTCACCACTTTGATCATAACTTTCTCGTTTGGAATCCGATTGGGGAGTTTTTTAAGCCAAAATGACCCTTTCTTCTGTTGTTTTCCAACTATGTATCACACTTCTAATTCAGAGCTCCATAAGAATATAAAAAAATTACACAAGTTGGACGTGCGTTTCAAAGCATCCTTGCACAAATTGCACCTTTTCTCCAAACTTGACACTTTTCATCCATTTTTCCACCTAAAACACAATAAAACAACTCAATTGCATATTTTTCTCACATATATCGAATATAAGACACTTGTGCTAATATATAACAACAATACTCATCAAAAAGGTATTAGATTGGACACTAAAACACGCTTATTTTCACTCTCAACAAAATTCCAGACGTAGGCTGAATAGAACATCTGAGGTAGGCCAAATAGAACAAACACGTAGACCAAATTGAATGACTATAGGACGAATAGAGCAAATTGTAACATCAATAATGTTAAAGCCCAGACGTAGGACGAATAGAACAAGTGTGGTAGGCCGAATAGAAAAAAATGTAGGCCGAATAGAACAACTCTAGGCCGAATAGAACAAATCATAGGAGAAATAATGTGAAAGCCTAGACGTAGACTAAATAGAACATTAGCGGAAGGCCGAATAGAAAAAAATGTAGGCTGAATAGAAGGAAATGTAGGACGAATAGAACAATTGAGGGTCTAGGTGTATGAAATCAGGGCAAACTCGATGTAGGCCGAATACCGAACTCTGAAGTAGGCCGAATAGTGAAAATATATGGGCCGAATAGAACAAATATAGGCCAAATAGGCAATCATTAATTATAAATTTTTTATTATTTAATTTACCTTATTATTTTTTCATAACTGCAATTACGTTATTGTTATTTTATTTTGGTAATTATGTCTATTTACTAATTTAAGTAGACTGGTTGTATTGGCTTATAATAGATAGATGTGCAGTGTCTAATAATATTTGTTTAAGTAAAAATTGTTACTTGTGCAGGGTGAGTGGAAGCGTCCTAATATGCATGGACAGAACTGTAGTATCCATAATTACTGCAAATCGAAAACTGTTATATAAATGATATGTACAAAGTTATCAAAGTTTGGGAAAAATATCGAACAAATATTCAGGAGGTCATGCTTTGAGCATTTTTGGGATCTTCATGACCTATGGAACGCGCACGGTGGTATACACAGTTTGATGACAGGGGAGATTATAGTTAGCGGGGAGGATGCCACTTCTCGATTCATTCAAATTGGGAACCATTGCCTTAAATTCGGTAGGATAGAGTTCATGCAGATAATGGGGCTATGCTTCCGGGACCGACTGGGGTTTGATCCGAACAAGACGTACGATATCCCGTCTGGTGGTGTTTATAATAGAAAATTTGGACAAGGCCGCAAACCATTAGTAAGTGAGCTTGCCACAACATTTCAAGGTTGTACCTTTGATGCTAGCCCCAAGGATACAGTAAAGGTTGCTAAAGTGCTGTTGGTTTACTATTTCCTGCTCCAAGGTTAGTGTAGATAGTTGGGTTTGGGTGCTAATAGAAGACAGTCGCCCCCTGGGCCAAGTTAGTTATATGACTCTACTGCACTTCATGTACAATATTCTGACCATTCTTCCTAAGAATGCAAACCCCAATAAGTACAGATACCACTTCTATGGGTGCACATTTGCACTACTGGTACGCATTATAGTACATTACTGAAAATTTTTACTGATCTTATTTCTGTTTAATCCGAGTTTACGTAATAGTAATATTCTAACAATAGCAGTTTAACTGTAACAAGTTTGGGCGTATGAGCGTATATCAGCCCTTGCTGCACCATATAGGATTGTCCCACCCGATAGGACGAACAACCGACCACTTTACATGCGATGGGAGTTTCGCACGTCGAAGAGGGTTATGAGGACTCTGTTTTCTGAGGTATGAAATCTTAAATGTTATAAATACTTGAGGAAACTCTACATTTAATCGGTGATTTTGTATCTAAGTGTTTTACTCTTTGAATCAGAATCATGCTATGATGTTGTTTCTCGAAGAGCTAGCCGATTATTGGATTTGCATACAGGATGATCCTTTGGAGGGTTTATGCATGAAGCTGTACACCAAGGATTTTTCGAACCCTAAAAGAAAGGCCGTCCGAAAGCTTGTCCTCTCCTCTTTAAACCAGCAGCCCGGGGGGAGGCGTACGATCTCACACGTGATCTTTGGCATCAACAATATTATGCCCGGGTGGCTGATGAGGATCCGTGGCAGGGCAGAGGTACGACATACCCTGCAGCTTCGTAATCCAATTGGGATCCATATTCATACCAACCGATGTCCACTCCTAGCCCTAACCAGGTGGACATGACTTAGGGGAGACGTGGTTCGATGAGCCCATTTCTTATCTTCCCACGCATCATATGCCTCCGTCCTCCGCACATAGGTCATGGCATGATCGAGCTGCAGATGAGCATTTTGCCGAGCGTCACTTTGATACTGGAGTGGATGCTCCCCTAATGTTTAGTGGGAGTAGGAGGGGTGACGACAACGGAGTTGATCAGGATTTTAGGGATAGGGTCCTCAGAGGCTGGCTGATCAGGATATATACCTTTTTCAACTGGCATGTCACATTGTATCCGCGAATCAAACCCAGGCTTATTTCCAAGTTGCGGTTATGGATGAGTTTAGGCACCTCCGTGCTGATCGTATGCGCAACAGGTCTGAGTATGAGCCATCTAGTTCTAGGGCAGGGTTAGATCTCCCCCTCCCAGTGTGGTGGAACCTGGGTGTGCCGTGGCTCAGACACGGGTGTCGCTCATGCTGGTTTGACACGTCCTACTCGGTCCAGAAATCCAAGTGCAGCGTTACTGCCACCATTCACAACGACTGAGCAGGAGCGCCTGTCGCAGCGGTATGAGCGATTCAAGACCAGCCGTAATTTGTAAGTGTTATTTTACTCTTTTAGCATTTTTATAGATTAATTTAAATACATGTGCTTGTTGTTTAACAATTCTTGAATTCAGGATTGACATCGGACTTGGGCACAGAGTACGCAATAGGTTAGACGAATAGGTGATTGAAAGAGTGTTCATGTGTATACTTAATATGTTAATTACTTCACATTATTCCGTAATACAATTGACTATGTTTCAGCACCTGGATGCTTTCTTCCGCATTTATCTGAGCGACCGACAGCCATAGGCGTACATGTCCATCCGGAGGTTGGCCGTGTCTGCATTCTAGACATGCAATTCTCTGTAAGTAACAAACATATTCACAATATATGAAATAATTTTCCTTGTATTTGTGAATTCGATCTTAAACACTCAATTTTCTCAAAGACCCTAGTTAGAGCCGTATGGGATTAACACACAAGGACGACTAAAGATGATAAATCGACATTTGCCAACATCTCTGATGAACTGTTGATAGATCTTCGTGAGTACGCAGCAGGGAGACTTCCCGTGTGGTCGGGGTCGAGACGATGGATAGATGTTGACATGGTATTACAGCTTAACCCTTGTTTTACATCTAATAATAAGTGTATATACTAATTTCCAAAGTTTTACATCTAATATATGCATTGTTCTGAATTCCATAGCAGATTATGTTCATAGTCTATACGGATGTGCACTACTACCTCTGTGTCGTGCTTACACGTGATATGACATTTCACTGTTTTGACTCGTTCCGGTATAGATGGATAACGAGCCCGACTTGAAGACACATCAGCTACTGGAGACTCTACCATTCATACACATCATTCCAGCTTTGATGCACGAGCTTGATACTTCCAGTCAGATTCTGTCTCATATGAGGTTGTCTCCAGCTCGGATAGACTGTTACAGACAAGAGGACTCGAACAACTGTGGCCCTACATCTCTCAGGATTGCAGAGGGGTTACTATTGAGGGACTGGAAATGGAATGCCCCTGACTACATGTTGTATTACCGGAGGGGCATTACTTTCCAAATATTTCGGCTAGATACCATTATTCCCACAACATGATGGACATGTATCTCATGTGACAGAAATAAGTCTTTTTTTAAGTTTACTAATGAAAGGGATGAATTACTGTGTATTTGATTAAAAAAATTCATATTAATAATCGTTGATATGTTATGCTTTTTATTATATTTATAAGGATAACATTAATAGTCTTCGAAAATTAAAAACATGAATTGTCTTTAATTAATTGCATAAGAGTTAGTAATGTACATGCTAATAAAATGAACCAGTTTTTAAAAATAATAATTATAGTCTACTGGTTGAACTGAGAAGGACAACGTACACGAGTATGTTCAGTTTCACCACAAACACCATATTTTTTCTGTCTATGGACACGGGGATTAGGCGCAGCCGTCGAAGGAAGTGCTAGACTACTGGTCGATGATGAAGCTCCAATACAGTGTACTCGATTGTGACCTGGCTATCGACAGGGTGAACAAACATGTTGTTTGTGACGTCTCCTGAATGACTCCACACCTGACCTTATCCTAACTGTCGTGGGCGGCATGTCTGCCTGTGTGATAGCGAGGGTATGACACGCTGTGACTGGACTCCGTCAAGTGTGTCCCACTGACTATAGTGCGGAACATGCATAACTAGACTCTCATATGAATTTTTATTAGCAAACTATTATAATATAGATCATCATCCCGCAAGAATAACCAGTTCACCTGTCCACCATTGTATAGTAACCCTTCCCAAAATCTACCCCAACACATCCCAATTTTTTTATAGCTCATCTGCGTATTTTTTCAAGAAAACGTAAATGATGTCAACATTAAAACAATAAAAACAATAATCATTAAAAACCTATGTTTAAAAAAATTACTTGCAAGTATTCTATTCGACCCATATTGTATTATATTCTACCAATAAATTACTGTATTCGGCCCAAAAATTATTTCACTATTCGACCTACCTTAAGATGCCTCATAAAATGTCAGAATGTTATTCTTCTATTCGGTCTAAGTTTCTTCTATTTGGCCTATGCTGTTGTTCTATTCGGCCTATATTCATTTGCCTAATCGGCCTATACTTTTTTCCTGAAAAATAAGGACAAAATTTCATGCGGAGAATTTTTTTCTTCTATTCGGCCTATAGATATTCTATTCGGCCTATATATTGTGTTTTATGCAGCCTATACAGATTTGCTTATTCGGTCTGTATTTTAATCATGCACAAAAAAGTACAAAATTTAATACGAATTAAAAATTTTTTCTATTCGGTCTACATCTATTATATTCGGCCTAAAATTTTGTTCTATTTGGCCTATACAGATTTGCCTATTCGGCATGTATCTTTTTTCTATAAAAATAAGGATAAAATTTTATACGGATTAAAATTTTCGTCTATTAGGCCTAAAGTTATTCAATTCGGCCCATATTTTTGTTCTATTCGGCCTATATTTTTTTCACAGGAAAAATGTTGAATAAATAAATACACTCATGAGGCATGTAAAACCAATAAATTAATGCATTCAGTTTACGGTATAATTTTTTTTTACACATACCTTGTATACTTGCTCTCCAAATTCTCACACCTCTAAAAAACTAGAAAAATAAATGTATGCATATAAGAGAACACATTGGTCGGACCAACATTATATATTACCTTATTTTTTTGTAAGCATATGAGGGGAGCACACATGCCTACAAAGTATTAGGTATTGTAATTTGACACTTTTTAAAGAAAAAGAGAGGAATCGGATTCCTCGATTGTACTTTTGGTACTTTTGGTTTAAAAAGGGAGAAATCTGATTCCTCAAATATGTGATCAGTGGGTCTATTTCAAAGACATTTTGGCCACTTCTAATAAAAGTGACCAGAATAAATTATTTTTAAGACAATTGACCACTTAAAATTACTTTTAAATAGAAATGGCTATTTTATGGCATTTTCACTGTAAAAATATATTAATACAATTTTAAAATAAATAAATAATCACACAATACATTTGTACTACTAGATACAATCTATATACCACTATTCCTAATAACTACATTATTATCTGGTACACTTTCATTCTTGAACGACATTACATTATTCAATAGAAAATATTTAGTAAATATGAATTATCATGATTAATATTAACAATTTACATATGATTAATTATTTACTTATAATAATAATAAAAAAATGCCCTAACTGAGCCGACCCTTGTAATATATGACAAACTCTCTTGTGAGAGATTATATATGTGAGACTGTTTGTGAGACTTGTTAAAATATATCTATTATATAGATAAAATATGTTTAATGGTTGTTAAAATAAGTTTTCTAAAGTATGATAAATGATGAATTAAAGTATGATTTTATGGTGTTATAATACTCTAAACTCTAAACCCTAAAACTCTAAACCCCTAAAACTCTAAAACCCTAAACCCCTCCGGTCCATCATCAATGTATTCATTTGCCTTTTGCACGTGAATTAAGGAGTATTATTATTTTATGTGTAGTAGGTAGTTGTATTAGTGGAGAGTGTGAATCCCATATTTTATTTGTATTAGTGGAGGGTGTGTGTCTCATAGTCTAAAAAGGGAAATGAATAGATTAAGGATAGACGACCCAAAATAGTAAAATTGATAGATTGAGAGTGGACAGAGGGAATATGATTTATTATTGATATACTTTAACTACATATAAGCATATTTTACCTATATAATAAACATACTTTAATAATGAATTGACCCGTCTTACAAAAAACTTATCTTACAAAAGAGTGTCTCCTAATATATAGGCTAACACTATAAGACTACGGATTAATCGATTCGAAACAAAAAAAAAGATCTTATTAAAATGGATTCCTATTTTTGTAAACTCCAACATTTTTCAAGAGTAAACAAATCGCCCCGATCCGTATTAACATCTACTCCATATATTTATATTTTCTTTCTTACTTTTTAGTAGATCACACAAAACAATTAATGTATATTAATGGAGCCATGTACAATATTACTACAATTATCTAGTACAACTACAGTATAATAAAATATTATATTTTTTAATATTAGTATAAAAAGTAAACATAAACGGTATGAGGGAGTATATAAATGTGATGAAGTTATTAGTGACTTATTACATTTGAAAAATAAAAAGAAAAAAAGTTTGTGTAATGTTTCAAGTATGAAAATTACACTTTGGGCCGCACTATTGAAAGCACTCAAATTTTTTAAAAATTACACGAGTGAAAAAACATTTTTAACTCTTTTCATCTAAACGGCCAACGAAAAACGTTTAGGAATCAAATGCATGATTTACTGTTGGATGAGGTAAGTAAATTATAATTCCAGATCGGATTTCTCAAGGAGAATGCCATTTCAGTTGAATTTTTTTTTCCATTCCTTTTCGTCATTAGTTTTATCTCTGTTCTTCTTGATGTCTTTTCCTGCAATTTTGATTATTCCTTTGTTTAATTTCTTAGCAGATAATAATTAACGCAGGTGAGTAGATTCGACGTGATTATCAAAATCTGAATTTAATTAAAATTTTTACAATCACCTAGAAAGTAAAAACGGTGAGAAAAGTAAATCATATGGTTGTTTCAAAAAAAATTTGGGTGTGAGTTTAAATTTGGGCTTTGGGAAAATAAATTTTATTGAGTCACCAAAGAAAAAGAAAGGTAGGACGATTACAAAGGTGTTGTGAAAATGAACATCATCAACAATGACTATTTAAATCTATAGTATACATGATTCATATCATGGAACATATATGTATCAAGAAAACTAGGAGTAGGGTGATGCCACTGAAGATCACCTCCGATGGCAGCAAGTATGTCCGCCACAGTGTTTCTCTCCCTGAATATATGAGAGACATGGAATGTCATACTTTGAATAAGGTGTATGGCCTTGTTCCACCATGAAAGGAGCTTCCATGGCAGTGCTGGCTTTGGGTCCGTGAGTGCATACACCACAAACATGGAGTCAGTCTCCAACCATAGATTAGTCCATCCTCCATCGTGTGCATACTCAATGGATAAGCATGCCGCTGCTAATTCCGCTTCCAGTGAGAATCCATGACCGAATCCACTAGTAAAGCAACCCATTGAGAAGCCCCTATAGTTCCGAAACACTCCCCCACCTGAGATGTTCCCTGGCGATCCCGCGGCATGCCCATCAGAATTCACTTTCACCCATCCCAGCTGTGGTGGCTGCCATCGAGCAGGTATCACTTTAGGGGCTTTTCTAGCATTCCTCTTGATGCCAAAAAATCTCAAAGTCATGAGGTCTTCAACTGTATTGTTCATGCTGCCCAAATTAAATAAGCCGCCCTCACGGATTAAGGCCAGCTCTTACATGTTTGTCAGTTCCATCATCTTTGCATCCTGCATAAACTGCAGCGTTGCATTTCTGCTAGATAATCCGTACATAGGAAACAATTGCTAATCTCCATAAAGAGGCAACTTGCTTGCTCTCCCTGACTTCCATTGCTTGCATCAAGAACCCAACGAAGGGTTGCTCCAAACTCAATCTGCTTCCAAATGCAAAGCCTGGTAGGATCTTCTTCAATACAATTCGAGATGTAGGACATCCCAACATAATATGATCTAGAGACTCCTCGTCATTTTTACTAAGATAACATCTAGAAGGCCATTTAAAACCTCTGTGTTGAACTACCTCCCAAGTCGTAAGAACACCCTTGATCGCCTTCCACATAGTGATGGATCTTCGATCTGGAATAAACCTGGCCCAAATCCATGAACCCTAGTTTGGTTCAATAAAAGCAGCTCTAGCATGCATGTATGCCACTTTGGCTGAAATCTGTCCTTGGAAGGACTTTCTCCATATTCTACAGTGAATCATATTTTGAGACATTCGAGTTTCCAGAATAACATTGACAATATGAGGAAAGGTAACACAAAAGCTTTTTGTAAAATGTCAATTCCCATCATACAAATAGTCCCCTATTGTTTGGTCAAAATGATGCCTATGATCCCTTGGAATTTCTACCAAATCTGCAATAGGAGTTCCAAGCCAGTTATCCAACCAAAATTGGACCCTCGAGTCGTATCCAACTAGCCAAATCTCGTCCACCATGAGGCGCCGAATGTGAGCAGCACAGGCTGCCCGTATGGATGATGGAACCTGTCGTCTTAGATTAAATCCTGTAAACCATCTCTTCTTAATGAAGTCCAGCGCCCCCTTCCCCTCTAAGATATCCCAACACAATTTCATTAGGTAAGCTTCATTTACAGTCCTCAGCGATCGCACCCCAAACCTCCTTCAGAAGTCGGGCTGCACACTCGATGCCAACTAACAGTGAAGTGATGTTGTCTAGACGTGTCCCCTGTCCATATGAAATTTCGACAAGTCACCTCAATCTTCTTAATAAGATATCTCGGCCACCTGTATACCATCATAACATGCACCGTAGAAGCAATAATCACAGAATTCACCAAACATATTCTACCAGCCATCGATAAAGTCCCTCCTTTCCACCGCTGAAATTTACTAAGGATTTTATATTTGGCTTGACTGAAGTAAGTCGACTTTGGCGCGCCAATAAAAATTGGTGCATCAAGATAAGTAAAAGGGAATGTATCTTTAGAGATGTCCAAGCTAGAAAGAGTACGATTTTTCACAGTAGTTAGTACATGCTTCCCAAAAAAAACCTTTGACTTCATAGGGTTGAATTCCTGGCCGGAGACCTTTGCATATCGAATAAGTACATTCTGAAGACCCTCTACAGAGTTGTCATCACCTTCGCAGAAAAGAACAATGTCGTCAGCATAAAAAAGAAAGGATGGAATGTTATTGGACCTATTAGCAAGTGCAGGAAAGATGGCACCTCTAGAAATCTCATGCTCAATCCATTTCCATAACACTTCTTTAGCTATACAAAAGAGGAGCGGTGACAAAGTGTCACCCTATTTGACTCCCCTTCCATAGGAGAAGAAACCCTCTGGGCTGCCATTCACTAAAACTGAGACCATGTCTGAGTGAAGAATAGATCGAATCCAGTGAATGAAAGAATTGTGAAACCCCATTCTTTCTAAAACTTGCAGGACGAACTCCCAACTTAAAGTATCAAATGCCTTTTTAATGTCAATCTTCAAACAAATACCACCTTGTGTAGAGTTATCCAGGTTGTTGAAACTTTCCGAAGCAATTGCAATACAGCGATGAATACTTCTTCCCAGAATGAATCCAAACTGATTTACACTGAGATTCTCACTAAGTACTGAACCCAGCCTATTTAAGAGTATTTTGGTAATAATCTTGAATAAGAAATTACATAAATTTATAGGACGAAAGTCCCCTACTCTCCTAGCTCCCTCTACCGTCGGAACAAGGATAATGAAATTACAATTAATACCCTGAGGCATGTCTCCCATCTCAAAAAAATATTGCACGGTTGCACATAGGTCCTCTTCAATAAAATACCAACATTTGTGGTAAAAAGAGCAGCAAATCTGTCCGGGCCTGGAGAACTATCCGCAGATAGCTGCATAACTGCTTGCTTAATTTCTTTTGTATTTGGCACGACAATAAGCTTCCCATTGTCAATCTCTCCCACAAAAGGCTGAATGAACTCTAACTCCCCATAGTCTCAACTCCATCTTTCTTTTCAAAAAACTGTGAATAGAATTGAACAATATGTTGCGAGATGAGACCCGCATCTTCTATGATTTCCCCATCTATTTCCATAGAAGAGATGGGAGCTTTTGTACGACGGATGCGCTGTGCCTTGTGGAAAAATTCAGTATTCCTATCTCCCTCCTTAAGTCAGGAAGTTCTATTTTTTTATAGAAGAATTGACTTTTTTCCTCAAGCTTTTTATTTAACTCTACATGTGCTTCTATTTCCTCAAAAAATAATTCTTCGTTGTCACCCTCTGTATCAATACGGATCTACACATTCCACAGCGTCTCCATCGCCATATCAACTGAGTTAAAATCCCGAAGTCGTTGCTGTTCCATTTTTTTAAATCTCTTTTGAGACGTCTAAGCTTGGCAGCAAAAACACTTAAAGGGTTACCCTTGGTGGAGTGTTTTCCACGAGATTTCTGCCATCACAAAGAATCCCATATCTTTCAGCCATATAGTTTGAAAATGAAAAGGTCGAGGCATCAAGCTATTCATCGAGCAAGAAGCTAGGATTGGAGAGTAATCAGAGCCATGTCTTGCCAAAGTCATCTCAGCCACTGTATCCCATTTATTTAGAATCGAGTCATTTATTAAGATTCTATCCATTTTAGAGGCTCTCATGCTCATCGAGGCTGATCTGCTAACCCAAGTGAAACGAGCTCCTTGTAAGGGCAGATCATTGAATCCAGCATTGTCCAAAAACATCTTAAATTCTTCCGGACCCAGATTATCATATCTGTCACTATGCAGCCTCTCATGCGATCCTAATGTGGAATTGAAGTCCCCAATCAGCATCATGTTGTTCGATTCGATAAGTGAGCTGTAATGTCAACCCATAACTCCCACCGAGCAACATGGCTTGTATGCGCATGAATAAATCCAAATCGATAATTGGCAGCATTATAAATAAAGTCGAAGATCATGATTTGGGAAGTAGAAAGAACAACCTGTACCTGCAATATGTAATTTGGATTAAAGAAAACCCAAATGTTAGGTCTTAGTCCCTTTCTATGATTATGACCCGCAAACTGCAAGCCAAGACTCGATTAAACACGAGAGAGAACTGCCAAACAAGACCTTTGGCTCAGCTAGAGCTAGCCAAGCCGGATTATACTTCCTGACAAACATCTTAAGGGCTGATTGAGATTCATCACACCCAATTCCACGTATATTCCAAAATAGCAGTATCATTTAAAACGAGCTCCACAACTGTGCTTCGGCGGTTTGTCCAATGTATCCCAATCCTTATTGGCAGTAGAGTGCATGTTTTTATTTGGCTTTTTTATAGAAGGGACATGTTGTATACCATGGCCCCCTGGTGTATGAGAGTGGGTCGAAGGAGGATCTTTTCGAACAAAATGAGTGGCACTATTCTCTGTACCCCTAACCGTTTTCTTTCCCGAAGTATCCGCCACAACAATCTGTCCCTGTGATGGCGAAAGTATAGTGTAGTCCTGCCTCTCTGGACTCAAAACCGCATATGGTATCGGCTCTCCTATAACCACCAAAGATAGGTCCTGTAAGTTTCCTTGCTGTAATTTCCTATCCTCTTGATTGATAGTTTCATCCTCCGGTGTCACCAAAGATGGGTCCTGCAAGTTTTCTTCCTGTAAGTTCCTATCCTCTTCATTAACATTTTCATCCTCCAACACTGAGTCCGAGTCTGAGTTATTATTTTCATCTTCCTTCTCTGATGTAGTCCCCTTGTCCACATCAGCATCCTTGTGATTAGTTTCTTCCACATCCCGTTTATCAACATTGTGCACATCTTCATTCTTCGAATCCTCCCCTAAGTTGTCAAACCTATTGGATGTACGAATGTTTTCCGAGGGGCCCTCTTTCCTCGTCCACATTTTTTGGCTTTGGTAAAACCACCTTGAGACTTCTCTCCTGCTTTCTTTTCTCTTTGCGTTGCTCTTTTCTGTCCCGTCTCTTCAAACAGTTCTGAGCATCGTGACCCAATATCTAGCATGATGTGCAGTACTTTGGAACATTTTAATAACCAAAAGATACCTTGATAATATCTTCGGATGTGTCAATATTCATACTCATCAACAATTGTTCCTGAACATCCACTTCCACTAACACACGAGCAAAGTGTCCAGTGGAACCATTCAAAGATCTCTCATCAATTCTAATAGGGTCCATTGTTGTACACGAAGTTGAACGACATTAATGTCATAGATCCTTTTTCTCAGCATTGAAGTCTTGCGATTTCCATCCTCTACCAGTAAAGAGAAATATCCCCATCCCAATGGAATGTTCAGAATAGATGCAATTCCAAAGGTGCGTTGAAACATATTATCCACCTCCAATTGACTCATCGACTTGCATCATTTCTCAATCAAAACCCTAACAATCACGAATTGAGAAAACATATTCTTACGTATTTAGTAAAATTTTTTACTTATCGATAGAGTAACAATATCACCTGTTTTGTCGAGTGGCCTCGCCACAGGATCCGGAAAGGATCCCTTGCATATGGCTGATTTGAGACGAGAGATGGGATTGTCTCGATTTTTAGCAGCTTTCGCTACATATGAACCATCGCCCTGAGTAGGGTTCGAAGAGTAACCCGCCTGATGATTACTCTTGGATAGAGTATGATCATCATTCCTGCCCACGGGGATGGTAGGCCTTGTCGCAGACGATCCGATGTGGACATGTCCACTGCTTTCCATCGATGGCGTCGCTCCAGCAAAAGTGGCGTTGTGTGCCAGGAGGTCTTCGAAAGAAGGGAGTCCAGAAGTACTAGACAGAGCAGATGATGGTGGTACCGACGTACTATTTGGAGCAAGTGGCGGCCGAGAGGAGTCTGCCGGTTCCTCCATGCTAACTTGAAAAACCCTAGGAATTTGGGTAGCTTTAGCGATGTCTCTAGTGACAATAACACTACCTTACTTTTATTTCTTGCCTACCCATAATGTTGATGTACTTCTGTATTGGACTCTGATCTTATCATTCTTTATAGTATTTAACAGTCCAAACTAAAGTTTAAAAGGTAGCCCATTTGGATGATAGTCCAACTAATTCTAAAAGCCCAAACTAAAAAATTGTTACGGCCCAAGCCCATCTCACTTCCTCCCTCCTCCAAGCCCTGTCCCACTTTCTTAACAGTTCTCACATCACCCACCGATTGCCGCGCTTTACCAAAACAGTGCCCCGCAAAACCTATAAATACCTCTTCTCATGGTCTCACCACCACTACTCCCAACACAATTTCCTTCAATTTTTTATCTTTTACAAATTGATCATAGGGAATTCTGAACGTTGTCCACCATGCCCAGGGGGAAAGACGATTACGTAGACGAGGAGGAGGACGAATACGAAGAAGAGGATGAGGAAGTTGATGAGTATGAGGAGAATCACGGGAAGGGGAAACAGAAGCGGAGTAGATCGGATTTTATAGATGATTTTGTGGAGGAAGATGAGGAGGAGGATGACGACGATGATGAGGAATACGGAGTTAGTAAGCGCGGTGGAAAGCGGCGTAGGAGGATGGCTTCGAATTTCTTCGACGAGGAGGCGGCTGTTGACAGCGACGATGAAGATGAGGAGGAGGAAGAAGTCGAAGATGGTTAGTGTTCTCTCGTTCTGTTGGGAAATTTTAGTCTATGCATGCATTAATTTTGAAAATTTTTATTTTTTTTATTGGGGATCTTTTTAGGCTATCTGAAGTGACTTTTGTGTTAGTAATTGGGAGGGTATATTGTGGCATGCTTGGGAAAACGGGGCTTTCTTCCTTTTGTTTTTTTTTCAACGTCAGAATGAGTTTCGTTTTGATTCTTTGAAATGTTATTATTATTATTTTTTTGGTCTGTAGAATTACTTTCGAAGATGAATGTTCTAATTACTTGTGAACTTTCAAGGTTGGTTCATCTTTCACCTCAAGATTAAGAGAAATCGATACTTAATTTTTTTTAGTGCCTCGTCTATCTTACTACATTGGCATTTGTATATCTTACTGTATCTATCTTCATATCCGTGTATCTTTGGCAAAATGTCCTCACTGGTTTACATACCGAAGCTATTCATATTTTGGTCTTAAATTGTTTTGACATGCAGACAAATATAGAGTGAGAAAGGAAGTATTAAATGAAGTTCTTCCTGATAGAAATATATGGAGTAAGAAGGGAAAAATAATATGAAGTTACTCATCATTAACTGATTATCTATTATGCGCCTTGCCAAAATATGCGACGAAAAATTTGTCTCCTTAACATCCGTGTCTTTTGAGCAATCACCTTTGTGATCAGTGAGATAATACTGACAAGGAATAAGCAATTGATACAGTCTTGTAGTGCAAATTGAAATATTAGAATTAAGTTGAAATATAAGTCAATTTTAGTTACTTTATGCACTGTATACTCCTTAAAATTTTATGTCTTTTTGGTTTATGATTGAATTAATTTGCATACAATAG
This sequence comes from Pogostemon cablin, assembly GCA_023678885.1. Classification (NCBI taxonomy): domain Eukaryota; kingdom Viridiplantae; phylum Streptophyta; class Magnoliopsida; order Lamiales; family Lamiaceae; genus Pogostemon; species Pogostemon cablin. Next base: position 18,389,815 of record CM042990.1, read on the forward strand.
TAGTACCCAGCCTAATATTTCAGTTGCTTAACTATAATGTTGAGGCTGTGATTAATTTTGTTTCTGTGTACATGAGCTTCCTAGCATTTCTTCAACGATGTGTTACTTGATATTGCATGCTGATTATATCATCATTTCTGATTAATGTGTGTCCTCATCATCCACTTGTCTGCTGGTTGTGGATCTGGATGTGTAGACTTTATTGATCGTGGAGCTGATATACCTGATGAAGAGGACACTAGAGTTCATCGTCGTCCCCTGCTTCCTCGTGAAGATGAGCAGGAGGACGTTGAGGAAATTGAGAGAAGGATTCAGGAGAGATATGCTAGTAAGAACCTCAGTGTTGAGTATGATGATGAGGCGACAGATGTAGAGCAGCAAGCTCTACTGCCTTCTGTAAGGGATCCAAAATTATGGATGGTGAAATGTGCGGTATGATAGTATTATACTGCTCAGCTAAATTTAAAGTACATTTATGATGAATGAAGTGCTCTTTTATTTATTTATTTACTCCCCATGCTCTAATGCATTCCATATCTCTTCTTTGCATTTAACATAGATTGGCCGTGAAAGGGAGGTGGCTGCTTCCCTAATGCAGAAGTACATTGATAAAGGACCTGAGATACAAATTAGATCAGTAATAGCAGTTGATCATCTGAAAAATTACATATATATTGAGGCAGACAAAGAGACCCATGTGCGGGAGGTATCATATATATATTTTCCCTTGATGTTATTTTAGTGAGTCGAATTGTTGAGTTACTGATTTTTATTTGTTCTCAAATGTGCTCTCTTGATTTTTCTATAGGCTGTCAAAGGTATGCGTAATATATATCCAGCTAAAATAATGCTCGTCCCAATCAAGGAGATGACGGATGTTCTTTCGGTTGAAAGGAAAGCTATTGATATTTCTAGGGATACCTGGGTTAGAATGAAGATTGCTATGTACAAAGGGGACCTTGCGAAGGTAAACTGAGAAACTTATGAATTCTGCGTATTTAAATTAATAGCCTTGACCTGTTTCGATTAGCATGTTAAGTTTGTCCCTTTTCTTTTATCTCTTTGTTAATCTAAGGTTGTAGATGTTGACAATGTGCGGCAAAGAGCAAATGTGAAATTAATCCCAAGGATTGACTTGCAGGCACTGGCAAACAAATTGGTTAGTATGACATAGGCATATGTTCTTTTTATTCTGTGATTTAAATAAAGAGTTTCCTGTATCTTTGCAATGAATCAAAGATATAGTCAATCTTCTGGTAATGAAGGTGCTAAGATTGATTAGTTGTTGTGTCTAAATATTTGAAGTCTGGATGAACAATAAGTATTATACATGAAATCTGAATCAAATCAGCTTTAGATACTAACAAGTTATGCTCTGGCCATGTAACAGGATGGAAGGGAAGTTCCAAAGAAAAAAGCATTTAGACCTCCTTCACGCTTTATGAATATTGATGAAGCTAGGTAATCATATTTTTTCTGCCTATAAGTAGCCCTCTTTGAAGGCGGTTTGTTTCAGCATATATATTATATTTTCTTTTTTGTACAGAGAGCTGCATATTCGTGTAGAGCGTAGAAGAGATCAAGTTTATGGTGATTATTATGAAATAATTGAGGGAATGAAGTTCAGGGATGGTTTTCTGTATAAAAATGTATCGTTGAGATCCCTTAGCACTCAGAATGTACAACCAACTTTTGATGAGCTTGAAAAATTCAAGCAGCCGGGTGAGGGTGGAGATGCTGATGCAACAAGTTTGTCAACTCTCTTTGCTAACAGAAAGAAAGGCCATTTTATGAAGGGTGACAGGGTTATAATTGTGAAAGGAGATCTTAGGAACTTGAAAGGATTGGTGGAAAAAGTTGAGGAAAATACTGTGCATATAAAACCAAATGAAAGAGGTCTTCCTGTGAGTAAAGTGGAACATATCCTCATCTTCAATACCTTGTGTATGGATTTGAATGGAGAACCTGTTCTTGAAAAATCTAATTATATTTGACTTGAATTTTCAGAAAACTCTTGCTTTAAGTGATAAAGAGCTATGCAAGTACTTTGAACCAGGAAATCATGTTAAGGTTGTTTCTGGTGCTTCAGTTGACGTAACTGGTATGGTTGTTTCAGTTGAAGGTCATGTGGTGAACTTAGTGTCCGACACAACCAAAGAACTCGTATGCCAGTGAGCTTTAAAATTTGTTCCTTTTCTTTCTTCTCTTCGAGCAAGTCTTAATTCCATTCTATTTTCCATTTTATTTTAGCTCCGTGTGTTTGCTGACAATGTTGTGGAAAGCTCAGAAATATCAATGGGTGTCACTCAGATTGGTGATTATGAGCTTCATGATCTTGTTCTACTTGAGTAGGTTACATTGTGGAAATTCAATTTTTCTTATTCCAGTTTCCCCTTATGAGTTCCCAGTAGTAATAGAAGACTTGTTTTTTCCAGTGATAATAGTTTTGGTGTGATTATACGTGTGGAGAGTGAAGCTTTTCAGGTGAGTACCATATAGTAAAACTGTGAACAATATTTTGCATTGTCATGCTGAATTGGTTTTTATGGTTCTCAGGTCCTTAAAGGTGTCCCTGAAAGAACTGATGTTGCACTCGTGAGATTAAGAGAGATCAAATACAAAATCAGCAAGAAATTATTTGCAAAAGATCGACAGAAAAACACTTTATCTGCTAAAGATATTGTAAAAGTTATGGAGGGTCCAAGTAAGGTGCAGTTCTCTAGCTCTTCTGTTTAACTTCTGTTATTTTGAGTATAGTGTGTCTAAGAAATAATTGTCTCCTTGTTATGTTGATCTAATTGATGAAGAAGTGCTACATGTCCTACACCAGGGAAAACAAGGTCCTGTTGAGCACATCTACAGAGGAATTTTGTTTATAATTGATCGGCATCACCTGGAGCATGCTGGATTTATTTGTGTTAAATCTGAATCTTGTATCATGATTGGTGGGTCACACGCAAACGGTGATAGAAATGTTCGAATCTACTTCACATGTTCATCGTAATAAGCTTATCATGTATTTTCTTGTCAATCTAACTGGCTGATTAAGTGGGTAAATTCTCAGGCTTCAAGATTTTCCAACCTCAGACCTCCATCTCGTGCACCACATTCTCCCATGAGACCTTCTAGAGGGGGTTCTTCGAATTGTAAGTTGAGAACCTGAATGTTACTTGAGACTTTCCAATAACTTTGATTATGGTTTCATCGACCACATGTTTTTTGTTTCTAATCCATCTTCTTTGTTCATGATGTTGGTTCTTGTTGTTGGGTGGTTTTGTTATGTTTATCCTTATGTTTATCATATATCGATCAACAGTTGGAGGAAGGCATGGAGGGGGAAGAGGTCGTGATTCTCTAGTGGGATCTTCTATTAAAATTCGTCTGGGCCATTACAAGGGATGTAAGGGACGTGTTATAGATGTCAAAGGTGCAACAGTCAGGGTTGAGTTAGAGTCACAAATGAAGGTTGTTACAGGCAAGTACTCTCTTTCTCTTAGGCCGAATGTTTCCCTGTTCTTTTCATTGGTAGATACGTGTGATGTAAAAATGTTTAATGCAGTTGATCGCAATTCCATATCAGACAATGTGAATGTTTCTTCAACACCATACAGGTAAAAACATGGTTTCCGAGTTTGTTTTTGAAATTTTAGCATTTAAGGTTACTAATTTACTCGACTTTAGATGGGAAACATCTAGGTACGGCAGCGGCAGTGAGACCCCAAAGCATCCTTCTCGAACTCCTCTTCATCCATATATGACGCCTATGAGAGATTTTGGAGGTATATTTTGTGATTGGTTTTTTATCTCAAAAAGTAAAAATATGGCGTGTGCTGTCTGAACTCTGATTCTTTTGAAGTCATTTCTTACCACGACGGGATGAGGACTCCTAGGCCCGACCGAGCTTGGAACCCGTACACTCCCATGAGTCCACCCAGGTACTTTTTCTGTGTGAAATAGGTGCATAACTGTATTGGTATATATTATTAATGAGGAAACTTCTTAAAGATTGTTCTAACAATATAAAGAGGAAGTTTTGTTCTAGTTGTCAGAATGTCTTTATTTGTACGTGGACCTTTATGAGAATATGAAGTTTTACAATTTGAAATGTCAGGGACAATTGTGAAGAAGCAAATCCTGCTTCTTGGGGTACTAGTCCACGATATCAGGTAACATATTTCTAGATAGATCTTTCTGGGCAAGATTTTTGAGGGTCAACATAATTCTCTCTTTTTTTTTAGCCTGGAAGTCCACGAACCTATGATGCGGCTACGCCTGGTTCTGGTTGGTCAAGTACTCAAAAGGGCAATGATAATGATGCCAGCACTCCTAGGGACAGTAGTTCCTCATATGGTGATTAGACACTACCCTTTGTTGGCTTATTATCCTAGGTTATATTTGGATTGAGGGATTTGAATGAAATCCACCTAAATCCTCAAACTAATTCGAAATTATAGTGATGGAATTCAAACCCATATCGATCCAAGCAACCATCAATAGATTTTGGTGCTATGGGTTTCAAATCCATCATCAAATCATACAAACTAAACACAACCATCCTTGTAATTTCTAGATATGTCAAGTTTTCATGTAAGAAACATCTTTCTTTGTTTCAGAAAATGCCCCAAGCCCGTATTTGCCTTCTACTCTCGGTGGACAGCCACCACTGACGCCAAGTTCAGCATATTTACCTGATACTCCTGGTGGGCAACCAATGACACCTGGAAGTGGTAGTTTGGATGTGATGTCTCCTACAGGAGGTCTGTTCTCTATTCTTCGTCATTGTTTTGAGCAAATTTGGAAATCTTTATTAAGGTATCGTGCCCAGGTGTCATGAATTAAATTGAGATATTGCTCAATTTCAGGTGTAGATAGCGAAGGCCCTTGGCTGTTGCCTGATATTTTGGTTAATGTCCGAAGATCTGGGGAAAGTTCAGCGGCAGTTATCAAAGAAGTACTACCGGTATATATTTTCATGACATTTCCAATTCATGTTTATTATATGTTTACTGTATGAATGAACTGATTCGTATTGATTGGTCCCAATTTAACATTCAATATAATTGTAGACGTAACTTCTTTGCTAGTGTTGCTAATCTTGTAGTGAGTTTATTGCGGCAGATGCTAAACGATACTTGTGTTGTGGTGCAGGATGGCTCGTGTAAGGTAGCTCTTGGATCGAGTGGGAATGGTGAAACGGTGACTGCCCTGGTTAATGAAATAGAGATTGCAACCCCCAAAAAGGCAGACAGGATAGCGATCATGGGTGGATCGCAGCGTGGGGCAACCGGCAAGCTCATGGGAATTGATGGGACGGACGGAATCGTGAAAGTGGATGATACACTGGATGTTAAAATCTTAAACATGTGCATACTGGCAAAGGTAGTTCAAACATTATCGATTTAGGTTTTAGAGAAAGTAGTTTTGGTGAATAAATGTCAGGTGAAATGTCGCATTATAGCTGTCTTTTATTAAGAAACCTCTTAGATTTATGATGAAATGATAGGAGTATCCCTGATTAGTGACGGGTAAATTAATTGCTATAGGACACCTCTTTATGATGATAATTAGGATATGGGATAAGGGTTGGTAGTGTTTAGGATGGAAGGTTTATATGTAAGTGGTTAGTGATTTAGGCTAGAGGTTTGGATTAGTGAATGTAGGAAAATATGTTTAATAGGGGAGTTGAAAGGCTTTGGAGATTTTGAAGAATGTTTGTTGCTTTTTTTCATTCTCAAATTGAGTTACAATGGCCCATATTTATAGGTACAAGGTGATGGTTCTAGATCCTTCAATGGATCATTCATCATCATTCTAGATTACTTCATGTTCTAGAAAATTCTACTTAATTCATGATTAAAGACTTAACCTAGACAATTCTAGATTCTTCTTAGTTTTTACATATTTTACAATTTCTATACCTTTCTAGATATTTTGTATTAATCCACAATTCTCTACATAATTCTAGAAATTTGCATTACATTTTAATACTCCTCCTTAATGCATATTTCTTGTACTCCGATAAGCTCTCGTAATGTCTCGAACTTTCCTCGTGGTAGTGCTTTTGTGAATATATCCGCTAGCTGCTCTTCTGTCTTGCAATGCTTCAACTCGATTTCTTTGTTGACTTCTGCTTCTCTGATGAAGTGATACTTTATCTTGATATGTTTGGTTCTACTGTGGAATACTGGATTTTTCGCCATAGCAATTGCTGATTTACTGTCGCAGTAAATGTTTGTGGATTCTTCTTGTGGTTCTCTCATATCTTCAAGTATTCGCTTCAACCATATTGCTTGGCTTGTAGTCATTGCCGCTGCTATATACTCTGTTTCGGCTGATGATTGTGCAACTGTAGCTTGCTTCTTAGATGCCCAGGAAAATATTCCTGAACCCATTGTGAATGCATAGCCAGATGTGCTTCGCATGTCATCAACTGAACCTGCCCAATCACTGTCTGTATAACCTGTTAGTTTAGAGTCAGGAGTTGATGCATACCAGATGTCGAAGTTCTTTGTTCCTTGAAGATATCGGAGTATTCTCTTTGCTGCTCCATAGTGAGTCTGACTTGGATCCTGCATGAATCTTGATAGAAAGCTTGTTGCGTACATTATGTCTGGTCGAGTCGCCGTCAAGTATAGTAGACTTCCAATTAGGCTTCGAAACTTTGACTTGTCTGCTTTAGGTGAGCCATCTTCTTTCTGTAGAGCTTTGTTGTTGTCGATCGGAGTTGCTACAGTCTTGCAACCCTCCATCTTGAACTTCTTCAGCAGGCTTTCTGCGTACTTCTTTTGAGAGATGAAGATACCATCTTCTCTTTGATCTATCTCGATGCCGAGAAAATATTGTATCAAGCCCAAATCCGTCATCTCGAACTTTTTCATAATGTCTTCTTTGAACTTCTTGATCATTGTCTCGTTGTTTCCTGTGTATATTAGATCATCAACATATAGAGAGACAATGAGTGTGTCTTCCGTACCATGGGTCTTGATGTATAGTGTTGGCTCACTCATGCTCCTCCTGAATCCAAGTTCAGTGAAGTAATCATCAATTCTGCTGTACCAGGCTCGTGGGGCTTGCTTTAATCCGTACAGAGCTTTCTTTAGTTTGAAGACTTTGTCTTCGCGCCCTTGTATCACGAACCCTTGAGGTTGCTCCACATAGATCTCATCATTAAGATATCCATTGAGGAATGCTGATTTGACATCGAGTTGGTAGATTTTCCACTTCTTTTTTGCTGTTAGCGCGATCAATGCTCGTACTGTGTCAAGTCTTGCAACTGGAGCGAATGTCTCATTGTAGTCGACTCCATATTGTTGTGCGTATCCTTTAGCGACAAGCCTTGCCTTGTGTTTTTGTATTGAACCATCAGAGTTAAGTTTTGTTTTATAGACCCACTTAACTCCTATGGCTTCTTTGTCTTTGGGAAGGTCTGTGAGCTCCTATGTCTCGTTCTTCTCGATCATGTGTATCTCCTTCTCCATAGCTTTTCTCCAAATGTCTTCTCTAGAAGCTTCTTCATAGGTGTTTGGCTCCACGGTTGTAAAATTGCATCTTTCATAGATCTCTGTCAACGATCGGTACTTTCTTGGAATGGATTCTGGAGATGCAGCTGCGTCTTCAGTTGTGGCTTGTCTCGGCACATCCTGTGAGTCGGCTTCATCTTCTTGTTGTTGGGCTGGCGCTGGTAAGTAGATGTTTTTTCTCTCAATTTGATCTGTCTCCCAGTTGTAAGCTGCGTCTTCATCGAACATTACGTCCCGACTGATGATTAGCTTTTTATTTTCTAAGCTATAGACTCGATAACCTTTTGATTGAGTGCTATAGCCCAGAAAAATTCCTTTTTCTGTCTTCTTGTCGAGCTTGCTCCTTTTCTCCTTAGGGATGTGGACATAGCAAATGCACCCGAAGACTCTTAGATGCTTCGCCGATGGTTTCCGTCCACTCCACGCTTCAATTGGTGTCTTGTGTTGTACTGCCATAGTTGGACATCTGTTGAGGAGATAGACAGCAGTACTCACAGCCTCTGCCCAGTAAGTCTTTGGAAGACCTTTCTCCATTAGCATAGATCTTGCCATCTCCATCACGGTCCTATTCTTCCTTTCAGATACGCCATTTTGTTCTGGAGCGTATCCGAATGTGAGTTGGTGCACCATGCCTTCATCTTCACAGAACTTTGTGAACTGGTTGGAAGTATACTCCTTTCCACGATCACTTCGAATAGTCTTGATCTTGTAGCCACTTTGTTTTTCGACAAAGGTCTTGAATTTTTTTAAAATATCGAAAACTTGCGATTTTTCGCGTAGAAAGTAGACCCATGTCATTCTTATATAATCATCAATAAATAGAATGAAGTACCTGTTTTTATCGTGTGATTGATTGCGCATCGAACCACATATGTCGGTGTGCACGAGCTCCAATGGCTTCTTCGCTCTCCAAGATTTCTCGGATGGGAATGGTAGTCGATGTTGTTTCCCGAGCATGCACCCTTCACAGACTCCGTTGAGCTCTTTAATTGATGGCATGTCCCGCACCATATTCTTTAGGTTTAGAAACTTCAATCCTTGTAGATTGAAATGCCCAAACCTTCTATGCCATAGCCAGGTGTCGTCCACTTGAGCTTTCATTGCAATGTTGTTTGCATATCTCCATTGGATAGGAAAACATCTATTGTCGCTCATTTGAACTTTAGTGATTATGAGGGATTTATCCTTCTTATCGTAGATTGTGCAAGTATTTTCCTCAAAGTGTAAAGAGTAGCCTTTTTCGATCATTTGTCCCACACTTAGTAGGTTTTGATCTATTGATGGGACTAGGAGGACTTCACTTATGTATCTTTTCCCTTTATTTGTGTCTATGGCAATGGTTCCCTTACCAGTTGCCTCCATAAAAGCATCATTTCCTAGTTTTACTTTTGTGTTAACTTTTTCAAGCTCACAAAAGATATCCTTATTTTTAGTCATGTGGTTGCTACAACCACTATCCAAATACCAAGTATCTTTTTCTTCTTTAGATGCAGCTTGGCAGACATAAAACATATAATCTCCATTTTCTGAACTTTCGGTAAAATTAGCTTGGTGCCTACGATTAAATCGATTAACCTTTCCTCCACGTCCAAATTTCTTTTGAGTTTGGGGTTTGTCCTTAAACCAACAATCTTTTTCTAAATGATTTCTTCTTTTACAAATACGACATTGTGGGAACTTATAATTGTCCTCCTTAATGTTTTCTTCATTCTTCTTATTATTCTGAGACTGCAAATTTACTTTAGATTGAAAGGCATTATCAATGTCCTTTTCATAACGTCTTTCTAATCGTTTTTCATGAGCTTCTAAAGATCCCATTAATTCTGTGGCTGTTAATTTTGTTATGTCTTTAGACTCTTCAATAGCTGCTATTATGGGATCATATTTTTCTGTGCAGGTTATTAAAATTTTTGCAACTATTTTGTTGTCAGGAAAATCTTCTCCATAGGACCGTAGTTGAGTAACTACCTCATTTACTCTAGCATAATAATCCTTAGCAGTGTCAGAATCTAACATCTTCAAATTTTCAAACTTTCTTCTTAAAGTTTGAAGTTTAGTAGTGCGTACCTTTTCGTTGCCTTGGAACTCCTCCTTCAACTTATCCCACGCTTCTTTGGATGTTTTTGCTCCCATAATCCTCGAAAAATATTCGTCTGCCAAGCTCATCTGTAGAGCTAGAAGTGCTTGAGAATCCCTCTTTTGATTCTCCTTAACTTCCTTTCTTTGTAACTCATTCAATGTGGAGATATCTGTTGGTGTTGTATATCCAACATTAACAATATCCCACAAATCTTGAGCACAAAGATAGGTCTTCATTTTGATCTTCCAAAAATCGTAGTTGTCACCACGAAAGATTGGAATTGGAATACTGCGGAATGTGTCGGCCATAGTGACGCCCGATTGTATCGAACTTAGCTCTGATACCACTGATGATAATTAGGATATGGGATAAGGGTTGGTAGTGTTTAGGATGGAAGGTTTATATGTAAGTGGTTAGTGATTTAGGCTAGAGTTTTGGATTAGTGAATGTAGGAAAAGATGTTTAATAGGGGAGTTGAAAGGCTTTGGAGATTTAGAAGAATGTTTGTTGCTTTTTTTCATTCTCAAATTGAGTTACAATGGCCCATATTTATAGGTACAAGGTGATGGTTCTAGATCCTTCAATGGATCATTCATCATCATTCTAGATTACTTCATGTTCTAGAAAATTCTACTTAATTCATGATTAAAGACTTAACCTAGACAATTCTAGATTCTTCTTAGTTTTTACATATTTTACAATTTCTATACCTTTCTAGATATTTTGTATTAATCCACAATTCTCTACATAATTCTAGAAATTTGCATTACATTTTAATACTTTAATCTCGTTTTGAAGTAAATTGATGTTTTGATGAGCTAAATGCTTTGCTTTATTATTGGTAAAACATACATACTATATGCTTCCTGTTGCTCAAAAGGACCATACAATATATAGTGTGGTTGAGTGGGCAACCAACGTCCCACATTTATTAGAAGTGGTGATGACTAAGAGTTTATAAGTGTGGATTTGTTGTGGAAAAGCTTAAGAGTAAAACTAGGTTTGTGGTGCCCCAGACATAACTCAAGTGGTAGAGGGGATAGTGGAAAGGTCTTCCAACTGAGTTTGGTTGCTGCAGGGTGGGGGTTCGAATTCTGCCTTTGACATGAATTTGACATGAATTTGATTGTTCTAGGTTATAAACCCCATAAATTTATAGATTAAAATATTAATATATTTGTTAAGATGTAAATACCCCTATATAAATTACTCCCTCCGTCCCAATAAATCGTTCACTTTTACTGTATCACGGATATTAAGAAAAAATTGATTTTTGACTAACTTTATTGACTTTTAGAAGTAATATGGTATTTTTAGGTAATAAATAAAGTATAAAGTATGTTATGTGTGGAAAGAAGGTATGTCATTTTTAAATTAATGTGTACTTTTTAGGTGTTGTATTAGGAGGGTATTTCCTTTTTAAGGGGGTGAACGATTATGTAAGACGAACAAATGAGGAAAGAGTGAACGATCTTTGGAGGGAGTATAAATTAATATTTCTTATATACACACACCACCAAGATTTGGAAGATGATACCCTTATCAATAGATTACTCAAGATGATATATATCTTTCTATTTATCTTACCAATTCTGAAGAAGCGCCACCCTTCCAAACTGCGTCTGCTCCTCAAGTTCTACCCCTTAATCTCTTATATATACCAACACACAAGCCAGCGACGAAGCTTTCAACCGCTTTCACACCATAGACAGACAACTTTACACCCGACTGATTAAGAATTTGGGTCGCGACCCGGCTGAATCGGTTCAAGAAATGGCATTCTGGATATGACTGGAAAGGGAAAACAACAGTTCGAACCTCATCAGGAAAATGCTGCTGCATTGTCTGTTTCATTACGTCTTCCTTAGAAAACTCGTTTGAAACCGCAACCCAAGCACGCTGCTGGAACTTCGTAGCAATGGAGAAAGAGTACGTTTAATGTGTAATATTGGAAATGCTTGTACATCAAGCTGGATAGTGGTCTGGTCATCACGTTCAATGTGTAAGGGAGGAAGTGTTGACACCAATTTAGATGTTTAGTGTTTAATGAGTTTGTGTTTAATTAAGAGCAAATTGGTCTAAAGTGGGATACATTTAGTAATTTGTGTATATATCTTCTAATTTTATGGGGTTTATTTAATAATTGGGGTTTATTTAATTAAATTAGAGGTGAAAATAGCCGTGCCCTATAAAATATATTTATTTAATTAGATTGAAAAAAAAAGTAATAAAAGAAATAAAAGAAGACGAGTGCGTAGAAAACCCATGATTAATTAGCATATGAATTTCATATAATTTTCCTGGCTGGCGAGGCATTGAAAGTAGTTGCCACCTACGTTTGAAAATCAAACCAAATTACTCAATATTCAATTCAAGATTATTCGATAAAAGCTCATTTGAATTCGATTTGATAAAAATATTATATAAGTTTGAACAGACTTTTATGCTTAATAAAATTAAAAGCTTAGCTTGAATTCGATTAATGAAAATAGGTAAAGTGTAAATTTATCAAACTATTCAAGCTCAACTTGTTTTGACTCGATAAAAGTTCGTTCGGACTTGACTCGATTGCTTATCAAATAAGTGCAAATATATATTTTAGAATAATTATGGGGTGCACTTGCACCTGTGCACCCCAAGTTTATAGATTAAAATAGGTAGTGGGTAGTTTTTTGTTTTTAAAAAATTAATTATTTTATTTTTTTTAATAATGATGGAGATTGAATTGTACATTAATCTATCAGTTAAGATTGTCCAAGTGCACCGGTGCACCCGATGCACCCTAGTTGGAATGTATATTTTAAAGCTCAATAATAAAACTATGCACATACAAATGAGTGTACAAAACAATAACTATGCATCGAGAGCATCGAATATATATCAACTCCACATAAAAGAGTATAAATACAGAAATCGCTAAATAGAAATATTTTTTGTCCAATAAAATAAAGGGTCTAAAATGCCATTTTATCAATCCGAAAAAATTATTTGTGTGGATTTAGTCCGATGACTTTTTTGATTGTTTAATTAACGTCCCAATTAATGTAAGAGTGCTACGTGCTGTGCACTTGACACTTTCCGGCCTAACTGAAGGTTCCAGTGAAAATCATTAACTAATTCTATAAGATACAGAACCAAAATTATAATGTTTCTTAAGACTGAATTAACCTGTTACCTGCTACTATATAGTCTATATACATGCATGTAGTGTCCACCAACTTACTAGTAATTGATAATTTTGTCGTTTGACTCTTTTTTCTTTCTTTTTTTTCACAATTGAATTAGGCTATATTTATTTTTTTATTTTTTTTTTCTCAAAATTGAATTAGGCTATATTTTATTTTAGAACATATACTATTATAATTTCACTATTATTAATTAGTTACCACTTTTTATTTATTATAATAATAGTTCACGAAAAATACATTTAAATATTATTACTTTTTCTTTATCAATTATCATTAATTAAAATGTTCACTTTTTATTTTTAAAAAATATAATTTTCATTAAATAATTTAATTGGACATTTATCGCTTTTCTTTGATCAATCACTTTTTATTAAAAATGTTATCATTTTTTATCCATCCTATAAAATTTTCAATAAATAGTTTAATGGGATGTGTATCACTTTTTCTTAATCAAATTATCACTTTTGATTAAAAATATTATCACTTTTTTTCTTACTTACAAATTATTTATGAAATAATTTAATTAATCGAATATCACTTTTCCATGTTCACATATTATTTTTTATTAAAAATATTATCACTTTTTAATTTATAAAATTTTCATGAATAGTTCAATAATAAGTGTAGCACTCTTTTTTTTATATACTTTTGAATTTTTAACTATCACTTTTAATTTTCTCATTAAGTATGATAGTATTACTTGTAATTTTAATAATTAATAAAATTTTAAAATATAGTAGTATAAGAAAAGAAAAAGATGTCACAGTTAATTAATTCCACATTTGTAATATTCATGAATGTTTCGCTTATGAGAAGTTATAATGCATGGGTGACAGGCCACACCCGCCTTTCTCATTATTTTTCATTTTACATATTATGCTAATTGATTGAGGATAATTCGTCTCACGGATGCGTGAGATTGTCTCGCACAAGACCTACCAATTTTATGATAAAGTTTTTTGTGAGGTGGGTCGACTCATCACTAAAGTATACTCCATCCGTCTCATGTTAAGGTTTACGTTTTTCATTTTGAGTTGTTTCAAGTTAAGGTTTACATTTCCTTTTTTATAAAGTTGGACCCGTACAAAACAATTACTTATTCCATGTATGACCCACACACATCATTAATACAACTACCCACTTTACATTAAATATTATTTCTCTCACCTCACTACACATTAAAATATTATATCTCTTAATTTTCGTGCAAAAAGTAAACGTCAATGTTAACACGGGACAGAGGAAGTATTTATTGTACAGATAAAGTATATTCTCTCTCTTTTTACTTAATTTTTCCAACACTTGCATTCATTGCTGGTCACAAAATTCATCCTTTAAGTATGATCGATTTCAATTTTAATCCTTTCTTTTTTTTACAATTCTCGATTTTGGTCAATTTTTGTGTGATTTTTGCTCTTTATGTCCAAATTTAGTTCTTTTATAAAGTTTAAACCTTTTTTTGTCCAATTTTTGGAAAAAAAATTGGCCAAATTCTAACGTAAAAAACTAAATTTGAAAAAAAAGAAAAGGGACTAAATTTGAATAAAAATGATCAAAATTAGACAAAAATACCAAAATTGATAATTGCAAATAAAAAATGACTAAAATAGATGAATTATGATATTTTCTTTTTCCATATATCATCAATCATCTTTTGTAGCTCGTCTAAACTTGTATCTCTTTAATTTATTTCTGGCAAATTGGATGTGCAATTTTTACATTGTTATTTTGGCAGAACGAAACGTCATTGAAAAACCCCATAATGGCAAGAAAGAAACGTGCTGATGTTGGTGTCTTTCTCTGTTTGATGGTGATCATGTTGTGTTTATTGTGGTGTTGTAACAATAATATCTGAGGAGAATTACCTCCTCAAATATTTTAATAAACTCTTCTTGTACTGTGTGTTTATTACTTCTCTTTTATCATATTCTCCATTCAAACCCAACCACCAATCATAATTTATATATGTTCGTTAAAATTAATTTCGCCTCGTAACTTTGCCCAAATGCAATTTCTATCTCAAAAGAGTTGGCTTTTTTAATTTAGTATCATATAGATTTGTGTTAAATGTCATTCCAAAATGTTATATCACCACTACGTAAGTGATCAATTTGGGGGATTCCGTCACTAACTTGACAAATTTAGTTGGACCGTTTCTATCCATAAGAAATGTATTTTTAATGCCATTTTTAAAAGTATTTTTAATAATGAAATTTAGACTTATCTTTTTCTTTTTGGGAGGAAAAAATAAATGTTATTAGGAGTTCCAGTAGTACTCTACAGATCAAAATTTACAGGTTTACAAAACAACATAACACTGCAATAACAATGAAGAGAGACCCCCAATTATTTACAAATTTGAGGAAGCAGAAGACATCGACCATCACTCTCTGGTTTCTTTCATTCAATAAACATTGTAGTTTTCTTTCTTGTATGAGTGTTTCTGTTTCAGATACTATAGGTAGCTAGAGGAGTCTTCCCCTCTTGTTTAAGTATTATGAGTGTGTAATAAATATTTTCATTCCATAAATAAATAATCTTGGGCTACTGCCCGCATGTAACCTTCCATATTTTCTGCAACCTTACTCTCCATACTTTCCGATGAGAAACAGTAGCAACATCCTGTACACCCAGTGTAGGAAATGAACCAGGGTTGTGCTGAGATCCGCTGAAGGAATGGGATTGAACCATCACACTGCGGGGCGCGTGGTTGGCTATTAGATATGGTGATATTTTAAGTTGGTTAGTTATGAGATTAATGTTATTTAATTATTTTTACGGAAGCATGATGAGTCTGATATGGTCATAATGGACTATATCTATTTTGAAACGGACGATGAAATTTGGAAGAAAATGGAGTGTGTGTATATATATATATATATATATATATATTCGAAAAAAAAATATTTATAAATTAAAATAAAAGGAAATAATTAAATTAGTATAAAATCAATTCTTGAAGTAGTAAAAGTGGGGAATTAGTCAAAAGGGGTTTATTTATTTAGAATAGAAAGTTGAGGGGCATATTTGATCCTTTATCAATAGGTAAAGGGTTTAAGTATACAAAAATTTAGTTTAGGGGTATGGATGATCCTTGGGGCAAAGAATAGGGTCCTACACTACCAAAAAAAGTATTTTTTAACAACCGAATTTACTAACTAAATTCAATCCTTTGGTAATTATCAATGGATTAGCAACAAAAATGATATTTTTGTTTTAGCAACGGAATGCCAAAGGATTTATTCTCTATTTTAGCAACGGAATTCAATCCGTTGGTAATTAACAACGGATTATCAAGGGAATCATTATATAAATTACCAATGGAATTATTAGCAACGGATTACCAACGAAATTATTTACAAACGGAATTGATTTTTCGTTGCTAAAAATTTATCAACCACCACTTTACCAATGGAATTTTATCAACGGATTCCGTTGCTAATCCGTTGGTAAGCCAATTTAACAATGGAATTAAGACTTTTACCAACGGAATATTTTTTTTTGCTAAAAAATAGGTTTTTTAGTGCTAGTTGACCCTTTTCCCTTTTTTTATTCCATTGAATAGTTGTTCTTATGTACAATTTTATTCTCTACGATACCTTCCATTCATTAATGGGTTCATCATCTTATAGTTTGTTTAATATTTGTATCACGTTGATCCAATATGCTAATTAATTATGATATTTCATAGTTTAATTAATTGTAATTAGGGTTGACCAACACTTTCTTTTTCTTTTATTCTTTTTTTAAAAAAACTAATAGTTAAGTGAGACTGCTATAATTTTTCTTAAATGGTTATCACTTTTGATTGAAGGGACTATCATATTTGATTATATTATCTCTTTATCTTTTATTTATGGGTTAACTGCGCAAAAAAAACTACAAACTTTATCCTATAGCAAATTAATTCGCAAAATAGAACATTATATTTAATTATTGTTGCAAAATACACCCAATTTGTGACTAAAAGTAGGCAAAAATTATTATTATTATGTGTATTGTGGATAGTTGTATTAGAGGGTGTTAAATCGTTTAATACTTAATCAATACTTAATCAAGTCACTCTAACACGCCCCCTCACATGCAGGCGGTGTTAATTTTTTGCCTCAAACCTTGCATGTGGAATTTTTCATAAATGGATGGCGGTGGGCTTCGAACCCTGGATCTTTGTTAACCATGTGTTCTGATACCATGTTAAATGACCAACTCATCTAAAATGTTAAGCTTATAGAGAGGAGAGTCGTTTAATATTTAATTAAGATAGTTAGAGGTCTTTTACTAAAAAGGGGAAATTGATACCATTAAACTAAAAGTCCAAAATGAAAAATTGATATCTTTAAACTGATAGAAGAATTACTTCTCTTTTCAAATACTCCATCTGTCCCGGTCAAATAGCTACGTTTGACTGCATAAAGCTCTCACAAAAGCTACTGTAAATACATCTCTTTGCTTAGTATGGAGGGAGTACTTAATTGCTTCCTAACTTTCATTTGCTAGCCGTGCACATGATCATACAAGACCATCAGTATTCTTTTTCCAAAATAAATTGCAGTTTTGTGGGATTCAAGTTTCAACGTTAATAATATGAATTATTCTTGTAAGGTTGGAAAACCCCTTATATTCTACTACTTTTTATATGAATTATATTTTTTCTGATATATATATATATATATATATATACTGTAAATCAGGGTGCTTAGTGAATTCTGAACCATTTTGTTTTATAAGTTGAAAAGATAATTATATCCTTAAATATTTAATTTATTTCCTAAAAATAAACATTAAACCCAAGACTATAACAAAACAAAAACTCAGTAGGGTTCAAGTTGAACCCGTGCAAGAAGCATAAAAATATTGAGTCATGCTTGCCAAATGCTCTCAGCTACCTTCTATTCATTAATGGATTCATGGTTTTATAGTTTGTTTAATTAATATTTATAATTGGCATGCACGTGGATATTCTTACATGCCAGAAATTGTTTGACTTCATAGTTTAAAAAATTTCAGGGATTTCTTCGAATAAACAAAATTGAATCCCGAAGCGTCGTTAGGTTTGACCAATATTTTTTTTAATTTAATTTATTTTACCGTTATTTATTAAGCTGTTCTTATGCACTTTTGTTGATAAAGGATTAATATTTTTTTTGGACAATTGGTTGGTATTTACCGATCACTCTAAAATCCTTTGGTAAAAGATTTTTTGTTTATTTTTTATTGAGAGTATTACTAGACTACAAGTTACTACTAGTTAGTACGGAAAAGAAAAGCAATAAATCTAGCTTATAATAAACCTGGCCATGAAAATTAAATCAACTTTATGAAATTTCGGGTTGATCTCTTGTGCGCCGGGCGAACAATATGTCTAAGGTATAATACTCCCTCCGTCCCGGGTATTTTTACCCATTTGTACGGGCACGGAAATTAAGACGTTTTATTTTTTTAATATATAATGTAAGAGAAAGTAGGGATAAATTAGTAATTTAAAAAAAAAAGTGAATAAAGTTATTAGGAATGATGAATAATGTGTAAAAGAGTAATTAAAGTTGTTGGGATTGTAAAAAGTAGGCAATAAAATATTATGTATTTTTGCTAAAAATAGAATGGGTAAAAATACGTGGGACACCCCAAAATGGAAAGTGAGTAAAAATACGTAGGACGGAGGGAGTATTTTATTTTAAAGGATATGCATTTTATTTTATAAAAGTATTATTTCTTCGATAAAAGAGTTAGTTGAAATATGAATAGTATTAATATTTGAATTAATTTTTTTAAAAATTAAAGAGTATAAATTTTTATACGAAACAAGTCGCTTAATTCCCGTATTTTTTTATTGAAAAAGGCTCCTTGTTCCGTGTTTGTAGTGGGTTTAGTATGCCCCGCCAAAACAAAACGAGGGCTCAACGATATTTGTTCCAGCCGTCTTTGCGAGAGGCAGTTCCGGCGGTCAAAAAGTACTCTAAACTTTGCAGCATATCTGCTCTTGAATAAGAATTGCTTCGGTAAGCCAATCCCGCACTCTTCTGCGTCCTTATTTGCCTGAAAGCGGATCAAGGTCTGGGCGTAGATTTGTAACTAGTATCCTCGCTAGGGAGAAGATTCAAGGAGGAATCAAAGCGGATACTGGAGTGGGACCCTCCATAGCATCGGGTGACCAAGTATGCGATCCTATCTGTGCAGATTTCCCAACAGCACCAATAAGAAGTAAAATACAAGGATAATACATTTCTTATTAAGGGTACAACTTTTTTAAGCCATCAGATGGGGGTGCCCGATGCGCCCGAAGACATAAATTTTATCCTTTAATAATATATATATATATATATATATATATATATATATATATATATATATATATATATATATCATATCTTTTTACTTTATTCGAAAAGATCATATAATTATTAGGACATTCATTTTCGTCCTAAACTTTGATCAGTTTTACTCCGATTTCGTCCCAAACAATATTTTTTTTACCAATTTCGTCCCATAACATTGTAAAAGCACCGATTCAGTCTCATCCCCATAGAACAAAAATTGAACATTTTTAAGTTAAAAGGACCATTTTAGTGATAATTTAAAAATTATGGGATTATTTTGAAGAAATTAAGTTTTTAGGATTATTTTGAATAAAATAAATTTGTATAGAATGATTTTGATTTAAAGTCAGTATTTGATTTATTTTTTATTTAAAGCCTTATTGTTATTATCGCAAAAAAGGAGAGAAAAACGACATCAATATAAGAAAAAATAGTTAAATGAATGGTAGCATCTAATGACGAAGCTATCGGAAAGATTTTACTATACTATTTATAATAAAATAGATAGAAATCCGAAAGAAATTAATATTCAGAATGGTGTGAACAGATTCAGAGGCGATTTAATGTTGATAATACATTCTAAATATATGCTAGTGGATTGGAATTAATGTTTCATTTTGCCAACTTTCTACAGAATGAGATGGGGAGAATTTAATGTGCTGTCAAAGATTGGAATTTTGAAGTGCTTTATATATATATATATATATATATATATATATATATATATATATATATATATATATATATATATTAATTTACAGTCAAACTGTGCTGTCATTATTTAATATTGCAAGTGTTAAGGAACCTTGTGATTTGGGGTTACCCCATATTAATAAAAATTTGCTTGATAAAAAAATAATAAACAAAATAAAAAAAATTAAGATTACTGTTAGAAATAATAAACTTGATTTAGAGAGTTATAGAAGCTTCAAGAATAATGTATTGTTGGAAATAATTCATTAATCCAAATACTTTAATCCCTAACATGATTCGACAAGATTCATAAAATAATTAAATAGAGAAATACCTGAATCCACTGATCTTCTTATGCGGAATTAAACGGAAGATCAGCAACAGGTTTAAGGTCTTCCTCAACTAAGCCTCTGGATTCCATCAGGACCTTCGTAATCTCTTCAGATGGGGAAAGAGAGAATTGTGTACAACTTAGTATCGGGAACCATAACCTAGGGTATCTATATATATTACTCAAAACAGGCCACCCATAATCACCTGATTAGTAATATTGAGCATCTACTCATTGGCCCATATCAAACAAGTATAGTCCATGGGCTTTTACTTTAATTTAATCACTTAATTAAGCCTAATATATTATTTGAATAATTAATATAATTGAATATTAATATATTGCCCATAATTAAATAATATAGGAAATATAAATTTCCTAACAATCTCCCACTTGGGCTATATATTACTTTCCGAAGACAATTATATTAAGAATCCTTAAGTGCACAACTTTATACTATTCATTCAGACTACCTCCAACAATCTGGTCCATCTCATATACCAACAATGGAATTACCGCGGCATTCACCACATTATTATTCGTGGTTAAACCCCGACAATCACCATATTAATATACTTAATGACATAGATCAAATATGGTGAGTAGCATGGAAATTACATGCAAAATGTGATTAACAACATGTCTATTTCCAATAGGTCAAACTTTAGTGAGATCAATCCACAATGCAAATATCACAAAATAGAAATTAACTTAAGTAATTCAGAACAAACCAAAATGTCATTAACTTTATTCTATAGAATTCCAAATGTTTCAAATCTGAAGTTCAATACATAGAATATAAACTCCCACTAAGCTAAGGTAACATCAGAAATAACACCCATTTGAGCAGTATGCTCATGAAACACCTTCGGGGTTAATGCCTTAGTTAGTGGATCTGCTAGCATGCTATATGTTCCTATGTGTTCAACAGTAATTTGTTTATTCTGAATTCTCTCCTTAACAACAAGGTACTTAATTTCATTGAATTTTAATTTAGTTGCACTTCTGTTGTTATTGGAGTATAGCACTGCTGAACTATTGTCACAACACATTTTCAACAGTCTTTCGATACCATCAACCACACGCAGCCCAGTGATAAAGTTCCGCAACCATAATGCATGATTAGATGTTTCATAACAAGCAATGAACTCTGCAGCCATGGTGGAAGAAGCTACAAGAGTCTGTTTAGCAGACTTTCAAGAAATAGCTCCTCCAACCAATATAAACACATAACCCAATGTGGAACGCTTGCTATCTAGACATCCAGCATAATCGGAGTCAGAGTATCCAACGATCTCCAAATTCTCCAATCTCGGATAAGTGAGCATATAATCCATTGTTCTCTTTAAATAACGCATTACGCGTTTGGCCGCTTTTCAGTGTTGCTCTCCTGGATTGCTTAAATACCTCCCCAAAACTCCCACTATAAATGCTATATCGGGACGAGTGCAAACTTGAGCGTACGTAAGACTTCCTATTGCCGACGCATAAGGAATCTTTTGCATCTCATTTTTCTCATGATCATTGTTGGGGCATTGCTTAAGACTGAATTTTTCTCTCTTAGCCACAGGGGTGTCTAGTAGTTTGCTTCCTTTCATGCCGAATCTTCCTAAAACCATATTGATATAGCTCTTTTGCGATAATCCAAGGATACCTCGAGAACGATCTCTAAGTATTTGGATTCCTAATACAAAAGAGGCGTCACCAAGTTCTTTTATTTCAAATTTCTTTATAAGAAATCTCTAAGTGTCGTGCAATAACCTATATCATTACTTGCCAAAAGAATATCATCGACATACAAAATCAAGAAGACATATTTACTCCCACTGAACTTGCAGTATACACAATCATCAATAACATTTACCTCAAAACTTGTGATACCATTGATGGGATGCTTGCTTGAGACCATAGATAGATTTCTTTAATTTGTACACTGTAGACTTTGCATCTCCGAAGATAAAGTTCTCAGGTTGTGCCATATAAATGGTTTCCTCAATGTCTCCATTGAGAAAAGCAGTCTTTACATCCATCTGGTGTAGCTCCAAGTCAAAATAAGCTACAAGTGCCATGATAGTTCTGAATGAGTCTTTTGAAGAAATTGGAGAGAAAGTCTCTTTGTAGTCAACGCCTTCCTTTAGAGTGAAGCCTTTAGCAACTACACGAGCCTTATATCTTTCGATATTACCTTTTGAATCCCTTTTTGGTTTTAAATATCCATTTACAACCAATGGGTTTCACACCTTTAAGCAATTCGACAAGATCCCAAATGTCATTGTCACTCATAGACTTCATCTCATCCTTCATGGCGTCAATCCATCTTTGAGAGTTAGAACTGCGCATGGCTTGACCAAAAGTGACGGGGTCATCTTCGGTCAAATCAACGCTATCCTCATGTTCATGTAGAAATACTATGTAATTATCTGAAATAACATTTCTCCTCTCTCTAGTGGATCTCCTTAATGATACTTCTTGAGGTGGTTGAGTTTGTTCTTCAGCTAATAGAGGAAGGATTTCAATGTTGTCTTGATTTGGAATAATATTTTTCATATGAATCTCTGGAGTTGTTTCTTGAGAAATGATTGGTAAAGTAACCAAATCATCGTCAACTCCAGAATCTTCTTCAAGGACAACCTTCCTCATAATCTCTTCCCTCCCAAACTCAATATCCTCAAGAAATTTAGCATTTCCCATCTCGAAAAAGGTTCTTGATGTGGGATGGTAAAACTTAAAATCCTGTGAATGCTCCGAGTAACCAACAAAATAGTAGCTTACTGTTCTTGATTCCAGTTTTCCTTCATGTGGGTTATAAGGCCGCGCTTCAGCTGGACAACCCCAAATGTGTAAGTGCTTAATGCTAGGTTTCTTGCCTATCCAAAGTTCATAAGGGGTTTTGGAAACTGCTTTACTTGGTACTCTATTGAGAATGTATATTGCTATTTTCAAGGCTTCTCCCCAAAGAGACTCTGGCAAGGAGAAATGACTTATCATACTCCTTACCATATTCTTAAGTGTCTGATTCTGATGTTCAGCAACACCATTCATGCGAGGAGAACCTGGCATAGTGTATTGCAGAACAATTCCACATTCTTTGAGGAAAAGTGCGAAGGGTCCTGGACGTTGTTCTCCTGATCCATCAGATTTGATCACCTCCATGATCAGATTTGACAGTCTTAATTTTCTTACCAAGTTGAAGTTCAGCTTCAGCTTTGAAAGATTTGAAAACGTCCAATGATTGAGATTTCTCATGAATCAGATATAGGTAGCCAAAACGAGAGTAGTCATCTATGAACGTGATAAAGTAACATTGCCCATTCCATGATGCCGT
Source organism: Pogostemon cablin (assembly GCA_023678885.1). Classification (NCBI taxonomy): domain Eukaryota; kingdom Viridiplantae; phylum Streptophyta; class Magnoliopsida; order Lamiales; family Lamiaceae; genus Pogostemon; species Pogostemon cablin. Next base: position 18,413,269 of record CM042990.1, read on the forward strand.
AGGGAATGAACCACATATATCAGTGTGAATAAGTTCTAAGACTTCTTTAGCTCTTTTGGCTTCTAATTCCTCATATTAGTTTGTTTCCCTTTTATACATTCAACGCAGACTTGAAAATCTACAAGATTTAAGGGATTAAAGATTCCATCAGACACAAGCCTTTGAATTCTTTGTTTAGAAATATGGCCTAAGAGCTTGTACCACAAAATGGCAGAATCCTCCAAAAATTTTCTCTTTGTACCTCTTGAATATGTTTGCAGAAAAACATTATTGGAATTTATAAGATCAAGCATGTAAAGATTATCAATTAAATGGCCATCACCAATAAAATTAGAATTTTGAAAGAGACATACTTTATTATTTCCAAAAGACCAGGAAAAACCCAGTTTATCCAAAATAGAAATAGAAACCAAATTCCGTCTAAAAGACGGCACAACAAATATCTCAAACAAGTCTAAATAACATCCACTCTTTAAATGCAATCTAAAGGTTCCAATAGCCTCTACTGCAACTTTATTGCCATCGCCCACAAAGATGAATCTTTCAGCATCATTTGGCAGCCAGCAACTCAGGTAACCCTTCAAAGACATACTTATGTGAGTAGTAGCACCAGAATCTACCCACCAAGTATCTTTAGGTACAAAGTATAAATTAACCTCAGAACAAACCAAAGTAAGAGGCATACCCTTCTTAGCACGCCATGCAACATACTTGAGCAATTTTTCTTAAAATGATCCCGCTTCTTGTAGAAGTGGCATCTATCATCCTTAGGTTCAACATTTTGCTTCTTCTGCTCAGAAGCAGCAATCACAGTACCCTTCTGCTCTGAAGCAGCAACCACAGTACACTTAGGTCGATTTCTTTTCTTGCCTTGAGCATTTGCAGCCAAGTGAGCACTTTCAGTTCTATCTCTCTGCACTCTCTCTTCCTTTTGCACACAGTAAGATATAAGCTCATTAAGGGACCATTTGTCCTTTTGAGTATTATAACTCACTTTGAATTGCCCAAAGTGTGCTGGAAGTGAGATGAGAACCAAGTGCACAAGCAAATCATCAGACATGTCTAACTTGAGTGACTTAAGCTTTGATGTGAGATTAGACATCTCCATGATGTACTCCCTTATGTTCCATTTGCCTTTGTACCTCATGGAGACAAGTTAAGCCAAAAGACTACTTGCCTCCACCTTTTCATTTTTGGTAAAATACTGCTCAACAGTATCAAGGAACGATTTGACATTTTTGCTCTCAGTAATAGAGCCCCTAAATGCCTCCGGAATGGAGCTTCATGATCATCATACACATTCGATCTGACCGATCCCACTTTTCAATTTTAGCCTCATTTGGATTTTCAACAGTAGCAGTGGGTCGTTCAGACCGAAGAGCCAGATCCAAATCCTTACAGCCAAGAACAATCTCAAGTGTCTCTTTCCAGGTCTTGAAGTTTGTCCTATTAAGCATTGGGATATTATTGACTTGTTGAGAGAAGTTAGGAGCTGCAGCAACAAAAACTAAATAGAGAACAAATTAAGTATACTCATAAAACATTCATGTCATAAAGCAAATCATGAACGAATAAGTAAAACAAATTGAGGACCCATCTCAAGACACCAAGTGTAACATTAACCTCGTCTATGGACAAAAATTAACTACAGTGGTAATCTTGGTGCAACAATCAAGTATTGACAATATGTTCTGTCAAACAACAGTCTATTTATGGACCGACTAATGTTCACATGAACAATTCAAAAAATTATCACATACTTATCATCACATGTGTGTTATTATTCTATCAAACTGTGCCTACCTATGGGCCGAACACAGAACACATGAATAAATCCACACCCATCTATGTAATATCAATAAAATCTTTCTCCATACAGAGATTGCTTTGGCAACATGGTGCTTCAATTGACTAAATTAAAAAATTACTAGACTAACTAAATAAATATTTAAAATATTAAATTTAATTAAACGACATTAAACTGTCTTTCCAATTTAAATAAATTTATTATGGGTTCTGAATGAGATTCATATTCCCTTACTAAAACAATTTAATTGGCAGAATATAAATTTAAATTATTGCACTGCCACATCATTACTGGACAATATGCAGGGAAAAAAATTAACAGAATTCAATCAAGCACGCTGGATCCATGCAACAAAAAAGGAATAATCCACATGTAATAATTTAATCAAATTTAATTATGCTGTAAAAGCAATAACAACGAATAATTCACATGTAATTATTCAATCAAATTAATTACGATGTACACAGGATCCATGTAATAAATTTGTTCAAAACATATTTTAAAATACTTGCAGATTGAGATGTACACTGCCACATGTAATAAAATTATTCAAAACATGTTTTAAAATTCTTGCAGATTGAAATCATCAATTGAGACCACTTATATCAATATATAATCCACATTTAATATTGAAACCCATTATAACAATTAAATAATCCATAGGCAATAATTAATGGATGAAGTAGGTCTAATTAACCAAGAACTCATGACTCAGAAGTACGAAATATCATTACAGAATTGTACTTTTAATGAATCTCATTAGTAAAATAATTCATTTAATTCTACTTCGTAATGACTCAAAAATATGTACTCTTAAAATTTCGTAAAACACTTCCGAACAATTAACCAAAATTCTCAAACAATTTGTCAGATATAAAAAAATTCATTTCACATCATGATCCCAACAGAAAAATTAAGATCAAAGCATAGTTATACAGATCTCAGAGAATCACATATAGGGTGGCTCTGATACCACTTGTTGGTAATAATTTATTAATCCAAATACTTTAATCCCTAACATGATTCAACAAGATCCATAAAATAATTAAATAGAGGAATACCTGGATCCATTGATCTTCTTATGCGGAATTAAACGGAAGATCAGCAACATGTTTAAGGGCTTCCTCAACTAAGCCTCTGGATTTCCTCAGGACCTTCGTAATCTCTTCAGATGGGAAAAGAGAGAACTGTGTACATCTTAGTGTCGGGGACCATAACCTAGGTATCTATATATATTACTCAAAACATGCCACCCATAATCACCTGATTAGTAATATTGGGTATCTACTCATTGATCCATATCAAACAAGTGTAGTCCATGGACTTTTACTTTAATTTAATCACTTAATTAAGCTCAACATATTATTTAAATATTAATATATTGTCCATAATTAAATAATATAGGAAATATAAATTTTCTAACATGTATGACGTGATAGAAGGTTTGAGATAATGTACAGAATAAACTAGAAGGTGGAGATAGTAGGACATTAAGAAAATGAGAAAAAGATCTAGAATAATGTGGATGAAGGAATGATCTAGAATAATGACATGTGATCAAATAGAAGAATTATCTAGATTTATTAGGATGAAATTAGTGTAAAATTATCTAGAAAGTTGAAGATTGTACTATTGAGTAGTATAAATAGGTAATGTGATGTACCATTTTGATGTAGAAGAAATACAACCAACAAAGTTGATTATTCCAAACCTTGTTCTCTTCCTCAAATTTCTTCTATCATATTTTGTTCACCCAACTCACAAATTCCTACACCCATCCACAAATACCTACACATATCCCTCCAACCTTTTACTCCTACAAAGTGGTATCTGAGCCATAAGATCCTCCTGTGAGAGATGGCTAGCAACCTTCAATTCTTTCAAGTCCCGTTGCTCAACAAGAGCAACTTTGATAATTGGATTATCAAGATGAAGGCGTTCCTAGGCGCTTATGATGTTTGGAAGATTGTAGAGAAAGGGTACGAGCAACCGGAAGACGAGGCGACACTATCTCAACAACTAAAGGATAAGTTGAGAGATTCAAGAAAGAGTGACAAGAAGGCTCTCTTCCTCATCTACCAAGCTTTGAGAGATGATGACTTCAAGAAAATTTTGAGTGCAACTACCGTCAAGGAAGCATGGGATAAGTTCCAAGTATCATGCAAAGGTGCCGATCAAGTTAAAAAGGTACGCCTTCAAACTTTAAGAGGAGAATTTGAGTCTCTACATATGAAGGAGTCCGAATCTATTTCGGATTATTTTACAAGAGTTTTGACGGTCTCAAATCAAATGAAAAGAAATGGTGAAAAATTGGAGGATGTTAGAATAATGGAGAAAATATTACGTTCATTGACTCCCAAATTTGAGCATATTGTGGTAACTATTGAGGAGACTAAAAATTTGGAGGAGATGACAATTGATCTCTTAATGGGGTCGTTACAAGCTTATGAAGAGAAACAAAAACGAAAGCAAGATATGATGGAGCAATTGTTAAAATTGCAAGTGAGTGCAAAGGAGAAAGACGAAGGCCCAAGTAGCGGTCAGAGTCGTAGCCAAGGACAAGGTCGAGAGGCCATAGATGTGGACGAGGGAGCTATGGAAATCATGGAGAGAGAAAAGCATTTGGTCGAGGAAGGAGCAACAAAAAATTGAGGTACGATAAATCTTCTATAAAATTCTATAATTATGATAGATTTAGGCATTATGCTTCCTAGTGTTGGAAAGCAAACAAAAAGTTCAAGAGAAGGCCAACTTCGTTGAGAGCAAGAAGGAAAAAAATGCTAGTGTGCTCTTGGCGTACAAAGGAGAAAATGAAAGACAAGATGATACTTAGTACCTCGATACTGGAGCGAGCAACCACATGTGTGGCAAAAGGAGCATGTTCGTGGAGCTGGATGAATCAGTAAGTGGCAATATCTCATTTGGTGATAATCTAAAATTCCGGTAAAAGAAAAAGGGAAAATTTTGATTCGCTTAAAAAATGGAGGTCATGATTTTATCTCGAATGTTTATTATGTGCCCAACATGAAAAATAATATTTTGAGTTTGGGACAACTTTTAGAGAAAGGTTACGACATTCACTTGAAGAATTATAACCTTTCAATAAGAGATAAGGAAAATAATTTGATAGGGAGGGTGCCAATGTCGAAAAATAGAATGTTTCTACTAAATATTTGGAATGATGTGGCAAAATGTCTTAAAGCTTGCTTTAAGGATAAGTCTTGGTTATGGCACCTACGGTTTGGGCACTTAAATTTTGGAGGATTGGAGTTGTTATCAAGGAAGGAAATGGTAAGAGGATTACCATACATCAAGCATCCGGACCAACTAGAAGGTTGTATACTCGGGAAGCAAGCTAGAAGACCATTCCCAAAGAAGTCAACCTCGCGTGCAAAGAAGCCGTTGGAGTTGATCCATGCCGATGTGTGTGGGCCAATCAAACCAAGCTCTCTTGGTGATTAGCCATATTTTAGTTGGGATGACCAATTCAACAATTTATCGAACCACAGGGAGGTAGGTACTAGTGCTTAAGCGATCTCACGTTTCTTGTAATTTTATAGAGACAAATCATCAAAGGGTTGAATGTTGAACAAGTAAATAACAATAACCAAAGCAAACAAGCAATAATTAGCAAACAAGTTAGATAAGTGAGGGGTGGTTTTCCAATTAAGTAAAAGTGAGATTAACAAAAATTAAGAAGTGAAAATTCTAGGATACATGCATCAAATTTATATGAATCATGAGTATAAGACTAAGGGCCAACACTAAGCTCACCTAAACTCCCTCTCGAGATGGATAGGATATGAATCTCAATTATCTCAACAGATTGGTTCTCACTCAAACATTTCCAACTAGGCACTAAGCTTGAAATGAGAGTCCCTTCACACAATTAATCAATATCTCGATCAAACCAATCACATGTTCTATCAAAGGGTTCTAAATTCTAAAGGATTTCTCAATCTCTTTACAATTTATAATGCACATGAAGTGTTTGATAAAATAATTCACTCAATTATCCTAAGATATAATTGATTTCTCAATCTAATCACATATTTAGAACAACTAAACACACAAATCATCATAAACCTCAAGATCTCAAGCATCAATGATAGAAAATTCATTTACCCAATCAACATATGAATTAAAATACACAAATCCCCAAAATTATCCAACAACTCTCATGTTGCTAATCTCACAAGGGAGATTAGCCTACCATATTCATAAGAACATTAATATAGACATTAAGATCCTTAAAAAACATGATAAACAATAGGATTCAATACAAAAGTTGGATGAAAACTCCCTTGGATGCCTCCAATGGCGATCTTCTTCTTCCCCTTGCAATCTTCCTCTCTTCCTTGCTTCTTTTCCTCAATTGGATGAAATTTTTGATGGTGGGATAAAGGTAGATGGTGTGGATGAAGAGTGGATGAAGATGATGGTGTAAATGGAGGAAATAGTGTGTGATGTGTGTGTGCAGCCTCAAACCCACGAAAATCTGATGAAATATTGAAGTATTGGGTATTTATACCCCTTGGGAAGCCTCTAGAAGGATTCTGATTTTTTTTTAATTTTTGCAGCTACACGGCCCGTGTACGGTACACTGGTCGTGTACTGAACACGGCCGGCCGTGTGCGGTACAAGGCCACAGGGGTGGCCGTGTAGGTGTTTCGGGTGACGGAACTCAGCCAACCCTTACAGGGCCGTGTTCGGTACACGACCCATGTAGGTGCTGGCCGTGTTCGTGCTGCCCCTGTTTTATCTTCTTCTGTTTTGGCCCGTTCTCCCTCGTTTCAACTCCGAATTGAGATCCGTTTTTTTCTACATCTTCCTTTTCGCTTCTAGATTCTCTTTTTACCTAGAAATCATATGTTTAAGCTCATTCCCACATATCTCCATAAAAATACTAAACACAACCAAATAGAACATAAATACGGATAAAATAACACGAAAACACACATAAAAAGACACTAAAATTTAGGTGAAAATATCACTCATCACACCCCCCAAACTTAAATTGTTGTGTATCCCCGAACAACGAAAATGATAAACCAAGGAGAGTGATTTTCACCTAGGAAAAGACTAAACGAACATAAGCAATAACACATCAATAGCAATAAGAATCACAATTTATGCTAAGTCATCCTACAACATTAGAATCATAACATGCAAAAAAAATTAACAAGTTCAATCACAAAAGAATAATAGTGTAATATAGTCCCTTTTAGTTCAAGCCACACATAGGTTATAAATGTCACTCAACACCCTTTAAAGTGGTAAAACAACTCTCATCAATTGATTGGCTCGACTCGCTATAAGCTTGCTCGTGGACTACATTCACAAACCACCAAAGTTTCCATTAGTGATCAAAAAGGTCTTTTTATTTGGATGTAATGATAGGCTCTTTGGTAGGGTAGGAAGAATATGGGTAATAATGAGTAATCAAGTGTAAGTAATCAAAGAGATGGCCAATTTCTCCAACTTCTTCACTTCTCTTTCTTCCTTTATTTTCTTTAATGATCAAAAGCACTATTCGTCAACTTTCCTTGGATTGAGCTTTTATAAATCATGCTTCTTTCTTTGGAATTTTAAGTACTTGAGCGTATTATTGTTGCTTTGCTCATTTTCTTGTTTTGAGGTTGCATGTTCATTCTTGTTTTTGCTCTTTTTATCCTTTTTTTCTTACTTGTTTACCATTTCCTTTCTTCGTTTTGCTTTCTCATCAAACATTTCTAGCTACCATCTCCTCAATCACCACACAAAGGGTATATATATATATATATATATATATATATATATATATATATATATATATATATATATATATATATATATATATATATATATATAAGGCTTTAAGTGGGTAATCAAGGCTTGTAATGCGCTAAATTCTTAAGAAATAAGCTTAAAGGCTCAAAGTGGTTGACTAGGGATGATGTTCAAGGTATGAAAATATTTGGCAATGACTATTAATGACAAGGATGGCCTTAGATCATGTCACTAATCTCACTAATTGGGCTCATTCCTATAGTCTTTGAGCAAGTTCTAGCTTATCAAACACAACCAATCCACTCATGAAGAAGTACCATGTATGCATGGTTGAGGCTCAAATTCTCACAAGCTTATATTTTGGACCTTAAGGAACTTATTAAACCACATTCATCTCAAAATTAAACAAGTTAAGTAAAACATGTCACAATTTGAAAGTGTAGAGATTCTTAATCATAACTTGTCATCACTTATCACCAAAACATATCATCGCTCACATTCAAAAACGACTTACGACATCCCAAAACAAACCACCAAACAACCCTAGACAAAAATAAGAAAACACACAAAAAATAAAATAAAGACACAACAAACAAGAAACAACCAAAAATACATAACATGCAAAAACAAAAAAAACCATCCTTCATATGAAATTTAAGCAAACATTCATATCATCCATGATAATTAAGCTCACAAACATCCCATCCTTAATTAAAAAGAAAATCCTAAGTTATGAAAGTAAACCTCCCACAAACATAACACATGAAGCAACATGCTAATCACATCAATTCAAATTAAATCAAATTATGCTAAGCACATAAAAGTGTAGGGTGTAGAATAAACTCCCTCAATAGGCATTTGGTAGTAGAAGTTTTTGGCTCCGAGCTCAATTCATGCTTCCAATACCCTTCATACATGCTCAACAAAACCATTAGCTCAACAATTTCATTAAAAATATGGATCATCATGCACTTCAACACAACCATACGGACCAAAATCATACCAAACTTATGAGAAAAATTTTAAAATTGAGTCAATTTTACAAGAATCACACACTCAAGTAGTGAGTCACACCACACACTCTCCCCCCAAACTTAAATTGAAACAAGAGTTTCGAGTTAAGTTTGCAAAAAATGATGGGACTTACCCTTGTAGTTTCCATTAATGATCTTCTTGTGGAGGAGCAAACGCATCCAACGAATTAAACCATGTCCACCACGTACTAGCCCCCCCAAACTTAACTCGAGATAAGAGTCAAGAATTAAGTTTGCAACAAGTGATGCGACATGCCTACTCGAATCCATGAAGCACTTCTCTTTTCTTCACTATGCCTTTCTCACAAGCACCATCCACCTACAAGACCAAACAATAAAACAAGCATCAAAAGATAAAAGAATGAGTTGTCTCCCATTTAGCGCTAAGTTTAACGTCTTCAAGCCGAACAGAAGTTTACGATCATTGGACCATAGGATGGTCCATCACACTCTCTCCTAGCATCCTCACTTTGAACATTTGCTTAGCCTTCTTTTTATCCACAAGTTCCACTTCACCATTCTTACTTACAAGCATCAAATCGTCATCAAGAAGTGATTCTATTCGACTTCCTCTTTCTCCTTTGTCTAATTTCCAATCGAGCTCCCATGCCTTCATCTTATCAACACCACAAGAATATAAGTTAGAATTTGACATTTTCATATAATTATGAAGAAATAAATTTAAGTTATCAAAGAGAATAGAGTCATGATCCATAAGATCATCCGGAGGCTTCAAATGAGACTTGACTCCTTTTTCCTTATTACACAAGAATGTGACACTTTTTCCTTTTGAGCTCAAGGATAACTTTTCTCTACCAACATCAATTTTTGCTCTTCCCATCACTAGAAATGGCCTTCCCAAAATGAGTGGAACTCGAGGGTCCGCCTTCACTTCTAACACCATGAAGTCGACCTGGAAAGCTAGCCCTTTCACTTTCACCTCCGCGTCTTCAACGATCCCTAGTGGCTTCACAACTTTTCCATTTACTACGGATAGTAGTAGGCTTTAGCTTTCCAATTTCAAGGTCTTTGAACGTGGCATGAGACATCACGTTGACGCTCGCCCCTAAGTCACAAAATGCGTCAAGAGTGCTTTTACCTTCAAAATCACAAGGGATTATGAACTTCCCCGGATCACCAACTTTCGTAGGCCCCCTTTTTGCATCGATTCACTTACTTTGGGTTGCTTTTCTTTTCTTTCCTCCTCATACTTCTTCTTTAGATTCTTCACATGTTCCTCAAACTTCTTTTTCTTCTCCTCTTTTACAAACATTTGTGGATAAAAAATAGGGAATGGAGTGATCAGAATACCCCAATAGTCACACGTGTACTCCTCTTCTTTCACCTTCTCCTCCGCTTTCTTTTCCTCTTGCACCCTTCTCCACTTAGGTATCCACTTAGGCTCCTTTTTTTTTCTTAGCTATCTCTTCATTTTCTTCACCAACCTTGCTTGCCACCAATCCTTCTTCAACCTTTCATTCCTCTTCCATTTCAACAAACAAACATTGAGCTTTCGGATTGACTTCGGTTGTGGCTGGAAACTTTTCTTTTTGTTGAGTGCTCAAGGCACTTGCAATTTGTCCCACATTATACTCCAAAACTTTAACTCTCTTTTCATTTGCTTCTTCAGACTTTTTCAAAGCTTCATCTCGAGCTTTGTTAGATGCGATCAATTGTTCAAGTAACTCATCAATCGATGCTATTCCCTCATTATTCGGTGCCTTGACCCCCAGTTGATATCCCGGAGGATAAGCAACTGCATTGCTCGTATTAGAGTAGGAGAAGTTCCCTTGCCTTTGTTGTTGTGGGTATGAGCTTCCTCCACCTTGATTTATGAAACCTCCTTGTCTCGGTGGGTAGTTTTCTTGACTTTGGTTGAAACTACCTTGGAAATTATTTTGGTAATTCCCTTGGTAGTTTCTTCATTGCATGTATAACACATCTTCCACACGTGGCATAGAGTTGGCCCATTGTTCTCTATTCACAATATTCGGAGGAGGCACACCTTGTTCAACTTGTAGCCCTTCAACCATATTTGTTCCTTGATTATTCATACCTTGGTTCAAGCTCATTTGTTTCATGACCTTCGCCACTATCTTTTCCATGTTTGGCATACTTGGATAAACACTAGCACTCTTCACACTAAATTGTTGCCCTTGATCAAAACTCTCAAAACCATAGCATCCACTTACCCTCTCCGATGGTCATTGGTAGACTTTTATGGCAATCTCATCAAATATCCTTATAGCCCTTTTTGGAGTGACACCTAATACAGATCCACCCTCCAAAGCATCAACAAACACTCTTTGACCATTCACTAATCCTTGATAGAAAAATCCAACTTGTTGATTCTCCGAAAAACTGTGTTGTGAACACTTGCGTAGCATATCCTTAAATTTTTCCCATGCCTCGTAAAAACTCTCTTGAGGCATTTGCTTGAATTGAGTAATCAAGCTCTTCATTTAGAGTGTCTTAGAAGGTGGAAAGTACTTGTTCAAAAACATTTGTGCAAGCTCATCCCAAGTATTACACGTACCCGGGGTAATGGTGGATAGCCATGTTCGAGCTCTATCCTTCAATGAAAATGGGAACAACCTCATCCCTATACAATCCTCACTCACCCCGTTCATCTTCACCGTATTAGCAATCTCAATGAATTGAGCTAAGTGTGCATTCGGATCCTCATTTGGAGTTCCATTAAATTGTTGGTCTCTCACCATAGAAATCAAGCCCACTTTAATTTCAAAGTTGTTGGCATTGATTGATGGTCCATCATATGTGGCATCGCCCTCGGAATAAAGAAATCTCGAATCACCCTTTGATCATTATGAATTCCATGTTGCACCAGAGATGGTGGTGGTAGTACGAAAGCTTGTTGAGGAGGTGCATAAGCATGTGGGAAGCCTTGTTGTATTAAAGCTTGTTGCACCATTTGTTGAAGTAACTGTTGATTGTTCATAGCTCCAAAATTTTGATAGGCATGTTGAGGAGGATTGCCATTGAATTGAGGTGCGTTGTCTTGCACATTCACATGTTGTCCTCCTTCCCCATCATGCTCTATCTCCACATGATTATCTCCTTGAAAATTCTCCATATGAACACTCTTCTTGTTCTCTCTTCTCCTTCTTCGAAAAGTTTGTTCTATTTCAACGTCAATGGGCTCCGATTGTGTCCCCCTTGACCTCGTTTGCATACACCTCACAAAGAAAAGAAGTTAGAACAAGATTTCACAAACCAAATAATAAAAAGTAAATAAAATAAAAAAATATCTCTATTAAGATCACTTAAAACGATCCTTCTTCAAGCTACTAGGAACCGTTGCCTCCCCGAAAACGACGCTATTTGATTAGTCATTTTGTAGTTGGAATGACCAATTCAATAATTATCGAACCACAGGGAGGTAGGTACTAGTGCTTAAGCGATCTCACGTTTCTTGTAATTTTATAGAAACGAATCATCAAAGGGTTGGATGTTGAACAAGTAAATAACAATAACCAAAGCAAACAAGCACTGATTAGCAAACAAGATAGATAAGTGAGGGGTGTTTTTCCAATTAAGTAAAAGTGAGATTAACAACAATTAAGAAGTGAAAATTCTAGGATACATGCATCAAATTCATATGAATAATGGGTATAAGACTAAGGCCAACACTAAGCTCATCTAAACTCCATTTCGAGATGAATAAGATATAAATCTCAATTAGCTAAACAGATTGGTTCTCACTCAAACAATTCCAACTAGATACTAAGTTTGAAATGAGAGTCCCTTCACACAATTATCAACCTCTCGATCAAACCAATCACATGTTCTATCAAAGGGTTCTAAATTCTAAAGGATTTCTCAATCTCTTTACAATTTATAATGCACATGAACTGTTTGATTAAATGATTCATTCAATTATCCTAAGCATATAATTGATTTCTCAATCTAATCACATATTTAGAACAACTAAACACACAAACCATCATAAACCTCAAAATCTCAAGCATCAATGATAGAAAATTCATTTACCCAATCAACATATGAATTAAAATACACAAATCCCCAAAATTATCCAACAACTCTCATGTTGCTAATCTCACAAGGGAGATTAGTCTACCATATTCATAAGAACATTAACATAGACATTAAGATCCTTACAAAACATGATAAACAATAGGATTCAATACAAAAGTTGGATGAAAACTCCCTTGGATGCCTCCAATGGTGATCTTCTTCTTCCCTTTGCAATCTTCCTCTTTTCCTTGCTTCTTTTCCTCAATTAGATGAAGTTTTTGATGGTGGAATGAAGGTAGATGGTGTGCATGAAGAATGGATAAAGATGATGGTGTAAAATGGAGGAAATGGTGTGTGATGTGTGTGTGCAGCCTCAAACCCATGAAAATCTAATGAAATATTGAAGTATTGGGTATTTATACCCCTTGAGAAGCTTCTAAAAGGATTCTGATTTTTTTTTAAATTTTTGCAGCTACACGGCCCGTGTACGGTACACTGGTCGTGTACTGAATACGGCCGGCCGTGTGCGGTACACGACCACAGGAGTGGTCGTGTAGGTGTTTCGGGTGATGAAACTCGGCCAACCCTTACAGAGTCGTGTTCGGTACACGGCCCGTGTAGGTGCTGGCCGTGTTCGGTACACTGGCCGTGTTCGTGCTGCCCCTGTTTTCTCTTTTTCCGTTTTGGCCCGTTCTCCTTCGTTTCAACTCCGAATTGAGATCTGTTTTTTCCTACGTCTTTCTTTTCGCTTCTAGAATATCTTTTTACCTAGAAATCATACGTTTAAGCTCATTCCCGTACATGTCCATAAAAACACAAAACACTACCAAATAGAACACAAATACAGATAAAATAATACGAAAACACATAAAAAGACACTAAAATCTAGGTGAAAATATCATTCATCACTTTGCAACAATAATTATTTCCTACTCTTCATTGATGATTATTCTAGAAAAATGTGGGTGTATATCTTGACGCAGAAATCAGAAGTATTTGAAGCCTTCAAAAAATTTAAAGTTGCCGTTGAAAAGGAAAGCGGGCTAGAAATCAAATCCATGAGAACCGATCGAGATGGTGAATTCACATCCAAGGAGTTCATGGCGTATTGTGAAGCAAACGGGATCCGAAGGCCTCTCATTGTTCCAAGATCTCCTCAACAAAATGGTGTGGCGGAGAGGAAGAATAGAACCATGGTGGAGATGGCGCGCAGCATGTTGAAGACGAAGAATCTTCTAAAAGAATATTGGGCAGAAGCAGTGGCGTGCACGGTGTACCTCTCCAATCGTTCTCTAACTCGAAGTGTATGGGAAAAGATTCAAATCATGGAGTGGGAAAAAGCTCAGAATCACTCATCTAAGAGTAATCGCGAGCAAAACATATAATCCCCTTACAAAGCTCGACGACAAGAGTGAGCCATACATATTCATCGGGTATGACTCTAACTATAAAGGTTACAAGTTATATAATCCCCTCACAAAGAAAAGTTTGATAAGTCGAGATGTGGAGTTCGACGAGGAAAATGCTTGGGATTTCGGTCCCAACATCAATGATCACAACTTTGTAACTCCACAATTTGAAGATGAAAAAGATTTGGAGCAAGCAGCTGAAGGTGAAGAGACAGTGACTCCACCCGTTTCACTAGCAAGAGAAGTTGGAGACTCGCCACCATCTTTCCTGAATGAAAGAAGCGCATCGAGTGTGAGGAGCCTGTATGAGTTCTATGACGAGACTGAAAGGTTAAAAGATCACACATTACTTTGCTTATTTGCTAATTGTGAGCCAGTAACTTTTGAAGAGGCTACACAAAGCAAAAGATGGAGAGATGCAATGGATGAGGAAATTAAGGCCATTAAGAAGAATGATACGTGGGAGCTTGCAATATTGCCAAAGGATCACAAGGCCATTGGAGTTAAGTGGGTGTATAAAGCGAAGAAGAACTCCACGGGTGAAGTAGAGAGATACAAAGCAAGGCTTGTCGCCAAAGGATATAGTCAAAGAGTTGGAATCGATTATGATGATGAGGTATTCGCTCCAGTCGCCCATCTAGAAATAATCAGACTAATCATTTCTCTTGCAGCCCAAAATAGATGAAAAATTTATTAGATGGACATGAAGTCAGCCTTCTTGAATGGTGTACTTGATAAAGAAGTCTACATCAAGCAACCACCAGGCTACGAGGTGAAAGGGAAAGAAGAAAAGGTGTTGAAGCTGAAGAAGGCCCTATATGGATTAAAACAAGCACCAAGGGCGTAGAATAGCAGGATTGACAAGTACTTGGAGGAGAATGGTTTCACCAAGTGCCCACATGAACATGCCCTCTACGTCAAAATCAAAGGTGATGATGTCTTAATTGTATGCTTGTATGTGAATTATCTTATATTCACAGGAAACAACACAAAGATGTTTGAGGAGTTCAAGAAGGCCATGATTAAATTGTTTGAGATGACTGACATTGGGCTAATGGCATACTATCTTGGAGTTGAAGTTAAGCAGCTTGAGGAAGGAATCTTCCTTACACAAGAAGGTTATACTAAGGAGATCATTAAGAAGTTCAAAATGGAAGATTGCAAGGCAATAAACACCCCAGTGGAGTGTGAAAGTAAACTATCCAAGCATGAAGATGGAGAAAAAGTGGATCCAACGCTCTTTAAAAGTTTGGTTGGAAGCCTAAGGTACTTAACTTGCACGAGGCCAGATATACTCTACGCACAGGGCTTGTGAGTAGATTTATAGAGAATCCAACCACAACGCACTTGAAGGCGGCAAAGAGAATTCTTCGATATCTCAAAGGTACACTAGACTATGACCTACTTTATTCAAATACTAATAACTATGAGCTTGTGGGCTATAGTGATAGTGATTGGGCTAGAGATAATGATGATCGAAAAAGTATAAGTGGATTTGTGTTCTTCATGGGAGACACAACTTTTACTTGGATGTTAGAGAAGCAACCAATAGTCACATTGTCTACATGTGAAGCTAAGTACGTAGCCGCCACATCCAGTGTTTGTCATGCCATATGGCTTAGAAGTCTTTTACGGGAGCTCTGATGGACACAAGAGAATCCTACGAGGAGTGTGGACAACAAGTGGGCGATTGCATTAACAAAGAATCAGGTATTTCATAATCGGAGCAAGCACATAGACACTTGCTTCAACTACATCAGAGAATGTATTGCGAAGAGAGAAGTTCAAGTAGAGTATGTGAAATCACAAGATCAAGTAGCTGACATTTTCACGAAGCCGCTCAAGTATGAAGAGTTTGCAAGACTTCGAAGTTTGCTTGGAATGCAAAATCAAGTTTAAGAGGGGGGTGTTAGAAATAATAAACTTGATTTAGAGAGTTATAGAAGCTTCAAGAATAATGTATGACATGATAGAAGGTTTGAGATAATGTATAGAATAAACTAGAAGGTGGAGATAGTTGGACATTAAGAAAATGGGAGAAAGATCTAGAATAATGTGGATGAAAGAATGATCTAGAATAATAACATGTGGTCAAATAGAAGAATTATCTAGATTTATTAGGATGAAATTAGTGTAGAATTATCTAGAATGTTGAAGATTGTACTATTGGTAGTTTAAATAGGTCATGTGATGTACCATTTTGATGTAGAAGAAATACAACCAACAAAGTTGATTATCCCAAACCTTGTTCTCTTCCTCAAATTTCTTCTATCACATTTTGTTCACCCAACTCACAAATTCCTACACCCGTCCACAAATACCTACACATATTCCTCCAACCTCTTACTCTTACGCATACAATTACAACCATTAATTAATACATTGCAAAAGATGAGGAAATTAATTAAAGCAAAAATGCAGCGAAAAGGGAAATACAATGGGTAAGTCACACAATCAGTGAATGAGGCATGCAAATTAATTGAGACCACCAGATTGACCTGAAAAATAAATTAATATAGAATTAAACATACATAATGACTGAAAAATCAAGTTTAGAAAAATAATGAGGAATTTCTTTGCAGGGTATAGGAGGTACTTACAGGACTTCTTATATGAGCTCATTATAGCACCCTTGCAATTCTGCATAGACTCAGGCAGCTGGTAATCGACAAAGGACTTAAATCGTCCTCCGGTACGCATAAATTGCAGCCGGGAGCAAAGAGTTTCTTGCTCACTCGACCGCAGCAATATTCATAACTTCCATTAAGAACAATGCAGTTAGCAAAGGAGTTTATGGCTTTGATCATACACTCATTTAGGGCAGCATTACTGCCCATCCACAACCCTGACGCAACTATCAGCGCAATTAACGCCAACGATTTCATTTCCATCGATGTAATTGATAGATATGTATGAATGTTTCTGTGTGTGGATGAATGCAGGTCATGCTAGCTATATATATACATGCAGATTAATCATCTCTTTAATCAATCATCCATCATGGAAACCCATTAATTCTCTTTTCAAATGCATTATTGCAAACTTTGCTAGCTGTGCACATGATCATCACTGGCTGTACAACATGATCAATATTCTTTTTTCAAAATAAATTACTGCAGGTTTTATGGGATTAAGCATAAAAATATTGTATCATCCTTGCCATGTGCTCTAAATTACTACCTTCTATTAATTAATGGGTTCATAATCTTATAGTTTGTTTAATATGTACCACGTGATATTCCAATATGCCAAATTTTTTTTAAATAATTGTACTAGAGTTATGACATTTCATAGTAAAAAATGAACATTTTCAGATATTCTTAGGATAAACTAAGTTGAATCTCCTAACGTCGTGCCGAGTAACTAATTATAATCAGGGTTGACCAAATTTTTTTATATTATTTTATTTAACAGCGTTTCATACCATAATAAACCTCCTCGTCCACTCGGTTCGGTGGGGAAACGTCCGGATGTAAATTCTCACCATCTTGTTTTCGATCCACCACAATTCATATATAGTGTTTCCCTGGTTCCTACCGCCGCCGCATAGACGGTATCAACCCGGGCCCGATGAAGCCCAGAAATTGAGATTCCTGATTTTGACAATGACACTTGGGAACTGAAGGACATGCCGGAATAGTTTCCGACGACCGGTTTTTTTATGAGATTGAGTAATGATAAAAGCTTGATTCAGCTGTGGAAACCATCATTGTATTTGTTTTATAATTTTGGGAAATTGTTGGGTTTCTAGTTTGTTAAGGATTTATTCAGTTGTGAAAAATTATCAGATTATAATGAGGATAGTTACGTAAGCTTGGTTTTCAATTCCACGGTTATCTCAATGAAATTTTTAGAAACACATTTTTATTTGAGCGTTGAATGTTGGTTTAGGAGATCATTACTGTAAGTGGTAAGCTAAAGATGTATATCAGATGTGTTTAGGAGATCATTATCGTAAGTTGTAAACTAAAAATTTATATCAGGTATAAATCAAACATAAAAGGGTGTGTATTAAATAAATTAAGTTTAATTTATACTTTTATTAAATATTTATTTTAATTATATAAATATAGAGTGTGTATTAAATAGAGAGTGGTGTGCAAATAAGATTAGTCTTTTTAAAAAAGAATTATGAATAAAATTGCGTCTTTTATATACTCCCTTCGTCCCACAACAAGAGTGGCAGAAATTTTTTGCACGTAAATTAAGGGATATAATATTTAATGGGTTGTTGGGGGTAGTTGAGGTGAAAAAAATAATATTTTAATGTAAAGTGGGTAGGTGTATTAGTATGAAGTGTGGGGTTATGGAGAGAGAAAAAGTTAATTTTTGTGGGTCCCTTTTACTAAAAAGGGAAATGCACCTCTTGTGTTGGGACGGATGAAAATGGTAAAATGCACTCCTTGTTGTGGGACAGATGAAGTATTTATTTAGGCAAAAGCTTGTGTGTGCCTGGGCACACGGGAGCACATTCAGTGTGTCTTTAGAATTTTGTGCTAAATTGTATACCCTTTAGTATAAAGATGTGTACCCTTTATTTTACAAGGCAAAAACTTGTGTGCGTCCGGGCGTACGGAAGCACACTCCGTGTGCCTTTAGAATTTTGTGCTAAATTGTATACCCTTTAGTATAAAGATGTGTACCCTTCAATTTATCTCAATAATAATAATAACAATAATAATAATAATAATAATAACAATAATAATAATAATACTTGTTAGTTACGCCCTGGGTCACAGATGGTATCAGAGCCATGGTAGTTATAATTAGTATCTTATGGATCAACACATCTTTAATCATGAATATCATGAACATGATTAATAAGAACTCTAATATTAAGAATATTAGAAATGAGAAATATGATATTCCAGAAAATTTAGATATGCTTAATAAGTGGACAATTCCTAAAATTGAGCCTAGATTAATATATCAATTAGGTACTTTTGAGAAATTAGGTTTAAAACAGGTAGTTAAAACTATTGAAGAATCAGTTTCATTAGATAATAATGAAATGATAATTAAATTATTATCTGAAAAAGATATAAGTGTTTATAATCAGACGCATAAATTCCTTCATATAGGATTAGTACAGATTACATTCAAACCTTTAACATTAAAAGGTCTACCAGAAAGTTTTATAGCATCTTTAAGATATGATAGAAATTTGAATTGGAAACAATCTTTAATGGGTATTATACAATCTAGTTTGATAAATGGACCAGTTTATTTTAATATTTATCCTAATTTTCAATTATCTTTGTCTAATGTTTATATATTTGATGCTTTAACATTAAATGTTAAAACACATGGTTATAATTATATTCCAGGAAAAGAGGTTATTTGTATCTTTTACAGAATATATTATAAACCATTATTTACATTGAATCCTCAATGTAAAAGAATTGATAAAATGAAAAATAAAACAATAATCATTGAGACTAATTTTAATCAGTCTAATATTACGACCAGAAGACTTATTTAATGGGAAGAAATTGACTTTCCAGATAACTGGATTATAGAATAAGATGTCCCTGTCCAATCACAGGTACAGAATCATAATAATATTATTAATATTGTTCAAAATAATGAAGGATCAGTTAATATACAATTTGAGACTAATAAGTCTTTAAAAATTTAATTCTATGAGAAATTATATTTCTCTAATAGATTACAGGGTAGAAACACCAAGAGCATCAACCTCTCAAATAAGAGAAGATACTAATTCAGAAGAATTTACTTATGTTGCACGTAATATTCATGTTACAAGAAAATTATATATTGACAGAAATAATATTGTCAGAGAATTAAATACTCGTAATATTAATGAGTCAGAACCGACAATGTCAGAAATGGATTTTTCAATTTAATTTTATGGATTTTTATGAAAAAATAGATTTCAGTCCTTGCTCTAAAGCCAGAAAAATTATTTCTGAAAAATTTAAAAATCAAGGTTATACACCTTTTAGAAAATGGTTTTTTGAGAATTTTACTCAAAATGAAATAATGAATTTTCAAGATGAGTTTTATAAAAATTGTGAAGAAAAGAATATGCTAATATCTTTTGCAGCATGGTTTTTGGATACTTATGTCAAGAGTTATATCTCTATTCTAGAAAGAAATTATAATTTGTAAAATGGTAAAGTTGTGACAGGTATATATCCTCCACAAAAGTCTTTTCATATTGAAAAGAATGGGAAAGTTCATAACTTTCTAGCTTTTGCTAAACTGATAGAAGATGATACTATTTATGTTACTTGTAAACATATTAATACTATGTTTGAAAATCAAAATTTGTTTCTTAATATAATAGGAGAACAAATCCAGTCTATTCATGATAAACTGGATATGATTATATCAGTTATTAATAAATCATGTGAGATTTCTTTAAAAGAAAAAGAAGCTTCATCAAGTTTTCAACTTCCTTCAGTTAAAACTGATTTGAAAGAAGCTGCACCAAGTTTTCAACCTCCTCCGATTATATCCAACTTTAAAATCAGACCTTTATATAATTTAGAAAATTTTCTTCAAGAAAAATTTGACAAATTAAGTATATAGACTCTTGATAAAGAGTTATTTGATGATTTGATAGAAAACACTGATCATAAACAGGTTTTTCAAAATCAGATAAACAAGATTAATACCAAGTGGGCTGATAACCCTATTCAGAATAAGTTCTATTATAATAGACCAACACCCATGGATGTATTAAATGAAAAATATACTAATAAACTTGATATTAGTTATTCTGGTAATAAAATCTATGAGTGGAATATAGATGGATATTCCAATAAACAGATTTATAATACGATACATAGAATGCTTATGTGCTCGACTATTTGTAAAAATAGTAATAATTCTGATAAAGTTATTGTATCTATGATAGTAGCTGGATTTACTAGACAACTTAAAGGTTGGTGGGATAATTATTTAAATCCCCAATATAGAGATAATATTCTCAACATGATAAAAGAAGAAGATAATACCAGAGTTGAAAATGCAGTTTATACACTTGCAGTTAATATAAATGAACATTTCACTGGAAGGTTCAGTGATAATAGTGATACTATTAGAACATTATTGCAAACACTAAGGTGTAAAACTCTATCTGACTTTAGATGGTACAAAGATACTTTAATAAGCAGAGTAATGGAGTTGCCAGAATGTAATAACATTCATTAGAAGTCAAAATTTATTGACAGCCTTCCCAGCTTATTTGCTGAAAGGGTAAGAAAAACCCTAAAACGTAATAATATTACGATTCCTTATGAAAGTTATACTTATGGAGCGTTAATAGACACTTGTATTTAAGAATGATTAGCTTTATGCAATGAAATAACGCTGAATCAATAGATCAAAAGATAAAATCTCGATGAGAGAAAACAGTTGGGAGAATTCTGCCAACAATTTGGTCTGGATAACCCTTCATCCAGTAAAACCAAAACCAATAAAAAGGTTTATAAACCTAAACATAGAAGATATTCTCCAAGATATATTGAGAAAAAGAATAAAAGGAAAGAAGAGAGAATACAGAAAAAGCCTAATAGGTACAAGAAGAATAAAGAGAGATATTGTAAGCTATGTGGTAGAAATGGTCATACTAAAAAATTCTGTTGGACAAAGAAAAGATTAATAATCTTGAAATCCCAGATGATATTAAAGAGATTATTATACAAACTCTTGAAGAAAAATCTGAGTCTGAAAGATCATAATCAGAATCTTCAAGCACTTCTGAATCAGAAGAAGAGATAATCAATAATTTGAATAATGAGGACATTTCCGACTCTGAATCAGAAGGATGTGAACCTTGTAAAAAATATTTAGTTTGTCCTAAAGAGATCAATAATATTGATAATGAACAATCTGAGTTTTATAAGATTATATCTCAATTCTCAGATATGTCTATTAATGTTTTAACCTCTAATAATATTTTTGAGTTATTAAAAATGATTAAAGATCCTAAATTAAGGACTCAGATCATTGATGAAATTAGTAATTTTGATGGTGCTTCCTCTTCCAATAAAGAAGAAGAAGATTTGACTCAAGAGATTCGTAATAAGAATAAGTCTTATAACATGACAGAAGTCATGAACTAGTTAAAAACAAAGTAACAGACTCAAAGAGACATATCTCTACAAGATCTTCATAAAGAGATTAATAATCTCAGAGAAGAGATAAAATTATTAAAGAATAAGAATCTTATTCAAGAATCTAGAATTTCTAGATTGGAAGAAATCTCTAAAGGGAAAAGTATTTCTCAAGAGAATACTGAGGTTGAAAAACCTAGTATGTTTAATGAAATATTTCTCTCTACGATTGAGATGGTTATATTCCAAAAATGGTATATCAAAATATCTTTATTGATTGATAATTATTATACAAAAATATTTACTGCCCTTGTTGATAGTGGTGCAGATTTAAATGTTATACAGAAGGGTTAATACCTACCCGATATTTCCATAAAACTAGTCATATTTTATGTCATGCTGAAGGTGATAAACTCCAAATTGATTACAAGCTTCCTAAAGCTTATATTTGTGTTAAAAACAAATGTATTTCTCAAAGTTTTATACTTGCGAAAAATATTTCAAACTAGGTTATACTTGATACTCCATTTTTGAATAATATCTATCCAATAAAAAAGATAGATAATAAAGGTATTATTGGTTCTTTTAAATGTGATGATATTTTCCTTAAATTTATAATTGAGCCTTTTACTAAAGTTTTACATAATCTTTATGATAATATCAAAGCAAAACAAAATCAAATTAGTTTTTTAAAACAAGAGATTAATATTGTCACTCTTGATGATCAATTGAAAAATCCTAGATTACAGGATAAAATTAGTCTTTTGAAAAATCAATAGTCATTAGAAATTTGTAATGATTATCCCAATGCTTTCTGGGATAGAAAAAAATATATTATTTATTTACCTTATGAGGATTCTTTTGATGAAAAGAATATTCCAACAAAGGCTAGACCTTGTCAAATGAATTCTGAGTATTTAGAATTATGTAAAAAAGAGATTGAATATTTATTACAAAAAGGTCTTATAAGTCATTCACAATCTCCATGGTCATGTACTGCATTTTATGTTAATAAACATTCTGAAATAGAAAGAGGTATACCAAGATTGGTTATTAATTATAAACCTTTGAATAAAGTTTTGAAATGGATTAGACATCCTATTACTAATAAAAGGGATTTATTAGATAGACTTTATGATAGTCTGATATTTTCAAAATTCGATTTAAAGTCAGGATATTGACATATACAGATTAATAAATCTGATAGATATAAGACAACATTTAATGTTCCAATAGGACATTATGAATGGAATGTGATGCCATTTGGTTTGAAGAATGCTCCTTCTGACTTTCAGAAGATCGTGAATGATATTTTTACTCCTTATAGTGAGTTTATAATTGTCTATATTGATGATATACATGTTTATTCCAAGAGTATTGAAATGCATTTTAAACATTTGCATATTTTTAAATCATTGATAATTCAGAATGGATTAGTTATATCTAAACCTAAAATGGAATTATTTCAGACTAGGATTAGATTTCTTGGTCATATTATTGAAAAAGGAAATATTATTCCTATTAATAGAAGTATAGATTTTGCTGACAAATTTCCTGATGTAATAACTGATAAAACTCAATTACAAAGATTTTTAGGAAGTCTTAATTATATTGCTCCTTACTATAATAATTTAGTTAAGGACATATCTATTTTATATGATAGACTTAAGAAAAATCCTAAACCCTGGACTAATAGTCATACTGAGGATGTTAAAAGGATTAAATCTCGTATTAAAACATTGCCTTGTTTAATGTTGAGTAATTCAAATTGGAAAGAGGTTATAAAAACTGATGCATCTGACATAGGATTTGGTGGAATTTTGACCCATATTAACCCTGATACTAAACAAGCATATCTTGTTAGATTTCATTCTAGGAAATGGAATGATTCTCAGAAAAACTATGCTACTATTGCTAAAAAAATTCTTGCTATTGTCAAATGTGTTTTGAAATTTTATGATGATTTATATAATCAGAAATTTATTATTGTTACAGACTGCAATGCAGCCAAATTTATGTTTCAAAAGGATTTTAAACATGATGTTTCTAAGAAAATGTTTGCTAGATGGCAGGCTCATTTAGCCCTTTTTGATTTTGAAATTGTTTATAAAAAAGGTGAAGAAAATAGTCTTCCAGATTTTGTAACTCGTGAATATTTTCAGGAATGAGCGAGGCAGAGGAACTTCTTCTTATAGAGGAAGAGGCGGAAGAGGAATAAAACCTGAGATTATATCTCAGCATGGTAACAGAAAGCTAATAGCAATGGACCATGATGCAGAGTATGAAGAATTCCTTGAATATAAAAGGAATAAACAGCAAAAACAAAAAGAAGAAAGTGATACTTCTTCTTATGCCAAAGTGGTTGAAAATGAGGAATCCGATAATATTGAATTTATAAAAAAATGATTATAAAGAAATTATATTTCTTTTTGAAGAAAAAGATTTAAAATGGATCAATGATCCTTGGACTTTGATACAAAGATATATGGATAATACATCCATGCCAATGAGGACTTATAAGTCTCGATATTTTTATGAGCAGATATTAATTCAAAGTATTTCATGTGAAATGACACATTTCATATGTACTAATAATGAGATTTATAATTTCAGCAAAATAATTGTTAAAAAGGTAATATCCTTAGAAGATTGAGGAATTTCTCCATTAAGAGAAAGAGAGTTTGTTAATAATAAATCAATTCTCATTAAATATAATTATTGGGATTATTGTGATGTATTTATAAAGGTATTAAACTATAAAAATGATAAAAATAAACATTCTTGACTTATCAAGATATGTTCAAATGTTTATAACAATGAAATTCCACACTGGTTTATGAACTGGTTTTACTGTTTTGGTCATACCCCTATTATTTTACCAAAAAAATGAAACTTTCATTTGATAGATGGATTGATATATCCCCACAGCTTTTGAAAAAGCAAGACTTGAAATTATACATTGAGGGTATAGCCTCATGTTACTTCTTTATTGAATTTTCGATTCCATGGATATTTAAATGGACTCCAGAAATTAGTTATACCAATACATGAATATCATGCTTATATCACATATTTCATACCAAATTATGGGAAAAAAGACAAGAACTGATCCCATTACTAAAGAAGTATATGGGAAAGAGACAATAGATCTCATTGAAAGAAAATAAAATCATATGATAATTATAGAGAAGTTCATACTCCTTCTCCATTTGATCATATCATGAGAAAATAAAAAATGAAGTCAGAGAATTTGACTAGAGAGCAGATGAAATCTGCATATATTGCAGAAATGAAAAAAAATCTCATCTCTCAATTTGGAGAAGACAATAAGTCTGGTTCGACAACAATTGCATCTGAAAATATGCAAGATGCTCAAGACCCTAATGAAGTGGATATAGACGAAATATTCGATGCCATCAAATATACATTGGTGGAGAAATTTACATCAGATATGGAAGCATCTTCCTCTTCATTTCCTCCAGAAAAATAAAGGAAGAGTGGCAGACAAAGACCCGGAAAATCCAAAAAATAAAAACAGTAGATTATTGTACACTTTTTGACTTACTGTAGCTCACTGTAGCACTCTTCACTGTAGCACTTTATACTTATTTATATCCTTCGCCTATAAATAAGTAGTTTAGAAAAAAGGAAGGCATGAATCAGAAACCTTCTCTTCTGATTACTCTTGTAGCTCATGTGTCTTGTAAATTAAACAGTTTATATTAATAAAGATCTACTTCTACTGGCAGAATTTTTGTAAGTATTTACAATTTTTATTTTGTTTTGTATTTTTTTAATTATATTCATGTTTAGCCTAATAGGTTAAATACATCATGTGTTGATTCATAACTATTAATTATTCTGACATGGAACTAATATAATTTATGACTAGGATATACTAATATGAATTTAAAGGTTAGATAAGAATAATTGGCCTTATAATTGAATGATAACTAGAACATATGGCTCATGTCTGTAAGTCCCATTTGCTAGCCGTGTTGAAGGCGTTTTGATCATGAGCATATTTGGAGTATTGTATTTAGGCATAATTCAATAGATAGGTTGCCGGTTATTTTTAATCTATAAAATGTCCTTAAAATCTTGTTAGTTACGCCCTGGGTCACAGATATTATTATTATTATTAATAATAATAATTATTATTATTATTATTTCAGATTATTCGAAGTATAAGGCCTTTAATAAGGCTACTAATTCATTTTGGGATTATATGCACCGTTATGGATTTTATTTAAAAAAAATTATTAATTTTATTGATTTTTTTTTTTTGGAATTATGTGAGGTATTTTTGTAGGGTAGGTTTTGAGTGAGACCATCTCACAAATCATTTTATATGAGATAAATCATTCATGAGTAAAAAGGAGTATATTTTAAATTCAATTAAATAAGAATTAAATAAAAGTAAGGACTTTGTTTGGTTATCTTAAATAATTATAATTTCAAAATAATACCTCCATCGCGATTCACGGCCGCCATTTTCCTGTGAGGCGCCGTCATTTTGCTTTGAAGTGTAAACAATGGTTTGTATTTTTATTTTTCATAATTTATTTAGTAAGTAATTTTATTGTTTATTAAAATTTATGTATTTTTTTCAATTTTTATTTTTAAAATATTCATAATCAAGCACTTTTTATTATAAATATTATCACTTTTTATTCATTCAACAAATTAATCATAAAATAGTTTATTTAATTAATTGTTACTTTTTATAAATCAGATATTTTTTTTTAATTGTTATCACCTTTTATTCCTCTAACGAATAGTTTGTAAAATAATGCAATTAGATGATTATCATTTTTCATTGATCAAATATCACTATTATTAAAAATATTATCAATATTTATCCATCCTATTAATTATTTATAAAATAGTTTAATTGGTTAGTTATTCCTTATATTAGTATCACTATATCAAAAATATTATCACATAATATCAATTCTATAAATTATTCCTGAAATTCATTTCCGTAATTATTTATAACTTTTTATTAAAGATATTATCATATTTTAAAAAAAAATATTATCATATTATATTATTATTTTAGTAAATTTTTCGTGAAATAATTAAATTAAATGAATATCAAATTTCTTTTATTATGAATCACGTTTTATTAAAAAAGTTATCAATTTTTATTACAGAGATGTTGTCATTTTTTTATTTTTTCAATAAATTGTACATGAAATTTACTTTCTTAATTAATTATCACTTTTTATTAAAGATATTATCACTTTTGTTTTAAGTGGAATCACTTTTCATTTGTACTATAAATTGTTCATAAAATAATTCACAACATCATTATCACTTTTCATTAATTATATATCACATTTTGTAAATTTATAATAATTAAATTTAAAATAATTAACTGAATAGAAAATTTTAAATTATTAAAATATTAAATAATAAAAAATAAAGGAAAAAAACGTATAAATGAAAATGACAAAGACTTCTGTAGGCCAATCTTTTCTTTTGAAATTGGTCGAACCGGATTTACACATCATCTATTCTAATATCGGTCACACCCGTTGTAAGTATAATTTCCTTGTTGAATCTGGGGTCTTCGATTATCTCCACTAAAACCCTTTCGAAACTTACAGATCTCAATTTTCTGCAATCTACCATTTCTTTTATAGCTATGGCCACTGCAACGGAACCCAAAGTGTTAGGCATAGAGAAAAAAGTAGAAGATAATTCAAGGCCAGTTGCTAAAGATGATGACACCGGAGCTCAGATAGACCTGATCATCAGACTTCAAGAAGTTGTCGTTACCACCGGCGAAGAGAATGAAGATGTACTTCTTGATTTGTGTAATCAAATCCAGAGAGTCGAGGTCTCCTTCGAGGCAGATTTGTGGGAGAATCTTCGGCTTAGAGTTGAGAGGATTGGAAGGAGAGACAATGGCGCCAAGGGAAAGCAAGAAAGGTAGAGGAGGAGGATGTGGATTTAATTGGGGGAGAGTACGAAAGCGACGTCGTTCTTGGAGATGTGAAATTTGTGATGCAAATTAGAGGCTATGGCATGAACGAGGTGGGTGAGATGAGATAGAGGAATTCGGCAGCCGGTGGCAGTGTCGAGGAGGGAGGAGGTGTGGAAGTGGTTGAGCATGAGAGAGAAAATGTTGTTGGGCCCAACGTGGCCCAAATGTTGGTCTTCAAGTCTCTAAGTATTGGGCTTGGCCCATAACCTTACACTGGGAGCCCTTATCAACACTAATTCCTGAACCCAACACAGTGGTTGGTGAGTGAACATTACTCTTCGTGAGTAACAGGGGAATCTGAGCACCTCCCCGATGCCACCACCTCCGATAAAGCTCTAGCGACGTCAACTGAAGAGACGACGAGGACGACCGCATCCATCTAATAGTGGTATCAGAGCCTGGTCGGCCACCCATCGTCACCGCCGCTGCCTTTGTCCGCTGCTCATTTGCCATCCATCGCTGACTGCCGCTCGTTGCTGGCCTGCTACTCCTCCATCGATCTTTGTCGGATCTGCTGATCGCCACCAGAGCAGGAGAGAATTTCATCGCTGGAGCTTCACATCCACCGCTGCTGTCTGCCGTCCGCTGCTGGATCCTGTCAGATCAGTTCTAACTGCCGCCGCCGCCCTCGTTCGCCGTCCATCGCTGATGGATCTGCTCGGCGGTGCTAGGGTTCTGTCAGTTGCTGCTCCTCCGTGGGATCACCGCCGGATCTGCTCGCTACACTAGGGTTTCATCGCTGCCAGCCGCTCGTCAGTGCTAAAGTTCCATTGACGCCAGCCACCAGATCTGTTTGTGGAATCTACTTGTCGGTGCTAGGGTCGATCGCCGTTCGTCAACCGCCATCCATCGTCACTGTCCTCCTGCTGCTGACCGCCATCAACCACCATTTGTGGTTCCGGTTAGATTAGTTCTGACCGCTACTGTCAGCCCATTGCTCGTCCGTCAGTCGTCGCCTCTAGTCCGATCAGATTGGTGATAGGGGAGTGTCTCTCTTCGTTCTTATGTTTTTGAAAATAATTTTCAGATTTGTTTTGTCATTTTTTTCGGATAGGGGAGTGTCCAGTTTGCTGATTTGTTCTTAATATATTGCTGTGTGATACCCTGAGGCGGTTGGTCATCCTTTGTGATGCTTTGAGGCGGCTGGTCCTCCCAGCTTATGTGATTTATGTGCTTTGGAATTTTTGGGATTTTGTGATTTGTGTCTTGATTGGTCAATTTCTTGGTATCTCTAGTTCTTTTTTGGTTGAAATCTCTTGTGGGTTTCCTGTGTTTGTGATATTTTTTTCCTGGTTTGCTTTCGCTGCTAATCTGGTTTTTCTATAATTTTTTGCTCTTTTCTTTCTTTGTATGTTAATTGAGTTCGTTTCCAGGCCCTAAGATAGCATTTGCTCACATGTGTGTGTGTGTTGTTTCTTGAATCTGTGTGAGTCAATTTACTCAACTTTAAGCACATATGGCTTCTCCTAATGCATTTGGGTAAGGAGAATTCAATATCTATTTGAAACAGAAGATGAAGTATGTGAGGGTTTTCAAAGCTGTGAATGACTCTTATGATTAAGAGATAATTTTGTGTGAATTATTTGTGCCTTTTAAAATTTTGTGTGTATTTTTAATTGGCTAGTTAATCTGCATGTTGATTAGGAAATTTGTTTTTCTTATCTTGTTTCACCTGAATCTATGTGCTTCTTTGTGAATTTGTGTTTTCTTTATGTGATGTTTTTTGTTAGAAATGTGTTTTCTTATTGTGTTTCTCTTTGAAACTATGTGTTTTCTTTGTGTGAGAAACTTGCTGAAATTTGTTTTCTATGTTTTGCGCGTGTTTATGTGTTAAACTTGCTAGGTTTTAGGCTGCTCCTAGTGAGGCGGAGTATTTGCATGTGTGTTTTCTTTATGCTTTTTGCCTTTGTTACATTCTTATGTGTTTTTCTTAGTGAGGTGGAGCATGTTGTATGAGTTCAAATGTTTGTGTGATGTTTGATTGTCGATTACTGTGTGTGCTTCTGTGTGAAGTGTCTATGTGACTTTTAAATGCTAGCTTGTGTGTCTATGTGACTAGACTATGTGTCTTTAGAATTGTGTATTCTATTCTGTGTGATGAATGTTATGAATTTTGTATTCGTGATCTTTGTGATCTCATGTTATCTTTGTGCTTAGTTTATTTGTTTCTGTGTGAACTGTTCGTGTGTCATGAGAACTGTGAGTTCTAATTTTTGTGATTACATGGCTATGTGAACTTTGTTTTATCTTGAGTGCTTTGTGCAATATTCTTTTATGTTTGTGATAATATGAACTTTTGAGACTGTGTGTCATTTTATTCTTTTGACTTACTTTGTGTTTGTCAAATTTCTGGATCTTGCATCTAACTTCGTATTTTTCATTTTGCAGGTGTCCGGGAAAAAGTGCAATGATGAATTCCTATATAGATGAACACGATGGTGGTTGATTTGGGCCAAGATGGAGATTTGTTGGGCTCGTTGGTCCTTGTGGCCCAAATGTTGGTCTTCAAGTCTCTAAATATTGGGCTTGGCCCATAACCTTACACTGGGAGCCCTTATCAACACTAATTCATGAACCCAACACAGTGGTTGGTGAGTGAACATTACTCTTCGTGAGTAACAGGGGAATCTAAGCACCTCCTCGATGCCACCACCTCTGACGAAGCTCCGGTGACGTCAACAGAAGAGACGACAAGGACGACCGCATCCACCCAACAAATGTAATTTGATAAGGAGAATGGCGTGATGGGTGGGGAGAATGAAAGCGGGGGACGAATGCTGTGGAAAGTGTTGGTTGTGGAACAAAACCCACTCTCAGGATCCACAGTAGACATTGAGTTTCCCAATTTCACCATTGTTTGGTTTGGTATGGTTAAGAGATAGAAGTGTCTTGTACTATGGGTCAAACCCATTTATCACCTATTCTCTCGCCGAAGTCGCGAAGCTGATGAGTGTGTAAATTCACAAATCTTGCACCTGAATTTGTGATATTATGGAGTGTTTGAAGGATAAAATTGATTGTAAATAGATATATATTGTATAAAGTCACGAATCAGGTGTTGTTGGAGCTATTTGAGTGGTTTTTCGAAGGAAATCAGAGTGGAAGTGTTGAAAACTGAAGAAAGAAAGACGAAGCCATCCGTTGGGCGAAGCAGGAGTGCAATTCGACCTGAAGGAGATCAATTCGACCAGCCCTTCAGGTCGAATTGGCAGCACACATGAGCAGAAGGTGGATTCGACCACGACAGGGGCAATTTGACCTGGGTATCAGGTCTAATCGAGGTCGAATCGGTTGGCGGAGATGCTGATTCGACCTCATCACTTTGATTCAACCATGGCAGTTGGTCGAATCGAGCATTTGGGACTTACAGTGTGCCGATTCGACCTGTAATTCAACTTAGAGGGATCAATTCGACCTTTTGCTGAAGTCGAATTGAGGCTCGGGAACTTACCATATCCGTATTTTTACACCGTCAATGCGTGTGATCACTCAAAAAGTCCATTTCAGGCCCGGGAGGCGCGATTACAAGTATAAAAGAAGGCTTATGCAGCAGTATAGGGGATACAGAAGAAGGAATAAAAACAAGAGAGCCATAAGAGAGGCCACAACCATACCACACCCCACAAGGGGGGATCACCCCCAACCATCATCCACATTCTTTCCTCCATCCATCCATCACTTGAAGATTCATTCGTGGAATCAAGAGGAGAACCAAGAGGAGAATTCCAGACGAAGAAGGACGCGATGACCCCACATCTAGGGTTTATTCATTTTCTAATTTATCTTGTATTTTCCTAATATCAGGGTAAGATCTATCCAACACCCATGATTGTTCTTCACTACATCATAGGCTAGAGCCTTTTTGGTAGAACTAGGGTTGTGAAGGTTTTATCTAGTTAATTGAATTTTCGTGTGTAAACTCCGTACAACACTACTTGTGGATTTATTCTATATAAGATTGTGCATTTTTAATTCATACTCACAGTCGTTTTGTACATCTTTAACTGTTATGTAGAGTCTGAATACATCTCTTGGTTATTGATTGAGTGCGTTCACCGCTGAGCAGGATTATATGTTATAATTCTAAGTGAAGGGATTCCGAAGTCTTATTAGAACTGTTTTATATAGAAACTTGTTAATTGAATTGAATTCGGGTTAATAAGTAGGATAAATAGGTTAAGTTTATAGTACCTATAAAGGGAGATCATATCAGGTTAGAGTACCAATCCTAGGGAAAAATAATTGATACTGATAGTACCTAGAAAGGGGGTGAAATTATATCTCTTGCTCTGAGGTTATTCACACGTGTTACACGCATGTTTACTTGTGTCTATAGGGTAGATATGCATGGTTTAGTGATGCGTCCATATTTCACAAGGCATAGTCGGATATCAACACACGTAAGGGAAATTAATGAGTGAAACTGGATAATCCTAGAGCTACCTATTCTCTTAGTTGATCCACTTTCGTATTCTTCGAGTGATCTTTTATTTTATTTGTTATTTAATTTAATTGCTAGTAGATTAATAATTAAACATTCAAACATAATTTCCTTGTCTTAATTAATTTAGATAATAATTAAATTGATAATACGCCGTCCTTTGGGTTCGATATTCACTTGGTCACCTTTCGAAACTACAATTGATATCCTTCATACTTGGGGATTAATTTTGTGTCGAGAAAATGCTCATCAAGTTCTTGGCGCCGTTGCTGGTGACGGCTGTTATTATTAGTTTATTATTTCTAATTTGATTAAGACCTTTATTTATGATTATTTAATTCTATCTAACCTTGAATTTTTCTGAGGTACTTGTGCACTACGAAAAGGATAGGAAGGAAAGGAAGGAATAACACACTGTGCTAAACATGACCGGAGCAAGGCAGAATCCAGATGATGTTGCCATACGTGAAATTTTCACGAACTATGGAATTGGTAACATGGGGTTGATAGGAGCAAGGGGAGAAGATGATGATTTTGAAATGCATCCCGCTCTTATTAACATGGTAGAAAAAAATTCCTTTTCCGGAGGTTGTTTTGAAGATCCATATCAACTTCTTCGAAGATTTCTTGGTTATGAAAACACTCAAAAAGATGCTGGAGCGAATGATCATGCTAGACGGATCGCCCTATTCAAATTTTCATTAATTGATAAGGCAGAGGCTTGGTATGAGACTCTTAATGCAGCAGACTGCACTACATGAGACCATCTGCAGCAGAAGTTCTTGGAGAGACACATGCTACCCTCAAGGATCTTAATGATGAGGCAAGAGATCACCCGATTTGTTATGAATCAAGATGAGAAATTTTATGAGGCGTGGGATAGGTTTAAAGACATACTCAGGAGGTGCCCACAACATGGGATGTCTAAGGCTGAATACATAAGTATCTTCTACTATGGATTGGATTATGAGTCTCTTATTTTTATTGATGCATCATCAGGAGGAATGTTGTTATCTAAGGCAGCCCTTGAAGCAGAAAAATTGTTTGAAGACATCTCTATGAATTCACGTGACTGGTATGTAGAGAGAGATAGAGGATCATATGTACTTGGCACGGTAGCACATGTTGAATATCAAGTGGTAAAGCCGAATAGGGAGGATGAGATCGTCTCTAGTCTAGCGAACATCAACAAGCTACTAGAGTACCAGCAAAAGCAGATTAAAGAGTTGACACTAAGGGGGCCTAGTATGCGGCAGCACGAAGTGAAGAGTGTTAAAGATACCTTCAATCGATACATGGCTGAGAATGATGCAAGGATTGATCTTCTTGAGGATACCATGAATGTTGATCATGCAGATTTACCTAAGTAGTTGAAGGACCTTACTTTGATTATGGGGCAGATGACTGCGAACGTGAATCAATTGACTCAAAAATTTGAAGATAAAACCATCACGTTAAGGTCTGGAATGCAGTATGAGGAACCGATGAGGCTGGAACTGAAATCAGACATGTCGATGGCTCAATTTGACCTCAATTTGACCAACACCACAGGTCGAATTCAGCAGGGAAGGTCAAATTGGACGCCTAGACGTGATTTGGAAGCAATAGAGCCTCAATTCGACCAAAACCAAATCAATTCGACCAGGGAGCCAGGTCAAATTGAGGTTGAATCCACCCTTCCGAAGCACTCTGTTTCATCAGAAGCCCGATTCGACCAAAACCAAATCAATTCAACCAGTGGGCCAGGTCAAATTGAGGTCGAATCTACCCTTCCGGAGCACTCTGTTTTATTAGAAGCCCAATTCGACTAGCAGCCATTCAATTCGACCAGACTGCCAGGTCGAATTGAGGTCTAATCGGGGGGACAAAAATCTTACAGTGAGCCAATTCGACCAGGGAGACTTCAATTCGACTAGACCTTCAAGTCGAATCCTGGTCTAATTTAGCATATAGGGTGAGAATAGAGTTCCAGGTGCATAATTCGACTACTACATACCCAATTCAACCAGCAGCCTTGGTCGAATCCAGGTCGAATCCAACTGTTCTACACCATTTTCTATGCCGAATGCTCCACATGATGTTGATGTTACTCCAATACCATTACATAAGCAGAATAGTGAGCTTACAATAGAGAAGACGTAGGAAAGAGCAAAGAAGTTAAGAGCCGAGAAGCTTAGACTGCAGATGGATAATGAAGATTTGGTTTTCTCTCTTGATCAAGCTATGAAGATGCCCATGGAGACTCAATCGTGCAAGAGCATAGATGTTATTTCTAACTTGTTTAATCTTGATTTTTCTAAGACAGATTATTCTGAATTTAAGTGGAAGATTGACAAGGAGGTGTTTAGACAGCCATGGGAGGTAAGAAATTATGAGGATCATATACTTGTTACCAAGAAAGGTGAGCTGTTGAGTGTAGACAAGAAGAGTGAAAGAAAGTATTTGAAGGTGAGGATGCGAGAAGAGCATCCTCTACCGTCTTGACTATCTGACGTTAAACATGAGCGCCTGTTGGGGGATTGCCCTATCATTTTATTGCTTTATTATTTCTTTCGTGTGAATAAGAAATTTTTATATTTAAGGTGCTTACTAATCGGCAATTACATCTTTTTGCAAACTTAGTTTTAATTTACGTTTTTACTATGTTGGGGGTGTGATGTTATTACCTCATTGCAGCACTAAGAATATAATCATTTTTTTGTAATGTTTGCTAGGGAAGTTGATTTTTTGCGATATGTTGGAACTTTAATCGATTTTAGTGTGTTCAGTGGTGTTTCTAGGTTGTGGAGTCGATTGAATAGCCAATTGAGTCTTTCTTATAGTTCTCTTATTTTATTATTGATGAATCTGTGATGATGAGGTGTGCTTGAACTTTGATGATAGAAACAAGTAAACTGAGGCTTTGATCTGGTCGGGTTGAACAACTCGAGGAACTCGTGCATATGTTGAACAAAAATCAGGTGCCCTAGTTTTCTTATTCTAATTTTTATGTGTGTTTTTAATTCATGGAGTGAAGGATTGTGTTTATGGTGGTGATCCATGTAAGCTTATATTGTTAAAATTGTCTTTGAAATTCATGTGCTTTTGAAATTAACGAGGGAAGTGTACTTGATTTATATTATGATATAAAGTTCTATGAGTTCTTGTGGGATATTACTTACCATGAAAGTACTCTGTTACTTGTAAAAAACCCATGTGAGATTTTGAGTCTCGTTAATCATGTTACATAATCACATGATATTTTCTTTTCTGTTGAGTATCTTTCTTGTGTATGTATTATAGAGCTTGTCTCTTGTCTTACTTGAAGCTATATGTATGTTAGATGATGGGAGATTATCTAAGGCCATCCTTGAATTTATGAGTCACTTAGCCAAATAATTTCCTACCAAATGATGTTTATCCTTAGTTAGCCCCGTTGAGCCTAAAAGCCTTATTTCTTTGGCAACCTACGAAGATAGCTACTTTGATATCCTATTTGAGCCATAAATTCCTATATTTAATGGAGAATTAAATGCTGTCAAAGTGTGTGAAGTTGATTTTGATAGAGTTTGGAAGGAATAAAATATTTGGAGCTGTATAAGTGATTATGAGCTTAAAAATAAGTTGCTTAGGGGTAGTGCCCGAAATTGGTACCCGAGATATTAGAGGTAATGCCCGAAACTGGTACCTCAAGAAAGGAAAAAAATGAAAGAAGGAAATAAAAAGTATGTTGAGCTTGAAGGAAATGAGAGAAAAAAAAAATTAGAAGAGTACGAAGCTGGATAGCCTTGAAGTGTGAAAATCTGCAGTACAAAAGATCTCCAGTTTTAATTCTCTACTAATTGAGTCACTTAATCCATATGTTTCCTACCTCAGCCAAAGAGCCAACATACGTCCAAACAAAAGTCCTTTTTGATCCTATTGTCGAATCATATTTTTAGTGGTGGAGAGTTTGAGACATTTGGCAAGCTTATGGTTATGCATGCACTTGAATTGAATCTGAGCGTAAACACCTTAACCCATAAGTGTTCATCTTTTACACTTGAGTGCGAGTGATATATACTTCCCGTGAGAACATGTGAATGAAGCATTTGAATAAGTGGAGATTGTCTTATCTTGTCTGCTATGAATTGATTATTACATGTAATGAAAGTTGCATGATTTAAGTTAAGGACAATTGTATTTTGAATGGGGTATTGGTCATAGTCCTTGTTTCCCCGCTAATTTTTATGCTCTCTCTCTTTATATTTATTTTGTTGCCTCGAGATGAGCAACGGGTAAGTTTGTGGGATTGATGAGAGTGGAAATTAGCGTGTTTGAGTGTCCAATTTAACACCTTTTGATGGAAATTCTTGTTATATATTAGCACAAGTGTCTTATATTCATTGTATGTGAGAAAAGGTGCACTTGAGGTGTTTTATTGTGTTTTAGGTGGAAAAAGGACAAAAGTGCAAAGTTGGAGAAAATGTAGAATGCTGAAAACGCACATCCTCTTCGTAATTTTTTTGTGTTGTACTTGGTGATCTCGTGAATTATACACGACTACTTAGTTTGATTGTGTTGCCTCGGGACGAGCAACATGTAAGTTTGGGGGTTTGGTGAGTGCGTAAATTCACGAATCTTACGCCTGGATTTGTGCTATTATGGAGTGTTTGAAGGATAAAATCGGTTGTAAATTGATATATATTGTATGAAGTCACGAATCAGGTGTTGTTGGAGCTATTTGAGTGGTTTTTCGAAGGAAATCGGAGTGGAACTGTTGAAAACTGAAGAAACGAAGTCGAAGTCATCCGTTGGGCGAAGCAGGAGCAATTCGACCTGAAGGAGATCAATTCGACCAGCCCTTCAGGTCGAATTGGCAGCACACATGAGCAGAAGGTGAATTCGACCACGACAGGGGCGATTCGACCTGGGCATCAGGTCGAATCGAGGTCGAATCGATTGGCGGAGATGCTGATTCAACCTCGTCACTTCGATTCGACCATGGCAGTTGGTCGAATCGAGTACCTGGGACTTACAGTGTGCCTATTCGACCTGCGATTCAACTTAGAGGGATCAATTTGACCTGTTGTTGAAGTTGAATTGAGGCTCGGGAACTTACAATATCCGTATTTTTACATCGTCAATGCGTGTGATCACTCAAAAAACCCATTTCAGGCCCGGGAAGCACGATTACAAGTATAAAGGAATGCTTATTGATTGGTCGTATATAGTCGGGATGACCAATTAAAGAATTTATCGAATCACAGAGAGGAAGGAGCTAGAGTTTAAGCGATCTCAAGTTTATCGTGATTTTATAAGGACGATCGAAAAGGAGGACAGTTAAGCATGCAAAGAAATGCAATGCAAGAAATGAAGGATAAAAGGAATGAAAAGATAAATGAATGGGTTTCAAATGATGCAAGGATGAGATTAACAACAATCATGGCATAGATAATAAAGTAATTATGCAATTAGTTCTAATCTCTCATGGACAAGACGTAAGAGTGATCACTAATACCACCTAAGCTCTCTCTCAAGATGGATAGGATGTAGGTCCTCAATAAGGCTGCTAAACTCACATAGGATCGAAACCACAGGAAACACCTCCCACTAGGTACTAATTACTCTATGAGCTCCCTAATTAGGTATTAAATCATAGACAATATTCCCTTTAAGGTACTATGAATTTACTAATGGTTTGTGTCTCCTCATTTAATCAACTAACCTCTCGATTAACCTAATCAAATATTCTATCAAAGGGTTTTAAATCTAGAAGGATATCTCTATCTCATTCTAAATTAATGGACATGAAGTGTATGATGAAATGATTCAATGAACTATCCTAAACACATAATTGATTTCTCAGTCTAATCACATGCCCATGACAATTAATCACACAAACCATCATATACACCAAGCAATCAACAATTAATGATAGAAATAACACAAAGACCATTCAAGATTAAAATCAATTTGCATAAAAACTAAATTATCCAACATCAATCATGGAGCTAATCTCACAAAGGAGATTAGCTTCTCATAGTCACAAGAAATTCAACATAGACATTAAAATCCTTACAAACCATGATCAACTATAAAGAAAATCATAAAATTAGAATTAGATTCCCCCTTTGAAGGTCTTCAATGGAGATCTTCTTCTTCTTCTAGTGATCTCACTCTCACTTGCTTCCTTGATCACTTGGAAGGTGTATTTGATGGAGGGGATCAAGTGTAGATGGATGGATGAAGAAAGGATGAAGATGATGGTGTAAAATGGAGGAAATGGTGTATGATCTAGGTGTAGGAGTGAAACCCTTCGAAAAATCTGATCAAAAATTGAAGTATTGGGTATTTATACCCCTTGGAAAGCTTCTAGAAGGATTCTGATTTTTTACAGGTTTTTACACAGCACGAGTCGTGTGCTGCAACACGGCCATAAGGTGGCCGTGTTGGGTGAATTGATGCTTCCGCACAGCCTCTCCTTACAGGCCCGTGTTGGCTACACGGGTCATGTCGCAGGACATGACTCGTGCACCCGACACGGTCAGTCGTGTTGCTGTTGCCCTGTTTCTTTCACTGTTTTAGCTCGTTCTCCCTCGTTTCAACTCCGAATTGAAAATCATAGGTTTAAGCTCATTCACACATATTTCAATAAAAACACAAAACACAACCAAATAATACACAAATACGGATAAAATAATACGAAAACAACACATAAAAAGATACTAAAATCTAGGTGAAAATATCACTCATCACTTATGCAGCAGTATAGGGGATACGGAAGAAAGAATAAAAACAAGAGAGCCATAAGAGAGGCCACAACCATACCACACCCCACAAGGGGGATCGCCCCCAAACCATCATCCACATCCTTTCCTCCATCCATCCATCACTTTGAAGATTCGTTCGTGGAATCAGGAGGTGAACCAAGAAGAGAATTCAAGATGGAAAAGACGTGATGACGCCACATCTAGGGTTTATTCGTTTCCTAATTTATCTTGTATTTTTCGGACATTCGGGTAAGATCTATCCAACACCCATGGTTGTTCTTCGCAACATCATGGGCTAGAGCCTTTTTGGTAGAATTAGGGTTGTGAAAGTTTTATCTAGTTAATTGAACTTTCGTGTGTAAACTAAGTACAACACTACTTGAAGATTTATTCTGCATAAGATTGTGCCTTTTTAATTCATACTACGGTCGTTTTGTGCATCTTTAACTGTTATGTAGAGTCTGAATACATCTCTTGGTTATTCATTGAGTGCGTTCACCGCTGAGCAGGATTATATGTTATAATTCTAAGTGAAGGGATTACGAAGTCTTATTAGAACTGTTTTATTTAGATACTTGTTAATTGAATTGAATTCGGGTTAATAAGTAGGGTAAAGAGGTTAAGTTTATAGTACCTATAAAGGGAGATCATATCGGGTTAGATTACCAATCCTAGGGGAAATAATTGATACTAATAGTGCCTAGAAAGGGGGTAAAATTATATCTCTTCCTCCGAGGTTATTCACACGCGTTACACGCATGTTTACTTGTGTCTATAGAGTAGATATGCATGGTTTAGTGATGCGTCCATATTCCATAAGGCAGAGTCGGACATCAACACACGGAAGGAAAATTAATGAGTGAAACTGGATTATCCTAGAGCTACCTATTCTCCTACTTGATCCACTTTCGTATTCTTCGAGTGATCTTTTATTTTATTTGTTATTTAATTTAATTGTTAGTAGATTAATAATTAAACCTTCAAACATAATTGTCTTGTCTTAATTAATTTAGATAATAATTAAATTGATAATACGCCGTCCCTTGGGTTCGATATTCACTTGGTCACCTTTCGAAACTACAATTGATATCCTTTATACTTGGGGATTAAATGTGTGTTGAGAAAATGCTCATAAAGTTCTTGGCGCCATTGTCGGGGATGGCTGTTATTATTAGTTTATTATTTCTAATTTGATTAAGATTTTAGTTTACCTCAACCCAGAAAACTCTGCATAGAAAGACGACGTGTACGTTAAAAGCACGCTTATTGGAGTGTCTTCAATTTTGATTTGTCAATATTTTGTTCTATTTAGTCAACAAGGTTATGATGAGAGTGGAAATTTACGTCTTTTTGATCTCACAATACCTTGATTTTATTAGAATAAGGCCATATATTCGTGGCGAATTGCTTAGCTTATGTATTTTACATGATTATGGTGATACTAATGGGTTTTATTGAGTATTGAAGGTTAAAATAGGATAGAAATGAAGCAAGAATGAAAATGAGCAAGAAACGGGGCTGAAAAGACCCAAATCGAGTTGTAACATGCAACTCGAGTTGCAACATGACTTGCAACACAAGTCGAGTTGGGGTCCGAAACGTATCCAGAACCGTCCAGAGAGCTTACTCGAGTTGCAATGTCCAACTCGACTTGCAACTCGAGTCGAGTAGGGGGCAGAGCAGCGTCCGAAAATTGTCCAGAGAGCCAACACGAGTTACAAGACCCAACACGACTTGTAACTCGACCAGTGTTGGGATCCGTAGGTATTTCAGTTTCAGAGTATCGTGACAGGACTAGACAGACAGTAGCATGAGTTGTCAACACGACTCGTGTTTGGGTTACTCGAGTTACTTTCAACATAACACTGGTCGTGTTGCCAACTCGAGTTGGGGAGTTGGATTTTTTTCTGCTAAAAATTGAGATTTTTGATCCCCTGTATGTGACAACATGGAAAAACAGCCCAGTGGAGTAAAAATCATGGCCCATGATACAAAAAGGGATCAAGACACCTGGAGAAGGAGACCGATCATTCACAACAGAAACACATCGTGAATTCAATTCACGCACCATCCATCCACCCACTCACATTAAACCATTCATCCATCCATCCCATCGGTCCTGAGAAAGATTCAAGTGGGTTTTGAGAGTCAATCCAATCGGAGAGAAGGGGGAAGAACGCGAACCACATGACACTAGGGTTTCGTATCGTTTCTTTATTCTTTTCAATTGTTGATTTTGTTATGAATTTGATAGCCATGAGGGTTGTGTGTAACCTCATGGGCTAAGTACTTTTACAGTTCTAAGGATTGAGGGATTAATGTAGTTGATTTGGGAACCTAGATTAACTTTATGAATTCATACTGTTTATAAGCCCTGTTTATTTGATTTTTTCAAACTTTGTTTTACGTTTGTAACGTCTTCATAGCATATTATTGATGTTGCCCGTGATGCTTGATATGTTGTGTTAGCTTGTGTGCATACGTGTTTAATATTATTTGTTTGCTAGGGTTATAGTAGTTTGCCCATGAACACGATAATTCTAAGGGCTGGTAAACAAGGTACTTGAGTGTCTTAGTGGAACAATACAATTAAGAATTCAAGTAGGAAGTGAATAGGTTTGAGTAGTACTTTCAGAGAATATATGTTAGCCGAATTGGCCATCCGAAGGTTTATGAAATTCGCCATATTAGTATCTAGGAAGGAGGTTCAAAACTATTAATGCATTATCTCATAATGTATTTCCATTAAGACAATATGAATAAACAGTAGGACATCTAGAGACCAAAGCAACTGCATTAAACCTGATACCTTGGAGCTGTTATTTCTCTCTTGATTAATCTTGAATAATTCCTTGCTTTTATTTATTGTTTCAAGAATTTTAGATATTAATTTATTCAAAACCTGAAAATTGGTTACATAATAATTCTAGTTGAATAGTTATACAAAATAAATAGATAATTGAGTGTCTCAGTGGGAACGATATTTAACTGGAGTGCACAAAATTGCCTAACAGGTTACTTTCTTATTCAGTAGAGTTTTGAATTTTGATCTGTTGTCAAGTATGCATGTTTTCGGCTGAGCTAGAAGGTGCTAGATATTTGTATTTTAGATTATTTATCACAATTTTTGTCGAATTTGTATTGCATTTATGGGCTGATGTTTTTTTCATGTCTATTTGTTTAAGGAGCAATGTCACATTTTAAAAAAATATATTGAGAACAAACAATGTCAGTTGTTACTTATCCTAATTGGAGGACTCTTAAACCTTTAATTGTAAAATTATAAAATGGGTTGTGGAGTATTGCTATAATCTATTATTGCCATGATATCTAATGATATCTGCTGTCTTACATGAAACTCAATGCAAACTTTTTATTTGTTAATTCTTGCTCATATTTTATTTAACTCTGCGCTCGTTTAACTAATTTCTTTAATTTGCAATCTCAGTAATTTATTTTACTTTTTCTTATTAATTAGGTTACTCTTCATATAAAATTAGGTTACTCTTTTGATGCTCGGATTTTTTTAAAAAATAAAGTCTTATATTTTGAAGAATTAAATTGTATTATTAATATTAATTGAGTTACTTTTTATAAATAATTAGGTTACTCTTTATAAAGAATTAGGTTACTCTTTGATTTGATATTCTAATTTTTAAAAATGAAGTCATGTATTGTGAAGAATTAAATTGTATATTTTCATATTAATTGGGTTACTTTTTATAAATAATTAAGTTACTCTTTGATTTGATATTCTAATTTTTTAAAAATGATATCATGTATTGTGAAGAATTAAATTGTATGTTTTCATATTAATTGGGTTACTCTTTATAAATAATAATTAGGTCACTCTTTATTAATAATTATGTTACTCTTTGATTTGATACTCTAATTTTTTAAAAATGAAGTCATGTATTGCGAAGAATTAAATTATATGTTTTTATATTACTTTTTATAAAGAATTAGATTATTCTTTGCTTTGATACTCTAATTTTTTAAAAATAAAGTCTGTAAAGAATTAAATTATATGTTTTCATCTTAATTAGGTTACTAGGTTACTCTTTTTAAAGAATTATGTTACTCTTTGATTTTATAAAATTTTTGGATTACTCTATATATTTATTTGTTTATACATTGTTCGGTTTCATTAATATCTTCTAAATTACTCTATTATATTAATTAGATTACTCTTTATAATTATTTGAGTTACTTTTTGGATCACTATTGTTCATTGTTTACTGGTTTGTCCTATCAATATATATATTCAATAAACTTAAAATACATATTCAGTCGCTCATTAACTAAAAAAGGAAATCATGTTGAATGACAAGAATGTTTACTTCGTGGCTTTTGTGCAGTAATACAAAGCAATGATATTGACTACACAGTTTTAATTCCACGCATTAATGGTG
Organism: Pogostemon cablin; assembly: GCA_023678885.1. NCBI lineage: Eukaryota > Viridiplantae > Streptophyta > Magnoliopsida > Lamiales > Lamiaceae > Pogostemon > Pogostemon cablin. The sequence continues at coordinate 18,456,944 of CM042990.1, forward strand.
GGGGACACAAGAGCCAATATTTTATGTTTTCTCTTCTCTTTGTCCATGTTTAGACATGCATGGAGAGTATAATCCATTGTGATGAAGTCAAATCTTACTTGAATCCAGTAGACTGCTGATCATTCTCATCAGAAAGCAAGAAAACATCCTCCCAATCCACGTCATCAATACTCTCATCACTCTTCTTCTCAACCAATTCATCCAGGCGCTGCACCAGTTTGGAGTTCTTGAAACAGCTCTCTCTCCAACTTGTACCACTCTGATGCCAACGCCAACAAATATGGGATTTTCGGGCTTTAAGTTGCTTATGGGCTTAGCGAGGCAGCAGCGGTTGTTTGGGACTCAAGCAAGGGCGGGGAATCGATGGCGACTGGCGGCGTTATCCGACAGCAGGGGTTGTCGGGGCGATGGCGGCAGCAACTGGAGGCTAAGGAAAGTAATTAGTGTGACAGTGAACCGGGGCGATGGTGGTCGTCGCGAGGAGCGGCATGGTTCATAATCTCCGGCATGTTCCCCGCCCTTGTAATACAATATTTGGAAGAAGAAAAAGTAAGAAGAAAGGAGAGATGTTTTAACTCACTTGTAAAACAAGATTAGGCAAACATGGCCTCTTGGAAGAAACTTTTGATTTCATTATCATTACGAGAGTCATGAAGCAGCAATAATTGAGTGTGAATGAAGATTATTAGTTAAGAAAAGTAGTAACATATAAGGCCAGATGCTGAATAGCTAGAGTTTAATGAGCTGATATGAAATAGGAGGGAAAAAGAGCCAGTGAGCATCTAGCAAAACTTCGGAATTTATAAATAAATAAGCATTGAAGTAAGATAAAGTATAAGAAGTTGAGAACAAGGCAATAAGTACAGCAACAAAATAATAAAGCATGCTTAAAATTCTAACTAAATGCAAAAAAAGATAGGATGTAATACACTGAAGCAATACTCCTTGAATTTATATCTCAATAGTAATCAGTTCCATCACATTGATAACTATTCTCGTTTGCCATTAGATGTAAGTTCTACCATTGCTTTAGTTTGCGTCAAAACATTCCCGCTAAAGAAGCAACCAAACATCAAATAGCCAAAAAAAATTATGAAAGGATATGACCAGCAGTCACGTAAACTGACACTACCAAGTCATTGAATCTGTTGATTGCTTTTAAACAACCTGATACAAAAACATACACAAAACAATACATAGATCACAAAAAATAGACTCTAATTACTATCAATCAAGCATTGTAATTTTCTTGCAATCAACCATAAGCACGCTATAAAAACGACAAACACTCAGGAAATGAAGCAGAGATCTCACATGGAACTTGTAGTCCACGCCATGTCCTGAACAATGTCGCAAGGAGGGGATCTGTCCGACATCATTTCCTCCATATCAGAGAGCCGCATTACTTTCAAAATACTTGAATCCGACGCTATTAGAATGTTCCGAGGATGTTCGTCCACTCACCCGAAGAGCTCTCCGTAGAACTCAAAAACCCCCAAACTGATCTGCAGGTCCCCGTGGTGAATCATGGAATATCTAAAGATGTTCTGGATGGGATGCTGGATGGGATTAGGAAATTCCAAGAACATGATCTAGGAACTTGAACGTCTCCGGATCTACGATTTAGGATCTTGAATGTCTCGTGATGATGTGCGAAGTCGAGTCGAGTAGAACTCTTCCCGCAAGAAGAAACACACTCAGGTAGTGCTCCGATCTTGGCGGATCTTCCCCAAAGATGAAATGACTTCTCGAATCCGGCGAAACAGCACGCTATCGAAGGAACTCCGGCGAACTAAGAGAGAATTGAGGACTAGATCGTCTAGACTATGCACTATGCAAATGTATGCAGACGCTTGAAAGACTTTGGATTTTTGTATGTTTTTGTGTCTATCGTGTGTTTTGAATGAATGCACAATGATCCTATTTATTGGTTCCAGAGAAGACTCTCATATGGTAGGATTGTTATTTTAATTAGTGATCGTGATCAATACCATATTTGATCAAATTTACTATATTTGATCAATTCTACATGTGAGACTTATTTCACTCACTTTAATTATTATTTAATTGGTGATTAATTTATTTATTAATCCTTACTAACCAATTAAATTCCCCAACAATCCCTCACATGATTGGAATTCGGCGCCTATAAAATGCAGATACACAATCTAGTCCTCGTGAAATATTATTGTATTCGGATAGGTAGCTTGGGACTTTGTACCTTTCATAGTTCAACACTATCGAGTATACCGGTGGCTTAGTAGACATAATGTCTTTGAACTACTCCTCCTTGGCGTATACTTAGACAATAGCGCAAACACATCTATGTCTCACATTCTCCTTGTTCTCACATTTTGGTCCGTTTCGGTCATGGAACCTCTTTGGATTCATAAGTATTTTTCTTTGAAGTGGCCACTCACTTCACACTTATATATGTGATCTCCTATCTTGAGTACCCCGTTATACTCAACTAGCCTTCACTTGGCCTTTTAGGAATCATTAAAAGTCAAAGACTTAACCTCACCACAATACGGGTTCTATACTTGGTGGAATTGCTCTACTAAGGAATGGTAGGTACCAAGTTTAACTTAAACCTCTACAGTTTTGTTGTCCATTTGAACCAAGTTCTTGGGATCTCTAGTCATCATGGTTGGGTTTCCACTGTTTTGGCTCATTACTTTGTGGATTTTAGCCTCATTCCTTCTAGCAATTTATTCATTTGATCTCAATTAATTATTTTATAAGCGAATCCGCTATGTTGTCTTTTGACTTCATATAGTCAATTGACATTATACCACTCGAGATCAATTGTCTCACTATGTTGTGTCGCCTACATATGTCTAGACTTTCCATTGCACATATCATTAAGAGCTCTTCCATCACCGTAGGGACTGGTTTGTTCCAACATGGAATGTCCTCAAGGAAATTACGAAGCCATTCTGCTTCTTCCCCGGCTTTATTTAGAGCTATGAACTCAGATTCTATTGTGGAACTGGCTATTCAGATCTATTTTGTAGACTTCCAAGACACTGCTCCGCCTCCGATAGTGAATATGTATCCACTCATGGAGAATGAGTCTTTTGTGTCAGATATTCAGTTTGCATCACTGTACCCTTCGAGTGCTGCTGGATACTTAGAATAGTGTAGCCCCACATCAAGAGTGTATTTCATGTATCTCAACACTCTTCTCAATGCTTTCTAGTGCTCATTGCTTGGGTTACTCGTGTATCTACTCAGTTTGTTAACTAAACACGCTATGTCAGGATGTGTACAATTGGTTATATACATTATGCTCTCTATAACCCTTGCTTACTCAGATTGAGCCACTGATTCACCTTTATTCTTATTAAGGTGTACATTTGGATCCATGGGTGTCTTAGCTGGTGAATCATCGAATGCATTGAATTTCTTCAACACTTTCAAGATGTAATGAGATTGTGACAAAACAATTCCATCAGATGCTCTTTGAATCTTGATTCCAAGTATCAATCCGCTATACCCATGTCCTTCATGTCAAAGTTCTGGTTCAACATTCGTTTAGTGTCAACGATTATGTCATTACTGCTTCCCAATGATAAGCATATCATCTACATAGAGGCAGACCATGAGAAATCCCTTTGGTGTATTTCTCACATACACGCATTTGTCGCACTCGTTGATTCAAAAACCATTTGACATCATTGTGTTATCAAACTTCACTTGCCATTGTTTTGGAGCTTGTTTAAATCTATACAACGATTGCACGAGCTTACACACCTTTTTCTCATTTTCAGGTGCTATAAAGTCTTCTGGTTGATCCATGTATATTTCTTCCTCCAACTCACCATTTAAGAAAGTTGTCTTCACATCCATTTGATGGATCTCTAGATTGTGCAATGCAGCAATCGCTATAAATACATGAATAGACGTAATTCGTGTCACTGGTGAGTAGGTATCAAAGAAATCATACCCTTCCTTTTGTTTAAAGCCTTTAGCCACCAACCGGGCTTTATACTTGTCTATTGACCTATCAGTTTTATATTTTATTTTAAAGATCCATTGCATCCTAAGGTCTTGCAACCCTTTGGTAAATCTACCAATACCCATGTATGCTTTTGTATAATAGAATCAATCTCGCTATCTATAACTTCTTTCCAGAATGGTGCATCTGGACGAGATAGAGTTTCAAATACCAATTTGGGCTCATCTTCAACCGCATAGGTGAAGAAATCTTGACCAAAGTCCTTTTCCACTCTAGCTCTCTTACTACATCTTGGTTCTACACTTTATTGTGTAGATTGAACCGCAGTAGATCTACAAGTGGTCTCTTAGAAGATGTTAATTGTTTATTTCCTTTGCTAGGAAATACGTCTTTAAAGAATATTATATTCCTTCATTCTATAATAGTGCATTCAGTCATGTCAGGTACTTCCAATTTATGAATCAGAAATCTGTAAGCACTGCTATTAAGTGCATACCCTACAAATATACAATCAACCGTTTTAGGTCTGATTCTAACTTGTTTAAGTAGAGGCACTTCAACCTTAGCCAAACACCCTTACACTTTGAGTAATTTGTATGACGGTTTACGTCTCTTCCACATTTTATAAGGTGTTTGATCCTTAGATTTGTGTGGAATTTTGTTCAGAATGTGGTTAGCTGACAAGATAGTTTCCTCCCACAAGTTCTGAGGCAACCCTGAACTGATTAACATTGCGTTCATCATTTCCTTTAGAGTTCTATTCTTGCGCTCAACAACATCATTTGATTGAGGTGAATAAGGAGCCGTTGTTTGATGTATGATGCCAGATTCGGCACATATTTGTTCAAATAGTGCTACGTATTCACCACCTCTATCACTCTGAATTGCTTTGATTTGAGAGTTAAGTTGATTTCAACTTCATTCTTGTAGCGTTTGAATGCTTCTAAAGCTTCATCTTTGCTTCTCAAGAGATACACATTACATAATCTTATGCAGTCATCAATAAAAGTAATGAAATACTTTTTCCCCCCTCTAGCACAAGTTTTAAATCACACGTATCAGTGTGGATCAACTCTAGAGGTTTAGTGCTCCTTTCCATTATTGGAAATGGTTGTTTTATCATTTTTGCTTAGACACACACTTCACAGTTATTTGAAGTCTCAATATTTGCTACTTTAAGCAAATCAAGATTATTTAATCTTTTTATCGATTTAAGATTTACATGTCCAATCTTAAATGACATATTGAGGAGCACTCAACAATATAAGCAGAAGTAGAAGCACTTTTATTCATAATTTTCTTGCCTTCACAGCTTACAACCATAGCATTGAGCTTAAAAAGCCCATTATCTGGATAGCCACGGCCCAAGAATTGGCCAAATTTGCTAAGCACTAGTTTATCAGACTCAAATACAAGCTTGAACTGATGACTAACTAGTAGAGAGCCTGAGATCATGTTCTTGCAGATTTCTGGGACATACAGCACGTCCTTCAACTTCAGTTCTTTCCCGAAGGTGAGCTTCAGAGTCACGCTCCCAACACCGGCTACTTCAGATGAGGCATGGTTTCCCATGTGCAGTTTTCTCCCTTCAATGGGTGCATAAGTGGAGAAGGCATTTTTCTCCGAGCAGACGTGGCAGGTGGCATCTGTGTCCATGAACCACTCCTTTGGATTTTCCACCAAGTTGGCTTCAAAGACCACAGCAGTCATGTCGCCATCAGTTAGGTCCCGTTCAACCACCTTAGCATTGTGGTTCTTGCGTTTATACTTCTTTGATAGGCGACAGTATTTGGCCTTGTGGTTGGACTTGCCATAGTTGTAGCTATCCCCACTGAACTTAGGCTTTTGCATTGGCTTCTTGCCCTTATCGTCGGACATCTTCCCGCACGATGTTCAATTAAGTTTGCCTTTGCCTCAATTGAGGATTGGTCAAACTTCCTATCAATCTTCCTGTTGTCCTCTTTGATTCTCAATTTGACAATTAAGTCTTCTAGAGACATCTCCTTTCGCTTGTGTTCGAGATAGCATTTGAAGTCCTTCCACATTGGAGGCAGCTTCTCAATCACAGAGTCGACAACGAATACTTCTGGAAGCATCATCCATTCGGGGAGAATTTCGTGCACTATCAGTTGGAACTGCAGCACTTGTTCAACCACAGATTTAGAGTCCACCATCATGAACTCCAAGTACTTGGCTATCGCGTACTTCTTTGTATCGACATCTTCCACCTTGTACCTCTTCTCCAAAGAATCCCACCATTCTTTAGATGTCTTCATGTTTAGATACACGTTATACAGTGCATCACTAAGTCCACTGAGGATATAGTTCTTACATAAATAATCAGTGGAGGTTCACTGATCCAGAGCTGTACGCTTTTACGCATCAGTCTCATTCTCATCCACCACTGGTGTAGACTCCTTCAAAAAGTTTACCAGATTAAGCGTAGTGAGGTAGAACATCATCTTTTGCTGCCATCTCTTGAAGTTTGTACCCCAAACTTCTCGCGCTTCTTCGTTGGAGCCAGAACCATGAATGGTCTCGATATCCCCATTGGAGGATACATTATTTGGAAATCAGTCCCAATAGGAATCTTAACATTAATCTCTGGGAGTTATTAGCATTGGATGTTTCAATCCCGTCAATATTATTGGATTACTCATGGTGATTGTAGGGTGTGGAGGCTAGGTGTTTCTTCTTGTGATTGTTGGTTTATAGGTACACCAATCAATCACTATTACAATGAATATAAAAATACACCGGAGCACTACCGGGGCGTGATTCTTTTTGCGGGAAGAGATCTACTCGACTCGACTTCGCCATCATCCCGAGACGTTCAAGATCCAAGATCCTAGATCCAGATCTGTAAGAAAGGTTAGTGACTCTCTGCTCTATTTTCATATTCATTGTAATAGTGATTGATTGGTGTACCTATAAACCAACAGATGCGGAGGTGAAGAAGGAATTCGATGAGCATGATATGATGCGGAAGGTGGGGATCCGCGAGATTGAAATACTAATTCGGTTGTACCAAAAATTTGGTAGGACTGATTGTACTCTAGTCATTCTCAATGAATATTTGAATAAATATTGTGAATGGTTTATATCATTCTTCGAAACTTACGAGATGTGTCAAGGGCGCTTCCACCGAAACTATTAGTCTTAATTATTAATGTAATTAATTTTTTAATTTTTTAATTTAATGACAATCAAACATGACCCTTTAAAATTTTTTTTAATGGGTAGATGAGTGATCCGTCTCACATAAGGAGATCCGTGAGACGGTCTCACCCAAATTTTTGCCATGTTTGTATTGTTTGAGTCTACTAATGCCTTTATTTATTTATTATTGTTTGAAACAGCCAAAGTTGAGCATAAAGGGTTACTCATTCCTTAGTTAAAAATAAATAGATGGATCTACATTGGGCTATCAACTTCTAGGAAGAAAGACAATTGGATTGAAAGTCCTATCATCATTAATTAATACAATAATACGGCCACCCTTAATCTTAATTCAAGTTCTAATTCACAAGTCACAACAACTCAAAAACAACTCATGCCTTCATTGAGGTTTTTAAGATAAATTTTAACTTAGTCTCCAATTAATAGGAAAAATTGTGTCACATACAAGAAGTCTAATTTTATTTTTAATCCCTAATTTTTTTTCTTTTTTTTCCCCAAAAATTGTAATTTTGATCCATGCCATTAAATTTTGGAGCTAAACTGTTAAATCTAAATAAATAAATAAAATATATTATTTTCTATTAAACAGATTTCAATCATTAAAACAAAATATTTTTTCATTTCTTTCTCCATGAGGAATCAGCACCTCTAAGTTACTAACTTTCTCCTTCCATAGTCCATACCATTACAGCACCTATCCCTCTTAATCTTAACATAAATTAAATCCCTTTTGTTGGTTTTGTAGGGATTCTTCTTGTCCCACATCGGAGAGGAGATCAAAAGGGGATGATTCCTTATTGCTATTTAAAGAGACCTTTGGTTTTGATGTCTAGCGCACGAATCAGATACACTTTAATTTTTATATTTGATTCCTCTGAATTCCTTTGTGTATTTTCTAATTAAGAGTTGAGAGAAAATGTGGGAATTAGTCAAAAATTTGTAATAGTGTGGTAAATTTTGGGTAGGAAAAGAGAAACTTCTGTATGATTGTAAAAGTTTCATATAGTAGTATTTTCTTAGTCCGTGATTTTTTCTCCGATTTTGGAGTTTCATGTAAATTCTTGTGTTATTATTTTTCTATTCTTTTCTCGGTTATATTTTATTTGTCCCTAGGAATGAAAAGGATCTATCTGTTTATCCCAACAAGTGGTATCAGAGTTCGGTTCGAGCACTTTTAAAGTTCTTAGTATGATCTGTAGTTACAGCATAGTCTAATCTTCCCATAATAGAAAAGAGTTTAAGAGATAGTTATTCATTAAGTTAGGGTGGGTAAACAAGATATGTCTTCAATGAAGTTTGATGTTGAAAATTTTGATGGTAGAATCAATTTTGGGTTGTGACAAGTACAATTGAAGGATGTATTGATACAACCCGGGTTACACAAGGTTTTAAAAGGAAAGTCAGTTTTAAATGATGGTACAGGAAGTTCCAACAAGAGTGATAAAGATTGGGAGGATCATGATTTGATGGCTGCAAGCACAATACACTTGTCTTTGGTAAAGAACGTCCTTGCTAATATGCAAGGAATTTTAAATGCCAAGGAGTTATAGAAAAAGCTTGAGGAACTGTACCAGGCAAAGGGTATCTTAAATCAATTGTACCTGAAAGAGCAGTTTTATATGCTTCGAATGGAAGAATGTACAAAAATCTCAGATCATCTGAGTTCTCTTGATGGTATCATCTCAGAACTAGAGGCAATTGGAGTGAAGATTGAAGATGAGGATAAGGCTTTGAGTCTTATCTTATCTCTAACACGTTTCTATGAACACATGAAGCCAATTATGATGTATAGGAAGGAAATTTTAAATTTTGTTGCAGTCACAGGCAAACTTTTTTTTTTAGGAAAGGAGAAGCTGATGAGTGAAGGGCGTACTTCAACGAAAAATTCAGTAATGCTGGCAAGTAGCAAAGAAAGGAAGAAGGACTCTAAAAACGTAGTTGCTGGAAATGAGGAGAAGTTGGGCATACAAAGCGAAATTTTCCCGGTGGAACTGGTCAATGTGGAGTTAGTACGACAAATAACTCTTAATCTAGAGCTAATATTGTGGCAATTAAGGATTTTCTTTGAGGAGCAAATGAACATCCTAATAATATATTGATGGCTGATGGACTTCCACGCGCGGAAGCCAAGTGCTAGAAGTAGCACCATAAATTTCACCAAGTATATTTTCGATATGTGCCGAATGAAATTATTATAATGTTTTATTCTAAGTGATCTACTCATATGGTGGAGTAGGATGATTCTCGGGGTTGAGAATTGATTGTCAGTAAAGACAATAAGTCTTCTTTAATTTTGTCAAGATGGAAATTGTTGGTTTTATCAAAATAAAAGAAGGGATTCTTCTTGTACCACATCGGATGGGAGATCAAAATGGGAGGATTCCTTATTGTTATTTAAGGAGGTCTTTGATTTTGATGTCTAGCACACCAATCAGATAGTCTTTCATTAAAAAGACTAATAGATAATTCGTTAACAAATTGTATACATTTTTATTCAATAGTTTATATATTTTTATTTATAATTATATACGTTTCTGAAAGTGGGTGCACGATGCACCTGAGTGCACATTATAATTAATCTTTTAAAATAATTAATTAATTAAGTATTACTTTTAAAAAAATTATAGTATTATATTTTATTAATAATGTCATTCTATAAGACAATTTTATCTAAATTTTTGTTAATATTTTTCTCATATTATGTAATTTTATAAATAATAACGTAAACATTTTATATTTCTATATAATATGAGTTATTATCAATTTATTTTAAAAATAAACAGAATGTGGAAGAGTTGATATAATGCATTTTTAAAAGATAAGATAAAATATTATTCCATTTCATAAAATGACTGACGCTAAAAATAAATGAGGCAATAAATAGGATTACTAAAATTCGCACTTTTTTTTAAATTGTGCAATTTGATTGTCCTTGCATTTATTATACTATATCCATCAATAAGATAATGTTTTTTTTTACGTTGAAAAGTGTTATTTTATTTTATATAGAGTGAATAATTATATTAGTGTTAAGGGGTGGATCATGAGTTAATTCCTTTTATTAAAAATAAAAATAAGAAGTCTATCTTTCAAAAGAAGGTCTAAAATGACAAAATAAATATTTTATCAACGTTGAGAAGAAGTATTTAAGTTTAATTAAGAGGACATTAATGGTGTTTAATATGATCTTTTACTCATTTTACAATATTGTCATTTTCTTGTAAACTACTCCACGGATTCTTTTGCACATCTCTTTGGTAAAATGCAGAAGAGAGGTGCATAACATAAATAAGACGGAAGGAGTAGAATCAGCTCTATGAAAATGTTTGAGATTCTGCTCTGGTAATTACCGTCTGCGATTTTCTTGCCGCAGAATCATAGCGTGATCCAATTATAAAAATGAATGAATCATTTCGTGTTCCAATTATAAAAATGAACAGATTAGATTTTAGGTGACGAGCCCATTTTGGGGATTAATTAGCCCATAGATTTTGGCCTACTAGCGTGATCGAATTTAAAAATGAATGGATAAGATTTTGGGTGACGAGCCCACGTCTGAGGATTGATTACATTTATTATCAGAAATTTTGGCCAAATAATTAAAAATTCAATTTTGGTAATGTAATTCTGTTTGAATTTAATTTTGGTTTTCTAACTTTAAACTTAATTATTTAGTCTTTTGTATCAAATTCAATTTTATAACTTTTAATATTTTAAGTTTAAGTCATTTTGAAAAGAAAAGCCAAATTAATAGGACTTTCAAGTTCTTTAAATTTTGCAAAATTTTTTAAAAGGAATAAAATTTGAAAATAAAATAAAAGGGATTAATACATTGATCTAGTATAATTACTGATGAATGCATTATGTCTTTTATTTTTTCCTATTTTACTCTTATTCACAGTGATTAATATTCAACGTCTGAACTTAACAATAGTGTCATTGAACACTAACGTACACTAAATCAAATAAAAACAATGAGTGAGAGATTTAAGGAAAAAATTAAGGATATATAATTATAACAACTCTTTCTTTAATTTAATCATGTATTTTCTATTTCTCTTTTAAGAATACACACTAATGTACATTCGTAGAGTTCTTTCTCTCTCAAGAATGCAGCGTATTTTCTGTTTCTCTCTCAAGAATGCACACTAATGTACATTCGCAGGTTTTTCAATTTAATCGCTTATTTTCTATTTCTCTCTCAAGAATGCAGTGTTTTCTATTTCTCTCTCAAGAATGCATACTAATGTACATTAGTAGGGTTCTTCAATTTAATTGCGTATTTTATGTTTCTCTCTCAGGAATGCACCCTAATATACATTCTATAAATATTAGATTTAATCGCATATTTTTGTTTATATCGTGATAATGCATACTAATGTACAGGTGAGCAGGGGCGGCCCTGGGTTGTGCCGGAGGTATCGCCGCACAGGCCCCCGACAAGGCCCCCGATATATATATAAGTTAATTTATGTATAAAAATTTTGGTTGGCTCAATTGGCTTCAAGCCTCTTTTGTTTTGCCTCCTACACATGATCGAATCCTGTAAGGAAATTATTGCGGAATTTTTACTCGCAATTTATTATCCTATTCAGCAATTAATCTGCCAGTTGCGGAATGATCTCCAATTAATCTGCCACTTTTTAAAAATAAATAAAAAATCTTTATTTCTTTTTTAATCTTTTAAATATCCTATTTTTTTCTTAATTATTTTCAATTCATCGTGAGTAAAACCTTTATTTTCTTTTCTTAAATCTTTATTTTTTTCTCTAATCTTTTTGGTGAGCAAAAACTTTTGGCAACATCTTTGAGAAGAATCGTTCATTGTTATTCTTTTAGAATAAGGTATTTTAATTTTACAATATTACTTTTTACTTTATGTATTTTTCTATTCAAATTTGTTTTATGATTTTATTTTATAAATTATTCTTAATAGTTAATTGATAATTCGAGATGTCTCCTCATTGAAAATACACATCATAAGAAAAAGAAAAAAGAAGAAGAATTTATTGAAACTCAAAGAGAAGAGATATATAAACTTTTTGTTACGTTAAAACTAAAAAGTTTATCACTTGAAGATTCTGAAAAAGAACAAATTGATACATATGGGTTGCAAGAAAAAAATCCATGCTTTGGATAAAAATAAGAGGTCCAAACATAATTTCGCACCGGGCCCCTCAAATTACAGGGTCAGCCCTACATGTGAGTATGGGTGTTATGGATAAAACAAAATATAATTTTATATTTATCAGTAAATTTTTTAGAGCGGATGTGTCCTTTCGTAATCCTTAAATGCGTTTTGTATCTACTAATTACTGATTAAAAAAATTAAAATGTTAAGGATTAAAATTGATTAAAAGAAAACAAAAAATTAAAATGTTTAAAACTAAATTATAAAATGAATATTAACTTGGCCAGACAGCGTGATCCAATTTAAAAGTGAATAGATCAGATTTTAGGTGACAAGCCCACGTTTGATATTTATTACATTAATTACTATACAGACTTTGGCCAAATAAAAGAAAATTTCAATTTTGGTATTGTAATTACGGTTGTGAGACATTGATTATGTTATATGTTTTGTGAGATGTGCTAAAATAAACTTATTATATAATCCATCCATCCAAAACTTTAATTTCATATTTTTTATTTTGGTTCGTCTTAAATTCAACTTTATATTTTTATAAAAGAAAAAAATAACAAACTAATATCCCTTTAATATGCTTTAATTTCAAATTTGTCATCACATTTTTAACACACGTAAAATATTTTATCAATTATTTATTACTTAAAAATACCATACTATCCCCAAAAGTAAGTCAAAAAATGATTTTTCTTAATCTTCATATCTACAATAAGCGTGAAGTTGAATTTGGGATGGATGGAGTAGATAAAATATGCTTAGTGATTGTTAAAATATATTTTTTAAAGTATTATAAATGATGCATTAAAGTATGATTTTAAGGTGTTATATATTATTCATTATTAACATATTTTAACTACAAATAAATACTCCATCCGTCCCCCACTAAGGGTAGTTTTTACTTTTTGCACATGGATTAAGAAGTATTATTATATAATGTGCAGTAAATAGTTGTATTAGTGGGAGTGTGGACCCAATATTTTAATTGTATTAATGGGTGTATGTGGGTTCCATGTGTGTAAAAAAGGAAAGTGAACTCTTTGGGTGGGACGCCCAAAATGAAAAAAAAAAAAACTATTTGAATAGGACAAAAAGAGTATACTTTACCTATATAACAAGTATACTTTAGTAAGATCGACCCGTCTAAAAAAGCTTGTCTCACAAGAAGGTGTCCCAATAAATTTGGCCTTTTATTATTTTTTTTTCATTTAAGTCCTTTTGTATCATTTCAGTCCTAAAAACTTGACTTTTTTTTTAGTATAAGTCATTTAGAAAAGAAAATTTTCAAATTTATTAGGCTTTCAAATCCTTTAAATTTTGCAAAAAATTTACAAAAGGATAAAAACTGAAAAAAGAAAAAAAAAGTTAAAAATTGAAATTGATATAAAAAAAAACACTACAATTAAAAATGTTTAAAATTAAAGGACAAAAATTGAATTGAATTATAGGTCTAAAATTGATATTAACTCGGCCAAATATCGTGATCCACTTTTAAAATGAATAATAGATAAGATTTTGGGTGACGAGCCCACGTTTGAGGAATAATAATTACATTAATTACTACACAAGAAAATTTCAATTTTGATCATGTATTTGAATTTAATTTTGGTTTTTTAACTTTAAACTTTTTAAATTTTATTCATTTTGTATCAATTGCAATCCTATAACTTTTAGCTTTTTCTGTTTACGTGATTTTGGTCTTCTAGTTTGTTTAATATTTGTATCACCTGAATCCAACATGCAGCCGGAAATTGTTTAAATAGTTATAAAATAAGGATACTCCCTTTATCCCAAATTTACGAGTAATATTACTATAAATATAGAGTGTAATAAAAATTAAAGTCGATAAATAGTAGGTACAAAACGTATTTAAAAATTACTAAATGATAGTATATTCGCTTCATAAAATTACCGATAAACATAAAATTATATTTTTTTCCTATAATACCTATACCTATTTGTACATTAGTGTGTATTGTTAAGATAAAAACAAAAATACGTTATTTATATGAATGTACATTAGTGTACATTCTATTGAAAAAGAAACTGAAAATAGAAGATTAAATTGAAGAACCCTACTAATGTACATCAGTGTGCATTCTTGAGAGAGAAACAAAAATACGTGATTAAACTGAAAAACTCTACGAATGTACATCAGTGTGCATCTTTGAGAGAGGAAAATACACGATTGAAACTATTGTTAAGTACATTAGTGTGCATTCTTAGAAAGAAACAGAAAATACACAATTAAATTGAAGAACCCTACGAATGTACATTAGTGTGCATCTTTGAAAAACCCTACAAATGTACATTAATGTACATCTTTGAGAAAGAAACATAAAATATGTGATTAATTAAATTGAAAATAGAGTTGTTATAATTATCCTTAAATCTCTCACCCATTTTTTTATTTGATTTAGTGTACATTATTGTTCAATTAAACTAGTGTTAAGTGAAAACGTTGAAATATTCAATATTGTAAATAAGGGTAAAACTGAAAAAAGAAATAGACACTTAGATCAATGCATTTATTAATAATTAAGTTATATAAACGTGTACTTATCATTAATAATCCCTACAAATTACTATTATCTTATCAATTTTATTATGAAAGGTGATGTAGTATATTTAATTAAAATTTTATAAAGACTGAATTTTTTTTTTATATATTAAAAAGTGATATTATTTTCGAATAGCTAGACTATTATTAGCTAGACTGGCTGATCACAACATTGCTTAAGTTTCTTTCAAACTTTTTAGCTATAGGTGTCAAATTTTGAATTTAAGTGATACTCTCTATTATGAAAAATTTTCCACGTATATTTAGACACGTGAATTAAAAAAATATTTTTTCAAATATATTATGTAAGATGGACACGCGAATTAAAAAAAAATCTTTTCAAATATAGACTAATTATACTGTGCACCAAGTGAACTCTAAGATAAGTTGCACCCACTCTCAAAAACGTATACAAATATAAGCAAAAACATATACAATTATGAACAAAAATGTATACAATTTAATTGTTAGTTTTTTTAATGAAAAACTTAGTGTAAAAAAATATACAATTATTAAAAACATGTATACAATATTGAATAAAAAATTATACACATATAAATGCTAGTTTTTTTAATGAAAAACTAATTATGAAAAAAGTATACAATTATTAAGAAACACGTATACAAAATAGAATAATATATATACAAAATAGAATAAAAAGTTATATATATGGGTGCACCATGCACTCGGTGCATTTAATGTCAAATCTCAAATGTATTATGTAAGATAAAATTAGGGCGCTTTTGGTGATTCAATGAGAAATAGTGAATAAATTGTTGACTATATATAGATTAATAAGATGTAAGAAGTCACTAAGTTGTGTTGTAAATATGTTTATATTATAGCGTACATATTACACTTTTAGAAATGTGAGACGGTTGAAAATAAAAGGACGTGTGCGAAAATACCTTAAATAGAAAGAGTATTTATAAAATAAATAAAAATAAAAAAAGGATAAATAATCATGTTCGTATAACCTTACCTATGCTGATGCACCAATATTATATGGAGGTTCTAATGTTAGTGATATTTATGTTTGGCAAAAAATTGTATAAATTGGATTTACTATGTAAATTCTGTAATCCTCCAATTCTATTATATTTTATATATTTTTATAATTTAAATTAAAAAAGAATTATGAAATTTACACCGTAAACTTGATTCACATAATACTAACTTTTTTATATTTTGGAGGGTGAAGATAATAAGTATAGGAGAATAAAAAGGAAAAGGAGAGTGATATATATATATATATATATATATATATATATATATATATATATATATATATATATATATATATATATATATTACGATTAGTCTTGTTACTACGGTGGATTCTAATTTTAATCTTTTTTTAGAAGGAGTTTTATCAATTCAGGCCCGAAATATGGGTAAACTATCAATTCGGGGTCTGAATTATTTTTTCTATCGATTTAAGGCTTGAAATATGTAAAACTATCAATTCAAGTCCTGAATTTGTCAAATATTATCTCATATTTTATTAATTTAAAGCCTAAGTTCAGGCCCCGAATTGATAGTTTTACATAATTCAGACCCTTAATCGATAGAAAATATAATTCAAGCCCCGAATTGATAATTTACTCATAATTTGGGCCCTGGATTGATAAAATTCATTTTTAGAATTATCAATTTTGGTCCTTTTTATTCAATTTTAGTTATTTAAGTTCGAATTTAATCTTTTTGAAAAGTTTAGTCCATTTCTTTGTCCTTTATATTAAAATTCCAAAAATATTTAAAATTTGGATCAGAAGTTGATAAAAAATGATCAATTTTTGTAAAAATGATCAAAATTTGACAAAAATGACTGAAACTGTACAAGAAAATACCAAAATTGAGAATTGCAAAAAAAAAAAAAAAACTAAAATTATATCGATCATGCTTATAGAAATTTATGGGTTATTATGTACTGCACCGGGTACACTGATACACATAATAGGGTAGTTTTTTAGGGTACAGTTATCTTATTTTTTAAACTTTTAATTATTTTATTTAATCAAAGGTGATTATTAATCTAGTTTTTTTTTATCTAATGGTTCCTATTAAATAGGTACGGACCCCAATGGTACTCTAGTTTGACTTATAATTTAATAATGGGTAAAACTGTGAATTGTTGTGCCCCATATATGTGAGTGAATATGCATACATGTGGGGTACCTTGCTCTGCCCCTCCCCTTATATAAACAACCTCTCTATCTCCCTTCATCTCCACCTCCATCTCCACTCGCAAACATTAATATATATATCACAACTTTCTCCCTCTCTAATATTTTATTGTAACTATGTTTGTTTTCGGTCGTTATTTTACGGATAAGCATCCAAAGATGTAAGAATATTTATTTATTTATTTTATTGTTTTGCTTTTCTATTTCTATATACACATCACTTAAGCTTTTCAACTTTAATTTCTTTTTTCCTTGTATATAAGTTTGAACCATTAATTTACCACTATCTAACTTTTGTGTGATGATGCAGATTGCCCAAACGCGTGTAAAAATCATGAATTGGAAGATAAGGAGAGAAGCAGATGTTAATTAATCTTAATTATTTGCTGTGGGATGCCAGGGAATGAATCCACCTTATCTTCCATATTCACACTCCTGCTTCTGTAATTTCAACCAATGTTGTTAAGTGTAATGTTGTGTTGTTTGACAAATAATACTTGGGGTTTTACACCTCACCAAACTTAATAAAATTGATTGTGTAATCTGTTCGTTGGCCCATCTTAATTATTTTCCGAGTAATCAGCTTTTTTTAAAAAAAATTATTAATGATAATTATACACTAAAAATTAATCTAATCAAAGTACTAAGTAAATACGAGTTACAATTGCAACAATAACAAAAGATGAGATAATTATGAATGAAATGTTAATCTATGGAAAGAGCAAGGCTAAACACACTATAATTAAGGACAAATCTAGACTTAAGGGTATGCAATGGTTTATCTTAATTAATGAATATTGTACGGAAGAAACTATTTAACTCCCTAATCCCTATGGCCAACGTGACCAGGTTATGAACTCATTACAAGCTCTAAAGGCCTTTAAGATTGATTCTTACTTTCAATTTCCTTCGAAATACTATTATTATAGAATTGGTTTCCCTCAATAGATTAATTATCAAACATCATGAGCAACTCATCTAGTGTCCTACCTTAAATGTTTTAAGTATAAGATGGTTATAACATAACTCTTCCCACACTAACATGTATAATCTCTTTAATGAAAGGATTCAATCAATACCCTAAACACATAATTGGAATGACCATCCTAACCACATGCAAAGTGAATCAACCACACAGTTAATCATCATTAAAATAAGAAGTAGAGAAATTAAGATTGAAATACCAAAATCATATCTATTAAACCATAACAACCCACAAATCAAAAACATCCTTAACCCATCATTTGACTAGCCTACCAACATCATCATCATGTTCACATAACAATCTAACTTAAATGAATCCATTATGCCCACAATCCAATTGAATTATACATGAAAGGAAAAATTGTTTCTCTAATCGAATTGGGGGTGAACCTTCCTTCAATCTGCGAATCTCCACTTCAAAGCTTGAATCCTCTGTAGAAAGTGAATGGGTAGACAAATTATGGAAGGATTTATGGAAAATGAATCAAAGATGGATGGAATTTGATGGAAAATCAAGTGGAGATAATAAGTGTGTGTAGAATGTAGTGTTAAGTGTTTGTTTTCATAAGAAAAGCTGTAATTGTTTTTTGAATGAGTAATGGGAGTTAAATAAAAAATTACAATTTTATGGACAAGTAGCAGTTTTACACAAAATTTCGACCGAAGTGGTCGAAGGTTTTGTTAGAATATTGGGATTTTGAGTACTGCTATCGTACAAAAATTTCGGCCGAAGTTTTATGTTGTTGGTCGAGTTTTTATGTCCGAGAGAAGCAATTTTGCGCCTCCATTTCCTTTGTTCTTCTACATGAAAACTCGACCACCCCTGTACTCGTTGGTCGAGTTTTTTTTTTTTCCAATTTTAGTCTGTTTAAATCATTTTGAAAAAAAAATAAAAAAATCATAAGACATTCAAGTCCTTTAAATTTTGCAAAAGTTTTGCAAAAATACTAAAATTGAAAAAAAAATAAAAAATAAGTGCAGGACTGAAATTGATACAAAATTGTACTCAATTAAAAATAAAGGATCAAAATTTAATTCAATTAAAATTATAGGTGTAGAATTGATATTAACTCGGCCAAATAGCGTTATCCAATTGAAAAATGAATACCTAAGATTTTGGATGGCGAGCCAACGTTTAAGAATTAATTGCATTAATTACCACACAGATTTGGATGGTCAATGACACAGATTTGGATGGTCAATGGTCAATTGCATTAAAGAACTTATCTTGATCCAACCAATCCCTAATCGAATCCATATATATCCCACTCTCCAATCCAACCAATCCATTCACTCCGGCGATAAGCGACCAACGGGATTACTTGAAACTTTTGAATGAAGAAATGTTTTTGTTTATTATTCATGAATGGGATAAAACTTGTGCATAAGGAAGTACGGTATACCGAGATGACTCAAAAAGTTGTACCATTTATTTAGTATTAAATATCGTAACTTTTATTATAAAAACGTATATCCTTTAATTTTTTAAAAATAAAAAAAAATATTTAAACATTAATAACATTTACATTTCAACTAATTTTTTGGTGAATAAATAATACCCTTATAAATTAATTCGTGAGCCCAAAATCATGAGTTAATATAAAGGTTCACAATATTGAAGCACAATGTTGATAAAATAGAGGGCCCATCTATTATAAAGAGATACCAAAATCTTGGAATCAAATGAATGGAGTGGCCCAAATTTTGTGGAACTGGATGCAAGCCCAAAGGGATTAAAATTTAATGGTGTATGAGGTCCTTGGCATAATAACTTGCTCAAATTAATCAAGCAGGTCAAAAAATAATACCCCTTCCCCTCTCTCTCTCTCTCTCTCTCTCATGTACGAGTACTAGCAAAGAAAAACCCCTACAGCTACTGTGCGGATTCAAGATTGGCGGCAGAGACGGCGGCACGGCAAGAAAAGCCCTTTGATGAAATCTCGATAAAAAGTCGGTGATGTGACAGACAACATAATATTGTTGAAATTAAAAGGGGTTGATTTAGTCTTCCTAAATTATAGGATTGGTTTGTTAAGATATATGAAAATTTAAAGTGTATAGATATGCTCATCTTTGTAATCTGTATCTATAAATATATTATGGCACTCTCGCCTTGGACATGTTTCATTTGATGTCATTTTATTATTAAATAAATCAGGACATCTTTACTAACAAGGCCATCTTTATGCTCTTCTTGTCAAACTGCGAAGAGTGTTCGCTTGCCTTTTAATATAAATAAGAAACGTGATTCTCATGTATTGGATTTGGTTCATTGTGACTTGTGGGGTCCTTCGCCTGCATTGTCTACAGCCGGTTATCGCTATTATGCAATTTTTTTGGATGATTATTCGCGTTTTACTTGGTTCTATCCGTTGCACAAAGGATGAATTTTATAATACATTGTTAAATTTCTTTGCCTTTTTGACAAATCAATTCTAGTGCAAGATAAAAAGGTTGCAAAGCTACGATGGAACTGAATTCACAAATAAAAAAGTGCAGAATTTTTTCTCTACACAAGGAATTCATCATACTATTTCTTGTCCGTACACTCCTTCTCAAAATGGGCGAGCAGAACGCAAACATCGCCACATCAAAGAAACAGGTCTTGCCGCCTGATTCCTTATGAGTTGATGCTTTTGCAGCAGCAGTATATACAATAAATCGGCTTCCTTCTCGAACTTTAAAAGGTTCTTCTCTGTATGAGTTGCTTTATCATTGTTCCCCATCGTATGAAAATTTTCATCCATTTGGTTGCAGGATTTTTCCTCGTTTACGGGATTATGCCTCGAATAAGTTCTCACCTCGTAGCACTCCATGCATATTTATTGGATACAGCAACTCGTATAAAGGATTTCGGTGTTTGGATCCCTCTACTGGTCGCTTCTATACGACTCGGCATGCTCAATTTGATGAATTGCTATTTCCATTCTCAAATCAAGTTACAGGTGGTGATCCAAATAATTTTCAATTTTTCAGTTTTTCAGATTATTTTTCTACAGAGCTACCTGCTTCCAATTCAAGCTCTTCACCGCAGAGTACATGTGTCTCACCACATATCCAGTCAAAGTGTGCCATTTGTCCTTCCAATGAAGTCATAACACAATCTCAGTCTGCTAATATTCCACAAGAGACACACGAAGCTCCTACATCACCACCTTCGCCACCTGTATTGATTCCTCCTTCGGAGCCAAATGCACAAGAGACACATGAAGCTCCTACATCGCCACCTTCGCCACTTGTATTGCTTCCTCTGTCGGAGGCAAATGCACGACCTGTTTTGCCTTCTACATCAGAAATTGCAGTCCAACCATCTCATTCTATGACAACTCGCTCAATGGCAGGCATCTTCAAGCCAAGACACGTAGCCAACATTACGCGGGCTGTATGTTTTTCTTCATTGATGACCACTACAGAGCCAAAAGGTTTTAAATCGGCTGCCAAATATCCACATTGGGTCGCAGCCATGGATGAAGAAATGGAAGCTCTTCGCCTCAACAACACGTGGGATCTTGTGCCTAAGCCACCAAACACAAACATTGTTGGCTCCAAATGGGTGTTCCGTACGAAGTTCTTATCTGACAGTACTATTGATCGTCATAAGGCTCGGTTAGTTGCTCAAGGCTACACTCAAATTCCTGATTTTGATTACTCACATACCTTTAGTCCAGTAGTTAAAGCATCTACAGTACGCATTGTTCTTGCTCTAGCAGTCATGAACAGATGGCCTCTTCGTCAACTTGATGTGAAAAATGCTTTCCTCAATGGAGTATTAACCAAGCCCGTTTATATGTCTCAACCACCTGGCTACATCGATCCACTATTACCAAATAATGTTTGCCGTTTGAAGAAGGCGTTATATGGTCTCAAACAAGCCCCACTTGCTTGGTTTCAAAGGTTTAGTTTGTTTCTTACAAGTATAGGATTCTCATGTAGTCGTTCGGATACTTCCTTGTTTGTTTTTAAGCAAGGGTCATCCATTATTTATCTCTTGGTTTATGTCGACGACATTATTCTCACTGGAAACGAACCACCTTTACTACAGAAATTCATAAACCGGTTGCATGGAGAGTTTGCCATTCGAGACCTTGGAAAACTAAATTATTTTCTTGGTCTTGAGGTAACCTACACTGAAGATGGTATTTTTCTTAATCAGGCTAAGTATGCTACAGATATCCTAAAGCGTGCTGATCTTTTAGATGCTAAACCGATATCGACTCCTCTTGTTGCTGGTGAAACTCTACTTTCAGATGGTACTTCTTTTAATGATCATACACTTTACCGCTCTCTTGTAGGGGCTTTGCAATACTTGACAATCACTCGTCCTGATCTTGCTTTCGCCGTAAATCATGTGAGTCAATTTTTACAGGCCCCCAACTATTGATCATTTCATTGCCGTAAAACGTATCTTGCGTTATGTTAAAGGAGCACTTGGGTTTGGACTCTCATTCGAGCCTTCTATCACTTACTCTTTGATTGGCTACTCGGATGCTGATTGGGCCAGGTGTCTTGAGACGAGACGTTCTACTTATGGTTATTCCATCTTTCTTGGTGGAAATCTTATATCATGGAGTGCCAAAAAGCAACCAACTGTTTCACGATCGAGTTGTGAATTTAAGTATCGTGCTATGGCTAATACTGCAGCAGAACGTGATCTTCATGCTTTGCCCTCCACACAGCCTACGCTACTTTGTGACAACAATAGTGCTGTGTTCTTAAGTCAAAATCCAGTAGCACACTAACGAGCAAAGCACAACGATATTGATTATCATTTTGTGTGTGAACTAGTACATATGAAGAAACTGAGAACAACCTTCACTCCTTCATCTCTTCAAATAGCTGATATTTTTACTAAAAGCTTGCCACGACCTTCTTTTGAGCTTTTCCGATCCAAGCTATGTGTTGGTCCGCGACCAACGTCAAGCTTGAGGGGGGGGGGGGGGGGGGGGGGGGTGACAGACAACAGATTGGTCTGTTAAGATATACGAAAATTTAAACTGTATAGATATGCTCATCTTTGTAATCTGTATCTATATATATATATATATATATATATATATATATATATATATATATATTTGGCATGAAATCAATACAGAACACTTAACATTGAAAATCTTATATGCTGTATGTGTTTTTTTGAACCTCTTTCTGTAAAATATGTTAATTAGAATGGGAGGAGAACCATTCGAATTCATTAATCTCAATGGTGGTGAATGGTGATATGATTTGGATGTTTACTGGAATGACCACCGAGAAGCTATGTCAATTGCATTTTTAATTAGAGTTTTTATGATGTTAATTCTTTCTTTCTTTTTTTAACGGTTCCCATCTATTTTTAATTAGAGTTTTTATGATGTTAATTCTTTCTTTCTTTCTTTTTTTAACGGTTCCCATCTATTAGTTAACGGTGACTCAGAATGGACCAACTATTAAATCTTGGATGGAAATTTCTTTTACCTATTTCTCTAGGTAATCTATTATTAACAACTTCATTCCAACTTCTTTCACTGTAAAAGAATAGAAAAATTACAATATTTGGGACAAAAAAAGTTAGGGATCAAAAATAAAATGAGAACTTTCGTATAGGACCAAAAGTGCATTTTTCCCTGAAAAGTAATATTTAATTGATGGAAAGTAAGAACAATGTTGTAAGAGTGAGTCTTGCATGCGCCCGGGAGCACAGGAACACATTTCGTGCGCATTTAGAAATTTAGTACTATGGGTAAGGGTACATTGCTATGGTCTAAAGGGTATACACTTTAATTAATAAAAGGTACACCATTTTGTTCTAAAGGATATACAGTTTTCATTAATATTTTTTTCTTTAGAAAATAAAGGGTACACATTTTTATACTAAAGTGTATACAATTTAACACAAAATTATAAAGGCGCACAGAGTGTTGTCCATGCGCCCAGATACACACAATAATTTTCTTTAGAAAATAAAGGGTACACATCTGTATACTAAAGGGTATACAATTTAACACAAATTTCTAAAGGCGCACGGAATGTGGTCCGTGCGCCCGAGTGCATAGGAGTTTTTGTCATGTTGTAAATTATTTCATAAGCAATTTATAGTATAAATAAAAAATTATAATATTTTATAAGAAAAACGATAACTTCTTCAATTAAAAGTAATAACTAATTACGAAAGTTAGAGCTGTTAAATAAACGAGCTACTCGAGAGCTCAACTTGTTAACTACTCAAGCCAAACACGAGTATTCTACTCAAACTCGCTCGGCTCGAATAACAGTTCTAACGAAAGCGTAATTGATGATCTCACCGTTACCGATCTCACAATGGCAGGGCTAATAGTGTAGTGGTGAGTATTCCCGCCTGTCACGCGATCACTAATTCTACCTAAACTCTCTCTCGAGATGGATAGTATGTAGATACTCAATAAGACTCCCAAAAGCATATAGGATCGTGACCAAAGCAAACACCTCCCACTAGGTACTAATTACTCTACGAGTTCCCTAATGAGGTACTAAATCATGAAATTAATTATAATATATCATGGACATAGCATAGGAGCGATCACTAATTCCACTAAACTCTCTCTCGAGATGGATAGGATGTAGGTCCTCAATAAGGCTCCCAAAAGCACATTGGATCGTGACCAAAGCAAACACCTCCCACTAGGTACTAATTACTCTATGAGTTCCCTAATGAGGTACTAAATCATAGGCAATATTCCCTTTTAAGGTACTATGAATTCACTAATGGTTTGGGTCCCCTTATCTAATCAACCAACCTTTCGATTAGGCTAATCAAATGTTCTATCAAATGATTTTGAATCTAGAAGGATATCTTTATCTCATTCTAAATTAATGCACATGAAGTATATGATGAAATGATTCAATGAACTATCTTAAACATACGATTGATTTCTCAATCTAATCACATGTCCATGATAATTAATCACACATATCATCATATACACCAAGCAATCAACATTCAATGATTAGAAATACACAAAGTTCATTCAAGATTAAAATCAAATTGCATAAAAACTAAATTATCCAACATCAATCATGGAGCTAATCTTGCAAAGGAGATTAGCCTCTCATAGTCATAAGGAATTCAACATAGACATTAAAATCCTTACAAACCATGCTCAATCTATAAAGAAATGCACAAAAATTAGAATTAGATTCCCCCTTTGAAGTGCTTCAATGGAGATCTCCTTCTTCTTCTTGTGATCTCACTCTCCCTTACTTCCTTGATCACTTGGATGGTTAATTTGATGGAGGAGATCAAGTGTGGATGGATGGATGAAGAATGGATGAAGATGATGGTGTAAAATGGATGAAATGATGTGTGATCTAGGTGTATGAGTGAAACCCTTCGAAAATTTTGATCAAATATTGAAGTATTAGGTATTTATACCCATTGGGAAGCTTCTAGAAGAGCTCTGATATGTTTCTGATATTGCAGCAACACGACTCGTGTGCCACAACACGCCTGGAATCGTGTTAGGGTTTCTAAGTCAAAGCGAACTTACGACGGCATACAAGTCGTGTGCCGCAACACTGTCAAGGGATGGTCGTGTTGTGCGTTCCGATGTCATCGCACGGTCATCTCTTACAGGCCAGTTTGCAGTACACGGCTCGTGTAGCACGACATGGCTCATGTACTTGAAACGGCTGGCTGTGTTCTTACTGCCCTGTTTTCTTCTTCCTTCTTTCGTCTCCCTTCTCCATTTTCACTCCGATTTCACCTGTTTTTAATACGATTAAGTTCATTTACACTCAATTCCATAAAAATACATAACTCCACCAAATAGCATATAAATACGAATAAAAATATATTAAACACACATAAAAAGACACTAAAATCTAGGTTAAAATATCACTCATCAGCCGGCCCTGACATTTCGAGGGCCCTGGACGAACAAAGAAAGTGAGACCCTGTACTATCCTTTAAATCTTTTTACTTATATACTTCCTCCTTTTCATAGGATTATTCTTTTCTTTCTTTTTCGTCAGTTTCATATTTATGTTCATACTACAAAAATAAAAGGCTAATAGCATTGTGAACCTAGGTGCACCCCAAGATACGGTGCACCCACCTTCAAAAACGTATACAATTATGAACAAAAATATATACAATCATAAAAATATACTTTATTTAAGAATTAACAAACATTTCTAACAAATATAATTTATTTTAAAAATATTTATTATCTAAAAATATCAAATTACCTCAATTTTTTATTAAATAAAATATAAGTAGAAAAAAAATTCAATTTTCTTAATACTAATGAAAAACACAATATATTTCTGAAGTAGTAATCCATATAATACCAATACTCTCGCAATTCTATAATAAATCACTTTTGTTTTACACTAATTATAATTTTACTTACTTTTCTCAACAAAATACCCTTCATTATCTTACTTTAAACACTTTTTTTCTTAATTCCCATACCAAAAATATTTATGAAATATTAGAACAATATTAGAACTAGACAGTATTATAAAATATTTTTTAAAATACATTTTATTTTATAATAATTTTTTTAAAAATCTATAAACTAATTATTAAAATACATTATATATATATATATAATTTTTTTGTGGGGCCCCTCAAAATTGGGGGCCCCGGCCATCGCCCCTCCGGACATGCCTCAGGGCCGGCCCTGCACACTAGTCTACCACTACTTTTAAGTTTATAAAATAAAATAAAGGACTCGTATTTTGAGTAAAATAACAGAAAAATGGGATTTGAAGAGATTTTGGAGTAAATAAAAAACAATAATATTTAAACTTGCATCGTCAATTAATTAAAGGATTATTTATTGGACAAATTTTAACGGCTAAATTGGTATGACTGAATGGAATTTGGATGGGATGAAATGAACTCATGAATGGAATAAAGATGGAAAATGAATTATTCAAAAGAATAATTATCATGATTGATATGGTTTATATTTAACTCGAGTAATAGAATACACCTTTAACTAATTTCAATCTCATTAATATATTTTTATAATGTTAAATTTAAGTTATAAATTATATAGATAATTTTAGGGTCACTTACTATTGGATACATAAAATAATGCATAATTATTTTAAACTACATGACTCAAAACACTAATACTCATAACTACACAATTATGATTGTGATACCATAAATACTCTTATGTGTTTGCATAATTTGTTTGTACAATTTTGTTTTGCACAATTTAGTTTGCACATATTTGTTTTGCACAATTTGTTTTGTACAAATTTATTTTTGCACATTTTGTTTGCACATTTTAAGTTCCGGCGGAAGTCAGGCAGATGTCCGACGACCTCTATGTGTTTGCACAATTTCATTTGCACATTTTGTTTTGCACAATTTTTTTTTTCACATTTTGTTTTTCACAATTTTTTATTTTATTTTATTTTGCACATTTTGCTTTGCAAAATTTTTTTTCACTCTTTTTAATATTTAATCTTTGACTAAATATAAAATGGGTCTTATCTCAATTGTTCTATAAACATACCTGCAAAAGAATACATATAACTAAGTATGTGAATGGGAGTGAGTTCTTAAACAACAAAACTTAATGATATTCTTAAAAAACAAAACTTAATGATAAAAAAAAAAGATATTCTCATTCTCTGCAGCTGTGGATATGAGCATTCCAGGAATCTGTGAATGCCAGTGGAGTTCTTTCAAGTCCTTTTGACCCTGATGAACAAAGAGAAGTGGTGCCAAGTCTGTGGTGGCGTTTACTTGCTCTTTTGTCTTAATTAGCTTTAAATCGGCTTCCTCTTCTTCGTCCCTCTCCAGCAAAAGGTCCCATATTGTCAGTTGATTGTCTAATGAAGCTAAGGTGGATGCCTCATGTGGACTCCACTCAATGGATGTAATGGGGTGCTTGTGATAATCAAAGCGTGCAATTATTGAGTTTGCTTTCTTGAGCAGTCTCAAATCTCGAATGGAAAATGTCCCATCATCACAACCAGAAGCTATTATGCAGCTTGCCAGGCTATTCCATGTTATAACATTAACATCAGCTTCATGCGCTTTGATAGAAACTGCAGGAGACTTCCCCAAATGAATATCCTAGATTGCAATGTTTCCATCAACTGAGCATGAAGCAAATACATGCGGTTCTATAGGACTCCACTATAAATCTTCAACACTGGCAGTATGACCAATAAAGAGCTTAGAGTCGATATTCCATGTTGAATCAGATGTGGGTTCCCATAGATAAATAAAGTTCTTGCAGTCCCCTGTGACGAGCCTTCCAGGAACAAGAGGACTCCAGTCAATGGCCTAATCTTCATCCTTATGTCCAGTAAACTTAATTAAAGGGGCTTGACTGAACACAATTGTTCCACCAATAATAGCTGAAGTCCCAGACCTGAACATGACTAGTGTCTGCCCAGGAGGCACAAATATTAGGATGTTGTTGCATGGCTCGTATACGGTTCACACCTTCTTCATGAGAAACCTTGCAAAGCTGCAAAACAGGAAGCCCAAGTTCACCACCATCCTCATCATCCTCACTGTCACTACTCTCACTCTCCATGTCAGAACCAGAGCCATTTGACTTTTGAGGCACTAATTCACGTCTTTTTACATAAATATTTAGGATCTTAAATATTCCAATATAGTTCTTGGAGGAATTTTCTGCCTTTGCCTCTATCGCAGGCGCCCAATTTGATGATCCTTCACCTTTCTTCGAGCCTTTGTTCTTGCGCTTTGCCTTCTTGAGATTTTTCAGGCTGTAAACTATTATCGGATTTTGAGGTTATCTGAACAGAAGTGTAAAAATAGTGAGGAGCAGAACCGATTTGCAGAAGGGTTTTGCTAGGGTTTATCACGTGTCTGCAAAAGAATACATATACATTTAAACAACTACAAAGATTCAATTGGAATAAGAATTCACTCATTCAACACTCTGGCGGAGATGTGAACACAAGGAAACTACGAAAGTTGAAAGGATAGTGCAATAAAAGCATCGATGATAAGACAAGCATCACGAATTTTTCATGAAATGGGCAAAGTTTGCTGTAAAAAAATTCACCAAATCATTACCAACAGCATAAAACAACCACATTCCTAAAAGAGAGAATTAACTTTAATTAACATTAAACCTAAAATTAACATTAAACCTAATTAACTTAGCCTTCTCTATACATAATTGACAGCCAAGGGCTAACTATGTCACAAACAGTGGATCCTATACCAGTACCAACATATAGAATCGGGCGAATCAAACGTAATATGATATTTGTTTAGTTGGATTCTTTGTTAACTCTGAATCCAAATAGCAAGAGTTAGAGCAGTAGCTAGTTTAGAAGCAAAGGATTCTTGCCATTTATTATCAATAGGTTGAATAGAAAAAAAAAGTTGCATTCACCTTGATCAGTAGTTTTTTTGAGCCAAAAGCAACCCTTTTCTAATTTCGTGCCAATCAACATATCTCCAGTGTCCTCCAGCAGCTTATACAATCCACACACCACACTTCCTCCATTTTTTTTTAGAATGTATGCCTGGAAAGAAGCAGATCCAAGATAGGAAAATCTTTAGCAACAAATAACAATAAAGAAAAGAACTAAGAATCTTTCAATGGCAATGACCTAGGAAAATTTTCAAAAGCACAAAACTTTGCAATATGTGTTTCCAGGTATCAATATTCTAACAGTAATAATGTCTAACGAGTAAAATTCAACAAAGAAATTCAACATAAATAAACTGTCCTCGGTTAACTAATAAACATAAGACGATTAAGTGTTGTTCAGTAAACAAAGCAATTGAGCAATTAACAAAACAATTGAGCAATTAACTTATACCTGAAAGATATGTCAAAATTCAAATAAGCACACATATAGTCATTATATGAAAAACAGAACTGCTCAACATTGGAATTTAACAATATTTATGCTAGTAATTAACATACATAAACGAAACCAATTAATAAGAATCCAACATATTGAACTGATGGAATTGGAAGCTCAATCAAGTACCACTTTAGAACTTGAGCATTTCTAATTTCTAAGGAATAGAACAACAAGTTTTCATAATTGAAGCTGAAAAAAAGAACTACTACATACCAAAGAGATGGCGGAAGGCGGCGTCATACACGAAGGAAGCATACTGGTCATCCATGTAAATAATAATTAGTATTATTTAATAATAATAATATTCCACATATGAATATAAGTGGATATGCGAGAGAGAGGGAGTTATCATACCGTTACTAACTTCTGTCTCCTTGGATTTAATACACTACGCCACGTAGTTGTCTAAAGGAGACACGCGTTATAGAACGCCGCGTTACAGAACGCAGAACACTGAAACGTTCATGCGTGCGGCAGAAAGCGAGAGTGCATTTCCTCACTCGTTTTCTCTCCCGAAATCACATCGAAAATCTAATCATTATATTCCACAATTAATACAACATCGTAAAAATTAATTCACGATCCCGAGTTGTGAGATTTGATCCATGAGATAACAATTCATTCCGTGAGTACCAAAAGGTTCGTACGTTTACTTCCGCTGCAACGAAAACTCTACGGAGAAAGGTATGATTTCTCCCTATGTATGAACTTGAGTTTTCCAATATTGGTATTAGAGCCAATGGTTGGTACTCCGTATATCTTCTAGAATGAAATTTCGTTAGTTTTCAATTTTCTGTTTTTTACGATATTATTACTCGTACATAATTTGTGATGTAAATAGTGTGATTGTTGGTACATTTGATGTTTACTGATCTTACGTATGAGTTAAAGGCAGATCACGTTATGTCCAGTGGTAATTATATGTTTTTATGACATGTGATTCACCATGAATGCTTGAGGGTGTGATTTTCGTCATTTTTTCATACAAGAAAAAGTAAGTTTTGTTTATTCCACTGGATAGCTCTCGTTGAGAGGAGTCCGTCAGTATTTTTTGTGCATTTTTTGACCTTCTAAAACTCAAGATATGATTTTTTGAAGTTATTTTCGTTATTGGGCCAAATTTGCTAAGTTTCAGAAAGTTTGGGGGCTGTTTTGGAAAATTAGATAAAGGCCAAGAGGTTTTTCGCAATTACTAAAACATGTGAGTTGACCGGGTCTGACCAGCCTGAACCGAAGAGGATCAGACCGGACTAGAAGCGAACCGGACCTGGTCAGGAGCAGTCGGATGACTGCCAGTCGGCGGTGGCACGTGATGAACAGGCGCCGGTAGGCGGCAGCTCCGACGGTAGTGCGTGTATCCCACGCGCCGGAAACTGACAACTCCGATTGTGGCGAGTGAGTTACACGCGCCGGTACACAACACACCATTAATCGGCGCGTGCGGGCGCATGTGAGCGCGTGCCGGCGCGTGGGTGGTGTGTGTGTGACGGCACGTGGAAGTCTCTTGGCGGCGCGTGACGGCGCGTGGAGGCATTTTCCGGTGTGTTTCGGCACGTGGAGTCCAATAGTGATGTTTTCGAGAGCGTTTAACGTCATCTTTTGATGTGTATTTCTAGTTTTACTTCATTTTGTGACATATTTGTTGAATACAAACCTATGGGGTGGTTATTTGGTAGCAATTTTTGAAGAATATGCATCTTAATATGTCATTTAATTTTAAATTCATGGTTTTAAGTGATGTTCGAATTGTTCAAACTTCTGTAGCCTATGAAAGTGTGAGCCAAAGTGAGTTGAGCTGATACATTTGTGAATATGCCTATCGCATCTTTGAAAAGTTATTTCTATATGCATTATATGGAGAGGAAATTCATGTGATATAGTTTGACTAAAACTGGTGTGTTTGATATTTGGTTGCTCGTTTTTCTCAGAGGCATGTCAGGATTGGGAACAATTACAGAATAAGACATTAGGACTAAAGATGAGGTCCTTTATGAATTCTTGAATTATAAAATAAATCCTATACATACCATAAGAGACCACAAAATTGTTTTGATTGAACTCTACAACCAGATGATACATTTGATTTATAGTAAAACGATTTCAAGTAATGAGTATATTCAAATTACCAGTCCTCAGACCTGGGTGAACACTTTGTCTCCCTACCTACAAAAGGGTTTTTGGGCTCAGTGGGAGACTTACCAAGTGAAGCCTAAAGGTTATATCATTATGCTTGATTTGTTCGATACTTCTGTGGCAGAAGATAGGACACAGGCACTAAGATCAGCCTGCTTGAGGATGGGAAAGATTCGACGTTCTGATTTTTTGAGACTGAGTGGTCGAGACAAACGTCAGATAAAGAATCCTCATATAGATCCTCTAGGGTGAGCTGTCTTTAATGTAGGGACTAAAGAATTTGATTGGGAACATTATTTTAAACCTAATAATAAATTAAGAGATACAATCTATATTTATCGCTAGTTTTATTTCCATTGTATTTCTAATTAAACTCAGGGAGTTCATTAGAATTTTATGTTCATGACTTGTCAGACTTGGAATTTTTGCTATTGTGGATGGTTGTATAAAAGTTCAAATATTATTAGCAGTTGAATGTTATTGTTAATTACTTGAATCTTAAATGTGTTTTACATTTTGAAATAAGAATCTAATATTATGACACTTGATGAGATTGATGATTAGTAGTCTCCGAGCTATTTTTCGAGATCAAGTCTTGTGTTATTTATTGAGATGTCTCTGTTTGTCTTGACGTAAAATTTAAATAAAACATTATTAACATACTGAATCCCTTTAATCTCTATCAAAGAAATGAGCTTCGAAATCTATTGTCGCTGAGTTGAACAAATGTGAGAAACTCAATGGTGACAATTATGACATAAGGCGTCATAAAATTTTGTACGTATTGTATGAACAAGATGCATTGGATGCTATAAACCAAGTGATGGCTGATCCAGGATTGGGTATTGGAAACCAAAGGAGGCGTGACCAAGAAGCGTACCAGACATGGAAAAGGAAAATTCCATTGCACAGGGTGGTATCCTTGTAAGCTCAGTAATCGATCCAATGATCCATGAATGTGATCAACAACCCACCGCACATGATATCTGGGTGTATCTGCGTGAGAAGTATGGTGGTACATCGGTTACAAGGCTTAGGCAGTTGACTATTAAGTTTGACACTTACAAAAGGAAACCTGATCATAACATTAGACAACATCTCAGGGAGATGTCTAATATGATTATAAAACTTAAGACTGCCAGTCATATGTTCTCTGATGAACAGTAAATCCAAGCCCTGATCCGCTCTTTACCTTATCGTTGGAAACTTCTCAAAGTCAACTTTACACATAATGAAAACATCAAAACTTTCAATTATACTGCTCGTCATGTTGAGCTAGAAGATGAGAGGCTCGGAGCCTCAAAGCCTTCTTTTGGGACCTTCTATGCCAGTTCTACTTCTAAGGGAGCTTCATGCTTCAAAAGGAAAAGGAATTGGAAGAAGCGAAAGAGTGAAAGACGATCTGATGGTGATGGTGGTAAGCCTGACAATAATTCAACTATAAAAACTGATGAACGGAAAAGGGAAAACAAGCGTGACAAAAAGAATAAGAAAGATAAAAGTAAGATGCCATGTTACAATTGTAGTAAGTTTGGTCATTATGCTCATGAATGCCCTGAGCCTAGGAGGGTAAAGGTGGATTCATCTTATTCTACTTTGTGTGAAATTAATGTCTCGAGTGCTGTCTTGCTGTTTGATTCTTATCCATTGTGGATTATAGACTCAGAAGCAACGGACCATGTGACGAGAGACAGAGGAGCCTTTATAGTTTTTCGCGCTGTTTCGAAGGGGACTAGGTGGATATATGTAGGAACCAATGCACAAGTCGAAGTCAAAGGACTTGAGACTTGCAAATTGGACCTTGACGATGGTCGGGACTTTATCCTACATAGTGTTCTATATGCTCTAGAGATCATGCGAAATCTAATTTCTATTTCAGTTCTACTTGATTTGGGATATGATGTATTATTCACTAAAGGCACTGTGGTAATGAACATTAATGATACTTGTTATGCATCTGGACATATGACTGATGGATTTATGATTTTAAATTGTAATAGAATGACGTTTAGTTATTAAGATGATTATTCATATTCGCTAAATGCTTGTTCTTCTAGCAATGCAAATATGAATGATGATGTTTGACATGCTAGATTAGGTCATCTTGGGCGAGATAGGATGAATAGACTTGTGGGAGGGTTGTTGAATCTTTCTTCTAAAGTCGAATTATCCAAATGCGAACACTGTCTTGCTGGCAAAATGACTAAAGAACCTTTTGGTAAAGTTATTAGGTCTGAATCTTCATTAGAAGTAATCCATTTTGATATATGTGGTTTTGAAAATGTTAGAGCACGACATGGAGCTCACTATTTCATTACGTTCATTGATGATTATTCACGTTTTGGATGTCTATTTGATATCTCATAAGTCTGAAGTATTGGATTGTTTTAGATGATTCTTGAGTGAGATTGAAAATCAAAAGACATATCTATCAAAGTTTTAAGAACTGATAGTGGACGTGAATATCTATCAGAACAATTCATGGAATTTTGTAATGAAAAGGATATAATCCAACAATTAACTGTTCCTTATACACCTCAACAAAATGTGTTACTAGAAGAAGGAATATGACCTTATTGGATATGTCTAGATCCATGATGGCACAAGCTAATCTAACGCGATGCGTTACTTACGGCAACTTATGTGCTTAATCGCGTGCCTTCAAATTCAGTTGCTTCGACTCTATATAAATTTTGGACGGGTAAAAAACCTGACTTGAGTAACCTTAGAGTTTAAGGATCAGCATCTTATCTACATGACTCATCGAGTCAGTATGGAAAGTTGGATCCTAGAGGCAAATATTCTAAGGGTTACGTGTTCATATGAGAACAGGATGGGAGCTTAACTGAGACAGAATCACGTAATGCTCATTTTTTGGAAATGGAATTTCCTAGTAGAGGGGGCATCAGGAATGCTGAACCAATTTTCGAGGTGGTAGAAAACCAATATCTACAAGCTCCAAGTGGGAGTAGTAGTTTAGCTGATGGTGTGGATCTTGATAAATAGTAGTTTAGCTTATGGTGTGGATCTTGATAGATAGTAGTTTAGCTGATGGTGTGGATCTTGATAGATATTTGCTGATTGAGGATCAAGCGATTCCCAATGAGAGCATTTTGTTTACAGAAGATTATCAACAACTAGCTGATGGTGTGGATCTTGATAGATATTTGCCGATTGAGGATCAGACGATTTCCAATGAGAGCATTTTGTCTACAGAAGATTATCAACAGCTATCTCGAAAAAATTCTAGGAAACATGTGCCCAAAAGGCATTATGATATTGAAGGACATGCCTTCTTTGTTTCACCAGAAAATGGAAATGTTTCTCCTGTTGATGAGGAAGAGCCCAGAAACGTTAAAGAAGCTCTAACTTGTCTGGCAAAGAAGAAATGGATGAAAGAGAAGATGGTCTACGAAGTAAAATCAAGTCTGGGGACTTGTAGATCTTCCAAAGGGACAAAAGGAAATTGAGAATAAATGGATTCTCAAAATCAATAAAGAGGTGTAAAGCTCACTTGGTGACAAAAGGTCATACTCAACAAGAGGGTATAGACTATGAAGAAACCTTTTCACATGTGGTGAGGTTTGCCTCAGTTCGTCTACTGTTGGCTATAATGCAAGTATGGATTTGGAATTACACCAAATGGATGTAAAGACCGCATTTCTCAATGGAGAACTAGAAGAAGAAATCTACGTGAAACAGCCTGTAGGATTTATTCTTCGAGGTCAAGAGGATAAAGTTTGTAGATTGAAACAGTCGATCTACGGACTCAAACAATCCTCTAGACAGTGGTGTTTGAGTTTTCACACTACGATCATCTCATATAACTTCGTTATGATAAACGAAGACCACTGTGTTTGCGTTAAACAGTCCAATGGTTGTTTTGTGATTCTATCCTTGTATGTGGATGATATACTACTAGCGGGTAATAGCAAGGAGTATCCTGAAACCATAAAAAGATGGTTATATTCAAATTTCGAGATGAAAGATATGGGTGAAGCAGAGTACATACTTGGTGTAAAGATCCATAGGGATCGTTTAAGAAATTATTGGGTTTGTCTCAAGAGACTTACATCAAGAAACTTTTAAAACGATTCAAGATGGACACCTGCAAACCTATAGATACTCCCGTTGTGAAAGGCGAATCATTGAGTCAACAAATGTGTCCCAAGACTTAAGATGAAAAGAACGAAATGGTCAGACTACCATATGTCAATGTGATTGACTGCAGACTATTCTCTCTGTTATCAACGGAATAACAGTACACTGAATGAGTATATAGATGCTGACTAGAGTGGTGATTTAGATAAACGTAAATCAACTCCCGGTTATGCCTTCTTGCTCAACAATGGAGCAATCTCATGGTGTAGCAAGAAACAGACTTGAATAGCACTGTCCACTTATGGAAGCCGAGTTTGTGGCATGTACGTCTGCAGTTCAAGAGGCTATTTGGTTGAGAAGATTCATGAAATATTTGGAGGTCTCAAACACTTCAGTAGGAGTTGTTTTAATTAATTGTGATAATCAAGCAGTTATTGATTACACAAAAGATCTCAAATATCATGGATAAACCAAACACATTGACACGAAGTTCAACTTTGTTAGAGATATTGTAGACAAGAAGAAAGTGATTCTTAATTACTTTTCTACTCGTTTGATGTTAGTAGATCCTTTTACCAAACCAATTCCTAGAGATGTATACATAGTACATATAAAGAATTGGGTTTGCAAATGATTTAAAACGATGTATTGAATATGTTTATGTATATTAATGTAATAGTTAATGGTTTAACTATATATATGTTTTATAAATTATATGTGATGGTTCATATATAATAGTATGTCGGCAAGTTATGATTGGCTCTCTCATACGAGCAATCGCCTATGGCTCAGTGGGAGCGCAAAGATGAGATTACGATAGTTAATGTAATCGGGGATTTCACCACGAATCGAATCCAACTTGCTGTAAAGTTAAATCGACGGAGATCCTATACATTGGAGGGAGGATAACCGGGTTAAGTGTATGCGATACACTTGAACTTTGATTTACACGATGTCTAAATTAAATGAAATACGACATACGCTTTCTTAGAAGGAAGTTAAAGACATTGTGACATGTGTTTTAAGGAAACGACATGTGCTAAGTTGACCCCAACAGGATTGAGAAAATTATCCCTTTTTTCTCAAAAGTATGAATCTTTATCTATTGATTACCCTTATGACTTTCTACTATCTTCTAAGTCTTCACTTTGGTATTGCTACTTTAGCATGTTACCAAATGAGCTATGGTTAATAACGGCGATGCAGTACATGTCTAGGAAAGCAGCTATAGTGGGAGACTATAGATACTTAGTGAGATGGGAATAACATCTTAATTTAACATATAATATTGTGATTCATTAACTAGTCAATCAAGCAGGGTCTTGATTATGAATACATAGTTTTTTGCAAAAGGTTGAATATGTTCTGACAAATTCAGGGATTAAAAAGAGATATGTCAACTTATGTTAAATGTTCAAGTGTTCTGGGGTATAACGAGCTTGTTGAGTTTCTTTGATAAACTGATTGAGTTGCTATATATCTCTTACAAGTGTATGGCGATTAAAACTCATATCTCGTGGGTCACACGATGTATTAATTTGTGCAAGAATATGATTCATAAAGAAAATGAGTCAGGTGGCTTTTTGACTTCATATGTGAGTGGGAGATGTAATAATAATTAGTATTATTTAATAATAATATTCCTCATATGAATATAAGTGGAAAAGAGAGAGAGAGAGAAAAAGAGAGTTATCATACCGTTACTAACTCTTGTCTCCTTGGATTTAATATACTGCGCCACACAGTTGTCTAAAGGAGACACGCATTACAGAACGCAGAACGCTGAAACGTTCATGCGTGCAACAGAATGCAAGAGTGCGTTTCTTCTCTCGTTTTCTCTCTCGAAATCACATCGAAAATCCAGTCATCATATTCCACAATTAATACAATATCGTGGAAATTAATTCACAACCCCGTGTTGTGAGATTTGATCCATGAGATCACAGTTTATTCCATGAGTACCAATAGGTTCGTACGTTTACTTTCGCTGCAATGAAAACTATACGGAGAAATGTATGATTTTTTTCCTATGTATGAACGTGAGTTTTCCAACACTTCTTAGCTGCTCTCAAAGATATAGATGTAATCGAGTCAAGCCGAGCTGAAGATCACCAGTCTAGCAAACTCAGAATTAAAAATAATGACAATAATAAAGTAAAAAAAATCAAGCAAGCATGAAACTAAGGCAGAAATGAAACAAGAGAATCACCAATCATAGAAAATTCACCCGATTACACAATAAGATCACAACCAAAACTTGAGATATATATTTTCTAGCCCTAGCATTTTGGAGGAATAGTAAAAAATAAACCAACTGCCATACAACAGTACCAATCTTACAGGAACAGGGCAGACATCAAAATCAGAAGGCGAGGCTACCAGATTCTGCCGCGCGAGGACACGCTGCCCCAAACAGCAACAGGTGGTGCAAGGACACACTTCTGGGAAATCAATCAACGGCGGTGAAAGGTTGTGTGATTCCCAAATCGAAAGGGGTACAACGATGATTGAAAATGGTCGGCGCAGCCCTCTGAATCGAGATTGGCCGCCAATGAAAGAAATCGGCGTTGCAAATAGGAAGCCGAATCAGCCTAAAACAGGACACCGTCGGGAGCCCTAGGCGGCGCTACATCGAAGCCAATGATTAAGTTTCATCCCGTTCAACATGGTATCTTCCGTCGCCATGAAACTATACACGAAGTTGTTCTTCGAGCACGATGAGGAGAGATTCTGAATACATCTTGACAGAGTGAAATCATGCGAAACGAAAATTGCTGCGTAGCGCTTCTTCCACGAGATAACACCTGCGTTGAACGATTCCGATGAAGGGATAAAGTGGCGGAGCTTCGGTGAAAGAAAATGGTGGACGATGAGGTGTAATTTAGCGATTTCAGGAAATATGTTAGGGCAAGGCTATTCTTGGAAGTTTAACGTGAATTTGTGTATCTGTGAGTTATTTCTATTTCTCATTGTATCCTAATGCAATTAACACTTAAATCGTGTATCCCTTAATAATAAACCCATAATTTTAAATTAATTAAAATCTATTGAAAATCATATTTTTATATTAAAATTAAATTTAAAATTTATATTATTTTTAATTAAAAAGTTATTAAATTATATATAAAAATAAAAATAAAAATAAAAATAAAATAAAATAAATATTTTATATTTAATATATTTATATTCAATTTAACAATATATATATATATATATGTACGTGTATAATTTATTAATTTTTATATTCAGTATTATTTAAAATTTTAAAGAATTAAAATATAAATAAAAATTTTATTTAATTAATTTTTTACGGAAATGAATATCAAAATATACGATTTTTTATTGAAATTTTCCGTGAGTTAATAATTTTTTTTTTGATAATTTGTAATTGAAAATTTTAAAATTACATGTTAAAGCAGAAAAAAATAATTGATTATAATTCTTTTTATAATCATATAAATAAAAATGTGTATTAAAT
The DNA here is from genome assembly GCA_023678885.1 of Pogostemon cablin. Lineage (NCBI taxonomy): Eukaryota > Viridiplantae > Streptophyta > Magnoliopsida > Lamiales > Lamiaceae > Pogostemon > Pogostemon cablin. The sequence continues at coordinate 18,496,511 of CM042990.1, forward strand.
TTATATATATATATATATATTCCACATAGATAAAAATAAATAAATAAAATAAAATTTTGATTTCTAAGCACATGGGAATACCCAATACCATGGGGTGGAGGGAATCACTATTCCTTATTTTAAGGAATGGTGATTCCAAATGGAATTGGATTTCGATTCCCATTATCCATACCAATCAAAGGATTAAGAATTAAATAAGATGGAAATGCAATTAAATGTGATTCTGAAAAACACAAGTAGAAAACGAAAGAAGGGAATAACTCGATTATCATTAATCACAACACCATAGATCTTACATCGTTAATTACCAAGTAAAACTGATCCCTCATCATGTAACCTTAAATTAATAAACGAATTCTTGAATGGTGTCATGTGAAATGTACCTCCGGAATCCACATACTATTCTTTTGGTTTATAATCAAAAGTACCAGATCGAGCTTCTGAAATAAGAAAGTGAGAATCAACCTGATCAGTTACCTGATTTCTTGGGCCATTGTTGATATTAGTTCCCATTCCTACTTGGAACAATTCTTCTTGATATGACCAGGTTCATAGCAATGATAGCATTTTTTTGTATCTGTCTCACTAGCTTGATTAGCCTTCTTGTCATTCTTTTTGGAATCAGATGCACCAGACTTAATTGTTACTCTTCCACTGATTGCTTTGTTTCTTGGCCATCAGTTCTCCTTATTAGAGACATGAACTCCTGATTCCTCTGCAATTTCTTAGACATCAAAGCAAGTTGAACCTACTCCAAGGTAATAGAATCATTGTCTTCCACCATTCTGAATGCACATGTTTCTGCTCATATAGAATCGAATTGTCAAAGACTTTACCATATGTAAGCTTTCAAGCTTATCCCACACTGTTGTTGCTGTTGTCTCTCTGATCACCTCTCTTAGTGTCTTATCTCTTAGGCACAAGAATATGCATGGCACTATGTGCCTTGTCTTGATCCTGTTGTTGTTGAGCAACAACATCTTCAGCCACTTTTCCAGAAACTTTTGCAAGCTCAGATCCTTTCCCCTTCTTCAAAACATTTCCCAATCCTTGCTGCACCAAGATTGCTTTCATCTTAGCCTTCTTCCATAGCCCAAAGTCTGACTTAATCAGTCAGTTTCTCAATTTGTCATGATTCAACAAATTAAACAAGAAATGATCAAAAGTAGATCAAAGGAAAAACTGATCAAAAATGTGATGTGTAGAAGGAGAAGATGATAATTGATAACACAAGGATCTATAGTGGTTTGGAAAAGAACTCCTAGATCCACTTTGAGTACGAGACTTAATCTTATTAATGATGGGCGTACAAGACTCAATAGAACAATTCCTATCACTATACAATGCAAAGAAAATCGAACTTTAAATTTGAAGAAGAAATTATAAAATACCTCTATGATATGAATGAAATTATATATATTAAAAATATTTATATAATAAAATATATAAATGGGTATTTCTTGGAACCTAAAGTATACGCACGTACCAAAGAGATTTATTTTAGCTATCCATATCTAACTAAAAATTGTTTAGAAATACTCGTGTGACGTGTCTGTATGCACCACTTTTTATCGTGTGATGTTAATGTTTGGAGAGATTATGAATGTAAGATAGTGATTGGGCCGACGAGTGCGTGCATAATGACTCACCTGTATCTTTGGACTTCGCTTTTGCATGAATAACACAGAGGGTGACGCTATTGTCACCCGAGTCTTTTCTTAAGGCACTCGAATAGAAGACGAAAAATGTGTGAAATTTCAATTATGACTCTATCTCTTTTCTAAACACTAATTCATTAATTAAATCAGGTTAAACATCGGATGGTCGTGGCCAAATTTTTGTTCAAAAATTCATTGGGATGCTGCCGAATAATTGACAAATTTTCGATAAAAATTAGCCGAATTTTTTTTTTATCACTAGCAATTAATATTGCTCACTTCTGAATCCCTGATCCAGTAGCCCAGCCCAAACATCATGCGTCTTTAATTCATGGTGCTATCATATATTAAATTTAAATTATATTTATAATTTTATCAATCCACTGATTTAAAAATTAATTACATAAGCTCTTCTGTTGTTCTTGTTCTTGTTTTTTTTTTTTTTTTTGTGTTTTTTTGGTGTAGTAATGTGAGTGCAAGTAAGTGTGTGTTTTTTTATGTGAAATGTGTTTTTAGTATGTGTTTTAGGTGTAGTGGTGAATGGGTGTAGATAGCAAAATAAGTTTTTTTAAAAAAATTTAATTAATGGGTTAGGGTTTAAAAAAGGGGTTGGGTTATAATTGAAATTTTTACATATTTTTCGTCTTCTATTCGGGTGCCTTAAGAAAAGACACGAGTGACAATAGTGTCGCCCTAATACAAAACTCTTTTCATGTCGAAAACCACACTTCATTAACACTCCCTCACTTCACTAATTATTTCATTATTATTATTATTTTCTTTTTTTCATCTCACGAATAATCTCAACGTCAAATCAAATTTTAATATAATTCTCATCACAAAATATAATATAATAATTAAATATAAATTAATTACTACCCAATAAACCCTAACTTTTGCCCTGTTAACCCAGTTGCACCATTATACAAGATGCAACCCTAAAATTACTCAAAAGTTATGTACACTTAAAAAATAGTTTCCTTTTTATTTTCTGAAAATTATAAATTGATTTAGAAAGTAACTTTACAATGTAAAATGAATCAAAGCACAATAGTGCATGCAGATTTCCGTGAATCCCCTAGTTCACAATCATATTCACTCTGTTTTTCATAACTTTTTTCCTTTTATTAAAATACTATCCTTTAATTATTGACCATTAAACCTTTGCTTACGTGGAGATAATTTAAGCATTAAGCATTAATTATAATGCATACTATATATAATACTTAGATTTCCACATCAAATAAAAAATTATTAATATATAGATAATTTTCATTGAAACAAAAAAGATAAGTAGGATTTGAATGCAATAAAAGAAAAATATTTAACGTTGGCAGACCAAAAAGGTACATTGAACGCTAAAAGGCAACTCTAATTTCTGGAAAGGGGCTTAGCTTTATATACATTGGAATAGTAATTCCATTGAAAATATGAACTTTATCAACTACTCAAAGACTAAAACCAACGAAAAATAAAATTAGGAATTTAAATTATTTAATATCAATGATATATTGAGTAGATAAAAACCATCTCATATTTGTCACGCTTTAAAAGCTTCTCATAATAAATACAAACGTTCTTTAAGAGATTTGCGCGGTCTATAATCATGATTTTGGGCTACAGAATTTTTCTGTGTTATCTTTTTATTTATATCATTTTTCTTCTTACTAGTTAAACACGTGAATTATATCATTTTTTGTTTGTTTTACTAGTTAAATGACACGTGAAAGAAATAAAAAAATTTAATTATTATTCCTAAATTTTATATTTTTTTAATAATATTTTTTTCTTAACAATTGAATGAAATAAAATTATATATTTTATTTTATTTTTCAATTAAATAAAGGCAAAATATATATTACGTGTACAACGATTAATGTGTTATTTTACTTTTACTCTCCAACAGCGTATCAGTCTGAACGAAATTTGCGCTTTCAATATTTATAGATGCACAATTGAATCAAATTAATATAACTATAATTTTATTTCATTTTTCAATTAAATAAAGACAAAATATTGCGTGGACAAATTTATGATTCATGTCTTAATTATTTTATTTTTGACTCATTTACCATTTTATTACTATGACTTATTTTAAGAATATACTCCTCCGTCTGCTCGATAGAGGGTTTTTTTCTATTTTGGTTCGTCCGTTTCAAAGAGGGTCATTTCCTTTTTTACACATATGGGATCCACGCACACCCACTAATACAACTGAAAATATGAGCTCCATACTCCCACTAATATAACTACTCACTACATATTAAATAATAATACTCTTTAATCAACATGTACAAAAATAAACAACCATCTTTGGGTGGACGGGGGAGTAACTGTTATTTTACCTTAAATTACTCTCCCTCTAAAAAGACAAACATTTTGTGAATCGAATTTGTACATGCAACCAAATTATTGATTATTCTTTAAAAGATTACTCTTTATAGAGATAAAATAAATTATTATAAGATGAAATATAATACTTCTAAAAAAATTGCACTAGATTTACCCCAGTAAATAAATAATTACTCTTTAAAAATATAAATTATTATTTTATTGAACTAAAAATATTACTCTTTAAATTATGATATATTATAATTTTTTATATTTTTATTGAGATAAAATAAACGTAGTGCATGTATGAGATGGGTTGACAAGAGACTCTTCCCTTCAAAAATTCTGACTCTGGCTATTATTATATAAACAATTAAATTAAGTAGAAAAAAAAAAACTCACTACACACTCAATGAGAATAACTATATATATCCCCACAAAATTTACTCCAAAAAAAGAAATCATTTAGTAGGGCACTTTCACACAGCCGCATTTCATCTCCACCGTTCAACACACACACTAAAACACACAGTGCTCAAAGATGATCACCGGAGATGATTTCTACAAAGTAATGTGTGCAATGGTGCCTCTCTACTTCGCCATGCTGGTGGCCTACGCCTCCGTCAAGTGGTGGAACATCTTCTCGCCGGAGCAGTGCTCCGGCATCAACCGGTTCGTGGCGGTTTTCGCGGTTCCCGTTTTGTCCTTCCACTTCATCTCGCAGAACAATCCGTACGAAATGGACACGAAATTCATATTGGCAGATACCCTGTCGAAAGCATTTGTGCTGGGTTTGCTCTCCGTATGGTGCATTTGGAGGGGCCACTTGGAGTGGCTGATCACCCTTTTTTCTGTTGCCACTCTCCCCAACACTCTCGTCATGGGGATTCCTTTGCTCGAAGCTATGTATGGCGAGTTCACTCAGAGTCTCATGGTTCAACTCGTCGTACTACAATGCATTATCTGGTACCATATATGCCTTTTCATTAATCCACTATATATATATATATATATATATATATATATATATATATATATATATATATATATATATATACTAATGTATTCGTATTTCAATATCGTATTTTATTTTATTAATATTTCAAGATTATAAGGTTTGAAAAAATTGCATTCACTTAAAATGGAAAAAATGCATTTACTCCGTCCCAATCAAATATGGATTTTATAAACTAATTAATCATAAAGTATTTGAAATTAAAATATATTTTATAGGCGGGGATTGATGTGTGTTTCTTTTATAGATAGTGAAATTTAATATGAGATAAACAAAAATAGAAAACGTGAAATTTAATTGAAGATGAAGGGAGTATAATTTTAGAATTAAAAAATGTAACCTTTTGTATCGTTTTGAAATTATTAGATCTTTGACGACAAATTAACCTTACATTCATCTATATTAAAGATTTAGCATATAGTTTTAGAATAAAAGATGACATTGGAACTAGCACATGAGCTACTCTAGGTAGAGTACATCAACGTTGGGTGAATTTAAATGATTGAAAATAATGCAAAAATAATGTGTAATTTGATCATGTGTCGTAATTTAATGGTACAGTAAAAAAAAGTCGCTAATCATAATCTTATTATTTTAATAATTTTAAATAAATTATTTTTAATATGAATTTTTTGTGCGTATGAATTTAATTTAAATATGCACTATTTTTTAAATGAGATGTTTTAGGATGAAAGATAGGGAACATAAGTCAAACATAGAGGGAGCAACAATAAAGTGAAATGAATATTTAACCTAAAACATGTATGCAGAGTTTGTATTGTAGCTATAGCTTTATACTCATGGATGTGATGCTTCACTTTTCTTTTGACTACTCTCTACATATGTTTCTCAAATTGTCACTTTCACCTTGGATTCCTAAAATTTTACTACTATTCATTTCTTTTTAATCATTGTGAATTAATGTTGTTCCAATTGTAATATGCATTCATATATGCCAATTGCTTTTATTTAGTCGGAAAATAATGTTGTTTGATAGTAAACATGAAAAAAAAAAAATAATAAGTATTGGAAACCCTCAAAGAACCTTTTTTGGGGTCGAATCAGAAAAAATCAGTTTAAATCAAAATTAGAATTTTGAACAAACCAAACTACAAATTTTGAACAAACCAAACTACAAATTGTTGATTGAACCGATTTACAATATACTAAACTATAAATCATTGAGTAGTGTAAGAGATCAATACTTTCCAATTTAATTCAATCACAATATCTTTCTAATTTTCTTTTCAATTTAATTTTCTGAGAAAAAATGGATCATTTATTAGCAATTTTCTTTAAATCTCAAAATCCGCAATTGAAATAGATATTCTTGAAATTGAAATTGGTGGTGCAGGTACACCCTACTACTCTTCCTCTTCGAATACAGAGCGGCCACCATTCTGATCCAAACCCGTTTCCCGGGTCAAACCGCCGCCGCCATAACCAAGATTCAAATCGACAATGACGTCATCTCCCTCGATGGTCGGGACCCACTTTGCACCGACTCGGAGATCGACGACCACGGTCGCATCCGCGTGCGCATCCGACGGTCCATATCTACCGCACCCCCATCGTCCTCCATGGGCCTCACTCCCAGAGCATCAAATCTCTCCAACGCCGAAATCTTCTCCATCAGCACACCTCACGAATTCGGGTTCGGGCATCGACCCATTAGTCCGCAGCTCTCGGGGTACGCCTCGTCGGATGCCTACTCGCTGCAGCCCACACCTAGGGCCTCCAATTTCAATGAAATGGATTTGACGGCCGCTAGCCCCACGGCGTTGAAGGGTTTCCGGCAGCCGTCTCCGTCGGTGAAAATGGTGTGGGAGTCGCCTGTAGAGGATGGTGGAGGTACGTGAATATGTCTTGTCAATTAAATTTTGCATGGGTTATTGAAATTTAGAGTTTAATTAGGCCTAATTAAATACAAATATCTATACTCAAATTATTCACATGTTCTTTTTTGCCTACATAATTAATATTCACATCTCATAAATAAAAACTATATTACCTCCATATTTTAAAAATTTTCACACTTATATTACTCAATTCCAAAAAAATTTCACATTCTACAAAATTAAAAAATTAAGAGACAATTAATCCCTCTCCTACACTACAATTAAAATAATAACAATAATAATTTAATACACTTATTTTATCATTTACCTTCTTCTTTCTACTGCAACATACTCATTTTAGTCTATTTGAATATAAAGTGTGTGTATTTCTCTTTTTATAGATAAATGATAACTAACTCTCTTAAACAACTTTAAATTAAAATCTTAAACAATACAATATTATATCTCTTCATGGCCCACGCATATCATTGAAACAATTGATAACTTTAAATTAAAATATTATATCTCTCATTCCTTTATATATTAAAATGTTATACTAATCATCTCTTAAGCTACACACAAAAAGTAAATGTACACACGTTTCAATAGAACAAAGGTAGAACAGAGGGAGTACATATCTCCCGCCGTCCCGTTCTAAGATATCAATTTGTTTTTTATGTGTATTAAGGAGTATTATTATTATATGTAAAATGAGTAGTTGTATTAGAGGGAAGTGGTGGATCATATTGTGTATTTTTTTTACTAAACATGAGAAATTGATATATTTGAATAGAACGCCAAAAATAGAAAAATAGATACATTAGAAGCAGACGGAGTGAGTATAAAAATTACCATAAGAACTTTAATAGTTACTTTTTTTATCTCCTACACGCGTGTTCATTCTCATTTTAAAAATATAGTATTATCTTCACACGATGCAAATAAATATTTTCCCAATCAATGCATAGCAAGTGAATATTATAATAACTTAAATTTTCACACGTTTCCACAGTACCTATCGACATTATTAAGACACAAGTGTGCTCTAACGATTAGAGAAATGTCGTTCTCAAGTAAATTTCGTTTTTAATAGTAGATTATGTCGTTATAATTAGCAGAAATTAGTAACTAAACCCGTGTAAGTTGGTAATTAATCCGAAAAGGACAGGTTTACTAGGGGTAGGCTATGGAAACAAAGATTGTAGGTATATGTAGGGTTTGCATGCATGTACATTTTTTGTCACAACTTACTTTGAACATTTGCTTTCATTCTGTCAATACTTTGTCTCATCAGACAAGAATTGACCACACTTAATTTGATGCTCCCAGATTGTCTTTGCTTTTCACAATTTCTTAATTATATAATTTACCATACATTATTTAATTATTTATTAATCATTATTTAATTATTTATTAATCTAGCTATAAGATCGTAGTTCCATACTGTTTTAAATCAGCATAATACATATATAACAGTGATGGAATCATAAATTAAGTTGTAAACGATGATAAATAAATTTTTTCCCAGTTTGATTGTTCTTATTTTAAAGAAATTTTTCAATATAAGACTCAAAAGATATAGATTAACTATAAATTAGGAATTCTAAAAATTTTTTATATCAATTTAGGACCCCATTATATAAAATTATTAATACAGGAACTAAAATCATAAAATTAATTAAAATAAAAATAATAACTGCAATTATTTCATATATTAAAACTATTTTTCAAGATAATATTTTATATAATTTGTTATTACAATTAAAATAATATACTAATTAATGATAAACTATACTGTTACTGTATAACTTTTAATAATTTAATGATTTTAGGACTAGCATTGGTTTGATATCTTTCCAATCTTGAACTAATACAAAAAAATATTTTGGGTCCCTTTTATACTCCCTCCTCCCCGGAGATATTAGCACATTTTTTTTGGCACGAGTTAGTACATTTTTTTTGGCACGGAGATTAAGGAGTATAATAATTTAATCTAAAGTGAAGTAAAGTGAGGTGAGAGAAATAATATTTAATGTGTAGTGGGTAGTGTATTAGATGTGGTATGTGAGCTCCATAAGAATAAATTAATTGTTTTGGTGTGGGTTCCATGTATTAAAAATGAAATGTGTCAACTTTAGTGAGACAAACTAAAAAGGAAAGTGTATCAACTTTTATGGGATGGAGGGATTATCATTTATTGAAAAAACTCATTTTTTAAATTATGTATTATATTTATATATATATATATATATATATATTAATATATTAAATAAAAATCTTTAGTAACTAGTGAGTGAGCTAATGTATTAATATAAGCAAACCAATCATACTAAATAAATTCGCTTGCAACTGAAGCAAAGGTTTTAATCTTTTATTCTCTCATAATAGTCATCTCACTAGCTAGCTTTAATTTCATAGTAATTGAAATGTCCCCTTTTTTTTCTCCTTTGCAATTGATTTATAAAAAGTTAACTTTTAAAGTGCATTCATTTATTAATCTCTCATTTTGTGCCAACAAAAATAGTTTTGGTCACGTGGAATTCTCTGGGCCACCATGCTGGAGATCAATTAATATTGTGCTTCTTTTGTGTGGTAGCATTATATATTATAAATGAATTAAGTAGAGTCTAATATATACTCCCTCCCTCCGTCCCTCTCATTTACTTTTGGGCACGTGAATTAAGGAGTATTATTATTTAATGTGTAGTGGGTAGTTGTATTAGTCGGTGGGTGGACCCCATGTTTTAATTGTATTAGTGGGTGTGTGTGAGTCTCATATATCCAAAAAAGGAAATGAGATCCTTTGAGTGAGACTACCAAAATGGTAAAATAAGATTCTTACCTAGGGACGGAGGGAGTATATATTTTTTTTAAAAAAATATTAATAAATTTCACAATATTTCTTGACTTTTTTGTATTGTGACCCTTGGGGGTGGGGGTGTGATTTTTTAGTATAAACACTTATGGAGAAAAAAGCTTTTATTAATGGATTACATAATTACAAAAAAGCACGTGTGATATAATTGGGATTTGATACGAGAGATTTCAATGATTGCCCATTTGAATTTTATGTAATAAAGACAATTTGATGACTTCTCCACTATATCAATCTTACACCCTCTTTGTCAACTTTAGTGGTTACAATCATATTTCAATCTAATTATTTTATTTATATTTTACCTCCATTTTTTGAAATCGAATCATATAGTATAACTTTGTTTGAAAAAAAAATCAAAATTTACCTTCTGGGTTTAGTACTTGTGTGTTTTAAAATATCATCAAATACATAACTTTGTTAAAAAAATAAAATCAAACACACACGCATCACATATATATAGCTACTTTAATTATCATCATACCATAAAATTGCACATGTAAATTGTTTGAAAAATTATTAGTGTTGGTAATTTAATTTTTCGAATTTTATTTTTTCATTCTTTTTTAAAATTAAATTCATCGTATGTGAAATATAGGTGTAACGTGTACATGTAAAATTAGGTAAATTTACGAATAGTATTTATATGAATCATTCCATTTCACATGTACCTGTTTCACAATAAAGTGTTCTAAGATAAAAATTAGAAGATCAAGATTTGTTACATGCATGACATGATCTTGTGCGTGATAGAGATTGTGATATTATTATAAATCAAATATTTATTAAATATAATTAATTAAAAATGAATGTAAAGTAAATTGATAATTATGCAGATAAAGATCTTAGCTTTAGAGAGTGCGCAAAGGTAGAAGTGGAGGAGAAATCGAATCAGGAAATGCCACGTGCGGTGCTGATGCTGAGACTCATCCTAACTATGGTGGGGAGGAAGCTCTCTCGTAATCCTAATACATATTCCAGTGTCATTGGCCTATTATGGTCCCTAATCACATTTAAGTAAGTCTATTAAACCCTATATACATCTCCTTTTAGTGAAAAGATTGCGGCAAAGAATTCGTATGAGACCGTCTCACGTAAGTCTTTATGCAAGATAGTCAGAAAGTGATAAATTTTATGAAAAAAAGTGATAATAAATTAATAAAAAGTAATAATATTTTTTTATGAACAATTTATAATATAAATAAAATTAAAAAGTGAAACAATACCTACCCAAAGATTGTGTCCGTCTTTTTCAATGAACTCATTTCGTAACGAATAAGAAATGATATTTATAACAAAAAATAATACGTCATTAAAGAAAAGTTATAAGCATTGTATTGAAGTATTTATGAATAATTTATAATAGGAATAAAAAGTTATTAACATCTAATTTAATTCAAGTTAGTGTATTCAAGTTAAAATTATGAAACAGATTTATGTGATTCGATAAAAATGACCAGCATCCCTTAAATTTGTCCAAATTAACAGTCTTATATACCCCGTCCCATGATTATTGTTACATTTTACTAAAAAGAGTCTCCCACAATTAATGTTATATTTTCATTTTTGTATGATGGGACCCACACAAAATCATTAAATATCTTCATGGGGCCCACAATACTTTACTAATACAACTACTCACTTCACATTAAAATATCATTTCTCTCATCTCACAACATATTAAAATACAATATTTCTTAATCTCTGTGCAAACAATAAACTTAACAACAAATATGGGACTGAGGGAGTATATTATGGGTAGCAGTTTCTAAGGTTTGTTTGGTAATAAATATTATTATTTTCATTATAAATATACTGATGTTCATAATTTACAAAGGAAAAGGAGTACTTATTTTAACCTTATATAATGGAGATATGTAACCACAATTTAATTTCATGGTTTTCTTTTTTATGAACAGGTGGAATGTGGGGATGCCAAGTGTGGTGAAATATTCAATCAAAATAATTTCTGATGCAGGACTTGGCATGGCCATGTTCAGCTTGGGTAAGATTTATACTAATTAATTCTTAAATTTCTTAATTATTTTTATTAATTATTATTATTATTTTCATTATTTGAATTTCAAATTATAATAAAATAAATATGTGAAAAGAAATTATTTGGAAGAGTAGTTAATATTCAAACGATTTAAAAGGGAAAATGTATAAGGGTTCTTAGGATTGAAAGAGTATAGAAGATGGAATAGTACTTATCATTATATGAGCTATATATTGATTTTGATGAACGAAGAAATAATTTGAACAAAATCAAGCCCTTTTGACAGCATCACAGCATACACGGATTAACGATTACAAATCAATACAATTATGTATATATACAAAATAATTAAATTTGCATTGATAATGATAAATAAAAGTGTATGTTATAAATTAAAAAAAAAAAAAATTGGCAGGACTATTCATGGCACTGCAGCCTCGTATAATAGCTTGTGGCAGTAAGATGGCGGCGATATCAATGGCCATTCGTTTCGTAGGCGGCCCTACGGTCATGTCCGCCGCCTCTGCCATCGTCGGCCTCAGAGCCGATCATCTTCATGCAGCCATTGTTCAGGTACGTACCTTAATTTACAGCACTTTAATATATATACTTTGTAAATCACATTTGGGGTGCTAAAGTCAGTTAATTAATAATCATTTGAAATTAATATTATAAATACATTTCAAACTGCAAATGAATATATATTCGGAAAATTGTTATAAATTTAATTTTTATTTATGAATTTAAATCTGGATTGATTATGTTTTTAATTATCATATTTAGGCAGCTCTTCCCCAGGGGATTGTCCCATTTGTATTTGCACGAGAATATGGATTGCACCCTGACATTCTGAGCACTGGGTAAATTACTCTTAATTTTTTAATTTTGTAATATCAAAATTTAAGAGTTTCTTGAGTTATAATAATAATTTTATTTAAAAAAAAAAATTTGCAGGGTGATATTTGGAATGTTGGTTTCTTTACCCGTGACCCTTCTCTATTACGTGTTGCTCGGCTTATGAAGGAAAACAAAGAATAGAAACACAAACTACTACTGATTTTATTTTATCTGTACAAGGAGTACATATCTAACTCTAAATTTCATAAATGTATCCCGTTTCGTTATTTAGTACCGTGACAAGCTTTATCTTTATTGCTTGTTGTTTAAGAAAAAAAATGTTCTTTTGACACATTTATTAACTTTTAGGGATATTTTAGTATTTTTAAGTAATAAACAAAGTGTAAAATAATATTATGATAGTGAAAAATGAATGAAAATTTTAAAACTAAAGTAATTTTTAAAGTTATTGTAAGACTACAAAAGTGTACAACTTTTGATGACATGGAGAGAATATATTTTAGGATTTGATCTCTTGTACATTCGTGTAAAAAGTGTCTAATGATATAATATTTTATTCTTATAAAGATTATTCCTTTATTATATTTTACATAATAATAATTTAACATAAAATTAAAATGTAATCACAAAAACTCAAAACATATACTCCCTCCGACCAATTACTATAAACATGTATTATTATTTTATGTGTAAGGAATAATTTTATTAATAATGAACTATGTGGGATAATTTTTCCAAAAAGAGGAAAATGATTACCTATGGATAAGTGACCACTCTAAATAAAAAAATTGATACTTTAATGGCTGTAGAAACTAGTATAAATTATAATTATTTATGATTTTTAAAATTCACCGAAATTTCAAATAAAACAAACGTAGGAAGGATCATAAAGCAAAAAATATCAATAAATTTAGTAAAAAAATAATTTTTTGTTAAACTCCATGTAACTGTGCAAATAATCCCAAGATGCATTAGTACTTATTTAAGGCCTTATGCTACGAGAATTAAAAAAATAATAATAATAAAAAAAAAGAGTGAGAGAAAAAAAAAAAAGTGTTCGAGTACAACCTCTTTGGGCCCAATTCTCAGTACCTATCTTTAATAGCCCAATGAAAGTACACTACCATCATATCTTTCATTATTTGGATTTCGGCAAACTTGGATCTAAATGAAACCCAACATTCCATGTCACATCTCATATACCATTTTAATTGAATAAGACAAATTGGTAGGAAATTTTAACGTATAACCCTAATCGCGTTAAACCCTAATCTATTAGACCAATGTCTTATTGGATTTCGGGTTAAACGGATTTAGGACTAAATTAATGAGTCTCTTTGAACGGGCCATGATAAGGCGAGCATCGCCATACAGTAAATACAAAATTAATTCATTAATTCTTTAGAATTTAAAATAATTACTAAAATTAATGAATTTTTTTTAAAGTACTAGTATCATTTTAGATGGACTTTGTGAAATTAAAATAAATTTGTTTTATAGATAATAATTTTTTTAATAGATTGAGATTGATAAAACACAAGGAATTTGTTATAATTGAAATTAATATATTTATTACAACTATAATTTGTATAGTGTGAGAGGAGAGAGGAGAAAAGTGAAGAGACAGAATATGAGGAGGAAAGGGGAGGATATGAAAAGGAGCGAGAGAAAGTGTCACTACCGTATCAAAGAGAAAAGATGGGTGAGAGAAGATATCATTCATTAATGAAGAAGAAGAGTGAGAAGGTGAGATGGAGAGATAGGAGAAATAAAAAGGCCCGAATTTTAAATGGGCTGAAAAAATACTAACTAATTCATTTTTTAGCGCTTGACTTTTTAACAACACTACAATTTGGTGCGAAATTTTTTTAATTCCGCTTTAAAATATCATTAGCTAAAACAATCACTCCATAAAATAGTTCGATTTCTAATTCAGATTAAACGAAAATCAAATCGAACCTTAATATATGTAAATTTGATCGAACAGTTGGCAGTTTGTTACTTTGGGCATATTGATATTCTCACTCCCCACTTTATATTAAATAAAATTAAATGAGATTTTATTCATAATCTTTTTAATAATATTAATACTTAATAGGGACATGATCAAATAAAATAAATAAAATATAAATCGTCTAACATTATAAAATTTTTTGTGAGGTGTAAACCTTAATGCAACATGTTAAGTGTTGTTGAAGTGTTTACAACTGATTCAGCTGTTGCATGAGTACGTGATGCAGATATGGAAGAGTCAAGATAATTATAGTATAGATTAATTAGTATTAATATGATTTAATTAATATTAATTAGATATTTATGTCTATCGTTATTACCTTTATTATTGTAATAGATTTATCCTCTATTTATAGGTGATTTTATTATGTATAAGGGGGAGTTGAAATTGAATGATAAAAAAAGAGAGTTTTTTCTTGTCCTCTTTTACGATATACTTTATGAATCAACGAATTTCAGAAGCCTATCTTCCGGTATTCTTTAAGAATCAACGAATTATAAAGTTTGTTCTACGTATTATCATTTTTATTATACGCTCTCGCTGCATCAGTTGGTAATCAGAGCCAGATTCTCGATGTTGGATTCAAGA
Source organism: Pogostemon cablin (assembly GCA_023678885.1). NCBI lineage: Eukaryota > Viridiplantae > Streptophyta > Magnoliopsida > Lamiales > Lamiaceae > Pogostemon > Pogostemon cablin. The sequence continues at coordinate 18,511,687 of CM042990.1, forward strand.
TTTCAAGTGGTTTATGATACCTTTTATGATGATCAGTCATCGTATGAAGATGATGTTACGCAGATCTACTAACAAAATGACATGTTGGTGTCCGATCCTGTATACGATGGACCACCAATTTTCGATGAATACTCTAACGAAGATTTGTGGTATGAACCTCCAATTTTCAATGAGTATATTGATTCGGTGGACATTATCAATTGTGGTAATGATGATACACAATTTTTTAATAAGGAGATTGAGTATCGTTCGTGGGAAGCGAATGATGTTTTTGAGGTGGAATATAAAAGCCAAAATTATACTTTGATTTTTGGTTAATATGTTAAGATTGATGATGAAATGGCTTATATTGTTAAATCTTATGGTATTTTTGGAGATGAATCTATGTATGTTGCAATTATTTGGCTATAAGAGTTTAAGGATATTCTTGCACGTCTTCCAACTCGAACCTTTAGGATCGCTATTACGCAAGACTGGATTCGAGGGCGAATCCTTTTCAAGAAGAGAAGAATGATGCAGATATGGAAGAGTCAAGATAATTATAGTATAGATTAATTAGTAATAATATAATTTAATTAATATTAATTAGATATTTATGTCTGTCGTTATTACCTTTATTATTGTAATAGATTTATTCCCTATTTATGGGTAATTTATTATGTATGAGGGGGAGTTGAAATTGAATGATAAAGAAAGAGAGTTTTCTCTTGTCCTCTTTTGCGGTATTCTTTATGAATCAACGTATTTGAGAAGCCTATCTTCCAGTATTCTTTAAGAATCAATGGATTATAGAGTTTGTTCTATGTATTATCATTTTTATTATGCGCTCTCGCTGCATTAGTACGTTGCATAGAAGAAAGGGGTGCAACAAGCTCATCACTAGTTGAAGGATATCAAATAAGCTCACAGGTTCATAAGTGTAACAAGGCCTGTTCGTGAGGGTTTTTGATGGCTAAATAGATCTGTTATCAGAGGTTATTTGTCCTGCTTTGTACTTGACACATAGTCTAGAAGTTAGAAGTCAGTTATAGCAGTTAGATAACAGATTACTAGCTGATCATATGGCTACAAGATGCCTACTCAGATTAGTCTCATAAGTTTGGAAGTTGCATATATTTGTATATATAGCTTCTGGTTTGTTGGTTTATTCAGCTTGTATCTCCCTCATACTCAATGAAGCAATAAAGGTTTTCTCTCTACAGTGGATGTAGGCTCTTTAGTGAGCCAAACCACTCTAAAAAACCCTCGTGTTCTCGTTTCTTCTTCGTCTTTAGATTTAGGCTTGAATCTTTCATTCTTTAAGTTGTTGCTTCAATCTACTATCTGCCAATTTCCTATGATAATTGGCGCCGTCTGTGAAAATGAAAGGCAGGCCAAAGACGAAGTGCATTGAAGATCAAGATGGTGTTAATGATTGAAAGCAGGTTTCAGAGGATATGAAATCTGATCGGGGTATGAAGATGAAGAAAACGAGATAAAGATGAAGAAAACGAGCAGGCAATCCAGTTCCATGGGATCTCAACAAGAAGATTAGTGGTTTCTTGACAGCCTGCATCGACGTATAGGTTTATTGGCAAAGAGGTTATCGAAGAGAATAATTCTAAGGATTCTTTTCAATGGGGATGAGATATCGTGGGAGGGGTGAAACCCAGAACAATATATCGTTGAGAATGGGTTGCTGAGGGGAAAGGGGTCGCAAGGAGAGTCATCAAACATCTGGTAGATGGCTTCAGCGTGTAATCTCCCTCATACTCTCATAAGAAATAAGTCTCTTTCCATAGTGGTTGTAGGCTTGGTGTGCTGTTGTCGGCACCCAGAAATTAGATTTGGAATTTTTCTAACAAATCCAAACTAAAGTTTAGTAGAATAAGTATGGGTCGAACCCACAGGGAATAATCAAATTTAAATTGAATTTTAAGTGTTTCTAAAAGTAACCGGAGGGGGGGTTGGATTGAATAATCTAATAACTACTAGACATAAAACATAAATAATTAAAAGTAAAAAATAGTAAAATTAAGAGAACAAGTAAAATTAAAACCTAGTCCAAGGATTTGATCCCCTCTTATATCCTAATTCATAAAATTGCAAGAATTAAACATGTCAACAATTATACAAACTCAAATCTTAGGCTAATGGTATTACCAAATTAACCTGAAATGTTCCTATGTTTAACAATTCAGGGGTACGACCACCAAATTGATCTATTCCCGAGTGACCCTATGGATTCGAACTCGACAATGCATTAAGACACCAAACATTAGAATTCCTAGGCTATGAAAACCGGCTAAGAATCATACAAATTAAATCCCATTATATCTAGAGGGGCTCTCTCTATTTTGCTACTAAATTCATTCCTCACAACAATTACGGATTGTGGTTCACGAAATAGCAATAAATAATTAAATAATCAAACTAGATGATCAGTCTAAAATAATTATCAAACTGCTTTAAAACGATTCAATGCATGTAATAGAATAAATTCATATAACATTTAACAATATAAAATTCAAAATAATTAAATAAACATTCTACGGGAGGTTCACAACCCTCGGACTAGAAACGAAATTACATAATAAAAAAAATTAAAATTAAAATAGAAGAATCGATGATCTTGATCCTCATGGTGGTATTCTCCCCCTTCCAGCCGTCCTCTGCCTCCAAGCGTGAGCATTATGTCGAATCCGTGTGGTCTTTTTTAAAGATTCTAAAAACTGTGTATTGCTAGAACCATTAATTATTTCCTTTGACCTTCCTTTCTGAAGAGTGTCCAGGTTCACTGTATCTCCAGTCTCTTTGGTAAGTTTTCCTTTTCCTTCTCAAATCAAATCCCTCCTTAATTGACTTGGTCAAATCTTTTGATTTCCATCAATAAAGATAATTGTAACAATCACAAAATGAATTAATGTGACTGTATAATTTTTCTCGTTTTAATTTTTCTCGTTTTTAGGCATGTTTCACAAAAAAAAATAATTTTTCTCGTTTTTAATGTGACTGTATAATTGTAAAGAGATTGAGAAATCCTTTAGGATTTAGAACCCCTTGATAGAACATGTGATTTGTTCGATCGAGAGGTCAATTGATCGTGTGAAGGGACTCTCTAATTGAACTTAGTACCTAGTTGGAATTGTTTGATTGAGAACCAACCTTAGAGCCATTTTGAGATTGTGTAAATGATCTACATCCTATCCATTTCGAGAGGAAGTTTAGGTGGAATACGTGTTGGCCCTTAGTCTTCAACCCTTGATACATATGAGTTTAAATGCATGAATCCTTGAATTACCACTTCTTTAGTGTTGTTAATCTCACTTTTGTTCAATTTGGGAAGCGAATGATGTTTTTGAGGTGGAATATAAAAGCTAAAATTATACTTTGATTTTTGGTCAATATGTTGAGATTGATGATGAAATGGCTTATATTGTTAAATCTTATGATATTTTTGGAGATGAATCTATGTATGTATGTTGCAATTTTTAGGATCGCTATTATGCAAGACTGGATTCGAGGGCGAATCCTTTTCAAGAAGAGAAGAATGATGCAGATATGCAAGCGTCAAGATAATTATAGTATAGATTAATTAGTAATAATATGATTTAATAAATATTAATTAGATATTTATGTCTGTCGTTGTTACCTTTATTATTGTAATAGATTTATTCCCTATTTATAGGTAATTTTATTATGTATGAGGGGGAGTTGAAATTGAATGATAAAGAAAGAGAGTTTTCTCTTGTCCTCTTTTGCGGTATTCTTTATGAATCAACGTATTTGAGAAGCTTATCTTCCAGTATTATTTAAGAATCAATGGATTATAGAGTTTGTTCTACGTATTATCATTTTTATTATGCGCTCTCGCTGCATTAGTACGTTGCATAGAAGAAAGGGGTGCAACAAGTTCATCACTAGTTGAAGGATATCAAATAAGCTCACAGGTTCATAAGTGTAACAAGGCATGTTCGTGAGGGTTTTTGATGGCTAAACAGATCTGTTATCAGAGGTTATTGGTCTCGCTTTGTACTTGACACATAGTCTAGAAGTTAGAAGTCAGTTATAGCAGTTAGATAACAGATTACTAGCTGATCATGTGGCTACAAGATGCCTACTCAGATTAGTCCCATAAATTTGGAAGTTGCATATCTTTGTATATATAGCTTCTGGTTTGTTGGTTTATTCAGCTTGTATCTCCCTCATACTCAATGAAGCAATAAAGGTTCTCTCTCTATAGTGGATGTAGGCTCTTTAGTGAGCTAAACCACTCTAAAAAACCCTCGTATTCTCGTTTCTTTTTCGTCTTTAGATTTAGGCTTGAATCTTTCATTCTTTAAGTTGTTGCTTCAATCTACTATCTGCCAATTTCCTATGATAATTGGCGCCGTCTGTGGGAACGAAAGGCAGGCCAAAGACGAAGTGCATTGAAGATCAAGATGGTGTTAATGATTGAAAGCAGGTTTCAGAGGATATGAAATCTGATCGGGGTATGAAGATGAAGAAAACGAGATGAAGAAGAAGAAAACGAGCAGGCAATCCAGTTCCATGGGATCTCAACAAGAAGATTAGTGGTTTCTTGATAGCCTGCATCGACGTATAGGTTGATTGGCAAAGAGGTTATCGAAGAGAATAATTCTGAGGATTCTTTTCAACGGGGATGATATATCGTGGGAGGGGTGAAAACCCAGAACAATATATCGTTGAGAATGGGTTGCTGAGGGGAAAGGGGTCGCAAGGAGAGTCATCAAACATCTGGTGGATGGCTTCAGCGTGTAATCTCCCTCATACTCTCATAAGAAATAAGATCCCTTTCCATAGTGGATGTAGGCTTGGTGTGCTGTTGTCGGCACCCAGAAATAAGATTTGTAATTTTTCTAACAAATTCAAACTAGAGTGTAGTAGAATAAGTATGGGTAGAACCCACATGGAATAATCGAATTTAAATTGAATTTTAAGTGTTTCTAAAAGTAACCGGAGGGGGGTTGGATTGAATAATCTAATAACTACTAGACATAAAACATAAATAATTAAAAGTAAAAAATAATAAAATTAAGAGAACAAGTAAAATTAAAACCTAGTCCAAGGATTTTTTGATCCTCTCTCATATCCTAATTCATAAAATTGCAAGAATTAAACATGTCAACAATTATAGAATTCAGCTAATGGTACGACCAAATTAACCTGAAATGTTCCTATGTTTAACAATTCAGGGTACGACCACCAAATTGATCTATTCCCGAGTGACCCTATGGATTCGAACTCGACAATGCATTAAGACACCAAACATTAGAATTCCTAGGCTATGAAAACCGGCTAAGAATCATACAAATTAAATCCCATTACATCTAGAGGGGCTCTCTCTATTTTGCTACTAAATTCATTCCTCACAACAATTACGGATTGTGGTTCACCAAATAGCAATAAACTATTAAATAATCAAACTAGATGATCAGTCTAAAATAATTATCAATCTGCTTTAAAATGATTCAATGCATGTAATAGAATAAATTCATATAAAATTTAACAATATAAAATTCAAAATAATTAAATAAACATTCTACGGGAGGTTCACAACCCTCGGATTAGAAACAAAATTACATAATAAAAAAAATTAAAATTAAAATAGAAGAATCGATGATCTTGATCCTCATGGTGGTATTCTCCCCCTTCCAGCCGTCCTCTGCCTCCAAGCGTGAGCATTCTGTCGAATCCGTGTGGTCTTTTTTAAAGATTCTAAAAACTGTGTATTGCTAGAACCATTAATTATTTCCTTTGACATTCCTTTCTGAAGAGTGTCCAGGTTCACTGTATCTCCAGTCTCTTTGGTAAGTTTTCCTTTTCCTCCTCAAATCAAATCTCTCCTTAATTGACTTGGTCAAATCTTTTGATTTCCATCAATAAAGATAATTGTAACAATCACAAAATAAATTAATGTGACTGTATAATTTTTCTCGTTTTTAGGCATGATTCAATAAGAAATAAAATTATTAAAGTATAAGTGTATAAAATATAAATAAGTCGTAATTAGCATTAAATAGTTCACAACTCACATAAAAATATATATGAATTCATCTAAAATAATAAGGTAAAATTATGACTTATCAAAGCTCGTTAGTGAGCCGAACCACTCTAAAAACTCTCGTGTTCTTGTTTCGTTTCTTCATCCATACACTAGGCTATATCTTTCTTCTTCAAACTATTGCTTCAATATGATATCTGCTAATTTCCCACGACAATTGGTCCATCTGTTTAAACAGGATGCATGCAACTATGGCATTGGACTCCCTTGAAGGTGGAGGCAGGAAATGAGTTTCCCATGGTGGTGAAATAAGCTTTACAATAGCTTTTGATTTTACAAAGAGGTCAGCTTAACAAGTTCTTAAGAAATGGAGTTTTTTGGTAAGTGAATGATGTTCGGGAGAAGTAACGGATTCAATGGGGTAGTTAGGAGATGTGGTGACTTGGAATCGTTGGCGTTACGTAGGTTAAGAGTGATGTGGATACAACGAGCAAGTGGGAGAAAGCATCGGGTAATCCTAGTGAGTTAGAATCGACTTCAAGTGTCGACACATTCATTAGAAAAATGGTTCGAACTTGTTAAGGCTTGGTAGTAAGTCAATGTTGATGCGTTGGAGGTGTTGCTCAAGTTGGAGCAATGGCAAAAAAGTGTTGCTCAAGGTGGAGTAGTGTAATGGAGAAGAGGGTTGTTATGATTGCATTAAGTTTAAGGTGGAGATTTGTGAGGTTTAAACCTTAATGCAACATGTTAAGTGTTGTTGAAGTGTTTACAACTGTTTCAGCTGTTGCATGAGTACGTTGCATAGAAGGAACGGGTGCCAACAAGCTCATCACTAGTTGAAGGATAGCAAATAAGCTCACATGTTCATAAGTGTAACAACTCCTGTTCGTGAGGGCTTTTTGATGGCTAAGCGGATCTGTTATCAGAGGTTATTGGTCATACCTTGTAGCTTGACACATAGTCTAGAAGTTAGTAGTCAGTTATAGCAGTTAGATAACAGATTACTAGTTGATCATGTGGCTACAAGATGCCCACTCAGATTAGTCCCATAAATTTGGAAGTTGCATATCTTTGTATATATAGCTTCTGGTTTGCTGGTTTATTCAGTATGTATCTGATGAGTGATATTTTAACCTAAATTTTAGTGTCTTTTTATATCCGTTTTCCTATTATTTTATCCGTATTTTATGTGCTATTTGGTTGTGTTATGTGTTTTTATGAAAATGTGAGAGAATGAGCTTAAACATGTTAAAAACAGGTGAAAATGAAGCAGAAACAAAAAAGAGCAAGAAACGGATTGAAAACGAGCTTACTCGAGTTGCAAGACTCAACTCAACTTGCAACTCGAGTCAAGCTGAGGGTCGGTAGTTGTCCAGAATTATATAGTGAGCCTACTTGACTTGCAAGACTCAACTCGACTTGCAACTCGAGTCTAGTTAAGGCCCGCAAAAATTCCAGTTTCTGATTGACACAACACGACTTGACAGGCGAGAGCTCGAGTTGCCAACTCGAGTCGTGTTGGGTCTTATCCAGGTCGAGCTTCAAGTCGTGTGGAGTAGAGAAGGTGTACAGTAAGCCAACTCGAGTTGTCAAGTCGCCACTCGACTTGCAACTTGAGTCAAGTTGGGTTCCGAATGCAGAGAAGTTTCAGAGTCTCGCACTACGACCGAATAGGCAAGAGCTTGAGTTGTCAACACAAGTCAAGCTAGGTCAGCTCGAGTTACACACCACGCAACTTGACTCGTGTTGCAACTCGAGTTGGGTAAGGCCAACTCATGTTGCATGTTTTGGGCCAAAAATTCGGATTTTCACCTTTCAGTCCGTGTAAGTGTATGTAAAAAAGCCCAGCTGATGTTAAATTCGTGGCCCAAGTTGGAGAGGGTATAAATACCCTCAAGTTCAACATTTGAACAGAGGATCACAAGGGTTTCACTTGAATACATAGATCACACACCATTTCCTCCAATTCACACCATCATCTTCATTCATTCTTCATCCATTTCATCTACTTTCATACCACCATCAAAACCTTCATCCAATTGAGGAAAAGAAGCAAGGAAGAGAGAGGAATTGCAAAAGAAAGAAGGAGATCACCATTGGAAGCATTCAATGGAGTCTTCATCTATACTTTGTATTGAAACCTTATTGTTCATCATGTTTTGTAAGGATTTTAATGTCTATGTTAATTTCCTTTTAAATATGGTAGGCTAATCTCCTTTATGAGATTAGTAACATGAAAGTTATTGGATAATTTTGGAATTTATGTATTTAAATTCATGTGTTGATTGGGTAAATGGATTTTCTATCATTGATGCTTGAGATCTTGAGGTTTATGATGATTTGTGTGTTTTGTTGTTCTAAATATGTGATTAGATTGAGAAATCAATTATGTGCTTACGATAATAAAGTGAATCATTTCATCAAACATCTCATGTGAATTATAAATTGTAAAGAGATTGAGAAATCCTTTAGGATTTAGAACCCCTTGATAGAACATGTGATTTGTTCGATCGAGAGGTCAATTGATCGTGTGAAGGGACTCTCTAATTGAACTTAGTACCTAGTTGGAATTGTTTGATTGAGAACCAACCTTAGAGCCATTTTGAGATTGTATAAATGATCTACATCCTATCCATTTCGAGAGGAAGTTTAGGTGGAATACGTGTTGGCCCTTAGTCTTCAACCCTTGATACATATGAGTTTAAATGCATGAATCCTTGAATTACCACTTCTTTAGTGTTGTTAATCTCACTTTTGTTCAATTTGGAAAACCACTTTCATTTATCTATTCTATTTGCTTGATCATTTTTTGTTTACTTGCATTGATTACTATTTAATTACTTGTTTGATCAACCAACCTTTGATGAATTGTCTCTATAAAATTACGAGAAACGTGATATCGCTTAATCAATAGTGCCTTCCACCATGTGGTTCGATAAATTCTTCAATTGGTCAACCCGACTACAAGTTATGGCTAATCAAATGGCGCCATTGCCGGGGAGACAACAGTTGCTAGTAGTTTAAAGAAGGATCGTTTCGAGTAATCTTAATAGAGACATTTGTTTTTTTTATTATTTATTTTATTTTCTTTTGAAAATTTTGTTCTAACTTCTCTTATTTTTGAAGGTGTATACACACAATATCCAATGGGAATCAAATAGAAATGATTGAATTGGAGATTGAACATACATTTCGAAGAAGGAGAAAAGAGGGCAAGTCCAAAAAGAATGATCTAATGGAGAACAATCAAGAGGATGATCGTTTGGGTATCGAGTATGATGTGGAAGGAGGGCAAAACGTGCATGTGCAAGACAACGCACAAGTCATCATTTCAATGCCAACCTTCCTCAACAAGCTTATCAAAACTTTGGGGTTCTTAATAATCGAGCCTTACTTCAACAAATGGTACAACAAGCCATTCTTCAACAACAAGGGTTTGCGCCACCACCACCACCACCTCCGGTACATCGAGGACCTCGTGTGGATTCGAGAGTAATCCGAGACTTCTTTATGCCAAGAGCTATGTCACATATGATGGGTCCACCAATCAATGCCAACAACTTTGAAATTAAGTCAGACTTGATTTCTATGGTGAGAGACCAATAATTTGGTGGAACTTCGAATGAAGATCCTAATGCTCATCTAACTCAATTTATCGAGATTGCCAATAACGTGAAGATGAATGGGGTGAGCGAGGATTGTATAAAGATTAGGTTGTTTTCATTTTCATTGAAGGATAGAGCCCGAACATGGCTCTCCACTATTACTCCGGGTACGTGCAACACATGGAATGAGCTTGCACAAATGTTCTTGAATAAGTATTTTCCACCTTCTAAGACACTTCAAATTAAGAGCTTGATCACTCAATTCAAGCAAATGCCTCAAGAAAGTTTTTATGAAGCGTGGGAAAGGTTTAAGGATATGCTTTGCAAGTGTCCACAACATGGATTCCCAGAGAATCAACAAGTTGGATTTTTCTATCAAGGGTTAGTGAATGGTCAAAGGATACTTGTTGATGCTTCGGCGGGTGGATCCGTGCTAGGTGTGACTCTGGAAAGGGCAATAAGGATATTTGATGAAATTGCTACAAATTTATATCAATGGCCATCAGAGAGAGTGAGTGGATGCTATGGGTTCGATCACATGGAGCAAGGACAATAATTTAGTTTGAAGAGTTCTAGTGTTGAGCCAAGTATGCCAAGTATTGAAATGATAGCGGCGGAGATCTTGAAAAAAATGAACTTGAATCAAGGTGTGAACAATCAAGGGGCAAATATGGTTGAAGGGTTACAAATTGAGCAAGGTGTGCTTCCTCCGAATAGTGTAAGTGGAGAACAATGGGCTATGTCAATGCCACGAGTTGAAGATGTGTAATACATGCAAGGAAGAAACTACCAAGGGAATTACTAAAATAATTTCCAAGGTAGTTTCAACCAAAATCAAGGAACCCACCCACTGAGACAATGAGGTTTCACAAATCAAGGTGAAGAAAGTTCCTACCCTCAACAAAGGAGAAATCAAAACTTTTCTTACTCCAATATGAGCAATATGGTTGCTTATCTTCCAGGATATAAACCGGGGGCTAAGGCACCAAACAATGAAGGAAAAACATCTATTGATAAGCTACTTGAGAAATTGATAGCGTCGAACCAAGCTCGAGATGAAGCGATGAAAAAAGCCGAAGAAGCAAATGAAAAGAGACTCAAAGTCTTGGAATATAATGTGGGACAAATTGCAAGTGCTTTAAGTACTCAACAAAAAGGAAAATTTTCGGCCACACCCAAGATTAATCCGAAAGCCCAATGTTTGTTAGTTGATATGAAAGAGGAAAGAAAGGATGAAGAAGGGTTGGTGGAATACAAGGTTGGTGAAGAAAATGAAGAGATAAGAAGATAGAAGAGAAAGGGGCTAAATGGATACCTAAGCGGAAAAAGGTGCAAGAGGAAAAGAAAGTGGAGGAAAATGTCAAAGAAGAGGAGTACAAACTGATTATTGGGGTATTCCGATCAGTCCATTCCCTATTCCCTATCCACAAATGTTTGTTAAGGAGGAGAAGAAAAAGGAGTTTGAAGAGCATGTGAAAGTTCTCAAGAAAAAGTATGAGGAGAAAAAGAAGGAAGAAGCCCCCGAAGCAATTGAATCGATGCATAAGGAAAGACCTACAAAAGTTGGTGATCCGGGAAAGTTCATAATCCCGTGTGATTTTGAAGGGAAAGAAACTCTTGATGCATTGTGTGACTTGGGGGCGAGCGTCAATGTGACGTCTCATGCTACTTTTAAAGACCTTGAAATTGGAGAGCTCAAGTCTACGACTATCTGTCTTGAAGTGGTAAATGGAGAAGTTGTGAAGCCACTAGGGTTGTTGAAGACGTGGAGGTAAAAGTGAAGGGGCTAGTTTTCCCGGTTGATTTCATGGTGCTAGAAGTGAAAGCGGATCCTCAAATTCTACTTATTTTGGGAAGCCCATTTCTTGCTACGGGGAGAGCGAAAATTGATGTTGGAAGAGAAGAGTTGTCTTTGAGCTCAAAAGGAAAGAGTGTTACACTCTTATGTAACAAAGAAAAAGGAACCAAGTCACATTTAAAGCCTCCGGATGATCTTGTGGATCATGATTCTCTTCTCTTTGACAACTTAAACTCATTTCTTCATCATTATATAAAATTGTCGAATTCTAACTTGTCTTCTTATGATGTTGATAGGATGAAAGCATCGAATCTTGATTGGAAAATAGACAAAAGAGAAAGAGGAAGTCCACTAGAATCACTTCTTGAAGATGACTTGATGCTTGTAAGCAAGAATGGTGAAGTGGAGTTAGTGGATAAGAAGAAGGCAAAGCAAATGTTTAAAGGGAGGATGCGAGGAGAGAGTGAGGTGGACCAACATTTGATCCAATGAGCATAAAATTCTGTCCAGCTTGAAGACGTTAAACTTAAATGGGAGGCAACCCATTCTTTTTATCTTTTGATGCTTGTTTTGTTGTTTTTATTCTTGTAGGTGGATTATTCTTGTGAGAAAATGCATATTGAAAAAAAGAGAAGTGCTTCATGGATTCGAGTAGGTATGTCACCACTTGTTGCAAACGTAATTCTAGACTCTTGTCTTAGTTATGTTTGGAGGACTAGTGCGTGGTGGATATAACTTGAGTCGTGTGGATACGTATGATTCTCTACAAGAAGATCATTGATGGAAACTATAAGGGTAAGTCCCATCACTTTCTACAAACTTAATTATCAACTTGTTTCGATTTAAGTTTGGGGGGAGAGTGCGTGGTGTGACTCACCACTTGAGTGCACTTATGATGTTGGTCTTCTTGTAAAATTGGGTCAATTTTAAAAATTTTCTCATGAGTTTGGGAATGATTTTGGTCCGATTGGTGGTGTTGAAGTGTATGTTAGTCCATATTTATATTGAAATTATTGAGCTAATGGTTTTGATGTGTCTTTGAGCATGATGAAGTGTAGTGAAAGCACAAATTGAGCCTAGAGATCAAGTTGAGAGTCGTTATGCATTTAATCCGGAAGCTCGTGCCAACCATTTCCACTATCAAATGCCTTTCTAAGGAAGTTCACTCTACATCTCATAACTTCAAGTTGCTTGACATGAATTGATTTTGATTTGGATTATGTTGGATTAGCATGTTACTTCATTTGTTATGTTTGTGGAAAGTTTACATTTATAATGTAGGGTTTCCTTTTCAATAAAAAATGGGGATGTTTGTGAGCTTACTTGATCATGGATGTTATGAATGTATGCTTCATTTTCTCTTAATGGATGGATATTTTTGTTTTTTCATGTTATGTGTATTTGTCTTGTTTCTTGTTTGGTGTGTCTTTTATTTTGTGTTGTGTGTGTTTTGTATTTTTGTTTAGGTTTCGATTTGGTGGGTTGTTTTGAGATGTTGTGAGTCGTTTTTGAATGTGAGTGATGACATATTGTTGTGATAAGCGATGACAAATTATGATTAAGAATCTCTATGCTTTGAAATTGTGACATGTTCTATTTAATTTGTTCAATTTTGAGAAGAATGTGGTGTAATAAGTTCCTTAAGGTCCGAGCATAAACTTGTAAGCATTTGAGTATCAACTGTGCATTCATGGCCATTTCTTCATGAGTGGATCAATTGAGCGTTGATAAGTTAGAACTTGCTCAAGGACTATAGGAACGAGCCCAATGAGTGGAGGTTGGTGAAATGATCTAAGGCCATCATTGCTATTTATAGTCATTGCCATATATTTCCTTACCTTATACATCATCCTTAGTCAACCACTTTGAGCCTATGAACCTATTTCTTGTGAATTTAGCACATTACAAGCTATGATTACCCACTTGAGCCTTATATACATACCTTTGTGTGGAAGATTGAGGAGATGGTGGAACGCAAGGCTTGATGAGATAGCAAAAAAAAGAAAAAAGGAAATGGTAAACAAGCAAGAAAAAGGATGAAAAGAGCACAAGAAAGAATGAACATGCAACCTTAGAAACAAGAGAATGACCAAAACAACAACAAGATGCTCAAGAAATCATGAAAATCGAGGAAAGGAAGCATGCATAAAAAGAAGCTCAAGAAATCCAAGGAATGATGATGATTAGTGTTTGTGATCAACAAAGATAAGAAAGGAAGAAAGAAAAGTTAAGGAATGGAGGAAATTGGCCAATTCTTCGATTACTTACACTTGATTAGTCACTATTATCCATATTCTTCCTACCCTACCAAAGAGTCTATCATTACATCCGAACATAAAGACCTTTTTGATCACTAATTGAAACTTTGGAGGTTTGTGAATGTAGTCCACGAGTAAGCTTATAACGAGTCGAGCCAATCGGTTGATGAGTGTTGATTTACCCTACTTCATAGAGTGTTGAGTGAAATTTATATCTAACGTGAGGCTTGGACCAAAAGGAACTATATTACATCTTATTCTCTTTTAATTAAGCTTGTTAATTTTTCATGTTATGAGTTTAATGTTGTAGGATGATTTAGCATAAAATGTGATTCTTATTGCTATTGATGTGTTATTACTTATGTTCGTTTAGTCTTTTCCTAGCTGAAAATATCTTCCTCTATTTTATCGTTTTTGTTGTTCGAGGACACACAACACTTTAAGTTTGGGGGGTATGATGAGTGATATTTTTACCTAGATTTTAGTATTTTTTTATATCCGTTTTCGTATTATTTTATCCGTATTTTATGTGCTATTTGGTTGTGTTATGTATTTTTATGGAAATGTGTGAGAATGAGCTTAAAGATTTTAAAAATAGGTGAAAATAAAGCAAAAACAAAAACGAGCAAGAAACGGGCTAAAAACGAGCTTACTCGAGTTGCAAGACTCAACTCGACTTGCAACTCGAGTCGGGCTGAGGGTCGGTAGTTGTCCATAATTTTCCAGTGAGCCCACTCGACTTGCAAGACTCAACTCGACTTGCAACTCAAATCGAGTTGAGGCCCGCAAAATTCCAGTTTCTGATCGACATAACACGACTTGACAGGCGAGAGCTCGAGTTGCCAACTCGAGTCGTGTTGGGTCTTATCCAGGTCGAGTTGCATGTCGTGTGGAGCAGAGAAGGCGTATAGTAAGAAAACTCAAGTTGTCAAGTCGCCACTCGACTTGCAACTTGAGTCGAGTTGGGTTCCGAAGGCAGAGAAGTTTCAGAGCCTCGCAACACGACCGAACAGGTGAGAGCTCAAGTTGTCAACACAAGTTGAGCTAGGTCAGCTCGAGTTGCACAACATGCAACTCGACTCATGTTGCAACTCGAGTTGGGTAAGGCCAACTCGTGTTGCATATTTTTGGACCAAAAATCCAGATTTTCACCTTCTAGTGCGTGTAAGTGTGCGTAAAAAGCCCAGCTGATGTTAAATTCGTGGCCCAAGTTGGGAGAGGGTATAAATACCCTCAAGTTCAACATTTGAACAGAGGATCACAAGGGTTTCACTTAGACACATAGATCACACACCATTTCCTCCAATTCATACCATCATCTTCATCCATTCTTCATCCATATCATCTACCTTCATCCCACCATCAAAACTTTTATCCAATTGAGGAAAAGAAGTAAGGAAGAGAGGGAAATTGCAAAGGGAAGAAGGAGATAACCATTGGTAGCATTCAAGGGAGTCTTCATCTACACTTTGTATTGAAACCTTATTGTTTATCATGTTTTGTAAGGATTTTAATGTCTATGTTTATTTCTTTTTAAATATGGTAGGCTAATCTCCCTTGTGAGATTAGCAACATGAAAGTTGTTGGATAATTTTGGGATTTATGTATTTACATTCATGTGTTGATTGGGTAAATGGATTTTCTATCATTCATGCTTGAGATCTTGAGGTTTATGATGATTTGTGTGTTTTGTTGTTATAAATATGTGATTAGATTGAGAAATCAATTATGTGCATTGGATAATTAAGTGAATCATTTCATCAAACATCTCATGTGAATTATAAATTGTAAAGAGATTGAGAAATCCTTTAGGATTTAGAACCCCTTGATAGAACATATGATTTGTTAGATCGGGAGGTCAATTGATCGTGTGAAGGGTTTCTAGTTGAACTTAGTACCTAGTTGAAATTGTTTGATTGAGAACAAACCTTAGAGCCATTTTGAGATTGTGTAAATGATCTACAACCTATCCATTTCGAGAGAAAGTTTAGGTGGAATACGTGTTGGCCCTTAGTCTTCAACCCTTGATACATATGGGTTTAAATGCATGAATCCTTAAATTACCACTTTTTTAGTGTTGTTAATCTCACTTGTTCAATTTGGAAAACCACTTTCATTTATCTATTCTATTTGCTTGATCATTGTTTGTTTACTTGCATTGATTACTATTTAATTACTTGTTTGATCAACCAACCTTTGATGAATCGTCTCTATAAAATTACGAGAAACGTGATATCGCTTAAGCACTAGTGTCTTTCTCCCTGTGGTTCGATAAATTCTTGAATTGGTCAACCCGACTACAAGTTATGGCTAATCAGTATCTCCCTCATACTCAATGAAGCAATAAAGGGTCTCTCTCCATAGTAGGCTCGTTAGTGATCCGAACCACTCTAAAAAATCCTCGTGTTTTCGTTTCTTCTTCATCTTTAGATTTAGGCTTGAATCTTTCATTCTTTAAATTGTTGCTTCAATCTACTATCTGCCAATTTCCCATGACATATTTTTATTAAAATCTTTCATGCTACGCATCCTCTCCTCAAATATAATTAAAGTATAGTTATTATATGATTAATTATTATTATAGAATATAAGGTAATTAAAGTATATTTATTAGTAATTAAAGTGGATTTCCTTGCATTAGAGAACGCATATCTCAAAGAGATCTTATCTATTCATTAGATTGCTTGAATACCAAGTCGAACTCAAATTAAACCCTATAAATATTAGAGGTCAAATTAGAGTTGAATTAACAAAACAACACAAAACCTAAAGGGCTTCTCTCTCTACTTTCAATTACCTTCAATACTTTTTCCAGGTTAGTATAATTTATACTCCATATTCGTTTACTTATTCAACTGTTTTAGAGTTTTATATAATTAATTAATTTGCATATATGGTAATTAATTAAAGATAATTTTAAATTGAGGATAATAATATATCTTCTCGAATCTCGTTTCTTGTTTTCAATTAATCTTGTTAATTTCTTGTTGGAACCCTAGCGCTAGTTAGATGCATTGACTACTAAATAATTACTACTGTAATAATAATATTTTGATGCAATCTACTCAAATTTATGTTTCAAACTATTAAAATAAATTAAAAAATATTTCTTGTGTGATTCGTTTAACATATTTGATTAATCATTAATCAAGAATCAATTGGATTATATATCACAAATTTTGGAACGATAAATTATATCTGTGGCACATGCATGAGAAGTACTAACTAATCCTAGAGTGTTAAACTGCAACACAAGATTGTAATTTAAGTGTATCTACTCATTTAAATATCAAAATTGGTCCTTTTTGTTTGGAGTAATCCAAATTCAGTCCCCAACTTTTGCTAAATTCACAAATTCGATCTTCAATTTTGTTCATTTTTATCCAAATCTAGTCCTTTTATTAAACTCAATCCTATAATTTTGTTCAAATTTAGTCATTTAGTCCTTTAAGATTAAAATTTTTCAATTTTGATCCATAATTGTAGGACTGAATTTGATAGGACTAAATTTAGACAAAAAAAAATACCAAAATCGGATACTAGAGAATCAAAATTGAGAATTTAACAAACTTAAGGGACCAATTTTGATATTTTCCCTTTACTAATTAGTATATAGGATCGTAGTTTGAATGGTTTTATTTATTATTTTGCAATGGTACTTCATTCCTGCACACAATCAGTTCTCTTAATTTCTCGAATTACAAAGTTTGTTTGGTTGCATTCTCAATATCTTAACACACATGCAACCAAACCAAAACAGCTTTGTAAATTTGTACTCGATCTTCTGATTTCTCAAGGGAGATAAAAAGGGAAGTGAGTTCTGTGAGAGAAATAATGAAGTTGTTATGAATTCAACACAATAGACAGCAATACTTTGATTCACAAAGAATACTCAATCAACCTATACCTAATGTTGTGTGTGAATTTGTATCAATACTGAACTTGAAAGCTTGAAGTAGAAAGACAAGAATTATAGTGGTTCGATCATGTTGATCTACATCCACTCTAAAGGAGAGTAATCACTATCTTGATGAAACATTGTTACAATATGATGAAGATGATGAACTAGAACACTTAAGAAACCCTAACTTGATTTCCTAACTTATATGATGATGATGATCGACTTCTGTGTATAGATATGCAGTGCATGATCATGTATATACACTACTGATATGCACACACCAGCAATGCCTCAACTGTCATATGATCAGTTTAGTTGCAACTGCCTCCAACTGATTCAACTTCTCACAACAACACACCTCTTGATCCTATGGTTTTAATACTTATGTTGATCACATTGTGTTGAATCTTCACCATCCAATCAGCAACTTATCTTCTTGAATCCTAACTGAATGATCTAGCCAAGTTAACAGCCATGAAATGACAGTTAACAGCCATAGCAACATCATCTGATCTGCTGTACTTTCTCATCTATCATCACACATATATCACCTAGTAATCAACTAATGATCAGTTGATTGCATTCTAACTCCCTTTCAATTATTGCTAACAGTTGTAACTAACTTCTTATCATTTTAATCTTTACTTGATCAAACAATACCTCCATCACAACCTGCAACAATCCAACAGCTTCACTTCTGATCTTATGGCTCCACATTACTCATCTTAAGCAGCCTGTTGAGCTTAGCTTCTCATCTTACTTTGCTGCTAATCATTCACCACCTTCCATGTGTATATTTACTAATATAAGCCATACACACACCTACATGCATGCATGGTCTATATATAACAATTCTCCACCTTAGACCATGTATCATCACAAGTGATAAAACACTCTCCACCTTGCTGCACTTACAGGCTGCAGCTCACCTTCTCTTTCCCTTTTAGTAAACACCAATATGACTCTTACACAATTCAAATTTTTGAATTGGTAAAGCCTTAGTAAATGCATCAGCAGGGTTATCTGCTGTCTTAACCTTCTTAACAGCAACCATCTTCTCCTCTATCAGATTTCATATGAAATAAAGTCTCACATCAATTTGTTTGGTCCTCTCATGATAACCTTGATGCTTTGAGAGATGTACAGCACTTTGATTATCACAATACACTTCAAAATTATCTTGCTGAACTCCAAATTCTCTCAGAATACCAATCAACCAAACACCTTTCTTTATTGCTTCTGTAAGAGCAATAAATTCTGCTTCAGTGGTGGATAAAGCCACTATGTGTTGATGTGTAGCTTTCCAACTTATTGCTGTACCATATAACTTGAACACATAACCTGTCATTGATTTCCTTGTATCAAGGTTGGCTGAATAATCTGCATCAACATAACCAACAATAGCGTTATCCCAAGCATCTTGTTTCTGAAACTTCAAACCTACTGATATAGTTCCTCTAACATACCTTAGTGCCCACTTCACTGTATCCCAATGAGCAAGACCAGGATCACTCATAAATCTACTGATCACACTCATCACATAAGCTAAGTCTGGTCTACAGCATACCATAGCATACATCAAACTGCCCACTGCACTTGCATAAGGTATTTTACCCATTTCAAACCTTTCTTTGTCTGTCTTAGGTCCTTGAAGAGATGACAGACTCACCCCTTGCTTAACTGGTACTGATGCACTCTTACAAAGATTCATATTATACCTCTTTAGCACTTTATCCAAGTATGACTCTTGAAACAACCTTAGTATTCCAGATGATCTGTTCCTTTCTATCTGCATTCCAAGTATCATCCTTGCCTCTCCAAGATCTTTCATGTCAAACCCCTTTCTCAGAGTATCCTTCACTGAATTGATTCCTATCATATCTCTGCAAGCTATTAATATATCATCTACATAGAGTAGTAGATAAGTATATCTTCCTTGATCACATCTTATGTATACACAGCTATCATGCATGCTTCTGTCAAAACCATTTGAAGTAATGTACTCATCAAACCTAAGATACCACTGCCTTGGACTTTGCTTCAGACCATATAATGATTTAAGCAATAAACAGGCCTTTGAGTCTGCTCCTTGTAGATTAACTCCCTCAGGAATCTTCATATAAATCTTCTCATCTAAACTTCCATGTAAGAAAGCTGTTGTTACATCCATTTGATGTAATTCCAAGTCCAACTGAGTGACTAATGACAACAAGATCCTTATTGAGCAGTGTTTAACTACTGGTGAGAAGATTTCATTATAATCTACACCTTCTTGCTGTGAAAAACCTCTTGCTACAAGCCTTGCTTTAAATCTAATTCCTCCTTCCTTACTAGTAACTGGTTTCTTCTTGTATATCCACTTACAACCTACAAGTTTCTGATTGGCAGGCCTGTCAACAATCATCCAAGTATTATTCCTTTTTAATGATTGCAACTCTTCATCCATAGCATCCAACCAATGCATACTTTCCTTACTTGAAACTGCTTCTGCGTATGTCCTAGGTTCATAGACATCAACATCTGATGCTACAAATAATGCATATGATACAGTGTCTGCCTCTATATACCTTATAGGTGTTTTGATTTGCCTTCTCAATCTATCCCTAACCAACTGATAGCTACTTAGAGTTCTTCTTTCATTTGAACCAGATGATTCAGACCTTTCTTCAGCAGCAATTTCTTCATGTACATTATCCTCTCTTTGATCTTGATCATGCTGTGCAACTGTTTTGTCATCATGCTCCACCTCAAACTCACACTTATCAGTAGTTATCAACTTATCAGATCCTTTCTCCAACAAAGGCATTCTTCCTTCATTGAATGTAACATCTCTACTAACTATGAACTTGTTATTCTCATAACACCATAGTCTGTACCCTTTTACCTCTTTAGGATAGCCAACTAGCACACACTTAACTGCTCTAGAATCTAACTTATCTTGTTTCTGATGTGAATACACCAAACATCCTATAATCCTCAGATGACTATAGTCTGGTACCCTTCCAGACCATACTTCTTCAGGTGGTTTAAACTTGAGTGCTGTGCATGGTGAAAGATTAATCAAATAGGCTGCAGTAGATACTAACTCACCCCAGAAACCCTTAGAGAAACCTCCACTGCTCATCATACACCTAACTCTTGCAAGAAGTGTCTGATTCATCCTCTCAGCCACTCCATTTTGCTGTGGTGTACCTGGTACTGTCTTGTGCCTCTTAATACCTTTCTCTTGACAAAACTTATTGAATTCATGTGACACAAATTCAAGACCATTGTCTGTTCTTAAGCACTTGACCTTGTCTCCAGTTTGTAACTCTACTTCTGTCAACCATACCTTAAAAACTGATAGTGTTTCATCCTTTGTTTTCAGAATTTTAATCCACATCTTTCTTGAATAATCATCAATGAATGAAATGAAGTATTTCCCACCTCCTATTGTTGAAGTCTTGGAAGGCCCCCAAAGATCTGAGTGAACATATTCCAACCTAGCTTTGGTATTATGCTCAGCTGCACCAAACTTCAACCTCTTAGCTTTTCCTAATATACAAACCTCACATTGATCTACCTTACATGTTGAACTGATCTCAAGTAATTTCTGTATTGCAAGTTCTTGTAAACCTCTTTCACTTATATGACCAAGCCTCTCATGCCAAACATTAACACTACTCTCATCCTTAGATGTATTACTTTGTCCAGTCACAACTGAACCATCCAAGAAGTACAGATCAGACCTCTTGAATCCTTTAACAACAACTGACTTTCCTTTTATGACAGCAAGTGTATCTCCTTTCAAATGACATTCATAACCTTGAGAAACTAGCATTCCAAGAGATATTAAATTTCTCCTTAAGCTTGGTACATATCTAACATTGTTCAACATTCTGACTTTTCCATCAAACATTTTAAGTTTGACAGAACCAATTCCAACAATCTTACAAGTATGATCATCACCTAGCATTACTGATCCTTCATCTTGTGACCTCAATTCAGTAAACCAGTCCTTTCTTGATGTCATATGAAAAGTACATCCAGAATCCATAACACACTCTTCTGAAACTGAACTAGAACTTACAGACATTGTTTCAATGAAATCAGAGTCTGCAGCACCTTGATTAGTTGTTACCTTATTTGCATGAGGCCTTTTATTTCCTCTCTTTTCAGCTATTATCTTTGCTACCATTACTTTCCATTTGTAACATTGCTTCTTATAATGACCTGGTTTATTGCAGTGGAAACAATTCTTGTTTTCTTCTTCAACTGCTGGTGTACTATAGTTCTTTTCAGGCTTCCTCTTATCAACATCACTCTTACTAAGCTTGTTGCTCTTATTCCACTGGTTTTGTTTTCTCACTATCAATCCTTCTGCATTTGCATGCTGTTCTGGATTCTTGTGAAGTACCTTTGCCTTGACTGCCAACAACACTTGCTCAAGAGAGATTGATTCAGCATTAGCAAACAATAAAGTATCTCTCAAACCTTCAAAAGATTTTGGAAGTGCTGACATAAGGATGACAGCCTTATCTTCTGTTGACAGAGCCACATCTATGTTTTCTAAGTCATCAATGATCTTGTTAAACTCATCTAACTGACCAATTATAGACTTATCTTCTGATACCTTGAAGGAGTATAACTTCTGCTTCATGTACAAACGGTTTGCCAAACTTTTAACCATGTACAAATCCTCCAATTTCTTCCAAACTCCTCTTGCAGTAGGTTCTTTAGAGATCTCCCTTAGAGCCTTATCAACAAGACACAGGATGAGAGCACTTCTGGCCTTCATTTGTTGTTCTTGATCTGCTGCAAGACCAGCAACACCAGCTCCTGCAACCTGATCTTCTGGCAATGGCTTAATAGCATCTGACAGACCTTGTTGAACCAAGATGGCTTCCATCTTCATCCTCCACAGACTGAAGTCTGCCTTCTCTGTGAATTTTTCAATATCAAACTTTGTGGTAACCATTTGATCTTCTTCTTCTCCACTGAGTCTTCTTCTTCTTCTTCTTCTGGTTTGGCCTTCCCACAGATGGCGCCAATTGTTATGAATTCAACACAATAGACAGCAATACTTTGATTCACAAAGAATACTCAATCAACCTATACCTAATGTTGTGTGTGAATTTGTATCAATACTGAACTTGAAAGCTTGAAGTAGAAAGACAAGAATCATAGTGGTTCGATCATGTTGATATACATCCACTCTAAAGGAGAGTAATCACTATCTTGATGAAGCATTGTTACAATATGATGAAGATGATGAACTAGAACACTTAAGAATCCCTAACTTGATTTCCTAACTTATATGATGATGATGATCGACTTCTGTGTATAGATATGCAGTGCATGATCATATATATACACTACTGATATGCACACACCAGCAATACCTCAACTGTCATATGATCAGTTTAGTTGCAACTGCCTCCAACTGATTCAACTTCTCACAACAACACACCTCTTGATCCTATGGTTTTAATACTTATGTTGATCACATTGTGTTGAATCTTCACCATCCAATCAGCAACTTATCTTCTTGAATCCTAACTGAATGATCTAGCCAAGTTAACAGCCATGAAATGACAGTTAACAGCCATAGCAACATCATCTGATCTGCTGTACTTTCTCATCTATCATCACACATATATCACCTAGTAATCAACTAATAATCAGTTGATTGCATTCTAACTCCCTTTCAATTATTGCTAACAGTTGTAACTAACTTCTTATCATTTTAATCTTTACTTGATCAAACAATACCTCCATCACAACCTGCAACAATCCAACAGCTTCACTTCTGATCTTATGGCTCCACATTACTCATCTTAAGCAGCCTGTTGAGCTTAGCTTCTCATCTTACTTTGCTGTTAATCATTCACCACCTTCCATGTGTATATTTACTAATATAAGCCACACACACACCTACATGCATGCATGGTCTATATATAACAGAAGTATTAATAGGCACGCCTGCGACGAATTGGATCAGCTAAGTGGGAGCCCCCAGGAGAGGTGGATTGATACGACGCCCACTTTTAAGCATATAGAAAACAGTTTTGGGACGGAGGAAGTACAATTTAATTTGAGTGGTTGCATGCCATTCAAATAAGTAAGTTCCGGTAGTAATGGTACTTCATTTGTGTTGCATAATTCACTTCTCATTCTCAGTCTCAGAACAACACAATAAAGCTCAAATCGAATGGAATTACAAACTTTGTTTCGTTGCATTTAGAATTGCAATGAAGTTTGTAATTATTCTATATGATTGATCTTGTGATTTTTCAGGAGAGAGAATGGGAAGTGAGGTATGTGATAGAAATGAAGTATTAATAGGCACGCAGACGGTTTAGATCAGCTAAAAGGAGTCCCAAGGAGAATTGGATGGAAGTGTGACGCTGATCAAACAAAATCCGGATTGTTCCGTGAATCTTCCCCCGACCATGACCGCTGCCTTGGGTTGATCGTTTGCCTAATCCCAAAGCCTGCAAAGCAGACACTTATAATAATTCAGATATATTTCAAGTATACACACACATCCTGGCCTCGAGTTCGTGTTGGAATTCTCCGGATGATTTTCACACTACTTTGATTGTGAACCAATACTGTGTTATTGGCCGCCTGCTTCTCTCTGTTTTGGGATTTTTGAACATCCTTTATCATTTTTTTTAAATAATATTACACCATTTAGAAATCACAAGATAACCCAAATCCTTTAATAGAAGGTATTTATATCCTTACCTCTACCACTTCAGCTATAACTTGGCAGCAAGTTATTTCAGTTCTTCAATGTAAGTCTTGAAAATTTAAAATCAAAATTGTCCTGTACATATTTATTTTATTTAAATAGTCTCAAAAAATTTAATTTATCTGTAATAGTTCCTTAACTTTTAAATTCTCAAAAAATGGATTTTTTTACTTAAAAGTGTTTAATTTTCTAATTTTATGGGATGAGACTCAATCGGTGCTTTTACAAAGTTGTAAGACAAAATTGGTAAAAAATATTGTTTTGGGTTGAAAAATCCTAATTGTATTCTAATAGTGAAACACTAAGGGTAAAGTACATTATATGAAATTAAAATTATGTCTTAAAAATTAATTCCAAACTTTAATTATAAATATTAGATCGTAAAGAGTGTATGGTTTATATTGAAATAATAATATTTTATGGATCTTAAAAATTTATTAAAAATAAGGGATTTACACACTAAAGGAATTTAAGCGAGCTTAGTTTCTTTCTATGTTCATTAGTTGAAAGCAAAGGCCCGGTGAATTAGAACTTTATAAAGTGGAGATGAGTTATAATAACCCATAAAATTTATAAAGAATTAAGGCAATTCTTATGCTTATTCCTTGTTTATACTCCCTTCATCCGCCGGAAAAGTATACATTTTGTTATTTTGGACGTCTGCACAAAAGGTATACATTTCCCTTTTTAAATACATGGGCCCCATACACATCACTAATACATTTAATATATGAGACCCACACACTCCACTAACACAACTATCTACCACACATTACACACGACTTATTTCATTTAATAAGATACAAATTACACACGACTTATTTCTATTGACAACGACTGCATTCATAATAAATGCCAAGAATTTAATGATGCACATTAAGTTTAATCAGTATTTTTATTTATTTCTTAACAATGCACGCTAATGTTCAAACATCACAATAACACATGAGCAATGTTGATCATACTTATATCAAATAAAAGAAGATAAATATTCTAAAATTATAATATTAATATTTATATAAGATAAATAAGCATAAAATATCATGCTTATCATTAAAAATCCTCTAAATTTCACATCTAATAAATAAATATAAAGATTTGGATATTAATTGGAACATTTATTGTAGATTGTACCGTTATTTATATATACTAGTCTCACGCGTTGCACGTTACATGCACGTTATACTTTGTAAGTAATTTTTTGGATGATTTTTTTAGTCAATTCTTATTCTAAAAATTTTAATTTTCAAAACAATGCTTCTACTATTAAATTAAAATAAAAAATCTTTAAATAAAGCTTAGAAATGTGATGAGTAATAATTATAAGGCCCACAATAAATGATTTAATTTATTAATGATTAAATTATTAGTAATTTGGCATATATAGGAGATTAAAAAATGTGAAGGGTATAACTAGACATTTATAAAAGATTAAAAATGTGAAGTGATATGTAATTTTGATGTTAATTTAAAATATTTCACTCTATAAACATTTATTTTTATATTTTTATATTGAATTTAAAATATTAAAATTTAAAACAAATCAAATTAATTTCAATTGTTTAATGAATTTTGGTTTAGAAATTTATTTCATTATTTTCTTCTCTAATATGAGATTATGTGTAATATATCAAAATCTTTAAATGCGTTTTTACACTTCATATTTTGATTCTAGTTAAAATAAATGGTAAATTCAGAAACAACATTATGTAGAGTATAAACTTAGTAATAAAAAATTTAAAATTTAAAAATATAATATGTACTTTTTTAATATATTATTTTTCAAATTAATGAACCTAATTCTTTTAAAATCAAAACCATTGAATTATTACATAGTTTTATCATGTAATTGGCTTAGAGTTAATTAGGAGTATCTCCGCTAATTTAAATTAATGGAATATTTAGATATTCCTAATTACCTTCAATGGAGTATTTCCGACTGTATCGTGCCAAGTCCTCACCAAGTCGAGTCTCTTCTAGTCTTCATTCTTCAAGAGCACGCCACTGAATCATTAAAACTCAAAGCCTGTTTTAACAATAACAGTAGTTAAGAGTTTCTGATTATTGGTTCAAATCACACTGCATGTATTCCTAATTACATGATATCACATGACCTTTGAATTCTTACTTTTAATTTATTTTGGAGATTGAGCATCTAGTATGCAGCTGTGTCCCTGAAAGGAAGTAAAGAGGCTTGAATGACAACATTATAAGTTCTCACCCTTTCAATGTTGACTTACAACATTTGACAGAAATATTAATAATTAGCTAATAAATTTAGATTGGAAAATTAATAAAATTTATAAATTAAAAAAAAGTGTTCCAGGAATGGAGACAAATACAGTGAATCAAAACGGGATCACAGCATTGGATAGTTTGATCCAAACGAAGAAGAGTCGTTAGAAATTTGGAGTGGAGGACTATTCCAATTTCCAACTCATCACAACCATATTTCTGTTGCATCACGCATATCACCACGCACACATGCACCTCATTCACAAATGCAACAGAAAGTCACACTACATTTTATAACTATTGAATTGCCTCTTCAGCTCACCCACTTTATAAATTGAAGTTAAAAGATTAATGTATTAATTAAATATAATACATTAAATAATAAACACTATTAATAAATTAACAATTAACACATAAATAATCTCTTTACATTACTATTACTATTTAGTATAAATGAAGTAATATTTTATGTGATACTAACGTCATGATAATTATTAAAACACTATTTTTTAAGCTCTTTCTACTTGAATATATTATGTATAATTATTATGATTAAATAATTAATTAAAATTTTTTAAGTAATTAATTATTATGAAAATGAAAAGGTTCATCTATTTACTGTTTAATTACTATGGTGTAACCAACCACGTATAATTATTGTGTATTCGGAAGCATTATGTATTGGGATGCTAGAAGTTGAAGAGTGATAATAAGTAAATGAAAAATTATAATTAATTATAAAATAAAATAAACAAATTATAATAGGATAAATAAAGGGTAAAAGTGTAGTAAAAAAAATAGGTAAGGATAAAATGGAAAAAAATGTTAACACCTACTAAGTCACTTTTAATATATTATGATTATGATATATATTTCGTATGACATATATAATTTAACATTCTAAATAAATAAATTCTACTATAATTAGGAAAATAATAAAATAGGTGTGCACTAGTCAATGCATCTCACGCTATTATATAAGATTTAATGCATTAATCGCATATTTTTGCTTTTATCTTAACAATGCATATTAATGTTCAAACATCACAATAACTTGTTAAGTGACAAAAAATCAAAATATAATAAATGTCAATGATTCAAAGAGAACATTGGTGTTCAACAATTCCTATTACGATGCCAAGCATAGAAAGTTCTTATTATTTGCGTACTAATATTGGTGAGATATTTAAGGAGAGACTTAAGAATAATTATAACAATTCTTTCTTCAATTTAATTACGTATTTTTTATTTCTTTCTAAAAAAATGTACGCACTAATGTACATTAATAATCACTTCTTTACACTAATGTTTATAGAACACTAGTACCAATGTTCAAACATCACTTAAATCGACCACATAAGAGCTAACTGTTGCAACCATAAACACTAAACTCATAAACATTTAAAACCTAAAATCCTAAAACCATAAACCCTAAAACCCTAAATTCTAAAATCCTAAATCCGAAATCATTAAACCCTAAATCCTAAATGTTTTTAGAGTTTTAGGCGGTTAGGGTTTAGTATTTTAAAGTTTAGGGTTTTAGGATTTAGGGTTTAGGATTTTACATTTTAGGGTTTAGGGTTTTAGGGTTTAAGGGTTATAGGGTTTAAGGTTTATGGTTTTAGGGTTTAGGGTTTTAGGTTTTAGGGGTTTAGGGTTTAAGGTTTTAGGGTTTAGTGAAATTTGTAAATGTTATTTCGCTGAATACGGTTACTTCAAGTACTTATGTACGATGCGAATACAAAATCAAACCAACCTATCCAACCTACTTAAGTAAAATGCTTAACATCAAGGATTCATATACAAAGATGCTATCTGAATTTTGATTATGTCTGCAACGTGAGTCGGGGACAACATCCTCGTGCCAAACTGAAGAGCGTTTCTTTCCATCCATATGTAGTAAACCATGGTAGCAAAGGTGATGAAAAGAAGTCTTCTTGCCTTTTTGTTGCTTCTGGTATCCTGCATAATCTTACGGAAGGCATCTGTGACTGATGATAACCTTCGTCTTCTCCATCCAATCCATCCTCTGACTTCATCCCAAATGCGAGTGGTATAAGGGCAATTAAAGAAGAGATGCGATGTAGTCTCCTGATCGAAGCAAAAACCACATCGTTTGTCTTCTCCTGTGCACCATACCCTATCCTTCGTAGTCATTCTGTCCCTATGCATCAACCATAGTCTGAAACTGTACTTCATTACAATCCACTTGTGCCAAACTTGTTTATAGAGAAAGCTCGAGTCCGCTGTGTATCTACTCCTCAGATGATCATACATACGGCTAGCTTTGAATACTCCATTCTCACAACACTTCTCCATAACTCCAATCACTCCTCCATCCCCTTCTGATTCATTTTCTACAGCATTCCTAATGGCAATGAGAACTCTCCATAAGTACGTAGAATTATTACCAAGAGAGGTCACTGTCCACTGAGAATCCGAGAGGTAGACAGTGTGGATCCATTTTACCCAGAGAGATGAAGTTTCCCTGTGTACGTCCCATAATGCTCCTGCCAAAAGGGCCTTGTTCCAAGTAGTAATGTCCTTCAACCCTAGCCCACCTGCATTCTTAGGTTGAAGGATGTCGTTCTAGCTCACTGGGCTCACCTTCGTTGCCCACAAGAACCTGCGAATAATGGTCTCTACCTTTTTGACCACCACAATAGGGATTTAACAATGCCACACCAAAAAGAAAGAATTTCATAAATCCCAGAAGTGATAAGTTCCAATCTACCCGTGAATGACAATAATTTAGAAGACCAAGTTTGTATCATATTGTTAATGTCATTCAGAAGGGGTGTAAAATCCTCCACTCCAATTCTCTTGCTACAGATAGGAATGCCCAAGTAATTGAAAGGTATAGTACCTGTACTGAAAGGAAGAATCTGAGCAATCATGCGTCGTACACGAGTCGGAACTCCTGATGTAATGAGACTTGATTTATGTGGATTTGCAATTAGCCCAGAGACTTCAGAGAAACCTTTCAATATCCTATCAATACACTTCGCAGTTACTACATCACCATACCCCACAATCAGGAGATCATCCGCAAAGATCAGAAGTGAGACATCTGCACGTTTACAGATTCTAGAATGTAATCTATACTCGTGAAGATCCAGTGCTCTACTCATCAATCTACTAAGATACTCCATGCAAATAACAAAGAGGAGCGAGGAAATCAGATCACCCTGTCGAATACCCCTCTTGGCTTTGAAAAATCCCTCTGGCTTGCCATTAATGAGTTAGGAGTAGGAAGTAGTAGTAACATACTACTCAATCCAAGTACAAAAAGTAGAGGGAAAACCTAGTCCCGTAAGCAATTCAAAGAGATATTTCCAGCTAACGGAGTCATAAGCTTTGGAAATGTCCACTTTAACTGCCATCCTAGGGGAGATAGTCCCTATTTTCCGACCATAACCCCTGAAGATATCCTCTGCAAGCATCACACAGTCTCTCATTTTCCTTCAAGATCACTACAAGAAAAATGCGAAAAACCGTTGGAATATGCAAAAATACAGTTGGAATTCATGATTCCAACAGATATTCCAACAAATTTTTTCCGTTGAAAAAGTGGCCGTTGGAATGTCATTTTTCCAATAACATTTCCAACGGTTTCTAAAATCCAATGTTTAATCAATGACGTTTTTTTATTGGAAATTTTTTTTATCAAAAAGTGATTCAAACATTTTTCGAACAGAATTTTCTTTTGGAATTACCATAGGAATAAATTCCAATGATCTTCCAACTCCGTTGGAATTTTCCAACGATAAAAAAATACACTTATTCGGATTTGAACCCTTGACCTCTTGAGTATATCAAGATACCATCTACCAACTTAACTAATATATAATTTATGTTATAAATTGACATTTAAATATATTAAAGTCTCTTCTTTTGATGAAATTTTCATTGGAATTTTCCAATAGCTTAAGTTTAATTGAAATTTCTATTGAAAATTTCCAATAGTTTATCAAGCTATTGGAATTAGTATTGGAATTTTCCAACGATTCAAATTTATATTGGAATACTCCTACTGCGGATCTGCCATCCATAAATTATGTTTTAGAAGTAGGGGTGCTCTCCTATCTTTTGATTAGGAAAGCAGCACATCTTTCAGTCCTTCATGTGGAAGTCAGTCTTTTCCTTCTTTGTTTCTTGGCCACCAGAATATGATCCGAGTATGTCCTGATTGAGAGATCTAATAAATATAATAAGAATAATATAACATGAAGGGGACCTACCTACTAGTAGTTATAGGATGCCCTTTAGTTTAGGACGCTACTTTTGCTAAAGCGAACTTTAAAAAGTCAGAATTGTTGAGAGGGACTTGAAAGGGGGTCGATATACTCTAATTTTTATTGCTAACCAGCTTATCTTCCTTGACTTCGGTCAAGTGACTTAAAATCTCTTCCTTTTCGGACACATAATTTCTCTTTCCTATTTCTCTGACATTCCTTTTTTTGTATTCGCAGCATCAAGATGACAGGATTCGAACCTATTACCTATGTACCTAAAATAGATGTGCTGACTAGACTTCGCTACACCACGTCTCACCACCCCGGAGCATATAGATCCACCCGATCGATGAAGACTCAAATCGAACTCACCCATCGTTTTGGGCATAGGATGCGAGAATCAATCCGAATAATCAACTGCTTTTTTTAGAAAATTTGCCTCCAGCAAGACAAGATATGGGGACTCAACCGTATAGTGCAGGAGCGCTCACATTTTTTGGCTTACTCTTTCACTTGAATTTCAAAATCCGGCTTGCTCCCGCGGCTACGTTTGGACCCTTCGCCTGCTTAGAAGTGGATTCGAACCTCTGTCACAAAGATTTTCAGTCATTTTCTCTAACCAGCTGAGCTACATGAACCACTTTCCTAAAGTATGTTTTCTTCATCGAATAGCGCCCTACCTTACAACTTAACTAGTAAGGGAAAAGCCCTTGACTAATAAGAATAGATAGGTTTTTTCGCTTGTTCATCAAGCTTTCAAGCAGCTCTTTGAACTGCTGCCTAATCCTCCAACATGCTCTAGAACCGAGAGTCGTGCAGGGACTTCCACGCTGGAGGGAGCTTGCTTATCGAAAGAAGATAGGTCGGTCAAAGAAAAACAAGGCGCAACTCCTTCGGATCCTAGTCACTAAGTAGTGCTATTTGTGTGGCTGGACTCCACCAAGGGGTTCTTTCTCTCACGTAATTTCGCCTTCCCCGACACTTCAATGTGCCGGAGGAAATGGGATTCTAACCCATGATAAGAGAAGATTGTATGTCGATTTAGAAAACCAATGCCTTAAGCCACTCAGCCATACCTCCAAGTTGTTGATCGGAATGGAATTGGATGCACCAGGTTTGGTTGGTTGCTCGAAGGGCTATCTGATCTGATCAACTGCCTAAGTCATAGCGCGCGTACTCTTCTTCTATGAGCGAGACTCTATCTAGATCTGCCACTCGTTGGGTGATGTCTTCTTTTCTATGAACAACCTACCACTGAATGATGAACTTTCCAGTTGTTTTCGCCTCCAACCCGAGAAAAGACACGGTCAAGCCAAGCCCTTCCTTGCCTGAATGGAATTCATGTCTCCTTCGTCTGGTCGAGAAGGAGGAAAGCCTGGAGAACTAGGCTTGCTTAGCAACCAAAGCTAGCTTACTAAGGCAAAGGAATTTGTCATTGATTGCACGAGTTAGCCAGCAAACCCCCCTGACTCAACCTCAACATCTATAAAAAGAAAAAAGCCCTATCATCGGACAAATTGGACATTAGCTGCTTTTGAGATCTCATTGCAACATTGGGATCCCATATCCTTGGCCTATTGGATATATCCAAATCGTGGGTGATTGGCCATATGAGGTTATAAACTCGTCTTTTTCTTTAGTGACACCGAGGTTTATGAGATTGATGAAGGAAAATAGAAGAGTAAAGGCCAAAGAGATTGTTTTTAATCAACAGAAGGGATGAAGAAAATAAAATTCTTTGTCCTTGGAGAGGTGAAGGTTCAGAAGCTTTTCTTTCTCGTGGTACCGAAGTTTTCCTTATCTGGGGATCTTTGGATACCAAATCAATAGGTCGACATGGGAGTTGGATTGATAGAACCTTCTCTATACCGACGAAAGGCCGTGGGGAGATACAGGTATCTTTCCTCTACACCAAAACTTATCTCAAGTCAACCAGTCTAAAGCAACAAAGGCAGCCGATGAGTCTGCCATACCGAGCACCGATGCCAACATGATTCTTCTTCTTGATGGTTTGCCAATCCAAACAATTTCATCCTTCAGGCGATGTCTCCCATAAATCCTTTACTAGGGTTTTCTTTTAAAACCCTACTGTGCCAAATCACACTCAGGATGATGTCTCCCTGCCATGGATTCCGGGTGAAAAAGGGTGAGTTATTTTCCATCAAGATTGACGAGGAACGATATCAGCAATGGGTAAATATGTGCAAGTCATCGCTTATTGGCAATCTCGTGTTATCAAAAGCTGATCAACCTTGGCGGTTGGAAAATTTTAAATCGAGGCTGCAGATACTTTGGTCACCGTCGGCCCCTTGGAAATTGATCTCACTTGGCAGAGGCTACTACAACTTTCACTTTGAAAGTCAGAATGATATAGATAGAGTCTGGAATCGTGGGACATGGCAAACCAGGTGCATTACGTCTGCAGCCATGGATTCTGGACTTTCACCTATACAGGCAGCGAACATCCTCAAGAGATTTTGCATACATTGGTTGCAGGATTTCGTCATTTGGAGACGCGGTTAAAACCGAGGTTATTTCGATCAATCATTCATAAGATCTCCTTCCGCGGGGCGACTGGGAAAGTATTATCTATCGTATCATATATTAAAGAATTTTTGAGAGAAGAGCCATTTTAGTGTACATAAGCCGTTCAGTAAACTCCCTCCTCGTATTCGTATGACTCAATGATTTGAGGATTTGAGAAATGTCGTATGTGAGCAAAGGGTCCACACGAGTGGACACAAATGCTTCACGTATGCATGAAGCTTTCTAAATGCTTCCATCTCTTGTTTATATAGTCACGATGTGTCACGAATGATTGACTTAGATCATCAGAGAAGAACCTTCTCTTTCCCGGCATCGATGCCTCCCATTTCACATTGCATGTGCTTCCTTATCATCCGGCTTAGCTACAACCGGTGCTTGCCTATATCTCTTATCTCCGCTGGTTGAGCTTCTTTCTTCCGTGCATGCACACGGAAAAATAGATCGTCCAATTCGTGAATTTGCATTGCAATTAAAGCTAAGGGCGCAACGCTGACTATATTTATTTAGTTTTTCACTTTTTTAGCTCAATTAGCTCATCTATACTCTTGTGTCGAAGTAGTCCACCTTTCTTCTCTTACATAAATGCATGCATCTGTGCTCCCGGGCAAGGCCCTTTTTGGTTAGAAGAGTCTTCTTAGAGAGATGAACTCATTATAGCCCATTACAAGATGCAAAGCCTCAGTTCGAGACCCGTTTAGACCTTCAGAAACTCGAGAAATAGCGAGCATAGAATCCGTTTTTGCTGTGATAGTGCAGCTTAGCACTTGGCTAATAGCCCGCATCTGCTTCCCTTTTTTCATATGGTGCTTTGTGATTAATGTGTGATTAAGCAGACCCCTCTATACTGGCTATTGTAGATACAATAGAATAGGTCAATGAGAGGTCGCGGTAGCTAACTCTACTGACTGTGACGTGGCTCCATATGTGGGAATACGGTTCTTAGGACTTCGGTTAATCATCCCTTCTGGGGGGTTGGGGCCTTGATAATTCTGGGTCCCTGGACTTCAGTTAAGAATAATAATTGGTAGAGTCAAGGCACTTTTCTTTTCTCTTGCTCTTGTCTATAGGATTGGAAAAGAAAACATAGAATATAGAGTTAGATAGGCTTTCATAAGTGCATTAGTAGGTTTAACGACATCCGTATAAGGAATGGAACTGCTGGTCAGGGCGTGAAAAATGTGCATGACTATTAGTATGTCTGATTAGCTGCAACTTGGCGCATCTTATTCTAAAAGCCAGCCTCTTGTTGACAGCTAGTGGCCTTATTGGGATAAAGAAAAAATGCTCGACCCGCAACTGAACTCGCTTAACTAGCAAGGAAGAGCTCGTCTATTAGCAGCTCCCAAGAACGACCGGATCACACAGAAGTGAAAACCAAAGTGAGAGTGGAAGAACCAAGGCTAAACCTCTCTAATAAGGCAATGACTCTATATTGTTTTGATACTGGGATGAAAGATGTGAAGTCTAAGTTGCTCACGATTTCCTGGTTTTGCAGCAAGAAATCCCTATTTGACTATGGACCAAGGTAGAGATCGATGATCCTCTCTATATTTATTCTAGCCGCTTGACTCTATTGTTTAGCTATAGCCCTTTCTCCTTTTCATAATAATAAGGTAAGCACCTAGCTCTCGATCCAGAGCTACTGCTTGAACAATCAACTGAGCTCAGGAAGTCAGGTTAAGACGTTGACTTATACAGGGGAGATTCACAAAATTCCTGTCTTTAGAAGTCAATCCCACTAAACTACACTTGTATGCTTGACATGAAAAGTAGAGGCAAGCAAAGTCAAAAAAGACTTTTCATCTTAGAAAGGTTTGCGAAAAATTTTGGGAAAACATCAACGACTGTTGGATTTTCTTCTTTGTCAACGCTACTAAGGACCAGGTGAGTAAGGATGCAACTCTGTGGACCGCTCGCCGAGCCTAATAGGTGGTGGTATCACACCCTTCTCAAAGAAACCGTACGTGACACTCTCTCGTCATACGGCTCCGTGCCCTTAAGGCTTCAGAATGTATGTCAAGGGACTAAGTGGCCCACAAGGAATGGAAAGAAATTTATTCTATTTGATTTCGAAGTCCTCCAAATATGACTAATTCCCTGGTTAAACGACGCTCGTGGAAGAGCACTCGATCAGAATAGTGGAATGGAGGTATGACACCCATGCTTAGATTCAAGATTAGACTAGCATAGAGCATAAAGCAGAGGAAGCGCAATACCTGCAATGAAAGCTTGGCTCTAGAAAGTACCAGAGTGAGAAGTTGAGCGCTCCTGCACTATACGGCTGTGTCCCTAAGATGCTTTCAAAGACCAGGATGTCCCTATTGATCTTTCTTCTCGCGTACAAACAAGAAACAAGACAAGAAATACCATTCGGGCATCTCACCAGAAACTTCAATTCCGCACTGCTGCTGAGTCGTCGGACTTATCCACCAAGGGATTCGTGCAACCTTGGCAATTGGAAGATTTCAAATAGAGGCTCAAGGGCGAGCTTTATTTATATAAGAGAGAATGGTCCTTCCTAAAAAGTTTATTCCAGAATAAATAAACAATAGTTAGGAGAGGTGCGCCAACATTTCTTCTTTCAACCCTAAGAAATATTAAGGAGATTTAATTGGAAATTTCCAATAGTTTATTAAGCTATTGGAATTAGTATTGGAAATTTCCAACAGTTTAAATTTACAAGGGAATTTTCGTTTGAATATTCCAATGGTTTTAAGTTTCATTGAAAATCTAAAATTCCAAAAGAATTTGATTTTTGTTGAAATTTTTCTGCTGGAATTTGAAAATTTTCTTGTAGTGGATTGATCATTACCTAATAGCACTGATCCTTCTTCCCGATGCTTCAATTCTTCAAACCAATGCTTCATGGGTGTCATATGGAAATTACTCCCTGAATCCAATACCCACTCAGGCTATGGTGTTATGAGACTAACAAGTTCATTGTTAGTAGGGATGTAACATTTAATGAAGACAAGATGCCTTTATTAGAGAGAGGTGCTGATAAGGTCATTACTACATATACGTGTGAGTTTAAGATGGAGCATGATGGTAAAACAGTAGTACATCACAATCAGGATCAGAGAAATGATGATGTATATGAGGAAGATGCTACAGAGGAGAGAGCTGAATCATCTGGTTCAAATGAAAGAAGGACTCTTAGCAGCTATCAACTAGTTAGGGATAGGTTGAGAAGGCAAATCAGAACACCTATTAGATATATAGAGGATGACACTGTGTCATATGCCGTCTATGTATCATCAGACATTGATATCTATGAGCCAAGAACATATTCAGAGGCAATATCAGGTAAGAAGAGTATGGAGTGGTTAGATGATATGGAAGAAGAGCTGCAATCATTAAAAAGGAATAACACTTGGATGATTGTTGACAAGCCTGCAAATCAGAAGCCTGTAGGTTGTAAGTGGATATATAAGAAGAAACCAGTGACATGTAAGAAAGGAGGAATCAGATATAAGGCAAGGCTTGTAGCAAGAGGTTTTTCACAGCAAGAAGATGTTGATTATAATGATATCTTCACACCAGTAGTCAAACATTGCTTAATAAGGATCTTGTTGTCATTAGTTACTCAATTGAATTTGGAATTGCATCAGATGGATGTAACAATAGCTTTCTTACATGGAAATTTAGAGGAAAAGATTTACATGAAGATTCCTGAAGGTGTTAGTTTGAAAGGTGCAGACTCAAAGGCTTGCCTGTTACTTAAATCATTGTATGGTTTGAAACAAAGCCCAAGACAGTGGTATCTTAGGTTTGATGATTACATTACATCAAGTGGTTTTGTCAGAAGCATGAATGATAGCTGTGTGTACATAAGATGTAAGGAAGGATGCTCCATCCTTTTGGTGGTTACCAATGCACTCTCAGGAATTAAGGTGAGGAACACATACTTTTTAGGATATAAATATATTTTTGTGGACATTGCAGTGAGATTAGATAAGCACCTCGGTATAATGCCTGAAAATTTGTTGTCAGAGAGATCCAAGATTTGAAGAGAGTTGAGGTAGCATGAGCGAAGGATGTCAACTTGAATAGACCTCTCCACTCCCATGCAGTTATGCCTCCATCAAGTTCATTCGACGAAAGATCAATCATCACCAACTGTGTGCAGTTATACATTAAATGAGGTATCTCCCCAGTAAGTTTATTGTTTGGAAGATTCAATGACTGCAGAGTTACCTACCCTATGGAATTGGGGATGCTTCCCGTCAGATTATTGTAGCCTAAATTCAAATATATCAGTTGTGGCCATTTCATCCAGCAGTCTGGTAGTTCCCCACTTAATTGATTTCCCCCCATATGAAGCATTCACAATTAAGCAAATATGAATATTGTGCTCTCATATTTTGTGATTTTTACTTTTTGAAAAGCATTAAAGTCAACTGTGCACTCATAAATTCTTGATTGTTTATGTTAGATGGGATTCATAATCCCTATATTATTTTCTCTCATTAATTGGCGATTCTTGAACACTAGGTATCGATATATAAGACAAATTGCAACACTTAATGGGGAATAAGAAACGACTGAGAAATCTGGATTTCCATGGGCTGGATATGGTATTTGACACCAAGTATATACACAAATTAGAGTCTGATTGATTAGGAGTACTTGTACAACTATACAGCTTGAGGATGTTGTGGTTATTCTATAGTTAAAGGATAGAATTTTATTTAAAGAAATATCATTTTTCTCTCTTCATTTTCTGACTAACTGTTTGTCCAAAAACTAATTGTTGGGACCAGAATTAAAAATTTTAGGACCAATCCATAAGTATGAAACTATTTTTGAAGTCAACAATTCTTACAGACTAAAATTGAAAATTTCCCTCACAACTTTAAGTCAATTTAAAATCATAGGATAGGATCCTTCTCAAATGAACCGGATACAAGTGCAATTTTCCAATATAGATATATCAAGGGAATGTATGTAAAATTTGTGCATGTGTGCATATGTGAGTGAATAATTATAGATAATTAACCCGTCACCTAGGTGACTATTTCAACCTATTAATTCATGTCCTATTTTATTTTTTAAGGTTTATACACCCTCCGTCACACCTTTCAAATGGGATCACCTATTCCATTATATGTTTCATCTACTATTTCATATATTAGATTCTCGCCACGTGTCGTAATCAATGCTCAAATTTTCGCCACATGCCCCAAGGGTTTAATGGTCATTAATTAGGGTATAGTATTTTTCGGTAATAAATAAAGTATAAAGTAATGTTATGAGTGTGAAAAATGAGTGACAAATTTGAAATTAAAGTAACTTTTGAGGGAGTATTAATTAATTTAATAAATTCTATTGTGTTTTACCTTAGGATTTTTAGTTCTTCTGTGCCCTAAAAGTTTATGGCGTACCCTTAGTATCAAATTTTAGTGTATAACTGTCATTAATTAATTAATAATAATAATAATATATTATAAGTAACAAATACTTGAAGAAATATTTTTTTCCTTTTTTTATCCTTAAAATAATTTTTCCTGCTATGATTATTATTAATTGAAACTCTTGGAAATTCGAAATTAATTGGAGTGACGTTTTCCATATAAGTTTTCTCCCATCCCCTTATAACTCCCTCCTTAATTTATTTTTAAAAAGAATCGAACTTGGATCACTCAATGAGAAGCCTAGTAGTCCGGTGAGCTAACCCACATGATTTTCCTCTCCTTTAATTTGTTTGTTTCTGTTTATCAACTATGTATATTATATATTAACTAAGAATTTGTCATAAGAGTAGTAATTCATTTGACGAATGACTACAAAAATTCAAATTTGAAGATCATTTTGGAATTTACTTAGCTTATACTTATACTACTATCTTGAAAATTGGATTTCCGTAATAAAAATAAATAAATTTAAAAAAACAAAACACAATCTATAACTTCCATGCAAAAGGTTAATTAACTAGGGGCAACCAGTGGTTCTTAGAAAATAATTACGATGGGGGCAACAAACAGATAATTTTTATTAAGTGTTGTGAGGTGTAAAACCCCAACCCCAAATATTATTTGTCAAACAACACAACACACTTAACAACATGACATTTTGAAATTACAGAAGCACGATGGCGAATATGGAAGATAAGGTGGATTCCTTCTCACAGCAAATACGATTAATTAACATCTACTTCTCTCCTTATCTTCCAATTCATGATTTTTACGCGCGTTTACGCCATCTGCATGATCACACAAAAGAGTTTATAACATAATTTGATAGTTACATTAATGGTTCAAACTTATAAAAAATCAACGTACAAGGAAAAAGGAAATGTTCAAAAGCTAAAGTGATATGTATATAGAAAAATAATAATAATAATCCTTACATCTTTGGATTCCAATCCTCAAAAATCCGACCGAAAACAAACATGGTTACAATAAGATATTAGAAAGGGAAATGGTTGAGAAATATTAATGTTTGCGAGTGCAGATGAAGATGGTGGAAGGTGGTTTATATAGGGCGTGACTACCCCACAACCGGCAACCTGTTTTTTACCGGTTAATATGTATACATACTCACATATAAGAATAATTAACGTGTATGTAGCATGAATGGGGTATTATTTTACACAAATGCTTGTGTAAACCGCATTCAAGGTATAAATCTGGTGGTTCCCTTTTCAATTTCTATATATCCTATGTATTGATAGGGTGTTCAAATTAAAGGGGATCACATGGTGTACAAGGGTTTTATGATATAAACCTGATTTACAAGAGATTAACTCTTACTTTATGTGTCGTATTATTAGAAAAATGACACGTCTGCATTCACGGTATAAATTTGGTGGTTCCCTTTTCAATTCTATATATCCTATGTATTGATAGAGTGTTTAAATTAAAGTGGACCACATGATTTACAAGGGTTTTATGATATAAACCCGATTTACAAGATATTAACTCTTACTTTATGTGTCGTGTTATTAGAAAAATGACACGTTCTAAAAAAGAAAATTATAATCAAAGCAAGTGAGGTGGATGGAAGGAGTATTATTTTATGTGTCATATCATTAAATAAATGACACATTCTAAAAAGAAAAGTTTAATTTATAATTAACGCAAGTGTTAAATTTTACCTGCTAAATATTACTTATAAACTTGGCCACCTAATGGCAAATTCTGGGTCTGCCACTGCATGGGGCACACCAATTCAATGAATCTCTCAGTAATAATAATTTAATATGTACGTAATGGATTGAGAATATAATATTTTAACGTATAGTTAATGGTTGTATTAGTGGTGGATGTAGGATCATGAAAATACATTAATTATTTTGTGTATGTCTCATGTATCTAAAAATAAAATGAGTCAACTCATGTATAGAACAAATTTAAAAGGAAAATGTGTCAACGTGTAATGAAAGAGTAGTATTTATATAGGGAAAATATCAATTTTAGTCATCTAGGATATGCCAAATCCAACTTTAGTCCTCAAGTTTGGTAATTTTTCAAAATTGGTCCTCCGATGTCCGGTTTTGGTCCTTTTGGTCCATGTTTGGTTCTCTTTGTCCACTTTTGGTCCTCTAGGATAGGCCAAATAAGGATTAAAGTTGGACAAAAAGGATCAAAAGTGGACAAAAAGAATTAAAAGCGGACACTGGAAGACCACTTTTGAAAATTTACCAAACCTTAAGACTAATGTTGGATTTTGCATATCCTAGAGGACCAAAATTGATGTTATCCTTATTTTATATCACTTTCCTTTTTTTTTCTATTGTCCTATATGTATCTTTGCACTCCAAAACATAAATATTTAAAATAAAAACTACCCTCCAATTTTAAATATTGACGTGGCGAAATTAACGGCCCAAAATTCATCTAGTTGCCACGTCACATCAGGTCACTGGATTCCCCCAAATCGTGCGGTCATGTGCCACACGTGGGCTTTTTCCGGCAGGAATTGGGATTCCGGCGGAAATTGTCCATAAATCGATCAAATAATACAGTTACGGGACTAAATTGAAAAAAAATATCTATCTTGGGACTGAAATCGACCAAGTCAATTTCTGTGGGAATAAAAATGAATTTAACTCATACCTAAAGTTTGAAAATCAAATGTGAGGGAGGTGAGAACAACTCTTTAATAAATAAAATGAAAATAAAATGAAAAATGTTTGTCAGCCCTGATAACAATTAATCACTTATTACGACGCCAGGAAATCCAACTTTGTTTATCCTAAGAAATCCTTGAAAATGTTCATATCAATTTTAAATTATGAAAAAATATCATAATTAATCTATGATAACTACTTAAACAATTTCCGGCTGCATGTTGGATTCACGTGATATAAATATTAAACAAACTAGAAGATGATGAGCCCATTAATCAATAGAAGGTAGGTGTGAGCATACGGCAAGCATGACTCAATATATATAATGTCAAATCCCTCAAAATCTGCAATTTATTTTGAAAAAAGGATATTAACCATGTGATGATCATGTGCACAGCTAGCAAAGTTTTAAGTTTGAAGCAAGTGAATTAATTAATTATTTAAGAGAGAATGGTCCCTCCTAAAAAGTTTATTTTAGAATAAATAGACAATAGTTAGGAGAGGTGCGCCAGCATTTCTTCTTTCAACCCTAAGAAACATTAAGGCGATTTAATTGGAAATTTCCAATAATTTATTAGGCTATTGGAATTAGTATTGAAAATTTCCAACAGTTTAAATTTCTAAGGAAATTTTCACTGGAATATTCCAATGGTTTAAAGTTTTAGTGAAAAACTAAAGGTAATGATCAATCCACTACAAGAAAACTAAAAGGGTTTGAAAAATTCCAACAAAAATCAATTTCTTTTGAAATTTTAGATCATGTGTAATCTAAAGGTAATGATCAATCCATTACTTAGAATTTTCATTGGCATATTCAAATGGTATAAAGTTTCATTAAAATTTCAAAAGAATTTGAATTTTGTTGGAATTTTTCAAACCCTTTTAGTTTTCTTGTAGTGGATTGATCATTACCTTTAGATTTCCAATGAAACTTTAAACCATTGGAATATTCCAGTGAAAATTCCCTTTTCAATTCTATATATCATATGTATTGATAGAGTGTTTAAATTAAAGGGGACCACATGGTGTACAAGGGTTTTATGATATAAACCTGATTTACAAGAGATTAACTCTTACTTTATTTGTCGTATTATTAGAAAAATGACATGTCCGCATTCACGGTATAAATCTGGTGGTTCCCTTTTCAATTCTATATATCCTATGTATTGATAGAGTGTTTAAATTAAAGTGGACCACATGATTTACAAGGGTTTTATGATATATACCCGATTTATAAGAGATTAACTCTTACTTTATGTGTCGTATTATTAGAAAAATGACACGTTCTAAAAAAGAAAATTATAATCAAAGCAAGTGAGGTTGATGGAAGGAGTATTATTTTATGTGTCATATCATTAAATAAATGACACATTCTAAAAAGAAAAGTTTAATTTATAATTAACGCAAGTGTTAAATTTTACCTGCTAAATATTACTTAAAAACTTGGCCACCTAATGGCAAATTCTGGGTCTGCCACTACATGGGGGCACACCAATTCAATGAATCTCTCAGTAATAATAATTTAATATGTACGTAATGGGTCGAGAATATAATATTTTAATGTGTAGTTAATGGTTGTATTAATGGTGGATGTGGGATCATGAAAATATATTAATTATTTTGTGTATGTCTCATGTATCTAAAAATAAAATGAGTCAACTCATGTAGAACAAATCAAAAAGGAAAGTGTGTCAACTTGTAATGAAAGAGTAGTATTTATATCGGGAAAATATCAATTTTAGTCCTCTAGGATATGCCAAATCCAACTTTAGTCCTCAAGTTTGGTAATTTCTCAAAGTGGTCCTCCGATGTCTGTTTTTGGTCCTTTTGGTCCACGTTTGGTCCTCTTTGTCCACTTTTGGTCCTCTAGGATAGACCAAATAAGGATTAAAAGTGGACAAAAAGAATTAAAAGTGGACACTGGAAGACCACTTTTGAAAATTTACCAAACCTTAGGACAAAAGTTGGATTTTGCATATCCTAGAGGACCAAAATTGATATTATCCCTATTTTTATATCACTTTCCTTTTTTTTTTTCTATTGTACTATATATATCTTCGCACTCCAAAACATAAATATTTAAAATAAAAACTACCCACCAATTTTAAATATTGACGTGGCGAAATTAACAGTCCAAAATTCATCTAGTTGCCACGTCACATCAGGTTGCTGGATTCCCCCAAATCGTGCGGTCATGTGCCGCACGTGGGCTTTTTCCGGCATGAATTGGGATTCCGGCGGAAATTGTCCATAAATCGATCAAGTAATACAGTTATGGGACTAAATTGAAAAAAATATCTATCTTGGGACTGAAATCCAACTTTGTTTATCCTAAGAAATCCTTGAAAATGTTCATATCAATTTTAAATTATGAAAAAATATCATAATTAATCTATAATAACTACTTAAACAATTTCCGGCTGCATGTTGGATTCACGTGATATAAATATTAAACAAACTAGAAGATGATGAGCCCATTAATCAATAGAAGGTAGGTGTGAGCATACGGCAAGCATGACTCAATATATATAATGTTAAATCCCTCAAAATCTGCAATTTATTTTGAAAAAAGGATATTAACCATGTGATGATCATGTGCACAGCTAGCAAAGTTTTAAGTTTGAAGCAAGTGAATTAATTAATGGTTTTCCACCATGTATTTTTTTTAGGGGAAAAATAAATATTATCAATAGCACCTGAAGTACTCTAAACAGGATTATAAA
Organism: Pogostemon cablin; assembly: GCA_023678885.1. NCBI lineage: Eukaryota > Viridiplantae > Streptophyta > Magnoliopsida > Lamiales > Lamiaceae > Pogostemon > Pogostemon cablin. Next base: position 18,555,800 of record CM042990.1, read on the forward strand.
ACAACACAACACCAAAAACAGCGAAGAGATCCCAATTAATTATAACACACTTTGGGGTTATTATATCAGTCTAAAAATGATAAGGCACATAGTATATAGGGGAACGTAGTATATAGAATTAATTTGCATGCACATATATAATACTCCCTCTGTCCCACAGCAACGTGTGCATTTGTTTTTTGCACGCAAATTAAGGGAGATAATAATTTAATGTGTGGTGGATTGAGAAATATAATATTTAATATATATATAGTGAGTAATTGTATTAGTGTTGTGTGTGGATATATTATGAGATATAAATAACGGATTGCCCACTTTTATTCATATAGAAAACAGTTTTGGGATGGAGGAAGTACAATTTAAGATACCTAATTTGAGTGGTTGCATGCCATTCAAAAAAAATCCGGTAGTAATGGTACTTCATTTGTGTTGGAGATGCCGTATTATGGATAAGCTTGAACATTCCTTTATCCGAAGCGATCTTGGAGATGCTGTATTATGCCCGTTTCCTGAAGGATATACTTTTGACGTTCTTGTCAAAGTAGAGAAGCTTGTCTTTCCTGTGGATTTTCTCGTGCTTGAGATGGAAGATGACAAGGATAATGTCCCTCTTATCTTAGGGAGACCTTTCCTTGCTACTGCAGGAGCTATGATAGATGTACAGAATGGTGAGTTATGGCTGCAGATGGATAATGAATAGATCCTATTTAACCTGGACAAAGCAATAAAGATGTCAATGGAGACACAATGTCATAGTATTGACTTGGTGGACGAGATCATGAAAAAAACATGTCTTTGATCTTGTCGAAGGATCCTCTTGAGACATGCTTGACAGAGTCTCTTACTTTTCCCACCACGGAGCTTGATGAACTCTCCAATGAGGTATGTATCGATTTTCTTGAAAACTTTCTTGCTTTGGGTGATGACAAGTATGAGTCGAAAAGTACAAAGATTGAAGAGGTGAAGTGGACTAGGAAGTACATACCATTGGATAGAGAGAGCGCACCTCAGGATGAGAAGAAAGAGGATTTGAAACCTCTACCGGAGCACTTGAAGTATGCCTACTTAGGTGACAATGAATAATATCCGGTAATTGTATCTTCTTCCCTTGATGATGATCAACTTGAGGAATTGTTAGATGTGCTTAGGAAGTATAAGTCTGCGATTGGGTGGTCTCTTGATGATTTAAAAGGTATTAGTCCTTCATATTGCATGCATAGAACAAGATTGTTAGATGAGGCAAAGAGTAGCATTCAGAATTAGCGGAGGGTGAATCCCGCTATTCAAGAGGTGATTAGGAAGCAAATCCTAAAGTGGCTAGATGCAGGAATTATATATCCCATTAGTGATAGTCCCCATGTGAGTCCATTGCTTTTGTAGCTAAGAAGGGGGGCATGACTATTGTGAAAATCGATGGAGAGACATTAGCCACTAGGATCCCTATGGGATGACGTGTGTGCACGGATTACATGAAACTGAATGAAAATACATGCAAAGACCATTTTTCCCTTCCTTTCATGGATCAAATGCTTTATCGTCTTGCAGGGTATGAGTTTTATTGTTTCTTGGATGGGTACTCGGGTTATAATCAAATCATGATTGCACCCGAGGACCAAGAAAAGACTACTTTTTCTTGCCCGTATGGAATATTTGCCTTTAGAAAGATGCCTTTTGGATTATGTAATGCGCCTACTACATTTCAGCGTTGCATGATGACCATATTTGATGGGTTGATAAAGAAGATCATGGAGGTGTTTATGGATGATTTTTTTGTGTTTGGCTCCTCCTTTGATATTTGTTTATCTAACCTTGCTACTGTTTTGAAGAGATGCCAAGACACTAATCTTGTCTTGAATTTGGAGTAGTGCCACTTCATGGTAAAAGATGGGATTTGTTCTGGGCCATCATATTTTGGCCAAGGGATTGCAGATGGATAGAGCAAAGGTGGTGGCAATTGAAAAACTTCCACCACCTACTAATGGAAAGGGAGTGTGGTCCTTCCTTGGACACGCCGATTTTTATTGAAGATTCATATAAGACTTCTCGAAATACTCCAAGCCCTTATCTCATTTACTTTAAAATGATGTCCTTTTGTTTTTGATGAAGTGTCTAACAGCTTTTCAGGTTTTGAAAGAGACGCTTATTACTGCACCTATCTTGATCACAACGGATTGGACTCAACCATTTGTACTTATGTGTGATGCAAGTGACTTAGCACTTGGAGTGGTGCTCAGGCAGTTGAGGGACAAGAAGTTTTGTGCCATTTACTATGCGAGTAAGACGTTTGATGTTGCACAAAAGAACTACACGGTGACTGAAAAGGAGTTTTTACCTGTGGTGTATGCATTCAATAAGTTTTGACAGTATTTGGTTGGCATGAAGACTATTGTGTATACGGATCATCCTGCGATCCAGTACTTGATGGAGAAGAAGGAAACGAAACCAAGGATCATTAGATGGATCCTTCTTCTGCAGGAGTTTGATATGGAGATCCGAGATAAGAAGGGTACGAAGAATGTTTTGGCGGATCACCTATCAAGGTTGGAGACAAGGGAGCACTTTGATGATTCTTTCTATTACATAGAAGAGATGTTCCCGGATGAGAAGATAATGGCAGTGTTTGTTGAAGGAGCGGAAAGAGCATGTGTGGTGGCTGCCCAAGGAATGGATCCATGGTATGCAGATTATGTGAATTACATTGCCGTAGGATAAATTCCAAGAGATCTCAACCGATATCAACTTGCAAAATTCAAGAGGGATGTTGAGATGTTTATATGGTATGATCCGTTTGTCTACAAGATGTACAGATTTCATAGTCCGTAGGTGTGTGCCCGAGATGGAGATGGAGAGTGTTCTTGATTTTTTCCATGCACAACCTAACGGAGGGCACTTCGGAGCTCAAAAGACAGCAGCTAAGGTACTTCAATCTGCTCTTTATTGGCCTACTTTGTTTAAAGATAGTGAAACCTATGTGGCGACATACGATAGATGTAAAAAGATGGGGAACATAAGTAGGAGAGATGAGATGCCACTTCAGCCGAGCATTGTTGTTGAGATCTTCGATGTATGGGGGATCGATTTTATGGGGCCTTTTCCCCCATATAATGGATTTCTCTACATCCTTTAAGTAGTGGATTATGTTTCTAAGTGGGTGGAAGCGGTTCCCACTCCATGAATGATTCAAGAACTGTTTTATCTTTCTTGAAGAAACATATATTTGTCCGCTATGGAGTTCCTAGAGCACTAATAAGCGATGGAGCTACCCACTTCGTTAATAAACTTCTTGAAAAAGTGCTTAAGGTTTATGGAGTAAAGCATAGGGTTACTACACCCTATCACCATTAAGCGAATGGACTGGCTGAAGTCTCCAATCGACAAGTGAAGCAAGTTTTGAAAAAGGTAGTCGGAACCAATAGGAAGGATTGGGCTATGAAGCTCGATGACATTTTGTGGGGGTTTCGAACTGCTTATAAGACGGTGTTGGATATGTCACCTTATCAAATTGTCTATGGGAAGCTATACCACTTACCCGTAGAGATTCAACACAAAGCTTTTTGGGCATTGAGAAGTTTGAACTTGTCTTTAAAGGATCAAAGGGAGTTGAGGATGACTCATATCAATCAATTGGACGAGTTTAGGAATCGAGCTTACAAGAATTCGGAGATCATTAAGGAAAGAAAGAAGAAATAGCATGATTCAAATATCTCATACAAGGAGTTCAAGTAAGATGATGAGGTATTACTTTTTAACTCTCGTTTGAAGCTCTTCGTAGGGAAATTGAAATCGAAGTGGATGGGGCCGTTCATTATCCATAGAGCCTGCGGAGGGGGGGAGTTTTGACTTATGGACAAAGAGGGGATATTATCACGGCGAATGGGCATCGATTGATGCATTACAAGTTACCAGATGATGCTTGCGTCGTCTTTGAGGATACCTTGCACTGGAGTGGTATCGTCGTGACTCTCCGACGTTAAACATGAGCGCATGTTGGGGTTTTTCCTCCCGTTTTATTGCTTTATTTATTTTCGTGTGAGTAAGAAATTTTTATATTTGACGTGCTTACTTATCGGCAATTACATCTTTTTTGCAAACTTAGTTTCCACTATAGTTTCTACTAAGTTTGGGGGGTGTGATGTACTTACCTCATCAAAGCATGGAGAGTATGATCTTTTCTTTGTAACGTTTGCTAGGGGAGTTGATTTTTTGCGGTATATTAAAACTTTAATCGATTTTGATGTATCGATTTTTTTCAATTTGCCTAGTGTTTAGTGGTGTTTTGTTTTTTTTAGTGTCATTGTGGAGTTGCACATGATTTCATATGGTTTAAAGAGACTCTCAAGCTTAAAAAATTCTATCTTTATACTTGATGTTGTCCTATAGTTTAATTGTTGTAGGGAAAGACGAGAAGGATAGGAATTTTTGAAAATTTGGAGAGTTGCTCTACCTACACCACGTTGCTCGATGAAGTGATTTGGTCGAGTAAGGGTCTAGAAAAATACGCAAATCTTACAGAGAGATTGCTCAACTTGCACCCATTGCTCGACTTCACCAGTTAAAGTCGAGCGAAGTCCGGGATCAAATTTTAAAGGTGGAAACTTGATTGCTGTGGGTGAAGTGTATGATTCATGTGTGAGTGGCATGTATTTGATATTGATGATGATGGATTGATTGTTGGAAGATGTTTACATGGATGTGATTTGCATTGTGGAGTGATGAGGATTGTTCATGTTTTGCATGTGCCTTATTTTGATGCATGTTGATTTGTTGATGACGAGCATGTTCCATTTTACTTGTAGTTCATAGAAAATTGATGGTGATTACATGCTTTGAGGAGTTCTTAGGATTCTATTAACCATGTGAGGGTTTGAGCCTTTTTGATCATGCTATCAGCATGATAGTTTATTCTTGAGAGTCGTTTGTATACTCGTATTCTAGAACTTGACTTGGAGTCTTGTTTGAAGTCTATAATTGATAGATGCTAGGAAATGATCTTAGGCCATTGTTGTTGATTAAGTCACTTAGCTAAATTTATCCTACCTTATTATATGCGTATCATTGGAAGCCCTTTTGAGCCTTCAAGCTTTTTCTTTAGCAAGCCTTTGATAAATAACCGTTTACCTTGTTGAGCATTGAACACCTATTACTAGTAAAGAGTAGAGGTAAATGAATGCTATATAAAGTTTTGAAGAAAAATAGGAAGGAGAGATTTGGTTAAATAAGAATCAAAGGACAAGAGGTTAAATCTTGCAAGGGATAGTGTCTGAAACCGGTATCCCTAATGTTAGAAAGAGTAGTGCCCGAAATTGGTACCCTTATACTTGAAGAACACCTAAATTGGTATTCTACTGTAAAGAAAAGATGTTGGTCTAAGAGAAGATTGGAGAAAGCGTGTATTGGAATGATCATAAGAAGGACGACGGAGAAAAGAAGGAGGTTGTTGAAAAGCAAATCTCTAAGGTACTTCTTTACTAGTAATTTAGTTACTTATCTATATTCTCCTACCTTTACCAAAGAGCCAACGTTACAACCTATATGCAAGTCCTTTGTGATCCTAGTACTGAAATAGTTATAAATGGATTTTTGAGACCCTTGTCAAGCTTATGGTTGCGTGAGTATATGAATAGAAATTGAGTGTCGATACTAACCCATAAGGTATACATCTTTTACACTTGAGAGAGAGTAAACACTTATCAGTGAGCTAGATGAATTAGCACTCGTAGAAGTATTTTGGTTGATTGATGTTTTGTGTGAATGAAGGGTATGATGGATTGCATGTTTTGAATTGATATAATTACATGTGTTAGGATAGGTTGTGCTTGATTTCGGGATTACACTCTCTAGATTTATTTTTATTCTCGTTGCCTCAGGACGAGTAACATGTAAGTTTGGGAGTTTGATGAGAGTGTAAATTCACATATTTTGGGCTCTAATTTGCATGAAAATTGAGTATAATTGAGTCTATTATTGAGACAATCAGAGAATACAAGGGCTTTTTGAGCATATTTGTGCAGGAAAACAGATCAAAAGGACTCGGAATTGGAAGACGCGATTGTTGAGGCAATTTTCGAGGATTACTCGACGTCCAGGCGTTGCTCAACCAGCATTACTTTGGTCAAGCAGAGGTGGTTAAGTCAAGCAGAATGCACAATTTACAGAAAGCTTTCTCGTCTTGAAGATGTTGCTCGACCATCATCACTTTAGTCAAGCAGATGAGGTCAAATCAAGCAAAATGTGCAAACTTGTACATAGAGTTTGTTTGACCATTGCTCGATTTGGAAGCCTTGCTCAACTTGTCCAGGTGTAGTCGAGCAGATTCTTGCTGCTTCTATTTATGGTAATTCCGGATTTCTTTTACCAAATTTGACATGTGCTTCAAGCAAAAGCTCCATGAGTAGAAAAGAAGAGCTCTCGCAGGAGAAAAATGGGAGACGACATTACACATCATTCATCTACCACCGAAACCCTACCATCATAGCAAGGATCGTGAGGAGAGGTTCGTCTGGCACGTCAAGTAAGATCATACCAATCAACCATGATTGTTCCTAGATCAATCATGGGCTAGAACCACTCTGGTAGTTCTAGGATTATGAAAGTTTTATGAGTTAATTGAATTTCCATATGTAAACTTCGTACAACACTACTTGTGGTTTATTTTATATAAGATTGTGCCTTTTCAATTCATACTCACCGTCGTTTTTTGCATCATTAACTGTTATGTAGAGTCTGAATACATATCTTGGTTATTGATTGAGTGCGTTCACTGCTGAGCAGAATTACATGTTATAATTCTAAGTGAAAGGATTCCGAAGTCTTATTAGAACTATCTTATATAGATACTTGTTAATTGAATGTCATTCGAGTTAATAAGTAGGATAAAGAGTATAACTTCATAGTACCTATAAAGGGAGATCATATCGGGTTAGAGTACTAAGTGCATGGGAATTATATCTCTTGCTTCGAGGATATTTACACGTATCATACACATGTTTACTTGTGTCTATAGGGTGAACTTGCATGGTTTAGTGATGCATCCATAAACAGCAAGACAGAGTCGGACATCAACACATGGAAAGAAAATTAATAAGTAAAACTAGATGACCCGAAGAACTACCTAACTTCTTACTTGATCACTACCGTATTTTCGCTATAGCTTGTTTATTTAATTTGCTATCTAAATTATTATTTATTTAAGTTCCGTAACTATTCAAAACCATATTGCCAATATAGTCTTAGTTTACTAGAACATAATTAAATTGATAATCATCCGTCTCTTGGGTTCGATAATCACTTGATCACCTATCGAAACTACAATTGATATCCTTAATACTTGGGGATTATTTTTTGTGTTGAGAAAACGCTCATCAATAATCTTTCATGATTTGCTATTTTTTTAATACGTCTTATATTAAGATCTAATTAGTTTAGGGTTAATCTACACTGGTGCACCTAGGGTTAATAGGGTAGTTTTTTAGGGTATAGTTATTTTTATTTATTTAATTCTAAATTTTTTTTTTGATCAAAAGGTGGTTATGAGGTAGTTTAACTCATTAGTTTAATCCTAATTACTTAAATAATGTAATAATTTTTGGATGAATCTAATAATTAATATATATAGTTTTTATTCTAAATAGAAAAGTTGACACAAATTGATTTATTAATTAGATGAGAAAATAGTTTAATACAGAACCCTCATAGTTTCCAGGCTCTCACAAATATTTTCGAATGAATCTGATATTTCCCTTGAGCCTTATTTACATCCGTTTATCGAATCAACACTACTATAAAAAGGGCTTTAGTATCCGCAAATACGGATACTAAAAGCTAACAATTGATACTAAAAATCTTTAATATAAAAAAATTTCTCCATTATTGTTCCGATACTTATACGGGCGTTGCTAAAGAAATATTGTTAGAAAATATTTTCCAATGCCAAAGGTATCAGTTTTAGTATCGGAATTGCTATAGCATCAAAATTTTGTAAAAAAAATATAAGATACTAATTTTTATACATTAATATCAGAGATATGATACTATTTATATAAGGCCTATAATACCAATTGTATTTGCAATACTAAAACTACTTATATATTATATTGAAATGAAATCCTAATCTCCCTTATGCAAGCATTTTGATGACAATAGATGCATGCATGGAACTGATGTACACGTGGAAAGTATTCATTGGAGATTGAAGAATGATCTCAACGTGTTGCATGTGAGCTGGGAGTAAGTTGGAGCAGTTGAAACGGTTGCAACAACTCAACCAACAAAACTGTCTTCATCTGGTGCAGTGTGTGAGCAGCCGTTTTTGGAGCGGTTGTTGGGCGGTTTATTGAGCTACTTGGAACCGGCTAGATGGCTGCAGCTCATCTACTAAGTGAGGGCTATCCAATGGAGGTTTGACCGGATCAAGAGGTTGATGGAGTAGCAAGATATAAGGGCTCAAAGTTGGTTCATCACACACATTCAACACTTAGAAAATTTTCACAGTTTCACAGAAAAGTTCCTTTCTTGTTTGTTCTATGATTCAATCTGTTCTTGGTTGTATTAGATCATCAATCAATAGAGTTTCTTCTCCCCAAGTGGATGTAGGTTATTCATAACCGAACCACTATACATCTTGGTGCAATTTTCTTTCATTTTGATTCCATCAACATCATCAACTTGTGAGTGTGTGTTCTTGAATTTTTGTGAAGTTTTGTATATTATTCACAACAATTGGCGCCGTCTGTGGGAAAGTTCAGATATACAGCAAGCATTCAAGATGAATACTACAAGATTTGATGTTGAAAAGCTCTTAGAAAAATCAGATTTCAATCTATGGAAGATCAAGATGAAGGCAGTCCTAATGCAGCAAGGTTTGATGGATGCTCTCAAACCTCCTCCACCAGTGAAGACTGAAATCATCAAAGATCCTCAAGCTGCTGCAGGACCTGTAAGGGTACAGGTGGATGATCAGGTACTTCAAAAGGCATACTCTACAATAACTCTATGTCTTAGTGATAAGATACTCAGAGAAGTATCAAAGGAGACAACAGCTATTGAGGTATGGAACAAACTGGAAGCCTTGTTTATGGTTAAATCATCTGCCAACAAAATGCATCTGAGGCAAAGGCTTCATGCATTCAAGATGACTGATGAAAGATCACTAATGGAGCAAGCTGATGAATTCTGCAAGATCACAGATGATCTGGAAAGTGTGGATTTCAAGCTGTCCAGTGAAAACAAGGCTATCATGTTGCTATCAGCATTACCAAGATCACAAAGGCATTTCAAGGATGTTGTTCTCTATGGAGGGAAGGATGTAGTACTACTTGAAGATGTATTGAAAACACTTAGATCAAAAGATCTAGAGGAAGTGGCTGACAATAAAGAAAAATCTGGAGCAGAAGGACTCTTTGTCAAGAAAGGAAATCAAAACAAGAAATAGAACAAAGGAGGTAACTCTAATCAAAAGAGGAATGCATCAGGTCAGTTAAATGGAAAGAAGTGTTACTTCTGTCATGAACCTGGGCATTTCAAGAAACATTGTGCAAAATGGAAAGCTAGCAAGTCCAAAAGGGTTGATGCATCTACTGAAAACCAGAAGAATCAAGTCAATCAGGTTGGTGAATCTCAAAATAATGCTAATATAGAAGGTATTGAAGCTCTGGCCATCACATCATCAGATGTGTCTGTTGAGTGGGTACTTGATTCAGGGTGTACATTCCATATGACACCTATGAAGCATTGGTTTGAGGAATTCAAGCATCAAGAAGGAGGATCAGTATTATTAGGTGATGATCATTCTTGTGAAATAAAGGGAGTAGGATCCATCAGACTGCTCATGTTTGATGGAGTTCAGAGGCTTCTGAGGAATGTTAGATATGTTCCTGGATTGAGAAGGAACCTCATCTCCCTTGGGATGCTTGATACTCAAGGATATGATTCAAACCTGAAGAAGGGAGTTCTCACAGTGACTAAGGATGATAGAATAGTCATGAAGGGAACTAGGAAATTTGACTTGTACTTCCTGGATGGGAGTGTTGTTGTAGGACAGATACACAACACTGATCAACAAGATAATGCCAAGTTATGGCATGGTAGATTGGGACATGTTAGTGAGAGAGGGATGCAAGAACTGGCTAAACAACAGCTGATCAAGTTTAATGCTAATGATCAGATCAGGCAGTGTGAGCATTGCATTCTTGGTAAGTCCAAGAGACTTAAGTTTGGTGAATCAGAGCATACAACCAAAGGAAGGATGGACTATGTTCATTCAGATCTCTGGGGACCATCAAAGACCATAACCAGAGGTGGAGGAAGATACATAATGACCATCATTGATGATTACTCAAGGAAATTGTGGATATATGTTCTGAAAACCAAGGATGAAGCATTTTCTACATTCAAGGTCTGGTTAAAAGAAACAGAAAATAGCACTGGGAGTAGTTTGAAGTATTTGAGAACAGACAATGGATTGGAGTTTGTGTCTGAAGAATTCAATTCATACTGCAAGGAAAAGGGAATCAAGAGGCATAAGACTGTTCCTGGAACTCCACAGCAAAATGTAATTCAAGAGAGATTGAATCAGACACTTTTGCAAAGAATTAGATGCATGTTGAGCAGTACAGGTTTAAGTAAGATGTTTTGGGGAGAATTGGCTGCAACTGCAGCTTACTTGATCAACTTATGTCCTGCTACAGCTTTGAATTTTAAAACTCAAGAAGAAGTCTGGTCAGGTAAGGTTCCAAGCTATTCTCATCTCAGAGTTATAGGCTGTCAAGCTTATCCCCATGTGAAACAAGATAAATTGGAACCTAGAGCACTTAAATGTGTTATGATTGGTTATCCAAAAGGTGTAAAGGGGTATAAACTGTGGTGTTATGAAGAGAATAGACTCTTGGTTAGTAGAGATGTTGTTTTTATTGAAGATAAGATGTCTTTGATCAAAGATGATCAAAGAAGAGAGTCTGATCTTGAGGTGGAGCCTCAAAATATGAACAGGTTAGGTGAAAGTGAAGAGAACTTCAATAACAGAGATACAGATGAAGTATCAAGGGTTAAAGAACAACCTAATACCTATCAACTTGCAAGGGACAGACAGAAAAGGACTATAGTGCCACCTGCAAGGTATGTTGAAGCTGATATAGTATCATTTGCACTATATACAGCTACTGAAATTGAAGCTTATGAACCAAGAAACTACACTGAGGCATTGGCAAGTCAAGATAGTAATAAGTGGTTGGTAGCCATGGAGGAAGAGCTGTTGTCTCTGAATAAGAATGGAACATGGAGAATTGTTGACAAACTAAAATCTCAGAAGCTAGTTGGATGTAAGTGGATTTTCAAATGGAAACCAGCATCTGCAGCTGAAGGTGGAGTCAAATACAAAGCTAGACTAGTAGCTAGAGGTTTTTCACAGAAGGAAAGAGTGGATTACAATGAGATCTTCTCACCTGTGGTTAAACATTGTTCAATTAGAGTATTACTAGCACTAGTGGCTCAATATGATCTGGAGATTCATCAGATGGATGTAACTACTGCTTTTCTACATGGTAAGTTGGAAGAAAGCATCTACATGAAGATACCAGAAGGTATTACAGTTGAGAAGGCTGACACTAAGGCCTGTTTACTACTTAAATCTCTGTATGGATTTAAACAAAGTCCAAGACAGTGGTACTTAAGGTTTGATGAATATATAATTGCTAATGGATTTCAGAGGAGTCTATATGACAGTTGTGTATACATCAAGGAAGAAGACAACTCTTATACATACTTACTACTGTATGTGGATGATATCTTGATTGCTTGCAAGAGCTCTCAAGGCATTGGTGTAGTAAAAGAATTACTCAAATTAGAGTTTGAGATGAAGGATCTTGGTGAAGCCAAGATGATACTAGGTATGGAAATAAGCAGGGACAGATCAGCTGGAACACTTGTGTTGAAACAGCAGTCTTATCTGATTAAAGTACTCAAAAGGTACAATATGGATCAGTGCAAACCTGTTACAACACCTGTTAAGCAAGGATTAAGTCTGTCTCTACTTAATGGAGCTAAAACAGATAGAGAAGTAGCTGACATGAGTAGAATTCCATATGCAAGTTCAGTAGGCAATCTCATGTATGCTATGGTTTGCAGCAGGCCCGATCTTTCTTATGTAATGAGCTTGATTAGTAGATTCTTAAGCTGTCCAGGTAGACAACATTGGGAGGCAGTCAAATGGGCATTGAGATATGCAAAGGGGACTGAACAAGTTGGTTTAAAATTCCAAAGAAGGGAAGCAAAATCAGAAGTTGTCATTGGATATGTTGATGCTGATTTTGCAGCAAACTTGGATTCTAGGAAATCTCTTACAGGGTATGTGTTCAATATGTTTGGTACATCAGTAAGTTGGAAAGCAAGCCATCAATCTGTAGTAGCACTGTCAACTACAGAAGCTGAATTCATTGCTTTGACAGAAGCAATTAAGGAAGGAATATGGCTTGTTGGTTTGCTGAAGGAATTAGGAGAATATCAGGATGCTGTAGTAGTATATTGTGACAATCAAAGTGCAATACACTTGGCTAAGCATCAGGGGTATCATGAGAGAACCAAACACATTGATGTTAAGCTATACTTTGTAAGAGATATAGTGGAAAGTGGACTTGTAGAAGTGAGGGAGATTAATACAGCTGTGAATCCAGCAGATGGTCTTACTAAAGCATTGCCAGTAGCAAAGTTTGAGTTGTGCAAGACTTTAGTGGGCATGTGTGAAGACATAGAGGTTGCTGCACCTTAAAAGCAGCAAGGTGGGGAGAAGAGATGAAGTTGTTCATGCATACATCTAAGGTGGAGATTGATGACAATAGATGCATGCATGGAACTGATGTACACGTGGAAAGTATTCATTGGAGACTGAAGAATGATCTCAACGTGTTGCATGTGAGCTGGGAGTAAGTTGGAGCAGTTGAAAAAGTTGCAACAACTCAACCAACAAAACTGTCTTCATCTGGTGCAGTGTGTGAGCAGCCGTTTTTGGAGCCGTTGTTGGGCGGTTTATTGAGCTACTTGGAACCTGCTAGATGGCTGCATCTCATCTACTAAGTGAGGGCTATCCAGTGGAGGTTTGACCGGATCAAGAGGTTGATGGAGTAGCAAGATATAAAGGCTCAAAGTTGGTTTATCACACACATTCAACTCGTGTTGCATAGGACAAGTCGAGTTGAGTCTGCAGATGTCCAGAATCGTCCAGAGAGCTTACTCGAGTTGTAAGGTCCAACTCGACTTGCAACTTGAGTCGAGCTGGGTTAAAAAATCTAGAAAAATCAGAAAACTTCTAGAATCTTCCCAAGGGGTATAAATACCCAATTGTTCAATATTTGATTAGATTTTTCGAAGGGTTTCAGCTGCACACCTAGATCACACACTATTTCCTCCATTTCACACCATCAATTTCATCCATTCACCATCCATCCATCTACACTTGAACTCCTCCATCAAATCCACCATCCAAGTGATCAAGGAAGCAAGGGAGACTGAAGATCACAAGAAGAAGAAGGAGATCTCCATTGAAGACCTTCAAAGGGGGAATCTAATTCTAAATTTTGTGAACTTCTTTATAGATTTGTCGTGGAATTTGCAGAATCAATTGTTGTTGTTGATTTCAATAAGACTATGATAGACTCAATCTCCTTTGTGAGATTAGCTCTATGATTGGTGTTGGATAATTTAGTTTTTATGCAATTTGATTTTAATCTTCAATGGGCTTTGTATTATTTCTATCATTGATTGTTCATTGCTTGATTTATATGATGATATGTGTGATTAATTGTCATGGGCATGTGATTAGATTGAGAAATCAATTATATATTTAGGATAGTTCATTGAATCATTTCATCATACATTTCATGTGCATTAATTAAGAATGAGATAGAGATATCTTTCTAGATTTAAAACCCTTTGATAGAACATTTCATTAGCTTAATTGAGAGATTAGTTAATTAGATGAGGGGACCCAAACCATTAGTGAATTCATAGTACGTTAAAAGAGAATATTGCCTATGATTTAGTATCTCGTTAGGGAACTCGTAGAGTAATTAGTACCTAGTGGGATGTGTTCACTTTGGTCTCGATCCTATGTACTTTTAGGAGCCTTATTTAGGGCCTACATCCTATCCATCTCGAGAGAGAGTTTAGGTGGAATTAGTGATCCCTTCTATGCCATGTCCATGAGAGATTAGAATTAATTGCATAATTACTTTGTTATCTATGCCATGATTGTTGTTAATCTCATCCTTGCATCATTTGGAACCCATTCATCTTTCATTCGTTTTATCATTTATTTCTTGCATTAGTGTAATTACATTTATTTGCATCATATCCTCTCTATTCCGTCGTCCTTATAAAATCACGATAAACTTGAGATCGCTTTAACTCTAGTGCCTTCCTCCCTATGGTTCGATAAATTCTTTAATTGGTCATCCCAACTATATACGACCAATCCGTTGCTAATGTGAATTGGATATTGAGTTCATTGGAAGAATGACATGTTCTTCAAGGACAAAAATTTCATAAACATAGGATTATGTACATTGGATTTGTTAGGCTTTGTGAGCATAAAAAGAGGGAATGTGGATTGGTGGAGGAGATGGGTTTATTGGTGTTCACGTTCTATTTCTTTTTCTACTATTTTTATTGGGAGGGCTGAGGAATATTTAAGGGGGTGACAGGGTTGAGGCAAGGGAATTCATTAGTCCATCTCTTTATCTGAGTCATTTGTTTTCGACATCACAAAAATAGTTGGGTTTGCAGATAAACTTCTCTTTCATTTAGAGTTATTGCCCATTAACTGTTTGACAAATTGCCCATGATAAATTCAACCAACTCTTTCTCCTCTTGTCCTTTTGTCTTAATGCATTCTTATAATTTATGATTTTTCGATGTTTGCTACATACTTCCTTTCACTGAATGTTAAAGTTGTGCCTCTTGTGAATTGATGCAATTCATTTTTTATTATACTTGCTAATTTTAGTGAAACGGTTTGCCTATGGTTACAAGCATGAACTCAATACATATATATTTGCATTACAACTGAATATAATGCTTCCATTGTCTTCACTTTGCTTAATGTGAGGCATTTTTGCTGTCAACATGATTATTGATTAACAATAAGCTGCATATTTGTAAGCCCTTGGATGGATGACCATGTGATGATTATGCTCTTAGCTATTATTTTCTTTTCCTTCTGTATAATCACCAAATTGCAAGAAATGCAAGACTTTTACCTTTCGTGGTAGATGGGGTCTTTTATGTGACTGATTTTTGCAAGGTAATTACAACTTACTACACACTAGAAATTCAATAAGCTAATCTCCCATTTGTTGTCACCATCCATTATCACATCACCCTCTCTTTGCATGTCTGCTTATTTGTGAATGGGTTGACATATTTTCATATGATCAAAGTGAATTCTTAGATGGATCGTCACAATAATGTTCATTGGATGACACTATTCTTATCTACATTCATCTCTTTAAAGAGAATAGATCCTCCATTTGATGTTTGACAATTGGGTTATATGGTTTTAGCATTTAGATTTTATGTAAAAAGGCGTTATAGCCCCCATTAGGAAAGGCATTATATTCTCATTAATAAAATTCAAGGATTACTACTGTCATGTACGTTTAAATATACATATAATGCCAAATGGAGGTACCTTTCATGTCTTACATATACAATTTAAGAATTAATAGTATAAAATTAAAGCACATGCAATTGCATTATAAAATATGTCTGGGCTAACACTAAATAAATCACACACAGTTAGGTCACGCATTATGTCAGGGTCAACATTTCTAGAATTGCAAAAATAAATGTACACAATTATATCATACAGTAACGCCTATGCTAACGGCTCAATTCTATCAAGAAAACCTCAACAATTGAAAAAAAAAAGGACTGCTAAATATCCAGAATATTGACATCCATATCAATCCAAAAATATATTTTTACTATTATACCCTTTCGTATAGAAGTATTATACCCTAAAATTCTAAACCCTAAAACTATAATCTCTAAATCCTTATACCCTAAAATACAGAACTAATTACATTTAAAATAAGTAAAAAAAATTAATTTAAAAAAAAATCTGGATGTCCATATTCTGGACACTCATCTTTACCCCAAAAAAAAATATAAGGCACGTCCAATACGCCGAGTTAACACCTCTAGAATTGAGGTGGTGGCTCACTAGTTAATAGTAAAATTAAGAAGATCACAGCATACATCATATTTAGATCAGTTATTAATAAAAAAGTACAAGGTAAAAATAATAGGAGTGGGTATAAATTTCAGGGGATTACTTGGGTAACTGTCATCTATTACCCAACTTTCTACCGGTTGTTAGCGTTTTTTTTTAAACTTTTTTTTCTAATTATCGCTTCATATCCACGACTCCTAAATTATTGCTTTGACCAAAACTGTTAGTTTATTCTCATTTTAAATCCTTAATTCGAAAATAAAAAAAATAAAAAATCAAAATAACATTTTTATATTAAATTAATTCTATTAGTATTGCACCTAATTTTAAATTATTGCTAGTGCTAGTTTAATTTTTTTTAAGTATTAAACCTATTTTTAAATTAAAAAAATCGTATCACAGTACATCAATTCAAAATTTTATATTCTGTCAAAATAAAAATAAAAATTCAAATGCTTATAAAATTTGAAAAATATTTAAAATTTATTAAAAAATTAATAAATAAATAATTATTTATTTTAAATGGTTTTATTTGGGTCATATATTAATGGAGTATTACAATCCACGTATGTTTGATTAAAAAAATAAATAGCAGTGACTTGTTACTTGTTAAGACAATTTATTTTTGTAATAATATCTTTTATATCTAATGAAGATTTTTAATTCAACGGTTCTTATGTGTTTGGTCATGTATAACCCAGGTTACGTAAGAATTAGCCTAAATTTCATATAGTATTGCAAATAAGATTTTTACATAGAATGTCTTATCCTCCAGTAACTTTTCCTTGGAATGTTGAGCAGCTCAATGTCCTGAAATAAAGGTAGAAAAATGTGTCACATAAATTTATGAGAGTTTAAACAAATATTTTAGTCAATGAAAGCAATATTAACCATGTATTTATGGAACTGGAATTAGTTTAAAGGATGGTGCATTAAAAATGCTTTTAGTTTTGCAAGGGAAGTCCAGGCAGTAAAAGAAATGTTAAGTTACAAGTGTTTAAGACCTCGCATCTTTCCAAAAATGAACATACCTCTCTTGCAACATCAATTGCTTTGCAAAGAAAGGTTGATCCAAACACATTCCATAGCACTCTGCACAGCAATAACAAGTTTTAGAAGGCTATATTATTTCACTTCATTTTGCATAGAACAAAGAAGATTTAAGGCTTAATGTCAATTGCAATGTGGATATCAGATTCATTAAAACACACTCCCAACATAATAAAAGCCGTTAAGAAGATGAATCAGGATAAAATCTTACCACACAAGTCTATCTGGTACCAGAAATCTAATAAATGGATAGAAAACAATACAAGATACCCACATTACTAAAACAACTTACAAAATGTTACACAAAGTGGTATAAGATTTCTTTTCAATCAGAGTTCCCAAATCCTTTTCATTTTCCCCATAATAATATCTCAGATCTTGAAACAACGCATATCTACTATTCGCCCATTGACTTCTATAATTCTAATCCATTAGAAGACAACAATAGTTAAACACTTTAAATAAATAGAAATACAAATATCATTTTTCCAAGACAATCTTGCCAACAGATGTAAAAGCAAAAATGTAATCACCTACTTACTACTTGGTAATTACCTGGAGAAACCCCTCTTTCTCACCTGGTAAACGACGAAAGCCTAGTTAGTTTTCAGGGAACACCAACATGTTCAATGAGATAAACCATAGGGATTTCAATCTTGATAATTCTCGCCATTATTTTGTGTATAAAAATAGGAACCAGGGCTCTGGTTTCTTTAAATCATCCAATCATTATCACTTGCAGGAGTATATCCAAAATCATGAACGAGGGAAATCAGAACATAAATACGAAACACCATTAAAATATTCTGCAAAAACCTGTTGCAGATTGTAGAAAAGAAATGTCTAAGTCTAGATGGCATTGGAGACTCGATGTTTCCGAACTCTTGAAAATTTGAAACATTACCAATGAGTTAAGATGGTAATTGCATAACGATTATCAAGCTCCAAGTTAGAAAAGATTATACTCGAATTAAATACAAAAAAGCATACCAAAAAAGTTGTTGAACGCCGGGATGGAGAGGAGTACTTGCTCCATCCATATTTACAATAACCAGAGTCACCTATTGATGATGACACATTCTAAAGTTGTTAGGCTAGACGAAACTAACTTAGACAAAGCAACTTAAGTCATTCACTGTTATCTAGACTTGAAAGTTGTTGTTTACTCATAATAATAGTCAAATCCCTCAAACTTTCTGCAATCAAAATCAAATGAAAATACTAAACCAAACTAACTTAGACAAAGCAACTTCTTAATATCTGTAACTGAATTAAGGTTTAGAAACCAAAGCTATAGATTTACGAAAAACAGTGAAGAATAACAAGAGACATATATTCTTGAAAATCAGTATGCTTGAAGATAAAGGGGAATCAGAATTACCTTTCCAAATCATGATCACACAAAACAAAGTTATCTCCACTAGTACGGTAAAGTGGTAATTCAAGTCTTCCTATAACAGGAGCCAAAGGATTTTCCCTGCAAACACTGTGTAACCTGAAACACAAAGATTGTAACAACCAGTTCTGGTAAAACAGAGTTCATAGCAAGAAAGAATAGACAGTTACCATGAAGTACCCAAGTCAACTTGAAAACCAAATGAATAATCAGTGTGCACTCTTTCACCGATTCTATCACGAGATTCATTGATAGGGTTGAATAGAGCCAAGCGATGAAAGAGGCTGCACAAGCAAGGAACTTGTGTTTTAGCCTTATAGGGTTGAATAAAGCTAATGCAAGTATACCATGGAAACACATGCAGTCCATTATTACTTGAACCTTTGAAGCTGTAAGCCATGTAATCAACTCTAACTACAAATCTTACATTTGTTAGGTAAAGTAATGTACTTGATCCTTTGAAGCTGTAAAAAACTAGTAAACATTTGATTCCATTCTCACTGCAAAGACACAATTTGTTAATCAATAATCTTAATAAGAAAGTAATAATAACAATGATAAAAGAGATGTTCATAATCGTTCAGCTTAACTTGAACCAGAAAAACTCTGCTCACGTCCTTCAAACATAAATTAAAGTAGCTTACCATGAAACTACAGCTTTGGTGAATGACAATGATTATGACAATCAAATTTGAATAGGAAAGCAAAAGAAAATTCTAATTACAGTAAAATTACCACAGCTGCATGCAACTGGCATTGCAAAGAATATATTAATATACTACATCATAAACAACAACAAATCAAGTGATCAACGATAAAACATCAGAATTCTCAGAAAACAATCACCATTGCGACCCAAAACTCCCAAACATTAGAATTCAATTACTCGCATATCACAACAATAAAACACACACCACACATATTGAATATCAACACGAAAACGAAACCAAAAAACGAAACAAAATGATCGAGGTTGAATTACCTCGAAATTAATCGTGCTTGAATTCACTGGATAATCAATCGAGAAAGAAAATTGAGTCTTCGATTCAATTCGCTGGATGAGAACCGAGAGAGAATCGCTCTGCCGCCGGAAATGACGAACTCACCCAATTTGAAGCGAATGCGTTTTAAGAATGTGTTCTTCTCTTTCCTTTTCTTTTTTTTAAACAATTAGTATCAGGACTTAAGATACCAAAAATAAATTTGTAAATACCCATAACTCATGTTTATTTAACATCAAAAGTTTTTTAATGCCAAAAATAGTGTCGGTAATGTTTGATATAGAAGGAGCAACTTACTGTATCTTATAAGTTTCGGACATTAAAGCATAATTGTATCAAAAATAATGGATGCTAAACATTACATGGTGTCGATAAGATACTATCGATAGTGATTATACTATTTAGTATCCGAGCGAGAAAGTTAGATACAACTAACAATTTTTATTATCGAATATTTTTCTGATTTTAAATTTTTGATAGAACAAGCCACTTTTTTAGTAGTGCAATTTTTTTTTTTGGAAAAAGCAAAAGTATAATTGTGAAACACAAGTACAAGTAGTGCAAAAAAATAGTTATAGAGCATCAGGTATGCTCACTAACTCATACAAGTACAAGTGAAATTTGTTATCAATCAATATATAATTGTGAAATTTTCTTTTTAGTAGTGCAAATTAAAGTAGTATTTATTTATTTTTTTATCGTTGTCACAAACCGAAACAAATTAATCACTTCGTTACTTACGCAATCATTTGCCTTTAATATATTTTATTTCTTCCGTGTAAGGTTAGGTTAGATTAAATGTGAATATCTTAAATTCAGTTACAGTTGCATTCAGATCATGAGTTAAAAAGTTGTTCCATTAAAATTCAAATTAATTGGAAAATGATTAAAATTGAAAAAAATTAAAAAAAGAAATAGAAGTTTATAAAGCTGATAATTGAGATAAAAAAAATTGTAAAACTTACGGGACTTTCAAAAATAACAGCACTTTACAAATTCTATACTTTTGCAAAATTTTCCGTAAAGAAGCAAAATGGATAAAAGAATGTATTTCTTCAGCTACTTCATCTATATTAGTAAATGGAAGTCCTAAGAAGGAGTTTATGATGAAAAAAAGGATTAGACTAGGGGGATCCTTTATCCCATTTTCTTTTCCTACGCGTGGCTGAATGCTTGAGTTGTATAGTGGAAAAAGCATGCTCTAAAGGTTGTTTTACTACCATAAAAATGGATAAGGAGGGGGTGCAAATTTCCCAACTCCAATTTGTAGATGATACAACATTTTTGGGGAGGTTTTGTTGGGTTTATCAGCCCAGGGAGCCGGGCTCACTCAATCCAATAGCATGATATTGTCCGCTTTGGGCCGCCCACTGGCTCTCAAGGTTTCATCACTTTGGACTCACGCCCAAAAGACCTCATGCTAGGGAGAGTTCATCCCTCATTTATAAACTCATCGCGATCCCCACTTCTAACCGATGTGGGACTTTGGTTGATACCCAACCAACATTTCCCTCTCAAACAAAGTCCCGCAGCTAGACCATCCAGTTTGAGGTCCGAACATCCCACCATCCGCCTGGTTAAAGTCTGGGGCCTGGCTCTGATACCACTTATTGGATTTATCCGGCCCCTAGTATAGTCAAGCCGATGTGGGCCCCTTGTATAGTCAGGCCCACTCAATCCACTAGCATGATATTGTCCGCTTTGGGCCGCCCAAATGGTTTTGCTCTCTAGGTATCACACTCAAAAGACCTCATATTAGGGAGAGTCCATCCATCATCTATAAACTCATCGTCATCCCCACTTGTAACCGATGTGGGACTTTGGTTGACCCAACCAACATTTCTCCCTCAAACAAAGTCCCACAGCTAGACCATCCAGTTTGAGGTCCGAACATCCCACTAACCCCGGGCCGGGCCGGT
This sequence comes from Pogostemon cablin, assembly GCA_023678885.1. NCBI lineage: Eukaryota > Viridiplantae > Streptophyta > Magnoliopsida > Lamiales > Lamiaceae > Pogostemon > Pogostemon cablin. Next base: position 18,577,385 of record CM042990.1, read on the forward strand.
TAAGTCTGGGACCTGGCTCTGATATCACTTGTTGGGATAAGCATATCCCCATTCATTCCTATGGGACAAATAAAGAAGAGCATACAAAAGCACAATACAAGAATTTAGGTGGAAAACTCCAAAACTGGAGAAAAACCATGGATTGAGAAATACCAATATGTGAAAAAAATTTACAATCACACATAATTTCTCTCTCCCGACCTCAATCCCTACACTCTTACAAATCTTTGACTAATTCACACATTTTTTTCATTTTCACAATCGAGAATACAAGAAATGAATTTAAATAGAATCAAACACAAAGATTAAAGTGTACTTGATTGGTGCACTTGACATCAAGTCACAAGGCCTCCTTATATAGCATAAGAATTTCTCCCCTTTTAATCTCCCATCCGATGTGGGACAAAAAACCAACCTTAATTTATTTTGACAAAAACAACAATCTCCAGCTTGTCAAAATAAAAGAAGATTCATTGTCTTTATCGACAATTCATTCTCAAACACGAGAATCCCTTAAAATCAACCATTCTAAGAACCATTGTCTTCACCGACAATCCATTCTCAATCCAGAGAATCCTACTCTACAATATGAGTAGACTACTTAGAATTAACCATTCTAAGAATTTTCTACGGCATATATCGAAAACACCTGCTGATATTTATGGTGCTACTTCCAGCACTTGGCTACCTCTGGAAGTCCATCAGCCAACGATATACATCCACCACACACCCTACATCACCTGCCAAGTTAATATCCGTGTGCAAACTTGTGGACCAACTAATATTATTACATCAATTTTCATGACAACTGAACATGTCATAAGGATCCCTAATAATATTAACTCAACATTCAGAATTGTTGCCGCACCAGCTCCTCCTTGACCAACAACGTCACCATTGCTTCACCTTGAGCAACCACCGCACCATTGCTATACCTTGAGCAACGCCGACAATCTTTCCGCCTCATATATCTCTTGCTCACCCACCGCCTTCACCCACACCCAATTCTGCTCGTGCCCAACGCCTTCATCATCTTCCCTGACATCGTTGCCCAAGGTAATCTCTCTTAAATTGTGTTATGCTCGTAGGTGTGCTTTCCTCCTTGGTGACTTATAAGACTTGCACTATTTGTGAGTGCACGTAACATATTCTCTTTAACATTTATATTAAGAATAAATATAAAAATCTAATCGGGTTGAATTTTTTATATTTATACCAAGCATATTTTTAATTTTTTTCTATTAAAAGTACATTTAGGTTAATTGCATTAAAATACATAATATTTTTCTCATTTTTAAATTTAATCACGAATTATCTTTTTTATCAAAAAATACATGAACTTTTTTTTTTTCGATTTAATCACCGACTTTCTTTTTCATCAATTAAATACACTACCTTTTTATATTTTCTCAATTTAATCAAAATTTTTTTTCTTTTTTCAGTTAAATAAATTTAATTTTTGTTTTACAGTTCAATTCTTTTTCTTATTTTAATAAAAATTATAACTAATTTAATTAATATTAATCAATACACATTAAATATTTAAAATATAATACATAAATTATTTATAGTATTAAAAAATTTATAAAGGCAAAAGCTTGTGTGTGCCTGGGCACATGGGAACACATTACGTGTGTCTATAAAATTTTGTGCTAAATTGTATACCTTTTAGTATAAAGATTTGTACCCTTTATTTTACAAGGCAAAAACTTGTGTGCGCCCGGGCGCACGGAAGCACACTCCGTGTGCCTTTAGAATTTTATATTAAATTGTATACCCTTTAGTATAAAGATGTGTACCCTTTATTTTCTGAAGAAAAATAAAAAATTTTATGAAAAGTATATATCCTTTAGAACAAAATGGTGTACCCTTATTAATTAAAGTGTATACCCTTTAGAACAAAATAATGTACCCTTATTCATAATACTAAATTCTAAAGGCGCACGGTGTGCGCCTGGGGGCACGCAAGCCTCACTCATTTATAAAAAATTCATTAAGTATATTTATAAATCTAATAAATTAGATAGTAAATAAACAATCAATATTCGTATATATGTGACAACAGGTTTTGATAAAATAATATTTATGAATAAATTGGTATATAAACTATTAAAATTTTAATACGTTAAACTATTCATATATTGAGTATATTTATATACAACAATTTGTAATTAAATACTCCCTCCGTCCCAGTGAATTGCGGACACCACATTATTATAAATATTAGGTAACTGTTTGCATTTTACTGGGACGGAGGGAGTAATATTTATAAATAAATTTCTTATCATTTTTTAATATTAATTATATAATTTATGCATTTATAAGTAAATATTTATGTATTGATGTGTTAAATTGTATATCATTTAGTATAAAGATGTGTACCATTTATTTTCTGAAGAAAAATAAAAAATATTAATAAAAAGTGTATACCCTTTAGAACAAAATGGTGTATCAATACTAATTAAAGTGTATACCCTTTAGAACAAAACAATGTACCCTTACCCATAATACTAAATTCTAAAGGCGCACGGTGTGTCTCCTGGTGCACGCAAGCCTCACTCTTTTTATTAATATTAGAATTCAGGTTAAATTGTTAAAAAATATATGTATATATAATTAAAAAAGGGAAAACAGTTTGTGATTAAATTGAGAAGGTATAAAAAATTATGTATTTTATTGTGAAAAAGAAAGTTCGTGATTAAATCGAAAAAAGAAAAAAAGGTCATGTATTTTTTTGTCATAAAAAAAAGTTCATTATTAAATTGAAACAATAGGATAGAGTGATGTATTTTAATACAATTAATCCTTAAGAAAATATGCGTTACATTTTTCGTGTACTATATCTTTAATTAACTGGAAATTGGAAGAAATTGGCAGAGTCCGATTGTCATTAAACTTTTCCTTCATCTTTAATTATTTAGTCAGATTATCATAAAACTTTTCCTTTATCTTTAATGATTTAGTTCTAATCTTATTTAGGGTTAATCCTATTTAACTGATGAAATTAGACATCAAAATTTAAATTGATTTGAACTCATAATTTGCCTTACAATAAAAACTCAACTCAAGCAAGCAATTGAAGTGCCAAATAAATTAACAGATTAATATATGGAATTCTCACGGATGAAGATCCTAACTAAATAATCCAACACTTACTCTAAGAATTAACTACCAATTCTATGGATTGAGAACAAGAAATTTGATCACATATGATAACAACTATGAAAGTGTGTGTATGTGTGATTGAATGAAGAAGAAAGGGTTTATAGTGGTTCAGCTTGTTTTCACAAGCCTACGTCCACTGTGAGAGAGATCTATTATTGATTGAGAGAATGAAAGTGTTACAATGAGATCATGCATAGATTACATCATTATATACACTCTATGCATGCACAGCAAAGTTACAGGACCAATTCGAGTAACCAATTTCCAGCAGAATTTCCAAGTGGTTAAATCGAATCTTTGCGGTTGTAACTGACTCCATCACACAGCCTGCATGATGAGCTATCCATCCATGTGTGGAACCTTCCAGAAGCCGCACACATGCCACCTATACAACATCCATAAACCGCCCTGGTCCCCACTTGTACACATGGCACCAATTGTGATGCTTTGTGTTGCCATCAGCTCGTTTGCTGCTGATATACCCGTTGCATGCATACATCATCACCATTCTTAAACTGAAACACAAAACACACTACCTCCTAATGTTGATCAAGAACTACTATGTAGTTTTCATCACAATTCTCCATCTAAAACTTCATACTTAACCAACATCAATCACTCCTTCACCCCACTGTTTTATCAAGACAGCAAACTTGTACACTGCTTTTATGAGAGCAGCTGAACTCTTCACTGATATGTTTAGCACACATTGATAAGACTCTTCCATAGTTCAAACTTTGAACTAGGCAAAGCCTTAGTGAGAAAATCAGATGTATTCTTTGTTGTTTCAATCTTCTTGACAACAACCTTTCCTCCTTCAACTAAGTCTCTAACAAAATACATCCTTACATCTATGTGCTTTGTCCTTTCATGATAACTCTGATGTCTTGACAAGTGTATAGCACTAGAGTTATCAAAATGCACCAGTACTGACTCTTGCAACACCCCAAACTCAGACAAAATTATCTGCAACCACAAGCCTTCTTTTACTGCCTCTGTAAGTGAGATAAACTCAGCCTCAGCTGTAGAAAATGCAACCACTGACTAATGTGTTGATCTCCAACTTATAGCTGTACCAAACAAGCAGAATACATAGCCCGATAGTGACTTCCTTATGTCTAAGTTTGCAGCATAATCAGCATCTGCATAACTTGCAAGAAAATCAATGTTACAAACCTGTTGTCAAGCTGCCTCTGATGTATCTCTGAATCCACTTAACAACTTCCCAGTGATCTTTCCCTGGATTCCCCATAAACCTGCTCACCAAACTCATTGCATGAGCCAAGTCTAGCCTGCAGCACACCATTGCATACATGAAACTGCCAACTGCATTAGCATAAGGAACCCTTTTCATCTCTGATACTTCTTCACTTGTTCTAGTTGACTGCTGAGTTGAAAGACTCAACCCTTGCTTCACAGGAGTAGTAACAACATTGCTTTGATCCATATTATACCTCTTGAGAACTTTCTCTAAGTATAAACTCTGATGTAGTACTATAAAAGCAGCTGATCTGACCCTCTTGATCTACATTCCCAATATAACAGTAGCTTCACCCAAATTCTTCATATCAAACTCTGATTTCAACATCTCCTTCACAACTGTGATCCCTTCCATAGACTTGCAAGCAATTAAGATGTCATCAACATACAATAATAAGAAAATATACCACTCACTGTCTTGTTTGAAGTACACACAACTGTCAAACTTGCTTCTCTCAAAACCACACTTGATAATGTACTCATCAAATCTGAGATACCATCTCCTAGGACTTTGTTTCAATCCATATAGTGACTTCAGAAGTAAACAAGCCTTAGTAGTTGAGTTTTGAACTGAAACTCTCTCTGGAACTGTCATATAGATCTTCTCCTCCAACTTTCCATGAAGAAAAGCTGTAGTCACATCCATCTAATGAAATTCCAAATTAAACTGAGTAACTAATGCTAACAGTATCCTAATGGAACAATGTTTCACAACTGGAGAGAATATCTCTGTATAATATATGTCTTCTCTTTGAGAAAATCCCCTGGCAACTAATCTTGCTTTAAACTTGACAACATCAATCCTTTCTGGTGAAATCAATATTTCATATACGAAAATTTAAATCACTTACAATAAAATTTCCTGACGTATTAATAAGGCACCTTTCGGTCCATATTCATATCACATATACATGACAAGACATCGCGATTCATTATCCGTAACATAAGTAGGGCACCTTTATGGTCCAAACCCGTATTGCATATATTTCAATTCATATACTCCAATTAAAAATTCATAAACATGATAGTAATTCACTTATGACATATATAATCACATATGAAATAATTAACATATACAAGATAAGAAATCCCCACCTAAAACCTTGTGACAAGAATTGAATTTTACACGTCTCGGTTCGAATCTCTTGCGAAACTCTCTTTGTGCAGCGCGATGGTAAGAAAATTGTGGTGTGTAAGAATAAGAAGAAGGATCGTTTTTATGATTAAATGGCTGAAGCAAACTCCAGAAAATTAACACGTAAGATTGGTCAAACTTTCCTTAGTAAGGAGAACAAATTTAATATTTGATTGCAGGAGAAATCTCGTTAAAGAATAGACGAGATATGATGATTTCTTGGACAGGAAGAGATTTCTTAAATAAGGGAAGTGTATAAATTTTTGATTTCTCTTCCATTCACGTGGTTTGGCAAACAAACATGTGTGTTGGACTACGTTTTATGTTGGTATTGGACCTCTATGAGTTGGGCCACAAAGAAAAATTATGTATAGAATTTTGAGGTGTTACATCCTACCCTTCTAATACTAATTTCGTCCTCAAAATTCAAAACAACTTACCACTTCTGCTAGAGCGTGGATACTTCCCTTGTCCCCCATTCTTCCTCAAAAATCACGGGCGATTTGTTTTGGGCACTGGTGAGCTTTATGCCCCGGCTCATGACATTTATAGCATATTCCATGTCCATACAAGCATTCGCCCCCATGGTTTCTCCCACACTTAGAACAAGAGGTCTAGGAGCTTGTTGAGTATCTAATTTTGGGTTTCCTTCAACCTTGTCTTGCTCGTCATTGTCATCGCTATCGCTTTGGCCAAAGTTTTCTCTTTCTCTTTTCCCAAGGGTCTCCATTGATCGTCTCTTTTCTAGGCAGGCTTCAACCTTTTGGGCCCTCATAAATATGTCGGCATAGCTCATATCAGTTAATGCGTACATTTTCTCTTGTATGTCCTGGTGCAGTCCATTCAGGAACTTTTTGGCTCGCTTCTCTTCAGTGTCGACCAGCTGCGGTGCTGATCGACGCAGCTGATTAAATCGCCGCTCGTACTCGATTACCATCATGTCTCCCTGCTTGAGATTGTAAAATTCATTTTCCATCTTAGACCAGTGAACTTGAGGGTAGTAATTTGCTGTCACGATTGCCTTGAACTCATCCCAAGTGATTGCTTCTCTGTTTTCATTTGGCCTCATGGCCCAATATGCGTCGGGATCAATGGTCTGCGTCCTCAACCAGTTGGTTGGATGCGCAGAGCACCCGCTGTTCATCGTTGAATTTTAAGAGGCGAAAAGTCCTCTCGAGCGATTGAATCCATTCCTCCATGTACTCAGGTCCTTCGTTACCTTTGAAAAAAAGTGGGTGGTTTGCGCGAAACTCATGCACTAATTTCATGTGAGCATCAGGGTCAGCATTTGGAGCATTCTGGGAATTTTGAACGTCCCTTCTTGGAGGCATCGTTCAATTCTAACGTAAATAACTTTAGCTTTGTTACAAATTCCGTCCATAAAGCTAATTAATCATAGGATCTTCATGAAGTATCTTATCATTCGCTAACACATTGAGGCATATAAACATTATACTTCTATGGCATACATGTGCATATAATCAATTTAAGTACTATAGCATACATATTGGATCAAATCTCGCATCAACATTAAAATTTAAATTCTGAATTCAAAACTGATCTTGTATAATAATATTAATGATTTCATACTTCAATTGAAGCGGGCGTCGTACTCGGTGGATGCGTAGCAAGAGACTTTACTTTAATTTAAAAATTTTATTCAATTATGAAATCATATCATGTAAATAATTTAAATCATGTGTATGCGGAATTTATAAAAATTTTGAACAAGTATGCAGAACCGCATACCTGCTCTGGCATACCTGCTCTGATACCATTCTGTCACACCTCAATTTTCAAAATAAAGAAATTCCCATTTTATTTCGTAAATAGAGCATTAAATAGGGCGTGATAAAAAAATACTTTAGTTATTGAATAAATAAATAAATGAGCATCCAAAGATAAAGGATTTAAACTAGGGGACAAGTCCCATAAGTTCTTGCAACTTTATTTTATGAAGAGTATTCAGCAAAAGCCTTTAAAGAAAAGGACCCCAAGTTTATTTCATAAAACCTAACACTTGCAAAATTTATAAAAATGATTAATGAAAATACAACTTTAAGCAAGTAACTAATAGATAGGAATTTCACGACCATATTTTAAATGAAGACGACACATAATGCTGAACCATTGGACTTTTTAAAAGTCATAAACGAAACATGGCATCTAAATTTTAAAATAAATTACAACAAAGTTAATCTCTCCCTAATCAAATAATTTGAGAAGAATTAATGGTGTTCTACTATATCTAATTTGGAAAATAAAATACTGCCACTTTATTAACTTTGAAAACATGGCTTTAACCCACACCAAGAATTAATAATTTAAAAGGTATTGATGGGTCAAACTCAAAGAACATGCATTATGCATACTTAATTAAAATTTTGAAAAATATACAGACTACAATATATTTACACATACCTCTCAACATTCACTTGTATAACGATCATCTATGAATGCGATAAATCAAAAATTCAGCAAAGTCCATTACTTCCTAAAAGAGGAAGAAATCGCATCTAAGAGGCAAAATTATTCACACTCAATATTTTAAAAAAAGAAATCCACCAAAACATGGAGATCACAAGCAACAATCACAGTTTCGAAAGCAAACTGAATTTAAAACAATCTCTCTTCAAACTTATTATTTAGTAATATTATTTTGTCTCTCCTTGCCAACGCGTCCCCCCTCATATGCTACCACCACACTTAACCTGAAAGGGGGTAAAATATAGGGATGAGCAAACCATAGCTCAGTGGAGACAACTCATACTCATATAAATCAATATTTCATATACGTAAATTTAAATCACTTACAATACAATTTCCAGACGTATTAATAAGGCATCTTTCGGTCCATATTCATATCACATATATGTGACAAGACATCGCGATTCATTATCCATAACATTGGTAGGGCACCTTTATGGTCCAATCCCGTATTGCGTATATTTCAATTCATATACACCAATTAAAAATTTATAAACATGATAGTAATTCACTTATGACATAAATAATCACATACAAAATAATTAACATATACAAGATAAGAAATCCCCACCTAAAACTTTGTGACAAGAATTGAATTTTACACATCTCGGTTCGAATCTCTTGCGAAACTATCTTTGTGCAGCCGCGATGATAAGAAAACTGTGGTGTGTAAGAATGAGAAGAAGGATCGTTTTTATGATTGAATGGCTGAAGCAAACTCCAGAAAATTAACACGTAAGATTGGTCAAACTTTCCTTGGTAAGGAGAACAAATTTAATATTTGATTGCAGGGAGATATCTCTTTAAAGAATAGATGAGATATGATGATTTCTTGGGCAGGAAGAGATTACTTAAATAAGGGAAGTGTATAAAATTTTGATTTCTCTTCCATTAACGCAGTTTGGCAAGCAAACATGTGGGTTGGACTACCTTTTATATTTGTATTGGGCCTCTATGAGTTGGGCCACAAAGAAAAATCACGTATAGAATTTTGAGGTGTTATATCCTACCCTTCTAATAAAAATTTCGTCCTCGAAATTCAAAACAACTTACCCCTTTTGCTAGAGCGTGGATACTTCGTTTGTCCCCCATCTCTTCCTCCAAAATCACGGGCGATTCGTTTTGGGCACTGGTGAGCTTTATGCACCGGCTCACGACATTTATAGCATATTCCCTGTCCATATAGGCATTCGCCCCCATGGTTTCTCCCACACTTAGAACAAGAGGGTCTAGGAGCTTGTTGAGTATCTAAGTTTGGGTTTCCTTCAACCTCGTCTTGCTCGTCATTGTCATCGTTATCGCTTTGGCCAAAGTTTTCTCTTTCTCTTTTCCCAAGGGTCTCCATTGATCGTCCCTTTTCTAGGCAGGCTTCAACCTTTTGGGCCTTCATAAATGTATCGGCGTAGCTCATATCAGGTAATGCGGACATTTTCTCTTGTATGTCCTAGTGCAGTCCATTCAGGAACTTTTTGGCTCGCTTCTCTTCAGTGTCGACCAGCTGCGGTGCTGATCGACGCAGCTGATTAAATCGCCGCTCGTACTTGTTTACCATCATGTCTCCCTGCTTGAGATTGTAAAATTCATTTTCCATCTTAGCGCAGTGAACTTGAAAGTAGTAATTTGCTGTCACGATTGCCTTGAACTCATCCCAAGTGATTGCTTCTCTGTTTTCGTTTGGCCTCATGGCCCAATATGCGTCCCACCAATGGTCTACGTCCTCAACCAATTGGTTGGATGCGCAGAGCACCCGCTGTACATTGTTGCATTTTAAGAGGCGGAAAGTCCTCTCGAGCGATCGAATCCATTCCTCCATGTACTCAGGTCCTTCGTTACCTTTGAAAAAAAGTTGGTGGTTTGCGCAAAACTCATGCACTAAATTCATGTGAGCATTAGGGTCAGCATTTGGAGCATTCTGGGGATTTTGAACGTCCCTTCTTGGAGGCATCGTTCAATTCCAACGTAAATAACTTTAGCTTTGTTGCAAATGCCGTCCATAAAGCTAATTAATCATAGTATCTTCATGAAGTATCTTATCATTTGCTAACACATTGAGGCATATAAACAATTATACTTCTATGGCATACATGTGCATATAATCAATTTAAGTACTATAGCATACATATTGGATCAAATCTCGCATCAACATAAAAATTTAAATTCTGAATTCAAAACTGATCTTGTATAATAATATAAATGCTTTCATACCTCATTTGAAGCGAGCGTCGTACTCGGTGGATGCGTAGTAAGAGACTTTACTTTCATTTAAAAATTTTATTCAATTATGAAATCATATCATGTAAATAATTAAAATCATATATATGCGGAATTTAATAAAAATTTTGAACAAGTATGCAGAACCGCATACCTGCTCTGATACCATTCTGTCACACCCCAATTTTCAAAATAAAGAAATTCCCATTTTATTTCGTAAATAGAGCATTAAATAGGGCGTGATAAAAAAAATGCTTTAGTTATTGAATAAATAAATAAATGAGCATCCAAAGATAAAGGATTTAAACTAGGGGTCAAGTCCCATAAGTTCTTGCAACTTTATTTTAAGAAGAGTATTCAGCAAAAGCCTTAAAAGAAAAGGACCCCAAGTTTATTTCATAAAACCTAACACTTACAAATTTATAAAAACGATTAATGAAAATACGACTTTAAGCAAGGAACTAATAGATAGGAATTTCACAACCATATTTTAAATAAAGACGACACATAATGTTGAACCATTGGACTTTTTAAAAGTCATAAACGAAACTTGGCATTTAAATTTTATTTTTTAATAAATTACTACAAAGTTAATCTCTCCCTAATCAAATAATTTGAGAAGAATTAATGGTGTTCTACTATCTCTAATTTGGAAAATAAAATACTGCCACTTTATTAACTTTGAAAACATGGCTTTAACCCACACCAAGAATTAATAATTTAAAAGATATTGATGGGTCAAACTCAAAGAACATGCATTGAGTATACTTAATTAAAAATTTGAAAAATATACAGACTACAATATGTTTACATATACCTCTCAACATTCAATTGTATAACGATCATCTATGAATGCGATAAATCATAAATTCAGCATAATCCATTACTTCCTAAAAGAGGAAGAAATCGCATCTAAGAGGCAAAATTATTCACACTCAAGATTATAAAAAAAGAAATCCACCGAAACATGGAGATCACAAGTAACAATCACAGTTTCGAAAGCAAACTGAATTTAAAACAATCTCTCTTCAAACTTATTATTTATTAATATTATTTTGTCTCTCCTTGCCAACGCGTCCCCCCTCGTATGCTACCACCATTCTTAACCTGAAAGGGGGTAAAATATAGGGATGAGCAAACCACAGCTCAGTGGAGACAACTCATACTCATATAAATCAATATTTCATATACGAAAATTTAAATCACTTACAATACAATTTCTTGACGTATTAATAAGGCACCTTTCGGTCCATATTCATATCACATATACATGACAAGACATCGCGATTCATTATCCGTAACATAAGTAGGGCACCTTTATGGTCCAAACCCGTATTGCATATATTTCAATTCATATACTCCAATTAAAAATTCATAAACATGATAGTGATTCACTTATGACATATATAATCACATACGAAATAATTAACATATACAAGATAAGAAATCCCCACCTAAAACCTTGTGATAAGAATTGAATTTTACACGTCTCGGTTCGAATCTCTTGCGAAACTCTCTTTGTGCAGCGCGATGGTAAGAAAACTGTGGTGTGTAAGAATAAGAAGAAGGATCGTTTTTATGATTAAATGGCTGAAGCAAACTCTAGAAAATTAACGCGTAAGATTGGTCAAACTTTCCTTAGTAAGGAGAACAAATTTAATATTTGATTGCAGGAGAAATCTCGTTAAAGAATAGACGAGATAAGATGATTTCTTGGACAGGAAGAGATTTCTTAAATAAGGGAAGTGTATAAATTTTTGATTTCTCTTCCATTCACGCGGTTTGGCAAGCAAACATGTGTGTTGGACTACGTTTTATGTTGGTATTGGACCTCTATGAGTTGGGCCACAAAGAAAAATTATGTATAGAATTTTGAGGTGTTACATCCTACCCTTCTAATACTAATTTCGTCCTCGAAATTCAAAACAACTTACCACTTCTGCTAGAGCGTGGATACTTCCCTTGTCCCCCATTCTTCCTCAAAAATCACGGGCGATTTGTTTTGGGCACTGGTGAGCTTTATGCCCCGGCTCATGACATTTATAGCATATTCCATGTCCATACAAGCATTCGCCCCCATGATTTCTCCCACACTTAGAACAAGAGGTCTAGGAGCTTGTTGAGTATCTAATTTTGGGTTTCCTTCAACCTTGTCTTGCTCGTCATTGTCATCGCTATCGCTTTGGCCAAAGTTTTCTCTTTTTCTTTTCCCAAGGGTCTCCATTGATCGTCTCTTTTCTAGGCAGGCTTCAACCTTTTGGGCCCTCATAAATGTGTCGGCATAGCTCATATCAGGTAATGCGTACATTTTCTCTTGTATGTCCTGGTGCAGTCCATTCAGGAACTTTTTGGCTCGCTTCTCTTCAGTGTCGACCAGCTGCGGTGCTGATCGACGCAGCTGATTAAATCGCCGCTCGTACTCGATTACCATCATGTCTCCCTGCTTGAGATTGTAAAATTCATTTTCCATCTTAGCCCAGTGAACTTGAGGGTAGTAATTTGCTGTCACGATTGCCTTGAACTCATCCCAAGTGATTGCTTCTCTGTTTTCATTTGGCCTCATGGCCCAATATGCATCGGGGTCAATGGTCTGCGTCCTCAACCAGTTGGTTGGATGCACAGAGCACCCGTTGTTCATCGTTGAATTTTAAGAGGCGAAAAGTCCTCTCGAGCGATAGAATCCATTCCTCCATGTACTCAGGTCCTTCGTTACCTTTGAAAAAAAGTGGGTGGTTTGCGCGAAACTCATGCACTAATTTCATGTGAGCATCAGGGTCAGCATTTGGAGCATTCTGGGAATTTTGAACGTCCCTTCTTGGAGGCATCGTTCAATTCTAACGTAAATAACTTTAGCTTTGTTGCAAATTCCGTCCATAAAGCTAATTAATCATAGGATCTTCATGAAGTATCTTATCATTCGCTAACACATTGAGGCATATAAACATTATACTTCTATGGCATACATGTGCATATAATCAATTTAAGTACTATAGCATACATATTGGATCAAATCTCGCATCAACATTAAAATGTAAATTCTGAATTCAAAACTGATCTTGTATAATAATATAAATGATTTCATACTTCAATTGAAGTGGGCGTCGTACTCGGTGGATGCGTAGCAAGAGACTTTACTTTAATTTAAAAATTTTATTCAATTATGAAATCATATCATGTAAATAATTTAAATCATGTATATGCGGAATTTATAAAAATTTTGAACAAGTATGCAGAACCGCATACCTGCTCTGATACCATTCTGTCACACCTCAATTTTCAAAATAAAGAAATTCCCATTTTATTTCGTAAATAGAGCATTAAATAGGGTGTGATAAAAAAATACTTTAGTTATTGAATAAATAAATAAATGAGCATCCAAAGATAAAGAATTTAAACTAGGGGACAAGTCCCATAAGTTCTTGCAACTTTATTTTATGAAGAGTATTCAGCAAAAGCCTTTAAAGAAAAGGACCCCAAGTTTATTTCATAAAACCTAACACTTGCAAATTTATAAAAATGATTAATGAAAATACGACTTTAAGCAAGTAACTAATAGATAGGAATTTCACGACCATATTTTAAATGAAGACGACACATAATGCTGAACCATTGGACTATTTAAAAGTCATAAATGAAACATGGCATCTAAATTTTAAAATAAATTACAACAAAGTTAATCTCTCCCTAATCAAATAATTTGAGAAGAATTAATGGTGTTCTACTATATCTAATTTGGAAAATAAAATACTGCCACTTTATTAACTTTGAAAACATGGCTTTAACCCACACCAAGAATTAATAATTTAAAAGGTATTGATGGGTCAAACTCAAAGAACATGCATTGTGCATACTTAATTAAAATTTTGAAAAATATACAGACTACAATATATTTACACATACCTCTCAACATTCACTTGTATAACGATCTTCTATGAATGCGATAAATCAAAAATTCAGCATAATCCATTACTTCCAAAAAGAGGAAGAAATCGCATCTAAGAGGCAAAATTATTCACACTCAAGATTTTAAAAAAAGAAATCCACCAAAATATGGAGATCACATGCAACAATCACAATTTCGAAAGCAAACTGAATTTAAAACAATCTCTCTTCAAACTTATTATTTATTAATATTTATTTTGTCTCTCCTTGCCAACGCGTCCCCCCTCGTAAGCTACCGCCACACTTAACCTGAAAGGGGGTAAAATATAGGGATGAGCAAACCATAGCTCAGTGGAGACAACTCATACTCATATAAATCAATATTTCATATACGAAAATTTAAATCACTTATAATACAATTTCTTGACGTATTAATAAGGCACCTGTCGGTCCATATCCATATCACATATACATGACAAGACATCGCGATTTATTATCCGTAATATAGGTAGGGCACCTTTATGGTCCAAACCCGTATTGCATATATTTCAATTCATATACTCCAATTAAAAATTCATAAACATGATAGTAATTCACTTATGACATATATAATCACATACGAAATAATTAACATATACAAGATAAGAAATCCCCACCTAAAACCTTGTGACAAGAATTGAATTTTACACGTCTCGGTTCGAATCTCTTGCGAAACTCTCTTTGTGCAGCCGCGATGATAAGAAAATTGTGGTGTGTAAGAATGAGAAGAAGGATCGTTTTTATGATTGCATGGCTGAAGCAAAGTCCAGAAAATTAACGCGTAAGATTGGTCAAACTTTCCTTAATAAGGAGAACAAATTTAATATTTGATTGCAGGAAGATATCTTTTAAAGAATAGACGAGATATGATGATTTTTTGGACAGGAAGAGATTTCTAAAATAAGTGAAGTGTATAAAATTCTGATTTCTCTTCCATTCATGCAGTTTGGCAAGCAAACATGTGGGTTGGACTACGTTTTATGTTTGTATTGGGCCTCTATGAGTTGGGCCACAAAGAAAAATCACGTATAGAATTTTGAGGTGTTACATCCTATCCTTCTAATAAAAATTTCGTCCTCGAAATTCTAAACAACTTACCACTTCTGCTGGAGCGTGGATACTTCGCTTGTCCCCCATCTCTTCCTCCAAAATCACGGGCGATTCGTTTTGGGCACTGGTGAGCTTTATGCCCCGGCTCACGACATTTATAGCATATTCCCTGTCCATAAAGGCATTCGCCCCCATGGTTTCTCCCACACTTAGAACAAGAGGGTCTAGGAGCTTGTTGAGTATCTAAGTTTGGGTTTCCTTCAACCTCGTCTTGCTCGTCATTGTCATCGTTATCGCTTTGGCCAAAGTTTTCTCTTTCTCTTTTCCCAAGGGTCTCCATTGATTGTCCCTTTTCTAGGCAGGCTTCAACCTTTTGGGACTTCATAAATGTATCGGCGTAGCTCATATCAGGTAATGCGGACATTTTCTCTTGTATGTCCTGGTGCAGTCCATTCAGGAGCTTTTTGGCTCGCTTCTCTTCAGTGTCGACCAGCTGCGGTGCTGATCGACGCAGCTGATTAAATCGCCGTTCGTACTCGATTACCATCATGTCTCCCTACTTGAGATTGTAAAATTCTTTTTCCATCTTAGCCCAGTGAACTTGTGGGTAGTAATTTGCTGTCACGATTGCCTTGAACTCATCCCAAGTGATTGCTTCTCTGTTTTCATTTGGCCTCATGGCCCAATATGCGTCCCGCCAATGGTCTGTGTCCTCAACCAATTGGTTGGATGCGCAGAGCACCCGTTTTTCATCGTTGCATTTTAAGAGGCGGAAAGTCCTCTCGAGCGATCGAATCCATTCCTCCATGTACTCAGGTCCTTCGTTACCTTTGATAAAAAGTGGGTGGTTTGCGCGAAGCTCATGCACTAATTTTATGTGAGCATTAGGGTCAGCATTTGGAGCATTCTGGGGATTTTGAACGTCCCTTCTTGGAGGCATCCTTCAATTCCAACGTAAATAACTTTAGCTTTATTGCTAATGTCGTCCATAAAGCTAATTAATCATAGTATCTTCATGAAGTATCTTATCATTTGCTAACACATTGAGGCATATAAACAATTATACTTCTATGGCATACATGTGCATATAATCAATTTAAGTACTATAGCATACATATTGGATCAAATCTCGCATCAATATGAAATTGTAAATTCTGAATTCAAAACTGATCTTGTATAATAATATAAATGCTTTCATACCTCATTTGAAGCGGGCGTCGTACTCGGTGGATGTGTAGCAAGAGACTTTACTTTCATTTAAAAAATTTATTCAATTATGAAATCATATCATGTAAATAATTTAAATCATGTATATGCGAAATTTAATAAAAATTTTGAACAAGTATGCAGAACTGCATACCTACTCTGATACCATGCTGTCACACCCCAATTTTCAAAATAAAGAAATTCCCATTTTATTTCGTAAATAGAGCATTAAATAGGGCGTGATAAAAAAATGCTTTAGCTATTGAATAAATAATTAAAATGAGCATCCAAAGATAAAGGATTTAAACTAGGGGACAAGTCCCATAAGTTCTTGCAACTTTATTTTAAGATGAGTATTTAGCAAAAGCCTTTAAAGAAAAGGACCCCAAGTTTATTTCATAAAACCTAACACTTGCAAATTTATAAAAACGATTAATGAAAATACGACTTTAAGCAAGTAATTAATAGATAGGAATTTCACAACCATATTTTAAATAAAGACGACACATAATGCTGAACCATTGGACTTTTTAAAAGTCATAAACGAAACTTGGCATCTAAATTTTATTTTATAATAAATTACAACAAAGTTAATCTCTCCCTAATCAAATAATTTGAGAAGAATTAATGGAGTTCTACTATCTCTAATTTGGAAAATAAAATACTGCCACTTTATTATCTTTGAAAACATGGCTTTAACCCACACCAAGAATTAATAATTTAAAAGGTATTGATGGGTCAAACTCAAAGAACATGCATTGTGCATACTTAATTAAAAATTGGAAATATATACAGACTACAATATATTTACACATACCTCTCAACATTCACTTGTATAACGATCATCTATGAATGCGATAAATCAAAATTCAGCATAATCCATTACTTCCTAAAAGAGGAAGAAATCGCATCTAAGAGGCAAAATTATTCACACTCAAGATTTTAAAAAAAGAAATCCACCGAAAAATGGAGATCACAAACAACAATCACAGTTTCGAAAGCAAACTGAATTTAAAACAATCTCTCTTCACACTTATTATTTATTAATATTTATTTTATCTCTCCTTGCCAACGCGTCCCCCCTCGTACGCTACCGCCACACTTAACCTGAAAGGGGATAAATATAGGGATGAGCAAACCACCGCTCAGTGGAGACAACTCATACTCATATAAATCAATATTTCATATACGAAAATTTAAATCACTTACAATACTATGTCCTGATATATTAATGAGGCACCTTTCGCTCCATATCCATATCACATATACATGACAAGACATCGCGATTCATTATTCGTAATATTGGTAGGACACCTTTATGGTCCAAACCCGTATTGCATATATTTCAATTCACATACTCCAATTAAAAATTCATAAACATGATAGTAATTCACTTATGACATAAATAATCACATACGAAATAATTAACATATACAAGATAAGAAATCCCCACCTAAAACCTTGCGACAAGAATTGAATTTTACATGTCTCGGTTCGAATCTCTTGCGAAATTCTCTTTGTGCAGCCACGATGATAAGAAAATTGTGGTGTGTAAGAATGAGAAGAAGGATCATTTTTATGATTGAATGGCTGAAACAAACTCCAGAAAATTAACGCGTAAGATTGGTCAAACTTTCCTTAGTAAGGAGAACAAATTTAATTTTTGATTGCAGGGAGATATCTCTTTAAAGAATAGACGAGATATGATGATTTCTTGGACATGAAGAGATTTCTTAAATAAAGGAAGTGTATAAAATTTTGATTTTTCTTCCATTCACGCGGTTTGGCAAGCATACATGTGGGTTGGACTACGTTTTATGTTTGTATTGGGCCTCTATGAGTTGGGCCACAAAGAAAAATCACGTATAGAATTTTGAGGTGTTACAGAATCGAAGGAGGAAGTGGGAGGAACAAGTTAGGTTTGATGAAGAAGTTAATCCATCTCAGAGGAGATCTGGGGTTGAGAATCAGATTAGCAAGTGGTAGTGAGTTTGAGAAGGTGGTTGTGGATGCTTGGGAAGTAGAGTTGAGAAACAAGGCGCGACTTGAGAAGCTTGAAATAGTTTTTGAAGACGAGATGGACGATGAAAGGGAGTTATCGTGGTCGTGCAGGTGGATGGACTTAGTTGAAGCCCTGGAGCCCCATCCACAGCTGCAAAGGCTGGTCTTTTACGAGTACAAGGGCATCACATTTCCACGGGGTGGATGGTCTCACCTCTCAGCCAGCTAAGAGAGTTCAGACTCATTGATTGCGATCGCCTAACATCTTTGCCCTGCCTTGGAATGCTGCCCTGCCTGGAAGAGATTTACATGTCTAACATGGGCAGGTTGCAGTTTGTGGGTCGAGAAGGATAACAAATAATACTCATGCTGCAAGCTGCATTGCCTTCCCGAAGTTGAAGAAACTTGCATTCTCCAAGTTTGTGGAGTGGAAGGAATGGGAGGACACAATGGCAGAAGAAGAAGAGTGTGCAGCTTCCTCTGTTATGCCCTGTCTTAAAAAGTTGAACGTCGAATTCTGCTACGCCCTCACCGCACTGCCACACCGTCTGCTACGTAGGGCATCTTCGCTTGAAGTTTTCAGAATTCTTGACTCGGAAGGGCTACGACGTTATGGGAACAAGGATGATTCCGATGCTAAATTGTTATTGCAAAATAATCCTCACCTTCGCCTGAGTTATTATCTCTAGAAATATTTGGTTCATAAACTTAATAGGTGTTAAGTCTTATGCAGCTTCCAATTTGTTACTCATTTGCTTTGATCTCCTCTTATCTTTGTTTTGTATTATTCTTCCAACATTTATGCATGTGCGATGTTGGCAGCACTTGTTTTTTTCTGGTCACATTAAATTAGATTTTTTTTCATTACTAGCTGCTGAGCACTGCTGCTGCAATGCCACCTATTGCAATTAATTTTTTTTAATTGTTGATTATGAGTAGAAGGAAAATTATATCTTAAAGAATCTTCATAAACTAAACCAGAATGATATCATGAATGAAATTATATTTATATCTAAGAATTAATTAATTATTATAAGGATGGGTCTCTTGTATATCCGGGTGCACAAGATGTATAAGAATATAATATTTTATTCTAAAAGATATATACTTTAATTAATATGAGTATAATTTTTTTCATTGAAAAGAATGAGTGAAATGTGAGTAATATAAATATTTGATTAAAAAAATCAAGTATTTTTCTTAGAAAATCAATGATGTTAGTTTTTATAATAAATGGTACAATCGAAATGTGTGAGATTCTGGGGGTATAGTATCTCCAAAAACATCCAAGTTTTAGCCCTAATATAAACATTAGAAGTAAAGTACAGTGAAATTACAATTAAATTTAAAGATTATCTTATCCTAAAAAAATAAGGGGTTAGTGAAAAATGTCGCTTCATTTTGAAGAAATATCATCCATTATAATTTTTCGAAAAACTGTCATTTTTCTTTTAAAAATTTGAACATAATTATCACTTATTTTCAACCCCTCCGTGACTATGCCCCCAACCTCACCCACAATTTCATGAAACATCTCATGCAACTATACTGACAAATACACTTGCAACTTTGGTCATGACTCCCTGTACAAATTTTTATGCAACTACACTTGCAACTTTGGTCATGACTCCCTGTACAAATTTTTATGCAACGCTTTGTGCCATTATGTCTGCGACTCCATGCACAATTGTGTGCATGCCATAGCTACACGTGACTATATATGCGACCGTACATGTTTTTTTACTAAATATGTACGACATTGTATGCAACTACATGTGCGACTCTACATGCAGCTACATATTAATTATTATATAACGAAGATAAGTAAAAAGGTCAAAAGGGACATTTTTCGAAATAAAATAAAGTTATAATGGGCTGTAATTTTCAAAATCAACTATCAAATTGAGTATTTTTCACAATTCCTCAGAAATAATAAAATTAGTAAAGAGTTAATTTTCTAAGTAGGTTTGGATTTCTTGTACCATCAAGTGAGAGACAAAATATATACTATCTTAAACGAAAAATGTCAATCTTTTAAAAAGAAAAATATCAATTCTAAAATATAAAAAATTAGAGAATAAATAAATAAAATTAGGAGAAAATGAGAAATTGAGTACGCCACTTTCGGCCCAATTCTACGGCACTTAACTTTATTAACCCAATTAAAGTAGACCTCCTACATACCATTTATTTGGATTTCAGCCCATTTGGATCAAAATACAACCCACAATTTCCATATACGATTTTATGTTCCAATTCCAATTTAATTTAGACAATTTGGAGCCAAATTTTAATCATATAGTTATGTCAAACGCCTAATTAAACTAGAAGTATACGGAGATAAAGTCATGAACAGCGGTGGCTCTGGGGGGCGAAGAGAGGCGATCCTCCTAGGCACATAAAATATAAGGGTAACAATAATAATAATAATAATAATAATAATAATAATAATAATAGGTATAATTATATTTTAATAAAATATATAATTATATTAAGTTATTAAATTTTTAATAAAATCTTGCCCATCAATTTATTGGACTTAGGAGGGACCTATATTTAGATATTAACAAAAGATAAAAACTTGAGACTCAAAATAAATGCATTTATTGCGGAAGGAAGTTTTCTAAATTATTAAAAACTTACTTGAGTTTATGTGTGTTTGATAGAAGTAATAAATTTATAATTAAGATGAACTTTTGTGGTTAGTAATTGATGTGATTTTTATTTTTTTTAGTTGTGCATTTTATTGTGTAACATACGAAAACGAAAAGTGTGAAATTTATGATGGGAATATTTTTGTGTACATCTCCACAATTGCATGTCATTAATTTAGCATGCGGATTATCTAAAGTTGATATTTTTTAAGGATATAAATTTTATTTATATCTACTACTTAATGAATTTAACAATTTGCTACATTGAATATAACATTAAAATATAATTTAAAATGGGATAGATTGTTGTTCAAGTAATTGCAATGCAAGGTGGAAAATGGGATAGATTGTTGTTAAAGTAACTGCAATGCAAGGTGGCACAGGGACGTGGCTAAATGAGATTGAGTTTCTCCAACTTCCTAACTCTTTGGCGGTGGAACGCATCCACGTGCCTCCCTCTGCTCAACCTATAAACTCCATTATATAATTTCTTCATCAATCACTTATCTCTCTACTAAAATCATTTTCAATTTTGCAAATTTCACTCAGACATGTCTAACACTCAAGGACAAGTAATTCGCTGCAAAGGTGATTTCTTCTTCACAATCTTCTTTCTAGCTTAATTAATTGTCTCTGTACATTAAAATGGATTTTATCGCTGATTTGATGATCTGGTTGAGAATTTCATTTTACTATTTTATTTTTGTGGGTCTTTCGAATTTTCATTCTGGCTAATATGATTTCGTTTTATATGCTTTTTGTTCTGATTTGTTAAGCATTCAAATTGCATGGAATCACACTCTGTAAACCTTCATTCACCACCAGAAAATTAATCTGGATATCAATTATTCTAAATTAATTTTTTATTTGCATTATGTGCTAGTTTTGGGGGTTTTCATCTTTTAGTAGCTCTGATCATTTACCAATTATTTTTGGATATATATTGCAATTATCAAGGTTGTTGATCATGGTTTGTTTGAGTGACCTGATTAAATATTAAATAATACTTAAATAATACTTTCTCTGTGAGCTTAAACTTTTAGTGGAGGTGGTCATTTGACATGATTCACTTATATAAGAAAATGTCCATAATTGTTGCAAATTAATTCTGCAGCTGCCGTGGCTTGGGAAGCCGGAAAGCCGTTGGTGATTGAAGAAGTGGAGGTGGCGCCGCCGCAGAAAATGGAAGTTCGTTTGAAGATTCTCTACACCTCCCTTTGCCACACTGATGTTTACTTCTGGGAGGCTAAGGTAGATAGACATGATCTATAATGTTTTTGAGACTAACATGGGATGTTCGATTCATGGAAGTTCTTATCAATGTCTCTGTTCTTGCAGGGGCAAACACCTCTGTTTCCTCGCATCTTTGGCCATGAAGCCGGAGGGTATGGTTATGTTGTGTCCAAATTACTATTACTATGCATTAGTTGATATTTTTGATGAGCATTAGAATATATATCCTTAATTATAATCATGCTAGTAGGAATATTGCTGATTAGTTTTTTGGCCTATTTGGGTTCGTTTCTTGAATATAGAATTGTAGAGAGCATTGGTGAAGGTGTGACAGAACTCGCCCCCGGTGACCATGTTCTTCCTGTTTTCACAGGGGAGTGCAAGGAATGTCGCCACTGCAAATCGGCGGAGAGCAACATGTGTGACCTTCTCCGGATAAACACGGACCGGGGTGTCATGATCGGAGATGGCAAAACCCGTTTCTCCAAGGATGGGAAACCGATCCACCATTTTGTTGGAACTTCGACCTTTAGTGAATACACTGTAGTTCATGTTGGTTGTGTGGCCAAGATCAATCCATCAGCTCCGCTTGATAAAGTTTGTGTTCTCAGCTGTGGGATATCAACAGGTTGGAATACCCTTACCCAAACTATGTAATGTAATAGTAAATTTTGATTATGGACTTTTCCATTATGATGAAGTTGGAATACCCTTACCAAAACTATATAATGTAGTAGTAAATTTGGATTATAGACTTTCCATTATGTTGAAGTAGTTGTTAGGGATGCTTTGTAAGGGTATGGAGGGAGGTGTAATGGGAAATAAAGGGTATTAATTCTCATACTTTATGCTTGGTATGAGATAATGAGAACCTAAATTTCTACGGCACCCTCTTCAGTCAACTTCACTTCTATAACCATTACCCTTCCTCATAATGATTCTCATTACCATTACCAATCTGGAATTTGAACTACCATTCTTGAATTTGAACCAAGTGGCTCCTTTGTATGTTTTGATTGAATGTTTGTTGATTTGAAATCGTTTTGGGGTTGTGATGAAGGGCTCGGAGCAACTTTGAATGTTGCGAAACCAACAAAGGGTTCAACGGTTGCTATATTCGGAATGGGGGCTGTTGGCCTTGCTGTGAGTACTCATAATTGTCTTGTCTTTTTAACGTTTGGAAACATGCAATTTAAAACTGGTGCTTTGTCTCTTTTCAGGCTGCTGAAGGGGCTCGAATTGCTGGGGCGTCGAGAATTATTGGTGTCGATTTGAACCCAAGCCGTTTCGATCTAGGTTATAATTTAAATGTGTATTTTATAATAGATGCTGTTGGATTTAGTGACTAATTACTAGCTTTTGCTTTCAACAGCAAAGAAATTTGGTGTCACTGAGTTTGTGAATCCGAAGGATCACGATAAGCCTGTTCAGGAGGTAAGTCGATCCGCTATATATCAAATGAATGTTTTATCATCATTAAACAATTTCTTGGTGTGTTTATTTGATATAGAACATGTGTTGCTTATTTACATGTAAATGTTGTATGATTAGGTGATAGCTGGAATGACTGATGGAGGAGTAGACCGTAGTGTGGAGTGCACTGGAAACGTCAACGCAATGATATCTGCATTTGAATGTGTTCACGACGTATGTACACCGGGTGCATTGTCCACCCTTGATTTCACACTCCGGTGTGATCCACCCTTACCTCATTTGTTCTTAACATATAGTACTATTTGCTCAACTTGCATTATTGGGTTGGTTATAGGGTTGGGGGGTTGCTGTGCTGGTTGGGGTTCCGAACAAAGATGATGCTTTCAAAACTCATCCAGTGAATTTGTTGAACGAGAGGACTCTGAAAGGAACATTCTTCGGCAATTATAAGCCGCGGAGCGACATCCCAGTAGTCGTACAGAAGTACATGAACAAGGTACGTATTTGTGATGATGAACAATGGTACGAGGTTGTAATGCTCGGTTCTTATGCCGTTGGTTGGTTGATACGTAGGAGATGGATCTGGAGCTGGAGAAATTTATCACGCACAGAATCCCGTTCTCGGAGATCAACAAGGCCTTCGATTACATGTTGCGAGGGGAATCTATCCGTTGCATCATCACCATGGATCATTAACGTCACTCGCTTTCCACCCTCATATCCTTCCCCACTCCACTAAACTATAAGTAACATGTTATTGTTTTATGAAACTAGACTATATATGTAGCTCTATTTCCTACTCAGTATTGGAATTATTACCCTTTAAAAATTATGTTGAAGTTTCTGTTATATTACAGGCACAATTATTTGTCTTGGATAAAGTGACAGATAAGTATCAGATATTACTCTCCCGTCCCATAATATCCTTCACGTTTACTATTTCATGTTGTTTAAAAAAAGTTGTTTTTTTGACCAATTTTATTGACTTTTAAGGGTATTATAGTATTTTTAGGTAATAAATAAAGTGTAAAGTAATGTTATGAGTGTGAAATATGTGTGACAAATTTGAAATTAAAGTAACTTTTGAGATTGTTGGATAAAGTGATATTTCTTTTTTTTTGGGTGTGAAAGTTATAGTGGGACAAACAAATGAGGAAAATGTGAAAGAATGAGGAAAGTGTGAAAGCTGTTATGGGACGGAGGGAGTCTTAAAAAGAAAGAAAAATTGGACTACAGAGTACGTAGGATAAAAAAATAATGTGAAAAAATAAAATCGAGATTGGATTGTTGTCACTTACTTACGTCAAAAACCAATGGAATAAGTTGGAAAATAGTACCAATTTACATTTGGGCAAATCTGAAGAATTCTGTAAACAGAAGTCTTGAGTGAGCCTGGAATACTTGATCAGCAAGTGAAAGGTCAGACCAGTGTGCAACAATAAATATGAGAGACATGGATGTAACATTGATGTTTGTATAAAGAGACCATGTTCCATTTGTTTTGAAATTTCCATGGAATTGGATTGCTTTCTTTGATGAACAGAGTGACAACATGATCTTATTAAAGTGACAGATATCAATATCATGGTAATACTTAATATTCTGGATGTCTAGTTACATTCTGATGTTACATCTTTGTTATACACGTTAATTGAGGTGAGTGATACACATGCGAAAGAAATTAAAATCTCAATTTTTAAAAAAATATTTTCCTTTAAAGGTATAGATTTTATTATGTTTTTTTTTCATTCATTCAACCATTTGCAAATATCAAAGTGTTTCTATACCGGAGATCTGTCATCTTAAGATGTTACAGGAGATCTAACCAAATCCTCCACAATTTAGTTGTAAATTCATGAAACCAAATTCAATACAGTACTTCTTAAATTAAATTATATCCTTCCATTAATTTGATTGTCTCATAAAATTCTTTACAGTGGAGGAAATAACATATCAATTTAGTAATAATTACTCTCATTTACTATCCTAAAAATTGCATTTTACACTAAAAATCAATAAAACAACTTATTAAAACAATGTTAGAACATTGAATATGAACGTCTAGTAGATTAGGAGGTAGCGATGCTGATTTAATGTTAATTATTATATTAATTATATAATCTAATATTAACAG
The DNA here is from genome assembly GCA_023678885.1 of Pogostemon cablin. Lineage (NCBI taxonomy): Eukaryota > Viridiplantae > Streptophyta > Magnoliopsida > Lamiales > Lamiaceae > Pogostemon > Pogostemon cablin. The sequence goes on from CM042990.1 coordinate 18,603,276, forward strand.
TAATATGATTTGTGTTCATTTGGTTAAGAATTTTATCTTTTAGGACAATCACTTATCGCGTAGTAATTTAGGACACTGTATATTTTTTTAATTGACGGATGAAATATTAATTACGCCAAGCTAGTAAATTTAGAACATTAAATTTTGAGTTTTGAGTAGGTTAGAAAATATAATATTTAATGTATAGTGGGTACATGTATTAATGTTGTATATGAGACCTGTATGAAATAAATAATTATTTTGTGTGACTCCACTTGACAAAAAAGGAAATGTGAACTTTAATTTAAAGACAAATTAAAATGGAAACGAAAAACCTTATAACGGTATAGAGCATGGAGGGAGTAATTTATACCCAATCGTCCCATTTCATTCTTTATATTCGGCAATTCACTACACATTAATATACTATTTCTTAATTAGAATGTAAAAATTCAAATGAGATTGAAAGAGATTCTCATACATAATTTATAATGAGAACGACTTTGATGCAACTGGTCCTACCAAATATTGGTAGAACCGTATCTCACATCTGCATATATGATTTAAAATGGGTAAACGGGCCTCTCTCAAGAAAATGTCCAAATTAAATCGCCGGCTGCCATCTCCGCCATCCTTTCGGTCGCCGCTCCTATTCCTACTCCTTCCCCTCTCTCTGCCACGAGCATCCTCGGACAGGTACCAATCGCGCATCCCTACACAACGGAGCTGATCTCGGCAGGGTTGATGGCAAAAACGATTTCTGATGGCTGGATGAGATAACCTGGCGGCAAATGTAGAATGGCGATTTGTTATGCATCTTCTCCGGAGGCAGAGGACCAAATCTGCCATGGCAAGACGTCCCAATTTTTGGCAACAGATCTACAATGTCGGCATTTTCAACAGAAGAGGAAAGAAGAGGGGCAGTGTTTACTCGTCGTGCTAGTGGAGGAATTGGTGATGGTGCTGGTGGCGGTATAGAGGGTGGAGCTGGTAGAGCAATTGGTGGTGGAGTTGGAAGTGGTATTTGGTGGTAATTAGAGATTTAATCTAATTTTGTTGTTACGTTAGGTGCTCAAAGTCCTGTGAAGGCTGACAAATTGAAGCAACCCCTTCCTCTAAGTGTGCTAGCCCACTGAGGTGGGATTCCCATACTTGTCTGTAGCAATAAAATGTATTGTTTGGGTTCTTTTGGGAATTTTGTTATGAATGGATAGATATATGATTGAATGATGCATATAAATTGAAGGAACTAGTTCTAATCGACCCCAAAAGAGCAGAGTTGTTTATTGCGTTGACTGTTTTGCAATTTTTGTGGTATTAAATGCCTTTTATGATTTTCTGCCGTGTTTATGTATCAAATTAGAGTTAGGCAGATGGTAGAGTTTGATAAAGATTTTGAGGTTGAGAGGATGCAACTGTTATGGATACTTGGCTTCATTTTTAGAGATTAGAATGTCAAGTTAAAAAGTTAACTAAATTAATTTTAAGGAATAATTAATCAACTTACAAATTGAATACAATTTAATTATTCGTATCACTTTATTTTCAAAAAATTAAAGTCTCAAATTAAATAGTAACTCAATTCATTATAAAAAGTAATTCAATTAATAAAAAAAAAGTAACCTAATAGATATTGATAAAATATTAACAATATGTATATATATATTTCACAATACATCACTTCATTTACAAAATATATTTTCCAAAATTTAGAGTTTCAAATCAAAAAGTAACTCAATTAATAGAAAAGAATTACCTAAAAATGTTGATCAAATATAACTATATATATTTCACAATACATTACTTCATTTTTAGAAAACTAGTATAAATTAAATAATAACTTAATTTGTAATTACTTCATTTTTAAAAAATTAGTCTAAAATTAAATAATAATCTAATTTATTATAAAGAATAGTCCAATTAATAGATAAGAATGATCTAAAGATATTGATTTAAATTAAATAGTAATCCTAGTAATTTTAAGAGTAATCCAATTAATCTCAAAAATCAATTAATGCCTTATTCTAAGGACTTCACCTATGGTTTGCCCCCACTACCGCCCTGACACTGCCATCGGTGGCGCCGCCCACCTCCACTCCTCTCCATCGCCGGCAACATCGTACGCCACTCCATCCCCCAGAGTCATGTTCTCACCCGACCCATCGAAGTTATCTCCGCCTAGTCACCATTGTCAACCCTATCGCAGTCCGATTCCGATTGCAAGTTTTGCAAGGCGATTGATTTTTCTGACTGTCGTGAATTTGGCAGAATGCACAAGACAAGACTCATTACAAATAGAAGAAAAAAAAAACGAAAAACACGAGAGGATTTACGTGGTTCGGAGATGAAACTCCTATGTCCACGGGAGAGAGATCTTATTGCTACATTGATAGGTGAGGTGATTACATTTGAATAAAGCTGTGAATACAACTTTATATACGCAAACTAATGAAATAGAAAGTTACAGGACCAACTTGCTGAAGCATCTTTGAGCCTTCGGTTGGAGTATCAAACGGTTACCAAACTGACTGAAACCACTTCCAACTAACAGCCAATGTGTCAAGCTTTCCAGTAATATGCTCAACCGCTCCTAACTAATCCGTTTAGCCACCAAACAAACTCCTCAAACTTCCCTGCTCACCTCATGCACCGGTTGCACCATTTGCTGTCATCTTGATTATAAAACCCACTGATACATTTCTGAATTCTTCCATGCATCATATCCATATGTAATCTAAGATATATGCAAACTTAACTATGATTGAATAAGGTTTATTCTTCACAAATCTCCACCTTAAACCTTAATCAAACCATAGCAACTCTCCCTCCATTACACTACTCCACCTTGAGTAGCACCTCTTAATCATTGCTCCAACTTGAGCAATACCTTTTACCATTGCTCAACCATGAGCAACACCTGCAACATATAAATGTTGACTTACCGCCAAGCCACACCAAGTTCGAACCATTTTCCTAATGAAAGTGCCATTACTTTGAAGTCGATTCTAACTCACTAGGATTACCCGATGCATCTCCTACTTGCTCGTTGTTACCGCGCTGCTCTTAAACGCCAACGAGTCCAAGTACCACATCTCCTAGCTACCCCGTTATATCGCTACTTCCCCCGAACACCATTCACTTACCGGAAAATCCTTTTCTTACAAACTTGTTCATGAGCTGACCTTATCTTTGTGTGAAAATCAAGCTACTGCATGATCATTTCACATCCATGGTAACCCATGTCCTTATAATCTGACTCCACCTTCAGGGGAGTCCCATGCCATTGTTGCATCACTTAAACAATGCTAGCACTTCCATGAAAAATTTTCATGTTTCTTGCTTGCTATTGCCACATTGTACTGATCAAGTTCTTTGAACTGTAGTGAACCCTCAAGCCATTTCTGACTCCACCATCTTCACAGATAACCTACTGCTCATCAATGGAAATTGTCCTTCACCTATGAACAATCCTGTTTCTTCTGTGTGAAAACCTTGGCCACAGAATTAATTCAAATTCTCCTTGCTGGAAGAGATTCTTGCAACCACGACGTGCCGTAATCGAGATCGTCGGCTGCCTACTAGATTGTCATTACTGAGTATTGAAACTAAAATAGCCATTCCAGTATACCATTTCTTACTGGCCAGCCGCTTCAGACGATCACCATCTCCACCGGAGACCCACTACTCATCACCGAAAACTGCTGTCCTGCGCCTGCCGGAAATCGTCTCCAGATGCTAGCTTCATCATCCATCGCCGAAGAGAAGATGTCTTCCTTCGCCGTTGCTGAATTTTCCCAGCCAACAGAGCCGCTGGACCACTGGAATTCTAATTCCATCTTACCAAGAACCTTTTCTTGGAACTTCCTCCACCGATTTCTTGATCTCCACCGCTTCCCGTTTTTTCACCGCTAGGAGATCACCGCGGTGTTGGTAATCACCACCTCTTATACTTCTGATCCTCCTCCGAACTGCCATCCGAAGAGTGCTTCCATCTCCCTCTGAACCGCCGTCCAAAAAACGACCTATCATCGGAGGTCCGAGTCTGCCGGATTATCAGAGCTCTCCGATTCTCCCAGCTTTGAAACCCTGCACCAAAGGATCACTTCTTCTCCCTCTCCCTGATCTGATTTCTTCCCTCTCGCTGATCTGCAAGAATCACATGCTTTCTTGCATCTCACTATTCTTCTTCATCTTCATATCGCGATCAGATTTCATCCACTGAAATCGCTTTCAAACTTCATGGAAACACCATATTGATCTTCAATCTCCATCTTCTTCCTTGGCCTGCCCTTCTTCCCACAGACGGCGCCAATTGTCGTGAATTTGGCAGAATGCACAAGACAAAACTCATTACGAATAGAAGAAAAAAAAACGAAAAACACGAGAGGATTTACGTGGTTCGGAGATGAAACTCCTACGTCCACGGGAGAGAGATCTTATTGCTACATTGATAGGTGAGGTGATTACATTTGAATAAAGCTGTGAATACAACTTTATATACACAAACTAATGAAATAGAAAGTTACAGGACCAACTTGCTGAAGCATCTTTGAGCCTTCGGTTGGAGTATCAAACGGTTACCAAACTGACTGAAACCACTTCTAACTAACAGCCAATGTGTCAAGCTTTCCAGTAATATGCTCAACCGCTCCTAACTAATCCGTTTAGCCACCAAACAAACTCCTCAAACTTCCCTGCTCACCTCATGCACCGGTTGCACCATTTGCTGTCATCTTGATTATAAAACCCACTGATACATTTCTGAATTCTTCCATGCATCATATCCATATGTAATCTAAGATATATGCAAACTTAACTATGATTGAATAAGGTTTATTCTTCACACTGACGTATATGTACGACATACACTGTAGAATCGCCTGTAGCTTTGCTTTTGATCCACGTCGATTAACATCTTCCCAAGCCTTACCTTATGGTTGCTGATGAACATCGCCGCCAACAACGGCATGATGGCGGCAGCTTCTTCTTTTCCAAAATATACCTATTGGCACACAACATAATAACCATTATAAATATTTTTTTGTGCTTGAATCGACGAATTAACGGAGAAGAACTGTGAATTTAGAAAGTAGAATTTGAAGAGAAGTGAAAATTGGCAGTTGATATGGAGAATGGGGGTGGAACTGGATATACAGGTTATTGGTTATTGTGCAAGAAGTAAAACCTCCACTGGCATGCGTGAAGGAGATGGTTGACAGCTGACAGAAGGAGATGTGGCCTCTATCTAAAGCACTATGCGCCATTTTTCAAAGTCTTGGTAACCCCATCAAAACCTTTTTTCATTTTCAAAGCTTTTCACATTACCAATTAACCCCAATCATATAATCTCATTTTTCTAACAACTATTATTTTTAAAACTTTAAATTAGATACAAACATTAGTTCAGTGTTTGATTGTCATTTTGATTAATTTATGTGTTGAAATTGCAATAAAATTTATCTTTAGAAGGAATGGAGTGATTTTAAATAAAGTAACACTTATGATAAATAAGAGTAATCCTATTAATATTAGAGTGGTCTAATTAATTGCAAAGAAATCTAATTATTTTTATAGAGTAATCTATTAATTTACAAAATACATACAATTTAGTTCTTAAATATACAAGACTTTATTTTCAAAAATTCCCAAATTAAAGAGTAATCCAACTAATACCAAAGAGTAATCCAATTTATTTTATAGAGTAATTTAATTATTTCTACAAAATATTCTATCAATTTACAGATATATATACAAATTAATTTTTCAGATTAATCCAATTATTTCTACAAAATAATCAATAAATTTACTGATTGCATATTTCATTTTCAGTAAATCAATCTCAATTTAAAAAGTAATCTTATTCGTTATAAAGAGAAATCTTATTCATCATAAAGAATAAACCAATTAATAAAAAAAGTAATTTTATTAACAAAACATGGGTAACCTTATATATTATAAAGAGTAAACTTATTTATTATATAAAGTAAAAAGTAACCTTATTAGCAAAACATGAGTAACCTTATACATTATAAAGAGTAATATAATTAATAAAAAAAAGTAATCTTGTTAACAAAACATGGCATAAACAAAGGGTATTTCAAAAACTTCTTTGGAGTAACTCAAATTATTATAAAGAATAACACAATATATAAAAAAGTATAACCTGAGACTAAACAAATAAATATAATTAATAAAATAACAAAAGTTTGTTCAACTCCTCGTCATTTCTCACAGCCAGCTGAATGTGTGAGCACTATTCTTGTTTTCTTCTTGTCTCTTGCTGCATTTCCACCCAGTTACAACACTTGAAATTACCACTACATCAAACTCTAAAATTTGGAAATTTCTAAAAATTGGATGGCGATAAATTTTGCAATCAAGATAAGCGTACTAAATTCAATATCACAAATTTTGCGAGAACAAAATTTCAATTTGGAACTCGACTATATAGAAAATCAAAATTTTAACTACAGTCCATTTTAAATCAAATTTTAAAATAACAGAACCCTAGATTCATAAACAACTGATTGAGGTGTGCATTTTGTGATTGGATGGAAAGGTTTCTACACGATAGACATACATCCATATAAGTTGAAGAACTGTCAAGCTGAGCAGGATCATCATCAACACATCTTCTTCACTTATTAGTTAGAAACAAGCTTAAGAATTAGGGTTTTTCAAGTGTGTTTGTATCTTGTAATCATCATCTTCATCATTTAGTGAATTCTTCTCTCAAGAAGTGGATGTAGGCTTATGCCGAACCACTATACATCTTTGTGTTGATCTCTTTCATTTCATTATTCATTTTGTTAATCAATTCGTGTTTGAAACGTGAGGGATAAAACATACAAGTGAGTGCAAGTTCTTGAGTGTTCTTCATCAAGCATTTAAGTTTCACAAGATTAACTAGAGTCCATTTTAAATCAAATTTTAAAATAACAGAACCCTAGATTCATAAACAAAACACTAAGGAGAACGCGATGCCTACCTCCGCAACTAGGTTTTCAAAGATGGCGGCAAGGTGCACTGGAGCTCTGCACCAACGCGCTCGGCGAATTTTTCGGCCTTCAAGGAAAACGATACGACCAACAGGAAATTGAAGCCCGATTTTGAAGATTCTGGATTGGGCTTTCTTAGCAGCACTGACCCTAATCACATTATCTTTATATGGGTGCAAAATTGATTCAGGGGAAGAAAGAAAGATTAGTTGTTCAGGACTTAAATCTCTGAGTTTTGAGTATGTTAGCACATACTTTATGGGATATAGTTTCCAGCTGCCCCTTCATTGAGAACCTTTTAATATTGCCATGGTGTGGAGGGCCCCCTCTGGGATCAGTTTTTAGTGGTCAAGTGAATCTGTACCAGTTGTATAAGCTCAAGTCTTTGGTCTTGTATCCTTAATTATTGTGGTGAGTACAAAGGGATAGACATTTCCAGCCATTCCCTTGAGTACATAAGCTTTGATCTCTGTGATTACCGTGATCACCTGTTGTGGGCTAAATGCGATGTTCCAAATATTGCGTAAGTTTAAACTTTCAAGTCAGAATTTGCCTTCACTGTCCTTTAAAACAGCTTCAAGGGAATGGGAGTCTCATATTTCCTTAAGTTGAATAAATTGCTGGATTGTTTGAGCTTGTCAAGAATTTCTCTTTCTCTCGACTTTTCAACTGTTGTGGAGGGAGACGTGGATTTTGGAGGTTTGCCTAAAAGAGTAGTCGAGAATTTGGATATCTGTGTGATGCCCTGTTATCATTTACCCCTTATAAAATCTTTATTTCAGGGTTGTCGCCCTAAGTTCATTCAGTATTTGTGCTGTTCGTATGGAGGAAATGAGTGCCTAAAGTTACTCTATAAGACACTTGTACAGGCAGCAAGAGGGAGTCGATCGAGTTTGTCTGTTGTGCAGGATCTCGAGGAAGTGAATGTGGAACTTTTTGAAGAGAGCATTGCAGAGTGGCGGCCTTTGTCTTGGAGTACGTTGTTGAGAATTACATCTAAACTAGAGATAATTACAAAAGTCAGATTGCGATTGATATAGCGACAGGAGCTTTCAGTCCCAGTGATGCAGACATTAGATAATGTTTTCTATTGTTATGCTGAAAAGAGAACACTGAAATATGTTTAGTTGTTGAAATAATTTATTTTTCTTTTAAGCATCAATTGAGCATACACCTGTTGATTTATTATAAAGAATTCATGAATGAAAGTGAAGGGAATAATGTCCATCATATCTATCAGTAATGAAGGGATGGAACAAGTGTTTTTTCATCCTTGATAAGGGATATAGCTGCTTCTGTTCTGGCTGTGGTTGGATGTACAGCCCGACGAGCTTCCACTGTTCCACCCATCAAACGAGCACATGCAATGAGTTGATCTATTCTTAGCTGTAACTTTGTGTGCCTCTCACCTGCAGGCTGGCATTGGGCTGTGAAGGTAGCAAAGAAGATGGAAATCGTCTCATCTCATGCTCAACGAGACACGACTAGAGTATGTTAGATTTTATCACATTGTACGGCTTTGAGAAACGTCTGATGATTGAACGCGAATGGATTGAACTCAGTTTCTCCATATCCTGAAGTTGTTTTAGGCAGTAAGCTTTGCCGAAAATGGGTACACAGTTGTCGGCAAGGAGGTTAGCTATGTGCAACTTTTTTCTCACAACTTGTAAATGTCTCCAGTCTCCATCCGTTGAATGATTTAGCTCATTTGTGGTGCTTAAATTGCTTAGTACTTACAAATCATGATGGATGGACAATTATCACAAAATTGAGGGACATGGAGTTTTTTTTTTGAAATAACAATACTAATTTCCATATTTTTTTTAAACGTCTATCCATCACTAAAGTATGCTTATTATATAGGTAAACTTATTTGTAGTTAAAGTATGTCAATAATAAACTATATTATAACACGTTTTATAAATTATGTACGTATTTTAGATAACATATTTTATCTATATAATAGATCTACTTTAACACGTAATGTCAAACATAAAGAGTAAAGGAAATGGAAAATATGGATAGAAATGCATGATTAAGTATGTTCAATTTGTAAAATAAATTCCACCATGACCACTTCCCTCCAATTATATTATTTTCCAAGTCTTTGTGTTTCTATCTGTCACCATTTTTTTTTTCAAATTTTGATGTGCAAGTCTTGTTTGAGACCCTTACGTGAGATCATCTCACATATGTTTTTAAGTGAGATGTATAAAAAATCATAACATAATTAATGAAAAGTGATACTCATTCGATGAAAAATCATAATGGTGCATTGAATTATTTCATTAACAATTTATAGAATAAAAAAAACATTTTATAACAAATGTGATTTATCCGTCTCATACATGTCTTTGTATTAATTAATTGCATGCAAACATGATGGGAGTTAATTAGTTTAGCCTGGAAATATGTTGCCAGCTTAATTAGTTATTACTCCATCCATCCTAAAATTGAATTTACTTTTAATGTTTTATGATGTTTAAGAAAATTTATTTTTCCATCAACTTTATTAACTTTCAGGATATTTTAGTATTATTGGGTAATAAATAAAGAGTAAAGTAATGTTATATGTATTATATGTAAAAATAATAAATTTGAAATTAAGGTTCGTTTGAGCTTATTATTGAATAAAAGTGTTGTCTCTTTTGTGAGATTTGAAGGTTATTACAGGACCGATTTATGAGGAAAGTGTGAACCCTTGGAGTGTCCTGTCCATTTGAATTCCAAGTAGATATTTAAGTCTCCTTCAATTATTATTGTGGAAAAAATGAGACCTTCACATATTGGATCACTTATATATTATCTTAAAGAAACTGATGGTGATGGATTACCTACTCTTAATCGTTTCATTATGGTTCAAATGTTGACGAGTGCAACTAATCCAATCCATGCAGCTCTGCTTTCCCTCCTTATTTTATTCTCCATAGTTTCCTCCAAATTATGCTTTTCTACGGCAAACAAAACCATTAATTACTGTCCAAAAATAGAGAAACAGTCCCTCTTAAGCTTCAAGCAATCCGTGGTAGATCCAAATGGTATGTTGTATTCCTGGGATGGTGGAGTGAACTGCTGCAAGTGGCAGCGAGTGATCTGCGATACCTTCACCGGCCATGTTCATCAACTCCGTCTTCCAAATCCAAAGATTCATCCATTTGCATTTGAAGCAAATTTGATGGGGAACATAAGTAGTGTATCTACTTTGTTGAATGTAAAACACCTCACTTATCTTGACTTAAGCAGGCAACAGTCTATTGGAGGAACTATCCCTTCTCAGATTGGATCCTTCCCAAGCCTCCACTATCTGAATCTATCCAACGTTGGATCTTATGGGAAGTTTCCACAAACTATTGGAAATCTTTCCAATCTACAAACTTTGGATTTGGGAAGCTCTTATTATGCTTCCTACCTGGTTGTTGAAAGCCTAGAATGGGTGTCAGGGATTTCTCAATTGGAGTATCTGTTACGATGTCCCACGTCGGTTCCGCATGCAAGTGTGGAAAGGCATATAAGTGGGGTCAACCCTTCACCTTCAGCCATGGTTTTGGGTGAAGTTAGAGCTCCCTAGCTTATGTGTCTAACAATTTGGTCCGACCTGCCGGATCCGGACGGACCACGAGAAGGGGCTACCCGATGTGTGGGCCCTGGGGTTGCCATGCCCAGGGGGGTTGCCACCCGGAGTTGTGGGCCCTAGGTGTGCAGGTTGCCCAGAGTGTGCCGTCCGTAGACGTCAGGTTCGAAGGGGGATTGATTGTTATGATGTCACACATCGGTTCCGCACGCAAGTGTGGAAAGACATAGGCCCGGGGTGGCAACCCCTGGGCCCACACATCGGGTAGCCCCTTCCCGTGGCCCGTCCGGATTCGGCAGGTCGGACCAAATTGTTAGGTACATAAGCTAGAGAACCCTAACTTCACCCCGGTTCGAAGGGGGATTGATTGTTATGATGTCACACATCGGTTCCGCACGCAAGTGTGGAAAGGCATAGGCCCGGGGTGGCAACCCCTGGGCCCATACATCGGGTAGCCCCTTCCCGTGGCCCGTCCGGATTCGGCAGGTCGGACCAAATTGTTAGGCACATCGGCTAGGGAGCCCTAACTTCACCCAAAACAATGGCTGAAGGAGAAGGGTTGACCCCCACTTATATGCCTTCCCACATTTGTGTATGGAACCGATGTTGGATATCATAACAATCCATCCCCCTTCGAATGGAACCGATGTTGGATATCATAACAATCCATTCCCCTTCGAACCGGACGTCCACGGACGGCACACTCCGGGTGGTAACCCCCGCACACCTAGTCCCACAACTCCGGGTGGCAACCTCCCTTGGGCCCACTTCCGGGGTGGCAACCTGGGCCCACACATCGGGTAGCCCCATCCCGTGGCCTGTTCGGATCCGGCAGGTCGGACCAAATTGTTAGGCACATAAGCTAGAGAGCCCTGACTTCACCAAAAACCATGGTTGAAGGTGAAGGGTTGACCCCCACTTATATGTCTTTCCATACTTGCGTGTGGAACCGATGTGGGACATCATAACAGTATCTCAACATGAATCTTGTGAACCTCAGCCAAGCTACCAACTGGCCACAGGTCATCACTTCCCTCCCTTCTATGCTTGAATTGCATTTTGAACGCTGCAATCTTGATTTCATGGCTCCTGTCCAGGGTATAGTCAATATTACAGCTTCACTAAACCATCTTTTTGTCTTTGGTAGCGTCTCTGAGTACCAGTCTACTACCATTCCGCAATGGCTTTTTCAACTCACCAATCTTCTTTCTCTTAATCTAGCACATAACTTCTTTATAGGACCGATTCCAAGCATTAGCAATGCCACCAAACTACGTCATATTGATCTGTCTCTAAATCGACTCAATTCAAGTATTCCGGATTGGTTCTACTTTTGTAAAGATTTTGAATTTGTTGATTTGAATCCAAATCGACCTTCTGGTACAATTTCTAATTCCATAGCGAATCTAACATCTCTCAACTCCATTGACTTAAGTTTCAATCAGCTTTCTGGAAATATAACTAAAGAAATCGCTAACTTGTGCAATATACAAGATTTGCAGTTTTCTAGCAATAACTTTGAAGGAGAAATACCAGAGTCATGTGGAAACATGTCAAAGTGCTTTCTTGATACTTTGGAGGTTCTAGATTTGGGGTTTAATAAACTATCTGGTCATCTAACAAACCAGTTAGAAGAATTTAAGAGCCTTCAACGTGTTCTTCTTTCTAGTAACTTGTTGTCAGGTGTAATCCCATTGAGCCTAGGCAATTTAACATCTTTGGAATGGTTAGAATTGAGTGGTAACAAGTTTAGTGGAAGTCTTCCTGAGAGTTTGGGTCAACTTTTCAATTTACGATCACTTGGCATTGCTCATAACATGTTGGAAAGGATTGTGACCCAAACCCATTTCGCCAACCTCACTAAACTTACTGCTCTGTTTGCCTCTCATAATCACCTCACTCTGAAACTAGGTACTAATTGGAATCCACCATTCCAACTTTGGGGTCTCGACTTAGCATCGTGGACCTTGGATTTTCGATTCCGTCATGGCTTGAAACTCAGAAGAATATGCAGTATCTTGATTTATCAAATACTGGTATCTTCGGTAATGTTCTGACATGGGCTTGGGATATTCTATATTTTAAGTCTCTCTCATAACCATCTCCATGGCAACCTTCAAATACATCCCCATAACCATCAATCTTGGGTTATCTTACTAGATTAAAACCAATTCTGTGGTTCATTACCTCGAATTCATGTTACCCTCATGAGACTCGATCTTTCTAGTAACTCATTTTCTGGAAGTTTGTCTCCCCTTCTTTGTGACAACACATATAAAACTTATAAATTGGGGGTCCTTCAACTGGAGGGAAATCAGTTAAGTGGGGAATTGCCAGCTGACTGCCGGACGCATCCCGAATTCCATAGGCCATCTGGTGACATTGAATCTTCCCAGCAACGGAATTACTGGGAAGATACCGTCTTCAATGAATAAATGAACTGCCTTGATGAAGTAAAATCTTTCAAATAATGATCTTGATGGAGACATACCTGCATGGGTTGGGGCAAGCCTAATACATCTGACATATCTCATCATTCGCTCAAACAAGCTGAGTGGTAATATTTCTTCTCAGATATGCCACCTTAACTCTCTTCAATTCTTGGATCTTTCAGACAATAGAATTTCAGGCATAATACCTAGGTGCTTCTATAATCTCACAGCAATGGCTACAATGAGAAGTTTAAAAAATCCTAACATTACAACCTCACTGGGTCTCAATGAAGGTGTATCAGTATTCACCAAATGCAGTGAGTTACTATATGAAACCACTCCCACGTTGGTTACCATCATTGACCTTTCGAGGAATAATCTATGTGTAAATATTCCAAGCTTAGTGGAGTTGACATCATTGAACTTGTCACACAATTACTTCACATGTTCAATCCCGGACCACATTGGAGATATGAAGCAGTTGGAATATCTTGATTCTCTAATAACTCTCTTTCTGGCCGCATTCTCATTCTTGAGTTGGTTGAACCTCTCTTACAATAATCTGACAGGGGAGATACCGCAAAGCACCCAACTCAGGGGCATGGATGCTTCCAGCTTCTTGGGGAACAGTAATCGCAAAGAAGAAGGTGATAAAGAAGAGGGTGCAGATGAATCAAAGATAAAGTGGTTATATGTGGTGTGTGCAGGATATGCAGTGGGAGTGTCAGCAGTGTGCAGTTTGTTGGTGTTGAACAAGTCATGGAGGGATGCCTACTTTGGGGTCTTACAGTCCCTGTGGGATAAAATTTATGTGTGGGATAAAATTTGTGTATGTTTGCAATAAATGGAACAAACTATCAGCCCATGAGGATAATAGGGATGGTATAGTCTACTTAATCGTGTGGGAATATCTTTTTTGATTATGTTTTATGTGGTTTTGAGTGAGAAATTAGTAGTGTGCGTTTTCGTTGTAATAAGAAGTAGACAAATAATTGTATGGAGCAATTTAATGCTAAGATTTTTTGTGGAATCAGATTAGGAAGCGTCATTATTCTATAGAACAAAATATTATTGTTAAGCATGCATCATAAAATAAGATCTATGAGTATGTGTGCATTTATTTGGAACAAATTATCAGGTGAGAGATAATTTGATTTTGTTTCGAATTTGTTTTCCTCCCTCTATCTCACACTTATTTTCACTACTCATAAAAAGAAACTTCACATTTACCAACAATCTCAAAAGTTTTTTTAATTTAAAAAATATCACCCACACCTAACATACATAACATACTTTATTGCCTAAAAATACCACAATATTCCTAAAAAGTTAATAAAGTTGGTCAAAAAATGATTTTTCTTAAACTATATATCTACAATGTCGGTGCAGATAAGTTCGGGATGGAGGGAAGATTATTTTTACTGAGATTTTGAACTTAGTATAGTTTTTGGAAAATAAAAATATATGATCGAGTTTCTCTTAAATAGGGCTATAAAAGTTTAAATTAATCATACTTTCATTAGAAGCGTATAGATAAAAATAAAAAAAAATTATATTTTAGAATAAAGAACAAATGGAAATTTGGATTGTAAAATGAGGTGTTTTGTCACTCCGGCTGCAAAGTATATTGTCCTCTCAATAAATTAAAGATAAATATTGGGCATTAAAGGATCAGTTACATAACTTTGCAGCTCAAGCCCAATCGAGTCTAAGAATTCCTTTAAGTGTGAGATCATACAAATACAATACCTTGAGAGGACTAGTGACAATGAGTAATGTATTGGCATTATTCGATCTCACCATAATTTGTGCATTTATTAATGTATGTATAGCTGATGTTGTTTGATTTGATTGATTAATTTGAGAATTATATTTTTTTTTCTTCTATTCATGCTCCACTTGACTTAATTTTTTTTCCATATTTTTTTTCCTTTGTTGTTCAAGGACGAATAACACTCTTAAGGTTGGATATAAATAGCATTAATTAAATGAGAGCACAAATTAATTGATTAGGGTGGAGTATAAGATATAATTGGTTCTGATTTAATTTAGTATATATTCCGCTTATTCATTTCAGTCTTTACATACGTCTCATTTTAATTTTTACATTTTCATTTGTTTTAGATAGAACCACATAAAATAATTACTCCTCCATCCGGTTCTAAGGTGTCTGTTTGTTTTTTGCACGTAAATTAAGGAATATTATTATTATATGTAAAGTGAATAGTTGTATTAAAAGGAATTAGAGGGAAGTGGTGACCATATTGCATACTTTTTTACTAAATAGGTGAAATTGATACCTTTGAACTGGACGCCAAAAATAGTAAAATAGACATCTTAGAAGTAGACGAAGGGAGTATTTTTTTTCTCTATGAGCCACACATTTCACACCACTGACATATTAAAATACTATATTTTCTAATTTACATAAAAAAGTTGAAATGGGAAAGGGGGTATGTTCGTGAAATTAATGCCCATAACCAGTTTCCCCACCAATTGCATTATTGTGTGAGATTCCAAGTCTTGGTCTTTCTCTTCTTTCAATTCATGCAACTGTTACCATTCATATTTTTCAACCTTTAATTAATTGCATTGCATACAAACTAATTCACAAGTTAGGACTTAGGAGTTTACCCGGATGTATTAAGTTGTAAATAATGTGATCCCTTTAATTTAAACATGCATTAATATATATGGTATAATAGGATTGGAATAAGAATTATATGATAATACACATTAACTCAATTTACATGAGTGTTTATTTCACTTTATTTCAATTTAGTTTAATCATGTAGGATTCGATCCTTTAATAAAAAAAAATTAAACTAAATTTCATTTCAGCTTAATCCACGTAACATTCCTGTCCCTTTCCTTCTTTTTTTATTTTTTATTTTTATTTTATCTCTCTTAACTAAATTTCGTTCAATTGTAAAATAATTGATTCAAGAATTCAATTTCTATAAACATAAATTGAAGAAATTTATGTTCTTCGCGATTATGTTATTTACTTTTTGTGTTCGATCCACGAAATATAAGACATGTTTCACAAATTATTTAATCAAAATTAGATTAAGCCTTTTTTGTGCCCTCGAATATTCAGATTAATTATTAGTCCATACACTTTATCCTTTTTAATTTGATTGAATATTTAAATTAATTATTAGTCCATATACTTGATCCATCCTTTTAAATTTTATTGATTTGACGATAAAAAAAAACCTTTTAAGCAAAAAATGTAATAAATCCTAATAAGGCATAGCTCATAAATGTGAAATAATACGCTACGATAGGAAATTATTGGCTGTAAGTTTGAGAGGAAGGGGATGACCACCATTGATGGAGATGATAGGAGAAAGGGAGGGGTTGCTGGTGGCGGTGGTGAGATTGGAAGCCATGAGAATGATGGCGGCTGTTAGGTTTAGGTGGACAGATGAGCGTAGGAATTGAGAGGATCGTAATTCTCGTTAAACATATTAGGCTCATGATACCATAAAGAATTGTAATTGGAACTGATAATTGTATTGATTCACAACAGTGTATTTATACAAAATTACAACATTGGAAAGAATCAATTACAAATAAATACAAAGATATACAAGGAGATATTTTAGCTAATTCTAACAATATTCCTTAATAACGTCTCCATATAATAAATTTAATTTTGAAAGATTTAACAATAAAATTCATTAGCAAAATAATCATATATTGAGATAATTAGTTCTAAAGTGTAAAACTAAAAAAAAAAAAAAAGGCACCCTTCTATGAAACGAACATATGTGAGACGAATTGTGAAATAGATCGGTTCATTGTTAAAGTATACTCATTATATATATATAAAATATGTGTATTGATAGTTAAAATAGGTTTCTACGAATCATATTATAACACTTCAAAATTATAATGCGTATTGATTGTTAAAATAGGTTTTTAGTTAATCATATTATAACATTCTAAAATTATACTTTAATGCATCATTTATAATATTTTAAAAAACCTACTTTAACTACTTCATCCCTCCCACAAATGTTTGCACCAATCATCCGGTATTTTTTTATAATAAATAAATGATAAAATATATTTGGTGTATGTGGAAGGGTGATTGTGTTTGACTTTTTACTTTATTAGGAAAATGCAAGCTTCTGTGAGATAACTCAAAATAAAAAGTGTATCATTTAAAATTGAAATTGGTTTCAATTTTGGTTTAAATTGATTTAGAGCAAGTGTACTCCATAGTGTGTAGCATGTAAGCGACCAAGTGCAAAATTTATAAGATATCGAACCCAAAGGCGAAAGTGGGTAGCCGTATTTGAGAAGTGTTTCACTCTAGTATGATGAATCAATAAAAGAGGGGTTGATTATACTACAAACTAACAACTAGGAAAGCAATTAAAGATAGAACATGTACAAATGAGACGGATGATGAGTGAAGGTGAACAATTTAAGAAGTATATAAGGCAAGCAACATTTATGGACAAGGTATATACAGACTCACACACACACATGCATTGATGATTTTCATGTTATGATATTAAGGACAATCAAGTTTGTACCCCTAACCCCAATGACCAAGGTGATTAGGTTCTCAACTCTTTTACAAGTTTAAATCTCCTAGGATTGTTCTTACTCTCAATTCCCATGAAGATACTATGATCATAAGTTGGGTTCCCCTCACTAGTTCATCACTAATGTTCTATCATGAGTTTCTAAGCACTTGAAGGGTATGACTTACCTCTCCTCATACTAACTAAGTCATCTCATACAATCAATGATTCAATTAAACTACTAAGAATAATATTGGAATGGTCATCCTAACACTATGAATAGAGAATTTAATCACACAAATCATACATAAAATGAGAATAAGCATTCATGATAGAAAATATTCATAACAATCATTTCATCAAACATGTGGTGTGCAAAATCTACATAATACCTAACCAATTATATTGCTAGCCTCACATGAGGACTAGCCACTACATATCATCGTAAAATCAATACAATCCATAGCATGTTCCAATTGAGTCAAATAATGAAGAAAATAACAAAATAAAGGTAAGTTGGCTCCCCTTAATGGTGAACTTCCTCCTCCTTGATCATGCTAAAATATTCAACCAATGATGAATTTCTCTTCTTAGATTGGTGTATGGATGGATTTATGGATGGATTTGAGAAGATCAAGTGGATTGGATGGATGAAGTGAAGGGTGGAAGAGATGGAGATGAATGTGTGTGATTTAGGTGTTTAGTGTGTGTGGAAACTGATCCCAAATGATTCCTCCTGAATTTTGTGGTCATAACATGTATTTATACCCCAATGGAAGCTTCTAGAACAAGTGGATATCATAAAACTACCTTTTGCACCTACATGGGCCGTGTAGCAGCACACGGGCCGTGTAGGGTTATTGCGTGCAGCACAGTCTCACCTTTTCGAGCATAACTTTCACGTCCGATCTCCGATTCGATTGATTCTTGCGCTCACGCGATCTTCTCTTCTGTGACTTTTCAACTATATATCACAAGTCTAGTTTTGAGCTCCACATGAATACAGAAAAATTACACAAGTTAGACTTGAGTTTTTCAGCATTTTGCTTTGGCTCGTTCTTCCTCATGTCAATCCGAATTGAACTCCGTTTTTTCCACATCTTCTTTATCGCGTCTAGAATCTATTTTCACCTGAAAATTACACAAATCACACTTATTTACCAATTCTCTAAATATTAATAAATATAGCACAATTTAAGGCACTTAACTATGAAAATCCCACATTTATCATTTCAAAGCACACATTCTCATATCTTCATATAACACCACCAAATGACATACAAAATAAATAAAACACATAAAAATACATAATAAAACACATTAAAATTTAGGTGAAAATGACACCGATAAAAAATGAGATAGAAGAAGTATATAACAATCATACCTTAACACATCCCACCCAACGTTCTCACATAAAAAGCAAGAGATTTGCCAACAAAGTAATACTTATACTCAAAGGCAGATATTGCCTCGAAATAATTCATAATTTTATGGTTATAATTGTCTAATGTTAACTTACTCGTATGAAAGAGAAAAGTAGTTGAATGGATGATTCGACTGGGTAGACCTGGGTTAATTAGTTATCACATATTAGTGGTGTCCACTCCATTTGAATTCAAAGAGGATATTTAAGTCTCCAATATTAATTGTGGAAAATAAGACACTAGATAACTTTGGGACTAATTATTGATGAGTTGATATTAGGTGCACGGTGCAAGTGTGCACTACATTATATTTTGTATACATGTTATTTTATTTTGTATACGTGTGTTTTAATAATTGTATACTTTTTACATATTATGTTTTTCATTAAAAAACATAGTATTCATATGTGTATAACTTTTTATTCAAAAGAGTATACATGTTTTTTTAATAATTATATATTTTTTACACTCAATTTTTCATTAAAAAAACTAACAATTAAATTGTATACATTTTTGTTCATAATTATATATGTTTTTGTTTATATTTGTAAACGTTTTTTAAAGTGGGTTCACCATATCTTAGCGTGCACCCGGGTGCAGTATATATAATTAGCAATTATTGAGAGATACATCATTTAAGTTGTTATTATTATTGTGATATATATGGTTAATAATATATATTACTATTCAATACAAAAAATGAACTTATCATTTCATTTTTGACCCTAAATAATCAATTTCTTATATCTTAAACAAATATCCCATAAACATTCCATTATTATCTCCAACATAGCCAAAATTAAGAATAAGATAATAAGAGATAGAATAACTAGTAGTATTTTATAAATCACGTAAGCTGATTAACATTTTATATTGTAATATTAATAACTTGATAACCTATTATGAAAATTCTACACATAAAATATCATTGTTGCACATAATATTTACATTAAAACACTTTCTTTTTTGCTTCACACAACTTTTATACATAAATTTTTGTTGTATATAACACTTACCATTCACGTAACATTTATATTTTACGAAGCACTTTATTTTTTATTACATGACATTTACGCTGCACAAAATATTATTAATGATTCATATAATATTTACGCTATACATAACATTTTTTTTATTCACATACTATCCATCTATCAACATATTACGCAGCACAGAATATTGACGGTTTATATAACATATATGCTGCACATAACATTTTTTTTTCAACATAATAATTGCGCTATTCATAAATTTTTATGTTGCACATAACACATTTTCTGCACATAAAATAGAACTTATCATGTAAGTATTAAGTAAGCATTGGAGAACTCCAATAGTAATTTTGGTGCAAGTTTCATTAGAAAATACTAAGATAATTAATAGAGAAATACAAAATGATTAGGGCTTATGAACAAATTCGTAACTACTAATAATTGACGGGTTTTTGCATGTGGTGGTTATTATAAGTATGCAATTAAATGAATGCTAATTTAAGGAAAGATATAAACATATTTTCTTTTATTTTTTAATCCATTAGTCAAGGTTAAGATTGGAATATCAGCTTGTATTTATGTACTTAGTAGCTATAACTTTTTAGGGGGCGACTATTTGCACCACCAGAATTGTTATTTGAACGCCATTATTATATGTACCCCACTTAAATTAAAAAATACACATTTAAATTACTAAATGCACCCCATGCAAGGAAAATCTTACCCTTTTAAGAAAAAGAAAAAAAAAAGTGTTCGGTAAGTACAACCGAACACACTTAAATCTGTTCGGTTATATAAACCGAACAGATTACCACCGTGACCCAACTGTTCGATCAAAGCAGTCGAACAAAATAAAATGTTCGAGTTCTGTAGTCGAACAGAATAAACTGTTCGAGTTCTGTAGTCGAACAACATGTTGGCATTTGATCCGTCGAACAACATATACTGTTCTGAGTTCTGTAGTCGAATAACATGTTGGCATTAATCGATTTGAATCTATTCAAACCTAAACCCTCGTAATCCCTATTTATTTGTTGCAGTGGAATATGATAATTTGATTCAACACATCACGATACAATTTACAGTTCTACAAACTAAAACTTCTAAATTTTAAAATTAAAAATTGACCTCATCATGATTATTCTCCTCCTTTACTATTATTGCTTGTTCCGGATGATCATCATTCTCAGTTTTTGCTTCTTTCATGACACTACTCAGATACAGAAGGGTTTAGAGTTGATCGTGTTTTAGTGATTATAACTTTGGGGTATATTTAGAAATCTTACTGAGGTGCATTTAGAAATTTAATTATAGTTAATCTTAGTTTATTATTTATAAAAGGTTATTTATGTCTTCTTACATTATCATATTTAAATTTTATAAATAATTGGGTTTCAAATAACAATTTCGGGGTGTAAATAGTCGTTCCCAATTTTTTATCATTGTGTGTAATAGTAATTAGGGGGTTACTAATGCATCTTATAGCAAGTCTCCCATAACTCTATTTATATACACTACCCTGCAAGAGTCTGATCGATTACCTTTTCATAATTATTTTATTTTAGTTCAAAAGATGATGAATGCCTCTAACCCAATCCGTGCAGCTATGTTTACCCTCTTTTATTTGTTCTCCATAATTTTAAGCTTTTGTATTGCAAACAACACCATTATAAACTTTTATCCAGAAACAGAGAAACAGTCCCTCTTAAGCTTCAAGCAATCTGTGGAAGATCCAAATGGTATGCTGTCTTCATGGGATGGCGGAGTGAATTTCTGCATGTGGAATGGTGTGATTTGCTATAGCTCCACAGACCATGTTCATCAACTGCGTCTTCCAAATACAATTGATATGAAGGTGGTAATATTCCAACATGGGCTTGGGATATTCAATTTTAACTCTCTCTCATAATCATCTCCGAGGCAACCTTCAATTAATACCAGCCCGTAACCACCAATCTCAATATATCTACTTAGATTCAAACCTATTCACTGGTTCATTACCTCTAATTCATGACACCTTTACTGAGTTGGATCTCTCTAATAACTCATTTTCTGGAGGTTTATCTCATTTTTTCTGCGACCACAGATATGAGATATATAACTTGGACATCCTTCATTTAGGGAGAAATCAGTTAAGTGGGGAACTTCCAGCCTGCTGGATGAAATGGCCACTCTTGAGATATTTGAATCTAGGCTATAATAATCTGTCTGGAAGCATCCCAAATTCCATTTGTTATCTTGCAAATTTGAGGTCATTGAATCTTCCCAACAACAGATACACAGGGAAGATACCTTTTTCAATGAATAAATGCACACGATTGGTGAAGATGGATCTTTCAAATAATGATCTTGATGGAGACATACCCACATGGGTTGGGACAAGCCTAATCAATTTGGCATTTCTCATTCTGCGTTCAAATAACCTGAGTGGTAATATTTCTATTTAGATATGCCACCTTAAGACTCTTCAAGTCTTGGATCTTTCAGACAACAAAATCTCATGCCATGGTGGCTTTATAATCTCACTGCAATGGCTACTAAAAGAAGTTCCTTATAATCCTAACATCACAATCTCAGGGGGCATCACAGAGGGTGTATCAGTAATCACCAAAGGCGTTGAACTACTGTATGAAAGAACTCTCGCTCTGGTTACCAACATTGACCTTTCAAGGAACAATCAGTCTGGAGATATTCCAAAGGAGCTCACCAGCTTAGTGGAGTTGACATCATTGAACTTGTCACACAATTGCTTCACGGGTTCAATCCCTGACCAAATTGGCGATATGAAGCAGTTGGAATCTCTTGATTTCTCAAATAACTCTCTCTCCGGCCACATTCCACAGAGCTTCACTCTTCTCTCATTCTTGAGTTGGTTGAACCTCTATTATGTTTCATGTGTTGGGTTTGTCAAATTAAAAGGAAGTTTTTTTTTTCCTTTGTCTTTGTCCCACATCGGGTGGGAGAACAAAGGGAGAGGGACTCCTTATGCTATTTAAGGAGGTCCATAGTCTTAATTTAAGTGCACCAATCAAGTACACTTTAATCTTTGTATTTGATTCTAGTTAAATTGCTTTCTTTGATTTTCGGTTGTGAGAATGGGAAGAAAGGTGTGAATTAGTCAAAAATTTGTAAGAGTGTAGGGATTGGGGTCGGGAGAGAGAAATTCTGTGTGATTGTAAAAATTTTCACATAGTGGTATTTTTTCTCGGTCCGTAATTTTTCTCTGGTTTTGGAGTTTTTTCACGTAAATTCTTGTGTTGTGCCTTTTATGTTCTTCTTTATTTATCCCTTAGGAATGAATGAGGATCTGTCTATCCTAACAAGTGGTATCAGAGCCCAGTTCGGGCGCTTGTAAAGTTCTTAGTATGCTATGTGGTTGCAGCACAGTCTGACCTTCCACATCAGAAAAGACTTTATGAGAGGAAGAGGATTATTCATTAGGCTAAGGTGGCAAGAAAGAGAAAAAGCTAGTGGCACAAGGGGGTCAGAAGAATAGCCGGATGCGGTGGCATCTCCTTTCTTGCGGTGAAATGCGCCGAACTGTGGCGACAGTGGCGTGGCAAGGGGTATGTTTTGCGGGACAACAGTTTTTGGTGGAGTTCTTGGACCTGCAGCAATGTGAATTGCTGGGACTCCCGGTGGTGGAGTTGGCTTAACAGCGGCATGGGGTTTTCCATGAATGTCGGCTCAAGGATGTTTGAAAGGAACGAATTTTTCGGTAATGACGGTGGCGTGGGAAAGCGGCGATTCAACGGTGAAGATAGCGATGTGGTGGCTTGGTATCGGCTGGTGCTAGATCAGTAAAGAATAGCATAGATTCAATCGACAAATGGGAAAAAGCATCGTGAATTCCGGAGAGTTGGAATCGCCTTCAAGTGACGACACTTTCA
Source organism: Pogostemon cablin (assembly GCA_023678885.1). Lineage (NCBI taxonomy): Eukaryota > Viridiplantae > Streptophyta > Magnoliopsida > Lamiales > Lamiaceae > Pogostemon > Pogostemon cablin. The sequence continues at coordinate 18,627,103 of CM042990.1, forward strand.
GTAGGAAAAGGGTTCGGACAAACATGGTGTAGCTTGGCGGTAAAAGGTGAGACGTCATGTCGTTACAGACGATTTTTGCTCAAAGTGTAGCAATGGTGCGGTAATTGCGGTGGAGCAATGACACGGTAATTGCTTATGGTGGAGCAATGGTGACGTTCCTGGTCAAGGAAGAGCTGGTGCAGCAAAAGTTTGAAGTTGAGTTAATATTATTGGGGATCCTTATGACATGTTCACTTATCATGGAAAAGGATGTAATAATATTAGCTGGTCCACAAGTTTGCACACAGACATTGACTTGGCAGGTGATTTAGGGTGTGTGGTGGATGTATATCGATGGCTGATGGACTTTTAGGGATAGCCAAGAGCTGGAAGTAGCACCATAAATATCAGCAGATGTTTTTCGATATGTGTCGCAGGAAATTCTTAGAACGGTTAATTCTAAGTGGTCTACTCATATGGTGGAGTAGGATTCTCGGGGTTGAGAATTGATTGTCGGTGAAGACAATGATTCTTAGAATGGTTTATTCTAAGGGATTCTTGGGGTTGAGAATAGTTGTTGGTAAAGACAATGTGTCTTCTTTTATTTTGACATGGTGGAGATTGTTGGGTTTGTCAAATTAAAAGGAAGTTTTTTTTTCCATTGTCTTTGCCCCACATCGGGTTGGAGAGCAAAGGGGGAGGGACTCCTTATGCTATTTAAGGAGGTCCCTAGTCTTAATTCAAGTGCACCAATCAAGTATACTGTAATCTTTGTATTTGATTCTAGTTAAATTCCTTTCTTTGATTCTCGGTTGTGAAAATGGGAAAAAGGGTGTGGATTAGTCAAAGATTTGTAAGAGCGTAGGGATTGAGGTCAGAAAAGAGAAATTCTGTGTGATTGTAAAAATTTTTCACATAGTGGTATTTTTTCTCGGTCCGTGATTTTTCTCCAGTTTTGGAGTTTTCCACGTAAAAATTCTTGTGTTGTGCTTTTTATGTTCTTCTTTATTTGTCACTTAGGAATGAATGTGGATCTGCCTATCCCAACATCATGAGCTCTTAAACTCTAGACTGTAGTTCTTGGAAAATAAAAGTATGTGATCCAGATTAAGGCTATAAAAGTTTAAATTAATTAACAAAATTCCCATTAGATGTGTAATTAGATAAAATAAATAAATTTAAAAGCGGAAATTGGATTGAATATGAGGAATTTTGTTACTCTAGTCTCTAGCTGCAATGATGTAGTAGAATATACAAATTGTTCTGTTTTATGCTGTTTTGAGTGAGAAATGTTCTTGTAAAATAGACAAATAATTGTATGGAACAATTTCATGCTAAGATTTTTTGTGGAATCGGATTAGGAAGCTTCATTATTCTGTAGAACAAAATATTATTGTTCTGCATGATGAAATATAAATACTGTGAAATAAGATTTATGTGTATGTGTGCAATTATTTGGAACAAATCATCAGGTCAGAAATAATCTGATGAATGGTTCAGAAATAATCAGGTCAGATTTCATGAGATATTGAACTTTAGAGTGTAGTTTTTGGAAAAATAAAAATATGTGATTTTCTCTTAAATAGTAAGGCAATAAAAGTTTAAATTAACCATATTTACATTAGAAATGTGTATTTAGATAAGGATAAATAAAAATTTAAGATTAAGAACAAATGGAAATTTGATTGTAAAATGAGGAATTTTGTCACTCCAGCTGCAATGAATAAAAGTAGAGTGAGGCTCCTGTGCACCCGGCGCATGGAGCACATTCCGTCGCCTTTGCAATTTTCATACCTCTTTACAATTTAAACCCCTAGTAATACATAATTTTAAATAGAATTGGAGGGGATAGTTGTGTTCACATAGGGATATGGAGTATCTCTCCATATCTCCAGGACGCAGGAGCTTTTGATAAAAGTATATTGTCTTCTCAATAAATTAATTGACAAAAAGATAAATATTGGGCCATAAAGGGTCACTTACATAACTTTGCAGCTCAAGCCCAATTGAATCTAAGAATTTCTTGGGCCTGGGCTTAGTCAAAATTAATAGCGAAACACATCAGCATATTTTGCATACTTGGCTAAGTTGGCAAATCCTCAATAATAATTGAGAAATTAATTATGTGCTCAGTGTAATTAAGTGAATCATTTCATCAAACACTTCATGTGCATTATAAATTGTGAAGAGATTGAGAAATCCTTTAAAATTTAGAACCCTTTGATAGGACATCCGATTGGTTTGATCGAGAGGTTGATTATCGTGTGAAGGGACTCTCATTTCAAACTTAGTACATAGTTGGAATTGTTTAAGTGAGAACCAATCGTTTGAGCTATGTTTAGAACTATATCTTATTCATTCCGAGAGGGAGTTTAGGTGAACTAGTGTTGACCCTTAGTCTATACTCATGACACATATGAATTCATTGCATGATACCTAGATTTTCCATGCTTTAAGTATTGTTAGTCTCATCTCTATCTACTTGGCTCATTCATACATCTTCCATTCATATATCATTTATTTTGTTGTCATTTCTTGATTATCTCTCTCTTTATGATAATCTCTATAATACTATGACAAACATGAGATCGCTTAGACCCTAGTAGCTTCCTCCCTGTGGTTCGATAAATTCTTTAATTAGTCATCTTGACTACAAATGGCTAATCATGGGTCCATAAATAGTAGGTACAAAACGTATTTAGGAATTATTAAGAGATACATTCGCTACAGAAAATTACTGATAAATACAAAATTATATTTTATTTTTCCCACAATACCTACAACTATCCGTACATTAGTATACATTGTTAAGATGGAAACAAAAATATGTTATTATACGAATGTACATTAGTGTACATTCTATTGAGAATGAAACTGAAAATACGGAATTAAATTAAAGAATCCTACTAATTTACATTAGTGTAAATTCTTGAGAGAGAAACAGAAAATACATGATTAAATTGAAAAACCATACGAATGTACACAATGTCCATCTTTGAGAGAAAAACAAAAAATACACGATTGAAACTATTGTGAAGTACATTAGTGTGCATTTTTAGAGAGAAAAAGAAAATACGCAATTAAATTGAAGAACCCTACGAAAGTACATTAGTGTGCATGCTTGAGAGAAAAATAAAAAATACATGATTAATTAAATTGAAAAAAGGATTGTTATAATTATCGTTAAATCTCTAATCCATTATTTTTATCTGATTTAGTGTACATTAGTGTTCAATGAAACTAGTGTTAAGTGAAAACGTTGAATATTCAACGTTGTAAATAAGTGTAAAGCTGGAAAAAGAAAAAGACGTTACGTATTTATCAATAATTATATTTGATAAATGTATTTATTAGTAATTAGGTTATATATACGCCTATCTATCAGTAATAATCTCATATTTTATTCAAGAACGAAAAATGATAAATTGTTTTAGTAAAATTATTGTTTTAGTAAAATTATATGTATCCCCTTCATTTCCGTTATTTTGTTGTGTATGAGTGCTGAGTATTAAGAAAGTGCATTTTTTAGATGTATGAATGTCCAAAATAGTATTTTTACTTAAAATGTCTAATTTTTTATATTTCATACGACTAAATCATGGGATTAAATCGGTGAAATATATTTTTTGGATGAAAATGAATGTTCTAATTATTTTGAGACCTTTTTAGATAAAGTAAATAGGTACAAGACGTTTTATTTGAAATCAAAATTATTAATAATGGTGCAATGAATTATTTTATGAACAATTTATAATAAAAATAAAAAGTGATAATATTTTAAAATGATAATATCTTTAATAAAAAAAATCATTATAAGGCTGATTGATTCGTGCCCCTATGTGTACGCAAGGTTTTGCCTTAAATTATTTTATGAATAATTCATTTGAATAAAAAAATAGTGATAAATATTTTTAAAGAAACGTAACAATTATATAAAAATTAGTAATAAAAATGGTGAAACGATATAACACAATATATTCTTGCTTTTTACGTTATGATCTGTCTAATGCGAATTACTACGTCACTTTACAGTATATATGTCTTGACGCTAATTACAACCCATGTAATCTAAGATGCAATATGGGGTGTAACAGGGGATTCCACTTGCTGTCCAGTCCATTTGATTTCCAAGTGGGAATTCAAGTCTCCTTTAATTTTAATTGTGGAAAAATGAGACCATACATAGTGGATCACTACTCACTAGTGGATCACTTTATTTATGTATATATATTACCCTCATGTGAGAATGATCTGATCGATTATCTTTTCATAATCTTTTGATTATAGTTCAAAAGATGATGAGTACCTCTAATCCAACCCATGCAGCTCTGCTTATTTTCATAATCATTTGATTCTGTTTTACATAGGGCTGTCTCATTTGGAGTATCTTAACATGAATGGTGTCAACCTCAGTCAAGCTACCAATTGGCCACAGCTCATCACTTCATTCCCTTCTTTTCTTCAATTACATTTCGAACGCTGCAGTCTTGATTTCATGGCTCCTATGGATGAAGTAGTTAATATTACTACTTCTCTAAAATACCTTTATCTCTCTGGTAATGTTAACTATGACCTACTCAGTGGTAACATCATGTATACTACCATCCCTCCATGGATTTTTCAACTCACCAATCTTCTCTCTCTTGATCTAAGTGGCAACAACTTTATAGGACCAATTCCAATCATTAGTAATGCCACAAAACTTCAGCATATTGATCTCTCTTATAATAATTATTTTAGTTCTGGTATTCCAGATTGGCTCTACTTTTGAAAAGACTTGGAGTCTGTTTATTTGGGAAATAATCAACTTTCGGGTACAATTTCAAATTCCATCGCAAATCTAACTTCTCTTCGGTCCTTCCATATAGATTCTAATCAGCTTTCTGGAAAAATACCCAAAGAAATTGCTAACTTGTGCGAGTTTGGAGTTATCTAACAATATATTCGGAGGAGAAATATCAGAGTCATTTGGTAATATGTCAGAGTGCTTTCTAGATTCTCTGAAGAATATAAATTTGGGGTTTGATACTGTCTGGTCATCTGATAGATCAGTTGGGAGAATTTAAGAGGCTTCAATATCTTCTTCTTTTTCAAAACTTTGTTGTCAGGTGTAATTCCAAACAGCTTGGGGAATTTGTCATTTTTGGAGTCATTAGCTTTGAGTGGAAGTCTTCCTGAAAGGGTAGGTCAACTTTTCAATCTACAAATACTTAGCATTGGTGATAACCCCCAAACCCACTTTGCCAACCTTACTAAACTTACTCATCTTTTTGCCTCTCATAATCACTTGACTCTGAAAGTAAGTCCAACTTGGAATCTACCTTTCCAAGTTAGCATCATGGAACTTGGGGGCACCAAGTTCTCCGATTCCGCCATGGCTTGAGACTCAGAAGAATATGGAGTTTATTGATTTATCAAATACTGGTCTCTCCGGTAGTATTCCATCATGGGCTTGGGATATTCCATATTTAACTCTCTCTCATAACCATCTCAATGGCAACCTTCAATCTAAGTATATCTACTTAGATTCTAACCAATTCACTGTTTCATTGCCTCTAATTCATGATAACCTCATTGAGCTGGATCTCTCAAATAACTCATTTTCTGGAGGTTTGTCTCACTTTCTCTGGGACCACACATACGAGATATATAACTTGGACATCCTTCATTTAGGGAGAAATCAGTTAAGTGGGATGAAATGGCCATTCTTGAGAGATTTGAATCTAGGCTATAATAATATTTCCGGAAGCATCCCAAATTCCATATGCTATCTTGTAAATCTGGGGTCATTGAATGTTCTCAACAACAGACTTACTGGGAAAATACCTTTTCAAATGAATAACTGCATAGAATTGGTGAAGATTGATCTTTCGAATAATGATCTTGATGGAGACATACCTTCATGGGTAGGGACAAGCCTAATCAATTTGGCATTTCTCATCCTGCGCTCAAACAAGCTCAGTAGTAGTATTTCTCTTCAAATCTTGGATCTTTCAAAATATGGGGCTCACACTCTCACTAATACAACTACACACTACACATTACTCCCTCCGTCCGCCCAATAGGTATACATTTGCTTTTTGAACGTAAATTAAGGAGTATTATTATTTAATATGCCCAAAATAGCAAAATATATACTTATGAAGTGAGTAAATAATAATACGATCAAATGTCCATTTCTGATTGACAGAAGGTACGAAAGAGTAATACGCAGTACTGAACAGAACAGTTAGACGTAGATACGTCCTTATTCAGACACACTCACACAAGTACATATTGATGTAGTGATCAGACGATGGAGGAGAGTGGATTATCATTGACGCCATCAATGGTGGAAGTGAAAGACCAGTAGTGAATGTCATGCACTCCGTCCTTTCCCAAGGTGGGACCATTGGAGGCGGAGAGCCCAACTTGAACCTTCTCCGGCAGGATGCCAGTCAGGTCTCTGACATAAGTCACGGTGGCAGCTGGCTGACGGCAGCTTGAGGCGACGGCAGTTATGGTCCCGGTGGCAGCCTCGTAGGTTATGGTGGCGGTGACCTCCTCCCCGGTGGCGCTGTTGAATTTGGTGTAGTTGTAGGGTATTCTCGAGTAGAAATTGATCTGGATTTCGCCGGTCCCCGACTCCCACTCGTTCTCATAGGTGTCGAATTGCACTGCGAAGACGGAGGCGGCAACGCCTGATGAGTCGTAGATGCCGTGGTTTCCTCCCGCAGCGTTGGGTTGGGAGTCGACGGGGGCGAGGAAGAAGACGATGCCGTCGGCAACGCCTCGAAGGTAGGGTGTGATGGTAAATTTGATGGTGGTTTGGAAGTCGGCTTTGGTGGAAGATTTGGAGAGGAGGAGTGGATAGGAGTAGAGGACACGGCCGACGGAGTTGGGGGTGTTAGGTCTGCCTTTGGAATCAGTTGCGGTGAGGCGGAGGAAGGTGGATTCCGATGGGACGTGGGCGTCGCCCTGGAAGGTCAGGTTGGTCGTCCCAGAATTGAAGGAGTCGAAGGTGAATGATATGCCATGGGAGTACCCCATCGACAATATAACCACCACCACCACCATACCCCAAGTTGTAGATGCACTTACCACCTTCATCCTTACTGGCTAATGGCTATGTTGATAACAAGTTTGTTTGTATTTTGGATGTCTTTCCTCTGCTTCCAAGGTGCCAGTATTTATAGTATTACTTCCTACTCATTAAGTAATTAATGGATATGGATGGGTTATGATTCTCATTATCATTTTGATACATGAATGAGAGTGAAAAATTATATTCTAAAATAATAGTAAATCCTAGAATCAATAGTTGAATTTTTTCTTACATGTTAATCATATTATGTGTGACACAAAAGGTAATGCATTTCTTTCCCCTCTTACATGTTAATCATTTAAATTTTAGAGTGAAAAATTAAGCAAACAGCTGGAGATGAGCTATTGAATTAACAACATATTGGGGTTTAATGTGCTGTAAAATAAAGTCGATTGCTGGAGATGGCCTTACAGAATGATTTTCGTAAAATAAATAAAAAGTGATAACTTTTATAATAAAAAACGATACTCAGTTGAAAAAGTGATAATGGTATTGTAAAGTATTTAATGAACAATTTCTAATATAAATTAAAAGTGATAACATTTTGAATGAAAAGTCATAATATTTTAAAAGAAAAGTGATAATATTTTTAATAAATCGTCATTCCATTTTAATATGATATTTATGGTAAATATATGTGAATTAAGTGAAAATTTATAATATTGAAATTTGCATATATAGGTATTAGATATAGCTAAAACTTGCTTGTTCGCTTGTTCTGTCCTTTCAAATCTCACATTTTTTGAAAGTTATACTTTTTAGTGGAAGAACATTTATCTTTTATTTTCTAAAAATAAAATTAATTTATGTAATCAAACATTCCTACTAATAATATTTCAACCGATCTTTTTAATGAAAAATTTATACCCTTATATAAATTAAAATATACTCCTTCCGTCCGTTTCTAAGGTATCAATTTTACTATTTTTGGCGTCCGTTTTAAAAGTATCCATTTTCCCTATTTATTTAGTAAAAAAATACACAATATGGCCCATCACTTCCCTCTAATACAACTACCCACTTTACATATAATAATAATAATCTTTAATCCATGTGCAAAAAAACAAATTGATACTTTAGAACCAGACGAAGGGAGTATGTCTTTTAGAATAAAATATTACTCCATCCGTCTGCTTTCAAGGGTATCATTTTTCCATTTTGCTTTTACGCCCCCAAGGGTCTCATTTGCTTTTTTATACATATGGACTCACACACACCCACTAATACAACTAAAAAATAGGATCCATACCTCCACTAATACAACTACTCACTACACATTAAATAATAATACTCCTTAATCCACGTGCAAAAAGCAAATGGTACCTTAAAGGCGGATGGAGATTATATTCTTACACACCGTATGTGCGTCCGAAAACTCAAGAGATCAATTATAGAATAACCTTTAACAGATTTGGGCCATATGGCAACGGCCAATTTATTTATATATTTTTCTTCCTTACCTCACAAGAAAATTTTGGATCCAATTCGAACCCTTCTTCTCGTCTTGCATTCATTTAAAAATTAAAATAAATTTGAAAAACATAATTTAATTAATTTTATACATAGAATTATTTTATATATACGCCCTCCATCCCATTATATAAATTTTAATTTTAATTTGTCTAAAATAAATTATATATTTCCTTTTTATAAATAGAACCCACACAAAATATTAATATCCTTATATGGAGTCCACACACAATGCTAATACAACTACGTACCACAATTTAAAATATTACTCTATTCGTCCCACATTTAGTTGAACCGTTACTATAAATACAAAGTTTAATAAAAAAAATTTTTGACTAACCTCATTAACTTTTAGAGGGTAATATAATCTTTTTACATAATAAATAAATTATAAAATATGTTATGTGAGTTATGTGTGAGTGATAAATTTTTAATTAAGATGTACTTTGAAGGTTGGGATTGATGTGATGTTTTATTTTTTGTGGTGAAATTAAATATGGAACGGACGAAAACGAAAAGTGTAAAATTTAATGAGGGACAATGGAAGTATATCATTTCACCTAATACTACACATTAAAATATTATATCTCTTAGTTTATATCCAAAAAAAAATGTATAACTTAATTCGGAATGAAGAAAGTATATAAATAAATATGCACCCCCTCTATTCTGGAGTCTTATGAATGCATGCAAAGTTGAGCTATACTTTGAACAATCTTGCACACACTATCTTCTTCACCCTCTCTCTCACGTATTGAATCTGACAAAATTGAAATCAAACTGAAGAAAAGAGATAAGGATGTATAGTGGTTCGATCTTAAAGATCTACATCCACTTCTTAAGGAGAGAGATCACTAATATGATGAAATACAAGTTACAACTTCTTGGAGAAGATGATGAACTAAACTTCTAAGAAAACCCTAAACTTATGAACCCTAAACTGATGATTATTAATTTCTGATGTGGATGTGATGTTCTTTTATACCACACCGGTGGGTTTCAGCATGCATCAGCAAACTCAACAAACTTCCACGTGATCAGTTGCATTCAGTTACAACTGACCATTTAACCACCTAAGGAACTTTCCATGTCATCAATCCATCAGTTCAGCACCCTTCTGATCCTACGATTCTTCCTTATGTAGCAGTACCTTTCTTTCTTGCTGCCTATATCGAACATCATCTTCAATCTTGCTTCTCACATGTTGAAGCCAGCTGGATCAGTTGTTATACAACTACTAACTAACTCAACAAACTTAGATTCCTTTCTTAGAATCATCATCCAGCTGCAAGACTTCATCCAACGGCTTTTACTGTGAATAGCATGATCACAACCGTTTGATCATGCTAATTACTTTCTTAATCATCACTCTCAACATGTATTTTGTTAATCTATACCATTCATACGTATGCATGCATGATCTATACACAACATGGAGGAAACTTCATATTTACATATCTTCATATACAAATATCACCTTCATGAGCACCAAAAACAAGAAGATTTGAGGAAAGAGAATTGAACTCTAGATCACAAATCTGAACAAAATATAAATCAACCATCTTATCACTAATTTAAGTAATATGGTTTAAAAAAAAGTATAAAAATACATTGAAAGAATAAGCTTACCCGTAAAGATTATAAGCATTAGTAATTACAAGGATGAGTGCATGTCATACATCATCTTTCATAAAATTCTCAGCCCGAAACACTATCACAACAATCATTTATTTCCCAACTATTTATCGTACAATAAATATTCACCGGTTCATCTATAATCTATAATGAAATTAGTCTTATAAAATAGTACACTTTAAACTTTCAGAACTAAATATAAGTAGTTACATACAGTAGTTGCACTTTCTCTTGTTCACAAATGAAATGGAAAACATCCATTGTCAAAAGAAATATTTAGTAACTAAGAAATGAGTTTATAATTTAAATCAACCAAAAGTTGATGGCCATCATTGGCTGAAATATGAGAAATTAGATTAACAATTTAGTACAGTCACTAATGATTCAAGCATAGGTTGAAAAATTCATTGGAATCTATCTTATTTACTCAGGAAATTTATCGAACAGTAATGAGTAACAACTTTAAAGCAATAGAAGTCATTATAATGACAAGACTGAAAACATATGAGCTTGGAAAAATAATGGAATCTCCTCCAGAATTAACCACTTCCACGTAAATTCAGTTACTATTTTCGTTTGATCAATCTAACATCCCTAAACTATTAGTAATATTTTATGGGCAAATTCTTAAATTAATTTTTTATTTTAAAAATACAATCAAGTACTGTTTTAAAAGAAAAAAAAAAGGTTTAATGAATTATTCGACAACTGCGTGTGTCCCGTGTTAGATATTGTGTTCAAAGATGCCTGTGGAAAATTGAGGCCTTACATATTCATCACTTTTGTCTGTTTATATATTTCCTTGCACCACGAAATCTCATATGTGAACATAACATTTCACAATCAATTTCTTCAAGATCAAATGATGAATCAATTTCTTCAAGATCAAATGATGATGAGTGTCTTCCATGCATGCATCTCTGCTTATTTGTTCTCCTTCAAACTGAGAGATATTATCATTTTGGCAAATTATCACGTGCACCCATCTTCAGAAATATATATACTTATGAATAAAAATATATACCATAATAAATAAAAATGTACTCCCTTTGTCCCATAACAATTGACACATTTTTTTTGGGCACGGAGATAAGGAGTATAATAATTTAATGTAAAGTGAAATGAGAGAAATAATATTTAATGTGTAGTGGGTAGTTGTATTAGTGGTGAGTGTGATGGGTTTGTAGGTCCATGTAAATAAATAAATTGTTTTTGTGTGAGTCTCATATCCTTAAAAAAGAAATATGTCAATTTCTGTGGGACAACCCAAAAAGGAAAGTGTGTCAATATCTTTTGGACAAAGGGAGTATATACTTATGAATAAAAGCATATACAATAATGAATAAAAATGTAAACACTTTGTTAGCAAACTTTTAGTTAGTTTTTAATGAAAAATTGAATGTAAAAAAAACTATACAATTATTAAGAAAACATACATACACTATTAAATAAAAACTTGAGTTAAATTTACCTTTTGCCCCATAATTAAGACAAAATTAAAAAAAAGATAAATGATTCAATTTTGTCTTATTTTTGACTAATTTTCACCGGAAAACGCTAACTTCGCTGGAACACATGCGCAGCACGTGAGGCTTCGATTTTGAGCTTTCCGACGAAATTAGTCCATAATTGAACAAATCCATGAGTTATGGGACAAAATGAAACCATTTATATTTTTTTAGATAGAAATCGAATTTTGTCTGAGTTACAGGGCAAAAAGTGAATTTAACTCTTAAAATTTGGTAGATTTTCATATTTTCATATTTCTAAGCATTTATATAATGTGAAAACATGCCACCCATATATATTTCAATATTTCATTACTATTTTGACCATTACAATAGCATAAAAATACTCTTTTTATGCTGTTTTTGGATTACGTAGAAAAATCCTTATGCCTTTACAATTATATACATTGTCGTATTTCTATTTTTTTAGCATTTATATAATATGAAAGCATTCTACCCACCTATATTTCCAATTTTTTTTTTACTATTTTGGCCATTATAATGGCGTAAAAATACTTTTTTAGACAATTTTTGGATTTCGTAGAAAATTCTTTACGTCTTTACCATTTTGTATGTTCTTATATTTTCATAATTAGAAGCATTTATATAATGTGAAAACACGCTACCCACATATATTTCCATGTTTTATTATTATGTTAACCATTATAATGGTATACAAATACTCTTTTTAGATATTCTTTTGAATATCGTAAAAAATCTTTAAGCCTTTACTATTTTGTAGATTCTCATATTTTTGTTATTTTCAAGTATTTATATCATGTAAAACATGCTACCAACATATATTTCCATATTTCATTACTACTTTGGCCATTATAATGGCAAAAAAAAAGATATATATACTAGAAAGTTTTTGGATTTCGTAGAAAAAACCTTACACCTTTACAATTTTGTAGGTTCTCGTATTTTTATATTTTCAAGCACTTATATAATATGAAAACATATATTACCATGTTTCATTACTATTTTGACCATTATATAAAAAAACTCTATTTGAAAGTTTTTGAATTTCGTAGAAAAATCCTTACGTCCTTAAATTCACTTTTATGCCCCGTAACTAAGACAAAATTCGATTTATATTCCAAAAAAAATAAATGGTTCAAGTTTGTCCCATAACTCACGGATTTATTCAATTTTTTTTATCAATTATCGCTAGAAAATGCCAATTTCACCAGAAAGTCTGCATGTGAGGATTCAATATGGGGCTTTCTGGAAAAATTAGTGTTTTCCGGCAAAAATTGGTTAAAAAAATAACAAATTCGTGAGTTATGTGACAAAATTGAACCATTTATCCTTTTTGGGATAAAAATCAAATTTTGTCTTAATTACGGGGCAAAATGTGAATTTAACTCATAAAAACTTACATACATTTTCAGAAATATGTATACTTATGAATAAAAATGTATACAATAATAAATAAAAATGTGTACACTTTGTTAGCGAACTTTCTGTTAGTTTTTAATGAAAATCTGAATGTAAAAACACAATACAATTATTAAAAAATATATATACACTATTGAATAAAAATTTATACAAATATAAATGCATATATGCACATGAGTGCACAGTATATAAACTCTATTATTTTTGGTCCCATAATTTTATTAAAGTTTTACTACTTTATGTCAATTCAAATTTTAAAACCTTTGCACGTTTTTAACATGGTTACTGTTGCATTCATATTAAAATCCAATTTTACTACTTTATGTGATTTTAATACTTTATGTCAATTTAAATTTTATACCTTTTGCACGGTTTTAACTTGGTTACTGTTGGATTCATATTAAAATCCAATTTTACTACTTTATGTGATTTTAATACATTATATCAATTTAAATTTTATACCTTTTGCACGTTTTTAAGAGTAAATATCAAAATTGATCTTGTAAGTATGATATGTTCCAACTTTAATCATTTTTCATTTGCAATTTTCAATTTTGGTCATTTTTGTCCACTTTTAGTCATTTTTGTCCAAATTTAGTCCTTTATTTTGAAAAAAATGTCCAAAAATGGTCCGAAAGTATATACATTTAGGACCAAAAGTGGACCAAAAAAGGACCAAATTTTGAAAAAATGACCAAAACTGGACCAAAAGGACTAAACCTTGACAAAAAATGATCAAAATTGAGAATTACAGAAAAAAGGACTAAAGTTGGAATTCGTCATACTTACAGGATTAATTTTGATAGTTACCCGTTTTTAACTTAGTTACTGTTGGATTCATATTAGTCCAATTTTTCTACTTTATGTCAATTTAAATTTTATACCTTTTGCACAGCCACTCAATTCAATAGCATGATATTTTCCGGCCCATACGATTTTATTCTTTGGGCTCACATTCAAAAGATCTCATACTATGGAGAGTCTAGTCCACAGTTATAAACCCATAGTCATTCCCATTTTTAAACAATGTGTGACTTTAGTTGACACACAACCAAGACTTGCAAAGTCCTATAAATTATTTAGTTTTTTTTTCTATAAGTTGGTAACTACCCTCTTATAATTAAAATTATAAATACCAATATTTCTCCTTCCATTTTCAAAACATTGGTTTCAACGTGCTTAGAATAAGTGATGAATTCTTTCACCATCGAAATGCAAAAATGAAAGGCTTCATTAATTGAAAGATTGTGAAATTCAATATCATGTTTCCAGATACACAATGTATCACTACAAAGTATAAAGTATAAGTAAAGGATTTTCATTTTCATTTTGGAACCAAGGCTTTCAAAATCATCATCATTCACTTTACGCACAATCTTTAGGTCATCAGATATCAAGAATGAAGCTTCATCTTCTGTAAAAATCCTAGAGACCACAAAATATGTTTCATAATAATAATCTAAGAAACTTTTGTTGGAAATTCATTTCAAGAAACGGAAATTGGTAATAACTCTTGGGAATGAGAATCGATAGCTTAGAACACTCTCTTGGCTGGTACTGGATAGTAGCAAGAATTGCTAACCCATAGTACAAGTTGTTCAAGCTTCCAATGACATGAAATGGCTTATAACAATATCATCATCTCCAAATACACAATATATCGGATTTTTATTCTCATATTTATCATATTGATAATTTTTTTCTATTAGCTTGCGATGCGAACAGGCCTTTACGTATGAAATTCGTGGAGCTTTGGGAGTGTGAGATAGGCAGACGGGGAAGTAAGCAGCCGAACAACCGCAGGGGCTTCCAATTATTTTTTTAAGATTTGTTTCTCCAATTATTAAATGTTAAATGTAAATAGGGAAAGATAGATTTAGGGTTTAGACTATGTATGAAATATTTGGGGTGTGTACTTAATAAAACGGTTTAATTTTAAACTCTATATATATAATATAATATAGTAATTAATTGAGAGTGTTTTATGCTTGCATGTCTCCAGTTTCGATTCACATAAAAAAGGTGATGTGTTAAATTATACTAATAAGCCCTACTGAAAGAATTCCATTATATTTTCGTATATCACAATATAAGTGGTGCAATTTTTTTTAAGGTAAATGAGACCACACAAAATAATTAATACTCTCTCATTTCAATGCTTACGTTTGTTTTTGCACGTTGATTAAGAAGTATAGTATTTTAATAGATAGTGGGTGGAAATATATAATATTTAATGTAAAGTGGGTAGGTGTATTAGTGTTGAATGTTAGTCTCATAGTGATAGGAAAAATTACACTTTTGGTCCCGTAAGAATTGCTCAATGCCAAAAATGTCCCAAAACTGGCAGATTTAGTCCCTGTAGGATATAAAAGGTTGGAGGGATATGTATAGGTTTGTGGACGATTGTAGGAGTTGGTGAGTTGAGTGAACAAAAAGTGATAGAAGGAGTTTTGAAGGAAAGAACAAGGTTTGGAATAAAACACACTTTACTAAACTTTTTTATTGTGTTTCTTCTACATCAAAATGTTACATCATCAACCTATTTATACTATCCAATAGTGGATTCTCAAGCATTCTAGATAATTCTACATTATTTCTGATAAGTTGTCGCCGGCCTACTAAAATATAATTTATTTCCGACTTACTAAAATACTTAGTATAATGGCAAGTACGGGTCGTACCCAAGAAAGTATAATGAATTTTAATTAAATATAAGTATTCAAAATGATTAAAATAAATAGGGGGGTTTGTTTGTTGCGAATTGAAAGTGACACGAATAATAAATTAATTACACTTTTTTTTATGCGGCGAAGTACGAAGAAGAAAATTAATTATTTGATTAACCAAGTGATGAAAAGCATAGTTTAGGATGACGATCCCCTCCCGTTTACTAAATTAATTAACTACAGGAATTAAACATCTAGCCTAATGCGCAAACTCAAATCCCTAGATTGACGGTACGACTAATCAACCCGAATGTTCTTAAGTTTATCAATTAGGGTACAACCACTAAGTTGAACTATCTATGAGTGACCCTATGGATTTGAACTCATAAACGCATTAAAACTCTAAACATAGGATTACAAGGCTACGAAATCCAGCTAGTAATCATACAAACTAGATCCTATTACACCTAGAGGGAATAATATCTATTTGCTACTTAATCCAATTCCTACAACAATTACGGATTGTAGATCATGAAATATCATTAAGCATTAAAATAATTAATCTAATTGATCAGGTTAAATTAATTATTAAAGTGCTATAAAGAACATCAAAGCATGTAATAGAATAAATTCACACTAAAGATTCTATATAAAAATCATTAATAATTAACTAACATTCA
The DNA here is from genome assembly GCA_023678885.1 of Pogostemon cablin. NCBI lineage: Eukaryota > Viridiplantae > Streptophyta > Magnoliopsida > Lamiales > Lamiaceae > Pogostemon > Pogostemon cablin. The sequence goes on from CM042990.1 coordinate 18,643,526, forward strand.
ACGGGAGGTTCTCGCAATCCTAAACTAGAAAAGGGGATTAGCCCCACATGTTCATAGCAAAAACAAAATTAAAATATAATAATAAAACCAGGATGATGTCTGATGGTGATCTTGAATTTCACGTTAATCTGCTTTTGAGAGAAAACCAGTCTGCTGCCTATTCCACGTTAATCTGCTGCTCTTGGAATTCACGTGTTTTTTCCTTGTGTAGCAGCCCCAAAAATAAATAAAATCCACTCCTTCTTTTACTTGATCTCTTTCCTAATTTATTTTTTCCAAATATATCTCAAGATCTTTTCTTATCTCTTTTGATCGATCATGCCACAAATTTGGAGAGATCCGATCCTAAAAATATGCTAGCTAATTTATTTCCTTATTTGCTCCTTTAATAACATGTTTCCACATCAATTCAAATAATTAAAGTAATTATCTCCAAAAAACAATATAAGTCAATATTAGCACATAAATATCATATAATTAAATCAATAGACTTGAATTTCCACTAAATAAACATGCTATTCTATGACTTATCAAATCTCCCCACACCTAAACTTTGCTTGTCCTCAAGCAAATCAAAACCATAGAGAATAGAAAACTAAAGAACTCTATCTTCCAAGGCAAATGAAAGTCACACACCTCAAGAGAAAAGTAACCAATGAGTATTCTGAACTAATATGAAAAATGACTCTTCACTCAAAGGTTGCAACTTTCATGGCATCAAATCTTTTCAAAATTCCATGGCCTCACAAAGATTCACTCAATCACACTCAAGTAAATAATTTAGGTAGAAAGATCACTCAAAAATTGAAAAGAACAGTCGTTACCATAGGCTTGCTCCCAAATAAAATCTCCACCAATTTTAGATTAATCATGTGCAATAATCAAAGGGTCTTTGAACGGGTTGTAATGGGGCTTTAGGTCAGGGTAAGGTAAAACAAGAGATGGGAATGGCTAAACGGACCACCTTACAACGTGTGATCTTCTATAAATCAAAACGTTCACTATCCTCACATTCTCCTTTCCACAACAACATTTTTCTCGCACTAATATTCTTCCCACACCTGCTCCTTTTCAAGATTTGGAACAGCAGGTGTAACTCTTAGATTAATCATTATTTTCCAGACAATTTCAGCAACTCCTCTTTCCCTTTCTTGTTTTTTCTTCTTTTTTTCAAGAATTTTTCCTTTTTTTTTCAAACTTCCTTCCTTTTTCTTTCTTTTCTTTTTTCAATTCTCCTTCTCCAATTTTTTTTATCAAATCCTCCTTCATCATCAATCCAACCACAAAGTATTTCAACAAGATTCACACATTGCAAAGTAATGAAGGGTTCAAATGGAAGAGTTAAAAAAAGAAATGAGAATTCAGGGTTCATTTATGAGCTCATAATTCAAAGGAAAGGCTTAGGCTCAACGTGGCTTCCCTAAAGTTTTCATAATCAGGTGGGATAATATAAGCCAAGAGGGTTAAACCTAAGTGCCCTTATCATTTTATCACACACAACCAATCACATGATCTTGAAATGCATTCAAAAGAGCAAGTTCTAAAATGAGCAATTCAATTTCAATGCATTCAAGAAAGAAATTCAATGGAGCTCATAGATGATAGCCCATTAAGGCTCAAAAGCTCACCAAAAATTGGGTATATTTGCCATGAAATTCGAAAAAAAAAATCAGCCACTACAATCAAAAATTTTTTGCAAAGAATATCAAAATTCAACGGCTCCTCAACATCATTATCACCCCCTCCATCATGCATCACCTCAAAAGATTTTATTACTCAATTTTAATTCCAAATCAACATAAAATCCAGAGGACAACAAGAACAAAAAATGGGACAAGAAATTGAGCAAATTTACATAACTTTTCTACCCCAATTATCATATAAAATCTCTCCCCACACTAAACGTTTTCTTGTCCCCAAGCAAAACACAGTATAAGAAAGACAAAACATGTAATTGGGTAGAATACACTTGATTCAGTTTTGGGTAGAGTTTTGACCACGATCAACATTTGCAATTTGTATCACAACTGCTAATCACAACAGAAAATTAAGAGTGAACAATCAGACAATTTATTGAAAATAAAATAAAATAAATTAAAATAAAAAAAAATAAAGCGAGAAAATTGGGTTGCCTCCCAATCAGCGCCTTTTGTTATTGTCGTTGGCTCGACTTAGGTAAGATGTATCTTTCAAGTATGAAGAACTTCTTTCAACTTCATTCGATTGACCTCAACAGTGCGAAACCTCTTATTATATTCCTTGAGTTCATGGTTTGGCCCCAAGAACGAGGACTTCAAGTGTTCGGGGAACACTATCAACTCTAACTTTGACACTTCACCAAGCTTTTCTTTTCTCAAATTTTTTCATGTTCTATCATGCTTCCATTTGCAATGATGGTGTCAAAGTTATCCCTGCGAGTTAGTTCAAAATAATCCTACACCAAAGGCTCAACAACACTCAAAGAAAAAACTGAATTAACGTCTTTAGGAGACTCCACAGGAAATTTAACAGAGGCTACATCTAAGGTGCTCGTTCTCTGAAAAGAATTGTGCAAAGCATTAACATAGTGATTCAGCTCCTCATTATCCCAATTTTCAGCATCCTCCTTCATGATTCCATGTTCAATGACTGTATCTAATACATCCCTACTAGTGAGTTTGAAGTGTTCCTGGACAATAGGTTTAATAGTACTCACAACAGAAAGCAGGTTAACATCATCAGGGTATTCCATAGCATCATATATGTTAAATTTAATGATCTGCCCATCAAATTCCATCGTGAGGGTACCTTCACTCACATCTATCTTAGTGCGTGAAGTGTTGAGGAACGGTCTCCCCAACAAAATCGGAGTGGAATTTGATGGGTGTTCATTCATTTCTAACACATAAAAATCAGCAGGGAATACGAGTTTGTCTACCTGAACAAGAACATCCTCAATGACTCCATCTGGGTATGCTTGGCTTCGATCAGCAAGCTGGATGACAACACCGGTCTTTTTAAACTCTCCCACACCCAGCTTTTCAAACACTGATCGAGGCATCATATTAATAGACGCTCCAAGGTCCAACATGGTTCTTTCCACCTTAAAATTCCCAATCTTGTAAAGAACCACAAACATGCCAGGGTCTTTGCGCTTCTGGGGTAACGTTTACTGGAAGACAGCTGAAACGTTTTCTCCCATCACCACTTTTTCATCTCCTTTCAACTTCTTTTTATTGGTGCAGAACTCCTTCAAAAACTTGACGTATCTCGGAATTTGCTTAATCGCATCAATGAGAGGTAAATTGATCTCCACTTTACGAAATACCACAAGTATTTGTTTATCCTTTTCAGTGGTGTCCGACTTCCTAAACTTGCTTGGAAAAGGCAAATGGTTAATAAGAATAGGGTCAGAAATTTTAACCTAATTTTTTCGGACCTTCTGACACTGAAGGGTTCAGTGTAAGTGTTACGTTTCTTCACATCAGATTTTCCACCCCAAACTGATCGGTCTGATCCTCCACTGTTCTAGCAAGTTCTACATCATCTTTTTTCACATCTTGGTCAGGCTTTTTGGGCAGTAGAACCTCCTCCAACTGTTTTCCACTTCGCAGGGTAATGACACTCACATTCTTAGGATTAACCTCTATTTGTGAAGGCAACTTTCCATTGTTTTGAGCCTGCATCTGGCCTACAGTTGTAGCCAATTGACTCATATGATTTTCCAAGTTTTGGATGGGTGTCTGAGTAGACACTTTGAATTTCAGATTATTAGCAGTCATCTCTTTCATCATTTCCTCAAATGAAGCTCCGGAGCTTGCCCCACCTTGTTGGTGATTTCCACCTTCCTGATGGTGATCTTGTTGCCTATTCACCACTCTCTGCTCTTGGACCTGCTGTTGCCCCCCCTATTTCCTTCTTGTCCACTACCATACCTCAGATTGGGATGATCTCTCCAACCCTAATTGTAGGTTTGAGAGAAGGGATCATAAGGTCGCCCTATGGCGTTTACTTGTTCCTCACTGGGTGTAACCCTGCAATCAAGAGTAGAATGATCATTAGTTAAACAATATTGACAAGAGGGAGCGTTTACCCCTTTTCCTTTAGCAAGATTCTCCACAGCTATTGTCAACTTGTTCAAAGTTTCCTCCAACTTAGAGTCATGGATCACGTGTGCCAAACTGTTGGGTGTTGGTAGCCATGCTAGAAATCAAGTCTCTAGCAACAGTAGGTGTTTTCATCATAAAGGCTCCTCAGCTAGCCACATCAAGCATGTTTTGATCAATGATCGACAACCCTTCATAGAAGTACTGCAATAGCAGCTGGTCGCTTATTTGATGTTGGGGGCATGCTGATGTGAGGCGTTTAAACCTCTCCCAATACTCATGTAAACTCATCCCTTGCATCTGACGAGCTCTAGATATCTCCTTACGCAAAACAACAACTCTAGTGGTCGGAAAATAAGTTTGGAGAAAAAGTTTCTCCATCTCGGCTCACGTATTTATCGATCCAGAGGGGAGATAATACAACCAATCCTTCGCCATGTCTTTCTCTACAAAGGAAAATGCCCTAAGCTTGACTTGTTCCTCCGTCACTCCGTTTGGTTTCATGCTCATGCACACAACCGAGAACTCCTTCAAGAACTTATGAGGATTTTCACCTGAAAGACCATGGAAAGCAGGAAGTAAGTGAATCAATCCTGATTTCAATTCAAATACGGTATTATCAGTAATCGCAGAAAAGTTAATGCATAGTGGCTGATGCACTACGTGCGGATTTGCCAATTCATTCAAAGTTTTTCATTATTTGCAGCCATGTTTTCCACTTTCGACTCAGACCCTACAGTATCTTCCTCCTCTAAATCAGAAAAAACAGAATTATCCTCTTCAAGTTGAAGTGGATCAGCTGCAAGTTCGGATTCGGTAAGGTTTTCGACAGTTTTGCCAATGAACGAACTTGTTTCCTTCTTCTCCCGGGACTCCTTTCTCAACCTCCGGGCAGTTCTCTCGATTTCTGGTATGTATTCAATCTTTTTTTACCTGAAGATCAGTAATCATTCACAGAAAAAATTTCAAAAATGGGGATAACTGACACTGAAGGGTTTAGTGTCAGTGTAACTGGAAAATTCGAAAATTCCAGAAAAATTCAAAAAAATTCCAGAACCTGTATAAAATGCAGAAAAATATCAGAAACACAAAAATTTAACAAAATTCAATTTTAATTCCCGAGCAAACGGCGCCAAATTTAATAAGCTGTCGCCGGCCTACCAAAATATAATTTATTTTCGACTTACGAAAATACTTAGTATAATGGCAAGTACGGGTCGTATCCAAGAGAGTATAATGAACTTTAATTAAATCTAAGTGTTCAAAACGATTAAAATAAATAAGGGGGCTTTTTTTTGTTGCGAATTGAAAGTGACACGAATAATAAATTAATTACACTTTTTTTTATGCGGTGAAGTACAAAGACGAAAATTAATTATTTGATTAACCAAGTGATGAAAAGCCTAGTTTAGGATGACGATCCCCTCCCGTTTACTAAATTAATTAACTATAGGAATTAAACATCTAGCCTAATGCGCAAACTCAAATCCCTAGATTGACGGTACGACCAATCAACCCGAATGTTCTTAAGTTTATCAATTAGGGTACGACCACTAAGTTGAACTATCTATGAGTGACCCTATGGATTCGAACTCATAAACGCATTAAACTCTAAACATAGGATTACTAGACTACGAAATCCGGCTAGGTATCATAAAACCTAGATTCTATTACACCTAGAGGGAATAATCTCTATTTGCTACTTAATCCAATTCCTACAACAATTACGGATTGTAGATCATGGAATAACATTAAGCATTAAAACAATTAATCTAATTGATCAGGTTAAATTAATTATCAAAGTGCTATAAAGAACGTCAAAGCATATAATAGATTAAATTCACACTAAAGATTCGATATAAAAATCCTTAATAATTAACTAACATTCAACGGGAGGTTCTCGCAATCCTAAACTAGAAAAGGGGATTAGCCCCACATGTTCATAGCAAAAACAAAATTAAAATATAATAATAAAACCAGGATGATATCTGATGGTGATCTTGAATTTCACGTTAATCTGCTTTTGAGAGAAAACCAATCTGCTGCCTATTCCACGTTAATCTGCTGCTCTTGGAATTCACGTGTTTTTTCATTGCGTAGCAGCCCCAAAAATAAATAATATCCACTCCTTCTTTTGCTTGATCTCTTTCCTAATTTATTTCTTCCAAATATATCTCAAGATCTTTTCTTATCTCTTTTGATCGATCATGCCACATATTTGGAGAGATCCGACACTAAAAATATGTTGGCTGATTTATTTCCTTATTTGCTCCTTTAATAACCTGTTTCACATCAATTCAAATAATTAAAGTAATTATCTCCCAAAAACAGTATAAGTCAATATTAGCACATAAATATTATATAATTAAATCAATTGACTTGAATTTCCACTAAATAAAAACATGCTAATATATGACTTATCAATTTCCATCCTAATAGTCTAGATAATTAATCTATTTAATCACATGTCATTATTCTAGATCATTCTTCTAATTAATTAATAGATTCCTCCACCTTCTAGTTTATTCTATGCACAATCTCAAACCTTCTATCATGTCATACATTATTCTTGAAACTTCTATAACTCTCTAAATCAAGTTTATTATTTCTAACACCCCCTCTTAAACTTGATTTTGCATTCCAAGCAAACTTCGAAATCTTGCGAACTCTTCATATTTGAGCAGCTTCGTGAAAATGTCGGCTACTTGATCTTGTGATTTGACGTACTCCACTTGAACTTCTTTTTTATTATGCATTCTCTGATGTAGTGGAAGCGAGTCTCTATGTGCTTGCTCCGATTATGAAATACCGGATTTTTTGCCAATGCAATTACCAATTTTTTGTCCACATAAATCCTCGTAGGATTCTCTTGTGTCCATCCGAGCTCCCGTAAAAGACTTCTAACCCAAATAACATGGCAAACATTGGATGTGGCGGCTACGTACTCGGCTTCACATGTAGACAATGTGACTATTGGTTGCTTCTTGGACATCCAAGTAAAAGTTGTGTCTCCCATGAAGAACACAAATTCACTTGTACTTTTTCGATCATCATTTTCTCCAGCCCAATCGCTATCACTATAGCCCACAAGCTCATAGTTATTAGTATTTGAATAAAGTAGACCACAGTTGAGCGTACCTTTGAGATATTGAAGAATTCTTTTTGCCGCCTTCAAGTGCGTTATGGTTGGATTCTGCGTAAATCTACTCACAAGCCCTGTTGCGTAGAGTATATCTGGCCTCGTGCAAGTTAAGTACCTTAGGCTTCCAACCAAACTTTTAAAGAGCGTCGGATCCACCTTTTCTCTATCTTCATGCTTAGATAGTTTACTTCCACACTCCACTGGGGTGTCTATTGCCTTGCAATCTTCCATTTTGAACTTCTTGAAGATCTCCTTCGTAAAACCTTCTTGTGTGATTAAGATTCTTTCCTCAAGCTGCTTGACTTCAACTCCAAGATATTATGCCATGAGCCCCAATATCAGTCATCTCAAACTCTTTAGTCATGGCCTTCTTGTACTCTTTGAACATCTTTGTGTTGCTTCATGTGAATATAAGATCATCCACATACAAGCACACAATTAAGACATCATCACCTTTGAATTTGACATAAAGGGCATGCTCATGTGGGCACTTGGTGAAACCATTCTCCTCCAAGTACTTGTCAATCCTACTATTCCATGCCCTTGGTGCTTGTTTTAATCCATATAGGGCCTTCTTCAACTTCAACACCTTTTCTTCTTGCCCTTTCACCTCGTAGCCTGGTAGTTGCTTGATGTAAACTTCTTTATCAAGAACACCATTCAAGAAGGCTGACTTCACATCCATCTGATCGATTTTCCATCTGTTTAGGGCTGCAAGAGAAATGATTAGTCTGATAGTTTCTAGGCGGGCGACTGGAGCGAATACCTCATCATAGTTGATTTCGGCTCTTTGACTATATCCTTTGGCGACAAGCCTTGCTTTGTATCTCTCTACTTCACCCTTGGAGTTCTTCTTCGCTTTATACACCCACTTAACTCCAATGGCCTTATGATCCTTTGGCAATATTGCTAGCTCCCATGTATCATTCTTCTAAATGGCTTTAATTTCCTCGTCCATTGCATCTCTCCATCTTTTACTTTGTGTAGCCTCCTCAAAAGTTATTGGCTCACAATCAGCAAATAAGCAAAGTAATGTGAGATCTTCTAACCTTTCAGTCTCATCATAGATCTCATCTAAGCTCCTCACACGCGATGCGCTTCTTTCATTCAGGAAAGATGGTGGCGAGTCTCCAACTTCTGTTGCCGGTGAAATGGGTGGAGTCACTGTCTCTTCACCTTCACTTGCTTGCTCGATTTCCTCTTCATCTTCAAATTGTGGAGTAACAAAGTTGTGATCATTGATGTTGGAACCGAAATCCCAAACACCTTCTTCATCGAACTCCACATCTCGACTTATCACACTTTTCTTTATGAGGGGATTATATAACTTGTAACCTTTAGAGTTAGAGTCATACCTGATGAATATGTATGGCTCACTCTTATCGTCGAGCTTTTTTCTTGTCTCATCTGCCACGTGAGCATATGCTTTGCTCCCGAATACTCTTAGATGAGCGATTCCAGGCTTTCTCCCACTCCAGGCTTCTTGTGGAGTCTTTCCCCACACACTCCGAGTTGGAGATCAATTGGACAGGTACACCGCTCACACCACCGCTTTTACCCAAAATTCTTTGGTAAGATTCTTCATCTTCAACATGCTACGCGCCATCTCCACTATGGTTCTATTCTTTCTCTCCGCTACACCATTTTTTTGAGGAGATCTTGGAATAGTAAGAGGCCTCCGGATCCCAATTGCTTCGTAATACGCCATGAATTCCTTGGATGTGAATTCACCACCTCGATCAGTTCTCATGAATTTGATTTCTAGCCCGCTCTCCTTTTCAACTTTAACTTTAAATTTCTTGAAGGCTTCAAATACTTTTGATTTCTGCTTCAAGAAATACACCCATGTTTTTCTAGAAAAATCATCAATGAATAGCAAGAAATAATTGTTGTTACCAAGAGAGCTTGGTTTGATTGGCCCACACACATCTGCATGGATCAACTCCAACGGCTTCTTTGCTCGCGAGGTTGACTCCTTTGGGAATGACTTTCTAGCTTGCTTCCCGAGTATACATCCTTCGCATAGTTGGTCGGGATGCTTGATAGATGGTAATCCTTTTACCATCTCCTTCTCTGATAACAACTACAATCCTCCAAAATTTAAGTGCCCAAATCGTAGGTGCCATAACTAAGACTTATCCTTAAAGCAAGCTTTAAGGCAATTTTGCCACATCATTCCGAATGTTTAGTAGAAACATTCTATTCTTCGACATTGGCACCCTCACTATCAAATTATTTTCCTTATATCTTATTGAAAGGTTATAATCCTTCAAGTGAATGGCATAACCTTTCTCTAAGAGTTGTTGAGATAGTGTCGTCTCGTCTTCTGGTTGCTCTTAGCCTTTCTCTACAATCTCCCAGACATCATGAGCACCTAAAAGTGCCTTCATCTTGATACTCCATTATCAAAGTTGTTCTTGTTGAGCAACGAGACTTGAAAGGATTGAAGGTTGCTAGCCATCTCTCACATAGGACCTTATGGCTCTGATACCACTTTGTAGGATATAAAAGGTTGGAGGGATATGTATAGGTTTGTGGACGGTTGTAGGAATTGGTGAGTTGAGTGAACAAAAGGTGATAGAAGGAGTTTTGAAGCAAAGAACAAGGTTTGAATAAAACACACTTTACTAAACTTTTTGGTTGTGTTTCTTCTATATCAAAATGTTACACCATCCACCTATTTATACTATCCAATGGTGGATTCTCAAGCATTCTAGATAATTCTACATTATTTCCATCCTAATAGTCTAGATAATTCATCTATTTAATCACATGTCATTATTCTAGATCATTCTTCTAATTAATTAATAGATTCCTCCACCTTCTAGTTTATTCTATATACAATCTCAAACCTTCTATCATGTCATACATTATTCTTGAAGCTTCTATAACTCTCTAAATCAAGTTTATTATTTCTAACAGTCCCATAGAAATTTTTCATCAAAATCCATTAATAGTTAACGAATATTTTGAAACGTTAGCAAAACCAAAATGGCAACTTGTAGTTTTGATTCCATAATTTGCAAAAATAATCCCCAAAGAAAACTAATACAATGTTTATTGAGAGAGAAAACAGAGGGGAATTGTCGTAATGGACTATGTCTGTGTTGAAAGACAGAAAATAATATAAATCTGGTAGTTTATAATAATATAAATTAATTTGGATGAAAATTTTCAAAAAATTATGGTTATAAAATTCTTATGGGACCAAAACCGCTAGCTATGAGACCAGTGAATTCCTACGGGACTAAAATTGAATTGAATGAATTCTTGTGGGACCAAATATGACATTTTCCTCATAGTGATATATTAATTATTTTAGGTGGGTCTCACATGCCAAAAAGGGAAACGTAAACATTGAAATAAGACGCCCAAAATAGAAATATGTAAACATTGAAATGAGACGAAGGAGTATAACTTTATGAGTCTCACACACCACACTTATAATATATACCTACCCACTATACATTAAAATATTAGTATTTCTCTCTTCTCATCTACACATTAAATATTACTTCCTTCATTCCTAAGAATTGTTCATCTTTACTGTTCGCGGATTTTATTTTTACTTTTTAATTAATTTTATTGATGGGGTAATGTGGTATTTTTAATTAATAAATAAAGTATAAAGTATGTTATGTATGAAAAGAAGAGATAACAATTTTTAAACTAATGTATACTTTTGAGTTGTTAGAATAAAATGATATTTTTTTTAAGTGATGAACAATTATGTAAAATGAACTCATGAGAAAAGAGTACTGCACGATCTTCAGGGACTTCCCTTAATCTAAGTGTAATAACGAAATAACCTCGTTGTAGTCGAACGGAGGGAGTACGGATTAATTAGGTTTAAAAATGTGACGTGTCAAGCTAACATCGCTTATAGGTTCTTTTTGTTTTGGTTTTATTTTACAGAAGAGAGTTTAATTAGTTTTTTCTGCCCGTACTTTAAAAAAATCTATATGTATATCAAGTATTTTGTTTTGATTCCTTTTAAATACGATAGATTTATTATTCGTTTATTCATATTTTATATAATATTAATTTTATTAATGATACTAACAACTACATTTACTAATATATATATATATATATATATATATATAAATTATTTAATCAAACTACTCTAACAAAATCAATAAAATAAAAAAAACTTTAATAAATTACTCTCTCTATCCGGTTCTAAGGTATTCATTTTCTTTTTGCACGTGAACAGTTCTAAGTTCTTTATTTGTTTTTTGCACGTGGATTAAAGAGTATTATTATTATAAAATGGTGTACCCCACCATTAGGGGCCCCCACCGCCCCTGCCCTGGGGATTGGTGGAGGAGGTAAATCGCAGGATGTGCCTCAAGTGGCTTATAGAGAGGGCTCACTGTTAAACTTGTGCTTACAAGGGGCCAAATTCATGCCAAAGGCAGGATTCGAACCCCCACCCTGCAGCAACCAAACTCAGCTGGAAGATCTTTCCACCCTCCCCTCTACCACTTGAGCTATGCCCTGGGGGCAGAGTATTATTATTATAGGTAAGGTGTATAGTTGTATTAGAGGGAAGTGATGTGTCATATTGTAAATAGAAGAAATTGATACCTTTGAAGTGGACGCCAGAAATAGTGAAATGAATACATTAGAAGCGGACGGAGGGAGTATAAATTAAGAGTGTTAATAAAAATAAAATTATCAAGTATTAAATACTCCCTCAGTCCCCATGATACTTATCCATTTTATCATTTTATTTTGTCCCAATTAATACAAAGTATTTATTTCCTTTTTTGATTAATGTGACCTACAAAATAATACTCCCTCCGTCACAGTCAAACGTCACCATTTGACTGTACCGTTTGACTGTATAAAGCTCTCATAAGAGCTACAGTAAACAGTGACATTTGGCCGGGACGGAGGGAGTATTATTATACTCAACTCACTACATGTGAGACCTACACTCAACACTAATACAACTATTCACTACACATTAAAATATTATATTTCTAAATTCAATACACATTAAATTATTATATTCTTTAGTCCACATTTAAAGAACAAATGGATACCACGGAGGGAGTATGATATATAACACAAGTAATGCATGATATTATAGTAAGTTGGTATACTTTCTTGTGAAACAGTTATATATGAGACGGATTGTGCGATAAATCTACATATTATTAAAGTGTGATTATTATATATATAAAATATTTTATTGAATTATTAATGTATGATTTATTAAAACATGATGAATATGATACTTTAAAGTATGATTTCATGATGTTATTGTATGATGATATACTACCCATTATTATATTTTAGTAAATCATATTATAACTACCTAATATCATATTTAATGCATCAATTATTGTACCGTACTAAGAAATGATACTTTAACTACTCCATAATATACTTTTATGTATACAATAATCAATACTTTAAAAGTCTTACAAGAAACTTTATCTAGTAAAGTTTGCGTAATATCGTTAATTTTACGAACATTTTTAATAACAAAGTGGAGTACTATATTTGATTAAGAAAAACTTATAATGTTTGTTAAATTAAATTATTTCACTAACACCTAAAAAGGTACTCCATTCGTATCGGGCTTCATTTACTTTTTACATGTAGATTAAAGATTATTATTATTTTATGTGTAGTGATTAGTTGTAATAGTAGTGAGTGGTGGGCTATATGTGAAGTCTTTTTATTAAAAAAAAAAAATGAGGACCTTTGAATGAGACGTTCAATATAATAAAATAAAGACCTTTCGATGGGACGGATGGAGTATAAGTTTTTAAAAAAAATTATACAGTATTTGATAAAAAAAATTTGAAGAGAAACAAAATTTTGTCTCTAACAAAATTCCGGATGTGAAACGCACGATGCATGGAACCATACAGAGATACAAGGACCATTTTAATTAAATTGGTGTCGCATTTTGACATTTAAATCTGTAGGGTAGTTGCAATAATGCAGCCTGTGCCGTGATAGGACATATGTCTCTTCGTTAATTAAAACAAAATCTTATCCGGATATATACATATATGGTGTACAAATTAGTGTTGGAAAGGTCCAACTGGATTTCATGTAAACATGTTTTGCATGTATAGGACCACAATTCATATTCTCGAAATTACTTGAAAAAATTAAATTAAAACTGCTCTAATTTGAAACTTTATTTTTTAGGGTCACTTACTATATTAGATACATAAAATAATGTATAATTTCTATAAATTTCATAACTCAAAACACTAATACTCATAACTACACAATTATGATTGTAATAGTAGTGAGTAGTGGGCTATATGTGGAGCCTTTTTACTAAAAATGAAAATGAGGACATTTGAATGAGACGTTCAATATAATAAAATGAAGATCTTTCGATGGGACGGATGAAGTATAAGTTTTTAATAAAAAATTATGTAGTATTTGATAAAAAAAATTTGAAGAGAAATAAAATTTTGTCTCTAACAAAATTCCGGATGTGAAACGCACGATGCATGGAACCATACAGAGATACAAGGACCATTTTAATTAAATTGGTGTCGCATTTTGACATTTAAATCTGTAGGGTAGTTGCAATAATGCAGCCTGTGCCGTTATAGGACATATGTATCTTCGTTAATTAAAACAAAATCTTATCCGGATATATACATATATGGTGTACAAATTAGTGTTGGAAAGGACCAACTGGATTTTCATTGTAAACATGTTTTGCATGTATAGGACCACAATTCATATTCTCTAAATTACTTGGAAAAATTAAATTAAAACTGCACTAATTTGAAAATTTATTTTTTAGGGTCACTTACTATATTGAATACATAAAATAATGCATAATTGCTATAAACTTCATGACTCAAAGCACTAATACTCATAACTGTACAATTATGATTGTTATACTATATATAAATACCCCTATGTATTTGCACAATTTGTTTGCACAAATTTGTTTTGCACAATTTGGTTTTGCACAATTTGATTTACACAATTTGTTTTGCATAATTTGTTTTGCACAAATTTGTTTTTGTACATTTAAGTTTGCACATTTTAAGTTCCAGCGGAGGTCCGGCAGTCGGCGATGGAGGTCAGGCGGAGGCCCGCGGCCGATCGACGGCAGTCCGGCGGATGTCCGGCAACTGGCTGGCGGTAGTCCGACGGTGGTCCGGCATTGGGTGGGTGGGTGAGGGATAGGGTTTGTGGTTTAAAAGCGTATGAGATTATAATATTATATTTGGTATTTTACTTTAATATTTTGTATGCGAGAGTAATTATTTGAATTCATGGCATATCATAGTAATTTAGGGTAAAAGTGTGTATCTATGACGGTTTTCCCTATTTTTTTATTATCCACTGTTTTTAAAATTATTAAAAATACCTACTTTTATGTTCTCATTTCTACAATACTTTTCCTAATCCTCCAGACAGTTTAGTTTTTTTTTTTTTAATCAATAAATATTTGCTGAGTTTGCTAACTAGGGCAAATCAACAGCAGAAGTAGGAGTTTGGACTAATAACACCATGATGTTGGTTGTTTGAATAATTTTTTACTCACGAGTAAGAATACTCGGTCGTTGTAGAAGTATATCCCAAGAAATAAAATTATCGAACCACAAAAGAGTTAAGTTTGGATTAATAAAATACGTGAGTTCATGTTTATGTCACTTTTGTAAGGATGATAGAGGTTTTGAGTTTGATTATCAAATAAATAACTAAAACAAGTAACAAGAAAAGAAAATAGCAAATATGAGAAATGACAAGTAAAGATGAGTAAAAATAAAGGAGAATAGGTGTTAAAGTTCAAGTATGGAAAAACATGGGATTAGAAACATCCAAGCACACTCTCAACATATTATCATGCAAAGGGGATTCAACTCAATTAATGTAGATTAAGAGTGATCACGATTATATCCTAAGCTCCCTCTCTGATTACAAAGATTGTTGATCCACTAAAGAATCCCAAAAGCATTTAAGATCAAAGCCCAACATTAACCTCTTTCATCTAGGTACTAATTAATTCCCAATTCTCCCTTAGAAGGTACTAATTAGATTTAATTCTCCCTTTTTGTGTACTAGAGCCAACGAATAGATTGGTTCCCCTCATCGAGTTCAAATATCCTCTCGGTCAAACCTAAACTCGAAGTCTATTCATGCATTTCTAATACTTAAGAGGGTCGTCTCCGTCTCACTCTAAGCAATATACACATGAACATTATGATAGTATTTAATTATCATAAATCATCGATTGATCAACAATCCATTAAACTAATAATCATACATGAATAACAAACCATGCCATCACAACATAAAAACAATTAAAGCCCATGAATAGAAACCAACATCAATTAAGTCAAAAACCAATTTAATTCACATGATAATATAAATCTAATGTGCTCTTCATATCCCTAATCCCACTAGAGGGTTTAGCCTAACATGATAAAAGAAACAAAATACATAAATGATTCATTACAAATATCCATAGTTTCAAATCCAAAAGAAATACAAAATGAATAAATTCTTCCCTATCAATTTCTTGAAGAGAATCTTCTATTCTTCTTGATCTCCACCTCTAGCTCTTGAATTCTTGAGGTCTTTAACACCAAAGATGAAAGGAATGAAGATGGATTGAAAATGAAGGTGAAAAATAAGTAAAAGAGTAGGTGATGTGTGTGTTGGATTGGGACTCTGTTTTCGGCTGCTATGATGATGGAATGGAGATACTCCTCCAAATTCATATGCTCAATATATATGTGTGAGGGTTTTAGGTTAAAAAAATGAGAAAGGACATGTGGCAAAATATTAGTGGGTGTAGGCAGCTTCAATACTACACACTGCTTCATCCCAGCCATGTGATTCCATGGAGAGCAAATGGTGATCATGACGTGGCAGCATGTTAGTGAGTTCATTATCTCAAATGGTTTCAAGGGATACAAAATTCTCATTTTGACCCTGTGAAGTTTGATGATGTGGCGGTAATTTATTGGCCACTTAAATAATTCCTACATCCTGACACGGCCAACAGCTCAAACACGGCCACATTGAGGCCATGTTTTTACTGTATGTCAATTTAAAATTCTCACACAGCCTGGAGGCCAAACACGGCCACGGTAAGGCCGTGTTTTTACTGTAATGCCTGCTTAATCAACACGGCCAGAGATGGCCATGTAATCTCTGTTGACCGTATTTTCTCTGCTTTTCCTTATTTAATTTTTAACTTCACTTCTCTTATATCCGATGCATCACATAATCACCTATTCATGCAATAAAAATACAAAAATAAAATAAAAATAATAATACTAAAATGAAGAGAAACAAGACACGAAACGAAACATAAAATACGAGAAAAATCACATAAAACACGCAACAAACTTAGGTGAATTTCAAGACAATCAAACCCCCAAACTTAAGCTGTTGTTCATCCCCGAACAACGAAAAATAAAAGAACAATTGGAGTGTAATTCACCAAACAAAGGAATATAGAACAATCAAATCTCCACTTATAAATCAAAGACAATAAAGGAAATTTAAAACTCTTATCCACAAAGAAATCTACACAAGGAAACTTTAGTTTGCTCAAAGATGGGAAAACTCAATACATTAATACTCTTCAATAACAACCTCACAAGGAATGTGTATAGCTCAACTCTCATAAAGATGTGGGCAATATACGCTCAACAATCAATCACATTCGAATCACCATAAGCTTGCAAGTCAACTCACTCATCAAGACTCAATTAATTCACACAAAAGATCAAAGAGGTCTTTAATTATGATGAAATGTAAAACTCTTTGGTTAGGGAAGGATAAATATATGATTTAAGTGACTAAAAGGTATGGAGATATCCTATTGAAAACTTTGCAATCCTTTCTGTCTCTCTTGTCACCTCTTCTTCATCATTCTTGTCATATCATTTTAAAAACTTTTTCAACTTCCTCTTTCAATGAATACCAACAAAATCCTTGAGCTTTCTTGAGATTTTCTCATGCTTTTTTATTCACATCCCCTTTGCTTTTTATATTTTTCTCAATATTTCACATCCTTCATTTTACTCCATTTTTTCCTTTCTTCCTTTTCTTTTCTTTTCTTGCTCTTCTCATTGTCTAGCTATGTTTTCTCTAGTCAATCTCCATACATTGAGTTCTTTCTTAGCTTAAGTGGGGTTTGGCTATATAATGTGCTTGTCAAAAATATAGGCTTTAATGACTCAAATTGGCTAACAATGGATTACGTTAAAAGTAGGGAGAATATGCATTTGGCACTAGTTTATAATAACAAAAGAATGGCCTCTTATCATATCTTGAGTGCTTTACCAATCAATTCTTAAGAAGAGTCAACAAGCAAGTTCTAGTTCTTCTCATGGTGATCAATTTTCTCTCAAGAATGAATTAATACCATTTAATACATGGTTTGGCTCAATTCTCACTAGGCATTTGTTTGAAATTTCCAAATATTATTGCATATCATTCATCCCCTATTGGAGCAAACTAAAATGATCTCATTTCAATTACTAAGAAGTAAAGTTCCTAACTCCCTCCAAGTCCCTAATTTACAAGCATCAATTCAATTAGTCCAAATTTTAAACAAGCACAAAAACAAGAACAAGAACAAGAACAAGAAAAATAAATAAAAATCAACCAAAAAAACTAGAAAACAACGAGACAAAAGTCTAATGCCAAGTCAAGTTAAGCTCAAAAGTTTAGAAATTTTCTTTGGAAGTAGCAAGAGTGCCCAAAATTAACAAGGCATGTTTAAACTTTTCAATCCCACAATGGTGTGTTAATTGGAGACTATTTTACTTCATAACTTCAACCTCATTTATTCTGATAATGAAATTCTCAAGAGTATGCACTCAACTAACACATGAAATGAGTTCCCTTAGTATGCCAATGTTGTTCTAGGAGATAAAATGCACAAATTAATCAATAATTTTCATTCAAGCATTTCATCGAACACCTTGGATGCATTCTCAATACATAAGAATTTAATGAATTAATGCAATGAAGTTCTACCCAATTTTCAATCAAGCAAACCCAACAATATAACTCTCCCTTCAATTCAATCATTTATTCAAAACATAAAACATAAACTATACAACAAAATTTAAAATCTAAGTATCAACTTTCTTACCAAGAAAATAGTCACTATCGACTAGGACTAAATTCTAGGCCATAATTTCAAGTTGCTTTATTCTAAAATCAAACTAAGATTAAATTAAAAAGGAGTGTAGAAGTTCATACCTTGCTTTCTTCAAATTAATGCCTTGAGTATCTTGAGAATTCTCACAAGTATAGATATAGAATGTGGAGTGTGTGTGAGAGCACCCGTGTGTAGAGTGTAGTGTAGTAAGTGAGAAAATGGGGTGTGAAGAAGATGATGGATGTGGCCGACATGAGTAGAGGTGACGAGAAGTAGTGATGAGTTGTGGGTTAGGGAGTAACAACGTGAGTAGTGTTTAAGAATGAAGTGAGAGATAAAGGATTATTAAATGGAAGGAGAGAGAAATAAGAGTTGTACCTGAATTTATTAACTCACACGGCTTTCTTAAGAAACACACCCTGATGGAGGGCGTGTTTTTCCTGTTAACACGGCCTCTTCATCAAACACGGCTTAGTAATGGTTGTGTTTCTCCTGTACAACCATAAAAAACTCCAATACGGTCTCCCATGGTCGTGTTAAATCATAAAGTCGTGTTTTAACTGTTTCCCCTGCTCTTTTCACTAAAAAATTTTCATACCCTGTTTTTTTCAAATTACCAAATATACCAACATTTTTACACCACACTTCAAGCACAAAGCTACAACTTGACCAAGCAACCAACACAACAAGATACAAAATAAAATAACAAAGAACAACACTAATAAGAAAAAACACAAAAACAAGACAACACAAGCAACAAACAAGCTAAAACAATGAACCGAGATAATAAGTGTACGCCGATGCAAATGACAAGTACGTGCCACTACGACTACCTCCCCCAAACTTAATTTAAGTCTAGGCTAAAAATTAAGTTTGAAAGAAAGTAGTGAACTTACCTCATGAATCATCCACATAGCAATTCTTACAATCCAATTATGCATCATGCACACCGACATCCACCAACATCAAGGGCTAATAATAAACAAAAGAAAATAACACAATATAAAAACTAACAATCAAGAGCTCAGGGCGGAGAACTTATTCAACAAAATTTAAAGAATGAGTTGCCTCCCATTAAGCGCTGAGTTTAACGTCTTCAAGCTAGACGAAATGCAAGATAATAGAACCAAAGAGTGATCCTTCACTTTTTCTTCCCTCATCTTCACTTTGAGAAATATCTTGGCTCTTTTCTTTTTCATCAACATGATTTCTCCATTCTTGCTTATAATCATCAAATCATCCGGAAGACTTGTAGAAGGAAATGCTTCGTCTCCATTAGGCCAATGAAATTCTCCCTTATCAACCTTCCATTCGATGTCCAAGTCCTTATTCCTATAAATATCAAGCGAAGATAAGTTAAGATTAAAATCTTCAATATAATCATGGAAAAGAGATTTAGAAGATTTAAAAGAGTGAGAATTTTCAAATTCATGAAGATCATTCGGAGGTATGATTGGAGGCTTGAGGTAAGAATCATCCTTCTTTCTTGCTTTGTTACATGAAATTGTAACACTCTTCATATTTGAACTCAAAGAAAGTTCTCCTTTTTCACATCAATATGAGCCTTTCCCGTAGCTAAGAATGGTCTTCCCAAGATCATAGGTGTTTGAGGATCAACTTTCATCTCCAAGACGACAAGATCCACCGGAAAAGTCAACTTCTTTACTTCAACCACTACATCCTCCACCACCCCTAAGGGCTTAATAGTTGATCAATCTGCCACTTGAAGACATGTAGTGGAAGGCTTGAGCTCTCTAATATCCAATTCTTCAAAGAGAGAATGAGGCATAACATTCACACTAGCTTCCAAGTCACACAATGCATTAACAACCTTCTTTCCTTCAACTTCACAAGGGATAACAAACTTTCCCGATTCACCAACTGTCATAGAAGGCTCCTCATGCAATGGTTCATTTTTTTCAACTAGTTTTGCTTTCTTTCTCTCCTCATATTTCTTTCTCAAAGTTCCAATGAACTTTTGAAATTCCTCCATCTTTTCTTTTTTAATAAATCTTTGAGGGTAGGGGATTGGATAAGGAGTAATTAGAATTCTCCAATAATCACATTCATATTTTTCTTCTTTTTCCTTTTCATCCTTAGCCTTTTTCCAATTAGGTACATGCTCTTCTATCCACTTCTTCCTCTTTTCTTCTAACTCAATTTCTACTCTTTTTTTTCTTCTTTCTCTTTATCCACCTTACAATCCACAAACTCTTCTTCAACCAATCTATCCTCTTACACCTTTATGCATATGCAATGCTCTTTTGGATTTATTTCCGTGGTAGATGGGAATTTTCCTTGTTGGTGTTGGGATCTCACAGAAGAAGCAATTTGCCCCATTTGATACTCAAATGATCTCATCCTATTGTAGGATTTCTTTTCATTTTCCTCCATTCTAACCTCAAGCTTAGCATCTCTCTTTTCAATATAAGCCCTTGTATCTTTCATGAATGCTAGCAATGCATCTTCCAATTATGACTTACCTTCTTCATTGGGCGGCTTAGCACTCGGATCGAATCCCGGAGAAAATGTAACAGCTGCTTTAGGATTAGAATAAGAAAGATTTTCATGCTTCCTCATTTGCCCTTGGTAACTCCCTCCACCTTGAAAGTTTCTTTGAGAATTACCTTGATTAGAAGGATAATTACCTTGAAAATTCTCTTGATGTTGGAAATTTCCTTGATAATTTCTCTTATCTAAATAGGCAACATTTTCTACACTTTTCATTACATTGCTTTCCTCATTCGAGTTAGCACTTGTACTTCCCCCTTGACTCACTCCTTGAGTGATCAAATTCAATTGCTTTGTTAAAGCATAGATGTCCTCGTTAAATTCTTTCATCCCTTCACTTTGGAACACATCATTCTTTATTTCATTAACACTTTCCACTTGAGATACCTTACCAAATGCATAACCTCTCATTACTCTCGCAGAAGACCATTGATAAGCATTCATTACAATATCTTTAAAAATATTCATAGCTTTCATAGCATCCACTCCAAATATAGACCCTCCAGATGAGGCATCTACATGCATCTGATCTTGTTCACTCAACCCTTGATAAAAGAAAGTCACTTGTTGATTCTCATGAAAATCATGTTGAGGACATTTTCTTAGCATCTCTTTGTAGCGTTCCCATGCTTTATACAAGTTCTCATTCGGGAGTTGCCTAAATTGAGTGATGAGGCTTTTCAATTGGAGAGTCTTTGAAGGAGGAAAATATTTGTTTAAGAACCTTTGCTCAAGATCTTCCCATGTATTACAACTTCCCAATGGAATTGTATTGTACCATGCTTTAGCCTTATCTCTTAAAGAAAAAGAGAACAATCTCATACGAATAGCATCATCCGACACTCCATTCATCTTGACGGTATTTGCTACCTCCAAGAAAGTAGCAAGATGAGCGTTCGGATCTTCAAGAGGACCTCCTCCTAACTGATTTGCTTTGACCATGTTGATCAATCCGGACTTAATTTTAAAATTATTGGCTTGAACCGGAGGAACCATATTGTACACTGCTCTCGGTTGGAAGTAATCCCGAATTGCTCTAGGCCTTGGCCTCTTTTGAGGTATTTCACATTTCCTTGCATAGCTTGGTTATTGAATATATTAACCATCTCTTGGACATTTCTACGAACATGTGGTTGTGCCTCTTGTGTTGGAGTATCCTTTGGGCTTCTTGATTGGCAAGCAATTGCATATATTCTTGGTTTTGAGCAATGAAATTCCTAAACATCGCCACTTGATTCTCTTGAACTCCTTCTTGTACCCCCCTTTGATCTTGTAATGGAACTTGAGGTGGGTCATGATTAACATTGTCCCCATGTTGATTCTCCATTTTTGTTCCTTTTCTAGATTTTCGTCTCTCTCGTTTCCTTTGTCGTGCAGTCTTTTCTATCTCCAAATTCAAAGGAATGATCGATTGATTTCCCTTTGATCTTGTGATCATAAAACACCTACAAAAATTCAAAGAGTGAGATCACAGATAAAAATAGTAAATAAAATAAAATAAAAAGTATCCTTATCAAGAACCACTAAAACAATAACACAGTATTCTACAAATCTGTTAAACTCCCCTGGCAACGGCGCCAATTTCTTGTTTGAATATTTTTCAACTCACAAGCAAGAATACTCGGTCGTTGTAGAAGTATATACCAAGAAATAAAATTATCGAACCCACAAGGAGTTTAAGTTTTAATTGAAAGAACACGTTAGCTCGTGTTTTTATCATTTTTATAAGGACGAACGGGGAGGTTGATAATAATCAAGAACTCAAATCAAATAAAAGAAATCAAGATAAAATAGGAGAAAATAAAATGGAGAAATGGTGATGAAGGGCAAGTAGTAAGAAAGGGGACTAGAAACAATCAAAGTACCTTAGGATTCATTTTATCATGCAAAAGGAATAGACGAGATAGAAATTGGACTAGAGGCGATTATGAATGTATCCAAAGCTCTCTCTCGGTTACTAAGGTTGTAGATCTCCTAGAGACTCCCAAATGCACCTAGGATCGATGCCCAACACTAACCCCTTCCATCTAGGTACTAATTAATCCCCAATTCTCTCTTATAAAGTACTAATTAGAATTAACTCCCCCTTTATGCGTACTAAGGCCAACAAATGGACTGGTTCCTCTCATCGGGTTCAAATATCCTCTCGGTCAAACCTAAACTCGATGTCCTCTCATGCTATTTCTAATACTTTGGAGGATCGTCTCCGTCTCACCCCAAGCAATATCCACATAAATTAATATAATAATACTTAATTAACATAAGCAACAAATTAACCAACAATCTATTAAATTAACATGCTACCCATAATTAACAAACCATGCCAACATATAATTCATGCATCACATGACCCATGAGATGAAATCAAATACCAATCATGTCTAAACCATATTTAATTTGCATAATAAAATAAATATTAAGCACTAATCATGTCTCTAACCCCACAAGAAGGATTAGCCTAGAATAATTAAAGTAACAAAACAAATATATGATTTATTACAATAATCCATGGAGTCTAAAATTCAAATGAAAATACAAAATAATTAAAACTCCCCTTCAATTTCTTGTTGGAGATCTTCAATTCTTCTTGACTTCCACCTCTTGTCTTAGTTCCAAGTAGTCTCCAAACACCAATTGATAGATGGGTGAAAGATTAGAAGATGGGTTTGTGGAGTGATGGAAAGAAAATAAAAATGGAGAAGAAAGAAAGTAGAGAGAAAGTGTATGTAGTGTGTGTGGCTGAATGAAATTCTTATTCTTCCTTTCAAAATTTGGAAATGAGGGTATTTATAGTAGTGGAGGATCAAGAGAATTAGGGCAAAAATTGGATCATGGGCTTAAGTGGGAAATGGACTTTTTTGGTGAAAATTTCGAATTCTTCAGGAACACGGCCATGCCAACCTCACACGGCTTAAAAGAGGCAGTGTTTCTCCTGTAAGCAATCTGAAACTTAAACACGGGCCGTGTTTCTCCTTCAGCCCGTGTTTTCTTCTATTATCCTTTTCTTTCTCGTTTCAACTCGAAATTGAGCCTCGTTTCTTTCTATGCCTTCCTTTTTGAGTTTTGCATCTGTTTTTGTGATTGTTTCATCCTAGTTTAATTCTCGTTTCCTCCTTTTCTAATTTAAGATCAATAATACCTCATTCCTACATGAAAATTAACATGATTCACACATTTTTCTCTAAAAAATACAAATGCTATAAAATACGGGATAAAATACTAAAAATAACATTAAAAGAAATATAAAAATCATACGAACAAGACTCTAAAATATAGCAAATTTGCACGCTAAACAAACCCCCCAAACTTAGAGTGTTGCTTGTCCCCAATCAACTAAAAAGAAAAGAAAAGAACTAGAATATAAATTTGCATAGATATTAGAGTCGAACAACAAAAGTAATGCAAATATTAACCATAAACAAAGAACCATCAACAAAATTAAAACATTAGAAGTAGGAAATTTAAACACCTTACTTTTAAAAGGTTCAATGATGAAAAGATCTTGCACAAGCATACTTTGATATCCTAACCTCACGGATAGTGTATCACTCCACTCATTTTATTTTAGAGGGATATGTATATTCTCATCAACCAATCAAAGCATACTCACATACGCTTCCAAGTTAACACACTCTTAAAAACTCAATTAATGTCCATGAAAGATCAAAGAGGTCTTATATTTGGATGTAATAGAAGGCTTTTTGGTTAGAGAATGATAATTATAGGATTAAAGTGACTAAAAGTGTGGAGAGATCCTATTAAAAGAGTTGTCACTGATAGACATTTTCTCAACATACAATTAATCCTCAAGTATGAAGGATATCAATTGTAGTTTCAAAGGTGACTAAGTTATATATCGAACCCAAGGGACGAATAAATATTAATTTAATTATATTCTAGTAAACTAAGACTATGTTGGAAATAAAATGGTTGTGGTATTGAAATTAAGTAACAAATATTAATTGAAATAGCAAGTAAAAATAACAAGAGAAGAGACAAGTGAGTTGTGATCAAGTAAGATAGTAGGTAGTTCGTCAGGTCATCCAGCTCCACTTATTAATTCATCTTCCGTGTGACGGTGTCCGACTCTGCCTTGTGGTTTATGGACGCATCACTAAACCATGCAAATTCACTCTGTGCAAGATATATAATTCACCCTTCTTACTAGGTACTATCAATATCAATTATTTCTCATGCACTTAGTACTCTAACCCGATATGACCTCCTTTTATATGTACTATGAAATTATACTCTTTATCCTACTTATTAACCCGAATATGATTCAATTAACAAATATTCATACAAGATAGTTCTAATAAGATTTCGGAATCCCTTCACTTAGAATTATAACATAAAACCCTGCTCAGCAGTGAACGCACTCAACCAATAACTAAGTTATGTATTCAGACTCTACACAACAATTATTGATGCACAAAACGACCGTGAGTATGGATTAAAAGCGCGCAATCTTATATAAAATAAATCACAAGTAGTGTTGTACGGAGTTTACACACGAAAGATAAATTAACTCATGAAACCTTCATAACCCTAGAACTACAGAAATGGCTCTAGCCCATGATTGATCTAAGAACAATCATGGTTAGTTGTATCAATCTTACTTGAATCTCCAGCGGAACCTCTATCACAGTCCCTCTTGATGACAGACGATCGATCTCCTCCCAACTCTACGTCTCCACGTCTTCTTGTATGATAGATTCCCCCTTTTTCTACTGCTGCATAAGCCTTCTTTTATACTTGTAATTACGTCTTCTGGGCTTGGAATGGGCTTTTTAAGTAATCACACTCATTGACGGTGTAAAAATACGGATATGATAAGTTCCCGAGCCTCAATTTGACTTCAACAATAGGTCGAATTGACCCTTCCAAGTCGAATCGCAGGTCGAATCGGCACACTATAAGTCTCAGGTGCTCGATTCGACCAACTGACCTGGTCGAATCGAAGTGACGAGGTCGAATTGGTATCTCCGCCAACCGATTCGACCTCGATTCGACCTGATGCTCAGGTCGAATCTCCCCTGTCGTGGTCGAATCCACCTTCTGCTCATGTGTGCTGCCAATTCGACCTGAAGGGCTGGTCGAATTGATCTCCTTCAGGTCGAATTGCACTCCTACTTCGCCCAACGGATGGCTTCGACTTCCTTTCTTCAGTTTTCAACACTTCCACTCCGATTTCCTTCGAAAAACCACTCAAATAGCTCCAACAACATCTGATTCGTGACTTCATACAGTATATATCGATTTACAATCGATTTCATCCTTCAAACACTCCATAATAGCACAAATCCCGGCGCAAGATTCATGAATTAACACACTCATCAAACCTCCAAACTTACATGTTGCTCGTTCTGAGGCTACACAATCAAACCAAGGAGTCGTGTATAATTCACAAGAATCACCAAGTACAAAACATATTACACATGCAACTTCATCAATTAAAAATAAGTATTCCTGCATCATACATATCATTCATGCAAAACATCACCCAGTTATATTACCATTCAGAGTACTAAGTCATCTAGCTCCCAAGTTAAATGTTTACTCTCTCACTCAAGTGCTAATCGTACTTAACAGGTTAGTGTATACGCTCATACTCAATCCATACGAACGCGTAACCATAAGCTTGGCAAGGATCTCAAAAAACAACTCACAATCAACTAATGACTAGGATCACAAAGGACTTGTTTTTGGGTTGTAATGTTGGCTCTTTGAAAAGGGTAGAAAAATTTAGATAAGTGACTCAAACACTAGTAGAGAGTTACCTTGGAGGTTCTCGCTTTCTTTATTCGGCTACATATTCTCCTCCAATTTCTTCTTTTGCACTTGCAATTTTGAATTTCCTTCTCTTTCTTGCATCAACATCATTCTTCTTTTGATATTTTGGGTACCGGTTGTCGGCACTACTCTTTTTGAATAGCAATCGGGGTACCAGTTTCAGGCACTACCCCAAAACAAGATTTAACAATACACTTTTCTTACTTTACTCAACCTTATTCTATATTCCTTCTTCCTCTTACAATACTTATTCACCTAAACTCTCTACCAATGAATAGGGTATTTAAACAAAGCTCAAGTAAAGGTAAAATAAGGCTCTTTTATTCAGCTCGTCAAAGAAAAGTTTTTAAAAGCTCAAACGAGGCTACCAAAGGTATACATAATCGACGGGAAAGTAAAATTCGGCTGTAACTCAAGTAATCAAGAATGACCTAAGATCATATCCTAGCAATTCACCAATTGTAAGTCTCACACAAGACTCCAAGCCAAGTTCTAGAATACGTTCATATGAATGATTCGCTCAAGAATAAACTATCATGATCAAGCATGATAAAAAGGCTAAAATCCTCACATGGGTAAATAGAATCCTACGTACTCCTCATAGCACATAATCAAGATCAATTTCACAAGAACTTCACATAATTATCAAATTATACATGCTTCTCATCAATGGAAATTAACACGTGAACATATGAATGCACAAATCCAAAAACCATATATCAAAGTCAATCATACAAGCATCTCTACAAATCCCATCTCAACTCAAGCATCATAGTCACTCCTTACTATCCATATCCAAGATGATCAAATATAACAATTAAGTACATGCCACTCACGCAAGACACATCCATCCTGTAAAGAGAAAAAGAAGAATGGAAATGAGATGAATCAGAGAACACAAAAAACCTGCAGCTCTACTCCTCTGGAGCATTATCATCCTCATCATCATCATTCTCACTCATCTTATCAAATCTCCTCTCCACGATCCAGTGCAAGTCACTAATGTGTCTATCCAAATAATCAACACGATCACTCAGCTTACCAACCCGCTCATTCATGCCCGTGTATCAATTATTAAGCGTGGCATAGTTGGCATTCGCGAGCTCAAGCTGTCTATTACTCTTCTGCTAATTCGCGCTAATCGTGGCCAGATGCTCATTCAAGAGACGAAACTGATCCCATGTATAATTGTCCGGTCCAACCCAGTGCTGCTGTCATGGCACTGCTGGAATGGGGCGAGGAATCCTCTTCTGCTGTTCCGGGATGTCCATCTCCTGATACTCGTCCTCGTCTCTAAGTGGCTGCTGTGGCGGTGGTGGCCGGAACTCTCCCTGATCTACAATCTGCTGCAGCTCTGCAACCATACCGGCTGCACACATTTGGGCCACCGTCCTCCAATCTCTTCTTGTCCAGACAGTCACAGACAAAGCGATGTGTCCCAACAAACTCATCAATCTATTTATCTCCTCCCGAACGGTAGTCATGTCACTCACATTGAAGGGGAACATGAAATCAAAGGGCTTAGGGCCCCTCGTGAAGAACCAATCCCCATCTTTAAAATGCGCAAATGCTCCCTTCACGCAAGAGAACATCACCAAATCAGGCTCTCCTTGGACAGGTGTGATGCCGGTGAAGTCCATGCCATAATACTCACCACGGTCGTGACTAATCCTCCGATATTCACCTTCTGAAACTCGTAGGTCCTAAACCGATTTAGCTGCGTGTCGTGAGTAATCTTCTCGACACGTAGCTTCCCTCAGAGTGGGCAAACAGCGTGTTGCTCAACACTCTATCCATGTATTAGAGCACAGAATTCTTTATCATAGAAGCACGAGCGTCTTGCGTCTTATAGTCGGCATCCTCCCCAGAAATCTCTTGCCAAAACCTGTTGGCATTGAAAAATCAATTCTCCATCCGAGCAATCTCTGTAGGAGTCTGAAATAATACATTGAACTCCTCCGCCGACCATGTCCTCATCACTCCCTCCAGCTGGAAAGTACACTCATAAGGAAACCCCATCGGATTCTACTCAATCTGGATCGAGCACAAAACTTCAGCCGTCACATGGAAATATGTCGGCTTCTTCAGCTCCATAAAATGATGGATCCCCACTTGGTCAAACATCCACAACATATCATCTCGGATCCTTATTGTGAGCATATCATCATCATCTTGGTCCTTGTTCTAGCTATCTTCTCTGAAACTTATGCCCATTTTTCTTTAATCTCATCCCACTCGTCCATTCGGATTTTGAAATTTGCAGGCAATCTCTCCTTAAGCCTCAATTTCTTTTTCACATTATCCTCCCAAAAGGGCTTATCTTGCCTATTCTTTGATCGAACCTCTACTTCCTTGCCCTTGTCTTTTCCTTGACCTGAAAACATTACTTCAATAATGACCAACAAGGAAAAACAAACCAAGTAATTGACTAGCATAGCATCCAACTCTACTCAAGACTTCAAGTTTCAATGCACCATCAGTCAAGCCAAACTTGTTCAATACTCAATCTTTTTGCTAATTAACCATGATTCCAACACCAATCAAACCTAGTAATCAATCAATCATAACCAACAACAACCATGCTTCATTAATTCAAGAAATTTGATATGATCAATCACAATGAACTACTCAAATTTAACACTTCTAATCCATAATCAACATGCTCATCAATCACACTCCCTAATCACCCAACAATTCACATAAAACTCAAGGTTCTAACATCAATTAAGCAATCAAATTGAACCAATTAAGTATTCACATGAACTTGTTCACAACATTCAATCATCACCATGAATCCTCAAATAAACAAGTTTCAATCAACTTACCTAACCAAAATCAATACATAGAACATCAATCCTAGCGTAATTGAGTTGAGAAAACGTACCTTTTGTTCTTCCCATGGCTTAAATTGAACAGACGAATGAACCAACACAATTCGCGAACAAACCCTAACTACGACTTAATTCACCCAAAAATACGACGAATTGAAGGAATTAAGGGTGGAGTGTGGTGTAATCGGTGCAAAAAATAAGTAGGATTGAAGATTGGAGGCAAGGTTCTTCGATTAGGTGTGAATTCGAGGGGAGGTGGTGCGCAAAAGTGATCGAATGGTTTGAGAAACGAGGTTAAGATCACACTTACCTGGCCAAATTCAACCTCGATTCGACCTGTCAACGAGGTCAGATCAACTTCATCGTGGTCGAATCGACCTTCTGGAAAACTTTGTCCTTTGATTCGACTTCGATTCGACATGGTCCCCTGGTCGAATTGACATGCTCCAGGTCGAATCGACATGCTGTAAGATTCAGGTCCTCAATTTGACCTCGATTCGACCTGGGCCTCTGGTCGAATCTCCAGGCCTCAGGTCAAATTGGGCTACTGGACAAATTTTTTCCCTCGATTTGACATGTACGCTTGGATTCGACCATGTCACTTGGTCGAATTGGCTCTCTGATGCTCCAAAATCGAGTGTTCTTCATCCCATATACACTTCAAGCTTAACAATCGAACATTAGGTACCAAAATAGAGCATAACTTCATCAAGAATCAATCCTACAACTTAACATTCATGAGTAACTCTGCAAACAACTCAAAACACGGAACAAAACACCACTAAACATTATCCAAGTTACAAAAAATTGACACATAAAAATTGATTAAAGTTTTAATATGCCGCAAAAAATTAACTCCCCTAACAAACGTTACAAAGAAAAGATTATACTATCGGTGCTTATTGAGGTAAGTACATCACACCCCCCGAAACTTAGTAGAAACTATAGTCGAAACTAATTTTGCAAAGAGATGTAATTGACGATAAGTAAGCACTTCAAAAATAAATTTTTTTTACTCACACGAAAGAAATAAAGCAATAAACGGAAGGGCAAGCCCCCCAACAGGCGCTCATGTTTAACGTCAGAGAGTCACGACAGTACCAATTTAGTGTAAGGTATCTTCAAAGATGACACAAGCATCATCCGGCGACTTATAATGCTTCAATCGATGCCCATTCGTCGCGATAATGTCTCCATCTTTGTCAATAAGCTCAAAACTCCCCCTCCACAGGCTCTATGAATCATGAACGGTCCCGTCCATTTCGACTTCAATTTCTCTGCGAAAAACTTCAAACGAGAGTTAAAAAGTAATACCTCATCACCTTGCTTGAACTCTTTGTATGAGATCTTAAAATCATGCCATTTTTTCATCCTTTCCTTGTAAATTTCAGAATTCTTGTAAGCACGATTTCTAAACTCATCAAGTTGATTAATGTGAGTCATCCTCAACTCTCTCACATCCTTAAGAGATAAGTTAAAGCTTCTTAAAGCCCAAAAAGCTTTGTGTTGGATCTCCACGGGTAAGTGGCACTGCTTTCCATAGACAATTTGGTATAGTGACATATCCAACACCGTCTTATAAGCAGTATGAAACCCCCATAAAACATCATCGAGCTTCATAGCCCAATCTTTCCTATTGGTTCTTACCACTTTCTCCAAGATTTGCTTCACTTGACGATTAGAGACCTCCGCTTGCCCATTTGCTTGAGGATGATAGGGTGTAGTAACCCTATGCTTAACACCATAATCCTTAAGCACCTTCTCAAGAAGTTTATTGACAAAGTGAGAACCTCCATCACTCACTAATGCTCAAGGAACTCCAAAGCGGGCAAAGATATGCTTCTTCAAGAAAGATATAACAGTCCTTGAATCATTCAAGTGAGTAGGAATGGCGTTCACCCACTTAGAAACATAATCCACAGATAAAAAGATGTAGAGAAATCCATTAGATGGGGGAAAATGCCCCATAAAATAGATCTCCCACACATCAAAGATCTCTACAACAATGCTCGGCTGCAGGGGCATCTCATCTCTCCTGCTTATATTCCCCATCCGTTGACATCTATCACATATTGCCACATAGGTTTCACAATCTTTAAACAAAGTAGGCCAATAGAGAGCAGATTGAAGTACATTGGCTGCTGTCTTTTGAGCTCCGAAGTGCCCCCCGTTAGGTTGTGCTAGCAAAATTCGAGAACACTCTCTATCTCCATCTCGGGCACACACCTACGGACGATAGAATCTGTGCATATTTTGTACACAAATGGATCATACCATATAAACATCTCAACATCCCGCTTGAATTGAGTAAGTTGATAAAGGTTGAGATCTCTCGGAATTTCTCCCACGGCAATGTAATTGACATAATCCGCATACCATGGATCCATCCCTTGTGCAGCAACCACACTTTCTTGTTCAGCCCCTTCAACGAACACAACCATAATCTTCTCATTCGGGAACATCTCCTCAATATAGTCGAAAGAATCATCACAATGCTCCCTTGTCTCCAACCTTGATAAGTGATCAGCCAATACGTTCTCCGTACCTTTTTTATCTCGAATTTCCATGTCAAACTCTTGAAGAAGAAGAATCCATCTTATGATTCTTGGCTTCGTTTACTTCTTCTCCATCAAGTACCGAATCGCAGAATGATTCGTGTACACTATAGTTTTCATGCCAACAATGCATACACCACAGCTAAAAACTCCTTTTCAGTCACAGTGCAGTTCATTTGTACTGCATCGAAAGTCTTACTCGCATAGTAGATGGCGCAGAACTTCTTCTCCCTCAGCTACCCAAGCACCACTCCAAGTGCTACATCACTTGTATCACACATAAGTACAAACGGCTGAGTCCAATCTAGTGTGATCAAGATAGGTGCAGTAATAAGCGCCTCCTTCAAGACCTAAAAAGCTGTTAGGCATTCATCATCAAAAACAAAAGGAACATCCTTTTCAAGTAAATGAGACAAGGGCTTGGAGTATTTTGAGAAGTCTTTGATAAATATTCTATAAAATCCAGCATGTCCAATGAAGGACCACACTCCTCTTTCATTGATCGGTGGTGGAAGCTTCTCAATTGCCACCACTTTCGCTCTATCCACCTGCAATCCCTTGGCAGAAACATGATCCCAAGAACAATCCCATCTCTCACGATGAAGTGACACTTCTCCCAATTCAAGACAAAATTAGTTTCTTGACATCTCTTCAACACAGTAGCAAGGTTAGATAAACAAGTATCAAAAGAGGAACCAAATATAGAAAAATCATCCATAAACACCTCCATGATCTTCTCTATCAACCTATAAAAAATTGTCATCATGCAGCGCTGAAAAGTAGCAGGCGCATTACACAATCCAAATGACATCTTTCTAAAAGCAAAGGTCCTGTATGGGCAAGTAAAAGTAGTTTTTTCTGATCCTCGGGAGCAATCATGATTTGATTATAACCCGAGTGCCCATCCAAGAAACAATAGAACTCATACCCTGCGAGACGATCAAACATTTGATCCATGAAAGGAAGGGGAAAGTGGTATTTGCATGTATTTTCATTCAGTTTCCTATAATCAGTACACACACGTCATCCCATTGGAATCCTCGTGGCTATTGCATCTCCATCTTTAGTTTTATTAATAGTCATGCCCCCTTCTTAGCTACAACATGCAATGGACTCACATGGGAACTATCACTAATCGGATAAATAATTCCAGCATCCAACCACGCTGGGATTTGCTTCCTAATCACTTCTTGAATCGCGGGATTCACCCTTCGCTGATTTTGGATACAACTCTTGGCCTCATCTAACAACCTAATTCTATACATGCAATATGAAGGATTAATACCTTTCAAATCATCAAGAGACCACCCAATCGCAGACTTGTACTTCCTAAGAACATCTAACAACTCCTCAAGTTGATCATCATCAAGGGAAGAAGATACTATTACCGGATATTTTCCATCGTCACCAAGAAAGGCATACTTCATATGTTCCGGTAACGGTTTCAGCTCCTCTTTCTTTTCTTCCATCGGAGTGCTCTCTGTATCGGCAAGTACTTCCTAGTCCACTTCACTTCTTCAACCTTAGATTTCTCCAATTCATACCTATTATCACCCAAAGCAAGTTTTCAAGATATTCAATACATACCTCATTGGAGAGATCATCAAGCTCCGTATTAGGATAAGTAAGAGACTCCATCAAGCATGTCTCAAGAGGGTCCTTGGACAGGATCAAAGACATATCTTCCTTCACAATCTCCTCCACCACATCAATACTATGACATTGCGACTCCATAGGCATTTTCATTGCTTTGTCTAGGTTGAATAGGACCTCTTCTTTATCCATCCGCAACCTAAGCTCTCCCTTTTTAACATCAATCATGGCCCCAGCAGTAGCAAGGAAAGGTCTCCCCAAAATAAGATAAATATTATCCTTGTCATTTTCCATCTCAAGTACGAGAAAATCCACATGAAAGACTAGTTTCTCCACTTTGACAAGAACGTCTTCTATAATACCTTTCGGAAACATCATCGACCTGTCCGCCAATTATAGAGCAACAGTTGTAGGAGATAACTTCCCCAAACTAAGCCTTTGAAAGATAGACAATGACATCAAATTGATGCTTGCCCCAAGATCACATAAGGCTCGTCGTGCCGGCCCTTTTCCAATCTCACACAAGATAGTGAAGCTTCCCGGATCCTTCATCTTCTGTGGCAGCTTTCTTTGGATAATCGAGCTACAATTTTCAGACAAGTTCACCGCTTCTCCTTTTCAATAATATATCCTTAAGGAATAGGGCATAGTACGGCATCTCCAATATTGCCTCAGAGAAATTAATACTCAAGCTTATTTTATTTATGATATCTGAAAACTTCTTGAACTTCTCTTACAATCCCTTCTTAACCAGCTTATAAGAAAACGGTGGAGGTATCTTTGTTTTAGGAATACCTCATTCATCACGCTCGACCTTCTCCGCTTTATCCTTTTCGGCTCTCAATCTCTTGGCTCTTTCCCACTTCTTCTCCGCTATGATCTCAGTATTATGCTCACTTGGAACCAATGGAGTAATGTTCACATCAGAAGAGTGTTCAGTGAAGAAAATGGTATGGTACAAGACAATTCGACCTCGGTTCGACCAGGTGATCTGGTCGAATTGGGCACATAGTGGTCGAATTGAACACTTGGAACACGATTCTCACCATGTACCTCCGATTCAACCTGGATTTGACCTGAAGGTCTGGTCGAATTGAAGTCCCCCTGGTCGAATCGGCTCACTTTAAGATTTTTACCCTCCGATTCGACCTCAATTCGACCTGAAAGTCTTGTCGAATTGGACGACTGCTGGTCGAATTGGGCTTCTGACAAAACAGAGTGCTCCAGAAGGGTGGATTCGACCTCAATTCGACCTGGGGACAGGTCGAATTGATTGGATTTTGGTCGAATCGAGGCTCTGATGCTTCCAAATCACGTCCAGGCGTCCAATTCGATCTTCCCTGTTGAATTCGACCTGAGGTGTTGGTCGAATTGGGGTCGAATTGAGCCCTCGATGTGTCCAATTTCAATTCCGGCCTCATCGGTCCCTGGTACTGTGTTCCAGACCTCAATGTGATGGCGTTGCAGGACCTTGGATTCTCAATACTTTGCGACAGGAGCTTCCCTTTCTCAATAGTTTGAGTAAGTTTGTTAACACTTCCTGCTATCTCCCCCATCAACAATGTAAGGTCCTTCACTTGTTTGGACAAATCCTCATGGTTTGCATCAATCTTGTTTTCTAACTTGTCCTCAAGACAATCCACTCTAGCATCATTCCTAGCCATGTACCTGTTTATCGTATCCTCGAAACCCGATTTTTTTTTCCATTTTTGTACCCGGATCAACACCCATCGGAGGCTGAATTGAATTCTTAAGATTACTCCATGAAAACTTCGGCCTCCTAGGCTGTTGATAATTACCCGGGGAACCACGATTGTTGTACTTCCCTTGGTAATTCAGGTTTCCTTGATTTTGAAACTTTGTTCCTTGAATACTTTGGCCCATGGCATAGTTTACCTCTTCCATCTCCTCTTGGATCTTTTCATCATTCATAACTTCCTGCTGCATGATCGGTACGCGCTGAGATATATCGCTGATTTGCCTTTGTTGAGACTCAAGTAACTTGTTGATATTCGACAAGCTAGAGACGATCTCATCTTCTCTACTTGTTTTCACCATAGCATGTTCAACCTTAGTCACTTTTCCAAGGACGTAAGTACCTCTAACTCTATCAGTTGGCCAATCTCTCGAGTTCATCAAAATATCTTTAAAAAGTTTCTCGTCCTCTACGGATGACTTAGTAAGCAATGCTCCATTAGAAGAAGCATCTAATAACACACGTGAATCACAGTCCAATCCATTGTAGAATATGCTGATATATTGAGCTTTAGATAGCCCATGTTGAAGACACTTACGAAGCATGTCCTTGAATTTGTCCCAAGCTTCATGAAACTTCTCTCCACTACCGATAGCGTATTGGTTAATGTCTTACTTCAATTTGAACACCTTTGAAGGTGGCATGTATCTTTTCAAGAACTTTAACTTCAATTGCTTCCAAGTAGTGCATTCAGCTGCATTGATAGTGTCGTACCAACCTCTCATCTTTTCAGTAAGCGAGAATTTAAATAAGAGGATCTTCCTAGCATCTTCATGTTCTCCTACGTCTTTTTGAGTACTTGCATATCCCAAGAACTTGTTTAGATGCTGCTGCGGATCCTTGAAAGACCCTCTGCAAAGGAGTTCCTTTCTATCATGCTAATAAGAGTGGGGTAAAAATCGAAATCCGCATTAGCCCCCCTCGCTCCCATAAGCCAAAAATGTCCAGCCCCGTTATTCTTGAAGACTTCACGGATGGCTCTTTTTTCTTGCTTTGAATCTTACTCTTCTTTTTCTTGGTTGACACTCCGATCTCAGGATTATAAGGCTCTAATTTACCTTGCTTTGATCTTGTGTGCATAAACCTGAAAAGATTAAGAGCTAGAACACACAACCCGAATTAAAATAGTCCTAATAAAACTAGAAATAATAAAAAGATATTTTATGTCGTCCCCGGCAGCGACGCCAGAAACTTGATGGGCGTTTTCTCAACACACAATTAATCCTCAAGTATGAAAGATATCAATTGTAGTTTCGAAGGTGACCAAATTATATATCAAACCCAAGGGACGAATAAATATCAATTTAATTATATTCTAGTAACTAGGACTATGTTGGAAATATAATGGTTGTGGTATTGAAATTAAGTAACAAATATTAATTGAAATAGCAAGTAAAAATAACAAGAGAAGAGATAAGTGAGTTGTGATCAAGTAAGATAGTAGGTAGTTCGTCAGGTCATCCAGCTCCACTTATTAATTCATCTTCCATGTGACGGTGTCCGAGTCTGCCTTGTGGTTTATGGACGCATCACTAAATCATGCAAATTCACTCTATAGACACAAGTAAATATGCATATGACATGTGTGAATATTCTCGGAGCAAGAGATATAATTCACCCCCTTTCTAAGTACTATCAGTATCAATTATTTCCTATGCAATTAGTACTCTAACCTGATATGATTTTCCTTTATAGGTACTATGAAATTATACTCTTTATCCTACTTATTAACTCGAATATGATTCCATTAACAAATATTCATATAAGATAGTTCTAATAAGACTTCGAAATCTCTTCACTTAGAATTATAACATAAAAACCTGCTCAGCAGTGAACGCACTCAACCAATAACCAAGTTATGTATTCAGACTCTACACAACAATTATTGATGCACAAAACGACCGTGAGTATGTATTAAAAATGCACAATCTTATATAAAATAAATCACAAGTAGTATTGTATGGAGTTTACACATGAAAGATAAATTAACTCATGAAACCTTCATAACCTTAGAACTACTGAATCGGCTCTAGCCCATGATTGATCTAAGAACAATCATGTTTAGTTGGACCAATTTTACTTGAATCTCCAGCGGAACCTCTGTCACAGCCCTTTCGGATGAGGGACGATCGATCTCTTCCTAACTCTACGTCTCCATGTCTTCTTGTATGATAGATTTTCCCTTTTTCTACTGCTGTATAAGCCTTCTTTTATACTTGTAATTACATCTTCTGGGCTTGGAATGGGCTTTTTAAGTGATCACACGCATTGACAGTACAAAAATATAGATATGGTAAGTTTCTGAGCCTCAATTCGACTTCAGCAACAGGTCGAATTGACCCCTCCAAGTCGAATCGCAGGTCGAATCGGCACACTGTAAGTTCCAAGTGCTCGATTCGACCAACTGCCCTAGTTGAATCGAAGCGACGAGGTCAAATCGGCATCTCTGCCAACCGATTCAACCTCGATTCGACCTGATGCCCAAGTCGAATCTTCCCTGTCGTGGTCGAATCCACCTTCTGCTCATGTGTGCTGCCAATTCGACTTAAAGGGCTAGTTGAATTGATCTCCTTCAGGTTGAATTGCACTCCTGCTTCGCCCAACAGATGGCTTCGACTTCCTTTCTTCAGTTTTCAACACTTTCACTCCGATTTCCTTCAAAAAACCACTCAAATAGCTCCAACAACACCTGATTCGTGACTTCATACAATATATATCAGTTTACAACCGATTTTATCCTTCAAAAACTCCATAATAGCACAAATCTAGGTACAAGATTCGTGAATTAACATACTCATCAGCCACCCTTACAATTTTTCTTTTCACATCGTTACCTTCTTTCTTGTCATCTTTTTTCTTTTAAGCATTCTTCTTCCTTATTCTAACACAAACTCCTTTTTTTGAGCTTGTTCAAGAACTTTTCTCATGGTAAATGTATAAAACAATGCAATTCTAGCTCTTTCTTGATTTTCTTCTACTTTTTCATTCCATGCTCTTTTTCTTTTTACATCTCACATTCTTCTTTTTGCAACACTTTTTCTCATGTCTTTCTTTTCTTGCTTCTTGTGTTTTACATCATTTAGCTTCACTTTCTCTAGTCAAACTCCACACATAAGGTTCTTTTTTGCTTCAAGTGGTATTTTGGCTAAAGAATGTGCTCATGAAAGAATATAGGCTTATAAGGCTCAAATTGGCTAACAATGGATAATGTAAAAAAGTAGGGAAAAATGTGTTTGGCCATAGCTATTATGATCAAGGATGGCTTCTTATCATTTCTCAAATGTCCACTAACAAGCTTCATAGAAAAGTCAACAAGCAAGTTCTAGTTTGTACACAAATAATCGGTCCTCTCACAAAGAAATGAAACCATTTATGATGTATGGTTAGGCTCAAAATCTCACGGTTCATTTCGTTAGGATCAAAGTATACTTATACATCATCTTTTGCTCATTGAACAATTTAAAATGCACTTGTTATCATTATTTCCTAATCTAAAATCCTAATTCTACCAACAAGTTCCCATTCACAATCAATATCCACATTACCAACAAAAAGAACCAACAACACAAGAAAAATAGGAAAATCACAAAAACAAAAGACTAAAAAAATCATGTGTGCCGGTGCAAATGTATATAATATGAGAACTACAAGAGCATATACAAATCAACCCCCAAACTTAATTCTTAGCTTGGCTAGAATTAAGTTTGAGCCAAAGAATGGGCACTCCCTTTGAAGCATCCCTCGTAGCTCTTCTTGTAATCCAATACGCTCCAAATCCACACCAAGCACATCAAAATTCCTAAATAAAACACCAACAATCACAAAGATCAAACCAAAACACCAAAAATCAAATCAATCACCCTTATTTAAAGCAATAAAGATTAAAGCAATTAAAATAATGGGTTGCCTCCCATTTAGCGCTAAATTTAACGTCTTCAAGCTGGACAGAAATTGTTAAGATCATCGGAATGGCCATGGATAGCGGTCGTCCTTGCCACTATATTTTAATCTGTGAGCTTCATCATCCTTTAAGTACTTGTGGCAAGTGATGGCCTCGTTGGCACTCTTTAGATTAAGCTTGAAATCACCAACTATCCTTGCATGACATTCCATTTTTCTCTCCATTCTAGCAAACCACTTATTTCTCCGTTCAATGAATATCCCCAAAGTTTCTTCCAACTTTCTTCTGTCCCTAATAATTTGTGAGGTATCAAGAGGTAAGACAAAGTCAATAGAAACAATGTCAAGAAAATCATTCCAACTTAAAGAGTTTAAAGGTTTAGGAATGCTCATTTCACTCTTCA
Organism: Pogostemon cablin; assembly: GCA_023678885.1. Classification (NCBI taxonomy): domain Eukaryota; kingdom Viridiplantae; phylum Streptophyta; class Magnoliopsida; order Lamiales; family Lamiaceae; genus Pogostemon; species Pogostemon cablin. The sequence continues at coordinate 18,683,221 of CM042990.1, forward strand.
AGGCATTTTCATTTGCTTCTTGACTTTGCTCTTCATTTTCACTTTCTTTCGCCTCAATAAGCTCTTCAATGTTCTCATTTGATACTTTACCGCCAAGTTCTCTTCTTCCTCAAACCCTTCTTCAACCTTACTTTCCACTTCCCTTTTATCATCCATATGATCTTCCTCTACAATTTGTTGAGAATTGTTCCAAGCACTTACAAATTGACTCATTTGGTACTCAAGGGAGTTCATCCAATCATCCATCTTCTTCTCATTTTCATTGATTTTAGCTTCAAACTCGGCATCTTTCCTTTCCATATAAGCTCTTGTATCTTTCATGAATGCTAGCAATGTATCCTCCAAGGACGACTTCTCTTCTTCATTAGATGGCTTGGCACTTGGATTAAAACATTGATATCCTCCTTGGCAATTCACTTGACTTGGTGGATAATTCCCTTGAAAACTTCCTCCATAGTTATTTTGAAAATTCCCTTGGAAATTACTCACTCCCATGAAAGAATCATCTTCTACTCGAGGATTGATAGGACTCAATTGAGAATTTCGGCCTTCACTTCCTTGAGCACATCTTCTAAATAATTCAAGTAAGGCATAATTTTGGAACGGAGGAGAAACTTTGAAATTCGGAGTGGAATAAGTATATCCTTGTTGTAGTTGGAATGTGTTTCCATTGTAAGCTTGTGGCCAGTCACCATATCTTCCTTGATTGTAGTGTTGAGAGTGAACTTGATTCGTTTGAAAATTATGATCATAGCTCTCATCCATGTAACTTCTTTGTTGTGAAGGAGGAACTCTTGCATATTGATTTCCATTGTAACCTCCCATATAATTGTTCCATCCATCCATCTAATACTTTTCCCCACAAAGTTTACTACAATCTTCCTTCAACTTTATCTTTTTGTGCTTTGTTCTTCCTCCCCTTCTTTCAAGGTAAGAGTACCTATCAAGAAAAATAAGTAAGAACAAAATTTTTCAAGAAACAAAATAAGATAAAATGTCCTTAGTAAGAACAATTAAAACACTAACAAAGCATTCAAACAATCCGTTAAAACTCCCCGGCAATGGTGCCAATTTTTTGTTTGAATAATATTTTACTCACGAGCAAGAACACTCGGTCGTTGTAGAAGTATATCCCAAGAAATAAAATTATCGAACCACAAAGGAGTTAAGTTTGGATTAATAAAATACGTGAGCTCATGTTTATGTCACTTTTGTAAGGATGATAGAGGTTTTGAGTTTGATTATCAAATAAACAACTAAAACAAGTAACAAGAAAAGAAAATAGCAAATAAGAGAAATGACAAGTAAAGATGAGTAAAAATAAAGGAGAATAGGTGTTAAAGTTCAAGTATGGAAAAACATGGGATTAGAAACACCCAAGCACACTCCCAACATATTATCATGCAAAAGGGATTCAACTCAATTGATGTAGATTAAGGGTGATCACGATTATATCCTAAGCTCCCTCTCGGGTTATAAAGATTGTTGATCCACTAGAGACTCCCAAAAGCACTTAAGATCAAAGCCTAACATTAACCTCTTCCATCTAGGTACTAATTAATTCTCAATTCTCCATTAGAAGGTACTAATTAGAATTTAACTCTCCCTTTTTGTGTACTAGTGCCAACGAATGGATTGGTTCCCCTCATCGAGTTCAAATATCCTCTCGGTCAAGCCTAAACTCGAAGCCTATTCATGCATTTCTAATACTTAAGAGGGTCGTCTCCATCTCACTCTAAGCAATACACACATGAACAATATGATAGCATTTAATTATCACAAATCATCCATTGATCAACAATCCATTAAACCAATAATCATTCATGAATAACAAACCATGTCATCACAATATCAAAACAATTAAAGCCCATTAATAGAAATCAACATCAATTAAGTCAAAAATCAATTTAATTCACATGATAATATAAATCTAATGTGCTCTTCATATCCCTAATCCCACTAGAGGGATTAGCCTAACATGATAAAAGTAACAAAACACATAAATGATTCATTACAAATATCTATAGTTTCAAATCCAAAAGAAATACAAAATGAATAAATTCTTCCCTATCAATTTCTTGAAGAGAATCTTCTATTCTTCTTGATCTCCATCTCTAGCTCTTGAATTCTTGAGGTCTTTAACACCAAAGAGGAAAAAAATGAAGATGGATTAAAAATGAAGGTGAAAAATAAGTAAAAGAGTAGGTGATGTATGTGTTGGATTGGGACTCTGTTTTCGGCTGCTATGATGATGGAATGGAGCTGCTCCTCCAAATTCATATGCTCAATATATATATGTGAGGGTTTTAGGTTAAAAAAATGAGAAAGGACATGTGGCAAAATATTAGTGGGTGTAGGCAGCTTCAATACTTCACATTGCTTCATCCCAGCCGTGTGATTCCATGAAGATCAAATGGTGATCATGACGTGGCAGCATGTTAGTGGGTTCAGCTGCATTATCTCAAATGGTTTCAAGGAAATACAAAATTCTCATTTTGACCATGTGAAGTTTGATGATGTGGCAGTAATTTATTGGCCACTTAAATAATTCTTGCATCCTCACATGACCAACAGCTCAAACAAGGCCACATTGAGGCCGTGTTTTTACTGTATGTCAATTTGAAATTCTCACACGGCCTGGAGACCAAACACGGCCACGGTGAGGCAGTATTTTTACTTTAATGCATGCTTAATCAACACGGCCAGGGATGGCCGTGTAACCTCTATTGGCCGTGTTTTCTCTGCTTCTCCTTATTTAGTTGTTAACTTCACTTCTCTTATATCCGATGCATCACATAATCACCTATTCATGCAATAAAAACACAAAAATAAAATAAAACTAAAAATACTAAAATGACGAGAAACAAGACACGAAACGAAACATAAAATACAAGAAAAATCACATAAAACATGCAACAAACTTAGGTGAATTTCAAGACAATCATTGGTTGGGACAAAAATATAGGACATGACGAATAGGAAAATTTGGGATAAATAAGCAAAAATTGCATGAATATTAGACAAAAGTGAACGAATTAAAAAATTTATGTCTTATAATTTAATTATTAATAATCATTTTCATCCCAATTTTATCTATTCAATTCAAATTTATCTATTTTTTTAATTAAGAGCCAACTACTCGCTCAGTATTTTTTATTTTATATGGCAAATTAGTGGGCATTCATTTATGATCTCCCACTAACTCCACCTGACATATGCGATGGTATTTTAGAAACCCCTTACAAAGTTGAGCATTTATGTTTTAAGTAGTTGTAGGCAGAAAAAAATATTGACAATTTCAAAGTGGGGGAGAAACATGCATTTCCACTAATGTATATTTTCTCTTCCCCGCGTTAATGTTGACGTATGTTTTTTGCACGGAGATTGTGAGATATAATATTTTAATGTATTGCGAGGTGAGAGAAATAATATTTAATATAAAGTGAGTAGTTGCATTAGTATTGTGTGTGGGTCCTACATAGAATAATTAATTGTTTTGTGTAGGCCAAATTTAACAAAAAATGAAACGTAAACTTTAACTTAGGACAACCCAAAATGAAAAATGTAAATCTTAACGCGTGACTGAGGGAGTATATATCTGAAAATATTTTGATTGAAATATTCTTAATCAATAATCCTTTCTTGTAGGAGAACCCTTCACATTTACTGTTCCACAATGTTTAAAAAAAATTGCTATTTTTTATTAAATTTATTGACTTTAAAAGGTATTGTAGAATTTTTAAATAATAAAAAAGCATAAATTAATAGTAAGAGTAATAAATTTAAAATTTAAGTAATTTTTGAAGTTATGAATAAATAATTTGTTTCTTTTTTTTGGATGTGAAGGATTTTATGAGACAAATAAATGTAAGAAGTGTGAAGATCTCAGGAAGATGAATATTACTTAATGTCTCAAATTACTAATTAATTAGTACATTAAACCAGTTAGATGAAACTTTCTTCCAACCCCCAGGGGTTGGCCTAGCGATGAGGAGTTAAAGTGCCTAAGGGTGAAATTCTCAAAGGTCTTAGATTCGAAACCCGCAGGTGCAATCAATCACTGAAGGCGAAATGGAGATCCCCGCTAGTGGGGGTTGGCCTAACTGTGAGGACTTAGGCACCCCGCTAGTGGGGGTTGGCCTAACGGTGAGGACTTGAGGTGCCTAAGGGTGAAATTCCCAAAGGTCTTAGGTTCGAAACCCGCAGGTGCGATCAACCACTGAGGGGCCAGTCCATACAGAGCGCAAAGCTCTAGCTTGAAATGGGGGTCCCCGCTAGTGGACAGTGGGTTCTGGCCTCTCTCAAATTAGTTGATCTACGGATCGGATACCGATGCATAAAAAAGGATGAAACTTTCTTCCCCTTGCAAGCCACCTTTAACAACAAGCTTCAACTTAATTCTTTGATTAAAACACAATCTTCAATAGAAATATATTGAATATTAATTCTTTGATTAAAATACAATCTTTAATAGAAATATATTGAATACAAGCTGAAGAGGTGGATATGAGATTCATCATATCACATCCAAATTAAAAAAATATTAATATAGTGAGGAGGGGATATACTTCCTCATTCCCAAGTTAATATTTACGTTTGCTTTTTACACATAAATTAAGTGTGAAGTAAACCATAATTCATGCATAGTGAAGTATTGTGATTGGTTTATAAAATCAGAGCATGCATGGTAAAGTTGCATGCATACGTCAGGAGTGAAGCATCAAGTGTATACATGAAATCATGCAATGGTGACACAGTACGGGCAGGATGTTTTGGAGATATTTTGTGGTGGTTATCTAGATCCTTCTAGGTTGGTTATTAGCTTGATTCTATAGTCTTACACATGATCTGTGCAAGGGTAGTTGAATCAGTTCAAAAGTCAACCATTTGATAACCGAAATATAGCTGCAAAATTGGTTCATCAAAACCGTTCCACAAGCTTTCAGCTGCATGAGAAGCTTGTATATATAGTTGTTCTATCAGCCTGTTTTGTAACTTGTACACCATTATTCACTTTGATCAATAAAGAAACTCATCCTATAGTGGACGTAGGTCAGTCTTAACCGAACCACTCTAATCTCTCGTCTCAAATTCACTTCCAAACACACACACACATCATTTTCAAAGTTATTTTCTTCATCTTAGTTTCTTGATTCAAATATTGTTACTTCTGTGAAAGTGTTGATCAAACACATTCAGTGTAAAGAGAGTTATCCTCGTCAACTGGCGCCGTCTGTGGGAAAGCAGACCAGATCAGAGAAAATCAAGAAGGAGACTGAAGAAATGAAGACAACATGGTGACTAAAAAGTTTGACATCGAGCGGTTCATGGAGAAATACAATTTCGGATTGTGGAAGATCAAGATGAGGGCCATCCTAGTTCAGCAAGGGCTGGTGAAAGCGATTCAACAGGCTCCAGCAAACGAAGCTGTTGCAGTGGATGCACAAGTACTGTTAGCAGAAAATGAAATGCAAGAAAAGGCATTGAGTGCTATAATCTTGTGCCTCGGTGACAAGGCACTAAACTTGATCGCATTTTTCAATGTAAAAGAGCAAGCGTACTCTTCTCGTGTAGGCACGGGTAACCAAGTTTAATTATCAAACTGGGGGAATTTAGAATTCATTGCCTTTAAGTATAGTATCGTGATTAGTTAGGGACGATCGAAAAGGAGGATAAGAAAAATAAAAGGAAATAAAATGCAAGGAAAATAAATCTAATTACAATATTTTTGGATGCAATGGTAGTTTCTCAATGCACTCAAACAATCATTAAACATCATTAATTGATTCCATTTTTAAACTAATCATGGTAAGGGTGATCACTAAATCATACCTACACCTAAGTTCTTTACCAAGATGAATAGGATGCAAGTAAAAATGGCTCATTAAATCATCTCCAATGCTCACAATTCCCATAAGTACTTACGAATATTAATATACCTACTAGAGATATTATCACGAAGAATTTTTTTTTGAGGCAGGGATGTTTTCTTATGTTCCCTTTCTAGGTACTATGCTCACATTGACTTGGTTCCCTTCACAAACTCAATCACAAGTAATCTCGCTAGTGTTCATTTATGTAGTTCTAAACATAAGAAGGTTTCGGACAAACTCCCCCCATATTAATCCTCATGCAATAAATGGAAGAAACTCACATATGATAATCATGTAAAGAAACTAAGGTGAAAGCAACAACAAGACATGTTGATACACAATACACAACCTAATCACATTTACACTAATATCAAGGGCATTAATCCCAAATTAAAGCATGCATACATATTCCATAAACAAAATCTAATCATAGTCAGAAATTCAATCAAGAAACATAATCATGCATTGATGAGTGATATTTTTACCTAGATTTTGGTATCTTTTTATGTCCGTTTTCATAGTATTTTATCTGTATTTTATGTGTTATTTGGTTGTGTTATGTGTTTTTATGGAAATGTGTGAGAATGAGCTTAAACGTATGTACAACAGGTGAAAATGGAGCAAAAATGGAGACGGGAGCTGAAACGAGCAAGAAACAGGCTGTCGGGACCCAACTCGAGTTGTAAGGTCCAACTCGACTTGCAACTCGAGTTGGGAGAAGGTCGAGTTAGGGTCCATAATTCGTCCAGAGAGCTTACTCGAGTTGCAAGGTCCAACTCGGCTTGCAAAGTCGAGCTAAGAGCAGGGCAGTGTCCAAAAATTATACAGTGAGCTAACTCAACTTATAAGCTGCAACTCGAGTTGCCAACTCGAGTCGAGCTGCCTTCTGTGGGATTTGCAGTTTCAGAACCTCGCAACATAACCTAACAGGTTGGTGCACGAGTAGCCTACACAAGTCGAGCTACTTCAGCTCGAGTTACACACATCCAACTCGACTCGTGTTGCAACTCGAGTTAAGTATGGCGAACTCGAGTTGCATGTCTTTAGGCCAGAAATCTGGATTTTCACCTATCAATGTGTGTAAGTATGTGTAAAAAGCCCATTTGATGTTAAAATCGTGGCCCAACTTGGAGAGGGTATAAATAGCCTCAAGTTCAATATTTAAAGAGAGATTGGATATTCCACACAAGGGTTTCACCTCTACACCTAGATCACACACCATTCTCTCCATTTCACACCATCATTTTCATCCATTCACCATCCATTGGATCTACCATCATCCCACCATAAAAACCTTCATCCAATTGAAGAAAAGAAGCAAGGAAGAGAGGAGAATCGCAAAGGAAGGAAGGAGATCACCATTGAAGCACTTCAAGGGAGTACCCATCATTACTTTGTAGTTAAACCTCATAGTTCCATCATGTTTTGTAAGGATCTTAATGTCTATGTTGATTTCCTTTTGAATATGGTAGGCTAATCTCCCTTGTGAGATTAGCAACATGAGAGTTGTTGGTTAATTTTGGAGATTTATGTATTTGAATTCATATATTGATTGGATCTATGATTTTCTATTGTTGATTGTTAATTGTTTGACTTGTATTGTTGATTTGTGTGGTAAATTGTCATGAACATGTGATTAGATTGAGAAATCAATTAAATGTTTAAGATAGTTCATTGAATCAATTCATCCACTTCATGTTAATTATAAGTTGTAAAGAGATTGAGAATCCTTTAGAATTTAGAACCCTTTGATAGAACATTTGATTGGTTTGATCGAGAGGTTGACTAATCGTATGAAGGGACTCTCATTTCAAGCTTAGTACCTAGTTGGAATTATTTGTGTGAGAACCAATCCATTGAGCTATTTGATATTCATATCCTATCAATCTCGATAGGTAGTTTAGGTGAACTTAGTGTTGGCCTTAATCCTATATCCGTGATACATATGAATTTGATACATAATTCCTAGAGTTATCACTTCTTGATTGTTGTTAATCTCACTTTTAATCAATTTGGTAAACCACTTTCCATCCATCCATCTTGTTTGTTGATCATTGCTTGCTTGCTTTGATTACTTCTATTTACTTGTTTGAACAACCAACCCCTTTAATGATTCGTCTCTATAAAATCATGAAAAATGTGAGATCGCTAAAGCACTAGCGCCTACCTCCCTGTGGTTCGATAAATTATTTTAATTGGTCATCCCTACTATAAAATGACTAATCAAATGGCGCCGTTACCTGGGAGGCAACGGTTGCTAGTAGCTTGAAGAAGGATCGTTTTGAGTGATCTTACTAGAGACATTTTTATTTTATTTGTTTACTTGTATTTGCTTTTGAAAATTTTGTTCTAACTTCTCTTATTTTGAAGGTGTATGCAAACAAGGTCAAAAGGGAAATAAGTTGAACCTATTGATTTAGAGATTGAACACACTTTTCGAAGAAGGAGAAAGGAGGCCAAAACCAAAAAGAGTATCATAATGGATAATTTTCAAGGAGATAATCGTGTGGAGATAGAGCATGATGGGGAAGGAGGACAACATGTGAACGTGCAAGACAACACACCTCAATTCAATGGCAATCCTCATCAACATGCCAATCAAAATTTTGGAGCTATGAACAATCAATAATTGCTTCAACAAATGGTGCAACAAGCATTAATGCAACAAGGATTTCCACAAGCTTATGCCCATCCTCAACAAGCTTATGTACCACCACCACCACCTCTGGTACAACATGGAGTTCAGAATGATCAAAGGGTGATAAGGGATTTGTTTATGCCGAAGGCGATGCCACATATGATGGGTCCACCAATCAACGCCAACAACTTTGAAATTAAAGCGGGCTTGATTTTTATGGTGAGAGACTAACAATTTGGAGGAACCTTGAATGAAGATCCTAATGCACATCTTGCTCAATTTATTGAGATTGCCAATACCGTGAAGATGAATGGGGTAAGTGAGGATTGTATCAAGATGAGATTGTTCTCGTTTTCGTTGAGGGATAGAGCTCGATCATGGCTATTTACCATTACTCCGGGTACATGTAACACTTGGGACGAGCTAGCACAAATGTTTTTAAACAAATACTTCCCACCTTCCAAGACGCTTCAAATGAAGAGCTTGATAACTCAATTCAAGCAAATTCCTCAAGAAAGTTTTTATGAAGCGTGGGAAAGGTTTAAGGATATGCTACGCAAGTGTCCACAACATGGCTTTCTGGAGAATCAACAAGTTGGATTTTTCTATCAAGGATTAGTAAATGGTCAAAGAGTGCTTGTTGATGCTTCGGCGGGTGGATCCGTACTTGGTGTGACTCCGGAAAGAACTATAAGGATTTTTGATGAGATTTCCACAAATATCTATCAATGACCATCGAAGAGAGTGAGTGGATGGATTTGAGAGTTTTGATTAAGGGCAACAATTTAGTTTGAAGAGTGTCAGTGTTGATCAAAGTCCGCCAAACATGGAAAAGATAGTGGCGGAGGTTATGAAATAAATGAGCTTGAACCAATGTGTGAATAATCAAGGAGCAAATATGGTTGAAGGGCTACAAGTTGAGCAAGGTGTGTCTCATCTGAATATTGTAAGTGGGGAACAATGGGCTATGACAATGCCATGAGTGGAAGATGTGCAATACATGCAATGAAGAATTACCAAGGGAATTATCAAAACAATTACCAAGATAATTTCAACCAAAGTCAAGGGAACTATCCACTAAGGCCAGGGGGCTTTAATGGTCAAAGTAGTAGAAGCTCATACCCACAACAACAATAAAGGCAAGGTAACTTTTCCTACTCTAATCCGAGCAATGCGATTGCGTATCCTCTGGGATATCAACTGGGGGCAAAGGCACCGAACAATGAGGGAAGAGTATCGATTGATGAGCTACTTGAACAATTGTTGACATCAAACAAAGCTCGAGAAGCGTCGGACCAAGCTCAAGATGAAGCATTGAAAAAAGCCGAAGAAGTAAATGAAAAGAGGTTTAAAGTTTTGGAGTATAATGTTGGGCAAATTGCAAGTGCTTTGAGTAATCAACAAAAAGAAAAGTTTTCGGCCACACCCGAGGTTAATCCGAAAGCTCAATGTTTGTTTGTTGATACGAAAGAGGAACAAAAGGTTGAAGAAGGATTGGTGGAAAGAAAGGTTGGTGAAGAAAATGAAGAGATAGCTAAGAAAGAAGAGAAGGGGCCTAAATGGATACCTAAGTGGAAAAAGGGTGCAAGAGGAAAAGAAAGTGGAGGAGAAAGGTGAAAGAAGAAGAGTACAAACGTGACTATTGAGGTATTCTGATCACTCCATTCCCTATTCCCTATCCATAAATGTTTGTAAAAGAGGAGAAGAAAAAGAAGTTTGAGGAACATGTCAAATCTCTTAAAAAAAGTATGGGAGAAAAAGAAAGAAGAGCTTACCGAAGCAAGTGAATAGATGCAAAAAGGGGGACCTACAAAAGTTGGTGATCCGGGGAAATTCATATTCCCTTGTGATTTTGAAGGGAAGGAAACTCTTGATGCATTGTGTGACTTGGGGGCGAGCATCAATGTGATGTCTCATGCCACTTTCAAAGACCTTGAAATTGGAGAGTTAAATCCTACTACTATCTGTCTTGAAGTAGTGAATGGAGAGGTTGTGAAGCCACTTGGGATTGTTGAAGACGTGGAGGTGAAAGTGAAGGGGCTAGCTTTCCTGGTTGATTTCATGGTGTTAGAAGTAAATGGAGATCCTCGAGTTTCACTTATTTTGGAAAGGCCATTTCTAGCTTCGGGAAGTGCAAAAATTGATGTTAGTAGAGAAGAGTTATCCTTGAGCTCAAATGAAAAAAGTGTTACATAATTATGTAACAAAGACAAAGGGGCAAAGTCTCATTTGAAGCCTCCAAATGATTTCATGGGTCATGACTCTATTCTCTTTGATAATTTAAATTCATTTCTTCATAATTATATGAAAATTTCAAATTCTAACTTATCTTCTTGTGATGTTGATAGGATTAAGGCACCGAACCTCGATTGGAAAACAGACAAAGGAGAAAGGAAGTCCACTAAATTCACTTCTTGATGATGACTTAATGCTTGTAAGCAAGAATGGTAAAGTTGAAATTGTGGACAAGAAGAGGACTAAGCAAATGTTCAAAGTGAGGATGCAAGGAGAGAATGTGATGGACCATCCTTTGGTCCAATAATCGTAAAATTTCATCCGGCTTGAAGACGTTAAACTTAGAGCTAAATGGGAGGCAACCCATTCTTTTTACGTTTTGATTGTTTTGTTGTTTGTATTTTGGTCTTGTAGGTGGATTGAACTCATGAGAAGAAAGCATATTGAAGAAAAGAGAACTGCCTCATGGATTCGAGTAGATATGTCACCACTTGTTGCAAACTTAATTCTCGACTCTTGTCTCGAGTTAAGTTGGGGGCTAGTGTGTGGTGGACATAACTCGATTCGTTGGTGCGTTTACTTCGCCACAAGAAGATCATCAATGGAAACTACAAGGGTAAGTCTCACCACTTGAGTCTCAACTTGTTTCGATTTAAGTCTCACCACTTGAGTCTCAACTTTTTGCAAACTTAAGTCTCAACTTGTTTCGATTCAAGTTTGGGGGGAGAGTGTGTGGTGTGACTCACCACTTGAGTGTGATTCTTATAAAATTGGGTCAATTTTAAAAATTTTCTCATGAATTTGGTTTGATTTAGTCCGATTGGTGGTTATTGAAGTGTATGATAATTCATATTTTTAATGAAATTGTTGAGCTAATGGTTTCGTTGAGCATGTATGAAGGGTACCAGACGCACGAATTAAGCTCGGAGCTAACAACTTCTACTACCAAATGCTTTTTTAGGGAGTTCATTCTATACCCTACCACTTCTATGTGTTTAGCATAACTTGATTTTATGTGGATTGATGTGATTAGCATGCTACTTCATTTGTTATGTTTTGGGAGGTTTACTTTTGTAATTTAGGATTTCCTTTTCAGTCAAAGATGGGGATGATTGTGAGCTTAATTGATTATGGATGATATGAATGTGTGCTTCATTTTCTTTTGATGATGATGTTTATTTTTGCATGTTATGTGTTTTGTTTGTTTCTTGTTTGGTAAATCTTTGTTTTTGTTTTGTGTGAATTTTTAATTTTGTCTTGGTATGTTTGGTGGTTATTTTAAAAATGTGAGTGATGATATGTTGTTGTGATAAGTGATGACAAGTTATTATTAAGAATCTCTACACTTTCGAATTGTGACATATTTTATTTAACTTGTTCAATTTTGAGATGAATGTGGTGTAATAAGTTTCTTAAGGTCCAATGCATAAGCTTGTGAGAATTTGAGTCTCAACCGTGCATACATGGTTTTTCTTCATGAGTGAATAGGTTGTGTTTGATAAACTAGTACTTGCTCAAGGACTATAGGAACGAGCCCGATTTGTGGAGATTAGTGACATGATCTAAGGTCATCCTTGTTATTTAAAATCATTGCCATATACTTCCCTACCTTGAACATCATCCCTAGTCAACCACTTTGAGCCTTAAATCCTATTTATTGTGAATTTAGCACATTACAAGTCTTGATTACTTATTTGAGCCTTATATAATTACCCTTTTGTATGGGTGATTGAGAAGGTGGTAGCTAGAAAGGATAGATTGAATAACAAGAGAAGAAAAGAAAATGATAAATAAGCAGGAAAAAGGATGAAAATAGCACAAGCAAAGAATGGACATGCAACCATAAAATAAGAAAAAGAGCAAAGTACCAACAATATGTTTAAGTACTTAAAAGTCTAAAGAAGGAAGCATGAATCAAAAGAAGCTCAATCTAAGGAAAGTTGATGATTAGTGCTTGTGATTACCAAAGTTGAGAAAGGAAGAAAGATAAGTTAAAGAATGGAAGAAAGTAGCTACCTCTTCGATTACTTACACTTGATTAGTCACTTGTATCCACATTCTTCCTACCCTACCAAAGAGCCTATCATTACATCCTTAATTAAAGACCTTTTTTTATCACTAATGAAAACTTTGATGGTTTGTGAATGTAGTCCACGAGCAAGCTTATAGCGAGTCGAGCCAATCGATTGATGAGTGTTGTTACCTTACTTGAAAGAGTGTTGAGTGAAATTGATAATCTATGTGAGGCTAGGACTAAAAAGGAACTATATTACACTTTGTTCTCATGTGATTGAACTTGTTAATTCCTCATGTCATGAGTATAATGTTGTAGGATGACTTAGCATAAATTGTGATTCTTATTGCTATTGATGTGTTATTACTTATGTTTGTTTAGTCTTTTCCTAGGTGAAAATCTCACCCCTTTGTTTATCATTTTCGTTGTGCGGGGACGCACAACACTTTAAGTTTGGGGTGTAATGAGTGATATTTTTACCTAAATTTTAGTATCTTTTTATGTTTGTTTTCGTAGTATTTTATCCTTATTTTATGTGTTATTTGGTGTGTTATGTGTTTTTATGGAAATGTGTGAGACTGAGCTTAAACGTATGTAAAACAAGTAAAAACGGAGTAAAAATAAAAACGAGAGCTGAAACGAGCAAGAAACGGGCTGTCGGGACCCAACTCGAGTTGCAAGGTCCAACTCGACTTGCAACTCAAGTTGAGAGAAGGTCGAGTTAGGGTCCAGAATTTGTCCAGAGAGCTTACTCGAGTTGCAAGATCCAACTCGACTTGCAACTCGATTCGAGCTAGGAGCAGGGCAGCATCCAAAAATTGTACAGTGAGCTAACTCGACTTATAAGCTACAACTCGAGTTTCCAGCTCGAGTCGAGCTGCTTTTCGTGGAATTTGTAGTTTCAGAGCCTCGCAACACGACCGAACAAGCAGGTGCACGAGTAGTCAACACGAGTCGAGCTACTTCAGCTCGAGTTACACATATCCAACTCGACTCGTGTTGCAACTCGAGTTGAGTATGGCCAACTCGAGTTGCATGTTTTTGGGCCAAAAATCTGGATTTTCACCTGCCAATGTGTGTAAGTGTGTGTAAAAAGCCCATTTGATGTTAAAATCGTACCCCAACTTGGAGAGGGTATAAATAGCCTCAAGTTCAATATTTCAAGAGAGATTGGATATTCCATACAAAGGTTTCACCTCTACACCTAGATCAAACACCATTCTCTCCATTTTACACCATCATCTTCATCCATTCACAATCCATTGGATCTATCATCATCCCACCATCAAAACCTTCATCCAATTGAAGAAAAGAAGCAAGGAAGAGAGGAGAATTGCAAGGGAAGGAAGGAGATCACCATTGAAGCACTTCAAGGGAGTTCCCATCATTACTTTGTAGTTAAACCTCAAAGTTTCATCATGTTTTGTAAGGATCTTAATGTCTATGTTGATTCCTTTTGAATATGGTAGACTAATCTCCCTTGTGGGATTAGCAACATGAGAGTTGTTGGTTAATTTTGGGGATTTATGTATTTGAATTCATATGTTGATTGGATCTATGATTTTCTATCATTGATTGTTAATTGCTTGACTTGTATTGTTGATTTGTGTGGCAAATTGTCATGAACATGTGATTAGATTGAGAAATCAATTAAATGTTTAGGATAGTTCATTGAATCAATTCATCATACACTTCATGTTAATTATAAGTTGTAAAGAGATTAAGAAATCCTTTAGAATTTAGAACCCTTTGATAGAACATTTGATTGGTTTGATTGAGAGGTTGATTAATCGTATGAAGGGACTCTCATTTAAAGCTTAGTACCTAGTTGAAATTGTTTGTGTGAGAACCAATCCATTAAGCTATTTGATATTCATATCTTATCCATCTCAAGAGGGAGTTTAGGTGAACTTAGTGTTGACCCTTAATCCTATATTCATGATACATATGAATTTGATACATAATTCCTAGAGTTACCACTTCTTGATTGTTGTTAATATCACTTTTAATCAATTTGGTAAACCACATTCCATCCATCCATCTTGTTTGTTGATCATTGCTTTCTTGCTTGCTTTGATTACTTCCATTTACTTGTTTGAACAACCAACCCCTTTAATGATTCGTCTCTATAAAATCATGAAAAATGTGAGATTGCTTAAACACTAGCGCCTACCTCCCTGTGTTTCGATAAATTATTTTAATTGGTCATCCCTACTACAAAATGACTAATCATGCATCAATCACCCACCAAAGCAAATTAAGATAATAAGTAGGATTAGATTTCACCTAATGAAGTTTTACATCCATGAGAATCATCCTTTCCTTGGTGTCCCCACCTTCTTGGAAAACAAAATTAAAATCCTAATCTAGAGAAACATTTAAAACTATGGATCCCTCACCCCAAAAGGGGGAGGAATCTCAACTATGGAGATCTTTAGTTAAAAAGCTCTATTCAACTATTGAATCTAATGATTAAATTTAATTGAATTTAATTGATGGAGAATTGTGTGTGAGAGACTTCCAAATAAGGGTATTTATAGGTGTAGGGTGAGTGGATTTTTTAGAGAGTTTTCAATGTGGGATACTTTTTAGCTCATGGGACATGGATGGAATTTATGGAATTTTTAGTAATTTTTGGGGTGAAAACCGGTTCCAGGATTCCGATTTAAATGGTGAACCAGACGAAAACTGTACACAATGTGCGGTCTGGCTGAGTTTGTTTAGGCGTTGGCATAAGAATCGGCTGGAGTGAGAGATCCATGGTTTGAATCTCGGTTGCCAATATTTTTCTTCATTTTAAATCAACGCTCAGAACAGGTTTAAGAGACATTCTGGGCAGATCCCATCACATATGTGCTTGTAGCCCAACTTGTAAAGGGGCACGCAAGTGAGACGGATGTCAAGGGTTCGAACCCTGCCTCCACATTCCCATCTTCAATTTTTTTAATTAATAATGTTGCAGGTCCATTTGAACTCTAGTCCATCAACTCTCTCTGTAACCCAACGGCCCAGTAGCAGCAGCGGCCCAAGTTGCCAAGTCATATCTAGGAGAGCCCAACAAGCCCAATTTATGGCCCAATTCTCAATCCATCCAGCCCAATGCTCCATTCCATTTTATTTTGCTCCATTCTTGCTCGTTTTAACTCCAAATTGAGCTATGTTTTCTCCCACATCTTCCTCTTCTTATCAAGAATATATTTTTGCCACAAAATCACCATTTTTTCTGCAAAAATAAACAAAGATACCTTTCTCAAGCTAATTAAGCAATAAATAGTATTTTCACTAAAATCATACTTAATTATTGAATTAAAGCCAAAAAAATCCAATTAAATTCATACAATTAAGCCCAAAATTTTAGGTGAATTTCACGTGATCAAACCCCCCAAACTTAAAGTGTTGTTCATTCCCGAACAACGAAAGAAAAGAAAGAACGAGGGGAATTCACCTAGAATTGATTGAAGATATCAATGAGAATTGAGTAATTTCAAAACCATTTCAATTCAATCAAAACAAATAGCAAGACATCAACTTGATCGCATTTTTCAATGTAAAGAGCAAGCGTAATCTTGTCGTGTAGGCACGGGAAACCAAGTTGAATTATCGAACCGGGGGAATTTAGGATTCATGGCCTTTAGGTATAGTATCGTGATTAGTTTGAGACAATCGAAAAGGAGGATAAGAAAAATAAAAGAAAATAAAATTCAAGAAAAATAAACCTAATTACAATATTTTTGGATGCAATGATAGTTTCTCGATGCACTGAAACAATCATTAAACATCATTAATTGATTCCATTTTTAAACTAATCATGGTAAGGGTGATCACTAAATCATACTACACCTAAGCTCTTTACCAAGATGAATAGGATTCAAGTAAAAATGGCTCATTAGATCATCTGCAATGCTCACAATTCCCATAGGTACTTACGGATATTAATATACCTACTAGAGATATTATCACGAAGAATTTTCTCTTTGAGGCAGGGACGTTTTCCTATGTTCCCTTTCTAGGTACTATGCTCATATTTGCTTGGTTCCCTTCACTAACTCAATCACAAGTAATCTCGCCAGTGTTCATTTATGTAGTTCTAAACATAGGAAAATTTTGGCCAAACTCCACCCATATTAATCTTCATGCAATAAATGGAAGAAACTCACATATGATAATCATGTAAAGAAACTAAGGTGAAAGAAACAACAAGACATGTTGATACATAATACACAACCTAATCACATTTACACTAATATCAAAGGCATTAATCCCAAATTAAAGCATGCATACATATTCTATAAACAAAACTTAATCATAGTCGAAAATTCAATCAAGAAACTTAATCATGCATCAATCACCCACCAAAGCAAATTAAGATGATAAGTAGAATTAGATTTCACCTAATGAAGTTTTACATCCATGAGGATCATCCTTTCCTTGGTGTCCCCACCTTCTTGGAAAACAAAATTAAAATCCTAATCTAGAGAAATATTTAAAACTACGGATCCCTCACCCCGAAAGGGGGAGAGATCTCAACTATGGAGATCTTTAGTTAAAAAACTCTCTTCAACTATTGAATCTAATGATTCAATTTAATTGAATTTAATTGATGGATAATTGTGTGTGAGAGGTTTCCAATGAGGGTATTTATAGGTGTAGGGTGATTGGATTTTTAGAGAGTTTCCAATGTGGGATACTTTTTAGCTCATGGGACATGGAATTTATTGAATTTTTAGTGATTTTTTGGGGTGAAAATCGGTTATAGGATTCTGGTTTAAATGGTGAACCGGACGAAAACCGTACACAATGGGTGGTCTGGCCGAGTTGGTTCAGGCGCTGGCATAAGAATCGGCTGGAGTGAGAGATCCATGGTTCGCATGCTGGTTGCCAATATTTTTCTTCGTTTTAAATCAGCGCTCAGAACAGGTTTAAGAGACATTCTAGGCGGATCCCATCACATATGTGCTTGTAGCCCAGCTTGTAAAGGGGCGCGCAA
The DNA here is from genome assembly GCA_023678885.1 of Pogostemon cablin. Classification (NCBI taxonomy): domain Eukaryota; kingdom Viridiplantae; phylum Streptophyta; class Magnoliopsida; order Lamiales; family Lamiaceae; genus Pogostemon; species Pogostemon cablin. The sequence continues at coordinate 18,700,968 of CM042990.1, forward strand.
GTGAGGCAGATGTCAAGGGTTCTAAACCTGCCTCCACATTCCCTTCTTCAATTTTTTTAATTAATAATGCTGCAGGCCCATTTGAACTCCAGCCCATCAACTCTCTCTGCAGCCCAGCGGCCCAGTAGCAGCAGCAGCCCAAGTTGCCAGACCTGTCTAGGAGAGCCCAATAAGCCCAATTTGTAGCCCAATACTCAATCCATCCAGCCCAATGCTCCATTCCATTTTATTTTGCTCTATTCTTGCTCGTTTTAACTTCAAATTGAGCTCCATTTTCTCCCACATCTTCCTCTTCTTATCAAAAATGTATTTTTGCCTCAAAATCACCCTTTTTATGCAAAAATGAACAAAGATACCTTTCTCAAGCTAATTAAGTAATAAATAGTATTTTCATTAAAATCATACTTAATTATTGAATTAAAGCCAAAAAAATCCAATTAGATTCATACAATTAAGCTCAAAATTCTAGGTGAATTTCAACCGATCAGGCACTAATGGAGGTTTAGAGAGAGACAACCGCCAGAGGATTATGGAAGAAACTTGATGATCTTTACACGGTAAGATCTCTTGCCAACCTTTTATATCTTAAGCAGAAGTTATATTCCTTTAAGATGGTAGAGGAAAAGGCCTATCTTGATTCAGCTTGATGAGTTTTCTAAGGTTATAGATGATTTAGAAAATGTTGATGTCTAATTAAGTGATGAAGATAAGGCTGTGATCTTATTATATGCACTTCCAAAGTCTTTTGAAAATCTTAAAGACACTCTGTCATTTGGAAGTAGAGAAACAATAAGTTCAGAAGAGGTTGTAATGGCTCTGAAGACAAAAGAACTTCAGAAGGTTTCAGAGGGGAACAATAAATCAGGTGATGGATTAATGGTCAAAAGAAATGATCATGGTAAGAAGAATAACAAGAAAGGAGGATCTGACAGGAAGCAAGATAAGAAGAATGATCAATCAGGAGATAAAGAAGGTATGAAATGTTTCCATTGTCATGAACTAGGTCACTACAAGAAGAATTGTTACAAGTTAAAGACATTGAAGGCCAAGAAGGGTGAAGCTGATAGACAAGGACATAAAAATCAAGCAAATCAAGTTGCTGGTGTACAAGATCAGAATGATCAAAATTACATTGAAGTTATGTCCATTAGTTCAACAAAAATGGCAGATGGATGGGTACTTGATTCAGGCTGTTCCTTCCACATGTCTCCAATTAAACAGTGGTTCAATGATTTGAAGATCTACAATGCTGGATTAGTTCTTCTTTGTGATGATCACACATTTCAGATTAAAGGAATTGGTTCCATCAAGTTAAATATGTATGATGGAAGAATCAAGTTGCTCTCAGAGGTGAGATATGTTCCTGCATTGAAAAGGAATTTGATCTCATTGGGAGTACTAGATGGCATGGGATATGTTTGTGAGCTGAAGAAAAGGATTCTCACAGTAATGAAAGGAGAATTAGAAGTCATAAGAGGCATCAGACATAGAGATCTATACTTGCTTGATGGCTGGACACTTGTTGGTCAAAACAATGCAGCATCAGTAAGTGATGAGATGTATCTGTGGCATGAAAGATTAGCACATATTAGTGAGAAGGGTTTACAAGAATTGGCTAGACAAAAGGCTATTACTACTAGTTTATCAGATAAGTTTGATCGGTGTGAATACTGCATAATTAGTAAAGCTAAGAGGCTTAAATTTGGAGCAAGTGTTCATAATAGCAAAAGTAGGCTTGAATACAAACATTCAGACCTATGAGGGCCCTTAAGAACACCAACAAGAGGTGGAGGCAGGTATTATATGTCATTTATAGATGATTACAATAGAAAGTTTGGGTATACATTTTGAAAACAAAAGATGAAGCATTTCAAACTTTCAAGAATTGGCTTGTTGAAGTAGAGAATAGCTGTGATGCCAAGGTAAAGACATTCAGAACTGATAATGGACTTGAATATTGCTCTGCGGAGTTTAACAACTTCTGCAAGCAAAAGGGAATTGTGAGACACAAGACAGTTCCTGGTACACCTCAATAAAATGGTGTAGCTAAGAGGTTGAATCAGACACTGCTGGAAAGGGTAAGGTGCATACTTAGTAGTTCTGGTCTTACCAAGAGCTTTTGGGGAGAAATTGTTACTTCTGTTGCTTTCCTTGTCAATAGAAGTCCTTCAGCTGCACTGAACTTTAAAACACCACAGGAGGTGTGGTCTGTAAAGCAAGCAAACTACAGTAGGCTCAAGGTATTAGGTTGCTTAGCTTAGGCACACATAAAATAAGATAAGCTAGCACCTAGGGCTGTTAAATTTGTGATGATAGGATATCCAAAGGGTGTTAAAGCATACAATTTGAGGTGCATTGAGAGTAACAAGTTTATAGTAAGTAGGGATGTTACTTTCAATGAAGGTGTAATGCGACTTATGAAACAAGCTCAGAGAAGTAATGAAGCTGAGCTTGAGATGGAGTCTTCCAGAACTGATCAGAGAAAACAACAAGTTATTGTTGAATCTGATCAAGAGACAAGGAAAGAAGCTAAAACAGGAGATGATGATGTTTCAGAGACTGATGAGCTATTAAATAGCTATCAGTTGACTAGAGACAGAGAGAGAAGGACCATTAAACCTCCAGCTAGATTTGCTGAGGCTGATATGGTGTCTTTTGCTCTGTACACTACTATTGATGTGGATGCTTATGAGCCTAGGAACTACAAGGAAGTTGTTACTTGTAAAGAAAGTGATAAGTGGAATGTTGATGTACAAGAAGAGCTATTGTCTCTGGAGAAAAAATGAGACATGGAAGGTTGTTAAAAGGTCCAAAGATCAGAAACTAGTCAGCTGTAAGTGGATATTCAAGAAGAAAGTGGCACCTAAGGATTCAAGTGGAGTTAGATTCAAAGCAAGGCTATTGGCAAGAGGTTTTTCACAAAGAGAGAGAATAAATTATACCGTGATTTTTTCTCCAGTTGTTAAACATTGTTCCATCAGGATCTTGTTAGCTTTGGTAGCTTAATATGACTTGGAATTACATCAGATGGATGTCACTAAGGCATTCTTACATGGTAAGCTTGAGGAGAAGATTTACGTGGAGGTTCCAGAAGGGGTGTCTGTACAAGAACTAGAAACTAAAGCATGTTTACTTCTTAGATCACTGTATGGATTGAAACAAAGTCCAAGGAGGTAGTATCTAAGATGTGATGAATACATAATCAGCTGTGGATTCAAAAGGTCTTGTTATGATAGTTGTGTATATTTCAAGCATGACAATGAGCATCATATGTTCTTATTGTTGTATGTTGATGATATTCTCATTGCTTGTAAGTCCATGAAGGGTATTTTAGCAGTTAAGAAGATGCTTAAAGCTGAATTTGACATGAAGGATTTAGGAAAAGTAAAGGTAATATTTGGGATGCAGATTGATAGAGACAGAGCTGCTGGTTCAGTAAGGCTTCATCAAAGTGTGTATTTGGAAAAGGTGCTCAAGAGGTATAATATGGACTTGAGCAGATCAGTTACAACACCAGTAAAGCAGGGTATTACTTAATCTACTATGCAATCAGCTAAAACCAGAAATGAAATGATGGAGTTGGAGAAAGTTTCTTATGCAAATGTTGTTGGAAGTTTAATGTATGCCATGGTTTGCTGCAGGGCAGATCTTGTGTATGCAATTAGTCTAGTAAGTAGATTCATGAGCAATCCTAGTAGGGAGCATTGGGAAGCTGTTAAGTGGATACAAAAGTACATCGGAGGAACACTTACATCAGGTTTGACGTTCAAGAAATTCACTTCAAATAATGAATTTCTTGAAGGCTATGCTGATGCGGATTATGCAGCTAATCTAGACACTAGGAAGTCTTTGTCAGGTTATGTGTATTGTCTATTTGGGACAGCCATCAGTTGGTAGGCAACACATCAACCAGTTGTGGCTCTATCTACAACAGAAGCTGAGTACATTGCACTAACAGAGGCAGTAAAAGAAGGTATGCGGCTGGTTGTAAACTTAAGTAAATTTGGGATTGAACAAGAATCAGTTGTCATTAGCTGTGATAATCAGAGTGATATACACTTGTCTAAGCATCAAGGATTCCATGTGAGGACTAAGCACATAGATGTAAGATTGTATTTTCTGAGAGATATGATAGAAGAATGGAAGGTGGTAGTTTGCAAGGTTGATACTTCAAAGAATCCATCAGACTTTATAATTAAGACTCTTGCAACCTCAAAATTTGAGTTGTGCAAGAATCTGATCAGTGTTTGCTAAGAGATTGAAGTTGAGTTTGTACTGTACTCATTAAAGAACAGCAAAGAGAGTGGCTGCACTCATTACAAAGCAGTGTAATAGGATTGAGGATTGATGGTGATGAATAAGGTTTAAGGTGGAGAATTTGTGAAGTAAACCATAATTCATGCATGGTGAAGTGTTGTGATTGGTTTACAGAATCAGAGCATGCATGGTAAAGTTGCATGCATGCGTCAGGAGTGAAGCAACAAGTTTATATATGAAATCATGCAATGGTGACACAGTACGGGCATGATGTTTTGGAGATATTTGCGGTGGTTATTTAGATCCTTCTAGGTTGGTTATTAGCTTGATTCTATAGTCCTACACGTGATCTGTGCAAGGGTGGTTGAATCAGTTCAAAATTCAACCGTTTGATAATCGAAATACAACTGCAAAGTTGGTTCATCAAAATCGTTCCACAAGCTTTCAGCAACATGAGAAGCTTGTATATATAGCTGTTCTATTAGCCTGTTTTGTAACTTGTACACCATTATTCACTTTGATCAATAGAGAAGCTCATCCTATAATGGATGTAGGTCATTCTTGATCGAACCACTCTAATCTCTCGTCTCATATTCACTTCCAAACACACACACACACATCATCTTCAAAGTTATTTTCTTCATCTTAGTTTCTTGATTCAAATATTGTTACTTTTGTGAGAGTTCTGATCAAACACATTGAGTGCAAAGAGAGTTATCTCGTCATTAAGAGATATAATATTTTAATATGTAGTGCGATAAGAAAAATAATGTTTAATATGAAATAGGCAGTTATAGTAATGTTGTGTGTTAGCCTATATGGAATAATTAATTATTTTGTGTGAGCTCAACCTCGACAAAAAATAAAATGTAAATCTTAATTTGAGTCAAATTAAAATGAAAATGTAAACTTTAATGCGGTACGGAGGAGGGAGTATGTTTTACTGCTTCATCATATTTTATGGGGTATATCATGTTTGAGTGAGTCTTATGTAAACCGGGTTTACATGTAAACCTTATTTTTTAAATTACTCTTTAGTATATAAAAACTACTTTTTGAAGAGTAATAATTTTTATATAGAAGAGTAATAATTTATATTTTTAAAGAATAATTTTTCTTGTACTAAAAAGTAATCGATATATCAGGGTTTACCAGAATTTGAAGAGTAATTTTTTAATTTAGAACATTAACAATTTATGTGTGTAAAGAGTAATTTTTAATGTATTAAAGAATAACATACTTTATATGTTAATGTATGTAAACCTAGTTTACATAAGTGTTTGTCTCCATGTTTTACTGTTTTGTAATATATTAATAAATAGTATTTTTTTAATCTAATAAATAATTCAAACACAAATTCATTTAGGTTGTGTTTGGATTGAATCATTTCAAATCCAATTGATTTGAAAATGAGTGGATTTTAAATTCCTTGGATTTTAATTCAATTCATTTGAATTTCACTGTTTGGATAAATTATGAATCTTTGAAAGGATTTCAAATCCATAATTCAAATATTATATTTAAAATAGAATTTTATATATGATAAATAAAAATAATAAAATTTATTATATTAAATATTAAAATCTAAAATTTTATTAAAAATAATTTTTTTGGAAGAAAACTCTGCCACTCAACCTACCCCCTACCCACCCCCCTCCACCACCCCACCCCAATTTTTTTTTAATAAAATTTTAGATTTTTAATACCTGAATAATAAAAAATATTATCACACATCCCTAAACCCTACCCACCCCACCCCCTCACCCAACACCACCTCCCACCCAAAAAAAAAAATTTATATAAAATTTTAGATTTTAATATTTAAATAATAAAAATATTACAACCCAATCCATCCACCCACCCCCACCTCCACTCACCACCCCCCACCCACCAAATTTTTTTAAAAAAAAATTAGATTTTAATATTTAAAAAAATAAAATCTAAAATTTTATTTTAATTTTTTTTGGGTTGGGTGGGGTGGTGGAGGGGGTGGGTTGGGTTGTAATATTTTTATTTTTAAAATATTAAAATCTAAAATTTTATTAAAAATTTTTTTTTGAGGGTGGGGTAGAGGGACTGGATAGGGAGGTAAGTTGGGTGGTAATATTTTTATTATTTATTTAAATATTAAAATCTAAATTTTATAAAAAAAAAATTGAGGTGGGGGTTGAATAGAGGGGTAGGGTTGGGTGGTAATATTTTTATTATTCAAATATTAAAAATCTAAAATTTTATTAAAAAAAAATTTTTTTGGGTGAGGGGGGCTGGGTGGCCGGGTGGTGGGTAGGGGTAGGCTGAGTGGTATAGTTTAAAACATAATATATATATATATATATATATATATATATATATATATATATATATATATATATATATATATATATATATATATATATATATATATATATATATATATATATATATATATATATATATATAATTTTTAAAAATATATATTTTAATCAATTTATTAATTTTATATATTAATATATCAATTACATAATAACAGAAGTATTTCAAATGACACGGTTTCAGTGAGGATTTGAAATCCATTAAAAAACAACTAAAAAAATTTAAAATCAAATCCATTAATTTAAAATCTTAAATTTATAAATTCATTAATTTCAAATATTATCCAAACATGATGGAGAAATTTGATGGAAGAATTTATAAATCCCTCCTCAAATCCTTCAATTCAAACACAACCTTAGAGTTATCAGTTGTAAGGAAAGATTATTAGCATAATTAAGGGGGGAAAACAAATCCGACTCCAAGTCTGCAGCCTTTCCAAACAACAAATTAACTTGATATTTATTACTTCAATTATATAAATTTCAATAAATTAATAGAATTCACACAGGTCGACTACCGAAGAGAAATGCTAGTACTCTCTCCATTTCTGAAAATTCATAATTTTTTTTTTCACGTAGATTAATTTAAAAAAAATACTTTTAGGATTATTTTGATATTTTAGTAAATAAATGATATAATAGGTTAGATATGTTATGTATGATTGTTATTTTTTTAAATATTCATTCGTTCCATTTCAAATTTTATATATTTTTATTTTGGACGTCCCATTTTAATCTTTACGTTTATTTTTTGGTATATGGACTCATCTAAAACAAATAATATACCATTATAGGACCCAAATCTAACATTAATACACCTACCCACTTTACATTAAAATATTATTTCTCCCACTTCACTCCATATTAAAATATTATACTCCTTAATTTTATGTAAAAAACAATCGTAAAATTTGAAATGAGACCGAAGGAATTGAGTGTAAGACAGATTACTCTCTCTCATACATTTTTAAAAGGTAAAAAAGTTTACTCTCTCTCATACATTTTTCTCCATGCCAAATTAAAGATGAAAACAAATAAAAAAAAGGGAATGTGTATTTAATAATAGAGTTAATAGAAAAAAAAATCATCACATTGCTTCAATTCAATCACTAAAAAGTCTCAAACATTTGAAATTTGGGGAAAAAAATCCCAATGTTTTACTACTCCTTGGCAATTTAAACTTCGTGGGCAGCTGCGGTTCGCATCTTTTGTTACATTTTGGTGTTACATATCCTGTTACAAATCGTTGGATGATTAACACGTAGGATAAACTATTATATATCCTAACAATCAACTCTAAGGGGAAAGGTTGAGATTTTCCTCTCCGCATACGTGTCACTCATCTAACGCGTGTAACAGGAGATGGAACACCAAAATGTAACATGACATCCAAGATCGGGCAGCTGGTGCTGCCCGGTTGCTAACGGGCAAATTTCATGTCATTTCACCCACCCATCTTCCTTAATGGACGACATTGGAGTAGCAGCAGATTCCTCTGCTGTTAAAGTAGCCGTTATCGCTGCCATCACTATAATCCACCTCATCCACCATCGCCGTCTGCCTCTGACAGGACCCATTGCGAGAGGAAGGAAAGCATATTTCTACTGGAGTATCCATATGACGGATCCCAACACTAGATTGGTGTCTGTTCGTCTGCTCGGTTTTCTTAACAGACTTGTAACAGGTATAATGATTTTCGGGTTTGGATGTCACGTGTCATTTTGGTGTGACATCATGTGTCTTCCGTTAAATGGGTGAGACGTAGAAAAGAGAAGGAAAATTGTGCCCTGAGTCAATATATAAATACCTAGGGGAAATGAATTGAATTTCTCAACCTACCACGAGATATCACACCTATGTATCACAAGACATCTGCGTCCTGATTTCCTCATTTCATTCCTTTCACTCTTCACAAATATATACTTGTGTAAATCGGGTTCATGGTGTAAATCATGTGGTTTTTCCTTTCAATTCTCTATACCCTATGTATTGCTAAGGTGTTAAATTAAGGGGACCATATAATTTACATGAATTTATGATGTAAACCCGATTTACAAGAGACTAACTCATTTATCTTGCATACATCAATTTACTTGGTTCTTTATATAAAAAATGACTTTTCTTCTTCTCTTGTATTGTATTCAGACTTTTAATTTTATGTAATTAATGCATGAAAATTTTAGCACTTAATATTAAACCTGATTAATATATATATATATATATATATGCGTGTGTTTCATATATATATAATAACGAATTCGGATTCTGGTTCCCCATGACTGCTGGAATTTGGATTTCAAATCTCTGAGGTAATAAAAATTTAATTGATAAATCATTGGGACTATAATCTCTGAATTCATTCAAGAAGGTAGATAGTTGATGGTGTTTTCACAAATGATTTTGCGATAGCTTTTAATTCGATGGACTGGAATTTCCTTGATATTATGATGGACACACATGGTTTCAATTCATTGGGTGGATAGATAATGAAATGTGCCAGCACAGCAAACAGTCTCAAGATTTGTTAATGGACGTTTTCTTTCTTTCTCTTTCAAACAGACACACAATTGTGGAATAAAAAATTCGGACCGGTGTCAAGTTGAAATATTGTCCATTTCTTTCTTTCCCATTCAAACAGACACATAATTATGATGCTTCGCAGCTTCCAAAAGTTTTGGTTCAACGGATTTGCTCCTATTCCCAACACAAATGGAGATGTTACTTATCAATTATTGACGCTGTAATTTGGTCTAGTGGTAGAATTATTGAAGTTATTAATTATTGATCTCAAGTTAAAATTTTGTAAAAACCTGCACCTTGTAATAGTTTACACTCCGTGACTAGCTATAAATTCTCTTCAAATCTCTGCACCAATTCAACACTGTAATACTCCATTGAGTAGGGATGAAAGATATGCCTACTTTGTAACTTTGTAATTTAAAAACAAAGTGTGAAAGCTCCGCTGTGACGGGGGAGTAATACACAGGAAACGACACAGTACTAAACAGCTAGACGTAGATACGTACGTCCTTATTCATGCAAATCAAACTAAGGTACGTAGAGACATACACACACTCACACAAGTACATACATATTGATGCAGTGATCAGATGATGGAGGAAAGTGGATGATCATTGACGCCATTAATGGTGGAAGTGAAAGACCAGTAGTGAATGTCATGTATTCCGTCTTTTCCCTAGTCAGGGCCATTGGAGGCCGACAGCCCAACCTGAACCTTCTCCGGCAGGATGCCAGTCAGGTCTTTGACATAGGTCACGGTCTCATTGATTATTTATTCGATCATATCAGGCTTTCTTTTTAATATTAAATTGATTTGATAGATATTACATTAAATAAATCTAAAAATTAATTTCTTATTAGTTGTTGGGCTTAAAATTTAATCAAGCTCAATAATTATATAAAATGTAAGTTTTTGTTGGGCCTAAAATTTAATCAAACTCAATAATTATATAAAATAAAAGTTATTGTTTGACCTAAAATTTAATTCAACACAAAAATATATATTAAGAGTATTAAGGTATTAAAAATATTGGGACTCTAAAATTTTGGGCCCACGTGCCACCTCTCAAGCCGGCCCTGGTTGTAGGGTATCCTCGAGTAGAAATTGATTTGGATTTCGCCGCCTCCGCCATTGTCTCCCAGTCGTTCTTGTAGGTGTCGAATTGCACTGCGAAGACGGAGGCGGCCACGCCCGACGAGTCGTAGATGCCGTGGTTTCCTCCGGCGGCATTGGGCTTGGTGCCGACGGGAGCGAGGAAGAAGAAGATCCCGTCGGCAGCGCCTCGAAGGTAGGGTTTGATGGTAAATTTGATGGTGGTTTGGAAGTCGGCTTTGTTGGAAGATTTGGAGAGTAGGAGTGTGGAGTAGACGACCCGGCCGACGGAGTTGGGGGTGTTAGGACTGCCGGAGGAATTGGTTCCGGTGAGGCGGAGGAAGGTGGATTCCGATGGGACATGGGCGTCGACTTGGTAGGTCAGTTTGATTAGGTTGGACGACGTCGAAGGAAAGTGGTCGATGGTGAAGGATATGCCATGGGAGTACCCCATCAACAGTATCATCAGCACCACCACCATATCCCAGGTTGCAGATGCACTTACCAACTTCATTTTTACTTGCTAATGGCTATATTGATAACCAATTTGTTTGTATTTTGTATGTCTCCCCTCTGTACAGGAGAAGTTGGTATTTTTTTTTTTGCGCGGAGATTAAGGAGTATAATAATTTATTATAAAGTGAAGTAGGAGTATAATAATTTATTATAAAGTGAAGTAAAGTAAAGTGAGAGAAATAATATTTAATGTGTAGTGGGTAGTTGTATTAGAGGTGATAGGTGGGGCCCATGAGAATAAATTAAATGTTTTGTATGAGTCATGTATTAAAAAAGGAAATGTGTCAACTTTAATGGAACAAAACAAAAAGAGTCAACTTTTATGGGATGAAGGAAGTAATACTAAATCCAACTAAATTTAAGTAGGGTAATTTTTCTTTTCGAGTTAGAAATCACAATCGTGCCAATAAAATTTATTTTTCCTAACATAGTATCATAACTTTTAAATTTTATTAAAAATGTCATTTTTACTCAAAAATGTCAAGACTTTCTAATTTCAGAATAAAATTGAAATGTATGAAATAAAAATAAATATCCTAATTATTATAAGATGTTACTCCCTCATGCCACTTTAAAAGTAATCGTTTTTTTGCACGTGGATTAAGGAGTATTATTATATGTATAGTGTGTGGTTGTATTAGAAGGAAGTGATGAGCCATAGGTTGTACTTTTTTGCTAAATAAGTAAAATGGATAATTTTGAAGTGGACGCCCAAAATGATAAAATGAATAACTTGTAATTGGCCGGAGGGAGTATTAGATAAAGTAAAAAGATATTAGAGAATTTTATTTTAATTTTTTTTATTGGACATAATGTCCTAGGGAGGAAGGAATTAAAGATGAGGAATAATTAAAACTGGTTCCCTTCACACTAGATTTCAACTTTAATGTCATTAGTTATATAATTGTAGGTGAAAAAGAATGAAATTCAACATTTGTCCTTAGAAATTGTGCTTTCACATGCGCCAATTCTTATTTAATTTCATTAAAAAATAATAATAATAACCAACAATTACCAACTCATACATACTCAGGGCAAGCCCTGAAAATTTAGAAGTCCGTCGCAAAATAAAAATTAAGGCCCCTCAATTATTTTATTTTATTTTTATATTAATAAATTTTATAATAAAAATATAACTTTTAAAATATGAAAAGGAAAAAAATTATTAAAAAAATTATAAAATAAAAAATAATTTACCTTTCATATCTTTGATACATTAACCATATAAATGAATAGTATTAAAACGAATTAGTAAAATGAAGAATTGAGGATTAGAATGTTAAATTAGGTATTTTAAATTACTAATTTTGCAAGAAATATAAATTTGGTATTTTTTTATAATTTATGCGTAAATATTGTTAGTTTTTTAAGAAAAAATAAAAATGCTCAGTAGTGATTTTGTATTTTTTGAGGGGATAAATGATAAATCTCATTAATCATTGATTCAATAAAAAAATAATTATTAGTTTGATCCAATAATATTAAATAATTTGGTAGCATTATTACATTAAATAAATTAAAAACCCAATTTATAAATTGTTAGTTTGGTTTAAAATTTAATCAAACTTAATAAATAAATATATATTGGGCCTAAATTTTAATTAACACAATAAATAAATATACAGAGGTATTAAAAAAATGGGGCCCATGGCAAGGGCCCACATTGCCACCCCTTAGGGCCGGCCCTGTACATACTAGTCTTATATACCCCTCCGTCTATTTTTTATTTTAGTTTTTGTGTGAAATGTCACAGAAACCGTCTCATGTAAGCCCTTATGTGGAACGGATAAAAAGTAAAAATATCGTTAACGAAAAGTAATACTCAATCGATGAAAAGTGATAATGATGTAATGAACTATTTCATGCACAATTTATAGTAGTAATATTTTATAGAGAAAGTGATAATAATATTGTCACTTTTTATCCATCCAACATAAAAACTTATATGAGACGATCTCACATAAGTTTTTGCCGTGTTCTTTATGCACGTACAATTTTTTTTATTCAAATTTAAATTTTTACATTTATTTATTAAAAAATGATTATAAGTCACAACATTAACAATCTGACAATACTAAAAAGAATAACAATCAAATTTTTGTATACTTAGTTAAAGTTAACAATTATTTCCTACACTTCTTTTTCCACTCAATTACTCAAAATAGGTCTTTTTTATTTGTTACATCATCATTCACACAAAAAATTCACTTTTCTTAAACTACATGCAAATTTTACCGAACAAAGAGAGTATATTTATATTTTAGTGCTTAAAACTTAAATAGTCTGGCACATTTTTACTTTATTAAACAAGGTCCTAAAGTAGTTAAGGTTTTCACTTTAGTGTCAAATCTTACAGTTTTGCTCACATTTCGTAAAAAAGAAAATTCAAAATAAATTTAGTCTCATAACTTTGAAATGGGTTGATTTGCTCTCGTAATTTGAAAATTTTTACTATGATAAAACCCTTTCAATTTAAGCAAAAAGAACTAATTTAGTGTCAATTTATAGGTTATGAGACTAATTCTAAAGAATTAACTTTACCTAAAATTATTTTCAACAAAGTAAATTTATATAACATCTTTTATTATTTAAACTCTATATTTTACTAAGAAGTTGAAATAAAAATTAAAAAAAATTGATGTGATATGGCAACCAATTTTTTTTTATGAATGATGATCGTGGGCAGGCGTGGTGGAGGCATATACTCCCTCAATCCCACATAAATTGTGATATTTTTCTTTTTAGGTTGTCTCACAAGAAGAGTTGTCAAATTTCGTTTTTAAGTATATGCGACCCACATAAAAATATTTATATATGCACATGGGTCCACACATACTCCACACACACCACTATTATCTACCCACTACACATTAAAATATTATATTCTCAACCTATCATCCATTAAAATATTATACTCTTTAATCTCCGTGCCCAAAAAAATACTACAACTTTAATGGGATGGAGGAAGTATAAGATTAGAGAACACATTAGAAAATCTAATAATGGACTCTAAAATTGATGGGCTGGATTTCTAGGCTTCCAAATTAGGATCCACCAACCCCAGTTACAAATATAATGGCCGTCACTTTCTTCAGTCCACGGTCCATAATACTTTGGATTAAATACTATCCAATACATTATATTAAATATTATTATTAGATATTAACATTCAAATATATTATTTATAGATAAAAAAAATTAGAAGTCATACTGCAGTGCACTAAGTGCATCTGAATAATTTTTAGAAGGGGCATGCTATTTGCGTCTCCAAATTTGCTAAACGTACCCCACATAATAATTAAATTAAAATATCAATAATTAATAAGGCATAAATACCCTTATGATTAAGATTTCATATTGCATTCGATTGGAATACCCGAACAATACATTGTGCGTTTGGTTGGAGTGTCCGAACAATATTTAATATTCGGTTGGATCAGTCGAACAATTTAGATTTTTTCCCCATCCGTGTTCTCCCCATCGGACATTGAACGTGATTTTTATTCAAATTTTGATCACTCCCACCTTCATGAGTTGATAATACTGTCTTGAATTTGCTTATTTAACAAAATTTGATGATAAATCTATGATTTCAAATATTCTTAACCCACTCCATCAATATTGCCAGAATTTTAATTTGTCATGTAGCATAAGTCCACATCTTAGAAACCTCAACATCCTGGCGATCCTACTGCCTTAGCAATATATGGCAGGCTCGTAAATTAGATTCACGCATTCGACTAGCCAAAGGACTATCACCCCAAATTCTATAATAAATGGGCTACGCATTTGGAAGACATTCATCAAATTCATGAAAAAAAAAAAGAGAATTAGACTCATCGCAGGCCACTAAATGGCATAAAGATACCTCTTCTTGAATTTGCAGGTCGCGCCGATGACTCCTCAAATTATCATTGTATGCAAAGGAATGGGATCGTCAAATTAGCACACACTAATACAAATATGAACTTTAATGTTTAAACGGAAGAGAAGAAATTTTTTGAACCGTTCGATTGCTCTGAGCGAACATTACCTACTGTCGGGTACTCCAATTGAACGCAATATAAAATCTTAATTATAAGAGTATTTATGTCTTATTAAATATTAATATTTTAATTTAATTCTTTTGTGGGGTATGTTTAGCAAATTAGGGGTGCATATAGCTGCCCTTTTTAGAATTTGAATGTTTAATTTTAAATGGGGTTATCATAGTCTTTTCATACATTTTTTTTTTATAATCGAGTGCCTTTATATTTGTTGGGTGATAATATATAGCGTTGCCGTTAAAATAACATGGGGTTGTCCAATTACTTTGTTGAATTGGCCCAACCAATTAATTGATGAACAGAAGATTCAGAACCCTTTGAAAACCAATTAATTGATGAACAAAAGATTCAGAACCCTTTAAAAACCAATAGAAACGAATTCTAGAAGGTGATTACATTCTAGCTTCCAATTCTCTATTTTCCCCTCCCTACCATTCACACATCCATCAAATTTTATACATTCCTCAATTTAATTCATCAATTTCCTCCATCAATAACTCCATCAATAAAGTAAAGGAGATTGAAGATTGTAGTAGAAGATAGATGATTCAAGTGAAGAATTTATTTATTTTGTAATTTTATTTAATTTAATCATAAAATTTTGTAAGACAATATATTTGGTTTTACTTGAAACTATGATGACTAATCTCCTTTTATGGGATTAGCTCCATGATTGGTATTGTTGGACCATATACTCCCCCTGTCCCCTTCAAAGAGGGTTTTTTTTTCTTTTTTCTTTTCTTTACAGTTTGGGTGTCTCACCCAAGGAGTTCTCTTTCCTTTTTTATATACATGAACCCACACACACCCACTAATACAATTAAAATATGGGCCTCACACTCTCACTAATATAAGTACTTAGTACGCATTAAATAATAATATTCCTTAATCCACGTGCAAAAAGCAAAAGACCCTCTTGCTATGGGTCAAACACTACTAAAAAAAAGGTTTTTAGTATTGGTAATTTTTAGTTACTAAAAGCTTAAAAATTGACACTAATGGTCTTTGGTATCAAAAATTTGCTCCGTTACTGTTCCAATACTTATACGGGCGTTGCTAAAGACATAATATCAAATGAATATTATCTGATATTAAAGACAATGCAATAGTATCAGAAAAATGAAATACCAAAAATACAAATTATAGTATCAGAAGTTCCTATAGTATCCATAATTGGGCATCAACAATGAATGATGCTAATCCATTATGCTATAGCATCAATAGTGAATGATACTAATCTGATGCTAATCCATTATACTTTAGCATCAATCATGAATGATACTAATCTATTATGATTCAGTATCAAATATAAAAGATACCATAATCTATATATAGAATCAAAGTTTAGCATCAATCATGAATGATACTAATCTATTATTTTATTATCAAAAATAAAAGATACCATAATCTATATATAGAATCAAATATTTATGATACCATAGATATATTTTATTCTAATAAAATGAAAATTTGTGTTACCAATAAGTCTTATCAAACCTAATTCATTTATTTATAAACAGCAACTAGCAATCAATAAAAATTTTAAAAATTTCAAAACCACCTAATCAATCAATAAAAAAATCTTCATACACGGATCGATAGATTAGTTATTCACTAACGAATACAAAATAAAATTGCAAGAGTGTAATACGCAAAAGTATTTAGAGTATCATTTAGTTCAACAAAATAATGCTCCTACACAAACTCTTTGACTGCTTTTTCCCTTTCTACAGTACCTACATGTTATAAAGAAAAATCAATCAACAAATTGCACGGGAATATTATTATGAAATGAATACAAATTCATATCTATGAATGAACCTAAAACAAGCATCCTAAATTATATCTAAAAGATGAACAATATTATTATGAAATGAATACAAATCCATGTCTATGAATGAACCTAAAAGAAGCATCCTAAATCATATCTAAAAGATGAACAAGTAACAGGGGATGAAAAAAATATATGAATGCAGATACTGATTCCATGATTTCTTATTATCTCACGAGTCAAAGTGTTCTAAAATATATAGAGTGCTTACCGACTTGAACTAGCTGAAGTTATGAGGACCATGCATGAGAAGACCTACTCTCTTATTCCTATAAACCAACAATGAGAATGTTTAATCAAACACAAGACAAATATAAAAATGATTGAGCATGTGAAAATAATAAGTTTCATACCCGACTCGCATTAGCTTGCATGTTAAGCACAATATCTGTGAGTTTATGCAATTTGTCTTCTAGGGATACTATCTTCTCCTTTCCAGATTTCACTATTTCTTCTAATTCTATTCTTATCTCTTTTTCCCTCGCAATCTCATCTTCTAAAACCTGTCTTTTTTCTATTTCAGCTTCAACCATCAATAATGCGTCTTTAGCTCTTTTCGAAGCACCAACAGATATTGTTTTTACACCAATTCCGTAGGTTCTTTTGTATCCACGTTTATCATCAATCTTGTTCCTGAAAATTCTCTATCTCTCATTACCAACATCACAACCTGGTGGAAGATTTGATAACTCATGATCGATCTCCTCCTTCAAAATAAAATTTGTGTCATGATATGAACAACTATTTAAATTGTAAAAAATAAAAAAAGAAAATTCTCAACACATCTTTACAATTATTTTGGCAGATTCTTGATCAACAGGTTTCTCTTTTGTTTGACCATAAGCAATCTTAAATAGCTCCAACTCGTCTGGTTCTATTCCATCTTTCGTCTATCATGTATAATAAAAATCTTATAATATAAGCAATTCTCATTTACACAATATTATTGTTGAATTCAAACATGACTACGATTTTTACCTTCTCTAATCTCAGTCGAGCAAAACTTTGATCCCCAAGTGATGTGTCATCAAAGACTTAGTTTGATTCTCTACATTCCTTAGACTACAAGCCTAAATCATCATATCCTTAGAAAGTGTTTTGTTAAATTATATATATTGTATATTTTAACAATAGTAAGCATATAAAATTCAATAACATACCTTTCCCTCTGGTGACTCCTACTTGTGCACAATCTTTATCCATTGAGCGGGATCCACACTACGATCAGGCTGCTTTAATATCTCAACTAGCGGGACATTTGCTTCCTTTGGTAATGTATAGTATTTCTTCTTAAGCTTGACTCTCCATGATCTTAAACAGTGATCTAACTTATCCATTGTCCAATCCATTGGAGATATAGAACCCTCAAATGTGAACCTAGTCTTTAAATAAAGATATTGGAAAATAAAAGTTAGATATAAAATTTATAGTGTACTCTTATATATCTACCATAAGAAATATATAGTGAAATTAAATTGAATGTATAAAAGATACCAAAATGATCTTCCAAAGTATTTCCTCAGTTTGCACATTCAAAAACGTCTTCCGGTCTTCCAAGTCGAGGGGTATCAATTTTGGGTCTCTCGAAAGCAATCCAAGATAGGACTAGAGCTTCCTTGCATTTGTACAATTGGGTTGTCCAAATCTATTAACCTTCATGATAGTCTTCACACTACCTTGCAAGTTAGCACACTTATTTGGTCCTCTATGACCATGTTTCCTTTGAACAACCTGTTCTTCTATACATATATTAACAATAGTAAACATTAGAACTAATGTATATTATTAATTTTGAAAAAGAATATGTTGTGTAATACCAATTATTGCAGGATTAGTAGTACTAAAGGAAGCAGAGGTAGATTCAGAAGTTGCATCAATATTTGATTCAGCTGTTGTGTGAGGTGCATGTTCAACCACTCTTGTGTGAGGTGCAAGAGTCCATCTAGGTCATCCATCTCATCATCACTACTTTCACCAATAAAATTCTCATCATTTGATAATCGTTCCCCGTGAAATACCCATGTACTTTCAGCATAGTTTTCATCAAAACCTACCCATTGTAAGTGATTGTGAACTTCTTTACGATATATATAGATTGTAAGAGCACAACTCTTACATGGGCATTTGATCTTCCCATTTAATGACGAAGAACAAACTGATGACTCGATGAAATTCTTCACCTCTTCTACATATTCAGTATTATTTCTTGGCATGTAAACCCATTCTTTGCCAGAATCCATCTCAAGACACTAAATCAATATTTTTTTTACTTAACAAATTATGAAAGAAACTAGGAAGAGAAGATTTACCAATAACTAATAAAGGCTAGAAGCAGCACTGGTACTCAAATTCACTGCAATTGTTGAGCTCAACACTAGTGCACCCGCATATAACACAATGCTCAGTTTTGAGAAATAAAGAGCAAATAGCAAAAAAAAAATAAAATAAATGTATCATAAATTCTATGTTATTAATTTTCAAGAAGTTGTGGACTTATTCCACTTCTTTCACTACTACTTTGAATTACTACTGAAAAGGAGGCAACCAAAAAAATCTGAAAAAATAAATTTCTGAAAGGAGGCCGTGTTTAATTTCTGAAGATATAAATGCTGCAGCAGATATATGTTGACAACTAAGTCCCTGTTTGGAATTGGCTATCTTTTACTCGTTGGTTAGACAAAAACTACAAAATGATTATCAATTAGCTAGCCACTCTAGTCAGACTAAAATTATACAAGATTCTTTCTATTTGTTTAATGACTGTACTTCACTTAGTTTCCTACAAAATTAATAGGTAACATGATCCAACTAAGAAGGGATATCTGTTATATTTATCCAACAACTGTGGAACTATTATATTTCTTGCCAGCGTGAAACCTTACATAGGTTGTGGGGAGGAATTATTGAAGCTTGTTTCAGCCCTAGAAAATATCCCTTGGAGATAAGCTCTGTTGCCTATAAGAGCTTGTGGC
Organism: Pogostemon cablin; assembly: GCA_023678885.1. Taxonomy (NCBI): domain Eukaryota; kingdom Viridiplantae; phylum Streptophyta; class Magnoliopsida; order Lamiales; family Lamiaceae; genus Pogostemon; species Pogostemon cablin. Next base: position 18,720,554 of record CM042990.1, read on the forward strand.
GGTTCGGCATTGAACTTATCGGGTGCTTCATCACACACTGCGGGTTGGGTTCATTTTCGGAAGGCATCGTGAGTGAGTTCTGGTTGGTGTTGGGAGATCAGATCAATGCAAGGTTTATGGGGTGAGAGTTAGGAGTTGGAGTAGAGGTAGATCAAGGAGATTATGATGGTTTTTTTACGAAAGAGGGTGTGATGAAGGCAATAAAATTGAGTATGGAAGATGAACAAGTTGGCTTGTCTCACCACCAACATTATTTCATCTGGCCAATCATGAAATCTTCCCAAAAGCTCTTTACACTATAATAATTAACACTAAAAGCTTAAAATATTCAAATAAACCCTAATCATTATTTTTTTTAAAAAAAAGTTCAGTAAATTAAAAGTCAATACATTAGTTTAAAATAAACTTCTTCATATGGAATATGGAGAAAGAGGAATTGTAATTTAACAAATAAAATAAAACAAATAATAGGCAGAGTGGTGAAGCTTAAAAGGATCCATTGGTTTATATAATCAGAGGAAAATGATTCCCTCAGCAAATAGGTAGTTTTCATGCATCACAGCGAACCAACACTCTATCCAATTAGTATTATCAAACTTAATTAATAAATAACAAAATAATAATAGGAGTAACACAATAATTAATTTCAGAAAAAAGTAAATTAAAGTGAAATTGAAGGGTGCTCAGAACTCGGATAAATAATCATGAACAAATTTCATATGTCCAGACATAATGACAAATTCAGTATTCAAATATCAGATCATAATCTTTCACTAATCAAAGATTTAATTCTCAATAATCAAATATTAGAAATCAAAGGCATCAGATAATAAGCGGAGTATGAAATCCACATCAAAATTCAGTCATCAAAAACATAATCTCACATCAGTTGCTATCCACAAATTCAAAACAATTTTCAAAAAGAAAAAAGTAAATAAGAACAGCAATGGACATCAGATAAACTACGTCTACGAGACTTACTTTTAGTCAACATATTCTAGTAAATAAGGTAATTAGGTTCTAAACTCATTACAAGTTTTAAGCACAAAAGATTGAATCTCATTCTCAATTCCTTTAAGGTACTATGATAACAAGATTGGTCTCCTCAATCAATTAATCAACCAATTATGATAAACCAATTAAGTGTTCTCACATGAATGTTCTAAGCATATGAAAATGTTACCACATACTTCACATACTAATATACAAAATTCATATTATAACATGATTCAATCAAAAACCTAATCACAATATTGGATTGACCCTCCTAATACTATAACTAAAGAATTCAACCACACACATCATAATGCAAATGAAGTAAATCATAGATCATGTCAGAAATTTCAAAGATCACATCAATTAAACCATTACAAATTCAACAAATCAATAGACTCTTAATTCATCAAGTGGCTAGCCTCACAAGAGGTCTAGCTAACAACAAACATCATAAAAACATCAAACCAATGTTTAACAATATCCATTGTAGCACTACAAATGAAGAAAATGCAAATCAAATGTAATTTCTCCCCTATTTTGGTAATTGGCTTGAAACTATCCTTCAATATGCAATCCTCCTTTCTTCCTTGATCTTTCTCCTCACTTGGATGGTGGATTTGATGGTGGATTGATGATAGATGGAATGGATGATGAAATGGATGAAGATGGTGGTGTAAAATGAAAGGAATTGTGTGTGATGTGTGTGTCCAAGTGAAGACCTAAATTCATCCTCCTTTGAATGTTAAACATGAGAGTATTTATACCCTTTCCCAACTTGGGCATCAAATTTTGTATCAATTGGGCTTTAAAACACATTCTCCACACACTGGAAGGTGAAAACCCGGATTTTTGACCCAAAATGATCTTACTCGACATGGCCTTCCTTACTCGAGTTAGTTACTCGAGTCGAGTAGCATGTAATGGAACTCGAGCTGACTCAGCTTGACTTGAGTTAGCAACTCGACCACTCGCCTATTCGGTCGTTTTGCGACACTCTGAAACTGAAATGCTTTCGGAACCCTACTCGACTCGAGTTGTCAAGTCGTGTTCCGTCTTGCAACTCGAGTAACCACACTGTATGATTTTTGGACGCTGCTCTGCTCCGCACGACCTCCAACTCGACTTGGATAAGCCCCAACACGACTCGTGTTGCAACTCGTATTGCAACATGCAAGTCGAGTTGGCTCTCTGGACAACTTTCTGACCTCAACTCGACTCGAGTTGCAAGTCGAGTTAGGTCTTGCAGCTCGAGTTGGGTCTCTGCATGATTTTGAACATTTTTCGAGCCTCAACTCGACTTCCTCTCAACTTGAGTTGCAAGTCGAGTTGCACCTTGCAACTCGAGTTGGGTCCCGACAGTCCGTTTCTTGCTCGTTTCAGCTCCCAACTCTATTTTTGACCTCTTTTTAACATGTTTAAACTCATTCACACACATTTCTATGAAAACACATAACACAACCAAGATACATATAAAATATGGGTAAAATAATACGAAAACACATACAAAAAGATATTAAAATCTAGGTGAAAATAGCGACGATCAACAGTCACCATAATTTATTTTGTGGGACAGTTACAATAATTTTAATTGCATGAAAATAAAGAGTTGACCAAACAATAATAAGGAGAGATTTGATTTTAAGAGAAAAAGAAAACTTACCAAAGGGAGAAAAGATACAATGAACTTGGACAACTAAAAAAAGGGAAGGTGATCAAGGAATTTAATTAGAGGATTTAATATATGATTTTGGGGATTATATCATCACACACGCTATGCTATCCGGGACGCTCCAGAGAGCAGATTGGGAACACTGCCATTGGAGGAAGAACACCACCATTAGAACATCTGTTTTTCTATTTCAATTTTTAATTTAATTTTAATTATGTAATTTATTTTCTATTCCGAGGATTGTGAACCTCCGTAGGATAATTACATGTTTACTTATGAATTAAATTACCAACTTGATTTATGAATTTATTTTGTGATTGACTTTGATGTTAATCTTAACTTTTCAATTGCTTGTGTAGACTACCCCTCTCATATGTGATTGATTATTTAATAGCTATTTTACATATTATAATCCATAATTGTTATAATATTGTGAACCGAGTAGCAAAGTGAGGAAGTACCTCTTGAAATCACGAAATCTAGGTTGTATGATTCGCTACCCCGTTTTCATAGTCTAGTAGTCCTAATATCTAAACCCTAATGCATTGTCGAGTTCGAATCCATAGGGTCACTCGGGAATAGTTTAATTTAGAGGTCGTACCCTAAGTTATTATACTTAAGGATATTTCGGGTTAATCGGTCGTACTATTAGCCTAGGGGCTTGAGTTTATGAACTTGTTGGTGTTTTAGGAATTTGATTCATGTGAATTAGGATACGGCAAATCCTTGGACTAGGTTTCAATTTTATTTGTTTATCTTATTTTTATTATTTTTGCTATTTTAATTATTTATGTTTTTACGTTTATTAGTTGTTAATTCAATCCAAATCCCCCTCCGGTTACTCATTTGAAAATACATTAAATTCAATTTAAATTCAATTACTCCCTTGGGTTCGACCCGTACTCATCCTACTATATTTTAGTGGATTTGTTCGAAAATTTTATAAGTATTATTTTTGGGTGCTGGCGACAGCACATCAGCCAAACAATGCTATATCAACTATCCACTAGAGAAATAACTCAAATTGTGTACTATTAAGCTAAAAGTGATAAATTTTGACTGAGATGACCCTGAGATAACTCGAATTTTGAATAACGACATACAAGTCGTTATAATGAAATGGTAACGTTATGGGCATAAATGCTAATTTTTCAAAAGTTCATAAAGTATTAGTAATTTTGTAAGAACCCCCATTTTTTTATTTTACAAAAAAGTCTCAAACTTTTATTATTTTTTTAGAAGCCCATAAAATATTAATAATTAAGTAAAAACCTCATTTCATAAAGAGAGGCCATTTACACAAAATTCTATAACCTTATGCCTTTTAATTAAAATTTATTGTTGACTGGACCATTTAAATGAAGACCCCTAATATTTTTTATAAAAATTGATCATCACCAAAAAAAGTAATATTCGTCTAATTGAATTATTTTACGAATAATTTACTGAAATTATAAAAAGTGATAATATTTTTTATGAAAAGTAATAAATGATAAAGAAAAAGTGATAAACATTTTAATTAAAATTTTATGAAAAATTCATATGATATATAAAAAAGTGATAATATATTTAATATCAAGTAATACTCAGATAAAATGGTAATGGAATAGTTGAACTATATAATGAATAATTCAATTAATAACGATAATATATGATTTATTTATTTATTTATTTTTGTTTGAAGTGATTAATAATAAAATTATAATATAATTAAAAAAGGAATAATTAATTATAGGTACGCGTTTATATATCCTAATTACTAATAAATACATTAATATAATATAATTACTAATGAATACAAAAAGTCTTTTATTTTTTCTTGCTTTACCTTTATTCACATCAATTAATATTTAACGTCTGTACTTAATAATTTTGACTGAACACTAATGTGCATTTATAATAAGATAAAAATTACACACGACTTATTTCTACTGACAATCACTGCATTCATAATAAATGCCAAGAATTTAACAACGCACATTAATGTTCATTATTGTGATGTTTAATCGCTCAATATATATATATATATATATATATATATATATATATATATATATATATATAATTTAATCATTATTTTTATTTATTTCTTAACAATGCACACTAATGTTCAAACATCACAATTACACGTGAGCAATATTGATCGTATTTATTAAATAAAAGAAGATAAATATTCTAAAATTATAATATTAATATTAATGTATATTAGATAAAGAAGTATAAAATACCATGCTATTCATAAAAAATCCTCTAAATATGTGAATCAAATCTAATTAATAAAAATAAAGATTTGGATATTAACTGGAATATATATATATATATATATATATATATATATATATACATTGTCGTGCAGATGAAGTGAGAATTAAAAGAATGAAGACGATAATATACATTTGCGTGCATCGGTGTAGAGAAAGAGAAGAACCGGAGAGAGATTAGAAAGATTTTAGGAACAAACGGTTTTACCATTTCTCTCTCCGGTTAAGTTTTTTTTTTTTTGCTACACTGATGCACACTAATGTACATTATCTTCTTCATTCCTCTAATTTTCACTTTGTCTGCACATCAACGAATTCAGTGTTAATTGACGTTTCCTTTTTATGTTTTTTTTTTGACAAGTTTCCTTTTTTGATTTAACGAAAAGTAAATATATAGTACAGACTATACAATACATTCCTTTTTGTTGATTAATTAATCAAAATTAAGAGTGATTAACTATAGTGTGCACACGTTTGTACAATTTAAGAGTTATTCATTGTTTCTCTTCAAAAACTATTTATCGCACACGAATGTACAATGAAATATATTCATATAAAGAGTATTCTTTGTTTCTCTCCGGAAATTATTTTTCTCAACGGTGATGTATATTCATATCAATACTTAATCGCGTTCTTTTTATTTTTTTCGGACGATGCACACTAATGTTCAGTAAGTATGAGTATTATGAGTAAAACAAATTAAATTTTGTATATGTGCTTAATTCTCAATAGCAAATGTATGAAATAGTAATATCTAAATACGTTTTCTACCTAATATTTATTGATCCATAAAAAAAATAAAAACTGATTCACGTCATTGTGGTGGTAGCTCAAATTTCGGTAAATTGAGTTAAGGGCTTGAGTTAATTGAAGGCCCAAACACGGTCCTTCTTTATTTGTAATTGTTTTTTAATAAAATTTTTTGTGAGACGGATTATTTGTGAGATGGGTGTGAGACAGATTAACTCATCATTAAAGTATGCTTATTATATAGATAAAGTATGTTTAATGATTATTAAAATATATTTTCTAAAATATATTGGATTATGCATTAAAATATGATTTTAGTGTGTTATAATATGATTTATTATTAGCATACTTTAACTACAAATAAATATACTTTAACTATATAATAAGCATACTTTAGTGATGAGTCAACCCGTCTCACATCCGTCTCACAAGAGTGTTTCTCTTATTTTTTAATTGAATTTAAAATATATTAAATTAGGTTAATGGATAGTCCGTCTCACGAATTAGAGTCCGTGAGACGGTTTCACCCAAGACATACCCCTCATCCAAAACCTATCCTTCTTTTAAAATGATAATTCTTGGATGTATAAAAGAGTATTCCCTCTTGCCCGATTTTATTTAGGGTATGTCTTGCGTGAGACCGTCTCACGTGAGACAATTTTTCACTTTTTAAAATAGTTATTACTTTCACTATAAAATGTTATCACTTTCGCTATAAAATGTTATAATTTTTTATTTATGCTATAAATTGTTCATGAAATAGCACTGTCACTTTTTATTAATTTATTATCACTTTTCTTTATAAAAAGTTATCACTTTCTAACCGTCTCACGTAAAAGTTTATGTGAGACGGTCTCACACAAGTCTTTGCCTTTATTTATTATTATTTAAAAAAGACTACAATACCCCTTAAAGATTGAATAAAAAACAACTATCTTAATTTATTTTAAGCAGAGTAAGAAGTGATTTTTCCCTTTTTTTTTAAAATTTTATTATTATTATTATTATTTTTTCAGTCGGATATATTAAGACATAACTCAACTAATAAAACATAATTACAACTGGGAGTAATGGTCAAGTCTAGACACAAAAAATAATGAAGTGTGGTAAACGGGCTTCAGCGATAAGTTGGGTGGTAGGTCAAATAGTAAGCCGGTGGTTGAAATGTTGACAACACACAATAAAGTTAATAGTTTAAAACATAAATTAATCTTCCCATAAATTTTATTTTACTTTGTTAAAAACAATCTCAAAGTAATATGATTATTTTTGTTTCAATTTTTTTAGTTTTAATCCGATTTTACCCAAAAATAAGTTTTTTAATCAATTCTCATAACTTTGAAAAAGCGTCAATTCAATCTCTTTCAATGGAATTAGAATAATCAAAAAAATTTAATTAATATGGGCCATTTTAGTGAAAAATTATGGGACTATGTTGGAGAAAATTAAGTTTTTTGAGATTGAGATTATTTTAAATAAAATAAATTTATATGAGATGATTTTGGTTTTTCACTCTGAATAAATATTCACATCAGTTTTGTTCCGTAAAATTTTACCTTTTCAATCACTAGTATTTATGTTATTTCTATTCTTAGTGTTTACTCTTAGTTCACATTTACTGTTTGTATGACTACTTAAAAATTTCGCAGAGGTGTATACATGTATAAATTTGTTAGCGAATTTTTTTTAAGTAATTTTAATGAAAAACTGAATATAAAAAAACTATATAAATAATTAATATATATATATATATTATTGAATAAAAATTTATGCACATATGAGTGCACGTGTGCACCTAAATGCATAAGATATCAAATCATTTTTATTAAATGTCAAATAGACAAATATTTATATACACAATATATATATATATATATATATATATATATATATATATATATATATATATATATATATATATATATATATATATATATATATATATATATATATAAAAGTGGTAAATATGTAAAATTATCAAAATACTCCTAATTTTTAATGAAATTTCAGGGTCAGACACCGGAATTAAATTCTCTATCCCACATTTGGTGTTTCATCGGTGTTTCACAATATAAAAAAAATTATACCCTACAAATGACCATTAAATCCTTGGGACATGTGTTGGATTTTGGACATTGATTGTGACACATGACAAAAATCTAATGAATGAAATATGAGATGGAATATAAAAATAGAATAGGTGATCGATCCCATTTACACACCCGGCTGTCCCCTTCTCCCTCTATGTATGCTGCGATGTACAAGTTTTGGCTAGTAAATATATATGTGTCTACATGAACTGTCTTAATCAAAGAAACGCGTTAATATTATGATATTTAATAAAGAAATGAATAAAGGATTCACGTTCAATTTGGGGAAAGAAAAAAGAAATAGAGACGATGACCAATTCCGACCAATTTTGTTATTTTATTAATTTGAGATTCCAAGTCTTGGTCTCAATTGTCTTCTTCACGCATTAATTAATCTGACAAGACTTTTTGAATTTTTAGTTTCTTGTTTATGAATTTGATTTATACTACTTGATACCCCTTTTTAAGTCTTCTTTCAATAGAAATATAGGTACGTACGGTACTTTTTACTGCCAGAAAATATTATTTTTGAGACCATAATTTTATAATCGTGAAAATCTTCTAAAACATGTTAAATGAACACCTCATCTAAAAATTTAAGCTGATAAGTGGTAAATTGTTTAATACTTAATTAGGTCACTCTAACACGCCCCATCACATGCAGACGAGGTTAATTTTTGCCTCAAGTCTTGCATTTGGAATTTTCGAACTCTAGACTTTTGCTAGGTCTTGGCTCTGATACCATGTTAAATGATCACCTCATTTAAAAGTTAAATTGATAGAGAGGTAAATCATTTAATACTTAATAAGTCACTATAACAAAACATATAATTTGAAAGAAATTGAGTGCTCGCAAATACCTTTCTTTAAATAATTTATTATGGTTATCTCAAAAAGATTTTAGGTTGTGTTTGGATATGAGGATTTGAAGAGGAATTTATAAATCATTTCCTCAAATCCTTCTTTCATGTTTGGATCCATCATTAAATTTACAATTTATAAATTAAATATTTCAAATTAATGGATTTCAAATCACGAATTTAATTTTAATGTGTTTTTTAGTTGTTTTGGATGAATTTTCAAATCCTTACTCATATCATGTCATTTGTAATAAATATATTAATATATAAAAATATATAAAATTAATAAGTTAATTTAAAAAATATTTTTTTAATTTAAAAAAAAAAAAATAAACCCTACCACCTGCCTACTCCAAAGGGAGACATCCTAAAGTCGTATTGATTATTAACAATTAAAATTTAATTATCAAAATAATAATTTAAAAGTCTTATACAAAGAAAAATGAGAAACGAAAAATTAAAATAAAAGCAAGCATGGAGTATACCGAGTTAAATGCACTTTTAGTTCCATAACTTTTGCCAAATTCAATATCTTTCTCAAATTACTTAAAATTTTTGGTTTAGTCCCGTAACTATCTCAAAAATTTAGATTTCGTCCAAAAACTAAATTTTCGTTGCAAATCGCCCCATAACTCCTGAAATTTTTTCAAAACCGTCCAAAATTTTTGGAAGGTTCCAAAATTTTATGGGACCTTATCTGATTGAAATCGTCCCATAACTCATGAAATTTTCTAAAATTGTCCTGAAAAGGACTATTTCTGATTGAAATCCAAAAGTTATGGGACCTTATTTAATTGAAATCGTCCCATAACTCCTGAAATTACTTTTAAAACCGTCTCGAAAACAACCATTTGTAATTGAAATTCAAAAGTTATGGGACCTTTTTAAAAATTTTAATTACTTTTGATGAAAATTGAAATTTTCTATAGTGAGACTGAAAATGTATTTAACTCCATTATACCTGTTCCGAGCATTAATTACGTTTAAATGGGTCAAGATTAATGGGGTGAAGGACCCATTTCACATTACTAAATCTTCTCATATCCCTTAATTTTATTTGCCTCGTAAATAACTGTAAGTGTTGGACCAAGTTTTTAATTTTGGGTTGACCTCCATCTCATATTTCTAGTTTGTTCTATATCTTTGTACAAAATCTAAAAAAGAGAAAAATAATGTCACTGAACATTACAAATATTTCAAAAACACATTTTAGTTAATATAAGTAAAATAAAAAATAAAAATCACTTTCTTAATTATTAGAAAAAAAATCCGACTTTGTACTAACATACATACGGGATGAGGGGAGTATAATTAATTAATAAACTAAATCACCCCACAACTCAAATTTACACTCTCATTATAAAAGGAAATAACACTTAACTAATAACCCTGCATCACATTTTAATTTCAAATAGTCATTATTTTTTATTAACTCATAACATATACTTACTGTTTGTTTATTATTAAAAAAAATCATCCTTAAAGTAAGTAGAAAATTGTCTATTATTAATATTTATAAAAAAAATAAAGGTAAATATAAGTATGAGTCAGATATATTTAAAATTAAATCAAATTGGGGTATAAAATATAACTCTTTTTAATAAATAGGGAGCACTACTACAAAATTATTTTTGGATTTGGGTACTTTTTATACTTTATCTACTAAGTCAACAACTTTATTCTTTTTATTTTATTAAATAGTGCAAAATTGTCTTATTTTATTTTATTTTATGTCATGTCATATACTCAAATGTAAGCTTTTTTTAAGGCAAAAGCTCCTGAGCCCCCGGGACATGAAGGTATACTCCGTGTCCTCATGTGAACACAACCCTCCCATCTATATTTTAAACCTATGTATTGTTTGGGGTTTAAATTGAAAAGGGGAACGAAATATTGCTAGGGGTTTAAATTGCAAAGGAGCACGAAATGTGCTCCGTGCGCCTGAATGCACATGAGTCTCACTCTTTTTTTAATTTTCCCCAGTAAAAATATCCCGCAAATGGAGTTTATGCCATATGGTGCTAGAGAGGAGATCCACGGGTGCTCCATCTATATGTTCCACATCCTTAAATTTTTCCACACATAAAATTTTTTAAATCTATAAAAAAGGAAAAGGTTGATGTGTAGAAAATATAAGGGTGTGGAATATCAAGTTGTTGCATCATTCGGAAAAGCAGTGAGAGGAGATCCATTATTCCAAGTGGTGCTCCATCTTTATATTCCACACTCCTACCATTTTTACACATCCCGAGAAAATAATATATTACTAATTAAAATGACAAAAAATAAAAATTGAATAGATGATTCGCACGGAGTAAGTTAATATTACTCATTATGGAGGACAGTTGTTAAGTGTCCTTCAATTATAATTGTGGAAAAAAGAGGCCTTACATTCATCCTTTTGTCTGTTTATATATTCTACAGCACTAAACTTATTTTTACAGTCGTTTTAATATATAGTTCAAAAGATGATGAGTGCCTCTAATCCAACCCATGCAGCTCTGCATTCCCTCTTTATTTTGTTGTCCATAATTTCGACCTTCAAACTAAGCTTTTGTATTGCAAACAGCACCATTAATTACTGTCCAGAAATAGAGAAACACTCCCTCTTAAGCTTCAAGCAATCTGTGGAAGATCCAGATGGTGTGCTGTCTTCATGGGATGGCGGAGTGAACTGCTGCAACTGGAATGGTGTGATTTGCGATGCCTTCACGGGCCATGTTCATCAACTCCGTCTTCCGAATCTAATGATCAATCCATTTGAATATTCAGCAGGCTTAGTGGGAAACATAAGTAGTGTATCTAATTTGCTCAATCTCAAACATCTCAATCATCTGGACTTAAGTGGACAGTATTTTCTTGGAGGAACAATCCCTTCTCAGATTGGATCCTTCCCAAGCCTCCAGTATCTGAATCTATCCCATACTGGATTGCAAGGGAAGATTCCACATACAATTGGAAATCTTTCCAATCTACACTCTTTGGATTTGGGAAGCACTTGGGGTGTTGCTCTGGTTGTTGATAGTCTTGAATGGTTGTCAGGGATTAATCATCTGCAGTATCTCAACATGGATTATGTGAATATCAGCAATGCTACCAATTGGCCACAGGTTACCAACTCTCTACCTTCTTTGCTTGAATTACACTTGGAACATTGTAGTATTGATTTCATGGCTACTTTTGATGATGTAGTTAATATTAGTACTACTCTTAAACACCTTTATCTCTCTGGTAATTACTTAGCCCTACTCAATGATCAGTCACCTTCCATCCTGCAATGGATTTTTCAACTCACCGATCTTCTTTCTCTTCGCCTTTCCCACAGTGGATTATTAGGACCAATTCCAATAATTAGCAAATCCACAAAACTTCAGCATATTGATCTCTCTCATAATGATTTTAATTCAAGTATTCCAGATTGGCTCTACTTTTGCAAAGACTTGGAGTTTGTTGATTTGGGAAATAATCAACTTTCTGGTGCAATGTCAAATTCCATTGCAAATCTGACCTCTCTTCAGTCCTTGTATGTAAATTCTAATCAGCTTTCTGGAAAAATACCCAAAGAAATTGCTAACTTGTGCAAAATACAGAGCTTGGACTTATCTTACAATACATTGCAAGGAGAAATAACAGAGTCATTTGGAAATATGTCAGAGTGCTTTGTAGATACTTTGGAAATACTAAATTTGATGGATAATAAACTATGTGGTCATCTGACATATCAGTTTGGAGAATTTAAGAGGCTTCAAAATCTTTTTCTTTCCAATAACTTGTTGTCAGGGGTAATCTCAATCAACTTAGGCAATCTGTCATCTTTGGTATCATTAGTCTTGAGGAGTAACAATTTTAGTGGAAGTCTTCCTAAGAGTTTGGGTGGACTTTACAATTTAGAAAAACTTGACATCGCTTATAACGTGCTGGTGGGGGTTGTGACCCAAACCCATTTTGCCAACCTCACTAAACTAGAGATTCTAGATGCCTGTCATAATCACCTGACTCTGAAAGTAAGTCCTAATTGGAATCCACCTTTCCAACTTAGAAGACTCTACTTGGCATCATGGAGATTGGGGGCACCAAGTTCTCAGATTCCGACATGGCTTGAGACTCAGAAGACTATGCAGTATCTTGATTTATCAGATACTGGTCTCTCCGGTAATATTCCGACGTGGGCTTGGGATATTCAATATTTAACTCTCTCTCATAACCATCTACATGGCAACCTTCAAATATTACTTCCCCCATAACCTTCAATCTCAGTATGTCTACTTAGATTCTAACCAATTCACTGGTTCGTTACCTCTAATTCATGATCATTTGACTGAGTTGGATCTCTCTAATAACTCATTTTCTGGAGGTTTATCTCACTTTCTTTGTGACCACACATACAACACATATAAATTGGACACCCTTCATTTGGGAAGAAATTGGTTAAGTGGGGAACTTCCAGACTGCTGGATGAAATGGCCATTCTTGAGATATTTGAATTTAGGCTATAATAATCTTTCTGGAAGCATACCAAATTCCATTGGCTATCTTGCAAATCTGCGGTCATTGAATCTTCCCAACAACGGACTTACCGGGAAGATACCTTTTTCAATGCACAACTGCACTGCCTTGAAGAAGATAGATCTTTTGGATAATGATCTTGATGGAGACATACCTGCATGGGTGGGGACAAGCCTAACCAATTTGGCATTTCTCATCTTGCGATCAAACAAGCTGAGTGGTAATATTTCTTCTCAGATATGCCAACTTAAATCTCTTCAAATCTTGGATCTCTCAGACAACCAAGTTTCAGGCATGATACCAAGGTGCTTTTCTAATCTCACTGCAATGGCTACTAAAAGAAGTTTAGATCCGTACGTCATCATTTACACGCGGAACTTTAAAGAGGGTGTATCAGTAATGACCAAAGGCATTGAGCTACTATATGAAAGCACTCTCTCATTGGTTACCAGCATTGACCTTTCAAGGAACAATCTGTGTGGAGATATTCCCAAGGAGCTGACGAGCTTAGTGGAGTTGACATCACTGAACTTGTCACACAATCGCTTCATAGATTCCATCCCAGATCATATTGGAGATATGAAGCAGTTGGAATCTCTTGATTTCTCAAAAAACTCTCTTCAAGGTCACATTCCTCAGAGCTTGACGCTTCTCTCATTCTTGAGTTGTTTGAACCTCTCTTATAATAATCTGACGGGGGAAATACCACAACGCACCCAACTGAGGGGCATGGATGCTTCCAGCTTCATGGGGAACAGTTTGTGTGGGCCACCATTAACAATCGGATGCAGGACTGAAGTCCATGAACACGAAGAGGAAGGTGATGAAGAAGAAGGTGAATCAAAGATAGAGTGGTTATATGTGTTGTTGTGTGCAGGATATGCAGTGGGAGTTTCAGCAGTGTGCAGTGTGTTGGTATTGAACAAGTCATGGAGGGATGCCTACTTTGGGTTGTTAGAGTCCCTGTGGGATATGCTTTATGTTTATGTCTGCATTCAATGGAACAAAGTATTAGCCCCTGGGAAATAAAGATAGCAGTTGTATGTGTCGATCCAATTAAAACATCAGCATCTCATGTATGGTTCTGATTTTGTTTGATTATGTTTCAAGTGCTTTGAAATGTTGTGTAGTTTTTTTTTAAAAAATATAAATACTCCGTAAGGTGAAAATGGTCTTCTTTCCTCATTAGTTTTCAATCGTTGGAAGTATTTCTGAGTGTCATGGATTGATGCAGACATCAGATTGAGTCAATTAAAGAGCCAGATTTGAAGTCAAGATTCAGCATGTATGAAATTTATGGGACTAATATGATGAATGTAGGGAAATATCAAAATTCGTAGACCAATTCCAATTTTGGTCTTTTATTATTTACAATTCTCAATTTTAATCCCTTTTTACCCGATTTTGGTCCTTTTCCAGTAGCCTTGCGATAGCTGATTAGTTCTCATGCATAACCACCAGGCACATGCCAACATAATATCATGCTTTTCCATGCAACACAATGCAAAACATCAAGGTTTATACAACACTGATGAGCATGGCTAGCCACTTGGCTGTTGGATGTAGTACCGACGCTATACCTTGAAATGCTCTTCCAATTTAGTTTCACGTTTTATCAAAAATATTACTCTCTTTCTGCCAACTTCAACTTCACACTTTTTTAAATGAAATCGAATATTTAACTTTTATTTTTTTATATGAGAATAATTTAAAAATTCTAACATTTTTTATTCTCCTGTGATAATTTAAAATTTTGAAATATTTATACTTTATCCATCCTAATTATTTAAGCACATATTTTTGTGTGGAAATTTAAAATAACTTTTTTTTCTTTAAGTTGTATAAAGTTGTTGAGTTTAGCGTAAAAACTAGATAACAATCTTGTACTATTGTGGTACTGTGAGGATATTAGTATTGTGTATAGATTACCCATTTTTTTTACAGTGTGCATATATTTTGAAACGAATGAAAAAAATAAATGTAATGAAAATAATGGAACCTTAAGATTAAATTAAGTATGATCACATGGAATGATGATTTGATGAATTTTATCGTGGATGCTACGCAGGTTAAGTATGTCAGATTCCCAATTTCATGTATCTCAGGTAGCTTATTGACAATTTTCTACAAAATTTTAAATTTTGGTCATAAATCAAACAATTATATATAGAAGTCATGGTTCTAATTAAAAAAAAAAAGAAATAAATTATTTTGGAACTAAAATCGAATAGTTTAACTATTTTGGATCGAATCAAACTCAAATACTTTTATTTTCACTGGAATCATCGTGACACAGGCCACGCCTTGCACGTGTTGATTACCGATAAAAATTGAACTTAAATTGAACAATATCGAGAGTTATCGATTAAGATTTTTTTAAAATTATTTTGGGATTGAAATCGAATTATAGTTTCGTTATAGGGCGAAAAATGATTTCAACTCAAATAAAGTATAATATCCTAAAATTATTGTCCTAAAAATATAACATTCCTATAATTAGTGTCTTAAAAATATAAATTTTCATATATGTGCATCTACCAAAAGTCACCAGATGTCTTATATATTATATTTTGATGTAACATTTTCTATTATATACACTTTAAATAAGTGATACATATGTAGGAGGATAAGGTTGATATTTAACTTTTAGGGTATCGAATTTGTCTCCCACCTATCCGTCATTCATGCAACCTTATGCAATTAGAAATTTTACACCGAAATATAATAGGAAATCCGATTAAAACACATTAATAACATAAAATAAAGAGAAATGGAAAGGGAAAATACGAATAGACACTATAAAAAAATATTTTTTAGCAACCAAATTTACCAACAAAATTCAATCCTATGGTAATTACCAATGGATTAGCAACAAAAATGACATTTTTATGTTTTAGCAATGGAATGCCAACGAATTTATTTTTTATTTTAGCAACGAAATACAATCTATTGGTAATTACCAACGGATTACCAATGGAATCATTATATAAATTACAACGAAATTATTAGCAATGGATTACCAATGAAATTATTTACCAACGGAATTGATTTTTCGTTGTTAAAAATTTACCAACCACCACTTTACCAACGGATTCCGTTGGTAAGCCAATTTAACAATGAAATTAAGGCTTTTACTAACGAAATATTTCGTTGGTAAAAAACAGTTTTTTTGTAGTGAGATGTTCAATTTCTGAAATTAATACCACCATGACCAATTCTAAGTTATGGACTTATGGTCTTTCTCTTCTCCATGCAACTGTCACCATTCATTTTTTTTTTCAAACTTCAATTTATTGCAACGATGCATTTCCCATAAAACACTCTAGTGTGCAAGGTACGAAAGAAAAAAAAAACATTATAGAATGCATTTGGTGTACTGCAGCTTGGTTTATTTGGAAAGTTAGGGAAAAAACTCCTTTAAGACAAGGAAACCAACTCGGGAAAGACGTTAGAGGAAATTAGAATCAAATCATGGTGTTTTTTTTCCCTACACATTATAATAGTGCTTTATCATTTTAGATTAGTGTAATAACTTCATAATGTGTTGTACATAATTAATTGGCTCTCTCTGCACGCACTGCTATTGATGTTATGTTTTTTTATAATCCTGTAACATTTGAACCTTAGAGTACTTCTAGTACTCATAATTATACTTATTTTTTTCCTTTAAAAAAAGATTCTCATGAAACTTAAGTAAACACTTGAAGAAGAACACTCAAGAGCTTACACTCACTTAGACGTTTGATCACTCACGTTTCACTCACGAATCGATTGATGAATGAAAACTGAAATAGAAGAGATCAACACGAAGATGTATAGTGGTTCGGCGTAAGCCTACATCCACTTTGAAGGAACAATCACTCACTAAGATGATTACAATACACACTTAAGGAAGATGATGATGAACTTATGCACATAAACCCTAATGTGCTCTCTAATCTTGTAACTGATGTGTTGCTTGCTTTTTTAACTAGATTTACCAGCTGCTCATTGAGCTTATATATACACCAGCAATCCAACTGCTACACTGCAGGTTGGCACTTCACGTGGGAAGCTCGATTGTTAGTTCAACCAACTAACAAACTCAACTAACTAACAACCTAAATAACTTGATTCCATCTTCAATGCATGGTTGAGATGAATCAGATCCGATGGCTTCTTGATCATGCTCCAACTTCTGCAGCTTTTTTATTGTTGATCCTCATCAATACTTCAACACCAATCACCATCCTCCACCTGTCTTGGCTGCACAACAACACACAAAACACATAAGTGCATGCATGCATGTCTATCATACAACAAAGATAAATGCAATTTAATTCTTATGTCAGGAGTTTGCAGGATAAAGAGAAAAGTAAAAGGAAAATAAGAATAGATGTCCAATTTCTGAAATTAATACCACCATGACCACTTCTAAGTCTTGGTCTTTCTCCTCTCCATGCAACTGTCACCATTCCGTTTTTCAAACTTTAATTAATTGCATGCAATTTAATTCACATGTACTCATGAGCAGTTTACCCTGCAAATATGTTTAATAGCTGCTGCCGAGCCTTTCATAAAAATAAAAATAATAAAGGTTAAAACTCTTGCATAGGATCATATCACGTGAAATCATTTTTGCATTTTCTTAAATAATTTTATTTTTATCAAAGATATAATTATTACTTTTTATTATAAATATTAGTATTTTTTATTTATACAAATTGCTCATGAAATAATTTAGTGCACCACTATCACTTTTTGTTAAAAATATTATTTTGCGAAAAGTCTTACACAACTGTTAGCCAAAAATAAGAGCAAAAAATATTGTTCAAGTTCTAATAAGATAGGAACAAATTTTCTTTTTTATCAATCCATCTATAATAAGTATACTTTTTTTTGAAGATTAATAAAGTGCAAATTGTCTAAAATGAACATATTCAATATTTTTAGTTTTTTCTTTTTCTTTTTCGATTTTTTTTTCCGTAAAGGATCAGATTCAAATATGAAGCCAAATACTACAATACAAGTAATAATAATTGTCTTTTCATAATCTGTGTGAAAAGTAGCCGCGTCTATTTCAGCAGAAAGGAGAGAGTTAGAAAAAATGGAAGACTATTATTTTCCACTTCGACGTAGTTTACTTATTTCAGTTTAGTATAATCCACGTATGATTCCTAAACTTCTTTTTAAAACTAAATTCATTTCAGCTTAATCATATATGAGTCTCGTGTGTTATCGTCTCACGGATATTCCTAATTCATGAGACGGATTATTCATTGATAAAAAGAATTATATTTTAAATTAAATTAAAAATGAATTATGCAAAAGAAGTCCTATTTGATTATTTTAAGGGGACGACTATTTGCACTCCCGAAATTACTGTATGTACTCCAAAAATATATAAATTAACATAGTTATCCTTATAAATCTTATATTTGTTCGGTTGCAACAACCGAATAGAACATAATCAGAATTCATCTCTCCTATCTGTTCGGTTGCAGCAACCGAACAGAATTAGAATTGTGATTTTTTCAGTTGCAGCAACCGAAGAGAATCTGAATTATAATTATCCTTATAAATTTTATATTTGTTCGGTTGCAACAACCGAACAGAAAAGAATCAAAATTCATCTCTCTTATATATTTGGTTGTTGCAACCGAACAGAATCTGAATTGTGATTTTTCCTTGCCATCAACCAGTTTGTGCCAGATTGGTGATAAGTCAGGTGGAGGAACGAGCAGTTCTTGCTGATCGGTGGAACCAGCGCCCACCCCGTCGCCGTGATCCAAGGTCTGTTGAAAATCATCACAGAAATTTACATCTCATTCACACTAACATCGAAATCGACGATGGAGGAAGAAGGGGACGATGAGTTTGCGGAGCTGTATAAGTTCTGGTGGACGACCTTGATGATCACGCCGATCACCATAATCATGTTCAACGTGATTGCCATCGGAGTAGCAATATCGAGAACAATGTACATCCTTTTCCCTGCAGTGGAGTAAGATGGTGGAAGGCGTGTTCTACAACTTCTAGGTGTTGTCTCATGTGTATCCCTTCACTAAGGGATTAATGGGGAAGAAGGGCAAGATTCTGACCATTGTTTACCCCCACACAGTTCCGATTCTGTTCGGTTGCATGTTCGGTTGCTGCAACCGAACAGATAAGAGAGATAAATTCTGATTATGTTCTTTTCGGTTGTTGCAACCGAACAAATATAAGATTTATAAGGATAATTATGTCAATTTATAAATTTTTGGGGTACATACAGTAATTTTAGGGTGCAAATAGCTGCCCCCTTATTTTAATTAATTATGACAAAAAGAATTAAGAATTAGAGATGGCGGGCAGCAGCCAGTCGGGTCTAGATCTTCTATGCCACTTTCGTATGACATCTCTTGTGATACTCCTTTGGATGAGTGATACTTTATGTGACATCTCTTGTGACACTCCATTGCATGAGTGACACGTAGGAGAGAAGAGAGAAACTATACCCTAAGTCAATCAGTAAATCCTACGGGAAGGGATTGAATTTCTTCACCCCACCACATGTCATTCTATAAAATGATGTTACAGGAGATATCACACAAAAGTGTCGTAGGACACCCCGTGCCCAGCCACTATTGCTTATAACCCTTTGAATATTTTAATTTTTTTAATTTTTATTTTATTAAATTATTTTATTAATTATTATATTAATTATAAATTATAAATTTATATTTTCTTGCTTTAAAAAAATGTATAATCATGTGTCACTATTTATTATAAATCACTTTTTATAAGAAAAAAATGTTCCTACTTTCTAAAAATATTATCACATTTTATAAACTTATAATATTTAAATTAAAAAATATAAAATATAAATTATTTTTTTAAAAAAACATAGAATATCTATATATATATATATATATTTAAAAATAGAATATATAAAATATACATATGTGTGTGTAAAGTTTAATTAAATTCTCTTAATAAATAATTTTTTAATGTGATTTCAACCGAAATAGACCCTTTTAAATTACATAGACCATATTAATTTTTTTTCATAATTAATTTTTTTATTTTTTAATTTGATAACAATCGGGTCCTTTAAAATTATTTAATTGAATTAAGGATAATTTATCTCATGAAATAGAATATGTGATGTGATCTCACCAAATCTTGGAAATAGAAAAAAAAAATTCAATCGATAGCATATGTCCCGGGTTAGTTAACTGGAGTACTGATCCATTACGGTGGATGGAAAGTTAAGTCTTTTTCAATTATGTTTGTGGAAAAAAGAGGCCTCACATATTCATCACTTTGTTTGTTTATATAATCCCCGTAAAAATTATATACGTGGACATCACATTTTCATAATCATTCAAATATTATAGTTGAAAAGATGATGAGTGCCTCTAATCCAAGCCGTGCAGCTCTGCTTTTCCTCCTTATTTTGTTCTCCTTCAAGTTAAGCTTTTCTACTACAAAGAACACCATTAATTTCTGTCCTGAAACAGAGAAACAGTCCCTCTTAAGCTTCAAGCAATCTGTGAAAGATCCGGACTGTATGCTGTCTTCCTGGAATGGTGGAGTGAATTGCTGCAAGTGGAATGGTGTGATTTGCGATACCTTCACCGGCCATGTTCATCAACTCCATCTTCCACATTCAGAAGACAAAGAAGGCTTAGAGGGAAACATAAGTAGTGTATGTACTTTGTTGAATCTCAAACATCTCTCTTATCTGGACTTAAGCGGACAGTATTTTCATGGAGGAACTATCCCTTCTCAGATTGGATCCTTTGCAAGCCTCCGCTATCTGAATCTATCTGACACTGGATTCCATGGGAAGCTTCCACATACAATTGGAAATCTTTCCAATCTACGCACTTTGGATTTGGGAAGCTCTGATACTTCCCTGTTGGAAGTTGACAGCCTTGAATGGTTGTCAGGGCTTTCTCATTTGGAGTATCTCAATATGAATGGTGTCAACTTCAGCCAAGCTACCAATTGGGTTCAGGTCATCACTTCCCTCCCTTCTTTGCTTCAATTACATTTTGAAGATTGCACTAGTCTTGATTTCATGGCTCCTTTGGATGATATGGATGTCAATTTTACTACTAATCCGCTAAAACACCTCTTTCTCTCTGGTGGTAGTAGTAGCCTTACCTCTCCTACCATCCCTCCATGGATTTTTCAACTCGCCAATCTTCTTTCTCTTCATCTAAGCGATTTTATTGGACCCATTCCAACAATTAGCAACTCCACGAAACTTCAGCATATTGATATCTCTAATTGTGGTTTAAATTCCAGTATTCCAGATTGGCTCTACTTCTGTAAAGACTTGGAGTATGTTGATTTGAGTTCTAATAAACTTTCTGGTACAGTTTCAAATTCCATAGCAAATCTGACCTCTCTTCAGTCCTTTTTTGTACAATCTAATAAGCTTTCCGGAAAAATACCCAAAGAAATTACTAACTTGTGCAAAATACAGAGTTTGGATTTATCTCACAATAATTTCGGAGAAATATGGGAGTCATCTGGAAATATGTCAGAGTGCTTTGTAGGTACTTTGGAGAATCTAAACTTGGAGCAAAATCAACTATCTGGTCATCTGACGGATCAGTTTGGAGAATTTAAGAGGCTTCAAAATCTAGATCTTTCCAGTAACTTGTTGTCAGGTGTAATCCCAATGAGCCTAGGCAATTTGTTATCTTTGGATTGGTTAGATTTGAGAGATAACAAGTTTAGTGGAAGTCTTCCTGAGAGTTTGGGCCAATTTGTCAATTTACAATATTTATACATCAGTGGTAACAAGTTTAGTGGAAGTCTTCCTGAGAGTTTGGGTGGACTTGTCAATTTACAATTGCTTGATATTGCTAATAACAAGTTTAGTGGAAATCTTCCTGAGAGTTTGGGTGGACTTGTGAATTTGGAAAGCTTAGATTTGAGTGATAACAAGTTTAGTGGAAATCTTCCTGAGAGTTTGGGTGGACTTGTGAATTTGGAAAGGTTAGATTTGAGTGATAACAAGTTTAGTGGAAGTCTTCCTGAGAGTTTGAGTCAACTTGTGAACTTAGAATATTTAAGCTTGAATGATAACAAGTTCAATGGAAGTCTTCCCGAGAGTTTGGGTGGACTTTTCAATTTACTATCACTCAACATTGCTCATAACAAGCTGGAAGGAGTAGTGACCCAAACCCATTTTGCTAACCTCACTATGCTTCACGAATTTATGGCCTCTGGAAATCGCTTGACTCTGAAAGTAAGTCCTAATTGGAATCCACCGTTCCAACTTACGACTCTCGAATTGGCATCGTGGACTCTAGGGTCTCGGATTCCATCGTGGGTTGAGACTCAAGAGATCATGGATACTCTTGATTTATCAAATACTGGTATCTCTGGTAATATTCCAACATGGGCCTGGGATGTTAATTCTTTAAATCTCTCTTATAACCATCTCCATGGCAACCTTCAATTACCGGCTGAATATCAATGTCAGTATATCTACTTAGAGTCAAACCAACTCACTGGTTCATTGCCTCAAATTAATGATAACCTCATAGACCTCCATCTCTCCAGCAACTCATTTTCTGGAGGTTTATCGCACTTTCTTTGCGACAAAACATACAGCGCATATGGATTGGAGATCCTTCTTTTTGGGCGAAACCAGTTAAGTGGAGAACTGCCGGACTGCTGGATGAAATGGCCACAACTAAAATATTTGGATATAGGCTATAATAACATTTCCGGAAGAATCCCAAATTCCATTGGGACTCTTGAAAATCTGCGGTCATTGAATCTTCCCAACAACAGACTTACTGGGGAGATACCTTTTTCAATGCACAACTGCACTGCCTTGGTTAAGATAGATCTTTCGCATAATGATCTTGATGGAGACATACCTACGTGGGTAGGGACAAGGCCAGTCAATTTGACATTTCTGATCCTTCACTCAAACAAGCTGAGTGGCAATATTTCTTCTCAGATATGCCTCCTTAAGTTTCTTCAAATATTGGATTTGTCAGAAAACAATATTTCAGGCATGATACCAAGGTGCTTTTGTAATCTCACTGCAATGGCTACTAAAAACAGATTAGATTTTAATGCCTATACGTACTCAGAGACCTCTGATGACTACGTAATAGTAATCACCAAAGGCAGTGAGTTACAATATGACATCACTCTCTCATTGGTTACCAACATTGACCTTTCAAGGAACAATCTCTCTGGAGATATTCCAAAGGAACTCACAAGCTTAGTGGAGTTGAAATCATTGAACTTGTCACACAATCGCTTCACAGGTTCGATCCCGGATCACATTGGGGATATGCGGGAGTTGGAATCTCTGGATTTCTCTTACAACTCTCTCACGGGTCATATTCCACAGAACCTCACGCTTCTCTCGTTCTTGAGTTCCTTGAACCTCTCTTACAATAATCTGACAGGGGAAATTCCACAAAGCACCCAACTTAGTGTCATGGATGCTTCCAGCTTCGTTGGAAATCATCTTTGTGGGCTACCATTAACAATCAGATGCAGGCCGGTCGATAAAGTCCATGGAAGAGAAGAGGAAGGTGATGAAGAAAAAAGTGATGGTGAATCGAAGATAGAGTGGCTATATGTGGTTTTATCTGTTGGATATGCAGTGGGAGTGTCAGCAGTGTGCAGTGCATTGGCGTTGAACAAGTCATGGAGGGATGCCTACTTCGGGTTGTTACAGTCACTGTGGGATAAGCTTTATGTGTATGTTTGCATTCAATGGAACAAACTATCAGCCCCTGAGGAAGCAGGATAGCACTTGTATGCGTGGAACCATTAAAAGATCAGCATCTCAGGTATTGTTCCGAATTTGTTTGATTATGTTTCGTGTGGTTTTGATATTTCAAGTATACTTTTTCAAAAATAAAAATATCTGGGTTTTCTTTGAAATAAGAAACGTGCTTATTGGTGATTAATAACAACTCGTTTTGCATATTATCTCAAAATCTAATGTGATGTACTTAAATCCCGTATGCTACATGTGAGCTAGTACGTGGAGTCTTAAGTTAACTTGACTAGGAATATAATTTTACTATAAATAAATAAAAAAAAAAGACTATATTTCACCAATAAAATATTCTATTAGTATAAACTTTAATTTCATTGTTAAATTTGTTTACCAACGGATTAACAACGAAATCCGTTGGTAATTTTTTTGTTAGTAAAATAGTTGGCATGTAAAATTTTAGCAACGAAAATTCAATTTAATTAGTAAATAATTTAGTTGGTAATCCGTTAATAATAATTATGTTGACAATTGTATAACGATCATGGATTTTATTCCGTTAATCAAAATATAATAAATTTATTGGCATTCCATTAGTAAAAGAAAAATATAATTTTTGTTAAAAATTCCTTCATAAATTTTGGATCTAAAAAGTTTTTTTTTTCTTTCATTTTTGTTTCGCTTCAATATCCTCAAAATACATTTTAACTTAAAAAAATTAACTCTCATCTAATATATTTTGCAATTTATTTATAATCTAAAATGTTATATTCCAGTCATCTCAACTTAATATTCACAGTTATTGTAGATATTGAGTTAAAGAAATTTTTTTTTTTTACAAATTTTATTGACTTTTGTAGGATAATATAATATTTTTAATTTCTTAATAAATAAATTATAGAGTATGTTATGTGTGTTGGGTGAAAATAATAAATTTGTATTTCAATATATTTTTAGGGGTGGAGATTGATGTGATGTTTCCTTTATTGAATGATAAAGTTTAATGTGTGACAAACAAAAATGAAAAGTTAAATAGGTACATAAGGAATATTACTTTCTTTTGTAAATAACTAGTACAAAACCCCGCGTATTATGTGGGATAAATTCTTTAAAAAAAATTTTTTATTGAATAATTAAATCGTTTTGTAATTGTGTTATACATAAAGAGTTTAAAAATAGAAATATATATATATATATATATACCTTTTATTAAAAATTATAAATAAAGAAGAAAAAAGGGATTTTGAATAGAAATTAATAAATAATTTAGAAAAACAAAATTAATAGATTTAAATTTTTATATATAAAAATTTAAAAAATTGAAAGAAATTAATAAAAAGTATAAATACTTATTGAATTTGAGAGTAAAAAAAATATAAAAATTTTCAAGAGAACTTAATTTATTATATGTATGAGTATGAACAAAAAAAATAATATAATAAGAGTTAAATTTTTTTATTAATAAAAAAAATTAAAAAAATTTATTGAATCAAATATTGAAATTAAGTATGGATTCTATAAGAATTTTTTTAAGATAAATATAAATATTTTAAATATTTATATTTGACAAAGTCTCTTGAAAAACTGATTATTTGTGAGATGGGTCAACCCATCACTAAAGTATATTTATTGTATAGATAAAATATGTTAAATGATTGTTAAAGTATGTTTTCTAAAGTATGCTGAATTATGCATTAATGTATGATTTAAATGTGTTATAATATGATTTATTATTAACATACTTTAACTACAAATAAGTCCACTTTAATTATAGAATAAACATACTTTAGTGATGGGTCGATCCGTCTCACATCCATCTCACAAATAACTCGTCTCACAAGAGAATCTCTTTTAATTATAAATTTAAAGATATTATATATTAAAATAATTAAATCAAATAATAAATATTAATTAATTAAAAAAATCACAATTTGGCACGTCATTGTTGAGGCTTATGAAAGCCACGCATACCAAATTCTCAATTGGTATATTAAATATATTGCTGAAATTCGGTGTCTACCGTACCAATACAAACAACTCAACAAAGGTAGTAAGACTAAAAATACCCCTTCACCCCGTCCCAAGATTTACATTAACTTTTTGTACAAGAATTAAGGAATATAGCATTTTTTAATGAGTAATAAGGTCAGAGAAATAATATTTTAATAATATAATAAATAATGAGAATAGAGAAATAATGTTTTAGTAATATATAGTAGAGTAATTATATTAGTATTATATGTGTGCATTATAGAGATATACTCCCACCGTCCGGTTTTAAGGTATCCATTTGCTTTTTGCATGTGGATTAAGGAATATTATTATTATGTAAAGTGGGTAGTTATATTAGAGGAAAGTGGTGGGTCATATTGTGTACTTTTTTACTAGATAGGGGAAATGAATACTTTTGAAGCGAAGGCCAGAAATAGTAAAATGGATACCTTAGAAGCGGACGGAGGGAATATTAATTATATTGTGTGGATCTCGTTTAATAAAAATGTAAATCTTATGATGAGACATCTAGAATAAAAATGCGAGACCGAGAGAGTAATTATTATAAATATAAATCATCTCGTATCTTTTACTTTACTAGAAAATGTCCCAAAATAGTCTCATTTATCTTTTATACATGGATTAAGAAGTATTATTATTAATGTGTAGAGTATATATGAGGATTCATGTATATAAAAAATGAAGGGAAATCCTTGGGACGGACGCCAAAATGAAAAAAATTCACTCTTTCCTAAATATTAACACCTTAAATATAATTCAAATATGTATATTAATTAAGAATGAATAATAGAGCTTATGTTAAAAATTGACACGTGTCATTCACATTCAAAGAACTAAGAAGGTGAAGGGAGATAGAGATATACTCAAAATTTTCAGAATACACCACATTTTGATGCATATACAAATACAAATAATAATAAAAATAAAATTAGGATTAGCAAAAATTAAATTAGGAATATTCTATTTAATTAGCAAAAATTCTCAAAAGAGTTAACTTTTTTAATTTCCCTGCTGTGGAAAAATTCCCACAAAATAGCAAATGGATGATTCGAAAGCGTACGTATGTCCCGAGTCAGTTATTAGTGATTATGGGGGAAAGTGAAGTCTGCTTCAATTATAGTTGTTGGAAAAATGAGGCCTTACACATTCATCTCTTTATATATTTCCTTCACCAATGCTATACGTGGACATCACATTTTCAGAATCAATTTTACCAAGCTCAAATGATGATGAGTACCTTCCGTACATCTCTGCTTATTTTGTTGTCCATAATTTCCTCCTTCAAACTAAGCTCTTCTATTGCAAATAGCACCATTAATTACTGTCCAAAAATAGAGAAACTGTCCCTCTTAAGCTTCAAGCAATCCGTGGAAGATCCAAAAGGTATGCTGTCTTCATGGGATGGTGGAGTGAACTGCAGCAACTGGAATGGTGAGATTTGTGATTCTTTTACCGGCCATGTTCATCAACTCTGACGCAGGGGCTGAAGTGGGAATCGAAGATTTGGCAGCATTAACTCAGTAGGAGGTATCAAACAGTCAGTCAACTTTGATAATTAATCTGATTTGACTGGGAAGGAGTTATGGTGCAAACTTTATATGGTTGGAAAGCTCATGAAGTCTAGTTTTCAACAAAATTTACAGATCTCAAAAATAATATCTCTACAGAAAGTTATGGTCCTTTTACTGAAGTGTGACAGTCTGCACCAGCATGCGGAAAGTTACGGGACCAGTTTCTGTTTGGCTGATTTTTATGAGTTCTCTCCTCATCATGAACCTTGGTAACTACATATTCCTAGTATTTAATTATCTTTCATTAAGTTTACATTTATTATAGTCTAAGTTCTTATTTCCTATGTGCATTGAGAATGTTAAGTCTCATTTATTTCTTTTGACTCACTTGGAGGGTTGTTCCAAATCATGCCTATATAATGGCATTATATGTAATCTTAGAAGGGGAATTCGAAATTTAAAATAACCTATTTGAGCTCTTAAGCTTGTTAGAAGATGTATTCTTCTTGTACCTTTCTCTAAACTCTTTTGGTGGATTCCTAGAGTGGTGAGTATTGAGTGTTTACTTGTGTTTCCTCCTACCTCTCTAATTTTCCGGTATCAAGTGGTATCAGAGCTTCGGTTTTCAATGGCTGGTCGTAGAAGAAATGGGCCAAATATTGATGATCCTGCTGCTCGTCAACGAGACCTTCGTGATATTGAATTAGAAGACTTACGGAGACAAGTGCAACAACTCGAGCAACGCCTTGCGCGTGGCAAACATCTTGAACATGATGTTGAGGGTCATGATTCAGATGGTGGTTCTGCAACAAGTGATGATGTGGATTTCAATCCATTTCATGTTGGCAAAAGTGACGATTCAAGTGACAATGCATCTCGAGGTCAGCGGGTTCGAAGGAGCAATGTTCGAAACACACATTATGATTTCAAAGTTGATATTCCAGATTTTGAGGGAAGAAGTGATCCAAACGAGTTCATAGATTGGCTCAATTCTGTTGAGAAAGTATTTGAATTCAAAGATATTCAAAAAGAAAGTAAGGTGAAACTTGTGGCTATCAAATTGAAGAAATATGCAGCCTTGTGGTGGGAGCACCTTAAGAAGCAACGTTCTCGTGATGGCAAACAAAAGATCAGAACGTGGGAAAAAATGAAGAAGGAGTTAAGGAGGAAATTCTTGCCGGATAATTATCGGCAAGATGCTTTTCTTAAGTATCACAACTTCAAGCAAAAAGATCTATCTGTGGAGGAGTACATGGCTGAGTTTGAAAATCTCATGTTGCGGTGTGATGTTTTGGAGCCGGAAGAACAAACCATTGCTCGTTTTCTTGGAGGGCTGAGGTATGAGATTGGAAATGTGGTCCAATTACAACCATATTGGACATATAATGATGTTTGCAAGTTATCTCTCAAGGTTGAGAAACAACAAAAAGAATCAAGTCGTTTCGGTGGGCGTTTCTTGTCGAGTGGTGGTGTTTCTAACAGGGGGAGTGCTTCTTCTTCCAAGAACACTCCTACCACAAAAGATACAAGACCAAAAGCTGCTGCAAGTAAGGAGGGTAGTGCTGGTTTTGTGAAACAAAGTGGCCCAACGAATCAAAAAAATTGTTTTAAATGCAAGGGCTTTGGACACTTTGCTGCAGATTGTCCAAATCGGAGGATCATTACTCTTGTTGAGGAAGAGTGTGAAGAGGAACCTGATGAGACAACACCAATCTATGATGAGTATGATGAGAATGACGTGATTTACGAGGATCATGGAGAAGCTTTGGTGATTCGACGTAACCTCAACACTACCTCTGTTGCGGATGATCCGTGGCTTCATAACAATATTTTTCACACAAGTTGCATAACAAATGACAAGGTACGTGCTATTATTGTTGATGAAGAAAGTTGTGAAAATGTTGGGGCTACTTCTATGGTTGAGAAGTTGAGATTGAAAACCGAAGCTCATACTCAATCTTACAAGTTGTCATGGCATGATTGTAAGAAAAGTTTTGGGAATTCAGAGATGGAGAATACTTTTGAACCATCAAAAGAAATACTCTTTTATTCACAAGTTTATGAAAATCCTACGTATGAACCGATGGAGGAGTATGAATTGATGGCTCTATATGAAGAGGGTGATGCCATACCACTCCAAGTTCAAACTTTTTTGCAGGAGTTTCATGATGTGGAACCTGAACAGGTTCCACTAGGATTTCCTCCAATGAAGAACATTCAACATTGCATTGATTTTGCACCCGATGCTTCTTTATTGAATAAGGCAACTTATCGAATGAATCCGAAGCATCATGACGAGTTGCAAAGGCAAGAGCAAGAGCTCGTGGATAAAGGCTTGCGAAGGAAAAGTAAGAGTCCGTTTGTTGTGCCAAAGAAAGATAGTTCATGGCGTATCCTTGTTGATAGTAGAGCGAGTGGCTATCATCAGATTGGTATGAGGTCTGGAGATGAGTGGGAAACAACATTCAAGATAATAGATGGTCTTTACGAGTGCTCCAGTCTGGAAGAGCATTTGATTCATCTTCGACTTATTTTTGGTGTGCTACGGGAGCAAAAGTTGTATGCCAACATGAAGAAATGCCATTTCTTCACTGATAGTCTAATCTTTTTGGGCTATGAAATTTCTTCTGAAGGAATTAAGATGGACGAAGGTGGCAGCTTCAAGTGGACAGAGGAAGCACTAAAAAGCTTTGAGCTTCTCAAGAAGAAAGTCACGGAGGCTCCAATTTTGCAGCTCTCAAACTTTGAAAAGGTGTTTGAAGTAGATTGTGATGCCTCAAATGTGGGGATTGGAGGAGTTCTTAGCCAAGAAGGCAAACCCATTGCTTTCTTTAGTGAGATGATGAATAATTCCCGGCGCAATTATTCGACGTATGACAAGGAGTTCTTTGCCATTGTTCGCACTTTGGATCATTGGCAACATTATCTTTTACACAAGGAGTTTGTTCTTTTCTCTGATCATGAGGCCTTGAAGCACTTGAATTCCCAGCAAAAGTTGAGTCCACGACATGGCAAATGGGTTGAGCTTTTGCAAGCATTCAACTTTGTGATCAAGTACAAGTCGGGTGTGCTAAATCAAGTGGCGGATGCTCTTAGTCGACGACACTCTTTGTTAACTACTTTTCAATTAAACGTGGTTGGGTTTGAGGTGATGAAAGATCTCTACAAGGAAGATGTATATTTTGGCAGAATATGGGAGGAATCTTTAAAAGCTCCATTCAAGCTTTTCTTGATTCATGATGGTTATCTCTTCAAAGGTCTATACACTCCTTTGCCGGTGCCAATACGTCCATGGGAAGATGTGAGTATGAACTTTGTTGCTGGATTGCCTCGCACTCAAAGGAACAAAGATTCGGTGACGGTGGTTGTTGATCGGTTTTCAAAGATGGCACATTTCATTCCTTGCATCAAAACGATGGATGCAACTCATGTGGCTGATCTTTACTTCAAGGAGATTGTGAGACTTCATGGAATTCCAAAAACGATCACCTCTGATCGGGATTCGAAGTTCATGAGTCATTTTTGGCGCACACTTTGGAAGAAGCTTGGAACTAAACTTCAATTTAGTTCATCTCACCATCCACAAACTGATGGACAAACTGAGGTGGTGAATAGAAGCTTGGGAAATCTATTGAGGAGTTTGGTTGGGAGGAATCCTCGTCAATGGGATGTGGTTTTGGCTCAAGCGGAGTTTGCTTATAATCGATCTTCGAGTCAAACAACGGGGCGGAGTCCATTCGAGGTTGTATATGGTAGAAATCCTATCACTCCGATGGATTTGACTCCCATTCCTCTTACTAATCATATCAGTGGAGATGGAGAAGATCATGCTAGGTACATCAAGGAGTTGCATGAGAAGGTTCGTAGGGAGATTATGAAGCATAATGAGAAGTATCAAAAAATGGCGAACAAGCATAGAAAGCATTCTGGTTTCAAAGAGGGTGATTTAGTTTGGATTCACTTGAGGAAGGAACGTTTTCCCAAAGGTCGACATGGAAAATTGCTGCCTAGAGCTGATGGTCCTTTTAGAATTTTGAAAAAGATTGGTGAAAATGCATACAAGGTGGAGTTGCCGGGAATGTATGGTGTCTCGGATGCTTTCAATGTTGCTGATCTTTCACCATATGTTGGAGATGAAGATGGTGCAGATTCGAGGTCGAATCTTCTCCAACCAGGGGAGAATGACGCAGGGGCTGAAGTGGGAATCGAAGATTTGGCAGCATTAACTCAGTAGGAGGTATCAAACAGTCAGTCAACTTTGATAATTAATCTGATTTGACTGGGAAGGAGTTATGGTGCAAACTTTATATGGTTGGAAAGCTCATGAAGTCTAGTTTTCAACAAAATTTACAGATCTCAAAAATAATATCTCTACAGAAAGTTATGGTCCTTTTACTGAAGTGTGACAGTCTGCACCAGCATGCGGAAAGTTACGGGACCAGTTTCTGTTTGGCTGATTTTTATGAGTTCTCTCCTCATCATGAACCTTGGTAACTACATATTCCTAGTATTTAATTATCTTTCATTAAGTTTACATTTATTATAGTCTAAGTTCTTATTTCCTATGTGCATTGAGAATGTTAAGTCTCATTTATTTCTTTTGACTCACTTGGAGGGTTGTTCCAAATCATGCCTATATAATGGCATTATATGTAATCTTAGAAGGGGAATTCGAAATTTAAAATAACCTATTTGAGCTCTTAAGCTTGTTAGAAGATGTATTCTTCTTGTACCTTTCTCTAAACTCTTTTGGTGGATTCCTAGAGTGGTGAGTATTGAGTGTTTACTTGTGTTTCCTCCTACCTCTCTAATTTTCCGGTATCAAACTCCGTCTTCCGAATCCATTTGAAGATGAAGCAGCCTTGAAGGGAAACATAAGTGCATCTTTGTTTAATATCAAACATCTCACTCATCTGGACTTAAGCAGACAATACACTCTTGGAGGAACAATCCCTTCTCTGATTGGATCTTTGGCAAACCTCCAGTATCTGAATCTATCCAAAACTGGATTCCAAGGGAAGATTCCTCATACAATTTGAAATCCTTCCAATCTACACTCTTTGGATTTGGAAAGCTCTTCCCTGCTAATTTGGAGTATCTCAACATGAATGCACTGAACCTCAGCCAAGCTTCCAATTGGCCACAGTTCATTACTTCCCTCCCTTGTTTGCTTGAATTGCATTTCGAACGCTGCAGCCTTGGTTTCATGGCTAATCTGCATGATGTTAATGTCAATATTGTTAGTTCTCTAAATCACCTCTTTCTCTCTAGTAGTAATAGCCTTACCTCTCCTACCATCCCTCCATGGATTTTTCAACTAACTAATCTTCTTTCTCTTCATCTAAGTTATAACTACTTTATAGGACCCATTCTAAGCATTAGCAATGCCACCAATTCCAGTTTTCCGGAATGGTTCTACTTTTGTAATGATTTGGAGTTTGTTGATTTGAATGGCAATCAATTTTCTAGTAAATTTCGAATTCCATAGCAAATCTAACATCTCTCAAATCACTAGATATAAGTTTGAATCAGGTTTTGGGAAATATACCCAAAGAAATTGCTAACTTGTGCAAAATACAGAGTTTGGATTTATCTAATAACAACTTGGAAGGAGAAATATCAGAGGCATTTGGAAATATGTCAAAGTGCTTCTTAGAAAATTTAAAGACTCTAGATTTGAGGTATAATAAACTATCTGATCATCTGACATATCAATTTAGAGAATTCAAGTGTCTTCAAAATCTTCTCCTCAGCTATAACTCATTGTTGTCAGGTATAATCCCAATTAGCATAGGCAAATTGTCATCTTTGGAGTCATTAGATTTGAAGGATAACAATTTTAGTGGGAGTTTTCCAGAGAGTTTGGGTCAACTTTTCAATTTACAATATTTATCCATTGGTGATAACATGCTGGAAGGGGTTGTGACCCAAACCCAATTTGCCAACCTCTCTAAACTTGCAATTCTTCATGCCTCTAATAATCCACTGACTCTGAAAGGAAGTACTAATTGGAATCCACCTTTCCAACTTAATTAGGAGTCTCCAATTAGCATCCTAGATTCCGCCATGGCTTGAGACTGAGAAGAATATGGAAGAACATTTTTTTTTATCAAATATTGGTATCTCAGGTAATATTCCAGCATGGGCTTGGGATATTCAATCTTTAACTCTCTCTCAAAACCATCTCCATTGCAACCTTCAAATATTACCTGCCCATAATCTTCAATATCAGTATATCTCTACTTAGACTCAAACCAGTTCTTTGGTTTATTACCTCGAATTCATTATATCTTGCTTGAGCTGGATTTCTCTAACAACTCATTTTCTAGAGGTTTATCTCACCTTCTCTGCGCGACCACACATACGAGATATATCACTTGGGCATCCTTCATTTGGGGAGAAATCAGTTAAGTGGGGAACTTTCTGACTGCTGGATGAAATGGCCACGACTGAGATATTTGAACCTAGCCTATAATAATCTTTCCGGAAACATCCCAAATTCCATAGGCTCTCTTGCATATTTGGGGTAATTGAATCTTAGTGTTAGTTTGAGAGAATAATCTTGATGGAGAAATTACTGCATAGATGGGGACAAACCTATTCAATTTTGTATTTCTCATCCAGCGCTCAAACAAGCTGAGTGGCAACATTTCTTTTCAGATATGCGAACTTAGCTATCTTCAAATCTTGGATCATTCAGACAACAAAATTTCAGGCATGATACCAAGGTGCTTTTATAATCTCATTTCAATGGCTACTGAAAGAAGTTCACATGCGTCTTACGTCACATACTCAGTGGGCCACTTCAAACAGGGTGCATCAGTAATCACGAAAGGCATTGAGTTATTATATGAAACTACTCTCTCATTGGTTACCAGCATTGACCTTTCGAGGAATAATCTCCTTGGAGATATTCCAAAGGAGCTCTCGCTTCACGGGTTCGATCCCGGACAATATTGGAGATATGAAGCAATTGGAATCTCTTGATTTTTCAAACAACTCACTCTCCGGTCACATTCCACAGAGCTTGACTCTTCTCACATTCTAGAGTTGGTTGAAACTATCTTACAACAATCTGACAGGGGAATTACCACAAAGCTCCCAACTCAGGGGCATGGATATTTCCTCCTTAATCGGGAACATCCTGTGTGGACCACCATTAATAATCAGATGCAGGAATGAATCCCATGGACACAAGGAAGAAGGTGATGAAGAAGAAGGTGAAGGTGAATCAAAGATAGAGTGGTTATATGTGTTGTTTTGTGCTGGATATGCAGTGGGAGTGTCAGCAGTGTGCAGTTTGTTGGCTTTGAACAAGTCATGGAGGGATGCCTACTTTGGGTTCTTACAGTCCCTGTGGGATAAAATTTATGTGTATGTCTACATTCAATGGAACAAATTATCAGCCCCTGAAGAATCAGGATAGCAGTTGTTTGTGCCGATCGAATTCAGAGATCAGTATCTCATCTATGGTTCTGAATATGCTTATGTTTCATGTGATTTTTTATATTTTAAGTGTACTTTCGTTTCCTTTGAAATAAGAAATATGCTTATTGGTGTTTAAAAATTTTGAAAAGATTAATAGTAAATGAATGGGTAAAAAAGAAGAATAAGAACTTGGTAAATTATTCTGTCTGTAATTCTATTCTTGATAAAGGATCACTTTTATCAATCATCCTATTTAGATTTTATTTTACTATCCGTCAATCATCTCCAAGTAATTTTCTCAATAAGATTGAGTAAAAGAAAGTGAGTAGGTTTGCATACAATTTATCTCTAAAATCTAATGTGATGTAATTTAAATACTTCCCTGTTATACTTGTTATCTTACAAGGCAATTTATCGGTTTGATAACTTCTCGAATCATGACTACTCGAGTTTAAATCGTTGTTATATTTGTGAAGCTAATGATCCGAGCCATTTAATGTGCAATTAAAAAAAGGGATCTTCATTTAAAAGGTCTAGTCAACATTAAATCTTATTTAAAAGGTCTAATGTTATAAAATTTTGTGTAAATGACCTCCCTTTAAAAAGTAGGATTTTTACTTAATTATTAATACTTTAGGGACTTTTAAGAAAATAATAAAAGTTAGGGACATATTTGTAAAATAAAAAATGGGGATTTTACTAAATTATTAATATTTTATGGATTTTTGAAAAATTAGCATTTATGTCCATAACGGTAACCATTTCGTTATACCAACTTGTATGTCATTATTTAAAATTCGAGTTATCCCGGGGTTGTTTCAGTCTAAATTTCTCACATTTACCTCATTATACACTATTTGATATACTTTTCTAGTGAATAGTAAATTAGCATTGTCTGACTCCATAACGCAATCATTCCGTTATAACGACTTGTACGCCGTTATTCAAAATTCGATCGATTTTAGAGGCCTTTCATTCACTTGGATCTCCACATACAATATCAAAACATAATATTCTAATAACTAACAAATAGATGTTGATATTCAGTCACATATAAAGTATCTCATACATGTTAAATAAAACAAGTATATAAAGTATACAGTTGAATGCGAAGTATTACAAATATAAAGTATTTCACTTAAATTTTTGAATGGGCTTGTAGAAATATTATGAAATCAAGACATGTGTTTAATATGAGATCTAAATGCACAACTTAATTGTCTTGTACGAAATTATGCATGTTTATGCTCATAACGGAATCATTCCGTTATACCCACTTGTATGTCGTTAAAATTCGAGTTATCGCGAGGTCGTCTTAGTCAAAATTTCTCACTTTTATCATCATTGTATACTATTTGACTGATTTTTTTAGTGAATAGAAAATTTAGCATTATCTGACCCCACAGTATCATTTCGTTATAACGACTTGCACGCCGTTATTCAATATTCGAGCGATTTTAAGGGCCTCTCATTCGCTTAGATCTCCACATACAATGTCAAAACATAATATTTGGATAAACTAAGAAACAGATATTTATATTGAGTCACATGTGAATTATTTCATATATGTCATATGAATAAGTGTATGAAGTATAAATGTTTGGGTGTGAAATATTACAAATATGAAGTATCCCACTTGAATTTTCAAATGAGCATGTAGTAATATAATGAAATCAAGGTTGATGTTTAAAATGAGGTCCAAAATCACTACTTGATTGGTATATACAAAAATATGTATATTTATGTTCATAACGGAATCATTCTGTTATACCCACTTATATGTCGTTATTCAAAATTCTAGTTATCCCGAGATTGCCTCAGTCAAAATTTCTCACTTTTAACTTTATTGTACACCATTTAAGTTGTTTCTCTAGTGGATAGCCGATTTAGCATTGTTTGGCCACATAACGGAACCATTCTGTTATAATGACTTGTACGATGTTATTTGAAATTCGAGTGATTTTAGGAGCCTTAGAGTTACTCGGATCTCCATATATAGATATAAAGCATAATATTATCATAAGGTCATAAAAGAATACTGATATTGACTCACTTATGGAATATCCTAAAAATGTTCTAATTAGCATGTGATAAGTTTGGATACAAAGCATTACAAATATGAAGTATCCACTTGTATTTTAAATGAGCTTGTAGAAATATGATGAAATCAAAGCTAATATGAGATCCAAAATCACTACTCGATTGGTATCTACGGAAATATGTGTTTATGCCAATAATATAATCATTTCCGTAATAACAACTTGCACGCCGCTATTCAAAATTCAAGTTATCCCATAATCGTCTAAGTCAAAATTTCTCACGTTTAACTTCAATCTACACCATTTGAGTTGTTTCTCTAGTGGACAACCGATTTAGCATTGTTTGGCCACATAACGGAACCATTTTATTATAACGACTTGCACTTCGTTATTCAAAATTTGAGTCATTTTAGGGGTCTTGGACTTGATCGGATCTCCATATGTAGATGTAAAGCCTAATATTATCATAATGTAACAAAAGAATGCTAATATTGACTCACTTATGAAATATATCATTAATGTTCTAAGTAACATATAATAAGTTTTGATGCAAACTATTACAGATCATAACTATACACTTATAATTTCCAATAATCTTGTAGCAATATAATGAAATCAAAGTAGGTGTTTAATATTTGATCCTAATTCACTACTTGATTGGTACGTACAAAAATATGAGCATTTATGCCCATAACGGAATAATGTCGTTATACTGACTTATATGTCGTTATTCAAAATTCGAGTTGTTCTGTGGTCGTCTCAATTAAAATTTCTTATTTTTACCTTCATTGTACATCATTTGACTGATTTCTTTAGTGGATAGTCAATTTAGCATTCTCTCACCTCATAACGTAACCATTCCATTATAACGATTAGCACGTCGTTATTTGAAATTCTAGTGTTTCTGGGGCCCTCCTAAACAAAAGCTCACATTTTTACCTTTATTATTAAACATCATTGACTTATTTCCCTAGTGAATAATCAATATATCATTTTTTTTACCCATAATAGAATCATTTCATTATAACGACTTGCACGTCGTTATATAAAATTGGAGTGATTCTTGGGGCATTCCTAGTAACAGAATTTCACTTTTACCATTATTATATACTGTTTTAACTGGTTTTTCTAATGAATAGACAATTATGTATTGTCTGACCCCATAACGGAACCTTCCGTTATAACAACTTGCACTCTGTTATTCAAAATTTGAGTGATTTTAGGGAACTTCCAAAATTTAATAGTCTTTTCGATTTGACTATAAAATTCTATTTGGCAATTTTTATGTTGTTATGTAAAAATAAACAAAATAGTAGAAAACAACTTAACATTAAACGAAATTCATTTAAACAAGTGATGATGAAATTTGTAGTCACACTATATATAACACTACTGTTTTACATATAAACCAAAAGAATTCAAAATAAAATTTTTCCTTTTTTTTTCTTTAGTAAATCAGCTACCATATAGTCTTTTCTCCATCATCTCTTTTTCTCCTACATATCCAAAACAAACTGATTTAATTATAATATTTCAACAAAATACTAAAATAGAATAATATATTTTTATGAATTACTGTAATTAAAACTAAAATTAATCATGGATCAAAATATTTTCACATTTTAACACACTAATCACAACCATAATTTGGAAGATGACATCAATAACATGTAGACATTC
Organism: Pogostemon cablin; assembly: GCA_023678885.1. Lineage (NCBI taxonomy): Eukaryota > Viridiplantae > Streptophyta > Magnoliopsida > Lamiales > Lamiaceae > Pogostemon > Pogostemon cablin. The sequence goes on from CM042990.1 coordinate 18,759,086, forward strand.
TTAGATTGAGATAATTGCAAATATCTATAACAGTTATAAGCTTTGGAAGGTAGGTAGAAAGTACTCATTGGGTGTTAGAATTATATTTGCAGTGGACATACCACAATCATATCTGCATTTAAATTTAGTGTTAAAATTATAAGCAAATAATTTAAAGGGAAAAAAACTTAAACTATATATGATTACGCTTTCCTTGCTGAGGACTCATAACTTTCTAAAAATTAAAAAGATTTGTAGAACAATCGTTATCAAATCTTCACTCGACCTACAACCTCTTTTTTATAAACAAACTCCAAAGTTATGATCCTATAATTATTGACAAAAGTATATGACTCATCTTCAAGAGATATGGAGACATGTGAGAAAGACAATCATCTTCGAGGGATAGGGAGACATGTGAGAAAGACAAACACTTAGGTACTAGAGCATAGATGATGAAGAAAATATTTCAGCACATAGTGTATATTTGAAAAAACACTGGTACTGATCAAAAGAGAGTTACATACAATGAATAATATACGGATGGAAAGCCCTATCAGTCTAGTTTCTAACTCAACAAGCAAAGAGTTGTTTGGAATTTTCTACAAGGAGTTATGCTTTTTTCTAAAAGGTGGCAGACGCATCCGAAAATCTGCCAAATTCATGCGTTTGAGATATTGTGTATTTTGCACTATTTCTCTATTCAATTCATTACATTTTCTATATTAATCATAATAATAATGTTGAACGGGGGATTAGTGGTCAAAAGAGTGATTTAAATATGAAGAATAAAAGTCATTAGAAGTGAAATTCAATCCTTGCTAATGTGTATCATCAACTAACGAGAAAATGCAATGACATGGAAGAATTTTTCAAGGATGACTTACTAGGATGTTAATGGAATCTAATGTCAAAAAAATTCAAGAACAAAGGAACAAGAAAAGGGATTAAACATTGAAGATGTAATTGAAGAGTGCAAAATTATAATTTGCCTCGACAATATAAGGAAAATCAAATTTACAGGGAATTATGGCTAGCGTGAGTGACAAGTCGTAGAGATAAAGAACCCACAAGTGCATATACGCATATATGTTCTGGAACAGTCTGATCAATTGCCTTGTTGCAAACTCGAATTCATAACGGAAGACTTAATTTAACCCAAAATTTTCACTCAAGCATTTTATCGAACACCTTTAGGCATAAAGTTCAAATATTAGTTTTCAACTTCATTATTATCACTGTCTTGCCTAAAATTTCACCATAAAAAACAAGTATCTATCAGACAGTAATTCCATACCAAGAGCATAGAAAAATAGAAGAATTGAGGAGGAAAAAGAATCATAGAAAATTCGAGCCCACTACCTGAGAAGAGAAGAAGAAGCAGTTTGTCATGAGCCTATCTTCACCAACGAACGACTGATGTTTGAGTCTTCACTAGCCTTCTTGATTTTGAAAAATTCTTGAACCTTCACAAGCCTTCTTGATTTTGAAAGATTTGTTTCACCAACGATGGAAGACTTCACCACCTCTTGATTTTGAAAATTTTGGGGCAAATTTTAATTAAAGAAAGTTTAATTCTCAATTGTAAATACTAATTTTTATTTACTTTTTTTTAATTAATATTATAAAACAATTTTGGTCAAAGACATTTAGACAAAGTTTTAAGTTGTTTGACCATCACAACTAATTTCCCTTAAAAATATTTAATCACAGCTTCTTGCATACTGTATGTTAGTAAGATTACAATTATTTCTGACTACCTAAATGGTTATTGAGGGTGTTTCGGACTGGTGCCGGTGCCGGTTCCCAGTTGAACCGGTCGAACCGGCCGGTCCGGTACTGACAACACTGGTTTTTACAATCAAATAGGAAGTTTCGGTTCAGTTTGACATTTTTTAAGTTTCTATTTACAATTTTATCAATCGGTTCGGTTCAATTATCAATTGATGCATACAAAAATAATCTATACTACATATTATCATTTTGGGTGTTCCATCCTAATGGTTACATTTTCCTTTTTAGCATAGGGGTCCCACACAAATTAATTACTTCTTTCTTCATGGGCCCACACATCCCACTAATACACAAATAAACGTAATTATATGGACGGTACAGAGGGAGTATATTTTTTTGCTATATGATAGAATGGAAATCTTCATAAGTCAAGACTACAAAGAAGTAGGAGTACTTATTTTACCCATCACTTTCACCTATTTCACTTTGTCACACCTTTACATTGGGACCATCCCACCTTTATTCATTTCTCATACATTTATTTTCGGTAAACACTTGTGTAAATTGAGTCCATAATGTAAATCATGTGATTCTCCTTCTAATCCTATTATATCATATGTATTGATAGGATTTAAATTCATGCAATTCTCCTTCCAATCATATTATATCACATGTATTGGTAGGGTTTAAATTAAAAAGGACCACAGGGTTAAACCCGGTTAGGAGACTAACTCTTTACTCCCAAACTTCCGCTCATGTTGTCGTTCTGTAATTCTCTAATTAAATCAAAAGGCTCAATTCAATCGTGAACGGGTGGAATCAAGCCATCCAATCGCGTAAAATCAAACTAAATCAAATCCTTGAGGCATTAAAAGAAATATTCAAACCCCCTTCATCTAATTTACAGTCCCTCACTTCATCTTCTACCTCACTCAAACCAATTTTATTTAATGTTCTTTTATGGAACTATAAACGAACATCAATAAAATACTAAATAGCTCCAAGCCTACGGGTCATGGAGAAAATTACACCATGCTTGATGTTGTCCAATTTGTCATTACCGTATCATTCTAAATCTTATTTCTCAAAGATTAACCTTAGTAAAAATCACATCAGCACAATAGAAAGGGTGGATAGCCAATAGAAAGGGTTGGATGCTATCCAGTGTTTTGAAGTAGTGAAATTATATATACTTGTTTGACGTGATGAGTAGATAGGAAACACCAGTGTTTTGAAGTAGTGAAATTATATATACTTGTTTGACGTGATGAATAGATAGGAGACACTAGAAACAAGGAAAAATTAAAATAGAAATCATGAAGGAAGGAAGCATTTGGATTCACAGAATGTTGTGTTTGAGGGCCAGTGTGGGTAGCAACGCCGTGGACACACCACGGATCACGACGGCGCCACCAATTTTCAAGCAATTTGTCTCGAATTTCACCCTACATATATCACAAATCAACGATAATAAGGACCCATATGGCACGTAGCTGCAGGAAACAAGCATTAATCACTTACAAGAATTTGTGATTAACTTGTTTAATATTGATTGCCATCGCTTCACCAATGAGCTCATCCCCCACAAATACATGTGCCTTCACATCCATACTGGACGTCACATAAACTTTCCCTTCCTGCATCAAATCACTGAATTCAACACGCAACCCTAAATCACACACACAACACAACAAAACGCACACTCACAAAGTGTGAATCAATGATTTCCGGTAAAAACGAAAACACCACCAGTCCCGGTATCCGAACATCGCGGAAATCCACTAAGCTGGCGATGTGCAGATAGTTTTGCAGTGAATTATGACCTAAGGTATCCATCATATATTCACTAATGTCGTTGCTGAAATCACTGTGGCATGCTTCAAAACGTTGTCGCATTTCAGCACATTGGACGATGAGCAACTGCTGTATTTCAAAGACGACACCAAATTCCACAGGGGTCGTTTCATTATAGGATTTCCAATGAAAATACTCTGACGAATTCTGTCGAACACCTGGTGTGTGACTGCGGAGGGGATGGAGAAGAAATAAATAGAACGGCAGAATTTTGCAGGTGAATAAATAGTTTGGATTTGGGCCTATGGATCCACTCAACTTATTGGGTATTTGGATTTCTTTGCGCTTTCATACAATTGGTCCAAACTCATTTTCATACATTATTTCATCTAATTGTTAAAAGTAAATAAATAAATAAATAAATAAAATTATTGTGTTCCTTTAAATACATACCCCTTTTATTAAATACACCCCATTAATATATAATTAAAATATGTATTCTTAAAAAGTCTAAACTACCCTTAATTTATTAAATATACACCCCCAATTTATTTTACACTATGAATAAGTCCTAAATTTAACACGTTATATATACTCTTGTGAAGATATGAAAAAAGATGAAATAAAGATGAATAATGTATTGAAACGAAAATAGAAAAGCAATTTCATGTAAATTAATTTATTTTTGTTATAAACTATTTTATTTTGGCTAATTATACTGTGCATCCGGGTGCACCCTAAGATAGGCTGCACCCACTTTCAAAAACGTATGCAAATATAAACAAAAACATATACAATTATGAACAAAAATGTATATAATTTAATTATTAGTTTTTTTAATGAAAAATTGAGTGTAAAATATATACACTTATTAAAAAACATATATACACTATTGAATAAAAATTTATACACGTATGAATGATAGTTTTTTTAATGAAAAATTTAGTGTGAAAAAAGTATACAATTATTAAGAAATATGTATACAAAATAGAATAACATGTATACAAAATAAAATAAAAAGTTATACACATATGGGTGCACCTAATATCAATTCTTTTATTTTTATTATAAACGATTTCATCCATTTAATTAACTTATCACAAAATAATAAACGCAAAGTTATCATAAATTAAGAATGCATATTCATTTGACTAAACACCAAATATAAGGCTAAAATCACCCTATAAACTCACAAGCGCAAAAAAAAAACAAAGGAATCTATGGACGAGAAACTCACCCCTTTTCTTTATGGCACAATAAGTAAAAAATATTTGTGATAGAGAATTTGTAAAATTAGATAATATATTTATTTGCCCATTAACTTTGTCCAATTTTGATTTTAGTTCATAGGTTTTCTATTTTTTGAAAATCTTCCATTATGTTTAGAAAATTTTGAAATTCATCCATTATGTTTACCCAGTTCAACAAAACAGTCCTATTACAGGTTACAGCAGGTCACTAGCAGGTAATTCAAAAAAAAAAAATTTTACTTAATATTTTTTTAAAACAGCCCCGAATCAAAAAAACTATAAATCAAAAATTTATATCATACTCACTTTATATTCTCTTTTAAGCCAAATTTTCTTCTACTTTCCGCGTTCTCAAAATAGTATCAGAGCTCTATGTTTATTTATTTATGAATGAAAAATTTTATTATAAACTTATATCACTTAATGAGAGGAGAGTTTTAAGAGATATGGATTCGAATGAAAGTTCGACATCCGAGAGGAAGATGACTATTAGCACCGTTCAAAGCTGGAGCAACATGGATTTCTGGCTCGTTAGATATGACGAAGCAAGCAGCTCTATACAATAATACTATAATGTGTTGTATAGACAATATGCAGAAAAAGAATACGAGGACATCGATTTTGGTATAATCTCGATCGAAGGTAGAAACTGGCGGACGCCCGTCGTTTCATTATAGGATTTCCGATGAAGATACTCTGACGAATTCTGTCGAACACCTGGTGTGTGACTGCGGAGGGGATGGAGAAGAAATAAATAGAACGGCAGAATTTTGCAGGTGAATAAATAGTTTGGATTTGGGCCTATGGATCCACTCAACTTATTGGGTATTTGGATTTCTTTGCGCTTTCATACAATTGGTCCAAACTCATTTTCATACATTATTTCATCTAATTGTTAAAAGTAAATAAATAAATAAATAAAATTATTGTGTTCCTTTAAATACATACCCCTTTTATTAAATACACCCCATTAATATATAATTAAAATATGTATTCTTAAAAAGTCTAAACTACCCTTAATTTATTAAATATACACCCCCAATTTATTTTACACTATGAATAAGTCCTAAATTTAACACGTTATATATACTCTTGTGAAGATATGAAAAAAGATGAAATAAAGATGAATAACGTATTGAAACGAAAATAGAAAAGCAATTTCATGTAAATTAATTTATTTTTGTTATACACTATTTTATTTTGGCTAATTATACTGTGCATCCGGGTGCACCCTAAGATAGGCTGCACCCACTTTCAAAAACGTATGCAAATATAAACAAAAACATATACAATTATGAACAAAAATGTATATAATTTAATTATTAGTTTTTTTAATGAAAAATTGAGTGTAAAATATATACACTTATTAAAAAACATGTATACACTATTGAATAAAAATTTATACATGTATGGATGATAGTTTTTTTAATGAAAAATTTAGTGTGAAAAAAGTATACAATTATTAAGAAATATGTATACAAAATAGAATAACATGTATACAAAATAAAATAAAAAGTTATACACATATGGGTGCACCTAATATCAACTCTTTTATTTTTATTATAAACGATTTCATCCATTTAATTAACTTATCACAAAATAATAAACGCAAAGTTATCATAAATTAAGAATGCATATTCATTTGACTAAACACCAAATATAAGGCTAAAATCACCCTATAAACTCACAAGCGGAAAAGAAGAACAAAGGAATCTATGGACGAGAAACTCACCCATTTTCTTTATGGCACAATAAGTAAAAAATATTTGTGATAGAGAATTTGTAAAATTGTCTTTTTTAGAGATAATATATTTATTTGCCCATTAACTTTGTCCAATTTTGATTTTAGTTCATAGGTTTTCTATTTTTTGAAAATCTTCCATTATGTTTAGAAAATTTTGAAATCCATCCATTATGTTTACCCAGTTCAACAAAACAGTCCTATTACAGGTTACAGCAGGTCACTAGCAGGTAATTCCAAAAAAAAAAATTTTACTTAATATTTTTTTAAAACAGCCCCGAATCAAAAAAACTATAAATCAAAAATTTATATCATACTCACTTTATATTCTCTTTTAAGCCAAATTTTCTTCTACTTTCCACGTTCTCAAAATAGTATCAGAGCTCTAGGTTTATTTATTTATGAATGAAAAATTTTATTATAAACTTATATCACTTAATGAGAGGAGAGTTTTAAGAGATATGGATTCGAATGAAAGTTCGACATCCGAGAGGAAGATGACTATTAGCACCGTTCAAAGCTGGAGCAACATGGATTTCTGGCTCATTAGATATGACGAAGCAAGCAGCTCTATACAATAATACTATAATGTGTTGTATAGACAATATGCAGAAAAAGAATACGAAGACATCGATTTTGGTATAATCTCGATCGAAGGTAGAAACTGGCGGACACCCGTGTTAACCACACCAAGGATGAACATTTGAAGGAAGGCCGCCAGATGGAGATAAGATATTCCAAAGAAGTACCAAGGAATATAGTGGAACTCCGAAGTTCCACTGAGATCCATGGACGTGTCCCCAAACAAGAACAATAGATGAGACGACCAAACCAGAGTCCAAGAGAGATCTGCAAGCCTTACCACTTTTCACATTGGATTGAATGACGGAGTAGAAGAAAATCGAGGCAGATAACTCTAAGATGAACCAAGATCTTAAAGAATTACAAAAACGGTGAAATTCTTTGGAGAACATTGCCAAAACAAATCTAAAACTGTTGCTGAGATCAGCTTCCAAATGGATAAGATTGAGACATTGCAAAACAAACAACTTGATCTCATCAAGAAAGTAAAAGATCAGGTGATGTCCCTAGAAACCAAGGTGATAGGGAGAAAGCCAGGAGGAAGGTTGTCACCAATTTTCGGAATAGAACCCCTTTTACACCAAAGGGGAAAGACGACGGAGGTCACAAGGCCAAAGACGGAGAGTGAGAAAATGATCGCTATCATTCGAGGAGAATTCACATCCCTTGATGGAAAGAGCGAATCTTGAAGATCTACAAGATCTATATGAGTCCTTCCAAGGATTAACTATCGTAGATCTGAAAATAAATGTTGGAGAGACTTCGAACTCTCAACAACAATCTCAGGCTCGACAGGGTCTAAGCCAAAATGAAGGAACTTCTGGATCACATGGAGTTCATGAAGCAAGACAAGAAGAGACATCCCAAAACCAAGAAAATTTCAAAATGAAGGCAATGGGATTGTCAACAGGAGCAAGCCGAATTCGAGGATCTTGTTGGATTGTATACTAAAAACCTAGCTTTAGTATGAACATTGTTATAACAATTTATTTGAAATGGGAATCATTGATCAAATGATTGCGTCTTATGATGCAATAGTCCGCTTACTTTATACTGTAGATAATATGTTGTGCGACAATACGCGGAAGATCATATTATCGATTTCCTTATAAAGTATAAACAGATGCTCACAACCGAGATAGACGAGGACTCTCTATTGGGATGGTTGTAGTATGATTTGATATTAGTTTATCTTGACTATAGAATCACATTAGTATGCTTGTGTGTATTGAGCAGGACCACTTGAGATCGTTCGACTTATACTGACTTATAGAAGAACTTGATCTCTATTATTATGGATGTTCGTGCTCTTAATTCCTATACAATAACCTCGACACATAAGGCAGTATGTATTTCTTTGATTCATTAATGGGTGAGATTTACATATAATTAAACCAATAAACTCGGTGAGTTGGGTAATAGTGCTGTCTCTATGGTGTGCTGTTGATTGTAGAAGGAATTCGTGTCCGACATATGTTGATGATGTCCCCTTGAGAAGCTCATAAGGATTATCATGTAAACCCTGCAGGTGGATTTATTCCAACATGATAATGAGGTTGAGTGATACTGCTCTCGGATGAGATATTAATTAATGGAGTTGTCAGTAACTTAATTAATTAATGGGCATTATATATCTTAAACATGGGGAGACTGTAGAAGGAGCCCATAACGTAATTATGAGATTAGAACGGTAGTGCAGTAATAATATTTTAGTGGAATATATTATTATTACTGGACTTAAGTATAAGCTTTGGGCTAAACTTGGATACTTAAGCCCAATGGAGGCCTAACTCTAATTTCTCCTCCCGGTCCCTGTTGTAGCCCATAGATAAGTCATCTCAACTGTTCTAACCCTAGATGAGATACGCCTAACATATGAAGAGGGTAGACAGAACAACAGATTGAGAAGATCTCGAAGATCATCACCCACATGACGTCGAGATTGGACTTGAGAATACAACAGAAGATCAAGATGTCATTTGTTGCTGCTATCCGCCAACTTGCACGATTTTATAAAACCATATAGACCTTAAAATTTGATGTGTGATATACTGACATAAAGCCACGGAAGAGAGGATCGTTTTGGCGCATAGATCACTCAAATTTGAGATTGGATGAGAGAGTTATGCCCAAAACGGTGAGGCTGCACAGGCTGCCGGTGAGAATTCAACTTCTCTAACATACCTTGATGAAAGGTAATACATTTCTTATATTCTTGCTTCCGCTGACTGTTAGAAATGTATGGAACCCTAACGTTTCACGTTAACCAAATGATCGAACGTCAACAGATCTAATATACACAACACCCCATACGGTCGGTCTCACCTTGAACCGATAAATCTATACGGTTTGATCTTAAACTTCGACACTCTAGACTTCAAGAATAGAGAGGCCTTGATCGATGAATGGACAAATGCCATGAAGATTTCAGGTGGCGCATTGGAGATGGACAAAGAAGGGTTCATAAGATTCCTTACTATGAGCCTGGAAGGATTAGTAAAGTGTGTCTGGGAGGTACTCTCAGACGAAGGCAAGAAAAGGGCCATGGAAGGCGAAGACCTAGGCAATATTGTTGATCGCATGGCCAAGATCTTCAAGATCCACTTCATCAGAGTAGGTTACTTCAAAAAAATGGAAGAAGAAAAGAAGAAGAAGTATAGGAATGCCCTACAGTTTGGAACTACTTGACATCTGTCATGTAGATGAGTATATCAACCTTTTCACAGAGTATAGATGGAAATCAAAGATCAAGAAGGATGAGGTATTCCACCTATTCTTTGCGAAGATTCCAAGCCCATGGAAAGAAACTCTGATCAAAGAGTATGAACTATGTGAGCTGAAAATAGCAAGAAGGATGTCTTTCCTCCAAGCCAAGATTGCAGAGTCCTGCCATCAAGCATCACTAAACAAAAACTATAAGAGACTAAGGGGAATCAACAAGGAAGTACCCTTATGTTGCGAAAACAATGATCTTCCAACTATCATTGGAAGAAGTCCAAGAAAGCATAAAAGAATGAAGAAAAATCATCCTTACACACAGAGACGTGGAGGATGGAGGTCTAGAAGACGAAGATCCTTTTGGTCCAAACAAAAGGCCCGAAGCTATAAATCGGGGCAAAGGTACAGACCATCCAGATGGAGTTCGAGAAGTCAAGCTTCATCCTCAGGATCAAACCAGAGGAGTACATGAAGAACTCCCACGAGAAAGACGTTTCAAAGAGCAGCTACACGAGCTAATGAAAGATTTAAGGATTGTAACTGCTATACATGCAGAGCTAGAGGGCATATCTCACCCGATTGCCTAGAGAACCAAAAAAGGGGAGTACGATAGTTCAAAATAACTCCAAAAATGGAGGAAGGTGTTTACTTCCAAGACCTAGTACGGGTATATCAATTCGAAGATATACCCTCAGACGAGAGTATCTATGAAGAAGAATTTTTCAGCCAGGACGAATCCTCCAAAGATGAGTCGGAGTGAAGAAGAAAACTTTAGGCAAGAGATGCATGAATATATGTCTGGATTCTTTTTCCAGACATCGATTTCTCATAAAGCCCTTATGAGAATCATGAAGGAGGATCCAAGACTCAATCTATACGATGGATTCATAGTAGAGAGGTTGGAGAAAATTCTCAGCTTCAAAAGAAGAAAGCACAACATCATATATAAGGTAACCGAAGAAGAAATTGCAATCCCTATGGAGCTTACGGGAAATATGATGGAAATGCAACTAGTTCCTATGAGGAGATCAAGAGGAAACTCAGTAAACTTCTGTAAAAGGTATCTAAGACTATGTCTTGGGTCCATATCGGAGCCATTCGGATCCTCATCAAAGCAACATTCAAAGAAGGAATAGATAAACCAATCTATATTGCTGTTTTGATAAGAGGATCAAGAATATGAGAGAAGCATGCCTAGGAGAAATCTCGGGAAATCTGTAACCAGGAAAGGCGGCATCCTACATTTATCCAAGGATAGCTTACAATCTGGTAGACCGAGATTTCAATAGGGCACTCACTCTTCATCAAGATTTCAAAAATAAAGACTTGATGAGGAAAGGGAATGGACCTTACTCTATCACTTACAGTATCTCGTATGCCCTGTCCAACACTCATCATTTGGATTTATTCCAAATGAAGGAGTATATTAAAATACCAGAGGTGTTCAAGAAAGTCACATAGGTAACTAGGCCAGAGATAATGGAGCTACTGCTAATCCACGATATGTATTTACGGATCAAGGATAAGCTGGTTTTGGAATATGTAAAACTGCCTCAGATTCGAGCAAAGAAGGATTTCTTTCCAAGAAGACAGGATGATTAGTGAAAAGTGGGGAAAGAAGCCGATCGTGGAGGTAATCCAGGAACCAGAGAAATTCACAACCACAGTGAACTAAAATGCCCAGAAGGATGGAGAGAAGTCGATGTGATATTCGACATCACTAAAAAGGAAACTGTATTCCTTGTGATGTCTTGTATTATCTCCAACAACCAACAACTGGGAGATACCAAGGACAGCTCAAATTAGGTGATCTTGAGCTAATAATCGAAGGAGTTGCAGGAAGATTCCCAGAACAACTGGTACTGGGATTGGAGTTTCTCGAGGATCACAAACGTTGGGAACGATTACAAGATGGAATGAAATTCACAGTCAAAGGGAAAAGATATAAGGTTCAATACTAGAAGCTCGGGATCATAGGCTCTGATCTACCCATGACCACTAGTCCATTTTCAATATATATCACCGTGGGGATGATATATAAGGAGCATCGTGCAAAATATTTTGTGGCATATATTGATTCAGGAGCCGGCATCTGCACAATAAAAGAAGGAGTCTTTCCTAAAGACTCAGGCGTAGAATTACCAACAGTACTAGGAAAAGATTTCTCTCAGATGGTACTAATCCTTAAAAGAGGAATCAAGTAAGCGGAAATCATGATCGGAGGAGCAGATCGTACCCCGTGGTACAAGGTGAAAACTCCACCGATATATTTCCATGACACAGGAACAAATATTTTATTAGGAAATAACTTCCAACAGATATTCAAGCATTTACCCAAGAAAACGCAATAGGAAGGCTTATTTTCAAAACCCTTTGTGAACATAAGATCATCGCACCAAGACTGCGTAATGAATTTCAAAGAAAAATGTCAATCAGATTCGCAGCAAGCTTGGTGATGAAGGAAAACATAGCCATCCAAAGATGAATGATCGATGGAGCTATGGTGAAGTAGTCCTTCAGATGAGAACCGAGACTAGAGGAGGATGGAAGATGGAGAAACTAAAGGAGAACGCAATCCACCTTCTCAAAGCAAGCTTGGGAGAAAACCTACAGAGAGACGTCACAATCGAAAAACTAACATCTCTGGAGGACGTCAAGAAGAAGATATAGAGGAACTTCAACGAGGATCCTCTAGCTTGGTGGGATAAAAATGAGCTCAAAGCTTCACTCAAAGTTAAAGAAGAAAAAGAGCATGAGTTCGTGAGATATAAGTCTATCCTGATGAACCAAGAGGATCGAGAGGATATGCAACTAATACTTAAGGAACATTTGGACCTTAAGTTGATATCACCAGGAGTATCTCCATACAGCAGTCCAGGATTTCTGGTTCGAAATCATGGAGAAGTCAAGAGGGGAAAGCCGAGACTTGTGATCAACTACAAAGGGATCAACAACATCTTGGAGTTCGATGGATGTTTAGTGTGAAAATATACATGTTATAAGGTCCGATTTAGCACCGTTTTCTGGAATTCATGTTCGTATTTTAGCACTAAATAGTTAATTTTTATATATTTAAGATATTGGTGCATTTGAGGTATTAATTCGTATTTTTAGGTGTAAAACGGATTAAAAGTGCAAAGTTGGAATGGAGCGTGAATTTGTGCAAGATGTCAAGGAAACAGAGGACTACATTCCATAATTTTTCTATATTTTTGTAGTAGTCCAAACTGATTGTGATACATTGTTAAAAATCTACGAAAGAGAGGATCGCGTGAGCATAAAAATCACTTCAATCGGAGCTCGGATGAAGAAGTTATGCTCAAAACCATGAGGTCGCATAGCTGCCGGCGAGAATTCCAAAAAATCACAAAAAACTCTATTTCCTATTTTCTTGGTGGCTAAGTTATTTCCTAATTTAATATCTCTCCATATCTTCCATAATTATATTTTTCCTGATTTTTCAAGATTTACTCCTTATTTTATTCAATTCTCACACCTATATATACCAATTCTCATCACCACATAAAGGTGTGGGGAAACCGCATAATCTACCACAACCACCACATCACCTACGGTTTTAAACCCTAACCCATCACCTTCCACCATCCATCTCTATCCTTCATCCGCTTTTCACCTATCACACTTAGTCACGGTGTTTGCTACTTGAGAAGGAGACGGAGGAGGATCATCAAGACGGAAAGAGAAGATGGAGAATTATTCCAGACAAGGGTTTTTCTTCCTTATTAAATTTCTTATTGTTGATTTATAGACTCATGGGTAAGTTTTTATCTTTTACCATGGTTGTTATTTGTAACACCATGGGCTAGTTTCCTCTTTATAGTTTTAGGGTCTGAAAGTTTATCATGTTGATTTGAGATTTTAGACATCTATGATAATAATTTTTGCAAAATATTTATTTCTTATTGACATTTTATTTTAGACTTATATAATCATGTTTCTTAATTTTTATGATATTATCATAAATTGATGTATGATTGAGTTTGAATGTGTTCCTTGATTATATTTGTTATTTCGTGATAATTGAAGAGAATTAACCAATATATAGCCTTTGATTGTTTGACCATCAATATAGGATATCTTATTATCTTTACATGACCATTGTTAAAGAAAAATATGGTAAGGAAGCCCTAATCCAATTCCTTTAGTACCTATACAGGATAGATCTCTTGCACTAGCCTATATGAAATTTTGCATGTGAATCGCCTAGAAAGCGAATAAGGGGTTGTGGGTATTTAATTTCCTTAGTACCTAAAGGGAATAGGGAATTATCTTATTAATTTGGTCCTAGGAATTCATGTTCTTTAAAATTGTTAAATCTTACTTGTACATGAGTGGTTTAGCATGCTTAAGTGCTCATTCCTATAAAATTCTGTATGATTTGATTCAATTATCTATTTTTCTTATTTTGCATGATAAATTGGATTTTTCTAAAACTATCTTGTTCTTGTCTTTTGAAACACCTGTGATTGAGTGTGGCTTCTATTTATTTATTTTATTTAGTATTTATTTTATGCAATATTAGTTAATAATTCCAATTCACAAAAGATTTTTATGTCTTAATTATTAGTGGTGACAGTTATTCAGTGTGTATCTTGCTTAACTCTAATCTCTTAGGTTCGATACTACATACCAAGTAGGGAACACTTGGTCAAGTATATCAAGAATGCCAAGATATTCTCAAAGTTCGATTGCAAATCTGGATTCTACCAGATTATGATGGAAGAAGAAAGCAAAAATTTCACAACCTTCTCCACACCACAAGGTCATTATATCTGGAATGTCATGCCTATGGGCTTGGCGAATGCACCTCAGATATACCAGATAAAGATGGATAATCTTTTCAAAGATTATTTCTCATTCATGTTTGTCTATATGGATGATATTCTCATAGCCTCGAAAAACATGAAGGAACATTTGGCGCTGAACTTAATCGCATTTTTCAATGTAAAAGAGCAAGCGTACTCTTGTCGTGTAGGCACAGGTACCCAAATTGAATTATCGAACTGGGGGAACTTAATATTTATGTCCTTTAGGTATAGTATCGTGATTAGTTAGGGACGATCAAAAAGGAGAATAAGAAAAATAAAATGAAATAAAATACAAGGAAAATAAATCTAATTACAATATTTTTGGATACAATGGTAGTTTCTCGATGCACTCAAACAATCATTAATTGATTCCATTTTTAAACTAATCATGGTAAGGGCGATCAATAAATCATGCCTACACCAAGCTCTTGACCACGATGAATAGGATGTAAGTAAAAATGGCTCATTAGATCATTTCCAAAGCTCACAATTCCCATAGGTACTTACGGATGTTAATATACCAATATAAAAATATTATCACGAAGAATTTTCTCTAGTAGGCAGAGACGTTTTCCTAATATTCCCTTTCTAGGTACTATGCTCACATTGGCTTGGTCCCCTTCACTAACTCAATCACAAGTAATCTCGCTAATGTTCGTTTATGTAGTTTTAAACATAGGAAGGTTTTGGCCAAACTCCCCCCATATTAATCCTCATGCAATAAATGGAAAAAACTCACATATGATAATCATGTAAAGCAACTAAGGTGAAAGCAACAACAAGACATGTTGATACACAATACACAACCTAATCACTATACAATAATATCAAAGACATTAATCCCAAATTAAAGCATGCATACATATTCCATAAACAAAACCTAATCATAGTCGGAAATTCAATTAAGAAACATAATCATGCATCAATCACCCACCAAAGCAAATTAAGATAATAAGTAGGATTAGATTTCACCTAATGAAGTTTTACATCCATGAAGATCATCCTTTCCTTGGTGTCCCCACCTTCTTGAAAAACAATAAAATCCTAATCTAGAAAAAATATTTAAACTATGGACGGATCCCTCACCCCGAAAGAGGGAGAGATCTCAACTATGGAGATCTTTAGTGAAAAAAATCTCTTTGAATCTAATGATTCAATTTAATAGAATTTAATTGATGGAGAATTGTGTGTGGTGGCTTTCATGGAAGATGGTATTTATAGTAGTAAGAGTGAGAGAAATTTGAGTGAGTTTTCAATGTGGGACAAGTGGGTTCATGTAGTGGTAGTGAGAGAAAATTGTGGTAAGTAATCAATGTGGAATAATTTAGCTCATGGAACCAAAAATGAGATTTATAGCAAATTTTCCTTTGGCTCGTTCTTGTTCGTTTCAACTCCAAATCGAGCTTTGTTTTCTCTCACATCTTCCTCTTCACTTGTAGAATCCATTTTTGTATCAAAATCACCCTTTCTCTACAAAAATAAACAAAAATACCTTTCTCAAACTAATTAAGCAATAAATAGAATTTCCATTAAAAA
Source organism: Pogostemon cablin (assembly GCA_023678885.1). Classification (NCBI taxonomy): domain Eukaryota; kingdom Viridiplantae; phylum Streptophyta; class Magnoliopsida; order Lamiales; family Lamiaceae; genus Pogostemon; species Pogostemon cablin. Next base: position 18,775,249 of record CM042990.1, read on the forward strand.
TCATACTTAATTACTGAATTAAAGCCAGATAAATCCAATTAAATTCATGCAATTTAAGCCCAAATTCTAGGTGAATTTTACACTGATCAGGCGCATCTGGAAGTATTTTCAGAAGTATGTCACAAGGAAGGATTGATGCTTTCTGTAAAGAAGGCAATAATTGCAATAAGGCAGATCAAGTTTCTTGGAGTCGAGATCGATGAGTCCAGAATAATCCTACAACCACACATTGTAGAAAAGGTTCAAGGATTTCCTGAAGATTTCAAGGACAGGAAACAACTCCAGAGCTTCTTAGGAGTTGTCAACTTTCCTAGAATGTTCATCAACAATCTAGCGTAATATAGGAAGGTGTTCAGTCTTCTGTTGAAAAAAGATGCTGAGTTCAAATGGGAGGAATCACACAGAGCTATGGTAAAATAACTAAAGGAGGTTTGCAAAAAGCTCCTTAAGTTAGCCATTCCTAATGACAAGGATGATCTGGTACTATATACAGATGCCAATGATCATTGGTGGGCAGCAGTTCTTACGAAGTCCACACCAGAAGGAGAAGTGACATGTAGATACTGTAGCAGACTCTTTGTGGAGAATGAAGCGAAGAGGTGGCACATCAATAAAAAGGAGTTCTTTGTAGTTCGAAAGACATTCAAGAAATGGTCGCTATTTCTTCTCGCGAAGAAATTTATCCTTAAAATTGATAACACAAGTGTCAAAGCCTTTTTAAAAAATAAAATTGAATCTAAACCAGAAAATGCTAGACTTTTAAGATGGCAAGCAGAATGCAAATATTATGATTTTAATATTTTCATTATTAAATCTGTTGATAATGTTTTGGCAGATTTCCTGATGAGAGATGGAAGGAGTTGAAATAGACTCCATCCTGACTGTATCAAGGCACCTGATGGACAACCTTGAGTTGCTCTAGAGGGAATTCGAGAATCTGGCACTCAATGCAAAGCGTGTTGGAAGAATACAAGAAAGCGATCAGACCAAAGTGTCTAATCACATACGAGATTACATTCGCAACAATCCGAGTCTATTCAAGTCAGAATGAGAGCCACTCCTCCGGGCCACTGATATCAGTAGCAATCGACAAAAGGAGAGTAGTCGAGAACGGGGATCTAAACCCAGAGCAAGGGATTCAAATACCCTTAGCACAAGTCCTAGATTGGAACCTCCAAAAGAGGAACCAGTCCAAGGAAAAATCGAGGCTCTGGAGTCACATCTAGAGTCTACGAGTCAACCCAGAACCTCTGGGGTCAAAGAGGGAGAGATCAACCTTAGGCCAATGACAAGCACTGCTAAGGTTGGTATTAACTTAGCTGATTTCTCTTATTAGCAGGAATACCAGGCCAGCTTGGAGAAATTAAATACCAGACAAGGTATCTGACAGGAAAAATTTCGGGTGGATATATCTGAGAAATATCCCCGAGTTTGGATGCGAGAAGGATCAAATCCAAATGATGTAAACCAATGGTATGATGTTGGAGCGCTGGCTTCAATATATACTCTTGCACCAAGCTTCCCAAAGCTTTCGAAGCTGCCAGAATGGCTAGGAAAAATAGTTTTTAAGGCATGGAAAAACAACACAACTCTATCCAGAGATGTATTGGAGCTTTACTTCACCAGTGCGGCTCCAGAACCAGTCAAGAAAAGCAACCACGAGGCCTTCCATTTCATCAAGCTAAGAAGACTCGACGTCTCAGCATCAAATTGGATCAAGGAGTTTTCTGGGAAGGAACCAGTCTTGGTTTCTACATTTTCTAAAGAGCAGATCTCTACACATAGGGCGAGGGGTTTGTACGCCTGCATTAAAGCAATGGTGGAGGTGAAGTTCTCATTCAAGTTCGAGCACAAGTCTTTGAATGGGTCTTTTCTGTTGAATACTTTAACAGGGAAGAAAACAGGGTTTTATGAGAAGGCCTTCCAAGAAAAACAAGACCTTCTTTGGAAAAACAAGATTCCGGTAGTAAACAAACTCATCAGAGATACTGCAACATGATCCATTTTGGGCAATGGACAAACAAAGTATGCACAAGCTATTTCACCCAAATAGAACCAGAGTTTGGAAAAGGAATAAGGTGGGCCATGGGGATGATCAGAAGTGCTGAACCACCTCCAGCAAAAGAGACACGTGGAAAGAAGAGGGTAAAATCTTTTCAAAATACCTAAGAGCCAGGAGAATCTTCAGGCACCAAGGAAGACAAATGACTCTTCAAAAAAGCAAGAATCGGATGACTTTTCCAAAGGGGTAAGGAGTCATGTGATTCCTGCAAAAGCTAAAAGAGGGATGGACCAGCTAAGGGTATCCAATGAAGAGGGAGGGACCAGCCAGCTACAAAAATTGGAATCCAATGGAAATGACGTAAGTAGTGACGCCATCACAATGATGTAAGCAGTGACGTCAGCCAAAGTAAAGAGGCTTTGAAATCCGGATTTCACATCCGAAAGCCTCTATAAATAGCAGAGCTGAGAAAGTAGAAGACATCGACCATTCCCCTCTGTTTTCTCTCTAAATAAACATTGTATTAGTTTCTTTTCTTGTATGAGTATTTCTATTTCAGCTACCATAGGTAGCTAGAGGAGTCTTCTCATCTTGTTTAGATAGTATGAGTGTGTAATAATATTTTCATTCAATAAATAAATAATCTTGGGCTACTGCCCACATGCAACCTTCCATTTTTCTGATCTCCATATTTTTCGACGAGAAATAGTAGCAGCATCCTGTACACCCAATGTAGGAAATAATTCAGGGTTGTGCTGAGGTCCGCTAAAGGAACAGGATAGAACCATCACACTGCGGGGCACGTGGTTGGCTTTGAGGAGCAGCTGTAAAACCTCCGGATACCTGGCGGATCGACGGTCAAAAAAGGTACTGTTACTGTTACAAGTTGATTAATTACGAGATTAATATTATTTAATTAATACACGGAAGCATAATGGGCCTGATATGGTCGTAATAGACTATGTTTATTTTAAAAAATAGAAAGTCATAAAAATTTGACGAAATAATGATATGATATAAGCTAATTAGGGCTGAAAATCCTTAAAAGGCCTGTTGAAGGACTAAAAAGTTGAATTCTGCAAAGTTAGTGGACTGATTTCTAAATTGAGAAATTATTATTTCAATAACTTGTTGGTCACCTGCTATAGCAGATCAAAGGACCAAAAAGTTGAGATTTGTAAAGTTAATGAATTGTTTTCAAAATTGAGAAAAAGGATGGACCAATTTCAAAATAAGAAAAAGTTAACGGACGAAAAAATTAATTTTTCCTCTATTTTATAGGTGGAGAGAGAATCAGATTTGGATAATAAATCTTGGGAATGACTAGGGTAGGACCGGTCCTACTAAAATTTGATGGAACCGGATCCTAAATCACGCCCATATGAAATCGCGGGTTGCATCTGGATCCCAAATCTCACAGCTAAATCACGCGACAAGAAATTCTTCTCCTTCATCCTGCTCTGTTCCTCTCTCAGTCTCCGAAGATGAGAGCTAAATACTACGCTGCTTCCCATCTTCTCTTTCCTCCCGCTATGCTTCCGGCACGAACTCACCGCTAGCTCGCCTCCAATCGCCGCACATCGCCATAATCGGGCTTCTTTTCAATTCCAGTCAGCCACTTGAGATCGTTCGAGATCGGTCTCCCCCGCGCCAGATCTGCCACCACGCGTGGCCATCGGTATGCATGCGGATTGTCGGCGGCGATCACCGCCTCAATGTATTCATTTCTTTCATTCTGGGGATCTGTAGTTGTCATTGCTTATAGAGATCAGCAACTTTTGAATCTTCAAGATCATAATTAGCTATTGAAATTAATTTCTCTATTTATGGATTGGGTTCTTTTCCCTTTTTATTTCTGCTTTTTTCAAGGATTGAGGGGGTATTGAGGTAGTTGTGAGCTGTATGTAAACACCCTCCGTTTGGAGTCATTAAATTCTTCCAGTGGGTTGTTTTCGATTGCTGATATATATTTATAGTGTATATATTCCTCTTGAGACATCAAGCGTTCTTTCTTTGTAGAATTAGGGAAGGGATTTGAATCAGTGGTAAAGGTGAAAGAAGCCCAACACTTGTCCAAAAATGAGCTTTAGCTTCTATGCGAATATCAAATCTACTCATTCAATTCTTCTTGCACTTTTTTTCTTGTTTCAATATTCATTTTTTAGATATATTTGTAAAATTTGAAGTCTTGTAGTAGATTTCCTGAATATGAACCTAGTTGATGAAATGATCTTCTTGTAATGGAGGATTGGGGTTGAGAAATCTACGTGATTGGAATGACTCAAGGCACTCTGGGAGGTACATTCTGAAGCTGCTTCAGTTGTGGGTTAAATAGGTGCATGCTATCTACTTACATGTATGGATGGTAACTAAACCTTACCAATCATCTTATTCGTGGAAATCACTATTGGAGGTTCGAAAGAATCGAAACAGGTTCAAAAGCAGCATCACACCACCAGAACATTCAGCATGTCATGTCATGACAGTTCCTTGATCAATGGAAGGTTTACTGTGATTATCAGTCCCAATGATAACAGCCATCTAGGTTCATATTCAGGAAATCTGGCACAGATGGACCACCTATTCCATCTTATAGTATTTCACTACTGCTTTCTTTCATTTCTTGTTTGGTATTGCAGCATCTGGACTAGTTGGTATCTTTTTTGGATATGTTTTTATTTAAAAAAGAACCTTAATTTTCAGAAAATCAAAATTTCAAATTAAAGAGTAACCCAAATCATTATAAAGAGTAACCCAATTAATAGAAAAGAGTAACCTTAAAGATATTAATCAAATAAAATAATATTTTATTTTTTGAAATCCGATTATGAAATTAAAGAGTAACCCAAATTATTAAAAAGTGTAACCCAATTAATAGAAAAGAGTAACCTAAAAGATGTTAACTGAATAGAACAATATTTTATTTTCTGAAATCCGAATATGATATAAAAGAGTAACCCAAATTATTATAAAAAATAACTCAATTAATAGAAAATAGTAACATATAAAAATTTAACCAAATAGAATAATATTTTATTTTTTGAAATCCGAATATGAAATTAAAGAGTAATTCAATTAATAGAAAAGAGTAACCTTAACCAAATAGAACAATATTTTATTTTCTAAAATCCGAATATTAAATTAAAAAGTAATTCAATTAATAGAAAGAGTAACTCAATTAATAGAAAAGAGTAACCTAAAAGATAATAATTAAATACTAGAACAATATTTTATTTTGTGAAATTCAAATATGAAATTAAAGAGTAACCCCAAATTATTATAAAGAGTAACTCAATTAATAGAAAATAGTAATCTAAAAATATTTTCTATTTTTATTAACACCAAGTGCAGTCATTTACTCAAAGCCATGGCATCTCCAACACTCTAGGGATTATCATGTTGTTGGTGTTCCCTATCTGGGCTTTGCTAACCCATGTCATCTGATACTGTGTTGTAGCAGTATTTTATGTTGTTTTCTTGTCACTAAATCAAATAATCATTTCATGAGAACTGCTTGCTCATGCTTCCCACATGCACATTCAATACGTATGTGCATTTTAGTTTACGAACATTTCAACAACTCTTCGTCTTTCGCTTTACTAATACTAAGACATGATACATACTCTAGACTGCTGCTTTCACTACCCCAATCATCACTAGGTTTTGCGCTTTTGGCATGAATGTGTCTCAACTTGTTCAATTTCACAATTGTTGGGGTGATATAGGGAGCTCTGTTTCTTCATATCGCTATCAAGTCATCAATCTTGTCCAACTCATCGTAATCATACTCATCTCCATCGCCAATCTATTCCACCTCATCATCCTCACTCTTTGCTTCTGAGGATTGATTCGCAGACTCAGACACATTATCCATCTCTTCATTCTCGCTTTCATCCTCCTCACCATTCCAATAACTGAAAAATTAGTTCACAACTCAATCAGCTTTTGTATTGATCAAATATGGTAATAGCAGCATGTAGAAAATCTCCAAGAAAAACTGAAAATGCTCCTTTTTTCTTGCAGGTATAACATTTCAGACCAAATGCTTCAGTCCATATAACCCATACCAAGCTCTACAACTATCATAAATTCAAGATTTGAAAGAGACAACTACAGATTCAATAATTACATAAATTGCTATAAACCACCACAAACACCTACAGAGTCTGCATAATTCTGAACAAAGAGATGCTACTTCACAGCCTTAAAAGATCACTCCTAAGATAGCAGACCTTGAGCTCATATGACAACAGACCTTGAGCACATTATGCAGATTTATTAATTATGAGTTGGAATAATCGTGACTTACTTGTGAGGGAGTTTGAGAGTAGGGTAGAGTTCTCGCAGTATATTCACAAGATCTAGCTGGAGATAACATTTCTCCACCACATAATACCTTCCATTAGGCGGCGCTGGTTCTGCCGGTGAAGACGTTCCAGCCGTGAGTAGTGATGCCAACGTGGGCTCTTTGCGAAGCAATCTGCACCGGAGTAGGCGCAGACTTATGCGAATACGACGGCTGGATGTTCAATGTTGGAATAGGCGAGATCCCAAGTAAGGGGATCCGCCATTGATAGACCAATCTCTTGGCCAGAAGCTCGCCGGCAGTGGACGGATAGGGAATAAGGGACGACGATCAAGGAACTTGGAAGGCAGATCTCCAATTCCGAGAAGAAGCCCAAACAGTGGGCTTGACGTGAGCGACGGCCTATGCTGCAGCCAGTCGAAATTGCGACGGCCATTGAAAGGAGATGCTGCAGGAAAGAGGAAAGGGAAAGAAGTGAGAGAAAGCCGTGAAAAGGAAATCCAATTCAAATCTGACCCATTTGCTTTAAAAGGTCGGTTGTATGAGTTTTGAAAAAAAAAGACGGTCCTATTCTAGTCTTTGTCATAAATCTTTATCAAATCACATTCTATCAATATTATTGTTATTATCTATAAATATATATGACTAGTATATAATCCGCGTATTACGCGAGATATAAAATTTTATTTTAAATATTTTTTAATAATATAAAATATATTATATATTCATAATTAAATATACACCCGTGTGTTGTATATATTAAATAAAAAATATAAAAAATTAATATTTCTAATCAATATTGAAAGGGTAGGTCTTGGTTGAGACCATCTCACGAATCCTAATTCGTGGGACAGATTATTCAATAACTTAAATATATATATATTTTATATTAAATTAAAATAGAAATTAAAAAAAAAGAAGGGCCTAGTTTGGGATACTAATTAAGATTATCCAATTTCCGCTTCCCGCTTCCTTGCATTAATTTCGCATCTTGTTTCCTGTAATAAATTAAATTTTTTTCTACTTTTAATAAAAAAAAATTATATGTTATTAATTATTATGATTATTAATTAGTCATTAGATAGTTTAATTGTTTTATTATCACTGAATCAAAGATAGAGTGGTTATCTGTATTGATAGGTGCAGGATATGTAGTGGGAGTTTCAGCAGTGTGCAGTGCATTGGTTTTGAAAAAGTCATGGAGGATGCCTACTTTGGGTTCTTACAATCCCTGCGGGATAAGATTTATGTGTATTTCTGCATTCAATGGAACAAAATATCAGCCCCTGAATAATCAGGATATATAGCAGTTGTATGTGTCGATCGAATTTAGAGTCAGCATCTCATATATGGTTCTGAACATGCTTATGTTTCATGTGATTTTGAAATTTTAAGTGTAGTTTCTGAAAAATAAAAATATTTGGGTTCTCTTAGAAAATAGAAATATTCTTATTGGGTTTTAAGAAGTTTGAAAAGGTTAACAGTTAATGAATGAGTAAAAAAGAACATTGTCATGGGAATTTGGCAGGTACCATATTGAAGCAAGAAACTTAAAGAATGAAAGCATGAAACCTAAACTATGGATGAAGAAACGAAACAAGAACACGAGGATTTTTTAGAGTGGTTCAGCTCACTAACGAGCCTACGTCCACTATGGAGAGAGTATCTTATTGCTACATGATTGTGGAGGTGATTACAAGTGATTAAAACTGTGAATACAACTTTATATACACAACTTAGTTGAAACGGGACCAATTTGCTGAACCGGCTTTGAGCCTTCGTTTGGTGTATCAAACGGTTACCAAAATGAGTAAAACTACTCCCAACTAACAGATGAGGTGTCAAGCTTTTCAGCCATATGCCCAACTGCCCCTAACTCATCCGTTTAGCCACCAAACAGAATCCTCAAACTTCCCTGCTCACCTTATGCACCGGTTGCATCATTATTCAAAGAATCCTTTGCTGCACCCGTTCCATTAAGCACTGCTCTGCCATACATCAGCTGAGCATGCTGATCCCCTTCTCCCAACACTTCACTGTGATGCATTAAGATTTACATCTCACAAACATGTTAAATTATTCTGTAAGTATTACTTTTCTAAATAAGATTGTGTAAATTAGAAAGTGTGTAGTTTTGCTTTTGCATATTATGTCTATAATCTAATGTGATGTAACTTAATCCAACACAAATTTGTCAACAAATGAAGCATGACAAAAAAGGCAAATGGTTTAACAAACATGGTATCAGCAGTCTGCAGAACATTAACAAAGGAAAAAATCAGACAAAAGCAGAATAGAATTCTTCAAACACGAATCGAGCGTACGAACTCCAAGATGTATATTTGTGATCAATCTAAAAGTGAGGGGACAAAAACTCAATCACCTCTGCCAAACCTTTGCAAACCCGATAGGAATCAACTACACCACAGCACACAATATTCATGCCATTTTACACTAACTAACTCTACTTCAATATCTGCATCAAAACACAATGATATATGACTTGTTCAATAAATAACTTTTTTTTCTCAGAATAAGAACGAGCGAAATAATGATAAGAGGTCAAAATGGTCTTTCATGCAGAATTTAATATTATTAACTCATTTTTAACCAAATTACCTGAACTATTCATCAGATATACCCTAAAGAACACATAATGTTATCATGATAGGTTATCAAACCAAATAAATGACGAATATCAATGAAACAAACACCAACAGCTTTGAAAGATAAAGTACCTTTGATATAATGAACCAATGTTAACTAAAATTCGGGCAAATAAGATCACCCATCCCACCTGTCTTGTTTCATCTCATATTTCACATAAGTATATATTAAAAACTTGTCATATGTCATGATCAATATCTAAAGTATTCTCACATGTTAAAGGATTTACTAGTCATTCATTAGAATATAAGTAGTGTTTTAATAGAAAACAAGTTACAAAATTCGAAGCAGAATGCGGAATATCATTAATTGTAGAATAAAAGGATCCAGATCAAAATTTGGATAATATACCTTAAAGAAATACTATTATTAAGTTTTGGCAAATTCTCTTGCGCATTTGGTATACACATTCAGAACTTGATACTAATGAATAAAAATTTATACACTTTGTAAATTTTTTCTGTTAATTTTTTAATGAAAAAATTAATATAAAAAAGTTAATACATTTATTAAGAAACACATCTATATATACCATTGAATAAAAATTAGGGTAAATTACCAAAACCCCCCTCGATGTTTATTCAAATTATCAAATAAATCCCGTGGTTTGAAAAATTACCAATTATCCCCTTTGAAAAATATTTTTTTTAAAAAAATAGTGAAATTTAAAAATAGAATGTTAAATATATGAGTTTCGATGTCATTTCCATCCTTTTTTATTTTAAGAAAAATTGTATTTTTATTAATGTTCAAATAAAAAATAAGTTAAAGGAATTGGTAATTTTTCAAACTACGGGGTTTATTTAGTAATTTGGACAAATATTGAGGAGAATTTTGGTAAGTTACCCTAAAAATTAATAGTAGGATAATTCATATGGCTGATCTTTTTTTAATTTTTAATAACATAAAGGGAAATGGAAAATATTGGTAGAATGCATGTGTATGATTAAGTATGTTCAATTAATTTGTGAAATAAATGCCACCGCTCTTTTTCCGAGATTGAAGTGTTGGTCTTTGTCTTCTCCTTGTAATTCATGTGGCTACTCTTTTTCTAATTTTTAATTAATTTCTTGCATATGAATTTGATATATATCAGATATTTTCCTTTAAATCTTCTTTCCTTGAAATATGTGTGTTGTGTGTGAGAATCTTGAATGTTATGTGGTACACTAGATCTTATATCCCCTATTATAATTTAGTAAATTTTTTATTAAAATTCTGTTAGTTTTCTCATGAAATGTTAGTTAATAATAAGGCGCACATTACCTCAAAATAATTCATAAATATTTTTAGGTAACTGCTAATGCAAATATGAAAAAAGAAGAAAAAAGAAAAGAAGCAGTTGAATGGATAATTCAACAGTCAACCAATTTTTGGGTTATTTTGGATACACCAATGGGTTTTAAGGCTATTTTTTGGGTATGATTATTTTTATTTTTTTTATTTTAAATATTTATTTTGATCTAAAGATAGTTATTAAATAGTTTATTAATCTAATGAATCATATTAATTAGATGCACCAAGGTGACCTGGTGCACCCTAGTTCAACTCCCAATTTTATTTAAAAATACAGGAATTTATGGAATATATATATATATATATATATATGGTGCCTTGCATGAATCTCATCAATAACTTTTTTCATAACCATTTAATTATAGTTCAAAAGATGATAAGTGCCTCTAATCCAACCCATGCAGCTCTGTTTTCCCTCTTTATTTTGTTCTCCATAATTTCTTCCTTCAAACTAAGCTTTTTTATTGCAAACAGCACCATTATAAACTTCTGTCCAGAAATAGAGAAACATTCCCTCTTAAGCTTCAAGCAATCTTTGGAAAATCCAAATGGTACCCTGTCTTCATGGGATGGCGGAGTGAACTGCTGCAAGTGGAATGGAGTGATTTGCGATGCATTCACAGGTCATGTTCTTCAACTCCGTCTTCCAAATCCAATTACTAGACTTAGACCAAATGAAGCAGGGTTGAAGGGAAAATTAAGTAGTATATCTACTTTGTCCAATCTGAAACATCTCACTTATCTGGACTTAAAAGGACATTCTTCTCTTGAAGGAACAATCCCTTCTCAAATTGGATCTGAATCTATCCTATTCTGGATATTATTGGAAGATTCCACATACAATTGGAAATCTTTCCAATCTGCACACTTTGCATTTGGGAAGCTCTAACTATGCTCCTTCTCAACTGGTTGATGATAGCCAAGAATGGGTGTTGGGTATTTTTCATTTGGAGTATCTCAACATGGACGGTGTCAACCTCAGCCAAGCTACCAATTGGCCACAGGTCATCACTTCTCTCCCTTCTTTGCTTGAATTACATTTCGAATTCTGCAGTCTTGATTTTATGGCTCCTATGGATGAAGGAGTTAATATTACTACCTCTATAAAGCACCTCTATCTCTCTGCTAACAACTTTAACCTACTCCAAGCTAAATTCCTGTATCCGTCTACTCCCATCCCGCAATGGATTTTTCAACTCACCATTCTTCTTTCTCTACATCTAAGTGTCAACTACTTTATAGGACCAATTCCAACAATTAGCAACTCCAGAAATCTTCAGCAGATTGATCTCTCTGAAAATGTATTGAATTCCAGTATTCCAGATTGGCTCTACCTTTGCAAAGACTTGGAGCATGTTGACTTGGGAAATAATCAACTTTTTGGTACTATTTCAAATTCCTTAGCAAATCTGACCTCTCTTCAGTACTTGTCTGTACAATATAATCAGCTTTCTGGAAAAATACCCAAAGAAATTGCTAACTTGTGCAAAATACAGAGTGAGAATTTATTGGGCAATAACTTGGAAGGAGAAATATCAGAGTTATTTAAAAATATGTCAGAGTGCTTTGTGGATACTTTGAAAATTTTAAATTTGGAGTCTAATAAACTGTCAGGTCGTCTGACTAATCAGTTGGGAGAATTTAAGAACCTTCAAGATCTTTTTCATTTCGTTAACATGTTGTCAGGTGTAATCCCAAACAGCCTACACAATTTGTTATCTTTGGAGTCGTTAGCTTTGAGTAGAAACAAGTTTAGTGGAAGTCTTCTTGAGAGTTTTGGGCAACTTTTCAATCTGCAAATACTTAGAATTGGTGATAACATGTTGGAAGGAGTTGTGACTCAAACCCATTTTGCCAACCTCACTAAACTAGAGCCTCAAATAATCACCTGACTCTGAAGGTAAGTCCTAATTGGAATCCGCCATTCCAACTTAGGAGACTCGAATTAGCATCGTGGACCCCGGGTTCTACAATTCCGTCATGGCTTGAGACTCAGAAGAATATGCAGTACCTTGATTTAACAGATACTGGAGTCTCCGGTAATATTCCAACATGGGCTTGGGATATTCCAAATTTAGTTCTCTCTCATAACCATTTCAATGGCAACCTTCAAATATTACCTCCCCATATTGTTCAATTTCAGCGTATCTACTTAGATTCAAACCAATTCAGTGGTTCATTACCTCTAATTCCTGATACCATCGTTGACCTGGATCTCTCTAATAACTCATTTTCTGGAGGGATATCTCACTTTCTCTGTGACCACACATACACCTCATATAACTTGCGAATACTTCATTTGGGGAGAAATCAGTTAAGTGGGGAACTTCCAGACTGCTGGATGAAATGGCCAGAACTGACATATTTGAATCTAGGCGATAATAATCTCTCCAGAAGCATCCCAAATTCTATCGGCTATCTTTCAAATCTGGTGTCATTGAATCTTCCCAACAGCAGACTTACTGGGAAGATTCCTTTTCAATGCACAACTGCACTGCCCTGAAGAAGATAGATCTTTCAGATAATGATCGTGATGGAGACATACCTACATGGTTAGGGTTAGGGACAAGCCTAATCAATTTGGCATTTCTCATCCTGCGCTCATACAACATGAGTGGTAAAATATCTTCTCAGATATGCCACCTCATGTTGAACATACTCATAACCATTCATGTCTAGAGTAAAAGGAAAAGGAGATTAAGTAAATTGTTTTATTTACCCATTACTGAAATATGAGTACAGTTGGGTTTATATAGAATATATATTACATGTGTAATGATAGAATAATTACTATGAATTTATTCTCTACCAAATCATGAGCAACAATCATGGACATAAATGTTGAGCTTCAATCATGCAATCATTTGAATCTTCTAGATGTTGGCTGTTACTTCTTTTCTTTCATCTACTGGAATAGTCAACATCCCCCCTCAAGTTGGAGTATGAACAATATTTTTCATACCCAACTTGGAAACAAAAACATTAAACTGATTCCCTCCAAGAACTTTGGTGAAACCATCTGCTAATTGAAGCTTAGATGGCACAAAAGATGGTGAAATGACCCCGTCCTTATAAGCATCCCTTACCAACTGACAATCAATTTCAAGATGCTTAGTCCGTTCATGAAATACTAGGTTGGCTGTGATATGAAGAGCTGTTTTATTATCACAACGGAGAGGTATCAGAAGAATAGGATCAATGTTGAACTCCTGCAGCAAATATGTAATCCACTTCAACTCACAAACGGTGGATCCAAGTGCCCTATACTCAGCCTCAGCACTCGAACGGGAAATAGTTGTCTGCTTTTTGCTTTTGTAGGAAATAAGAGAACTCCCAAGAAAAATAGCATATCCAGTAACAGACCTTCTAGTGTCTTTACAACCAGCCCAATCTGCATCACAAAAACTCTCCAATGACAAAGTCATTCCAGCAGGGTAAAACAAACTAAGAGATGAAGTACCTTTGAGATATCGAAGGACGTAAAGGGCTGCTTGCCAGTGAGAAGAAGTCAGAGAATTTAAAAATTGGCTAAGTTGTTGCACAGCATAAGTTATATCAGGTCTTGTGAGAGTAAGATAAAGGAGTCTTCCTATAAGCCGTCTAAACTTGTCTGGATTCTCCAATAATGTACCCTCTGCAAAAGAAAGATGTATTCCATTAGGAAGTGGAGTAGACACTAACTTACTATCCACCATTCCCGTGTCAGAAAGGATATCCAAAATGTATTTCCTTTGGCAAAGAGATATCCCATCTGATGTTCTTGAAATCTCAACTCCGAGGAAATATTTTGCCAGACCAAGATCCTTTATGGTGTAGGTTGTATCCAAACTTCAACTGACATATTAGATGATCATTAGATCTAGTGATGAGAACGTCATCCACGTACACAAGTAATGCCAAAAAACAGCCATCCTTGTGTAACGTGAACAAGCAATGATCATGCTTAGACTGAACAAGGCCAAAAGCAGCTAATTTCTGACACAACTCCATATTCCACTCTCTAGAGGCTTGTTTTAAACTATAGAGACTTTTAAGGAGCCTGCAAACATGCCCTTTCTTTGCCTTAGTATATCCTTGAGGAGGATTCATGTAAACTTCTTCTAATAAAGATCCATGGAGGAAAGTATTATTAACATCTAATTGATGCAATCCCCATCCCTTCATAGTTGCAACAGCAAAAAATAATCGAACAGTGACCAACTTTGCAACAGGAGAAAAAACTTCAAAATAATCCACACCCTCTTGTTGTGTGTATTCCTTAGCCACTAATCTTGTTTTATATCTTTCAACTGAACCATTTGCCTTCCTTTTAACTTTGTAGACCCATTTAGTCTTAATTGCTTTTTTTCCAGGAGGTAAACTAGTTAACTCCCAAGTGTGATTTTCCTCCAATGCATCCAATTCTTGTTTCATGGCATGAATCCATTCTTACTTAGATGCTGCCTCACTGTAATGTTTAGGTTCTCTCTCTACAGATATATTAGTAAAGAAAGCCTGCAGTGTGTCTGAATCCTCAATCATGTTACATACATAATCCTTTTGCCACACAGGTGGTTGTGTAATCCTTTTACTCCTCCGACTGGTATCTGTAGGAATTTCATCAGATTCCATCATGTTGTCATCGTTGGAAACATCATCGGTAACAGTTCTGCTATCAGACAACTGAGGTGAGTTTCGATCAACATGTCTCGAGCTAGAAAAATCTGTGGCTCTCAAAATGTCATCTTCTTGGCGGATATTTCTAGATGGTACGGAAACATGTGACTGATAGGGGAAGATGTCCTAAAAAAATTTCACATCTCTGCTGACAAAAATTCGGAGTGTTCCAGATCATACAATTAATATCCCTTCTTCCCTTGCTCGTATCCCAAGAATATACATTTGATACTCCTTGAACAAAAATTTCCTTTAAAAGGCCTAGTATTGGCTGCAAAGGCAAGACAACCAAAAGGCTGCAATCTACTGTAATCAGGAGGTCCACTATTAAGCACCTCGAACGGCGTCTTCCACATCAAAATGTTACATGAAATCCTGTTAATCACATATGCAGCAATCAATACTGCATAACTCCAGAAATCAAAGGGCAAACTTGCTTGGAATAGAAAAGCTTTTGCTATTTCTAATATGTGCCTATGTTTCCTTTCAACCACACCATTTTGTTGTGGTGTGTAAACATAAGATGTTTCGTGAATCACCCTTGTGTGCTCAAAAAAATTTTAAAATTCAAGTTTAAAAATTCTGAGCCATTGTCACTTCTCAACCTTTTCACAGATTTTGAATATTGTCTTTCAATCATGATTAAGAAATGCCTCAAAAGCTTAGACACATTTGATTTATGGTTCATAAGATAAACCCAAGTGGCTCTACTATAATCATCCACTATCGTGAGAAAGTATAGAGTATTATGATAGCAATTATCTTTGCAAGGTCCCCACACATCCATATGAATTAGCTCAAAACAAGAAGTGGTTTGTATTGAACTATGTTGAAAGGGTGACCTATGTTGTTTAGCCTTGAAACATATTTCACAAGCTTTAACAGAGTCTCCAACAACTTCACTACATTTATTTTGCAAAAAAGGTAAATGTTTCAAACTGCTAACGGATGCATGCCCCATCTTTTTATGCCAACTATCCAATGCAACAGTGTTTGCATGTAAATGTCTTAGATATTCTTCTTGGACCCTTAAGCACATAGAGATTTCCTTCCAATCTACCTTCTGCTATCTTGCTGTTGTTCTTATGGCCCTGTAAGTGGCAACAAGAACCATAGAAAACACAACTTATTCCAAAATCTGAACATAACTGATGAACAGATAAAAGATTATATTTGAAACTTGGGATATATAGGACATGTCTAATAGTGAGATCGGGAGTAATACACATTTCCCCTTCATATTCTACTACCTTAGTAGATCCATCAGACAAACATACTGTAACTTTCTCCTTAACTGCACTTAAATTATTCATGAGTCTTGTATCATAGCACATATGCCTACTAGCGCCGGTATCAATAATCCACCCGTCTTTGCAAGTTTCAGATAACAATGAAAAATCTGAGGAAAATACAGAAGAACAAGTATTACCTTCAAAGTCAATGAGATGAGCATGATCTACCGTTTTATTCTCCATTTATTTTTCTTTCATAAACTGTGTAATCTGTTGCAGCTGTTACCAAATAGCACCAAGATCAAGAATGGGTTGACCGGTTTCGACGGGTTTTATGGATTGTTAAGCCCTGCCAAGTTTGCATATGACCTGGATTTCTTCTCCCTGAGTTGTTTAAACCAATCTGGTACACCATGCAATTTAAAACAAGTATTGCTCTCATGCCCTGGTATGCCACAATGTTTACAAAGAAGCTTTGTTTTCTCCTCCTTTGAAAGCCTAGTGTTTCCTTTGTTCTTTCCAGCAAACCATGTGTTGAGGGGCTCCTCTCCATTTCCTCCTATCTTAGCAACCATTGCCGAAGAATCCACTTCAAAAAAACTAATCTGCACAGATTTTTGTCTCTCGGCGGATAAAATCATAGAATATGCTTTATCAATGGTAGGTAGAGGATCCATGAGCATGATCTGATTTTTCAAATGGTCGTAGTACTCATTCAAGCCCATAAGAAACTGAATTAATTTATCCTCCATTATGTTTTGCGCAGCCTTCTTTTCGACTTTACAATTGCAAGTGACAGTAGAGCCCAAGCATTGCAATTCATCACATAATTTGCTCAGCTTGTTAAAGTATTCCACAATAGTGTGATTACCTTGAACCAAAGTACTAATTTCCATTTTAATTTTGTACTTCATTGGCCCATTATTCTCACCATATCTTTGCTCAATAGCCTCCCACAACTGTTTGGCAGTTTCAGCGTAAACAAATATTTCATTAAATTCTTTTGAAAGTGAATTCAAAATCCATGAGAAAATAGTAAGATCAACTTTCTTCCAATGAAGAAAGGTGGCATCCTCTTTTGTTGATTGAGGCAAAGTGCCATCAACAAACTGATATTTAGAGTTTGCTGCTAATGCTATCACCATTGATCTTTTCCATGGAAGATAATTGTCACCTCGAAGTTGATAAGGAATCAACAGAATACCAGGATGATCTGCACCGTGTAAGAAGAATTTATCACCCTCCCAATCTGCAGATTTGGAAGCTCATGCTGTTGTGAGAGCCGGCCATGGATCAGTTGATGTTCTGCCACTCATTTTCATTTCCTCTCTTTTTTTTCTCTCTTATTTTTTTTTAAAAAAAATTAACCCGCTACCACGTTGAACATACTCATAACCATTCATGTCTAGAGTAAAAGGCAAAGGAGATTAAGTAAATTCTTTTATTTACCCATTACTGAAATATGAGTACAGCTAGGTTTATATAGAATATATATTACATGTGTAATTGATAGAATAATTACTATGAATTTATTCTCTACCAAATCATGAGCAGCAATCATGGACATAAATGTTGAGCTTCAATCATGTGATCATTTGAATCTTCTAGATGTTGGCTGTTACTTCTTTTCTTTCATCTACTTTTATAGTCAACACCTCAACTCCCTTCAAATTTTGGATCTTTCGGACAACAAAATTTCAGGAATAATACCAAGGTGCTTTTATAATCTCACTGCAATGGCTACTAAAAGAAGTTTATATAATCCTTACATCCAACAATCAGGGGGCATCACAGAGGGTGTATCAGTAATCACCAAAGGCTTTGAGCTACTATATGAAACCACTCTCTTTTTGGTTACCAACATTGACCTTTCAAGGAACAATCTATCCGAAGATATTCCAAAGGAGCTCACCAGCTTAGTGGAGTTTAGATCATTGAACTTGTCACACAATTGCTTCACAGGTTCAATCCCTAACCAAATTGGCGATATGAAGCAGTTGGAATCTCTTGATTTCTCAAATAACTCTCTCTCCGGCCACATTCCATAGAGCTTCACTCATCTCTCATTCTTGAGTTGGTTGAACCTCTCTTACAATAATTTGACAGGGAAAATACCACAAAGCACCCAACTCAGGGGTATGGATGCTTCTAGATTCATCGGAAACCATCTTTGCGGCCTCCATTAACAATCAAATGTGGGGGTGAAGTCCATGGACACGAAGAGAAAGGAGATGAAGAAGAAGGGAAATGTGAATCAAAGATAGAGTGGTTATATGTGTTGTGTGCAGGATATGCAGTGGGAGTTTCAGCAGTGTGCAGTTCGTTGGTGTTGAACAAGTCATGGAGGGATGCCTACTTTGGGTTCTTACAGTTCTTGTGGGATAAAATTTAGTGCGAAAAATGTCCATTTTGATTTATACACTTTTAATACCAACATATTCATTGAAACATTATCAATTTTACAATTTATAAAAAATTTGGACAACTATACCCCTACACACCCTATCCATCCCACATACCCCAATCTACCCTACCTCCACCACCATGGGGCGGCGGCTCCACCAACTCTCCGGCGACGGTGACGGCAGCGCGGCGACTTTCCGGCGACAGCTCTGGAGATTTCTCCGGCGACAGTGGCAGCGGTGGTAACTTTTCCAGCGACAGTGATGGTGTCTCCGGTGATGATGGCGGCGGCTTTGGTGACCGGCGATACGCGGCCCCCGGTCACCGGTGGAGGCAGTCCGGCAGGGTCTCCGTTGGAAGGGCGGCGGCGGTCCGGCGGCCGGCAGTAGCTTGGTGGTGGAGGAGGGTTTTGGAAGTTGAAGGGTATAAAGGTTTTAATCAAGGGCAATAGAGTCAAAAAAAATATAAATATGATAGATTTTATTACTTTTTAACAAAATTGTCGGTATTAATTTTCAACTTAAAATTTTGAAAAAAAAAATGGAATAAACTATCAGGTCGTCATGAGGATTAATAGGATAGCAGTTTTATGTGTCAACCCACTTCAAAGACATGTATGCTTATGAATTTTCTTTTATATTTCATGTGATTTTGAATTATTATATATTAAGTGTAGCTTTTGAAATATAAAAAATATGTGAGTTTTCTTAATTTGAAATAAGAAATGTATATATGCTTATTCATCCTTAAAAAATTAGAAAAGATAAATACTAAAATAAGAAGAATAACAACTTGCTGAATTATTCCAATCACTTGTCGTGTACCCCACCATTAGGGGCTCCCACCGCTTCTGCCTTTATCATGGTGTACCCCATCATTAGGGGCCCCCACCGCCCCTGCCTTGGGGATTGGTGGAGGAGGTAAATCGCAGGATGTGCTTCAAGTGACTTAAGGGAGGACTCACTATTAAACTTGTGTCTCAAGTGACTTATAGGGAGGGCAGGATTCACCGTTAAACTTGTGCTTGCAAGGGGCCAAATTTATGTCAAAGGCAGGATTCGAGCCCCACCCTGGGGCAACCAAGCTTAGCTGGAAGGCTTTTCCACCCTTCCCTCTACCACTTGAGCTATGTCACTAGGTCTACCACTTGAGCTATGTCACTAGGGCTATTCCAATCACTTCTCAAAATATAGGAACCGCGCCTATAGCACACGCAGACAACAACTTATAATATAATTTTAAAATTTCGCAAGTGTATAATTTATTCAACAAATTGTGAGCCATACGTAAGTTTGAATTTGTTGAATATAAAAAACTTGTTCAATGTTGTATCTATATAAATTTAAACAATAGTAAATATGGAAGGTATTACGTCTTATTCCAGCGATTTCATTTTTACTAAGAACTTAATATTAATTAGCTAATTTCATTCCTAGTTAGCAATTAATATTAATTCCCATTTCCCACGCATAGTCATAGTCGTCTCCTATTATGCGTTGACGATCGTTCCTGGCAACTACCAATCCTTTGGTCAAAATTCTCATCTCCTTATTCTACTCTCCCACCCTCTCTCTCTCTCTCTAGAATATATTCTCGCTTTACTTTACTGAAAACTTCATCTTCTTCTCCAAACAATCCAATTATATAAATACGTATATATATCTATATGTTAAACCAGCTTCAAAGATTCATTGTCTGAATTTTCAATTACGCAGAATGAGAGCCACGGATAGAACCGGGCTCATCGAACAATATGGGCCCGTATTTGTCGTCTTCTTCCTCCTCTCTGTGCTGCCAGAATTCACCATGGTGCGAGCCCAAAGGTAAGCCATACCTTTCTAATGCTTAGAACATTCATAGGGGGACAATTAAGAAATTGAGTGAAAAGAACCAAAACTTATGATCATAGTACTTTAAGGGAATTGAGATTAAGAACAATTCTATGAGATTTAGACTTGTAAAAGAGTCGAGAACATAATTGTCTTGGCCATAGGGATTAGGGGTAAAAACGTGATTGCTTTTAGTTCAAAATTAATGAAGTTCACCATCAAGAGTTATGCATATCTAGCTAGATTCTTAATCATAAGTATGATTAGCCTTGCTCCCTTCTTAAGTGAATTCTATCCATATTCCATTCATCTTATCATTTGTTCGAAATTTGATACATATAGTTGTTAATTGAATTCTTAGTTAATTGATTAGAATAATAAGTAGTCTAAATATCAAACCTTCAATCTTGACATCCTTACAAAGCATAAATCAATGACAAATCCGGATATAACCATAAGTTTACTTTCCCTTAGGACGACATAGTTATAAATTTTGTTGCTTGGTCACACGTGTACAACAATGATAGAGTCTCTTACTCTTAAACATTTTACTAGAGATGATACAGATGGGAAGAGAAGCTCCGCAACCAAAATAAAGTTGGGTTGATATATTTGCTAGAAGAGTGAGGTTACGATAAATGGTCGAGGTTTCACTACCCTGTCTCTCGTTACGAGTTCACATCATTGAACACAACAGAGACCTTTAACAATGCCATCCTATGGGCCAGAACACCACCCATTTTTAGTTTATTAGAGGTTGTACGTGCTCTCATTTAGAAATGGTTCTATGAAAGAAGAACGAGTGCAGAGAATAGTAGGGAAATACTTTGCACAAGAGTGCACAGAGAGTTGGCAGAGTTAAATGGTGAGGCTTGGAAACTTAGAGTGGAAAATCTGTCAGTGACAACATTTAAGGTCACTTCCACCACAAAAAACTTCACTGTTGATCTAAGGAAATGTATTTGCTCTTGCGGCAACTTCCAGTACTAGTGTATCCCCTGCATTCATGCGTTGAGGTGATAGAGTACGTCGAAAATATGTTATGTTAGGTATATTAACTTTCATACTCTTTCAGTGCATTAATATGACCATTATTTATTTTCTTGTAACAACCATTGCAAATTTGCACCTAGTGCGTTTTTTGCACCCTGGTATCATCGAACTGTCACACTATCATTATGGCAAGATGTTGTTATGCATGTACCCGATCCTTTCGATTGGTCAATGCCAAAGCAACTGAATAGTGTTCGTGTGAACGAGCCATCATCGCATCTACAGGCAGGTAGACCTCGTACGCACCGGATGCGTTCAGCTGCAGAGAGTTCGAGAGGTACTAGGGACGTCAATGTTACAGCAGATGCAGAGAGCCGGGACACAACAAAGTTCAATATTGAGCATATGTCCCCGACCAAGTACCTGTTCATCCATCATCGAGGGTGAGGAGGTGTAGTCGTCGTGGTCTCCCATGTCACACAAGGGGGAAATGTGGATCAACTAATTGAAAGACAACTTTGGATGGAAAAACAGTCTGTATTCGGTGTTTTCATTCAACAGAACACGTAAACTTCCCCTGTTTTAATTCTCAGAATGTTTAAATACAGTAATTTCATATAACAACAATGACATTTAATATCACTAACGAAAAGTAAGATCCATATTCACACCCTTCCTCACATAAAGATTGTACGCAAATATATCACAAGCCCATTTTCTCCGGTACTCCATCAGGTGTGGATCATCTCCTGTTAGTAAATACTGTATCTCTCTGACATTAGCCTGACCACAACACCAACTGTCTTCCTGAACGTAGCACATGGAGGCTTGTGGTCTAGCCCTCTTCAGTATGGGTCTGAACTTCTGATCTGGAGTGTCTTTTAAGGCACCACTTCGATGAAGCATGACCGGGAGCAACCTTCGCAAGTGCACTGTGCTATCCTTTCTAATAGCTTCAATTCTCGGAGTACCTAGCCACGTGTTAAATAGAGAATCGTATACAGCGATCTTCATAGATCTTATATACACACATACTACGAAATGGTGTGAATGCGCATGCACTACGAACAACAGTTACAGAATGAAAGCAAAAAATAAGACCATAAGAAGATTTAAAAAATACAAATCTAGTTCTTCGCATGTTGAACAATGAATTCATGACATACTCACCTGTTCAACCTTATCCCATTCCTTATATCCATTTGTCCATGGAGGAGGCCTCCATATTATAGGGGATGACATTTCTCCATTCCACCACCTATCCAGAATTGATAGCTTCTCTGCAGGCAACTCGGAAAATTGGGAGGGGTCATCGCCATGTACTTGTACATGCTCAGCCCACATTGCATTTAGCGTCGCCTGATGCGGAAAATGTTATAATGTGAAGTATGTGTAATATGCATAAAAATTGTATTTTTCAGCTAAATGTAACCCTAATTAAAATTGCATGTAAAAACTTATCAAAAACTGACATGGTAAAATAACATACGACTGCATTCGAGTATCTAAACGAACACCAACGTACTCAGGTGCTTGTGCCAGTATAGCCAAACACACATCAATGTGCTATACAAAAAACATTCAACGATCAAATATATAAGTATATTGGGTAAAGAATGACCAAAAGTTGAGACTCAAACCTCATCCCCCATCCAAACATTTGGTATCACCATGCTCACGAAGAAATCATTCTTCACTAAAAACCCTATGTGTACATCCATTCTACACATGGATGTATCAATTTTTAGATATGCATGTACAATAATAATAATAATGATATAATAATAATAATAGTGAATTTCTTACCCTGCATGAGACATCATGAACTTGTCCCACGCCTTTTTGATCTTTGCATCATCCAATGTTGTGTATGGGGGTTGAACTGTCGCTGTTTTTCTCTTCACACGTTGCGCACGAGGCTTGAAGTACCGCTCAGCTGACACCATACTGAAACTTTATCTGCGCGGGATCCTGAACTGTGCGCTACAGGCAACCTCCCTGTGCCAATGGGTGTTGAAACACCAATCGGTTTCTGTGCTACGGGAGCTTCAGGCAATGTTGTTGAGCGTGAGGGTATTAGCTCCACTTCTCCGGCAAAGACGCCACCTGGCGCTGCATAACCACTCGGCTGTGGTGGTGTCTGAGCACTTTGTTGTTCATCCCAATCAGATGGCATACTTGGTGGATCCCAAGTAGAAGGCTCAGGCGGTGGACCCTTGAATCCTCCCTTAAACATTTTGTGTATCGCACTAATAATTGACCTCTCGTACCTGGGCTGCATCTGGGTCTGTGTTCCCATCATCCAACTAGCAACTTTTATAAATTCACTCATGTTCTCCTCCTGGTGTCTATGAATATCAGCGTACTGTGCATCATGAGACTCAAACCTCTTCTCCCATACGTCGTCTCGATCAACTAGTTGAGTGAGAAGGCACGCATGCTCAAAATTTTTTTGATCAAGATCATCCATTCTCTGCATAATTCTAGCATATTGATCCTGAGATAAACCTCCACTATCTGGGTTCTGATGATGGGCATCGGACTGATCCCATGAGTGCCCTGTTCTAATTTGAGGCCGGTAATCCTCCTGATGAGATGGAGGGCTATATCGTGGGCCGTGGTACCCTAAACCTCCTTGACTATGGACATCCCCTTCAAATCCACTATAATGACCCTGTTGTGATCCTTCATTTCCACCATAAGAATGAGAATGATGTTGGCCCTGAAATCCACCAAAGGGAAACTGAAATGGTCCTTGATATCCACCATAAGGAGAAGAGTGAGATGGTGGTTGATACCCACCAAAAGGAAAATATGATTGTCCAAAGCCAGGAGTATATGAACTCTTAGGAATGGCATTCAAAGGGTATGGAACTACAGCATTATGGGAGGACTGGTGAGGAAATTAGGGCTCATTTGGTTGAATTTGGGGGCCATGGGTGTCAGGCATATGCAGGGGTAACTCTCTACCGGACTGAAATGGGCGTAGGGTGAATCCACAACAGGTGTGTAAGAGGTGTCTGAACTTAGTCTCAATTATGGTGCAAATTGATAAGAGTAAGCGTACTCTATCATTGTGTAGAACGTGGTGACCAAGTGCAAATTTTATAATATCGAACCTAAGGGAGAAAGTGTATGTATCCGTATTTGAGAAATATTTTACTCTAGAAGGACTAATCAATAAAAGGATGGGATAGAATTAACTACAATAAATACCTAAGAAAGCAATTAAGATAAAAAGATACAAATGGAATAGATGAAGGTGAGATGGATGAAGTAACAATCTAAAGAGGAGTAAGGGCTAACCACAATCAAGATTTAGGACACAACATGGACTTGTTAAATTCAAAAGGCTAACATCAATGACAATTGGAATAAAAGCAATCACAAATATTTCCCTAATCCCTATGGCCATGGTAATTAGGTTTTCAACTCATTACAAGTTTTAAGCACAAAAGATTGTCTCTTACTCTCAATTCCCTTAGAAGGTACTATGATTATAAGATTAGTTCTTCTCACTCAATTAATAACCTACTTAGATCCATTAACTAAGTGTCACAACATGAGTGTTCAAAGTATACAAAGATACTACCACATACTTCACATACTAACATACAAAATACATATTATAACTTGATTCAATCAAATCCCTAAGCACAATATTGGAATAGCAATCCTAATATCATAAATGGAGAGTTTAACCTCACACATTTAATACATATAAAGTAAATCATAAATCATGGAGGAAATTTCAAAAATTACATCAACTAAACCATTAGAAATTTAACAAATCCAAAGATCCCTAATTTATCATGTGGCTAGCCTCACAAGAGGTCTAGCCAACAACAAACATCATGAAAACATCCCTAAAATGCTTACAAATATTCATTGTTGCTAACAACACAAAGAAAATATAAAATGAAAGTAGAGTTCTCCCCTATATAGAATTGGGTTGATTTCTTCTCTTCAAGATGCAATTTCCACTCTTCAAGCCTCAATCCTCAATAGATGTGTGATGGGTAGATGGAATGTGCGAAGATGGATGAAGATGGAGGTGAAAATGGTGGAAAATGGGATGGAATTTGGATGGATAGATGAATGGAGAGGAGGATGGATGAATGGAGATGAAAATGGATGAAATAGGGGTGTGTGGTGTGTGAGAGCAGCCCCCTGCTGTTCTGGTGGAGGATTGGGAGGTTTTGGGTATTTATATCCACTTGAAAAGCCCTAATTTCGTAGTGTTCAGCAGATAATTTTGCATGAAAATTCGATCGAGTTTTTAGAAATTCGGTCGAATTTTTCTTATAGTATGTGCAGCCTTCAATGTTCTATTTTCGCTCGTGTTTTTCGAAAAAATGCTCAAAAATTCGACCGATTTTTCATAAATCAGTCGAATTTTTGTGACAGCTTCGCGCTGCTTCACTGTTTTAGCTCATTCTCCCTCGTTTTAACTCCGAATTGAGATCCGATTTTTCCTACATCTTCCTCTTCACCTATAAAATCCATTTATAGCTGAAAATTACACAAATTCCACCAAAGTATAAATTCTCCAAATATTTATAAATATCGCGCAATCTATGACACTTAAACACTCAAACTAAGCATAATTGTATGGAACCATGCAATAATTGGACGCTAAATTCATGAGTTTTCTACACTCATTAATCCTCCAAACTTAAAGTATTGTTCGTCCCCAAACAACGAAGAAAAAAAAGAACATGAGGGTAGAAATTGAGTGAATTAGAGAATGGATCAAAGAAAGAGTATAATCATTTTCAACTAATCAATCAAATCAAACCACATGACTTAAACATTAATAAACCTATGCACAAATCATGTTGGATATAATGCAAGTACAATACTCATTCTCACTAATCCTCTCAAGGTAGTCTATGCACTTACACTCATAGTGGAAATTTTGGACGTCTTTACACTCATAATTTATTTACATGCAAGCATTACAATAGGCTTGCCACAAGTCTCAAACTCTACACCACTATTGAAGTGTGTCAATCATTGAATCAAATAGAACTACATATGTGGATGTAATGAAGGCTTTTTGGTAAGGGTAGTGATATATGGATAAAAGTGACTCAAATATGTATGTGGATTATTAGAAGAGACGTCTCCCTTCTCGTCAAGCACTATTCCTTAATCATAAATTCACTTTTTTTTCACTTTTCATGTATTTCATCATCCTTTCCTTTCATAACTCTTGAATTTAAGCATTTCTTTTGTAGCTCTTTTTCACCATACCTTTTGCAATACACATTTGAGCTTTTCTTTCTTTTTTTTAGCTCTTATGCTCTTTTTTTTTAGAGCTTCATTCATTTTATTTTTTTTGCTTACACATCATAATTCTCTAGCTCTCATTGCATTTCAAGTAGAAAATTCTTAATTTCCTTTTAAAGTACAATTTTTAATTTTCTCTTCATAACCTCCTTTAATAACCATCTCCAACAATCATCCACAGAAAAGGTTTTATGTAAAGGCTTAAGTGGGTTTTATTGGCTTGTAATGAGATAATAATCAAAGAATAGACTCCATAGGCTCAAAATGGCTTACAAGGGAACACTTTTATGGTAAGGATATCATTTGGCTAATGACTTCAATTTTCAAGGATGGCCTAAAATCATTTTCAACAATCTCCACACAATGTAGCTTCAAGCAAGACAAATGGCAAGTTCTAGAACACATACACATGAATGATGCACACATGAAAGAAATGAATCGCATAATATTTGTGCGTTCGAGGCTCAAAATCTCACGGTTCATCAATAGTGTAAAAACAAGCATCACACAAGCAAATTTCCAACCATAAGAAGTACACAAGCTCATATCTATTCAACCATATGATCTAACTAAATTTCATAGTCTCAAACAATCATTAAATTAGCTCCACAAGAGAAGATTCAATAAGAAGAAATCAAGGAAAGGCTCACAAAAACAAGAGGAACAAAAGGTGCGCCGGTGCAAAAAGTACAACTAAGAGCAATACGAGCATGTAACAAAACGAACCATCTCGGCCCCCAAACTTAAATTTAACTAAGAGTTGAATTTTAGTTTGAATAGAGTCTTGTTACCAATTTTATTGCACTTCTTTCTTCTCTTCAAGACCATCACCGAAAGCTCTTTCATGTTCCTATAAAAGACAAGAAACACGATAAAAAAATAACTAAGAAAGCAATTAAATGAAAGCAATAAAGATAATGATGGATTGCCTCTCATCTAACGCTAAGTTTAACAAAATTCAAGCCAGACGGAATTTAGAGAACTCATCGGAATGGCCAAGGATATCATTCGTTCTTGCCATCAAATTTTAATCTTTGCGCTTCTTCCTCTATTAGGCATTTGTAGCAAGTAACGACCCCAGTTGCATCCTTTAAGATTGGCTTTAAAAATTCTACTCTTTTGAGCTTACATTCCATTAACATTTCCATTCTTGAGCACCACTTATTCCTTCTCTCCACATAGAGTTCTAGCATGTCTTCAAGTTCCCTTTTGTCCTTAAGAATATGAGAAGAATCAATAGGTAAGATAAAGTCTATAAAAACAATATTATGAAATTCAAAGCAACTTAAAGAGTTTAAAGGTTTAGAAATGGTCATTTCACTCTTCAAGTCATCATCACTTGCTTCTAGACTTTGTTCCTCTTTATCAACATCATTTGCCTCAATAGGCTCTTCAAGCACCTCTTTTGATTCTTCTTCCCCCAAATTTTCTTCAACCTTATTTTCCTTATCTTCAATAAGCTCAACATCTCTTGAGTCTTCATCATCCCCCGAACACTCTTCTACTTTTAATTCTTCTTCAATATCTTCATCGAAATTTTCAATTTCGTGAAGAGTGTTCCGTTCACTTATCATTTGACTCATTTGACGTTCTAGGGCCTCAAATCTCCTCTCATTTTCCTCATCTTCTCTCTTTCTTTCAACTCTTCTTTCTTCAATCATCTCATTGAGCATATCCATGAGTTGCCCAATTCGATCTTCTACGGGTGGCTTTATTTCTTCACTCGGTGGTTGGCATCTTTGTTCTTGGAGATAATTTCCATGATCATTAATTTGGAAATTACTCCATTGCATGTAAAATATATCCTCCACTTGAGGACTTGGCATCATTCACTCTTGATGCACCGTAGTATAAGAAGTTGGCATACTTTGAAGATATTGATCCCCATAACTAGGAAGACTTGGTTGAACACTTTGCCTTTCATTGCTCCTATGAGCGTATCTTCTATACAATTCCATTAAGGCATTATTCTCGGATAGAGGAGTAAACGTCGGAACTTGGTTGTAGGAACTTTGTATGGAATAAGTGTTTTCTTGATATGGTTGGAATGTATTCACATTGTAAGCTCTTTGCCATCTCCCGTATATTCCATTATCGTAGTATTGATCCATTTTTACTCTTCTTTTCAAGATCTACTACAATTCTTCTCCACTTACTATTTTTGGTTTTGCTCATTCTCCCCTTCTTTTAAGGTTGATGTACCTATCAAGAAGAACAAGTGAGAATAAAAATTTTTCAAAACAAAAATAGATGCAAAAATAAAAAAAATGTCCTAAGTAGAGCTAACAAATTCAAACAGTTACACCGAAGCCTTTCTCCCCGGAAACGGCTCCATGAACTTAGTCTCAATTTTGGTACAAATTGATAAGAGTAAGCATACTCTATCATTGTGTAGAACGTGGTGACCAAGTGCAAAATTTATAATATCGAACCCAAGGGAGAAAGTGTATGTATCCGTATTTGAGAAATATTTTACTCAAGAAGGGCTAATCAATAAAAGGAGGAGATAGAATTAACTACAATAAATACCTAAGAAAGCAATTAAGATAAAAAGATACAAATGGAATGGATGAAGGTGAGATGGATGAAGTAACAATCTAAAGAGGAGTAAGGGCTAACCACAATCAAGATTTAGGACACAACATGCACTTGTTAAATTCAAATGGCTAACATCAATGACAATCGGAATAAAAGCAATCACAAATGTTCCCCTAATCCCTATGACCAATGTAATTAGGTTCTCAACTAATTACAAGTTTTAAGCACAAAAGATTGTCACTACTCTCAATTCCCTTAGAAGGTACTATGATTATAAGATTGGTTCTTCTCACTCAATTAATAACCTACTTAGATCCATTAACTAAGTGTCCCAACATGAGTGTTCAAAGTATACAAAGATACTACCACATACTTCACATACTAACATAGAAAATCTATATTATAACATGATTCAATCAAATCCCTAAGCACAATATTGGAATGGCCATCCTAATATCATAAATGGAGAATTTAACTACACACATTATAATACAAATAAAGTAAATCATAAATCATGGAGGAAATTCCAAAAATCACATCAACTAAACCATTAGAAATTCAACAAATCCAAAGATCCCTAACTCATCATGTTGCTAGCCTCACAAGAGGTCTAGCCAACAACAAACATCATGAAAACATCCCTAAAATGCTTACAAATATTCATTGTTACAAACAACACAAAGAAAATACAAAATGAAAGTAGAGTTCTCCCCTATATAGAATTGGGTTGATTTTTTCTCTTTAAAATGCAATTTCCACTCTTCAAGCCTCAATCCTCAATAGATGTGTGATGGGTAGATGGAATCTGTGAAGATGGATGAAGATGAAGGTGAAAATGGTGGAAAATGGGATGTAATTTGGATGGATGGATGAATGGAGAGGAGGATGGATGAATGAAGATGAAAATGGATGAAATTGGGGTGTGTGGTGTGTGAAAGCAGCCCCCTGCTGTTCTGGTGGAGGATTGGGAGGTTTTGGGTATTTATACCCCCTTGAAAAGCCCTAATTTCGAAGTGTTCAGCAGGCAATTTTGCATGAAAATTCGATCGAGTTTTTAGAAATTCGGTCGAATTTTTCTTACAGTATGTGTAGCCTTCGATGCTCTGTTTCACCCTTGTTGTTCGAAAAAATGCACAAAAATTCGACCGAGTTTTCTGAAATTCGGTCGAATTTTTGTGATAGCTTCACGCTGCTTCACTGTTTTAGCTCGTTCTCCCTCGTTTTAACTCCGAATTGAGATCTGATTTTTCCTACATCTTCCTCTTCACCTCTAGAATCCATTTATACATGAAAATTACACAAATTCCACCAAAGTACAAATTCTCCAAATATTTACAAATATCGCGCAATCTAGGGCACTTAAACACTCAAACTAAGCATAATTGTATGAAACCATGCTATAATTGGATCCTAAATTCATGAGATTTCTACACTCATCAGTGTCATCCTGTTCAGCCATATATCATCGTCTTCATCATACTCATCATCATCCCCTCTGACAGCATGAAATCGCGTAGTAACTCCTTTGCTGTTCTGGGCTCCCGAATGTTGTATCATCATCAACCTCAACAGTTATCCAATCAGAGTATCTCTCCATACCAGCATAATCGGAAGACATGTTCACTTCAACAGGAATGTCATGCTGATTAGGAGCGATGTCATCGGAATCGGAACTAGAGTTCACAGTCTTTTTCTAACTCTTACCCTTCCCTTTTGGTTTAGGATCCCCAAAAGAACCTAAACTGAATTTGAAAACCAGAACTCAAATCAGACTGTATTCCTCTAAAATATGATCAGTTGGATTCCTCAGTGAAGATGACAGATAGCTCAACAACTCTCCGGTGCTGAAAGTAGAAGAATAAAAATTAAATTCAGATACTCGTGTAACTAAGATAATAGTCACATGCATCCAATTCATATGCTAAAAAACCTAAAATCATACAACATAAAAAATTAGATACCTGTCTGAAAAATTGAGAATCGTCAAGTTTTTTTTCAGTTGTATACCTCCAGCGAATACACAAAGGTCTAACGTCAGGATCAGGCAGTCCATCAGTCAGGTTCGCTGCAAAACCTTCTATACGCTCGAATGCCCAAACCTGTGTCCAAGTGTCAAAGTATTTTGCATTTAACATGACTTTTATATACAATTAATATAAGAATATAAAAGTATCACATAAAGTCAGTGTCACTTACAGCCAGGGCAAAGGAGCAACCATAAAAATTGATGCGCTGTTGTTTGCCTATGTCTTCCCCGATAGTCTTAATATAGTTTATATGGTGCAGTAGGATGAGGTATGTGTACTTTTCCCAAGGGAAAGAGTTCCACTGGCGAGCATTCTCAGCTAAGAACCATACCCAGGGTTCTATATATACTTTCGAAGTATCCCGGTCCAGCAAAAAGTAGTACAGAAGTAGAATCTTGGCCGCTTTCACCGCATTATGGCCCTTATAATTATTGTCAGTGAATCTTTTCATAAGTTCATCCACTAAAACCCTCTTCTTACAAAAGCTAGTAAACAAATTGTCAGGTGGTGGTTCAAAGTAATCATTGGGGTCAAAATCCCCACCATCTTCAAACTCTAATCCCATAACACGCATAAACTCCTGTGGTGTGAAGCTAAGAATTATATCGGACACCCTGAAGTACCGGGTGTACGTATGTGAACCAGTGATTAAAACCTCCTGACTTATCAATTGAAAAAATGCCTTAGGAGACGCATAATCAGAATCCAGGTCCCAAAAAAGACCAAAACACGATAATCTAAACATCCGAACTGTTTGGTCACCGCTATTTTGAAGCACCGTGCGTATGCAGTTCAAAACTTTCGTAGGTCTACAATACCCTTTAATTCCAACTTTCCGTGATTGAAGACCACGTCGTTTCCATCTCCACTACATTGCATGCTAACTCAATTACATATAAGACGTGACTATATTTTATACTACAAATGTCTGATACAAAAAAAATTAAAAATAAGCCTTAAAGTACCTAATTACAGTCAAATTAAGCCTAATATTATCAGCGGACAAGAAAATTAAATATTTATTCATCGGCGGACAAGCTCAATTAAGCTCTATAAATAGGCAGACATGCTCAATTAGGGTCTATTATGCTCAAAAAATTACATCACATGCCCAATTATGCTTTAAAAATCGACGGACAAGCTCAAATACTCTAGTAATATCGGCGGACATGCTCATTTAGGGTCTATTATGCTCCAAAAATGACCAAACATGCCCAATTATGCTTAAAAATCGGCATACAAGCTCAAATACTCTATTAAAATAGGCGGACATGCTCAATTAGGGTCTATTATGTTAAAAAATGATCAAACATGCCCAATTAATTTTCTTACAAATTGGCGGACAAGCTCAAATACTCTAGTAAAATCGGCGGACATGCTCAGTTAGGGTCTACTATGCTCAAAAAATGACCAAACATGTCCAATTAGGGTCAAATATGCGGACATGCTCAATTAGATAAACATAATCGGCAGACATGCTCAATTAGGGTCAAATAATTGACGGACATGCTCAATTAGACACAAATAATCAGCGGCCATGGTCAATTAGGCGCAAACATTGGCGGACATGCTAATTTATGCTCAACAAATACAAAACATAAACAATTATGCTTCAAAATTGGGCAGACTGGCCCAAATTGAGCGGAAAAATCAGCAGACAATGTAATTTATGCTCAAACAAATACCAAACATAAACAATTATGCTATAAAGCTCTGCGGAGATGCTCAAATTGGCTAGAAAATTCAGCGGACAAGCTCATATAGGCTCAAAAATTGTGCGGACTGGCCCAAATTGAGCAGAAAAATCGGCGGACTAGGTAATTTATGCTCAAACAAATACCAAACATAAACAATTATGCTATGAAGCTCGGCGGACATGCTGAAATTGGCTAGAAAATTCGGCGGGGGAGCTCATAAAGGGTCAAAAATGGTGCGGACTGGCCCAAATTGAGCGGAAAAATCGGCGGACAAGGTAATTTATGCTCAAACAAATACCAAACATAAACAATTATGCTATGAAGATCGACGGACATGCTGAAATTGACTAGAAAATTCGGCGGACAAGCTCATATAGGCTAAAAAATTGGGCGGACATGGTCAATAAGGCTACAATAATCGGCGTACATGCTCAATTATGCTCTTAAATTCGGCGAACATGCTCAAATTATGGGCGAAAAGCTAAATTATCATAAAATAATTCGGCGGACAACACTACTTAGACACTACAAATCGGACCTTATTTCATGAAATTATGAACATTAATATATAAAACAAATTTACGTTTTTCAGTAATTGAGCCACCGGATAATTAACAAGTTAATTTTCAAACGCAGATTATAAAAATATTAATTAAATACCTGATCTCCCATGCTAGATTTGCGCGGCTACATATGAGGATGAGAGGGTACTAAATAACAGTGACCGGTCGGAGGAGGTAGACGTTCGGTGACGCTAGTTTGGTAGGGTGAGATGGGATCCAGCGACGGTGTGTGTGCGTGCGGGCGGAAGAAAGGGAAATAGATAGTATAAAATGAGAGAAAAAGAAAATTCTTCTTTTGAAAATTTTTAAAGTGGGTCAAAGATTCTCAAACATTATCAATGCACTTTATACAGAAAAAGATAAAAATCAGGAAAAATGATTTTCCTTCAGTTTTCCGTACTGACGTGTCGGTGGGGTGAGGGTATTTCAGGGATGTCACTATAAAAATGTGCAAATTTGATATTATTATAACATTAGGGCAAAATTAATGTTACACATGTGATATAGGGCATTCCAAATGCCGTCCCTTTTATGTGTCGACCCACTTCAAAGACATGTATGCTTCTGAATTTCCTTTTATGTTTCATGTGATTTTGAATTATTAATTGTAGCTTTTGAAAAGTAAAAAATAAAATGTGGGTTTCTTAATTTGAAATAAGAATTAATATATATGCTTATTGATCCATAAAAAATTAGAAAAGGTCAATAGTAAATAAATAGGTATAATAGAAGAATAAGAACTTGCTGACTTATGCCAATCACCTCTCCAAATAAAGGAACCGCCTACAGCACATGATGCAGACAACATTCATGGTATTTTACTGTCAGTAACTCTATTTCAATATCTGCATGAAAACAGAAGGACGTTATTGCTTTTGGTCCTTCACTAATAAGGTTTTAATTAACATAGTATGCCTCTTGCAATAAATGTTTTTTTATTATAAGAACAAACGAATTACAGATTAGAGGTCAAAATGATGCTCTTTCATGCAGATATTTATTGGTAACTCATTTTTAACCAAAGAGTATAGCATGTGCACTCGAATGAATGCGTGCACTTTTATATATATATATATATATATATATATATATATATATATATATATATAATCCCTCCGTTTCATTTCAATGTTTACATATTTTTATTTTAGGCATCTTATTTCAATATTTACGTTTCCTTTTTTGGAATATAAGACCCACTTAAAACAATTAATATATCACCATGATCCCCACATCCAATACTAATACACCTATCCACTTTATATTAAATATTATATCTTTCCACCCATTATTTATTAAAATACTATAATCCTTAATCAACGTGCAAAAAGCTAACGTAAACATTGAAACGGGACGAAGGGAGTATAATTTTTTATTCAATATTATGGAAATGGAGAAATTATAGTATTGTATTTGAGAATGGTGAATAGAGCAGGAGGAGAATAGTACTTCCTCCATCCCAACTTCAACTTCACACTTTTCGTTTTGATCCGTCTCAAATTCATTTTCATACTTCCATAAAAGGAAAAAGAAATTAATTATTATCCCTCTAACATACTTTAATATAATTTCAAATTTGACATCACCTTTTTAACACACATAACATACTTTATCATTTATTTATTACCCAAAATACCATACTAACTCCAAAAGTAGTCAAAAAGTTACTTTTCTTAAACTTTGTATCTACAGTAAACATGAAGTTGAATTTGGGACGGAGGGAGTATATGAAATTAAGAGGAGATATTGGAGTTGGATTTCAGCGAAAGATATACAGATAAATTCTTTTATTTTACTGATTGGATGAAAGATACTAGAATAGTTGTGGAATGTTCAGTGGATCTTAAATTTCTCTATTTTGTCACTATATCTAAATTTGGTACTTCTGATACCTACTTATTTTTAATAATATAATTCTTTTGCCTGAAAAAAAAAAAAGAAAAGTGAAACCATTAATAACAAATAAAGAAAAATGAAAAAGGAAATATAAATAAATTGCCACCATGATTAATTATATAAGTTCAATATATGAAATAAATGCCACCATTTCCAACTCCCACCAATTATATTATAGTGTCTGAGAGTTCAAGTCTTGTCTTTCTCTTCTTCATTCAACCATGGCCATTCTTTCCTTCAAACTTAAATTGAATGCAATTTAATTCACGTGTCCGGAGTTTACCCTGCAATATAAACAGAGCACCTGTTTCAGCATCGTTTTAGTTTTTATCCATTGGATATAACTTTTTTATCATAACTGTCTAGCTAATGCAAATTTACTGCTATCAAGAAAAAAGAAAAGAAGCAGTTGAATGGATGATTCAACAGTCAATTTTGCGGGTCACTTTATATATATAATTGTATAGTGCCCGGGCAAGATGAATCTCATCAATAACCTTTTCATAATCATTTTATTTTAGTTGAGAAGATGATGAGCGCCTCTAATCCAACCCATGCAGCTCTGTTTATTTTGTTGTCCATAATTTCCTCCTTCAAACTAAGCTTTTGTATTACAAACAACACCATTAATTTCTGTCCAGAAACAGAGAAACAGTCCCTCTTAAGCTTCAAGCAATCTGTGGAAGATCCAAAAGGTACGCTGTCTTCATGGGATGGCGGAGTGAATTGCTGCAACTGGAACGGTGTGATTTGCGATAGCTTCACAGGCCATGTTCTTCAACTCCATCTTCCACATTCAATGTTTAATCCATCTGGTGAATTTGAAGTAGGCTTAGTGGGAAACACAACTAGTGTATCTAATTTGTTCAATCTCAAACGTCTCACTTATCTGGATTTAAGTGGACATAATTCTCTTGGAGGAACAATCCCTTCTCAGATTGGATCCTTGGCAAGCCTCCAGTATCTGAATCTATCCAACACTGGATTCCATGGGAAGGTCCCACATACAATTGGAAATCTTTCCAATCTACGCACTTTGGATTTGGGATGGTCTTATTATGGTTCTTCCCAACTGGTTGCTGATAGCCTTGAATGGGTGTTGGGTCTTTCTCATTTGAAGCATCTCAACATGAATGGTGTCAATTACATTTCCCTCCCTTCTTTACTTCAATTACATTTCTCATTCTGCAATCTTAATTTCCTGGCTCCTATTGATGTAGTTAATATTACTACTTCTCTGAAGCACCTTTATCTCTCTTATAATAAATATGACGTAAGCAGCGGTAACTTCTTGTATACTGCCATCCCTCCATGGATTTTTCAACTCACCAATCTTCTTTCTCTTCATCTAAGTGGCAACCACTTTATAGGACCAATTCCAAGCCTTACCAATGCCACAAAACTTCAGCATATTGATCTCTCTCATAATGATTTGAATTCAAGTATTCTAGATTGGCTCTAATTTTGCAAAGACTGGGAGTTTGTTGATTTGGGAAATAATCAA
The DNA here is from genome assembly GCA_023678885.1 of Pogostemon cablin. Classification (NCBI taxonomy): domain Eukaryota; kingdom Viridiplantae; phylum Streptophyta; class Magnoliopsida; order Lamiales; family Lamiaceae; genus Pogostemon; species Pogostemon cablin. Next base: position 18,812,150 of record CM042990.1, read on the forward strand.
CTTTCTGGTTCAATGTCAAATTCCATAGTAAATCTGACCTCTCTTCAGTCCTTGAATGTAAATTCTAATCAGCTATATGGAAAAATACCCAAAGAAATTGCTGACTTGTGCAAAATACAGAGTTTGGAGTTATCTAACAATTAACTTTGAAGGAGAAATATCAGAGTTATTTGGAAATATGTCAGAGTGCTTTGTATTTTCTTTGGAGACGCTAAGTTTGGGGGAAAATAAACTATCAGGTGGTCTGACAGATGAGTTGGGAGAATTTAAGAGGCTTCAAAATCTTATTCTTTCTGGTAACATGTTGTCAGGTGTAATCTCAATCAGCTTAGGCAATTTGTCATCTTTGGAATGATTAGGATTGAGAGGTAACAAGTTTAGTGGAAGTCTTCCTGAGAGTTTGGATCAACTTGTCAATTTAGAAATACTTGGCATTGCTAAAAACATGCTGGAAGAGGTAGTGACCCAAACCCATTTTGCCAACCTCTCTAAACTTACTGGACTCTTTGCCTCTCATAATAACCTCACTCTGAAACTAAGTCCTGATTGGAATCCGCCATTCCAAATTAGGAGTCTCCACTTAGTATCCTGCACCTTGGGTTCTCAAATTCCGTCTTGGCTTCAGAGTCAGAAGAATATACGGTTTCTTGATTTATCAGATACTGGTCTCTTCGGTAATATTCCAACATGGGCTTGGGATATTCAATTTTTAACTCTCTCTCATAACCATCTCCATGGCAACCTTCAAATATTACCTGCCCATAACCTTCAATCTCAGTATATCTACTTAGATTCTAACCAATTCACTGGGTCGTTACCTCTAATTCATGATCATTTGATTGAGCTGGATCTGTCTAATAACTCATTTTCTGGGGGTTTATCTCACTTTCTTGTGAAAGTTAAGCAAGATCTTGATGAAGCTCTCAAGTACTCACACACTTGAATGGTTAATCACTCATGTTTCACTCCGAATTGTTTGGTAAAATGAAAAATGAAATGAAAACGATCAACACAAAGACGTGTAGTGGTTCGGCGTAAGCCTACATCCACTTTCCTAAGAGAAGAATTCACTAAGATGATGATAAAGATTACAAGCTTACAAGCACACTTATCAAATCCTAATTCTCAATGCTTGTTTCAAAACTGATGTGTGAAGAAAATGTGATGAAGATGATGATCTGCACGGCTGACTGTTTCTTCAACTTATATGGATGTGTGATCAACGTTTTGATCCCCTTTCATCCAATCAAAATGCATGCACACGAATCAGTTGTAACCAACTGATGAATCAGTTGTAACTGCCTGAACTTGCAGCTCCCAACCGATGCTTCCTGCTGCCATGCCCTCAAACTGATCACCTTGCTTCACTTAAACAATCCAACGGTTCGATTCTACTTCTGCATGCAATCCTCTTGCACCCTTAGTCGACCAATGTATGAACTCCACGTGGCATGTTGTTAATTCTCATGCAACACACACATGCTCATGCAACACACACATGCAAGTCTACCTTCACAAATCTCCACCTTAGACCTTGCATCACTATGTTAGCTTCATCTTCTCCACCTTGCTGCTATGGTTGCAGCTACCTTTCATTTCTTACTTCAAATCAGCTGAATCAAATGCTTACACAGCTCATACTTCTGAACTGGTAAGGATTTTGTGAACATATCTGCTGGATTTTCAGTAGTCTTAATCTTCTTGACAGCAACTACTCCTCTATCTATCATGTCCCTTATAAAATATAACCTCACATCAATGTGCTTGGTCCTTTCATGGTACCCCTGATGCTTGGAGAGATGCACTGCACTCTGATTGTCACAATACACCTCAACTGAATCTTGTTGAACCCCAAACTCACTCAATATACCAGTCAGCCATACACCCTCTTTGATTGCTTCAGTGAGTGCAACAAATTCTGCTTTTGTAGTTGATAAAGCCACTATATGTTGATGTGTTGTCTTCCAACTTACTGCAGTACCAAACAAGTTGAATACATATCCAGTAAGTGACTTCCTAGTATCAAGATTTGCTGCATAATCAGCATCAACATATCCAACTACTGTTTTATCCCATGTTGCCATTTTCTAAAATTTCAAACTTGTTATGATGGTGCCTTTCACATACCTGAGAGCCCACTTCACTGAATTCAAATGTAGTAGTCCTGGATTGCTCATAAATCTACTAATCATGCTTATCACATAAGCTAAATCTAGTCTGCAACATACTATTGCATACATTAAACTGCCAACAGCACTAGCATAGGGTATGTTGCTCATCTCAATTGACTCTTTATCTGTCTGAGGAGCTTGGAGTTGTGACAGACTCACTCCTTGCTTTGCTGGTGTTGTTACTGTTTTACTGAGATTCATATTGTATCTCTTAAACACTTTGTCTAAGTATGATTCTTGGAACAATTTCAACTCACCAGCTGACCTATTTCTCTCAATCTGCATACCAAGAATCACCTTTGCTTCTCCTAAATCTTTCATATCAAACACCTGCTTAAGTAAAGCTTTTACTTCATCTATACCAGCTTGATCCTTACAAGCTATAAGGATATCATCTACATACAAGAGTAAGTATGTATAACACCCTTCCTTGAACCTAACATAGACACAACTGTCATGTAAGCTCCTGCTGAATCCATTTGATGTAATATAATCATCAAACTTCAAATACTACTGCCTTGGACTCTGTTTAGACTATACAAAGATTTCAATAGTAAGCAAGCCTTATTCTCAGCACCTTCAACACTTACACCATCAGGAATCTTCATGTAAATATCTTCTTCTAGATTTCCATGCAAGAATGTTGTAGTAACATCCATCTGATGTAACTCAAGATCAAACTGAGTTACTAATGCCAACTAAATTCTGATAGAACAATGCTTAACAACAGGTGAAAATATCTCATTATAATCAAACCTTCTTTCTGTGAAAAACCCCTTGCTACAAGTCTTGCCTTGTAACTAACACCTCCTTCTTTGCTTGTAACAGGCTTCTTCTTATAAATCCATTTACAACTTACTAACTTCTTATTCTTTTGTCTGTCAACAATCTGCCAAGTCTTGTTCTTATGTAATGATAGCAGCTCTTCTTCCATAGCAACTATTCACTTGTTATTCTCATCTTCTGATATAGTTTCATCATATGTTCTTGGTTCATAATTTTTTATATCAGATGCAACATACAATGCATATGATTTTATATCAGCTTTCATGTATCTTACTGGGGCTTTGATTTGTCTTAACCTATCCCTAACAAGTTAATAGGAACTTAAATCATAACTTGAGCTAGATGAGCTAGGTGAGCTATCTTCCTTATTCTGATCAGCATTGTTATTCTCTTCATTACATTGATGCACTTGCTTCCTTGCTTGCTCCACCTGAGGCTCATCAAAGTCTGTAGTAATAGAAACTACAGAATTTCTTTCAACCAATGACATCTTCTTTTCACTGAAAGTGACATCTCTGCTAACAATAAACTTGTTAGCTTCATAACACCATAGCCTGTATCCTTTTACTTCTTTGGGGTATCCAACCATTACACATTTTACTGCTCTTGGTTCCAACTTATCTTGTTTCACATGAGAGTAAGCTTGACATCCTATTACTCTCAAATGACTATAACTAGGAGCCTTTCCAGACCACACTTCTTCAAGTGGTTTGAATTTTAAAGCTGCTGATGGACATAGATTGACCAGATAAGCTGTTGTAGTCACAAGTTCACCCCAAAATCCTTTTGTAAATCCTCTACTACTCAGCATACATCTTACTCTTTCTAACAATGTCTGATTCATCCTTTCTGCAACACCATATTGTTATGGAGTTCCAGGTGTAGTCTTGTGCCTCTTAATTCCCTTTTCTATGTAGAAGGCATTAAACTCTTCTGAAACAAACTCAAGCCCATTATCTGATCTCAAACATTTCAGCTTCTTGAAATGACCAGGCTTGTTGCAGTGAAAGCAGTTATTGTTTTCTTCATCTGTTGATGTACCTTGATTACTCCTTTCATGTTTCTTCTTATCAACACCAACCTTCTTATCATTCTTGTTCCACTTGTTCTGTTTGTTGGCAACAAGTCCTTCCCCAGCAACTGCATTATCTGATGTCTTATGGAGCACATTTGCTTTGATTGCAAGAATCACTTGCTCCAGGGATATTGATTCAACATTCCCATATAACAGTCTGTCTCTTAATCCTTCAAAGGATTTAGGAAGTGCTGACATCAATATGACAGCCTTATCTTTACTTGACAGTGCTACATCAATGTTTTCTAAATCATCAATGATCTTATTGAAATCATCTAATTGGCTTAGAATGAACATATCTTCTGATACTTTGAAGGAGTAGAGTTTCTGCTTTGTATACAGCCGGTTTGCCAAAGTCTTCACCATGTAAAAATCAGCAAGCTTCTTCCACATTTCCCTTGCAGATGCTTCTTTTGAAACTTCCCTTAAAGCTTTATCACCTAAGCATAGGATGATTGCACTTATGGCCTTTGATTGTTGATCTTGATCTGCAGCTAATGCAACTGCATCCACATCAGCTGCTTGATTTTCTGGAAGTGGTTTGATGGCATCAGCCAATCCTTGTTGGATCAATATGGCCTCCATCTTCATCCTCCACAAACTGAAATCAACTTTCTCTGAAAACTTCTCCACATCAAACTTGGTTGTAACCATGATTCTTTCCCCTCTGATCTGATTAACTTGTGGCTGCTTCTTCCTCTTCCCACAAACGACGCCACTTCTTGTGAAACTTAAGCAAGATCTTGATGAAGCTCTCAAGAACTCACACACTTGAATGGTTAATCACTCACGTTTCACTCCGAATTGATTGGTAAAATGAAAAATGAAATGAAAACGATCAACACAAAGACGTATAGTGGTTCAGCGTAAGCCTACATCCACTTTCCTAAGAGAAGAATTCACTAAGATGTTGATGAAGTTTACAAGCTTACAAGCACACTTATCAAACCCTAATTCTTAATGCTTGTTTCTAAACTGATGTGTGAAGAAGATGTGATGAAGATGATGATCTGCACGGCTGACTGTTTCTTCAACTTATATGGATGTGTGATCAACGTTTTGATTCACTTTCATCCAATCAAAATGCATGCACATGAATCAGTTGTAACCAACTGATGAATCAGTAGTAACTGCCTGAACTTGCAGCTCCCAACCGATGCTTCCTGCTGCCATGCCTTCAAACTGATCACCTTGCTTCACTTAAACAATCCAACGGTTCGATTCTACTTCTACATTCAATCCTCTTGCACCCTTAGTCGAACAATGTATGAACTCCACGTGGCATGTTGTTAATTCTCATGCAACACACACATGCTCATGCAACACACACATGCAGGTCTACCTTCACACACTTTCTCTGCAACCTCAGATTCGAGATATAAAACTTGGACATCCTTCATTTAGGGAGAAATCAGTTAAGTTGGGAACCTCCAGATTGCTGGATGAAATGGCCACTCTTGAGATATTTGAATCTAGGCCATAATAATATGTCCGAAAGCATCCCAAATTCCATCGGCCATCTTGCAAAGCTGGAGTCATTGAATCTTCAAAACAACAGATACAGTGGGAAGATTCCATTTTCAATGCACAAGTGCACTGCCTTGAGGAAGATAGATTTTTCTGATAATGATCTTGAAGGAGATATACCTAATTGGGTGGGGACAAGCCTAGTCAATTTGGAATATCTCATCCTGAGCTCAAACAAGCTGAGCGGCAACATTTCTTTTCAGTTATGCCAACTTAAGTCTCTTCAAATCTTGGATCTTTCAGACAACCATATTTCAGGCATGATACCAAGGTGCTTTTATAATCTCACTGCAATGGCTACTAAAAGAAGTTTATATAGTAATTACTTCGATTCGTATTCACGCAACTTTATAGAGGGTGCATCTGTAATCACCAAAGGCATTGAGCTACTATATGAAAGAACTCTCTCACTAGTTACCAACATTGACCTTTCAAGGAACAATCTGTCTGGAGATATTCCAAAGGAGCTGACGAGCTTAGTGGAGTTGACATCATTGAACTTGTCACACAATCATTTCACGGGTTCAATCCCGGACCATATTGGAGATATGAAGAAGTTGGAATCTCTTGATTTCTCTAACAACTCTCTCTCCGGCCACATTTCACAAAGCTTCACGAATCTCTCATTCTTGAGTTCCTTGAACATCTCTTACAATAATCTGACAGGGGAAATACCACAAAGCACCCAACTCAGGGGATTGGATGCTTCCAGGTTCATCGGAAACCATCTTTGCGGGCCTCCATTAACAAGCAGATGCGGGGGTGAAGTCCATAGACACGAAGAGAAAGGTAAAGGTGAATCAAAGATAGAGTGGCTATATGTGGTGTTGTGTGCTGGATTTGCAGTGGGAGTTTCAGCAGTGTGCAGTGCATTGGTTTTGAACAAGTCATGGAGGGATGCCTACTTTGGGTTCTTACAGTCCATTTGGGATAAGCTTTATGTGTATGTCTGCATTCAATGGAACAAACTATCAGGTCGTGAGGATTAATTGGATAACATTTTTATGTGTCGATCCACTTCAAAGACTATGGTTCTGAATTAGTAAATTTCCTTGTATGTTTCATGTGATTTTGAATTATTAAATGTAACTTTTGAGATATAAAAATGTTGGATTTGTCAATATTCTGCTTGTCTCACATCAGATGAGAGATCAGAAAAGAGGATTCTTAATTGCTATTTAAGAAGGCTTTTTGTTCTGATGTTAGACACATCAAAAAAGACATTATAATCTTTATACGTGATTCTTTTATTCCAATCTTGTATTCTCTATTTGAGAGTTGGGATAAAAGTTGGGAATTAGTTAAAGATTTGTAATAGTATGGTAGTTTTGGGGTCGGGAGAGAGAAGCTTCTGTGTGATTGTAATATTTTCATATAGTAAGTATTTTCTCGGGCTCGTGATTTTTTCTCCGGGGCTCGTGGTTTTTTCTCCGGTTTGGAGTTTCCACGTAAATTCCTTGTTTTGTTCTTATGCTTTCTTTTCTCGATATATTTTGCTTTCCTTCCCTTGAGAATGAATGCTTTTTCCCAACAAAGTGGTATCAGAGCCTGGTTCGGGCACTTTTAAAAATTCTTAGTATACTCTGTGGTTGCAGCGTAGTCTGATCTTCGATGTCAGAAAATAATTTTTAAGAGATGGTTATTCATTAGGCTAGGGTAGGTAAAATATATCTTCAATTAAGTTTGATGTCGAGAAATTTGATGGTAGAATTAATTTTAGGTTGTGGCAAGTATAAGTGAAAGATGTGATGATAAAATCTGAGTTACACAACGCTCTGAAAGGAAAACCAGGTTCAACTGAAGGCACAGAAAGTTCCAGCAAAGACTCAGGAAAGAGTGATGAAGATTGGGAGGATTTGGATTTGCGGGCTGCAAGCACAATACGCTTATCATTGGCTAAGAATGTCTTGCTAATGTGCATGGTATTTCAAATGCCAAGGAGCTATGAAAAAAGCTTGAGGAACTGTACCAGGCAAAGGGTATCTCAAATCGGTTGTACCTGAAAGAGCAATTTCACATGCTTCGAATGGAAGAAGGTACACAAATCTCAGATCATCTAAGTACTCTTAATGGCATCATCTCTAAACTAGAGGCAATTGGAGTGAAGATTGAAGATGAGGATAAAGCATTGAGGCTTATCTTTCTCTGACACGTTCCTATAAGCACATGAAGCCAATTCTGATGTATGGTAAGGAAACTTTATATTTTGCTGAAGTCACAGGTAAACTTCTTTCTGAGGAAAGGAGGCTGATGAGTGAAGGGCGCACTTCAGAAATTCAGTAATGTTGGCGAGTGACAATGGAGGAAGGAAGAGAGACTCCAAGAATGTGGTTTGTTGGAAGTGCGGAGAACCTAGGCATACAAAGCGATTTTGTTCACGTGGAGGTGGAGCTGGTCGAGGTGGAGTTGTTACGGCAAATAACTCTGAGTCTAATGCTAATGTTGTGGAGAATTTTCTCCGAGGAGAAAATGAACACCCTCATGACATGCCCAGTTGTCATGGAAAAGGGGTGTAGTAATGTTAGCTGGGCCACAAGTTTGCACACATTGACTTGGTATGAATGTGTGTGGTCAAAAATTATATCGATGGCTAATGGACTTCCAGGGAGGCCAAGAGCTGGAAGTTGCACCAGAAAATTTTAGCAGGTATTTTTCGATATGTTGCCGAAAGGAAATTCTTAGAATGGATTATTCTATGTGGGTCTACTCATATGGTGGAGTAGGATGATTCTCGGGAGATTGAGAATTGATTGTCGGTAAAGACAATGGGTCTTATTTTATTTTGGCAAGGTGGAGATATCCAACAATTTTTCTCCGATTTGGAGTTTCCACGTAAAATCCTTGTGTTGTTCTTATCTTTCTTTTTTCGATATATTTTGCTTTCCTTCCCTTGAGAATGAATGCTTTTTCCAAAAAAAAAAATATGTGGGTTTTCTTAATTGGAAATAAGAAAATATAAATGCTTATTGATCCTTAAAAAATTAGAAAAGATCAATAGTACATAAATAAATAGGTAAAATAGAAGAATAACAACTTGCTTAATTATTTTAATCACCTCTCCAAATATAGGAACCGCCAGACAGGTGTGGAGCTAGACAATTTATCTAGCGGACTAGATATAAAAGCATGTTGATCATAATTCATAGTGTTTGATTATTTAGTAATACTCTTAATTAGTATTACAATTTAAAAAGCATAACTTGGTTTAAAAAAAATTGAGTCTTTGATAAAGGTAGAAGGCTAACTATTTTTTTCATATAAACTAGTATTAATTTATTCGCAAGAAACTCATAATCCAATTTGTTTTGAAGTGATGATTTTTTTATTTTATCTTTTTAATGAATGTGAATATTCTCTTTCTTGTAGATGGTGATACTTAATATTACTATATTAAAAATATAATTGAATACTCCCTTCATCTCATTACATAATTTTGGCTAGATTGATATGATTAAATGGAATAATAAGGGAATAAAATGAACTTATGAATAGAATAGTAATGGGAACTCCCTTCATCTCATTACACACTTTCGGCTAGATTGATATGACTAAATGGAATAATAGGGGAATGAAATGAACTTATGAACGGAATAGTAATAGGAATGAAATGATTAAAAATTATTTTTATCAAGATTGGTATCGTTCAAGAATAACTCAAGTAATAGAATTTGTATTCCTTAATAATTTCAATCTCATTGATAGTATTTTTATAATATTACATTTAGTTTAATTTATTTAAAATATTAAATTAATTAAAATTTTAATGAAGATTTTATATATTTTATAATTATAGAAAAATATTAAATTATAAATAAAATAAAAAATTAATATTTTTTAAATATAAATATAATTTAAAATACAAATAAAAAAATTTATATGTATTAAAAAAATATTAAATTATGTATAAAAAATTATATTTTTATTTATATTACATATATATATATATATTCAATTTAATTAATAATATTAATTTTGTATATATAATTTACTAATTTTTATTTTGAATAAATATTAAAAAAATTATATACATTTATATTTAAAAATTTTAAGAATTTAATTTAATTATATATTTTTATCGATTTGAGTACAAAAAATATTTAATTTTTTTATTTAGATTTTAAATGATTTATTATTTTATTTTTTAAATAATTTAATACAAATGATTTTAATAAATATTACATGTTAAGTAGAAAAATAGTAACACATTTATAATTATATAAATAAATGTAGTATAAATTAAAAGAATATTATTTATAATTATAATTAAACATGTGTGTGTGTTGGGGGGAGGGATGAGGGAATGGAATGGACAATACCATGGGGTGGGAGTAATGTTCATTCCCACATGTAAAGAAATACACATTCCTTTGGAATCGTGACCCATTACTAAAAATATATCAATCGTAGTAATGGAAATAGAATTAGGGATGACGATTTCACTCTCACCCCATTCCATCGTACCAATCACGCCCTTTGTGTATCTTAATTTGTCGGTTTCATTACACTTCTCACACAAAAAAATGGTAAAATTTTCAAAATATATAATATCTAAATATACTTTATTTAAAAAATGACACTCCAAACCCAACACACATACCTTATTATCATTTATTTATTACTAATAAAGATTATGTTACGCTAAAAAAACTAATAAACTTTATCGAAAAGCAACATTTCTTTAATTCTATATCTACAATAACTGTGAAATTCTACCAAAAACAAGGACGTATTATTTATATATTATGATGTTTTAAAATAATATTGAATAATTAAGAGGGAGTACTATATATATATAGAGGGACTAAGGTACTACCGGGTGTATCAATTGAATTGGTACACCCTTGGTCCTCACTCTTCTTAATTAATTCATACTCCTTCATTAATGTTGTTTTTTATTTTAATTTTAAATTAATTTTATTTAAATGACTATATCCTAAACCCTGGGAATAAATTATATCTTAAACCACAAGGGTAAAATTACAATTATACCCTAAACACTAGGGATAAATTATACTCTAACCACAAGGGTAAAATTACAATTATACCCTAAACCATAGGGATAAATTATACCCTAAACCCTAAACCCTAGGGGATAAATTATACCCTAACCACAAGGGTAAAATTACAATTATACCCTATACCCTAAACCCTAAACCCTAGGGATAAATTATGCCCTAAACCACAAGGGTAAAATTGCAATTATATCCTTAAAATTAAATAAATAAATAAAATAAAAATAAAAAGCGCAACTGTTAAAAAAAAGAAAACACACATTGAAGGTGGAGGAATGAGATTGTACCGGGGGTTGTACCAAAAGGCAAAAACTTGTGTGCGCTCGGGCGCAAGGAAGCACACTCCGTATGCCTTTAGAATTTTGTGTTAAATTGTATATCCTTTAGTATAAAGATGTGTACCCTTTATTTTCTGAAGAAAAATAAAAAAATATAATGAAAAGTGTATACCCTTTAGAACAAAAGGGTGTACCCTTATTAATTAAAGTGTATACTCTTTAGAACAAAATAATGTACCCTTATCCATAATAATAAACACACAAACCTCACTCTTACCAAAATGAAGGTTGTATCCAAGTCCTTGTCATATATATAATAGAGATTCTTAAAACTTTTGGGGGGCTAAAGCCCCCTCAACACTACACAAGCCTCCGCCCCTTCATGCAGACAACATTCATGTATTTCAGTATCTGTATGAAAACAAACAGAAGGACGTTGTTGCTTTTGGTCCTTCACTAATAAGGTTTTAATTAACATAGTATGCCTCTTGCAATAAATATTTTTTTTATTATAAGAACAAACGAATTACTGATAAGAGGTCAAAATGGTGCTTTTTTTTTCAAAAAGCCAAAGTTTTATTAAAATAAGTAGAGCATAAGAGGAGTTAATAAGATGCAAGTATTACAAAATAAACTAAGAGGACATACTACATGAATCAGCAAACATATTCCTCTCCTCGCCTTCTTTACGAACTAATGCATGTTTGGGTTCTCTCAACCATTCAATAAGAGTGTATCCTGATCTTACACGCCCCTTATATTTAATTCAAAGCCATGTGTTGACTTTAGTCTTCATCACTATATTCTCGCAATCAATGGTCCTTCCATTGAACACTATCATTTCTTGCCCTCCAAATTGTTATATCACACTGTGCCAAATCAATTCCCAAAGGCTTTTTTTTTCAAGAATACCTTCTCACTGTGATGAGTGAAACGCTCCATCAGTGTATTCTAAGCTGCATATTTGATGTTAAACCACTGATAGATTTGCTTCCGAGTCTTTTCTGCTACAACACAATGAATAAACAAGTGGTTCAATTCTTCCTCGGTAGATCCACATAATTGGCATATCCTTGAGAAGTTTTGATTGAAAGCCTCTCTCTTAACAAAATTCTATATAGTTGGAATCTGTTTTGGATTGCCTTCTGTGAAGAGGTAGACTTGCATGTGTGTGTGTTGCATGAGAATTAACAGCATGCCACGTGGAGTTCATGCATTGGTCGACTAAGGGTGCAGAAGGATTGCATGCAGAAGTAGAATCAAGCCGTTGGATTGGTTAGTGAGCAAGGAGATCAGATTGATGACATGGCAATGAAATCAACTGGAGGGAAAAGGCTGGAAGCATCTATCTATTAGTTGGATCAGTTGGTTACAACTGATTCAGCATGCTTGCTGATTGATTGGCTGAGAGGGTATCTATACATTGGATACATATTCGTATAAGTTGGAGAGAGTTCAGTCAGTTAGATCATCATCTCCATCACATCTTCACATATCAGTTTCAAGCATTAAGAATTGGGGGTTGATAAGTGTGCTTGTAAGTTTTGTAACCTTCACCATTGTCATAGTGATTTCTTCTCTTAGGAAAGTGGATGTAGGCTTACGCCGAACCACTATACATTTTTGTGTTGATCTCTTTCATTACATTTTTTATTTATCAATCAATTCGAGAGTGAAACTTGAGTGATCAATCAACCAAGTGTGTGAGTTCTTGAGAGGTTTAACAAGTTCTTGCTCAAGTTTCATAAGAAGTGGCGCCGTCTATGGGAAGAGGAAGAAGAATAAGAAGGAAAAGAAGAAGAAGCGGTAGCCACAAGTTATCAGATCGGAGGGAAGGATCATGGTGACAACTAAGTTTGATGTGGAGAAGTTTACAGAAAAGTTGATTTCAATTTGTGGAGGATGAAGATGGAGGCCGTATTGATCCAAAAAGGATTGGTAGATGCTATCAAATCGCTTCCAGAAAATCAAGCAGCAGCTGTTGACACAGTTGCATAAGATGCAGATCAAGATCAACAATCAAAGGGTTCCAGAAGTACAATCATACTATCCTTGGGTGACAAAGCTTTAAGAGAAGTTTCAAAGGAAGTAACTGCAAGAGATATGTGGAAGAAGCTTGCTGATCTTTACATGGTGAAGACTTTGGTAAACAGGCTGTATAAAAAGCAGAAGCTCTACTCCTTCAAAGTATTAGAATATAAGTCTATTTTAAATCAACTAAATGATTTCAATAAGATCATAGATGATTTAGAAAATATTGATGTAGCACTGTCAAGTGAAGATAAGGTTGACATACTAATGTCAGCTCTTCTTAAATATTTTGAAGGGTTGAGAGATACACTATTATATGGGAATGTTGAATCAATCTCCCTGGAACAAGTGATTCTTGCAATAAAAGCAAAGGTGCTTCACAAGATATTAGATAGCACAGTTGCAGGGGAAGGTCTTGTAGCCAATAAACAGAATAAGTGGAACAAGAATGATAAGAAGGCTGGTGCTGATAAAAAGAAACAAGAAAGAGGGAATCAGAGTACACCAGTAGATGAAGAGAATAATAATTGCTTCCACTGCAACAAACTTAGTCATTTCAAGAAGCAATGTCATAAGTGGAAAGCTATGGTGGCAAAAAAAGATTACAGAAAAGGGAGGAAACCAAAGGATCATGCAAATCATGTAACTAAAAAATGAAGTTAATAAGGATCAAGATTATATTGAAGCTTTGGTTGTTGTTTCTGGTCATGTATCAGATCAGTGGGTGTTAGATTCAGGTTACATATTTCACATGGCATCAGTTAAGGATTGGTTTACTGAATTGAACCCATATAATGAAGGATCAGTCTTGTTGGCAATGATCAGACCATCAAGATTGAAGGAATTGGTTCTGTCAAATTCAGAATGTTTGATGGAACCATTAAGTTGCTCACAAATGTGAGGTATGTACCAGGATTAAGAAGAAATTTGATATCCTTGGGAATGTTAGACACTCAGGGGTGTGAATGCAATCTGATATGAGGGGTACTCACTATTATGAAAGGAAATTCAGTGGTGATGAAAGGTGTTAAGAGCTCTGATCTTTACTTCCTTGAAGGATCAGTTGTCTCTGAACAATTGAACACTTCACAAGATCAAGAAGATGTTCATCTGTGGCATGGTAGACTAGCTCATGTAAGTGAGAGTGGGTTACAAGCGCTAGCAAGACAGAAGCTATTAGACATAAGTTCAACCTGCAAAATGGATCAATGTGAAGATTGCATCCTAAGTAAGGCAAAGAGGTTGAAATTTGGTTCAGGAGAATATACCACATCAGATAAGCTTCAGTATGTTCATACAGACCTATGGGGACCATCAAGAAATTCAACCATGGGAGGAGGAAGATATTTCATATCCTTTATAGATGATTATTCTAGAAAGGTATGGGTGAAAATCCTAAAATCAAAGGATCAGGCATTTGCAGCATTCAAAGATTGGCTTGCTGAGGTGGAGAATCAAACATGGAAGAAGCTGAAATGCTTAAGATCAAACAATGGACTAGAGTTTGTTTCAGAGGAGGTCAGCAATTTTTGCAAAGAAAAAGGAATTAAAAGGCATAAGAATACACCTAGAACTCCACAACAAAATGGTGTTGCAAAAAGGATGAATCAAACCTTGCTTGAAAGAGTTAGGTGTATGCTGAGTAGTGGAGGATTTACAAAAGGGTTTGGGGGTGAACTTGTGACTACAGCAGCCTATTTGATCAACCTATGTCCATCAGCAGCCTTAAAATTCAAACCACCTGAAGAAATGTGGTCTGGAAAAGCTCCTAGTTACAGTCATTTGAGAGTAATAGGCTGTCAAGTATACTCTCATGTGAAGCAAGATAAGTTAGAACCAAGAGCAGTCAAATGTGTAATGATTGGATATCCCAAAGAAGCAAAAGGGTATAGACTGTGGTGTTATGAAGCTAACAAGGTCATTGTTAGCAGAGATATCACATTCATTGAAAATAAGATGTCATTAGTTGAAAGAAACTCTGTAATATCTATCACTACAGATACTTCTGAGTCTAGGTGGAGCAAGCAAGAAAGGAAGTACAGCAATCTGATGAACAGAATAACAGTGCTGATCAGAATAAGGAAGTAAGCTCACCTAGCTCATCCAGCTCAAGATATGAGTTAAGTACCTATCAACTTGTCAGGGATAGGTTGAGAAGGCAAATCAAAGCTCCAGTAAGATATGTGGAGGTTGATATAGTGTCATATGCACTGTTAGTTGCATCTGATATAGACAATTATGAGCCAAGATCATATTTAGGAAGCTATATCAGGAAGTGAGAATAGCAAATGGATAGTTGCTATGGAAGAAGAGATGTTATCATTGCATAAGAATAAGACCTGGCAGATTGTTGAAAGACCAAAGAATAAGAAGTTAGTAAGTTGTAAATGGATTTACAAGAAGAAACATATTACAAGCAAAGAAGGAGGTATAAGATATAAAGCAAGGCTTGTGGAAAGGGTTTTTCACAGAAAGAAGGTGTTGATTATAATGAGATATTCTCACCTGTTGTTAAGTACTGTTCTATCAGAATTTTGTTGGCATTAGTGACTCAGTTTGATCTTGAGTTACATCAGATGGATGTCACTACAGCATTCTTTCATGAAAATCTAGAAGAAGACATTTACATGAAAATTCCAGATGGTGTAAGTGTTGAAAGTGCTGAGAATAAGGCTTGCTTACTATTGAAATCTTTGTATGGTCTGAAGCAGAGTCCAAGGCAGTGGTATTTGAAGTTTGATGATTACATTACATTAAATGGATTCAGCAGGAGCTTACATGACAGCTGTGTCTATGTTAGGTTTAAGGAAGGGTGTTATACATGTTTACTGTTGTATGTAGATGATATCCTTATAGCTTGTAAGGATCAAGTTAGTATAGATGAAGTAAAAGAAATACTTAAGCAGGAGTTTGATATGAAGGATCTAGGAGAAGCAAAGATGATCCTTGGTATGCAGATTGAGAGAAACAGATTAGCTGGAAAGTTAAAGTTGTTCCAAGAATCATACTTGGACAAAGTGTTGAAGAGATACAATATAAATCTCAGTAAATCAGTAACAAAGCAAGGAGTGAGTTTGTCACTACTTCAAACTCCTCAGACAAATCAAGAGAAGATAGTGATGAGCAACATACCTTGTGCTAGTGCTGTTGGCAGTTTGATGTATGCAATGGTATGTTGCAGGCCAGACTTAGCTTATATGATGAGCATGATTAATAGGTTTATGAGTAATCCAGGACCACTACATTGGGATTCAGTGAAGTGGGCTCTCAGGTATGTGAAAGGGACCATCACAACAAGCTTGAAGTTTCAGAAAATGGCAACATGGGAGAACGCAGTAGTTGGATATGTTGATGATGATTATGCAACAAATCTAGATACTAGAAAGTCACTTACTGGTTATGTATTCAACTTGTTTGGTACTGCAGTAAGTTGGAAGGCAACACATCAACATATAGTGGTCCTATCAACTACAGAAGCAAAATTTGTTGCTCTCACAGAATCAATCAAAGAGGGAATATGGTTGACTGGTATACTGAATGAGTTTGGTATTCAGCAAAATGAAGTTGAGGTGTATTGTGATAATCAGAGTGCAGTGCATCTCTCCAAGCATAAGGGGTATCATGAGAGGACCAAACACATTGATGTGAGGTTATATTTCATAAGGGGCATGATAGATAAGGAAGTAGTTAGTGTCAAGAAGATCAAGACTACTGAAAATCCGGCTGACATGTTCACTAAAGCCTTACCAGTTCAGAAGTATGAACTGTGTAAGCAATTGATTCAATTGAATTAAGCAATGAAGGAAAGGTGGCTGCAACCTTAAAATAGCAGCAAGGTGGAGAAGATAAAACTAGTGTGGTGACGCAAGGTCTAAGGTGGAGATTTGTGAAGAGGTAGACTTACAAGTGTGTGTGTTGCATGAGAATTAACAGCATGCCACGTGGAGTTCATGCATTGGTCGACTAAGGGTGCAAAAGGATTGCATGCAATAGTAGAATCAAGCCGTTGGATTGGTTAGTGAGCAAGGAAATCAGATTGATGACATGGCAATGAAATCAGCTGGAGGGAAGTAGCTGGAAGCATCAATCTGTTGGTTGTATCAGTTGGTTACAACTGATTCAGCATGCTTGCTGATTGATTGGCTGAGAGGGTATCTATACATTGGATACATATTCGTATAAGTTGGAGAGAGTTCAGTCAGTTAGATCATCATCACCATCACATCTTCACATATCAGTTTCAAGCATTAAGAATTAGGGTTTGATAAGTGAGCTTGTAAGTTTTGTAACTTTCATCATTGTCATATGATTTCTTCTCTTAGGAAAGTGGATGTAGGCTTACGCCGAACCACTATACATCTTGTTGTTGATCTCTGTCATTATGTTTTTCGTTTATCAATCAATTCGAGAGTGAAACGTGAGTGATCAATCATCCAAGTGTGTGAGTTCTTGAGATGTTTAACAAGTTCTTCCTCAAGTTTCATAAGACCTTCCAAGAAAATGCCACTACTTTGAGTGGAACATATTTATTCCACACTCCACTAATCAAATTAGGGCCACCGGACCTCAAGCCATGCATTTCCTCCAACTTGATATATGTTGATTTCACTGTATAGCTTCCAAATTCGAATATCTCCAAATCCATCTATCACTGTCTTATGATGAGGAGACATATTTGCTGGCTTTTGAACATAAATCTTTTACATTTTCTTCCTCCCATAAAAATAGAGGCCTTCTCCAACTCCAATTTTCAACAATGGTCTCATTCACTCTCTTCATTATTTCCGCGACTAAGCATAAGGGATTCATCTCTAATGAGAAAAGTCTCGGATAGCAAGATTTCAAAGATTTTCCATCCAACCAATTGCAATGCCAGAAGCTAGTGTTTTGTCCATTGCCAATTCTTCGAGCATTCCTTCAAGAAACCAATCATTTTCAGCTATAACTGAGATGAGAGACTTCCACCATTTTGTCCATGTATTACCCAACTTTTTATTCTTTTTCCACATATTAACACACTTCAACATATCACCATACTTTGATTGAATCAATTTTATCCAAACTAAGTCGCCTCCTCCTAAAATCCTCCAACCCCATTAAAAAGAAGGGCCTTGTTAAAAAGGTCAATTTTCTTTATACCCAATCCTCAGTATTGCTTTCCTTTACACACTTGTTCCCATTTTAGCCAAGCAATTCTTTTTTAACCTTTTTCACCTCCTCCCCATAAAAAATTCCTTTGCAACGACGTGATGTTCTTGATGATCTTCTTCGGAGCTTCTGCAAAGAAAGATTATAAATAGGGATAATAGAAAGAGTAGCATTCAGAAGGATTATTCTTCCACCAAAAGATAGCTTCCTATTCTCCCATCGATTTAATCTACTTTCAAGCTTATGAAGGACTGGAGGTCATGCTTATCAAAGATTTAATCGATTTAGTCTATCCCAATTGATAGGCCCAAGTATTGTAATGGTAGACATCTCATCCTACAATTCAAGATATGTGCCATGTCAACAAGTGTGTCTTTTTCCACATTAACTCCCACCAAAATACTCTTGCTAAAATTAATCTTTAAGCCTGACCATATCTCGAAGATCCGCAAAATACTTTTCAATGTAGAAACATTCTCCATAGATGCCTCCCCAAAAAATATTGTATCATCTGCAAATTGGAGGTGCGAAATTTCCACCCCTTCCTTACCCACTTTTATTGGAGTAAAACTGTCACGCCCCAAATTTATAAATAAAGAAATTTTCACGATATTTCACAAATATGCATTAAATAGGGCATGACCAAAATATTTAAATAATCATATATATAATAATGCAAAGATAATGGATATTAATTAAGGGACAGGTCCTATAAGTTTCTGTAAATTTAATTTTAAGAAGAGTATTTAGCAAAAACCTTTACAGAAAAAGACTACAAGTTTATTTTCGAATTCATAACATATAAAACATATAGGGCTTACCCAACTTAAGATAATAGGTCCTAACATGCAGAAGGTAGTAGACATGTAATTTAGTAAGATGAAGGAAAAGTTCAATAAAGGTCAGTCCCGTAAGTTTTATCAAATTTTCTAAAATAATGAAACATCATATTTTATTGCAAAGAAATGAAAGAAAATATTTATAATAAAAGAATCGACTAATTATCCTCATAATTTGGTACATGTAAATAAATTTAATTTCAAATAGGCAGAAATAGCAAACCCACTTCATCCAACATGCTACTGCCACATCAATTTGCAAAGAAAGAACAATTAATTAATCTCAAATCCACTTTCAAAATCACATGTATTAACCCCTAAAGACGTGGTCCCATCAACAACTCTTGGTACCTCACGTCTCTTTTATTTTTTATACACACACAAACGTAAACATCACTACATACTTACAAGCATTAATTCAAGAGTTCAGTTACAAAACCGTTTTGACATCTTTCAATATAACAAAACAGACATCTATTAATCCATTACTAATCCATAATCCATCTGTACATCCAGTACATACAATTATATATACTCGCAAATCCCGAAACAAATGAAATTTATGAGAACCAACTTTCTTTTCAAAAAAGTACAACCCCAAATCTCGTCCCACTTTCATAAATCCAACAGCAAACATAATATAAATTTTGACAGGCAAATAACATATAATATTAATTTATTGTAACCAATCTCAAACGATCACAAGTTTCCATCAATATTCAATACCAACATGAAATTTATTTTAGAATCAGTATGACAGTAAATCAACGAAACCACAATTTAATGTTTTCATGCCAAGAGTGAAATGAGGATGAGACAGGAACTGCAAACTTATTTAAAATTTTATATAGTCTCCTTTTGCTCGACGCTCCCCGCTCGTACGCTATTGCCACGCCTTAATCTGAAAGGAGGAAAATTTTTGGGGTGAGCAACCACAAGCTCAGTGGAGACTTAAACATGCTTACATACGTCAAATAATTCATGTGTGAGAATATAATTTCACTTACAATACAATTCTGTCATGTCAATAACCTGTCGGGTCAATAAGGCATCTTTCGGCCCATTATTCATGTAATACGATATCGCGATTCGTTAGTAAGGCACCCCTTTACGGCCCTTACCCATGCTATAGTATGACAATTTTACAGTTCGTACCCGTGCTATAGTATGGCACTTTTACAGTCCATACCAGTGTATTAGTAAGGCACCATTACAGTCCTTACCCATGTATTAGTAAGGCACCATTACAGTCCTTACCCGTGTAATTTACAATTTCATAAAGTTAAAGTACGATCACATACTCACGGTGTGATACCAATTTCCAATTTATTTCAATTATCACATATGAAATCAATTAACACCTATAAGAATGAGAAAATCCCCACCTTTTAACCGCGTAAGAGCCTTAGATTCGAGTATAAAACGTCGTAATCAAGATCCTTCGAAACCTATAAAATAGAATGAGGGTAGAAGAATAAGGGAAATAGGGCTAGAATTTAAATAGATGGGAGTAAAAGGAGAAGAGAAACAGATTGAAGGCACTGTTACCCTATTCTCAAGTGCAACCGCGTGAAGAAAAATAAGAAGTTGAAAGTGGGATCGGTTGAAAGATGATTTGAACTTTATAGAAAAGTGGCTGATCAAAACCTCAAAAAAATAGACGCTTAGGATTTTGTTAAACTTTCCTTGGTAAGGTGATCGAATTTTGGATTGATTGCAGGTGATATCCCTTTATAGAATAGATGAGATATGATGACAGGATAAGATTTCTTAAATATGGGAAGTGTATAAAATTCTGATTTCCTCTTCTACGTTCACGTGGTTGCAAGCAAACAATTTGGGCTGGATTATGTTGTAGGCTTGAATTGGGCTTCTAAGAGTTGGGCCGCAAATAATTCACGCATATCATTTTATGGGATGTTACAAAAACAACCATTAGAGCATGCTTTTTCCATCATACGACTCAAACATTCAGCCACACATAGGAAAAGAAAATGAGATAACGGGTCCCCTTGTCTAATCCCTTTTCCATCTTAAACTCCTCCGTAGGACTTCCATTTACTAATACTGATGCAGTAGCAGAAGAAGTACACTCTTTTATCCAAGCACACCATTTTGCATCAAATCTCATAAATTCCAACATCTCCCACAGGAAGTTCAGTTTAACTAAATCATAAGCTTTCTCAAAGTCAATCTTCAATATAAAAGCCCTCCCACATTTTTTCTTTATTTCATCCACTGTCTCATTAGCAACAAGAATGTTATCCATTATATTTCTGTTACTAATGAATGCAAACTGATTGGGGGATATGCACTCTTCCATGGCATTTAACATTATGTTCACTAACACCTTTGAAAGAATTTTATACATGCTACCAATGAGAGGAATAGGCTTGTAATCTTGGATGGTGTTTGGATTACGTACCTCAGGTATCAGCGTGATAAACAATGGATTAGCACCCTTCATAATTATTGCATGTTCATGAAATTCTGAAAAGAATATGTAGAAATCCTCCTCCATAACCCCCCAAAATTGTTGAAAGAATTGGAAATTATATCCGGCTGGGCCTAGTCTTTTATTCCTTCCGCATCCCCACACTGCCTTTCTGATTTCGTCTTTAGTGAATGGGGCCACAAGAGCAACATTTACTGGTTCGCTGATACTTGTACCTGAAATGCCTCTCATTTTAAGATGAGATGTATCTTGTACAGCGAACTTCTCCTTGAAGAAAGAGAAAATGCAATTTTTCAGATCTTCCACTTCTTCCACCCATTTTGCGTTAAAATAAAGACCCTCTTGATTTCTGAGATTCTGTTTCTGCCATCGACACAATCATGGAAGAACTTTGAGTTTGAATCCCCATTCTTGAAGCCATCTCGATCTTGATCTTTGAAAACACAACACATCAGATTTTCTCAAGCCTTCTTCAATGATATTGTAAGCTTCTAAATATTGCTCATGGTATGTAATGGACCAATTCCCTTATTCTTTTTTCCTATCCAAGGAAAATATTCTTTCCTTGGCATCCTCAATCTCTATATCAGATCTCCTGGCAAATGCTGACTTCCATTCTTTGATTTTGTATTTTAGCATCTTTAGTTTCGTCTTGATAACGAAACATCCCCATCCTTTTGCCTCAATAGACGACCACTCTGTTGTAACTAAAGAGTTGATATTTATTAACTCGGGGAGTATTTAACTAAAGAGTTGATATTTTGTGTAGCCGAATGTGTGCATTTATATATGTTTAACTTATATTGAAATTTATACCCTATAAAGAAAATATTAACCCTAAGAGGAGACATTGAAATTTCCTCTTCTCTATAGATGAATTATTCATCTAATTACGTGTATAATAATTAAGACATCGACAACTCCTCGTATATAAATTACACAATCTCATCTGTTATATTTTGATATTACATCTCTTAATTATTATACAAGTAATTGTTAGAAATAATAAACTTGATTTAGAGAGTTATAGAAGCTTCAAGAATAATGTATGACATGATAGAAGGTTTGAGATTGTGTATAGAATAAACTAGAAGGTGGAAGAATCTATTAATTAATTAGAAGAATGATCTAGAATAATGTGGGGGAATGAAAAATCTAGAAAAATGCATGTGATCAAATAAGAAGAATTATCTAGATTAATTAGAAAGAAACTAGTGTAGAATTCTCTAGAATATTAGAGATTATACCATTGTGTAATATAAATAGGTGGTGGTGTATCATTTTGAAGATGTAACCAAAAAGTTTAGTAAAGTGTGTTTATTATAAACCTTGTTCTCTCCCTCAAATTTCTTCTATCACATTTTGTTTACCCTACTCACCAAATTCCTATACCCGTCCACAAATACCTATACATATCCCTCCAACCTTTTACTCCTACAAAGTGGTATCCGAGCCATAAGATCCTCATGTGAGAGATGGCCAATAACCTTCAATCTTTTCAAGTCCCGTTGCTCAACAAGAGCAACTTTAATAATTGGAGTATCAAGATAAAGGCACTCCTAGGTGCTCATGATGTTTGGGAGATTGTAGAGAAAGGCTATGAGCAACCGGAAGACGAGGCGACACTATCTCAACAACTAAAGGATAAGTTGAGAGATTCAAGAAAGAGGGACAAGAAGGCTCTCTTCCTCATCTACCAAGCTTTGGGAGATGATGACTTCGAGAAAATCTCGAGTGCAACTACCGCCAAGGAAGCATGGGACAAGCTCCAAGTGTCATGCAAAGGAGCCGATCAAGTTAAAAAGGTACGCCAAACTTTAAGAGGCGAATTTGAGTATATGAATAAGTCTGAGTCTATTTCGGATTATTTTACAAGAGTTTTGGCGGTCTCAAATCAAATGAAAAGAAATGGTAAAAAATTGGAGGGTGTTAGAATAATGGAGAAAATATTACGTTCGTTGACTCCCAAATTTGAGCATATTGTGGTGACTATTGAGAAGACTAAAATTTGGAGGAGATGACAATTGATCTCTTAATGGGGTCATTACAAGCTTATGAAGAGAAACAAAAACGAAAGCAAGATATGGTGGAGTAATTGTTAAAATTTCAAGTGAGTGCAAAGGAGAAAGACGAAGGCCCAAGTAGCGGTCAAAGTCGATGCCAAAGACAAGGTCGAGGTCGTGGACGTGGACGAGGAGGCTATGGAAATCATGGAGAGAGAAAAGCATTTGGTCGATGAAGGAGCAACCCAAAATCGAGGTACGATAAATCTTCTATAAAATGCTATAATTGTGATAGATTTGGGCATTATGCTTCCAAGTGTTGGAAAGCAAAACAAAAGGTTCAAGAGAAGGCCAACTTCATTGAGAGCAAGAAGGAAGAAAATGCAAGTGTGCTCTTGGCGTACAAAGGAGAAAATGAAAGACAAGATGATACTTGGTACCTCGATATGGGAGCGAGCAACCACATGTGTGGCAAAAGGAGCATGTTTGTGGAGCTGGATAAATCAGTAAGTGGCAATGTCTCATTTGGTGATGAATCTAGAATTCCGGTAAAAGGAAAAGGAAAAATTTTGATTCGCTTAAAAAAATAGAGGTCATGATTTTATCTCGAATGTTTATTATGTGCCCAACATGAAAAATAATATTTTAAGTTTGGGACAACTCTTAGAGAAAGGTTATGATATTCACTTAAAGGATTATAACCTTTCAATAAGAGATAAGGAAAATAATTTGATAGCGAGGGTGCCAATGTCGAAGAATAGAATGTTTCTACTAAATATTCAGAATAATGTGGCAAAATGCCTTAAAGTTTGCTTTAAGGATAAGTCTTGGTTATGGCACCTACGGTTTGGGCACTTAAATTTCGAAGGATTGGAGTTGTTATCAAGGAAGGAAATGGTAAGAGGATTACCATCCATCAAGCATCCCGACCAACTATGTGAAGGATGTATACTAGGGAAGCAAGCTAGAAGGCCATTCCCAAAGAAGTCAACCTCGCGAGCAAAGAAGCCGTTGGAGTTGATCCATGCTGATGTGTGTGGCCAATCAAACCAAGCTCTCTTGGTAACAACAATTATTTCTTTCTCTTCATTGATGATTTTTCTAGAAAAACGTGGGTGTATTTCTTGAAGCAGAAATCAGAAGTATTTGAAGCCTTCAAGAAATTTAAAGTCACCGTTAAAAAGGAGAGCGGGGCTAGAAATCAAATCCAAGAGAACCGATCGAGGTGGTGAATTCACATCCAAGGAGTTTATGGCGTATTGCGAAGCAAACGGGATCCGAAGGCCTCTTACTGTTCCAAGATCTCCTCAACAAAATGGTGTGGTGGAAAGAAAGAATAGAACCATAGTGAAGATGGCGCGTAGCATGTTGAAGACGAAGAATCTTCTAAAAGAATTTCGGGCAGAAGCAGTGGCGTGCGCAGTGTACCTGTCCAATCGATCTCCAACTCGAAGTGTGTGGGGAAAGACTCCACAAGAAGCATGGAGTGGGAGAAAGCCTGGAATCGCTCATCTAAGAGTATTCGGGAGCAAATCATATGCTCACGTGGTAGACGAGATAAGAAGAAAGCTCGACGATAAGAGTGAGCCATACATATTCATCAGGTATGACTCTAACTCTAAAGGTTACAAGTTATATAATTCCCTCACAAAAAAAAGTGTGATAAGTTGAGATGTGGAGTTCGATGAAGAAGGTGCTTGGGATTTCGGTTCCAACATCAATGATCACAACTTTATAACTCCACAATTTGAAGATGAAGAAGGTTTAGAGTAAGCAGCTGAAGGTAAAGAGGCAGTAACTCCACCTATTTCACCAGCAAGAGAAGTTGGAGATTCGCCACCATCTTTCCTGAATGAAAGAAGCGCATCACGTGTGAGGAGCCTGCATGAGATCTATGACGAGACTGAAAGGTTAGAGGATCTCACCTTACTTTGCTTATTTGCTGATTGTGAGCCAGTAACTTTTGAGGAGGCTACACAAAGCAAAAGATGGAGAGATGCAATGGACGAGGAAATTCAGGCCATTGAGAAGAATGATACGTGGGAGCTTGCAATATTGCCAAAGGATCACAAAGCCATTGGAGTTAAGTGGGTGTATAAAGCAAAGAAGAACTCCAAGGGTGAAGTAGAGAGATACAAAGCAACACTTGTCGCAAAAGGATATAGTCAAAGAGTTGGAATAGACTATGATGAGGTATTCGCTCATGTCGCCCGACTAGAAACTATCAGCTAATAATTTCACTTGCAGCCCAAAACAAATGGAAAATCTATCAGATGGACGTGAAGTCAGCCTTCTTGAATGGTGTACTTGATAAAGAAGTCTACATCAACCAACCACCAGACTACGAGGTGAAAGGGCAAGAAGAAAAGGTGTTGAAGTTGAAGAAGGTCCTATATGGATTAAAACAAGCACCAAGGGTGTGGAATAGCAGGATTAACAAGTACTTGGAGGAGAATGGTTTCACTAAGTGTCCACATAAGCATGCCCTTTATGTCAAAATCAAAGGTGATGATATCTTAATTGTGTGCTTGTATGTGGATGATCTTATATTCACAGGAAGCAACACAAAGATGTTCAAAGAATTCAAGGAGGCCATGACTAAAGAGTTTGAGATGACAGATATTGGGCTCATGGCATATTATCTTGGAGTTGAAGTCAAGCAGCTTGAGGAAGGAATCTTCATCACACAAGAAGGATATGCGAAGGAGATCCTCAAGAAGTTCAAAATGGAATATTGCAAGGCAATAAACACTCCAGTGGAGAGTGGAAGTAAACTATCCAAGCATGAAGATGGAGAAAAAGTGGATCCGACGCTCTTTAAAAGTTTGGTTGGAAGCCTAAGGTACTTAACTTGCACGAGGCCAGATATACTCTACGCAACAGGGCTTGTGAGTAGATTTATGGAGAATCCAACCACAACGCACTTGAAGGCAGCAAAGAGAATTCTTCGATATCTCAAAGGTACGATCAACTATGGCCTACTTTATTCAAATACTAATAAATATGAGCTTGTGGGCTATAGTGATAGCGACTGAGCTAGAGATGGTGATGATCGAAAAAGTACAAGTGGATTTGTGTTCTTCATGGGAGACACTGCTTTTACTTGGATGTCGAAGAAGCAACCGATAGTCACACTATCTACATGGAAGCTGAGTATGTAGTTTCCACATCCAGTGTTTGCCATGCTATATGGCTCAAGAGTTTGTTACGGGAGCTCGGATGGACACAAGAGACACCGACGAGAATTTGTATGGACAACAAATCGGCGATTGCATTGGGGAAGAATCCAGTATTTCATAATCGAAGCAAACACATAGACACTCGTTTCCACTATATCAGAGAATGTATTGCGAAGAGATAAGTTCAAGTGAAGTATGTAAAATCACAAGATCAAGTAGCCGATATTTTCACGAAGCCTCTCAAGTATAAAGAGTTCGCAAGATTACAAAGTATGCTTGGAATGCAAAATCAAGTTTAAGAGGGGGTGTTAGAAATAATAAACTTGATTTAGAGAGTTATAGAAGCTTCAAGAATAATGTATGACATGATAGAAGGTATGAGATTGTGTATAGAATAAACTAGAAGGTGGAAGAATCTATTAATTAATTAGAAGAATGATCTAGAATAATGTGGGTGAATGAAAAATCTAGAAAAATGCATGTGATCAAATAAGAAGAATTATCTAGATTAATTAGGAAGAAACTAGTGTAGAATTCTCTAGAATATTAGAGATTATACCATTGTGTAGTATAAATAGGTGGTGGTGTATCATTTTGAAGATGTAACCAAAAAGTTTAGTAAAGTGTGTTTATTATAAACCTTGTTCTCTCCCTCAAATCTCTTCTATCACATTTTGTTTACCCTACTCACCAAATTCTTATACCCGTCCACAAATACGTACACATATCCTTCCAACCTTTTACTCCTACATTAATTAGATGAATAATTCATGAGAAGATGAAATTTCTATGTCTCCTCATAGGGTAAATATTTATATATGACTCTCTATTAATAAAACGCGTACCCGAACTCTCTCAATCAATCAAACGAGTTAATAATAATATAAAATAAAAATTAATGGAAAAGGAAAATAAAGAGAGAATATATATATATATATATATATATATATATATATATATATATATATATATATATATATATATATATAACGCGTTAATAATAATATAAAATAAAATAAAAATTAACGGAAAAGGAAAATAAAAAGAGAATATATATATATGTATGTATGATTATGTACAGGTAATTTTTGAAAAAAATGCCACCACACTTTTTTCTGAGATCCAAGTCTTGGTGTTTTGTCTTCTTCATGCGACTGTGACTAATTTCTTTTAGCAAGTTTTATGTAAGATTATTTTATTTGATATTATTTTATCAGTTATTATTTATTATGTTATCACTTTTTATTAAAATATTTATTTTTCATTTATCCTATTGAATAATTCAATTTGATGATTATCACTTTTTCTAATTTATATTATGTCTCATATTTATGTTCAAACTTTTCGTTTTCATCCGTCTCACACTTATTTTCACCACCCAAAAAATAAAACTTCACATCAACCAACAATTTCAAAAGTTCTCTTAATTTCAAAAATATCACTTTCACCTAACACACATAACATACTTTATAATTTATTTATTACCTAAAAATATCACAATACCCCTAAAAAGTCAATAAATTTGATCAAAAAATAACTTTTCTTAAACTCCGTATCTACAGTAGCGATGAACATAAGTACAAGCAGAAGGAGTACTATATATTTTATGAAATTCATTATGTGAGTCAATCTCACTCTTTTTTTTTCCTTCTGCATGTTCACATGTGAGGAGTGGACTTTGCCGTGTAAATATGTGTAGTCGTATACAATTAATGTAGGTCCTTATATATTTCACATTGGCTCAATATAATTCATAAATATTTTAAAGTAAATATTCAGCTAATGCAAATTTACTGCTATCAAAAAAGAAAATAAGCAGTTGAATGGATGATTCAACTGTGAATGTTGCGGGTTAGTTATTATTCTCTCTGTCTCTAAACACTCTTTATGTTCCATAATATTTATGAAAATTATTCTCTTTACCAATTTTATTTAAAAATACAAAGGATTTTATTGAATGGTTTAAGTATATAATAGTGTTGTCAGTGCATTTAAATTCAAAGTGGTTCCCCCCAGGTCTCCAATTATTATTGTGGAAAAATGAGGCCATTACACATTGGATCACTTTTTATATATATATATATATATATATATATATAGTACCCTACATGAATCTCAATTATAACCTTATAATAATCATTTTATTTTAGTGATCAAAAGATGATGATGGCCTATAATCTTGTTAAACGATCACCTCATCTAAAAGTTTAAGCTGGTAGAGAGATAAACCGTTTAATACTTAATCGAGTCACTCTAACACGCCCCCTCACATGTAGGGGGAATTTTGTCTCAAGACTAGCATGTGGAATTTTTTCATAAATGGGTGGCGGTGAGGTTCGAACCCTGGACCTTTGTTAACCTGGCACTGATACCATGTTAAATGACCACCTCATTTAAAAGCTTAAGCTGTTAGATAGGAGAATTGTTTAATACTTAATCATGTTACACTCTAACACGCCCCCTCACATGCAGGCGGGGAATTTTTGCCTCAAGCCTTGTATGTGGAATTTTCAAATAAATGGGAGGCGGTAAGGTTTGAACCCTGGACCTTTGTTAACCATGGGCTCTGATACTATGTTAAACGACCACCTCATCTAAAAGCTTAAACTGGTAGAGAGATAAACCGTTTAATACTTAATTGAGTCATTCTAACAAATCCAACCCATGCAACTCTGCTAATTTCCCTCTTTATTTTGTTGTCCATTATTTCCTCCTTCAAACTAAGCTTTTGTATAGCAAACAGCACAATTAATTACTATCCTGAAATGGATAAACACTCCCTTTTAAGCTTCAAGCAATCTTTGGAAGATCCAGACAGTATGCTGTCTGGGATGGCAGAGTGAACTGCTGCAAGTGGAATGGTGTGATTTGCGATGCCTTCACAGGTCATGTACTGTTCTTATGTAGAGATAATAGTTCCTCTTCCATGGCAGCCATCCACTTACTGCTTTCTTTTCCTGATACAGCCTCTGTGTATGTCTTTGGTTCATACACCTCTACACAGAAGCTACAAATAGTGCATATGACACCACATCAGCTTCTATGTATCTTGCAGGTGTCCTTATCTGTCTTCTCAACCTATCTCTAACCAACTGATAGCTGTTAAGTGTGTCTTTTGAGCTAGATGATCCTGCTGCCTTTTCTTTTTCAGCAATCTTATTCTGATTTCTATCTTGTTGGAGACTCTTCTTTCTTTGCTCCACCTCAGACTCAGATGTATCAGTAATTATTGATGTTACATCAATCTTCTTAACCAATGGCATCTTCTTTTCATTGAATGTAACATCCCTACTAACTAGAAACTTGTTAGTCTCATAACACCACAACTTGTATCCTTTTACTTCTTTTGGATATCCCACCATAACACACTTAACTGCCCTTGGCTCTAACTTATCTTGCTTGAGGTGAGAGTAAACTTGACAGCCAATAACTCTTAAATGGCTGTAAGTTGGAGGTCTCCCTGACCACATCTTCTCAGGTGGCTTGAACTTCAATGTTGCTGATGGGCATAGATTTATCAAGTACGCAGCTGTAGTAACTAGTTCACCCCAAAACCCTTTAGTGAACCCTCCACTGCTCATCATACATCTCACTCTTTCAAGGAGAGTCTGATTCATCCTTTCAGCTACATCATTCTGTTGTGGGGTTCCAGGTATGGTCCTATACCTCTTGATCCCCTTATTTCTGCAGTAAGCATTAAATTCCTCTGACACAAACTCAAGCCCGTTGTCTGATCTTAAACACTTCAACTTACTAGTTTGATTTTCTACCTCAACAAGACAATCTTTGAATGCAGAGAAAGCTTGATCCTTAGTCTTCAAGATCTTCACCACACATTCCTAGAATAATCATCTATGAATGATATGAAGTACATTCCCCTCCTATAGTAGGATTTCTTGATGGCCCCCATAGATCACTATGAACATATTCCAATCTGCCCTTGGTATTATGTTCTTCAGAACCAAACTTAAGTCTCTTAGACTTGCCAAGAATACAATCCTCACACTGATCTAGCTTGATGGTTGAGCTGATGTTTAGTAAGTTTTGTCTTGTTAGCTCTTGCAACCCTCTCTCACTTACATGAGCTAGTCTTTCATGCCATACATGGACATCATCCTTGTCTTGAGTATGATTAATTTGACCAGAAATTATAGAACCATCAAGAAAGTAGAGATCACTGTTCTTGATCCCTTTCATCAACACTGTACCATTCTCAATGACAGTGAGAATACCACCTTCTGATTCAAACTTATAACCCTGTGAATCTAACATCCCTATAGAAATTAAATTCCTTCTCAAACTTGGCACATACCTGACATTTTTCAGCATTCTGATAGTTCCATCTAACATTTTAAGTTTAATGGAACCTATTCCTTCAATTTTGCAAGCTTGATCATTGCCTAGCAATACTGATCCCTCTTGATACATTCGCAACTCAGTAAACCAGTTCTTCATGGATGTCATATGAAAGGTACATCCAGAGTCCATCACCCATTCATCTGAGATGGGACCTAAAACGACTGAAAGTGCCTCAACAAAATCATGATCAGTGTTATCTTGATTTTCTATTACCTGATTCGCATGAACTTTCTAATTTCCTCCTCTTTCAGCAATAATTTTAGCCACCATTGCCTTCCACTTATTGCATTGCTTCTTGAAATGTCCAGGTCTGTTGCAATGGAAGCAATTCTTGTTGTCATCCACTGCAGGAGTGATCTGATTGTTTTTATCTTGCATCTTTTATTAGCCCCACCTCTCTTGTTGTTCTTACTCCACTTATTTTGTTTCTTGACTGTTAGACCTTCTCCAATAACTTGAGCATTTGAATTCTTATGAAGTTCCTTTGATTTCAAAGCTAACTGAACTTGATTCAAAGTAATTGAATCAACATTCCCAAACAGCAAGGTATCTCTCAAACCTTTAAAAGATTTAGGAAGAGATGAAAGTAATATTAAAGCCTTATTTTCACTCTGCATGGCAACATCAATATTTTCTAAATCATCTATAATTTTATTAAAATCATCTAATTGATCAAAAATATACTTATCTTCTGTCATTCTGAATGAGTATAGCTTCTGCTTCATGTACAATCGATTAGCTAAACTCTTCACCATGTAAAGATCTTACAGTTTCTTCCAAACCCCTCTTGTTGTTGTCTCCTTGGAAACTTCTCTTAGGGCTTTATCACCAAGGCACAAGATAATTGCACTACGTGCCCTGGATTGTTGTTCATGATCTGTTGCCTATGCAATAGCATCAACCGCAACAGCCTAGTTTGTTGGCAGTGGCTTCACAGCATCTGACAATCCTTGTTGGATAAGGATTGCTACCATCTTCATCCTCCATAAACTGAAATCAGTTTTCTCCGTAAACTTTTCGACGTCAAATTTTGTTGTAACCATTGTAATTTGCTTTCTTCACTCTCGTCTATGGCTTGCTTTCCCACAGACGGCGCCAATTCTTATGAAACGTATGCAAGATTGTTAATTATCTTATATCTCACAAAACGCTCAAGCTTATTATCTCTCACGAATTGAAACTTGAACAACAAAATAAATGAGAGAGACGAGAATTATAGTAGTTCAGCACGATGCCTATGTGCACTCTTAAGGGAGAAGAAACTTCTTATGATGACAACGTTATGATGAGTGATATTTTCACCTAAATTTTAGTGTCTTTTATGTCTATTTTCGTAGTATTTTATCTGTATTTTATGTGTTATTTGGTTGTGTTATGTGTTTTTATGGAAATATGTGAGAATGAGCTTAAACGTATGTAAAGCAGGTGAAAATTGAGCAAAAATGAAGACAAGAGCTGAAACGAGCAAGAAACGGGCTGCCGGGACCCAACTCGAGTTGTAAGGTCCAACTCGACTTGCAACTCGAATTGAGAGAAGGTCGAGTTAGGGTCCAAAAATCATCCAGAGACACAACTCGAGTTGCAAGGTGCAACTCGAGTTGAGAGAATGTCGAGTTAGGGTCCAGAATTCGTCCAGAGTGCTTACTCGAGTTGCAAGGTCCAACTCGACTTGCAACTCGAGTCGAGCTAGGAGCAGGGCAGCATCCAAAAATTATACAGTGAGCTAACTCGACTTATAAGCTGCAACTCGAGTTGCTAGCTCGAGTCGAGCTGCCTTCCGTGGGATTTTTAGTTTCAGAGCCTCGCAACACGACCGAACAGGCGGGTGTATGAGTAGCCAACACGAGTCGAGCTACTTCAGCTCGAGTTACACACATCCAACTTGACTTGTGTTGCAACTCGAGTTGAGTATGGCCAACTAGAGTTGCATGTTTTTGGGTCAGAAATCTGGATTTTCACCTGCCAATATGTGTAAGTGTGTGTAAAAAGCCCAACTAATGTTAAATTCATGGCCCAACTTAGAGAGGGTATAAATAGCCTCAAGTTTAACATTTCAATGAGATTGGATATTCCACACAAGGGTTTCACCCCTACACCTAGATCACATACCATTTCCTCCATTTTTCACCTTCATCTTCATCCATTCTTCATCCATACCATCTACCTTCATCTCACCATCAAATCATCTATCCAAGTAGTTAGATAAGCAAGGAAGAGAGGAGGATTGCAAAGGGAAGAAGAAGATCACCATTGGAGACATCCAAGGGAGTTTTCATCTACACTTTGTATTGAAACCTTATTATTTATCATGTTTTGTAAGGATTTTAATGTCTATGTTGATTTCCTTTTGAATATGGTAGGCTAATCTCCCTTGTGAGATTAGCAATATGAATTGTGTTGGATAATTTTGAGTATTTGCGATTGAATGATTATTTTGATTGGGTTATTTGATTTTCTATCATTGATGTTTTAGATCTTGATGTGTATGATAATTTGTGTAGTTTGTTGTTTTAAACATGTGATTAGATTGAAAAGTCAATTACATATTTAGGATAATTAATTGAATCATTTTGTCATACGCATCATGTGCATTATAAATTGTAAAGAGATTGAGAAGTCCTTTATGATTTAGAACCCTTTGATAGGACATCCGATTGGTTTGATCGAGAGGTTGATTAATCGTGTGAAGGGACTCTCATTCAAATTTAATACCTAGTTGGAATTATTTGAGTGAAACCCAATCCATTGAGCATTATTCTATATCCTATTCATTCCGAGAGGGAGTTTAGGTGAACTTAGTGTTGGCCCTTAATCTTGTACCCATGACACATATGAATTCGTTGCATGATATCTAGATTTTTCATACTTTGATTATTGCTAGTCGCATTCTCTATCTACTTGGCTCATTCATTCATTGATTCATTCATCTATCCATTTATTTTATTGTCATTTCTTGATTATCTCCCCTTTATGATCATTTCTATAATACTATGATGAACACGAGATCACTTAGACCCTAGTACCTTCCTCCCTGTGGTTCGATAAATTCTTTAATTAGTCATCCCGACTACAAATAGCAAATCACGTTACAACGTAATGAAGAAGATAAAACTCACAAACCCTAATCCCATACTTATACATCGTAGGGACTGATATATATGAAAGAATCCATATATACACGTTGCATGCTATCTAATGAGTAAAGATAACAACAAATCTTCACTTAATCTTTATCCATAATCCATCGAATCCTCATCTCAACTTATAGTTGATTCAATGGTCCAGAACTTACATCAACAACGACCATAGCCTTTGATCTTATATGTTGAACATCCAATCTTATTCTTCCATGTTGTACTGTTGTTGCATGCAAGTCTATATTCAACACTTGATTTATCAGATACTGGTCTCTCCGGTAGTATTCCTACATGGGCTTGGGATCTTCCAACTTTAATCCTCTCTCGTAACCATCTCCATGGAAACCTTCAATTTCCTGCCCATATGCCTAAGAATTTAGCTATCTATTTAGATTCTAACCAATTTAGTGGTTCATTACCTCAACTTCATGATACCTTGACTGAGTTGGATCTCTCTAACAACTTATTTTCTGGAGGTTTATCTCACTTTCTCTGCGACCATACACACGAGACATAATACTTACAAATCCTTCATGTGGGGAGAAATCTGTTGAGTGGTGAAATTCCTGACCGCTGGATGAAATGGCCATTCTTGAGATATTTGAATCTAGGCTATAATAAACTGTTCGGAAGCATCCCGAATTCCATCGGCTATCTTACAAATCTGCAGTCATTGAATTTTCACAACAACGGATACACTGGGAAAATTCCATTTTCAATGCACAACTGTTGTGCCTTGACAATGGTGGATCTTTCTCATAATGATCTGGATGGAGACATGCCTACATGGGTGGGGACAAGCCTAGTCAATCTGGCACTTCTCATCCTGTGCTCAAACAAGTTGAGTGGCAATATTTCTTCAGAGATATGCCACCTAAAATATCTTCAAATCTTGGATCTCTCAGACAACCAAGTTTCAGGCATGATACCACGGTGCTTTTATAATCTCACTGCAATGGCTACAATAAGAAGTTTATACCATTACGTGTTTATCGATAATTGCCAAACTCTCACATTGGTCAGCAACATTGACCTTTCAAGGAACAATCTGTGTGGAGATATTCCAAAGGAGCTGGCGAGCTTAGTGGAGTTGAGATCATTGAACTTGTCACACAATCGCTTCACCAGTTCAATCCTGGACCATATTGGAGATATGAAGCAGTTGGAATCTCTTGATTTCTACAATAACTTCCTCTCCGGCCACATTCCAGAGAGCTTGACGCTTCTCTCGTTCTTGAGTTACCTGAACCTCTCTTACAATAATCTGACAGGGAAAATACCACAAAGCACCCAACTCAGGGGAATGGATGCTTCCAGGTTCATGGGAAACAGTCTGTGTGGGCCTCCATTAACAATCAAATGCAGGAATGAAGTCCATAGACATAAAGAAGAAGATGAAGAAGAATGTGAAGATGAATCAAAGGTAGAGTGGTTATATGTGTTACTAGGTGGTTGTCCGGATATGCAGTGGGAGTGTCAGCAATGTGCAGTGCGTTGGTGTTGAACGAGTCATAGAGGGATGCCTACTTTGGGTTGTTACAGTCGATGTGGGATATGGTTTATGTGCATGTCTGCATCCAATGGAACAAATTATCAGTCCCAGAAGAATCGTGATAGCAGTTGTATGTGTCAGATCGAATTCAGAGATCAACATCTCATGTATGGTTCTGAACACGCTTATGTTTCATGTAATTTTGAAATTTTAAGAGTACTTTCTGAAAAATAAAAATATGTGGATTTTCTTAGAAAATAGAAATAGGCTTATTGGGTTTTAAGAAGTTTGAAAAGATTAACAGTTAATGAATGGATAAAAAATAACATGTTAAATTATTCCGTATATATGTATTACTTTTCTAAATAAGAGTGTGTAAATTAGAAAGTATGTAGTTTTGCTTTTGCATATCATATCTATTGACTCTATAATCTAATGAGATGTGACTTATGTAGGAAAATAAATCCAACAAAATTTAACCCTATTATGATTAACGAGATTTAAACAGTTAAAGCGGAAGCGTACCTTTATCCAAGGAGTTTTCTGGACAGAACACGAACTTAGAGATTGGTAGGTATTGTGATCTTCCTCAACTAAGTCTCCTTATTCCTTATGGGGACCATAGTAATCCCTCTTGATGGGGAGAAGGGAAGACCATGTGCAGCTTAGTATCTTGGGGACCATAACCTGGTTGCCTTTATATACTGCATAACTGGGTCACTCATTATCACCCAGTCATTTAGCATTGGGTATCTATTCAATAAGCTCATATCAAAATATTATAACCCATGGACTTATCAACTTAAATGGATCACTTAATTAAGTCCATAGAATAACTGAATAGCTAATACAATTGCATAATAATATATTGTCCACAATTAGATTATATTGGAAATTATAAATTTCCTAACAATCTCCCACTTGGGCTATATATTGTTTCCAAAGCAATTATATCAAGAGTTCTTAACTGTGCAACTTTATGCTATTTCTCTTCAGGCTATACTTAACAATCTGGTCCATTTCATATACTAATATGAAACTACCGCGGCATTCACCACATTATAAATCGTGGTTAAACCCCAACAATCACCAATATCAATATACTCAATAACATAGATCAAATATGGTGAGTAGCATAGAAATTACATGTCAAATGTGATCAATATCATGTCTATTTCCAACTGGTCCAACTTTAATCCTTAGTGAGATCAATTCATAATGTAAAATATTACAAAATGAAAAATTAACTTAAGTGAATTCACAATGAATTCAAAATCATCAACTTAATTCTGCAGAAAACCGAATTATCCAAATTAAAGTGTCTTGAAAACTTTAAAGAACAATAAATATAGACTCCCACTGAATCAATGTATTCTAAAACCATATAACACACACATGAGTAGCTAGCTCATAAACTGTAGGGCGTTGAATACATAATTGGTGGATCCATATTTAGAGTCTTAGCATAATATGCTCTTCTAAAATTTTATCTACACAAAATACTTTCTTTAACAACCAAGAATTCTATGTCAATTTATTTGACTTATAAGTATTCTTGTCATAAATACTTTACTGCGAACTAACTGTCACAATAAACTTTACGTGACAAAGTTTCGCAACCTTTATTTCATGCTTAAATGCCCCTTAGTGTGCTACTAATTTTGTTGTTATGGTTAATGAGCTAAAGTATTTGCTTAATACTTTTACTTGTATAGCTCTCCAGACCAACAGAAGATATAGCTTGAAGTGGATCTTATACTGTATTGTCATCCAACAAACTCAAAATCAGACTACTTTATGATCTCCTACTAATCTGATCTCTTATGTGCAAACATGTTATCCTTAGTTCTCTGTAAATACTTCATAAAGATTCATACTAGAGTTATTTAAATGTCTACCAATATACCAACAATAGAAGCTAAATTAGGTCTTATACAAACCTCATCATACAACAACTTCCAACAGTTAAAGCATATAAAATATTTCTACATTTCTAAAATATTTAATTTAACTTTAGGGCATCTGATTGAGACTGCACTTGTCTCTCTTAATTTAACTTTAATATTCTCCCACTGAATCACACAATCGTCTACATTTATCTCAAAACCAAATGAGACAATTACTTCATGATGATGATGATTGTGATTTCTTTACGGGAAAGTTTTCTTGAATGCATAGATGGATTTCATTTTAGTTCTTAAACCGTTGAGATCGTTTCATCAATGTTACCATCATGAAACTTTATCTTTACATCCATATAATGTGATTCAAGATCAAAATGTGCTACCAATGTCCCGATTATCTTAAAAGAACCTTTCTCAGTAACCGGATAGAAGGTCCCTTAAAACAATGTCTTCTTTTCCTTTTGAGTATAATCCAAAATCAAGATGCAAACCTGATCATCTTGTATTGATATAAACTCATAACTTATAGCATTAACCTACTTTCAAGTTTTGGACCTTACATGGCTTAATGAATATTGTTTGAATATTCTACCATTAATTAATTCTATAATGTCCCTTTATTTAGGAGAAAACTATTAAATCATTCGAATTGTCTATCTCCCAACTTTAGTGGTTTCCTTAGTGACATTAATTATTGAATTTGTTCAATATGTTATTTTTTAAATATTATTAACATTGTCTTATCTTATTCTGGATTTTTACGTTCTTAAAACATAAGTAGAGTCGAATCGACTCCCCCTCAAAGACAATGTCTATAATATTATTCTTCCTCCCAAATCAACATCCTCAAAGAATACAGTATTACCCGTCTCAAATATCATCCAATTAATTGATCATAAACTTTTATCTTTATTCATAACCAATAAAGTAGCTTGTATTTAATTGAGTACAATTTTGTTTAGTAGATTCCAATGATCTAGCCTTAGTTGAACATCACCATGTGTGAAACTCAAAGAGTTCTCACAACTATTTTGGTTGGAACTTTATTGAGACCATAAGATGCAATCTTTAGTATTTCTCCAATTAGTAGCCATATGTTATAAAGTACTATTTTTGTCTTTTAACTACACCACAACACCAGTCATACTAAATAATCTTAATGTGGTGTATTATAAAATAATTTCACAAGCCTTTAGGAGAAAACAAAAAGTTATACTTTAGTTTTGTCTTTAGCAGCTTTCTTAATTGGTTTTCTTGTATTGCCCATTATACTTTATTGAAACAGCCCAACTGGCCACTGGGCTCTCACTTAAGTGAGAGACCCAGGTTCGATTCCCCTTGGGAACGAATTAGGAAGGGAGTTATAAGGAGAGCTTGGAAAAAGGGATTATAAGAGTGCTTGGTGTAACTACTAACTATACTAACAACTAACATTTACCTATAAAAAAAATACTTTATTGAAACAAAATTTGTTAGAAACTTACTAGTCTCATCCTTATTGTTGAAGTTCACTCATCATGTATGATTATGTTATTGATATATAGGTTAAACTTAATTAGTAGACTTCATAATTGTACAGAGAATTATTGCAAAATAATTTATCATGCTCGCATTAAGCTTTATAATCTTTCAAAAATTAAAAAATTAAGAATCATCTCGAGTAATCGAGCACAACATTAGTATCAAGTCTAATGATGACAATACTAACTTGTAAGTGGCACCCTCTTTGTAGTAATCAAATACTGACAATAAGAACTGTCAAGCAATAGTCTTTCTTTGGGCCGACTTATTACTCACATGTTAAACAAATAATTGTCACGTAATTACCACCAAAGGTGCTCGTGTATTTCGGGTCAAATATTAATCTACCTTTGGGCCGATCAATACCCGCATGAAGATACACTAGCACAACATTATTAATTGGGGACCCATCACAAGACACCTTGTGCAACATTAACCTCGTCTATGGACAAAAATTAACTGTAGGGGTAATCTTGGTGTAATAATCAAGTATTGATAATAAGTTCTGTCAAACAAAAATCTATCTATTGACCGACAAATATTCACATGAACAATTTAAATAATTATCACACACTTATTATCACATGTGTGTTATTATTCTATCAAACTGTGCCTACCTATGGGCTGAACACAGAACACATAAATAATTCCACACTCATCTATGTAATTTCAATAAAGTCGCACTCCACACACAGAGAATGCTTTGGCAACATGATGCTTTGATTGACTAGATTGAAAAATTACTAGACCAATTAAACAAATATTTTAAAATAAATATTATTGTTTAATTGAACGACATTAAAAAAATATCTCCCCAATTTAATTTAATTAACTTCACGAACTAAATGGGAATTTTTTCATGATTCACACTTACTTAAATTAATGAAATATTTCTTTAACTTAATTAGAATTCCAATTCCTTGTTTAAAATAAATTAAATTAGGCAATCCTTTATTAATAATAATTCAAATATACTACCAAATTGCTGTAGTCCAAATCAATAATCACATAATTGATTGTTATAGTCATTAAACCAAAATTAATTGGGTGCTTAACTAACAAATGCCAAAAATATCAGCAATCACCCATCATGACAAAAAAATCATTGAAATGCTTGCTATACGGGAATTTCAATTTGAATTGATTTGTTGCAGTAAGCTTAAATCCTAATTTTCCTATCGATAAATAGAATATATGATATGGATCACAAAACTTAATTAAGGCACTTTAATAATTAAATGGATTAAGAATCATAATCAATATTCAAAATTGATTAACTAAGCCAAAATTTAAATCCATAAATTAAAAATAGAGGATTATTCTACCTGACTGAGCTTAGGCTTAATAAGGGAATAGAGCTTGCAACATCATTCACTAAATATGCATAGAGTTCTATCATTACTCCAATTTCAATAATCAATTTATTTAACATAGATTTTGCATAAGGAATGGATAACTGAATACCTCATTTTATTATGAGATAAATGATGACAGAAGAATCTTAATATCCAAAATAAGTTAGGATTCATTAATTAATCCAAATCCAAATAATTTTATAAGTAAGGGGCATGGATGGAACAATGGAAGTTAATATATACATACACTCATGTGTACTATGTTCACATGTATAGCCATCCAAGTCTACATGCCACTTAACATTAATAATCCAAAATATGACAGCACATGTTTTGAATTATGAGCATGCATAATTGTAAATGCAATAGAAAACTTAATAGATCTTTAATAATTACAAGAATCAAGAATTGTAATTATTATTTAATCATATCACAATTCAAATTTATCCATTGAAGCTAAAAGATTGTGACCAAGTTTCAAATAATAATATTCTCTAAATGGGGTGTTGTCATGACCAATTAAAAAATATTTAAAAATTAGTCAACCATCGTCATCACAACTCTAGATTTAATATCCAGTAATATGTGTTAGACTTTAATTCTAATTGTTTCCCAAAACAGTCTATATACTTGATTCAATAATTAATCTTAAATCTTAATGATTAAAATAAAATAAAACAAATATATATGTCACCAACTGTGATGACGCTAATCCAATAATTAAATTAAGAACAATGAATAATTACAGACACATACTTTTAATGTCCTGATTGTATATACCAAAAATAAATTAATAAATTTCAATATGACAACAGTAATGGCAAAATGATGTAGTGATGAATTATACAAAAGAAATTCAATCATAATGACATGCACAAATTTCGAGATCAACCCAAATTAAAATCATTGACATAACATTATGCAATTAACTATTAGAGATAAAATCATTTCGATAAATATTCGTTCCAAGGCATGAACATGTATATCCTCGTGATTGCATCGACCGACATGAACACATCAATATGCGCCCAATCACATATGAATACGTACAATCAAAATTTACATGGATGTAAATATCAATAAGAAAATCCACTTAATCATCCCACAGAAGCATGTTCAGACATCCTGATCTAATTTCCAAATATGGATATTAATAAGACAATTACTAAATCCATAACCGAATGCATGTATCCAAATTAACATCATCAATTGCCAGGATGTGAAATCAATGATTTAATAAAAATTAACAATAACTCATCAGATCTCAGAAAATCATATATAGGGTGGCTCTGATACCACTTGTAGGAAATAAATCCAAGAAACCTTAACCCTATTATGATTAATGAGATTTAAACAGTTAAAGCGAAAGCGTACCTTTATCCATGGAGTTGTCTGGACAGAACACGAACTTAGAGATTGGTAGGTATTGTGATCTTCCTCAACTAAGCCTCCTTATTCCTTATGGGGATCGTAGTAATCCCTCCCGATGGGGAGAATGGAAGACCATGTGCGGCTTAGTATCTTGGGGACCATAACCTGGTTGCCTTTACATACTACATAACTGGGCCACCCACTATCACCAGTCATTTAGCATTGGGTATCTACTCAATAAGCCCATATCAAAATATTATAGCCCTTACGTATCAACTTAAATGGATCACTTAATTAAGTCCATAAAATAACTGAACAGCTAATACAATTGCATTATTATTACCCACGATTAGATTATATTGAAAATTATAAATTTCCTAACAACTTAATCCAAGACAAATTTGTCAATAAATGAGGCATGACCGACTTTCTAGAGTGTTCTGCTGAAATATGGAGGAGGCAAACGGTTTAACAAAACTCAACCAGATGTATCTCAGAGAATGAAGCAGGAGGATTCACTAATGAACCAGCTGAAGAGCCTATCTTCACTGGATGCAGATGATGTGCTGGCAACCCCACCATCGAGTAACAAGGCATCTGTCAAACAGAGTGGAACACACGCCATAAGCTGGAAATGCAAACACCTG
This sequence comes from Pogostemon cablin, assembly GCA_023678885.1. Classification (NCBI taxonomy): domain Eukaryota; kingdom Viridiplantae; phylum Streptophyta; class Magnoliopsida; order Lamiales; family Lamiaceae; genus Pogostemon; species Pogostemon cablin. The sequence goes on from CM042990.1 coordinate 18,854,440, forward strand.
CAGCTGTTTCGCCAAACAATATATGGACATCTGCCATCGTTAGATTTCAAATGCTCTTCCAATCACCTCTGTCAAACCTTTGCAAACTACACCACAGCACACAACATTACACTCACTAACTCTATTTCAATATCTGTATCAAAACACAATGATATATGCCTTGTTCAATAAATAACTTTTAAGAACGAACGAAATAATGATAAGAGGTCAAAATGGTCTTTCATGTAGCGTTTAAATTTATTAACTCATTTTTAACCAAATTACCTCAACTATTCATTAGATGTACCCTAAAGAATACATAATGTCATCATGATGGACACATAAGCGATATCAAATCAAATATATGACGAATATCAATGAAACAAACACCAACAGCAAGGTAAAGTTTTTTATATTAGAAAACAATTTTAACTAAAATTTGGGCAAACTGAGAACACCTTGTAAGCAAATAAAATTCACGATCCAATCAAATGGCGACACGTGAATTTTCATGATTAAAATATCAATTTTAATTTATTATTTATTTGGGAATTTAATAAATTAATTCCTAAAATAAATTAATAGTTAATTGATAATTAATTTGAGCCCAACAAATTAAACAAGCCCAAATTAAATGAGGTTTGACCCAAGTCAAATAAGTCCAAATTAAACGAGGTCTGACTTAAGTCAAAACAAGCCCACACAAATTAAATCAGACTCAAGTAAAATATGTCTAATTGCGGCTCAATCAAGTTGGAGGCCCAAGCCCGCTAAATTAGGTCAAAACACCTCATCCTTCACCTATATAAGGGGCTCTCCTCTATTCATTCTGGACATATTCAGGCACCCAAAGACGACAACGCTTCTAAAGAGATCGAGAACACAAGCAACGCTCCCTCAAGATCTTCAAAGCTTCAAGCGAAGAACAGCTCAAGCAATCTTCAAATCTTCAAAGCTTCCAGTAAAGAACAGCTCAAGCAATCTTCAAATCTTCAAACTTCAAGTCGAGATCCTCAAGCAATCTTCAAATTTTGAAGCTTCGGGCTCAAGATCTTCAAGCATCTTCAAGCAAGCTTCGAATCAAGAACAGCCCCTAATCCGGGATCAAGGTTCCAAACCCCCCAGATCAAGCGTTCTTCACATCAAGTTATTCGGCGTTCTTCGAGGAATCAATGACGTTCTACACAATAAATGGCGTTCTTCGCGGAAAGCTCTCCAGTCAACGTTCAATCCGAACAAAGATTCAACAGCTCCGGATCAACGTTGCAAGACTACACTTCAGAGCGGGGACAAACTTCATCTGAAGATCCAACTCAACACATACACTGTCAACACAGTCAGCGTATATTCCAGTCCAAGTCAAGTCAACATGTCAAAATCAATGCTAAATTGGTTCGAGAGAAGAATCAAATGATTGTTTGAGATTGTAACTCGTTTACATTTATTTTTAATTAAATCCTTCTGGATTAATTTTGTACTTCATTTTGTGTTTATTTTATTATTATAAATACAAAATTTATTGTTACACACTTATTCCACTCTCTAGATTGTTTCATCTCATATTCCACATATATATTAAAAGCTTGTCATGTGTGTTTAAAGATTTATTAATCATTAATTATGATATAGTATTTTAATAAAAAAACATGTTATAAAATTTGAATTGGAACATCATTGTGTAATGGTACGAAGAGATAATATATCTTAAAGAACATACTTCTACTATTATTAAGTTTTGGCAAATTCTCCTATGCATCCGGATACAAGCACATTCAAAACTTATACTCTCTCTGTCTCAGGCTAAGAAGAATATTTTTCCATTTTAGTCGTCTCATCCAAAAGTCTCATTTCCTTTTTTACACGCATGGGACCCACACACATCCTCTAATACAATTAAAATATAAACACACACTCCCACTAATACAACTACACACTACACATTAAATAATAATACTCCTTAATCTACGTGCAAAAAAAGCAAATGATACTCTTACGCCTAGACGGAGGGAGTACATTAATTAAGTTCTGACAAATTCTTCTTTACATCCAGATACAAGCACATTTAAAACTTATACATTAATAAATAAAATTTTACACACTATTGAATCAAATTTAATACACATCTACTCTCTCCAACAACGAAACGTGGCGTTAATAATAATAATATAAAATAAATAGAAAAGGAAAATATTGTTAGAATGTGTATGATTGGGTATGTTCAATTAATTTGTGAAATAAATGCTACCGCTCTTTTACCGAGATTGAAGTCTTGTCTTGGTCTTGGTCTTCTCCTTGTAATTTATGTGGCACTCTTTTTTTAATTTTTAATTTCTTGCTTTTGGAAATATATATGTGTGATGTCTTATAGTATTTGAAGATTGTTCACTTATTTATGAGTTAGATATTGGGTGCACTGCAAAGATGGAAATATATATGTGTGTTGTCTTATAGTATTTGAGGATTGTTCACTTATTTATAAGTTGATATTGGGTGCACTGCAAAAATGGAATCATATGTATATAACTTTTTATACTATTTTATATACATGTTATTTTATTTTATATACGTGTTTTTTAATAATTATATATTTTTTTCACACTGAGTTTTTAATTAAAAAAATTAGTATCCATATGTGTATAATTTTTTATTCAATAGTGTATATATATTTTTTAATAATTTATATTATTTTTTACACTCAAATTTTTATTAAAAAACTAACAATTAAATTGTATATATTGTTGTTCATAATTATATACTCCCTTCGTCCCAAAGTTATCTTCACCATTACTGTAGATACGGAGTTTAAGAAAAATTATTTTTTGACCAACTTTATTGACTTTTAAGGGTATTGTGGTATTTTTAGGTAATAAATAAATTATAAAGTATGTTATGTGTTATAGATGAGAGTGGTATTTTTGAAATTGAGGTAACTTTTGAGGTTGTTGTTTAATGTAAAGTTTCCTTTTTTGGATGGTGAAGATAAGTGTGGGACGGACGAAAACGGAAAGTGTGAAGATAAGTGTGGGACGAAGGGAGTATGTTTTTGTTTATATTTGTATAGGTTTTTTAAAATGGTTGCACATTATAATTTGCACTTACTATTTATTATCTCCTCTCAGTGAATTTTTAGTAATTCTTTTTTTAAAATTCTGTTAGTTATCTCATGAAATGTTAGCTAATAATAAGGCGGACATTACCTCAAAATAATTCATACGGAGTAAATATTTTACGGAACTGTTCAGCTAATCCAAAATTCAAATATGAAAAAAGAGAGAGAGAGAGAGATGAATGGATAATTCAACAGTCAATGTTGCGGGTTAGTTAGTATTCCCTGGGAGTTAAAACACTCTTTACGTTCCACAATATTTATAAAAATTATTTATTTAAAAATACAGGATTTTATGGAATAGATATATGGGTATATAATATTTAAATTTAAGGTGGATAACCAGGTCTCCTCCAATTATAATTGTGGAAAAATGAGAGTACTATTACATCTTAGATCACTTTATATATATATATGTATAGTGCTCATTAATAACCTTTTCATAATCATTTTATTTTAGTTGAAAAGATGATGAGCGCCTCTAATCCAACCCATGCACCTCTGCTTATTTTGTTGTCCATAATTTCTTCCTTGAAACTAAGCTTTTGCATTGCAAACAGCACCATTAATTACTGTCCTGAAACATCTTAAGTGGACATTATTCTCTTGGAGGTATAATCCATTCTCAAATTGGATCCTTGGAAAGCCTCCAGTATCTGAATCTATCCTATTCTGGATATTATGGGAAGCTTCCACATACAATTGAGAAGCTCTTCCCCGCTGGTTGTTGATAGCTTAGAATGGGTGTCAGGGCTTTCTCATTTGGAGTATCTCAACATGAATGGTGTCAACCTCAGATAAGCCACCAATTGGGCTCCCTTCTTTGCTTGAATTACATGGCTCCTATGGATGAAGGACTTAATATTACTCCCTCTCTGAAACACCTATATCTTTCTTCTAATGACTTGCGCTTACTCAACGATAACTTCTCTACAACCATCCCTTCATGGATTTTTCAACTCACCAATCTTCTTTCTCTTCATCTAAATGACAACCACTTTATAGGACCAATTCCAACAATTATCAACTTCAGCATATTCATCTCTGTGGTAATGTTTACTATTTTGCAAAGACTTGGAGTCTGTTGATTTGGGACATAATCAACTTTCAAATTCCATAGGAAATCTGACAACCTCTCTTCAGTCCTTTTCTGTATATAAGAACCAGCTTTCTGGAAAAATACCCGAAGAAATTGCTAACCTCACCCATAACATGCCCATTTTGCTAACCTCACTAAACTTATTACACTAGATGCCTCTCATAATAACCTCACTCTGAAACTAAGTCCTAATTGGATCTCTCTAATAACTCATTTACTGGAGGTTTATCTCACTTTCTCTGTGAACACACATACCAGATATATAACTTGGAGATCATTCATTTAGGGAAGTGCACTGCCTTTTGGAACATAGATCTTTCATATAATGATCTTGATGGAGACTTACCTACATGGATAGGGACAAGCCTAATCAATTTGGCATATCTCATCCTGTGCTCAAACAACCTGAGTGGTAATATATCATCTCGGATGTGCCACCTCAACTCCCTTCAAATCTTGGATCTTTCTGACAACAGGCATAATACCAAGGTGCTTTAATAATCTCACTGCAATGGTTACGACAAGAAAATTACAAGGTTCTGTCATCACAGACTACAAAGATTACTATATGAAACTACTCTCTTAGTGGAGTTGAGATCATTGAACTTGTCTCACAATACCATATTGGAGATATGAAGCAGTTATACTCAAATTAATTGGAAGAGAAATAATTAAAGAGCATTTATGTCTTTCTCAATTTAGATTAATTTAATTTGTTGATTTATAGGGTGCGTTCAGTATATTTGTATATTTGGGGTGTGTACTTAATTTGAAATAAGAAATATAATATTCAGATCCTTAAAAAGTTAGAAAAGATTATTAGTAAATGAATAGGTAAAAAGAAAAATAAGACCTTGCTGAATTATTCTGTTTTTTATTTTTTTTATATAAAGTATGACTTTTTCTGCTGGATATCACAGAATTTTATTATACAATCCATCTCATGTAATATTTGCTAAATAAGATTGTGTGAAGGAAAGTGTTTAGTTTTGCATATTATCTCTAAAATCTAATATTGTGATGTAATTTAATTTCCGTGTTGTGTTTGTTGGCTAACTTATGGATATGATATCTTGTGAATATATGTAAATTTATTAACAAATCCAGATGCCGAAGCCAAGTGCAAATTATATCACCACAACTGCAAATGAGAAATGAGCAAAACACTTAGCTATTGATCAAATCTAGCCACATGCATCATAATAAAATTAACAACTCCACCCTAAGAGCATCATTGCGTGATTTCCAGATGAAGTACACGCAACGATATAACTCCAGAGATCACATCCATGGATTAATTGATATATCTTAATTCTACCCATGACTACTTGAATTCGAATCCACAATGTACTCATTAAGCTAATGAAACCGAATCGAGTGGCTCGATAAGCTAGCAAGCAACTCAGTAAGGCTCAACGATTATACGTGGAGATGAAAATAATTGTATTATTATTAATAATAAATAATAACACCCCATTCATCTCACAATTGTTTTTTCACTTTTAATTTTTTATCAGTACTACAATAATTCAACATTAAAAATATACGTGTCACCTCAACTCAATAACTTCAAAATACACCTTATTTTAGAAAGTGTCAATCCATATAACACACATATTTTACATTTTATTTATTATAACGTTAAAAAAAACAAACTAGATTATCTCCAAAAAGACAATAAAGTTAAAAAAAAAAATCAATTGTTATTGAACTTCATGTTTACAATATCTTGTGTTTACACAATCTTGAGATGAAGGGAGTAATATATATTAAAATCTTTTTTATAAATAAATATACTAATAACAATAATTATGGAATATTATAAATAATAATGACAATAATAAAAATTAAAATATTTTATTTTTTCCAATCAAGTCCATTTACAATCTCGTCGTCTAATCAAGTTGAGAGTTCAGTATGGAACACCCGGAGTTCATTATATATCTAATCGAGCATCCGAAATAATTTAATATGCTCTCTCCTTTCTATTAAAATTTCCACACTTCCTTCGTAAACTACCTAAAAATGGTGGAAGCAGGACCAAGGGAGTATAATTAAAAATATTTAATCACTTCCCTGACAGTTAAGATTGCAAATCCTTCTACCTTACTCCTACATAAATTTGCATAATTTCTAAATCAACGATAGTGCCACAACTATAGCTTTCACATATATTACAGCCACAAGCAATTGGCACATATGAAATAAATAATACCATACAATCGGCAGCACATACCATACATAGTACTACACTTAATTCAGTACAATACACTACCATGATATTTGTCTGCTAGATAAACATCAACTATATATGGAGAAGCAAAGCCACATCAGTGAATCACTTAATTCAACACAAATTGTCCACAGATGAAGCATCGCATAAAAGGGAAACGGTTTAACAAACATAGTATCTCCAGTCTGCAGAACATTAAAACTTATTAGTCCCATATATATATATTGAGTTCTCAAGTAAAAGATCAGACAAGAAAGCAGAATGCAAGAAGTTTTCAAACATGACACGAACACCAAGGTAATTGTTTCAATCTAAAAAGTGAGGGAACACGAACTCATCCAGATCTATCTCAGAGAATGCGGTGGGAGGATTGGCCAACGAACCAGCTGAAGATACATCCCGATCTTGTCTGGATGCAGATCAAGGATGATGTGCTGGCAAACCCATCGAATAGCAAGGCATCTGAGTAGGCAGGCTGCCAAACAGAGCAGAAAACTTGCCACAAGCTGGCACCACTGCTGATGAAGTGCTAACACCTGCAGCTGATTGGCCAAAAAATGGATGGTCTGGCATACCAGCAAATGGAGGAGGAGGCAACATTTGGTTCCCAATGCCAGCCAAAGCTTCGTTAGGATATCCAGGAAACAGTTGGTTCACAGTTTCAGTTGAAACTTCATTCCCAATGTTGATTAAAATTTCCTCCGAATATGCAGGCAGCTCTTGGTTCCAAGAATCAGTTGAAGCTTCCTTGGAGTAGTCTTTAAGCAGTTGGTTCTCAGCATTGGCCAAAGCTTCCGTACGGTATTCAGGGAACTGCTCGTTTTCAGCATTAGTTGAAGTTTCCTTCAGGTGTCCTTCAAGCATTTGGTACTCGGTTTCAGTTGAAGCTTTATTTGGGAATCCAGAGGACAGTTTGTCTCCAGCATTGTTGGAATATTCAGGCTGAATTTGAATCTCGGTAGTTGAAGCTTTGTTGGGGCATATGGGAGCATTAGTTGAACCTTCATTAGGGCATATGGGAGCGGTAGTTGAAACTTCCTTGGGGCATGTGGGGATCAATTTCTTCTTCACAGCATTTGCTGAAGCTTTCTTGCGTTTCCTGGGCTGATGTTTGTGATATCCAGTTCTAGTTGGTTTTTCTTTAGAGAATTCAGGCATGCAGCTGGTCGTTGCCTTCTCCAGTGCCAAAAGGCTCTCGGGTTGCACACTTGTTATGTCATTGATGCTAGGCCTTCTTCCCTCGTTAGCTTTCAATCGTTTGAAGTATTTTTGAGCATGGCTAGCCACTTGGCTATTGGATTTAGTACGGACACTATACCTTGAAATGCTCTTCCAATCACCTCTACCAAACCTTTGCAAACCATATAGGAATCGCCTACAGCACATGTGAACATTAATGGCATTTTACAGTCAATAACTCAATTTAAATATCTGCATGAAAACAAAAGGGTGTTGCTTTTGATCCTTCAGTAATAAGGTTTTAATTCAAATAGTATGCCTCTTTCAATGAATTTTTTTTATCAGAATAAGAACAAACGAAATACTGATAAGAGGTTAAAATGGTCTTGCATGCAGCATTGAACTTTATTAACTCATTTTTAATAAAATTACCTGAACTATTCATCAGATATAACTTAAAGAACACATAATTTTATCATCATAGGCACATAAGCAATACCAAATAAATGACGAATATCAATGAAGCAAATACCAACAGGTTTGAAAGGTAAAGTCTAGAAAATATAAAACAATGTTGAATAAAATAAAGTAAAAGGTGATGAACAGCTATGTACCTATGCTCCTCTTCAGTCCAAGGTACTCCACGTTGCACACTTGCTTCTGGTGAAATATTACGCTTTTTAGGAACTTCAACTTTTTTTTGATAAGGGGGCAAACATACCTTGCCAGATTCAATTGCCTCTACATCATCACTTAAGGCTTCATAGTGAAGTTTTATATCTTCAATTGTTTTTCCAGGAACTGCCAATAAGATCTTCTCCCACCGATCAGCATCATTATAATGGGTTGCAAGAGCGTTCTCAAATGCCTTGTCCTCATCCCAAGTCCAATCTGAACTACTAAATGATTTCTTGAATGTAACATCCTCCTCCCACAACCAAGATTGGCTGCTAAATGTCCAATCTGTATCCATGTTTTAGGCAACTGGGTTAGCCTAGGAGAAGACTGCAGATAGAGAAAAATAAGTTGTAAATTTTGGAAAATCAGTTAATAAGAAAATTAGCACCAGAATCTATTTCAATAGAAATTCATGAATTCATTTACCATTATGAAAATATAGAGAGCATAAATCAGAAACAGAAGGGGAAATGAAACACTGGAGATCCTAGACAGGCAGGTGTAAAATATAAAGACAAAAGAGGGCACATAGTAAAAAATAATAAGAGTTTAATAGAGTTAGATTTTAATGCAAATGAATTTTGAAGACAGATTTAAAATGAATAAAACCATGAAAGTGATTCAACATTGTAGATTTTGTGGCCCTGAATGTCATGTAACCATAGGAGTTGATAAATATACCACTAAATTAGTACACAGCATCTTGACACATGATACACATAGCTAAAATCTACGTTCACCCTGTTGTTAATCTGTTACACATAAAAAGCCTATTTGTAAAAAAAATCAACATAAAAAAAGTAAATAAATAAAGAACCACGCATCCATCACTACCACAAGTGAACAGCCCTCTGAATTGCTTATTGGCAAGAAATAGGCCAGAGTGAAAAGAGACCATCTACCCGAGGGCAGAATTGATGCACACCATTGCTTGCATGCATGACAACCATAGCCAAAGAAATTCAGATCCACAATTTACATTCATACAATTGAACAAATGTCAAGAGGAAATACTGTCCCTGACCAATTCAATCTTCAGAACAGCCAACACCAAATAGTTGCTAAAGCATTGAACAAAAAATTGGAGCTATGCATGCAAGGGCTTATTATTTTATATTCTAATAAATTTGCAAACTTGACTTACAACCATACTGTAAGGAACGTTTTGTATGCAATAAATCACCTCTTTCCTTAAATTTATCCTAATTAATCATTTTAAGTTAAGATAATCCAAAATCGAATACAATAGTTAGAGCTATTTATGAATAAAACATGACACACCAACTCTAACACTCACGCAGCACCAAGTTTATTTATATATTTTGTGGTTTTTTCTTTTTACTATGTTTGCTTAAAATTTAACCATTTTTAGATCCACGTGAGTTATCAGATAAAACATCAACTTACCAGATCTTAATTTTGTTCCACAAAATACCACATGCAGTCTTATTCCAAACACTAAATCTGCCTGAATTTCATGACGGCATCAACAAAATATATAAACTCATCAAATGTAATAAAGGATGCTAAGTCTAGTCATTCGTAATTAACTATGCAATATAATTCATACAATAGACTACCTCGATAACAATAATCTTAGAAAGCTCTTCGGAAGGGCCGCTAGAAGAACCCTAACCTCAAGATCCCTAGCAAATATCCTTTCTCTTCATAATTTTTCTTCTCAATGACGCTAATTCTATCATTTACCAAGAAAAACCATACCTCTCGATGTGTGTTTATGGTGCTTGTTATATAGGTGGTGCGAATGAGTGATAGCGCGTGTGCGTTACAAAATTAAGTGATATCTCTCCCCTCTTTATTGTGCATAGATTACGGAGAAAAATAGATTTCCCCCTAAGCAGCCACCTGGCAATCTTAATCTTTTTGTTTTCTTATGATTTACATATCGGGGATTCCATTAGCATTCTAGGGTGTATGATGAAAGAATCTTAGTTGGGATTCTCAATAATTTTTGACCATGTAATGCAACAAGTCCCAACTGTGTGATTCAAGGGACCCTTTTTTTTTTTTGGGCAAAAAAAAAATTTTTTTGCGCCTCTGCTATAGTTATTGGCCTGGTGATAAGCATTTGATTCTTACAACTACTATCAAACTAAGATCATGGATTTGAATCATGCCGCTGCTTGCCCAGGTAGAGGATCTATGGACTTTCACCAATTTGTACAAGACCATCATCAAAGATTGTCGCTACAATATTCTGTGATATTAGACTAAAAAGGACAGAGTCAGGTCCTGACATAGTTTAATGAAATAAAGTTGCCACAATGAAAAGCTATACCTTTGGGCCTAATGACAATCCCTTGCTCCTAAAGAAAATCCTAAGAACAAGATTAACTAAACTATACACACGTGTGAGTGTAGGCAGCAGAAAGGACTTGTGTGTGTGTGATTATAATTGTTGAGCATCAATTCATCCAAGCTTTTACGGGAGCGTTACAAGTAGCTGTAATTAATTTTTTCATTTGACGGGTGCATGTATAAGGAAAAAGGCACTTTTTTCCTGAATATGTTGACATGTGTTACGGGTCAGAAGCCACCTGGTCACCTTCACAATTTGTTACTTTATTCCATTTCAAACAAAAATGTTGGCTAATTTATTAGGAGTACTCCTACCAATATTCCACCATGTATCTTGATTATATTTATCTATCATGCTAAGTCAAAAAACTCAAAACACGTGTTCCCATATACATCTAAGTATAGCGTAGCCTTTTTAACTGTAGTTTGTTTCCAATTCCTTTTGGGTCTTCTTTTCCCCTTAGAGATAAGTTAGTCATTTTCTATTCTCTACACACTGCACTTGCATTTAAAGAGCCAGGCACATTCCTAAACCATCTTAAGTGTGCTTCTCTTAATTTCTCATCTGTGGTCTTTCCTTTATACTGCTTCAATTATTTATTTTATATATTCCAATATGTTCATGCATCTATCTCAACATTAACTAATTTCATCTATTGGAGCAAACTACACTTTCTTTCTAGCATTCATATTTATTACCTCAATCTAGTGTGCCTGCATTTCCATCTCAACATTCAACATATATCACAATCTTATAATGGATTTCGTAGTCTTAACTATCTCAAGTCAAAGCTCGATGCTATAGAAATATATTAGTTCATTCATCACTGTGCAAATCAGTAAGCTGAACAAGCCTTGGCTCTTTTTCAGAGTATTTCAAGAAATACGAGTGCTCAAGATAAAATTACATCAATAAATTGTGGAGTTAACTGGAGTTTCAAATAAATTATGCTTCTTATCGTGCATTAGATCTAATAACTTAATCTGATAATGGAAAATAAACAACGAAAACTAACAACCAAGATTCTTAAGGAAAGAAAAAGATAACAATTATCTTTAATGTTAAGATGACAAAAGGTCTAAACAAAGACATTATTCTTCGAGGAGGTCATTGGCTCATAAATGCTTTTGATATACATGCATTATACCTAAGGTTCTACACTATGTTTCCAATACTAGAAATTTAAGATGATCTGCAATTCCTCTTAAAAACATTAATGTTAAGATAATGTTCGCAGTTCTGATAAGTGGCGTCACTGCTTCCTAATACACTACTGGACCAAATAGTACTTAAAAACACTGATATTCTTTCATTTGAAGCTAACTGATTTTATAGGTTAAGCTTACAGTTCTGATCAATGAGTTCGCAGTTCTTTTTGAAGCTTGAATATTATAATTATTTATTTGATTTGATTCAAAAAAGTACTCCTTCTAAGTGCATTTTTTTCTGTTAAGAATTAGGATGTGTTTGGAGTTATGATCTCTGATTTGTTTACTATCCGGCATCAATTTCCTCAAAAAATGTTTACCTAGCTTTCAGTCTACAAAACTTCCACTCAAACCGTCAAACACAGTCCTTCATCTATACATGAAAAACCAATCCGCATTCCCAGATTCCAAATATAGAAGACATTGAAGAAGCATACATTAAAAACTAGTCTGGATTCCCAAATTCCTAAAATACAAAGACATTGAAGAAGCATAGACAGAGTAAATTACTTTACTACCAAAGGTTTAGCAACTCAAATTCCTATTACGTCAAGAAAACAAAATTGACATTGTGATCAAATCATCGGAAAATATTGTGTAGTCCACAAACCAAATAAACATGAGAATCAATAGAACACCATAAATATCTTAACATATCATCGTTTGGAAATTTTGCCGAACAGATGGGATGCAAGGCCAAATAGAGCAATAAAGACGCACAAAGTAAACAAAACCATGCAATTTTATTCACCTGTAGAAAATAGAAGTATCCATCCGATCTACCGAGATAAAAGTGCAGCAATCAACGTCGCCGGCGTGACGGCTACAAAAATTTTTACATGTCGCCGGTCGTCCAACGTAAATACAGTGTGCAAAAATGGGGATAAGACTCTCCCGCCATTGCTTGTTTTCGGCCACGGTTATCAGTGAGAGTTTCATGGCTGAGACTGTTATGAGATTATATCTAGCCATTTCTATCATCACCGGTGAGAAGCGCACCCGATTAAAATTCCACAGAATAGTTCAGGAGAGAAGAAATTCAGATTGAAATGAAAATGAAAGGAGATAGAAGAAATTTATGAGCAAGATTTGAAAACGATAAGAATTTGGGAGAGCGCTGGAAGCCAATCCGTAATTTGAGCCAATCTGTAATTTGCATCGTATTATCTGAGCTCCATGTACACTGTTCCTCATTAATGACCGCAATCGTGGATAACCCTATAATGTACTTAGTTTATTTAAAGTTTAAACACGGAAGATTAGCGATGGCAAAGGGCCGAGAAGGAGGTGTGTAGGGTCAAACCCCAAACCCATTCTCATCCCGCGAGTTTGGCTCGGTTCTGAGTCGCCTGTGTACCCTGTAGTCCCGTACCTGTAGTGGGTGATGTATTTTTTTTATTTAATTAGTATTCATGTAACAATAAAATTATACTCCCTCCGTCCCACATTTATCTTCACACTTTCCGTTTTCGTCCGTCCCACATTTATCTTCACATCCCAAAAAAGGAAATTTTGACACTAACCAACAACCTCAAAAGTTACCTTAATTTAAAAAATATCACTTTCATCTAACACACATGACATACTTTACAATTTATTTATTACTTAAAAATATCACAATACCCTTCAAAAGTCAATAAAGTTAGTCAAAAAGCAATTTTTCTTAACTACGTGTCTACAGTAACTACGAAGACAAATATGGAACGGAGGGAATATAGGTCAATCATACACAATATTAGTAGGACTGTATTAAAAAGTAAATTAATTATTTATAAAGAGTTAATTCCAGGCTAGAATTGCTAAGTTTAACCCATCTAAAAATAAGTTGCGGGGTATGACGGCCAACCCATCTCTTTTTTCTTGTTTTCTTATGAAAATATTATTAAAATTTAATAAGTTAATTTTTAAAAATAATAACCTAAGCGTGAAACGGCATAATCCACCCTAAAAGCCCAACAAGAAACTAATGACCCAAATATAAAGAAATAAGAATGAGCCTGTTCACATAATCTAGAAATGATGAATTTGAAACTTGCATCATAGCCCAATAGATCCTTAATTCTCGGACAGACCATAAGCCCATCCAGGAAACCATTTCGTGGTTCATATTGGAGTTGGGATGAGGAAGGGGCATTGGAGAACCCATTGTAAGCACACCGGATCTTCTGTGCCATTTTGGTGCATCATCTTCTGTGCCACACATTATATTCGATCTTAGGTTTTATTCGTAATATGCTAACACAATCTTATTTAGCAAAGAATTAGCAAATATTACTTGTGCTTGACGGATGGTAAAATAAAATCATCATTCAGCAAGTTCTTATAATCTTCATTATTACCCCATTCATATTTACAATGAATCTTTTCTTACTTTTGAAGACCAATAAGCATATTTCTTTTTTTTTTTTTAAAAAAACATATTTTTTATTTTTCAAAAACTACACTTAAAATTCAAAACCACACAAACATAATCAAACAAAATCAGATCCATAAATGAGATGCTGATAATCGACACATACAACTGCGCGCTATGCTGAATCCTCAGGGGCTGATATTTTGTTCCATTGAATGCAGACATACACATAAAGCTTATCCCACACTGACTAATAACAACCCAAAGAAGGCATCCCTCCATGACTTGTTCAACACCAACAAACTGAGTTAAATTCATTTTTTGCTCTATAACTAAATAAAATTTTGATTTTTGCGCTAAAAAAGATAAGTGGTTCAATTTTGTCTTATAACTAATTAATTATTTCAATTTTTGCCCAATTTTCGCGGAAAAAGGAAAATTTCGCCGGAATCCGCCACATCATGCTTCAATTCCGATTGGTCAATTCGACGTGGCAATTTTGAGTTTTTTAGCCAATGAATCACTCACGTCATATTCACCTATTTATTTTTTTTTTTTTTTTTCATTTCCAAATCAGCATAATATTAATTAAATTAAAAATATAAAAAAAACCAATTAAATAAATTAAAACCTGTAAAATAAATTTAAAAAAAAAAAGAAATAAAAAAAGAATTAAGACGGCACCAGCACTTCTCCTTTACCAAAGGCTTCGCTAGCTGGTTCTACGGCGCGGTGCCATTTATGTGAACACAAATCCAGAATCCCTAAATCTCAAATTAGCACCGCCAATTAATAATTACCAAATTTAGGGAAGAAAAAAAATTATTCAAGTCAAAATTGCAAATTGAAACCATAATTCGCTCTCAATTCCAGCAAATTGAAGGCGGCAGTGGTGGTAGGGAGGAAGTAGATGTTGGACAGGCTTGGCGATGAGGAGCGGAATGAAATCAAGGAGTGGATTGCTCGAAGTAAGATATTGGGTTGTTTCTCTATTCCACCGTTAAATTAATGGCATTAATGGCAGTGAAATTTTTTTTAATTTTTTTTAAATTATAATATTTAAATAATAAAAATATTATCACTCAATCCTACCCCTATTCTAACCTCACTCACCCCCAAAATTTTTTTATTATTAAAATATTAAAATTTAAAATTAAAAAAAAATTGAGGGATGAGCAGGGGTAGGGGCTTAGGGTTGGTGATAATATTTTTATTATTTAAATATTAAAATTTTAAAAAAATTATAAAAAAAATTTTGGGTGGGAGATCGGATGATATTTTTATTATTTAAATAATAAAATCTAAAAAAATTTTAAAAAAAGATTTTTTTTAGGGGGCTCAACCCATTATTGACAGCTCTACCATTAATGACGGTGAAATCTTGGGGGTTTCCTCGTGAAGGAGAAGAGTGTTGGATGAATTTAGGGAGTGCTTAAATGTTAAAGGGTTATATCTGGATATGATTTCCGACAATGAGAAAAGTCCACCGGCGTATGCTTGTGGCAGAGATGATGTTAGAATCTCTTGTGTTATTTTGATGTAAAGATACTGCTAATGAGAATCAGCATCCAATAGAGAGGGATCTCAAATTATTCCAAATCTTTTTGGGTGAATCAATCGGCCCTTCTCCTTCATCACCTTCTTCTTCGTGTCCACGAACTCATTCCAGCATCTGATTGTTAATGGTGGCCCACACAGATTGTTCCCCATGAAGCTGGAAACATTCATGCCCCTGAGTTGGGTGCTTTTTGGTATTGCCCCTGTCATATTATTGTAAGAGAGGTTCAACCAACTCAAGAATGAAAGAAGCGTGAAGCTCTGTGGAATGTGGCCGGAGAGAAGAGTTTTTTGAGAAATCAAGAGATTCCAATTGCTTCATATCTCCAATATGGTTTGGGATGGAACCCGTGAAGCGATTGTGTGACAAGTTCAATGATTTCAACTCCACTAAGCTCGTCAGCTCCTTTGGAATATCTCCTGACAGATTGTTCCTTGAAAGGTCAATGTTGGTAACCAATGAGAGAGTGGTTTCATATAGCAACTCACTGCCTTTTGGTGATTACTGATACACCCTCTGTGAAGTGGCTTGTTAAGTATGAGATTTTAGAATATAAACTTCTTTTTGTAGCATGGCAGTGAGATTATAAAAGCACCTTGGTATAATGCCTGAAAGATCCAAGACCTGAAGAGAGTTAAGTTGGCATATTTGAAATGAAATATTACCACTCAACTAGTTTGAGCGCAGGATGAGAAATGCCAAATTGATTAGGCTTGTCCCCACCAATGTAGGTATGTCTCCATCAAGATCATTATTTGAAATTTTGAAAAATCTAACTTCACCAATTGTGTGCAGTTGTGCATTGATAAAGGTATCTTCCCAGTGAGTCTGTTGTTAGGAAGATTCAATGACTCCAGATTTGCAAGATAGCCAATGGAATTTGGGATGATTCCGGAGAGATTTTTTTTTTTCGATCAGAAAAATAATATTATTAATTAAATATGAAAGGGGTAAGAGAATTACCAAACAGAATTAGTACAACAATAAAAGAAAATACAAATCAATAAAGATCTAGAGAAATAATTCATCTCCAAGAAGTCACATGTTCAAAATCTGTTAGAGAATGAAAGTATGTGAACGTCTCCAATCTTCATAGCATATTAGCAAACTTGCTGAATGTTTTCTGAATAGCCAACTTCATATATGTGATTTAAGTTCTTCCATCAGACCAACTTTCTCCATTTTAACACTATTGAATATAATTGCATTTCTTGTCTTCCATATTAGCCACACCAAGCATTCACAAACACACACCAAGAATGTCTTACCTTTGTTAAAGTATGCTAGTTATATGGATAAAATATAACATGTTAAGTAGTTAAAGTATGTATGTAGTAAAACATACTTTAATTTATTATTTATTATACTTTGAAAAAACATATTTTAACTAAATTAACATATTTTACCTATATATTTAATTTATTATTTATTATACTTTGAAAAAATATATTTTAACTAAATTAACATATTTTACCTATATATCAAGTATACTTTAACAACGGATCAACCCTCTCACGTAATTACCGTTTCACAATAAACTTTATCGTAAATAAATTGCATGCAATTTAAAGTTTTTTTTTTAAAAAAAATTCGACTAGCACAGTTGACTGAAGAAGAGAAAAACCAAGACTTGGACTTGTAGACACTATAAAGTATACTATAAGAGTTGGTATTTTATGTTTTCGGATAAATAAGATGTATAATGGTATAATATTTTGTTTTAAAGATTATATACTTTAATTAATAAGATTATAATTTTTTCATTGAAATAGTTGGTTGAAATATAAATAATATAAATATTTGATTAAAAAAATTTATGTTTTTTTTTAAAAAATCAAAAGTATAAATTTTTGAGAAATTGTGAAACATACCCCAAATAATAATTGATTTTGAAAAATATCACCCAACATAAATTTTAGGAAAAAATGCCACTTTTTAAATATTTTTTTTGTGCGTTTTTGCTTAAACGTGGAATTTTTTTTTTTAAGTTTTCAAAGATGAGAATGAATAAATGGCAAAAACTTGTGTGACACCGTCTCACTTAAGGACTTACGTGAGACGGCCAGAAAGAAAGTGATAACTTTTATAATAAAAAGTGTTATTAAATTAATGAAATGTGATAATGCTATTTCATGAACAATTTATAGTATAAATGAAAAGTGACAACACTTTATAGTGAAAGTGATAACATTTTGTAGCGAAAGTGATAGTGATTTTAAAAAGTGTAAAATGATCTCACTTAAGACGGTCTCACATAAGACCCACCCTAAGTAAATTGCAATACGAGAAACATTCATGCTTTTTTTTTAATTAACCTTTAATTAAAAAAATTTGAAAAGTAGCATGGTTTTTGGGACAAAAAGAATACAATTTTTAAGTTCAATTTGAAATTATGAAACTTTTTTTTTCTAATTAGCCTCTTCGAATCTTCGTACGGAATCAAAATTACATCTTCTTATATGAAAAAACTAGTATAGTGCCAGCGTGCGACGTGGGTTATCGTGTTTGTTATTTATTTTTTATTAATTTTAAATTTATGTTTTTAAATAAAAGTTTATCATATTAACTTAGGATAATTGAAAGTATAATTTGTTGTTTAACCAATAAAAAAAATGTTAACGTATATAATTTTAATCGAGAGAAAAACATGCATTCTCGACTTATTTCACATTAATAAGAAAACATGGTATGTATCACTAGGGTTGAAGTGATTCTACTCAGCATTATTGGAATATATCAAAATATGAGTGATGATTGATGTATAAAATATCTTGGAGACCATATACGAATATCTGAAATAATTCATATTTAAAACTTTAAAGATCACTTGATCTCCTAGAAAAAATAAAAAGTGTTTTCTTAAAATGTATAGCTATAATTCTTAATTACAATATTATAGATGCAATTAGTCATTTTAAAATGGAATAAATATATAAAATTTGGATAAATAGTAAAAATCATAAATACTCAATTAACTTAGTCATACCACCTAATATTTTAAATTTTAATTTTGAAAAATGAAATGTTTAATAATTGGACTTTTATATCTCATATCCACGGGAGTGGTCTAATCTACTTTTAATATCTTTAATATCCCCTCACCATGCTAAGCTTTTTGTCTTTTTGGCTTGTGGAGACACAACCTGCTTCTTGAACTTTGATGGGCTCCCCATTCATTTTTATTTACTTATTGATCTTGACTCACCGTTGCGCTGATTTCAAAACCTCCGCACAGGCTCGCTGGGCCTCGCTTCTTCCGATGATCCCTTGATAGGTTGTTCCTCATCGTCAAGCTTTATCAATCGATTTTATTAGTCTGTTCTTTGATTTTGGCCATGGCAGCCTAGGTACTAATGCAGATAGCATTCTTAGGGGGAGAAGGACTTTTTACTCCGGCGTGGCATCCTTCTTTCAACGGCTCCCATGCCATCATGAGCCTGTTTGCTGATCACGAAGCATTTACTCGATTATGGCAAGGATCTTCAGCCCTAGATCAGCCCCTACCGTATTGCTTTAAGCACGGGTCCTCATTTGTTATGGTTCTCTCTCATAGCTTTGGTTATTTTGTATCTCTTGGCCATTGTATTGCTTTAAGTTGCATTTATTCGTTTAGGCCAAGAATCTTGTTGATCTCTCCGAGCCACTTGTTTAGGCTCGCTTTTGCTAAGCTACTTGTTTGGCTTCTTCTTTATCTCTGTCCCCTCTTCCCCTTTTTTATTTTCATTTCCCTTTAATAAAATATTACCTAGTTTTATCTTTAAGATGAAATTGGACTACACTTTAATTTTAGAATTGAAAATGAGCAGAATAATTAATTGTTACACTCTCTCTATTCTTAAAATTGGAAATGAAAAAATGGGATGTTTGATAATTGAGCTTTTAAATTGTGTCCAATCTCGTTAAAAAAAATTCAATTGAAAGTATAAAGAAAAAGAGTAATATTATTGGAAATGAAAAATGGGATATTTCATAATTGGGCTTTTAAATTGTGTCCAATCTCATTAAAAAATTCAATTGAAAGTATAAAGAAAAAGAGTAAAGTAAGAAAAAAATTGTGTCTAAATTGAGGTTTGAACCCACCTCACAAATTTCATAAAATCATCCATGCTAATTCAATGTATGATTGAACCTTACAATTTGATAATCTAAATTTGAATGTTATTTTAATTTAAAATATAAGGGAATTCACACGGTCGACATTAATAAATGTGCTAACTCATTCAATGGGAAGGAATAACATTAATGAAACTAATTTTTGTGGCAACTAATTTTATTTCATAAACATTGGACATAGGGACACATATTGCATGAAACACTTAATAAGCATGTAAAAGCCAATATATATATATATATATATATATATATATATATATATATATATATATATATATATATATATATATATATATATATATATATATATATATATATATATATATATATTAAACCTGAAAACACATTACAATATGAAAGACAAAGACACATTGTTTATTCAAGGCAAGAAATTAACTACTCAAATACAATAATGCTAATATTATTATTGCATCTCTATTTATCATTTTTTCCTGGTGCAGGTTTAACTTTCTTAAGTCCAGCAGTTCCAGATGTCTCAGCTTTCTGCAACAACAATCAAAATTCACAAGTTTTGTTATATAAATAATTATTTTGCCATGTATTGAATTACTTCCTAATTAATAAAAATACTAGTGATTTTGAATCTTGCTATTTAGAAACATTAATTGATATTTCATCTATACAATCAATGTGCCACAAAAAACATGAATTTATAGCTTAGAAAACATGAATCCAACTAAAATTGAGATATAACATTCCCTCGATAAAACTATACATTATAATGTTAGGAATTTTTTATTTCCAATATAGTCTAATGGTTGGTAATATATTATTATGCAATTATATTAGCTATTCAATTATTTTATGGACTTAATTAAGTGATCCAATTAAGGTTAAAAGTTCATGGGCTATAATAATATTAATATGGGTCAATTGAGTAGATACTCAATACTACATGACTGGCTGGGTGATTATGGGTGGCCAAGTTGTATAGTATATAAAGGCTCCCAAGTTATGGTCCCCAATATACTAAGTCACACATAGTCTTCCCTTCTCTCCATCAGGAGGGATTACTACGGTCCCCATAAGGAATAAGGAGACTTAGTTGAGGAAGGCAATAATACCTATCGATCGTGTTCCGCTAACTCTAGATTAAGGTACGCTTCCGCATTACAGTTTGATCTCAGTTTATCATAATAGAGTTAAGGTTTTAAGGATTTATTACTCTAAATTTAATTCTCTCGCGTTTTCCTGATTTAAATTTATCGTGCAGAATTAATGATTTAAATTTGAATTTTTCACGGCAAATTAGTAATTTGAATTTGAAATTTTCGCGGCCTTAATAAAAATTAAATCTAGTTTAAATATACCATATGATCATATATAGTTAGTAAAAAATTAATAATTAAATTTTGTATCAAGAATTTGTAATAACAATATGTATGCATGATCATGTGGAATCAGATCAAAATATAACACTTATGAGTTGCTAACACAACTCATGTTTGTGTTAGTGCTGGCTAGATCAAACAAATTAATTAAGATTACATATAATTAATTTTTTTTGCAAGAAAGATATCTCTTTAATAAAATTTTCTAGATCTACACATAAACACACACGTATGTGTGTGCATGTTTGTGTAGAGATTATTAGATTCTTTAATTATATAATTCATATATTTATATATATAGGAATTTCAAGAAGATCTCTCTCTTAATTTCTCTCTCTCATGAAGTAGTATAGGATTAATAAAGGAAAATTCTACCCCAGAGAAAATTCTTTTCGCTTCCTCTGGAGTTTTAGACATCATAACCTCAATTGCAGCCTCCTGTTTCATAAAACAAATCAATTCATCAATTTCTAACAGATAATAAACAACTAAAAATACATACGCTATACATATACACAACATATATATAATATCAAAGTAGAAAAGCAAAAGTTATAAATAATCTCAAACCCTAAGAAAATGGAGCTCCGATTTGCTGAGTGTCATGGGTTCATCCATGCTGGAAACAGTTCTTTCGAGCCTTACAGGGGTTGGTGGTGGTGTGTTGTTTGCCATAATTTCTAAGTGAGATTAAAACTGCAGATAGATTAATTAAACAAGTGTGTGAAGTGTGTGTTGTTTATATTGCCTGTTTGGATTTATAGAAGGAGAAGATGCAAACGTGGCCAGGTATGAATTGTTACCTGTCAATTTGCATGCACCCTCCCACTCTCTCTCCTAATCTCTATCACCCTTTCTCTCTCTCCACCTACCATGACTACGTAACTATGTGTATGAATTGAAGGTGTAGATCTACTTAATTTTAATTCTTGGGAAATAAGATCAAACCAAATTTATTTCAGGGCTACCTTGCAGGATCACTTTTTATTCTGCAAGTCAAAAATCTGTTTGTTTTGATCATTTTAAATCTATCTTAAAGTACATTTAATTAGGGTCCGTTAATATTTATTTTAGGGTTAACGTATCAGAACATTTTTATATTTTCTTAAATAGTTATCACTTTAATTAAAAGTGTTATTACTTTTTTCATTAAAAATATTATCACTTTTTATTTAAATTATGAATTTTTAATGCAGCAAGTCACCGCGCCCTTGTCATTAATTTGAGGAGTTAAAATTATTTTTTTTCTCGTAACAATATGAAATTTTTATTATATCCTAAAAAGATATTATTTTCAATTTAGTCACATAACTCTCGACATTGACCAATTTTGATCCTAAAATCGCTGGAAATTAAAATTTTCTCCTTAATTTTGCACGCGTGTGCACCGCACACGTGACCCCTCAATTTGGGGCTTTCCGGCGACTTGGGACCAAAATCAGCCAATATTGGGAGTTACGGGACTAAATTGAAAATGATATCTTTTTTTGGACAAATTAAATAAAAATTAACTATTGTTATGGAACCAAAAGTGATTTTAACTATATCCTAATATTTTTTTGTATATTTTATGTGATTTTTTTTAATATGCTAACTGCATCTCACTTCAATTTTTACATATTTTCAATTTGAACATCCGATTTTAATCTTTACATTTCCTTTTTTGGCTGATGGACTCACACAAAACAATTATTAATAAAACTTCATGGTACTCACACACAACATTAATACAACTATCTGCATTACATTAAATTATTATATCTTTTAACCCAGTACTACACATTAAAATATTATACTGTCTTACTCTACACGCAAAAAATAAACGTAAAAATTGAAACGGGATGGGGAGTATGAAGTAATTGTTAAGAAAAATAGTGATATTTAATTTAAAATCTCTCCATTTACGAAACAATTTAACATGATATTAAAAATAAAAAAATACACTATTTTTTCAACTTTGTTGAATAACATAATGTAATTTTTTTAGTATTAATAAGTTGTAAAGGGTTAAAAAAATTTACGAATTTTAATCCTATTGTAAATTAATCCTTATCTTTGAAAAAACTGCAATTGGAATAAAGTTCGCGGTTTTTCTTGCAATCAACCAAATTGTAAAATGATATACTAAGTGTTAAATGATTATGAGAAAATTGAATTCATAGCATCTTTATAAAGTTATTTGTTTAGAAAATTTCAATGAAATAACAATAATAATAATAAATTAATTAATTAAATTGAGTCCAAATTACTACAACAAAAACGCATTAAGACTACAGAGGAAACACTACATATATTAATAATATGTGTTGTCATATGCATAATATATGTTGTCTTAAAAATAGTGTAGTGTTAAATATTTTGACATGCACAAAGATAACACATATTGACTCGTGTTGTCTTAATGTATTGTCATATATGCTATATTTTCAATAAATTCATTATAAAACAACATATATTACAATATATGTTGTCGTAAAAAATTTTTTACGCACAAAGACAATATATATCATCTATGTTATCTTAAATTGTCTTAAATATTTTATTATTATTATTATTATCATTATTTATTATTATTATTTGCTAATAGATAATATATGACTGAATAAAATAATTAATTTTTAAATTTATTTATTTTAAAACAACATAATTTGAATTTGTTGTACTTACAAATTTTTGAATTTTTTATTAACTAGTTAAAAATAAATATATAACAATGATTTTTTTAATTAAATATGAAATAGATATATAAAAAATTATAATAAATTATAAGATCCAAATGTAAAATTTTTTTTAAAAAAATTATATAGTTCATGATGTAATTTAAAATAATTACTATTATAAATTAATTTTTTTTTAAATTATTTAATAAAAATTAAAATCAATTCAAATAGATATATGTATCAAATTATTTAATAAAAATTAAAATCAATTCAAATAGATATATGTATCAAAGTCAATATAATATATTTTTTATATATTAAATAATTTAATTTAATTAATTTTATTTTTTTAATTAGCATGAACTTATTTACTTTAAAATTTAAAGAATTTTGTTTTTTACTTTGTGAATGTTAAATTTAAAAAAAAAATACTACTTAATTATAAAATATGGAATATTGAAAAAAATTATTAAAAAATTATCAAAGCAGAACGCTTCTTAGTTCTTCACGTAGGGCAACAAACTCTGAAAACTCCGCCAAAACCTCGAAAATCCTTCTTTGTTCGTTGTTCATTCGTATACTCTGTAAGCGAAAGTGTTCAATTGGCCGCGTAATATAGATTTTTAAAGTCGATTTGGGCATCGATTTCTCCAAAATCAGCCCACGCAAGGAGCCCTCGTTCACCTTCCTTTGATTTGGGCATCGATTTGGTGAAGATTTCTCTTCACGCACGAAGCCGTCAATTCTTCACCATCCTTCGCTGGTGTGAACCCAACAAATCGCTGTCTAGGGTTCCTTATTCAATCGATGCCGTTCTAATTTTCTGCTTACCTCTCCAACGATGTGCGACTTTCGGCGCGCTGCTAGCTATCGCATTCGCCTAGCTTGCGCTATTCAAACCGGTGGCCTTGAATCTTGATTTCATTTCCAGATCGTGGCTTCTCGCAACATTTTGGTCACTGGAGATCCCGTCACTTGTTGTTGCTGTTTTGGGGCCGCTGCCTTCAAGGCTTTTCTCCTGCCAATCGCTCCAGTGGGAATGGTCTCCGTGCCCCTGTCTCTTTCCGACAATGGATTTCTCTATACCTGGGCGCCGTCTTCTCCATCTGACGGGCCTGCCCCGGTCACATCCGACGACCTCCCAGGTTTTTTTTCTTACCGCACTTGATTTCTCCTGCCCAATCCTAATTTGGGACAAGTCTTTTCCTTCCGTGAACTCCTTTTCTGGCCCCTCTTGCTGCCGTCTCTGGTTTGGCGTGTAGAGGATTATTTCATCAATAAGTTGATTTTTGCCGACAGCATGTTGAGAAATTGTTGTTCCTACTTGGTCTAATGTTGATTCTTGTTCTGATTTTAATTAGATCGTGATTGTTTTTGTTGTTATCACTTGTTGGCAACAATTCGGTTTGCCCATCTCATGGATGCCACCATCAAAGTCATTTCGGTTATCAGATAGTTGTATGTTGGGCATTCTCTTGTTTGCTTAATGATGCGTTTTATGTATGTGCACTAGCAATCTATTATTGTTGCACTTCATGACTTGATGATGCTGCATTTTACTTGTTGCTTGGCTTCCGGGGTTCTTTGTTTGATTTGGATGTAATGGGGCCTCTGCTGACTCTTGTTGCTTACATCGGCTGCTACATTTTAGCAGATTTGTATATTCTTTCTCCTTTAAGAAGTTAGTTCACATTGGTCTTGATATCAAGCTCCTCTTGGAAAGAGTTTTTGATTTTGATTGTATTTTCTCTACTAGCCCTAGCTTAATAGGAATATATGTGCTAGGCTTGTTCCCCCAAGACCACCTGTTTGGTGTTGTTTCTTTCTCTTATGGAGTATGTTAGATATTAAAGATAAAGCTACCCACCACTTATCTTACTCTGGCATCATTAATATGATTATCAAGAAATTTGCTATTTAATTAGAAGTTCTTTTGTGTAATCCAGTCATGTATATGCAGGTGGTGTCTCATGTATTGTAGAAGTTCTAAGATTAATTGCCATCATAAAGAAAACACATATGGTGACACTATAAAGAAAATATTGCATGAGGGCCCCGAAACATGCTCAATAGTCTCTCAATTATGGTCAGTCTCTCATCTCTCTTTGTATTCTTTATTAACTATCTTCATGGCTTTCTTGAAGGTTTTGTGCACACTGCTTTCAATTTTCACCATGAGGCTGCTATAAACGAGTATCATTCCATGGATACTTGTTTTCATGTGGAGCTCTTGTCAGGCTTACTCGTAAAGGACTAAAGTACATTGCAATGGAGGCAAATGATAGCAACTTTGTAATCCGCTATTGTCTACTTGTATTTCCTCAGGTTTATTTTCTCAACTCTTACATGGTTATATTGTAAATTGAAATTTTCTAGTTGACTTTGTATTATTTAATATGGTTATCCTCAACTGTTTTCAAGATTTTTAGCCAACATGTGTTTTAACTTTTCATGATAAAATTATGGTTGTGTTTGGACAGGCACATACAGTTGAAAGAAGAGGCTTCAGAGATAAAATGAATGATCATGACTTGTGGATGTATTTGAATTTTCATTAATTGTCTAGACTTAGATCCATAGTTTCGTGGTCTTTAAACCAATTCTATTTATGTCATGTCTTATGGGATGTATTTGGATTTTGCCAACATTTAGATTTGAGAGGGATATTTTATATTTAGCATGTTTTGGATTATTTAGAATGTTTTAATACATTTTAAATTTTATTATTTCATTTATCA
Source organism: Pogostemon cablin (assembly GCA_023678885.1). Lineage (NCBI taxonomy): Eukaryota > Viridiplantae > Streptophyta > Magnoliopsida > Lamiales > Lamiaceae > Pogostemon > Pogostemon cablin. Next base: position 18,881,016 of record CM042990.1, read on the forward strand.
ATTAATTACAAAATTTTTTATATAATAATTAATTGGTTCGACAGTACATATAAAATGTACAAGCTATGGATAATTTAATAATACTACATTAATAGAAAATAAATATATCTGTTGTCTTAATCAAGTAAGACAACATATATAACATAAATTAATATTTATTTAAAAAAAGACGCACAACGCAACACATAAAGATGCACAACGACATGTGTTGTCGTTGTGCGTCTTTTTTTTTAAAAGGACGCACAACGACAACACATAATATGTGTTGTCGTTCTGTGTCTTTTCAAATGCCCTACGACAACAGAGATTTTTTCAAAAAAGAAGCTAACATACAACACATTATATGTGTTGTCTTAATGTATTTTTGGTATAGTGAATCCAGTATAAGATAAACTAAAATATAAATTATTTCCATTAAAAAAAAAAGGAATGAGTGTAAGATAGTTTTACTAAGTGGTGAAATCAAATTAAAAATACTTGGTGCTCCATTCAAGATCTTTCGTTAAAAGTTTGTTTAAACTTGATTCGATAAAGATATGAAATAAGTTTGAATATGTTTTATGTTTAATAAATTAAAATCTCGAGCTTGATTCATGAAAATAGGTAAAGTAAATGTAAAATTATCAAATTCACTTTTGGTCTCATAACGATAGGTATTCTTGATTTTATTCCAAAAAAAGATATCATTTTTAATTTAGTCTCGTAACTCCCAACATTGGCCAATTTTTATCTCAAATCACCGAATAGCCACAAATTGAGGGGTCACGTGCGACGCACGTGTAAAATTTCAGTAAAATTTTTAATTTCTGCGATTTTGGGATCAAAATCGACCAATGTCGAGAATTATTGGACTAAATTGAAAATAATCTTTTTTGCAATAAAATCAAATTTTTAATATTATTATGTGATCAAAAATGATTTTATCTCGCTAGCATCACTTTTAATAATCACTTTTTTTTAATTATAAGAGATTATTTCATAAACATGTTTACCATGTACCCTTATTTTATAAGGAGTCCCATTAATATATAATTAAAATATATATTTTTAAAAAGTCTAAAATACCCTTAATTCATTTAATACACACCCTACCTATATATTTTATTTAATTATGTACATACTTCCTGAGGATCTTGTATGTCCTGTTACACTTTGGTGTTACATCTCCTGTTACAAGCGTTAGATGAGTGACACGTATGCGGAGAGTAAAATCTCAACCTTTCCCTTAGGGTTGATTGTTAGGGTATAGATTAGTATTTCCTACGTGTCAATTATCCAACGGTTTGTAATAGGAGATGTAACATCAAAAAATGTAACAGGAGATCCGAACCGACTTCCTGATGAGACACATTTACATAATTGTCAAAGAAGCTGATAGAGGCAGAAGGAACCTTGTACCGCGAGAGGCAAGAGTAGAGTCTCTGGTAAATTGATGACATGACCATTATCCACAAATACTACACTTGGAACCAAACCAATTCGACACACTGTTTACCTCATGAAATGCACTTGATAAACACAGTGTAGATACGAACTGATATATTAAAAAGTTCAGCTTCAGATTTTCAAGACATAACACAAAATGCATAAAGTTTTAAAATGCCCAGCAAAGTAGAAAACTAATTTACATGGTATTTTAGGGCAAGGTAAAGTTGGAAAGAATTCAAAGAAATATTCTCTTTTAAATTTGTGGAAGAATAGAGCCGCAATCTTCTTTAGTTCTTCTCTAAAGTTTTAAGAGAAAGGAAATAACCTGTATGTAGAAGAAGCCACGAGTAGAGTTAAATATCTAAATAAATAATGAAAACGTAATAAACATGTGTTAAGACGGCAGCTTAGGCAGTGGGTATGAGGCATGCCTTGGTTGAGGTGCACAGAGGCACTCGCCACCAATTCAGACCGTCTCTCAAGAAATGAGACACTCACCCATAGCATCCTAGAAGGCCCGTCTCTAATAAATAATACATGCACATTTACTCCTTCTCACCACCATTTCTCGTCTTGCCATCGTCTCCATCACAGTCACCGCCTTCTCCACTACCACCGCCATCGCCAATTTCTTTAGTGCATTACTAACACTGTGATTTTATCTCCTTATCAGGAGCATTACAACGGAGAGCGCGAAATTGAGCCCTTTTAGAGTTAAAAAAATCTTTGGATTGTTGGATTTGTCAATAATAAAATAAGGTATTCAGCTTGTCCCATATCGGATGAGAGATCAGAAAAGAGGATTCTTAATTGCTATTTAAGAAGACCTTAATTCTAATGTTAGACACCAAAAAAAAAGACATTATAACCTTTAGTAATTCTTTTATTCCTTTCTTATATTATCTATTTGAGAATTGAGAGAAAAGTTGGAAATTAATTAAAGATTTGTAATAGTGTGGTAGTTTTGGGGTCGGGAGAGAGAAACTTCTGTGTGATTGTAAAATTTTTATATAGTAAGTATTTTCTCGGGTCCGTGGTTTTTTCTCCGGTTTGGAGTTTCCACGTGAAACTCTTGTGTTGTCCTTTTTATGCTCTTCTTTATTTGTCCCTTAAGAATAAATGGGGATCTGCTTATCCCAACAAGTGGTATCAGAGCCCGATTCGGGCGCTTATAAAGTTCTTAGTATGCTCTGTGGTTGCAGCATAGTCTGACCTTCCATATCAGAAAAGACTTTATGAGGGGGTTATTCATTAAGCTAAGGGTGGCATAAAAGAAGTGGGAAAAGCAAGTGGCACAAGGGGGTCAGAAGATCAGCCGGATGCGGTGGCATCTCCTTTCTTGCAGTGAAATGTGCCGGACAGTGGCAACAGGGGCATGGCAAGGGATAGGATTAACGGGGCAGTAATTTTTTGCGGAGTTCTTAGACCTGCAGCAATGTGAATTGCTGGGACTCCCAGTGGTGGAGTTGGCTTAACAGCGGCATGGGGTTTTCCATGGATGTCGGCTCAAGGAGGTTTGAAAAGAATGAGTTTTTCGGTAACGAATGGTGGCGTGGGGAAGCGGCGATTCAACTGGAAAGATGGTGATGTGTTACTTGGTATCGGGTGGCGCTAGATCGGTAAAGAATAGCGTGGATTCAATCGACAAGTGGGGAAAAGCATCGTGAATTCTGGGGTTAGAATCTACTTCAAGTGACGACACTTTTAGTAGGAAAAGGTTCGGACAAACCTAGTGTAGCTTGGCGGTAAAAGACAGCGACGTCAATGATGGTTTTTGCTCAAGATGTAGCAATGGTGCAGTAATTGCGGTGGAGCAATGGCATGGTAATTGCTAACGGTGGAGCAATGGCGACGTTTCTGGTCAAGGAGGAGCTGATGCTGCAACAGCTCTGAATATTGAGTTAATATTATTAGGGATCCTTATGACATGTTCAGTTGTCATGGAAAAGGGTGTAATAATATTAGTTGGTCCACAAGTTTACACACATTGACTTGGCATAAATGTGTGTGGTGGAAAAGTATATCGATGGCTGAGGGACTTCCAGGGAGGCCAAGAGCTGGAAGTTGCACCATAAAATTTTAGCAGGTTTTCGATATGTTGCCGCAAGGAAATTCTTAGAATGAATTATTCTAAGTGGGTCTACTCATATGGTGGAGTGGGATGATTCTCGGGAGATTGAGAATTAATTGTCAGTAAAGACAATGGGTTTTATTTTATTTTTGGCAAGGTGGAGATTGTTGGATTTGTCAATAATAAAATAAGGTATTCTGCTTGTCCCATATCGGATGAGAGATCAAAAAAGATGATTCTTAATTGCTATTTAAGGAGGGATTAATTCTGATGTTTGACACAAAAAAGACACTATAATCTTTAGTGATTCTTTTATTCCTATCTTGTATTCTCTATTTGAGAATTGAGAGAAAAGTTGGGAATTAGTTAAAAATTTATAATAGTGTGGTAGTTTTGAGGTCAGGAGAGAGAAGCTTCTGTATGATTGTAAAAGTTTCATGTAATAAGTATTTTCTCGGGTCCGTGGTTTTTTCTCCGGTTTGGAGTTTCCACGTGAAATTCTTATTTTGTCCTTTTTATGCCTTCTTTATTTGTCCCTTAGGTATAAAACGAGATCTGCTTATCCCAACATGGATCTCTGCAAAATGCGAAGATATTGTCGGAGAGATGCGAGGGTGGCGACTGGTATATCGTTTGGGAGAAGTATCGGTGAGTTCTTCCTTCTATTCCAAATCCGCAATCCAACAAAAAATTTTAGCAAATTACAGTGCAGAATGTGTGTGTATGGTCGATGTATAATATTAATAATATATAATTAGCATATAATATTTAAAATATTATTGAGGGTGTGTATCATCCTAAAATTAAATAGGATAAATTTGGAATTTTAGGGGGTTTTTATATAATAAAATTATGATTTGAACAATTAAATGGGGATGTGTATTTAATAAGGGGGTGTGTATTTAACCGTACTCTTTTATAAATTACTCTTCACTAATTTTTTATTTCGATAAAATTAGAGTGCAAGGACTTGACTCATAAAAGTATTTGCATTTAATTATATATTAATATTAATATTTTTTTTAATTCAAACAAATAGGTGTTTTTCAATAGTTTCATCTCCTTTTATTATATTAGACTTGTGTGAACGTATCATAATAAAAAAGTTTTTATTAGCTATCATTTTTCTAAAGAAATTTATGATTAATATCACTTCTCATCTATCTGTTATTTAAGAATATTCATTTAGGCGGCGTCTATTTGCACCCCAAAATTACTATTTGTACCCCATAATTATATAAAATAAATCATTCTTAATTAATAAGACATAATTACCCTTATAAATCTTATTTTGTTCGGTTGCAACAACCGAACAGAACATAATCAGAATTTATATATCTTATATGTTCGGTTGCTGCAACCGAATAGAATCAGAATTGTGCAATCCTATGATAATCTCCTCAAACACTACCGTAGTATCAGTGGAGAGCAATCCATTGATAACAATCATCCCATACAACCTCTTGTAAGTTAATCACAACCTTCGAAAGACAAAGAGGAGTGTCAATCATATTCAAGCATAACCCATCTTTCAAGATCTCATCTGTATGAATGTCAATCATATTCAAGCAGAATCCATCTTTCAAGAACTCATCAGCTACAGAATTCGATCACCTAATCTTCCCTCTACATACTTCAAATATGCACATCTCCTCAACACATCTTCTCTAGAATTGATCACCTCGAATAAATGTTCGATTGTGGCTCTATCAACAGATCTCCCAGCTGTGGCTCACGAAAACCACTGTACACGTCCTGCAGCATTGCAGCAAACACACTACCCCATGCCTCTGCTCCGACGGCGACAATCCTCACCTGATCCCCATTGGATTTCCTAAATAACAGGCAGAGTTCGTCAATTTTCTCTTATGTGGAGCCATTAGCGCACTGAATTGACCCATTCAGATGCACATTTCCATCGGCAACCCACTCAGTAGTTTCCCCCATTTCTAATTAATCAATCTCCTTATATCCTACTTCAGCGATTACAACACAACAAACAACCTCAAATTCCGATTACTAAAAACGCAGCTTATAAACACAATCGCATTAGAATTCGTAGTAGGCTTTGCTTTTCGAATTCATTTAATGAGATTAACTTGCTTGTATATGATTGTGCACAATTCTAATTCTGTTTGGTTGCTGGAACCGAACAGATAAGATAGATGAATTCTTATTCTGTTCTATTCGGTTTTTGCAATCGAACAAATATAAAATTTATAAGGGTAATTATGTCTTATTATGTCATGAATTTATTTTCTTCCATAAATATATTTATAAAGATGTATGCAATGCATATTAACATAGTGGACTAAAAAATTAATAACTCAACAACAATGATCAATATTTAGGGCTAAAAATTATTTCAAAATTAATGTCTGAAGTAGTAATCCAACTTTAACAGTAACATTTAGAAATAACTGATTCACCCTTCTTCAATGGTTACGTAATTCTCAAACTAATATTTATCCTTAATTTAGGGGTGTGCACGGATATTGGATTTAACCAAAATCGTATTGAAACCGCACCGAATTAATCTCGAACTGAAAAAAACTTTTGACTTTTTGACTTTTTCCGAACCGATTTTTCGTTTGGTAAAGACTTGTATATTTTCCGTTTTTCGTACCGAATATTGGATACAATCGGACCGAACCGTACCGAAAAACCGAATTTAAATTATGCATTAAAATTATATATAATATATTTATCTTATTATTTATTGTTCATACTTTATATGTCATGAATTAATTAATTTTACTCTACTAATTATAATGTAATCACAATTAATAAATTAAAATTAGTTATAATATAATTACAAATAATAATTTTAAAATATATCTAATGTTCTAAATATTTATTTATTACTGTATATTAGAAAATATATATTTCATAAAGCAAAATAAATTTCTAAAAAAAGTAGGGAATAAATAAAATAATATGTTCAAAGTTCAAAATATTATTTCAGAGAAAATAATGAATAAAGTAAATGATATATCTAAAGTCTAAATTCAGTGGTAAACTTAATAAATAATTATTATATTTTATATTTATTTAATAAAGATAAAATGCAAAAATTAAATGATAACTCATATTTGTGTCTAAAATATTATTAGATAGACTTTAATTGAAATACACCTTAAATTTTAAATTAAAGGTTTAAAAAAATCTAAAATTATGAATTTTCTTTATTTTAGTACTATTATTTTATAGGGCAACACATGAGGTTGTCTTATGTAAGACTATTTTATATATTTTTAAATAATTATCAATTTTTATTAAATACATTATCACATTTCATTAAAAGTTTATTATTCTTTATTTATAATATGAATTGTTTATGAGAAATTTATTTTTTTTATTTAATTGATATTTTTCTAAGTATTTATATGTACAAAACTCTATTTCTCATGAGAAATCCAATCTGATCTGTTTCGATCCGCTCCGCACCGTCAAAATTCATTTTCTCGATAATCCGTTCCAAACCAAATTGAATTTCGGTACATATTCAATATCGAATTTTTCTTTACGGATTCAATATCAAATTATTTTTTTTAAAAATCCGATCCGAATTTCGATACGGATTTTTTAAAAATTCATATCGAATCCCAATCCGTACACCCCTACCTTAATTTTTATTTTTCCATGAGCCTTGAAATTGCCAAGGCTTTTCTACCTAACGGCTCATTATCAATATTATACTCCCTCCATCCACTGAAGTTTTCATCTTTCTTTAGTAAATTATAAAGGAAATGTGAAAAGCTTAGCATCTGAGAAATAGTTGATAAGAATATTAATTATAACGAATGAGACCATAGTTGAGAATCTAAAAATTGAAATAGCACATTGGATTGAATATCATCCTGAATAGGACCCTTAGGATGCAATTATTATTTTTCTTTTAGGGATCCCCTAACAAGTTTTGTACTAATTAATCAAATTTGGTTCAAATAAAGTATAAATAATCATATAAGAATTTTTTTCATAATACACATATGTTCAAAGTCAATTACATTTGTTATAACAAAATTTAATTTTTTAAAAATAAAAAATAAAAACTACACTTCATCTATTTATATTAATAAAAGAAAAATATTCATTTCCATTAACCAGTAATTTTAAGGTGAACTCTCGTTAGTCATTCTGCGTTTATTGAAATTTTTCTGCTAGAGGAACGGCTGGCCCAATAAGTAGGCCCATCTTTGAAATGAGAGTTTTGGCCCTTCAAATATTTATTTATCCAATAAAATCTAAAGTATGTGGAGTATATGAACGGTTAGATTAATTTTTAATTTAACTTTTACCATTAAATAAAATAATATAATTGATTTTTTTGTTTTTATATCTTCCCACTATTCAATTTAAATTTATAAACATTGGGATGCACTAATGTACACCCGTCACCCTAAAATTTAATTAGATATGATTATGTTTCAAAATTTAATCAACCAGTCAAGATTTATTTTTGAAAAATAAAAATAAAAAACTTTTATCTACCGTGTGTTCTTTTTGATAAATTATCTTGTGAGATACTATATATGTGAGACGGGATAAAGTATGTCTGTTATATAAATAAAGTATGTTTAATGATTTTTAAAGTATATTTTCTAAAGTATGATGAATGATTAATTAAAATATGATTTTAGGAGGACATCATGAAGAAACATAGTTTCAGATTGTGGCTCTTACACAGACAAAGACTCCTCACCAAAGATAGATTGTGGGGTTACAAAGAAGATACAGAATGTGGCTTCTATATAGGCCAACTCAAATCATAGAGGCATATGTTCTTTAAGTGCAGCTTCACCAGCTGTATATGGGACAAGATTGAGAATTGGACAGGTTGGATGCAGAACCCAACATCAGTGGAAGACGCCCTCGATAAAATCATCAGGACACAAAACATAAAAGAAAGGAGATATCTACGAATCACTTGGGCAGTATATGTGAATCAGATATGGATGAAAAGGAACAACCAGTTGTTTGGAAGGGCGATGAAACATTTTGAGGAGGTAACAGAATTCATAGAGTATACAATTGTGTACTTATACTTAAATTATTCTAGTGCATCGTAGTAGTAGAGAGATAGGAGTTATCAATACCAGATACACTGGTAGAGACATGTGTTGTTCTTTTTCTTGTAACGCAATTGCGTAAGCAACTAGGTCTCTGAAATAATATTTACCATTTTCAATAAAATATAATTTTTGGATGTTATAATATTATTTATTATTGACATACTTTAACTATAAACAAGCATACTTTACTTATATAATAAACATACTTTAGTAATGGGTTAATTCGTCTCACAACCGTCTCACAAGAGTCTCGTTCTTTTTCCAATACCTGTATTCTTTTAAAATTAATTTATTTTATAAAATTAATTTGAATTTTGACGCGAAAGAAAAAATATTATGCAATCATGTAAAGGTGAGGTTCGACCTAGTTCGTCTCACAAGAGAGTCTCGGTCTTTTTTTTAATACCAGTATTCTTTTAAAATTAATTTATTTTATTAAATTTAGTTGAATTTTGACGCGAAAGAAAAAATATTATGCAATCATGTAAAGGTGAGGTTCGACCTAGTTTATTATTAAAAATTAAAATATATTTACTATATAGGTGAAACATATTTATTGATGATTGAAGTAGACAAATTCTCTTGTGAGACATTACTTTTGTGAGACGTGTTAAAGTATATCTATTATTAAGATAAAGTATATTTAATGTTGTTAAAGTATGTTTTCTAAAGTATGCTTCATTATGGATTAAAGTATGATTTTAGCGTGTTATAATACAATTTATTATTGACATACTTTATCTATACAATAAGCATACTTTAGTGATGAATTGACCCATCTCACAAGAGAGTGTCTTATTAAAGTATGTCGGTAGGAAATCATAATATAATAACTAAAATCATACTTTAATGCATCATTCATCGTATATTAGAAAATATACTTTAAAATCTTTAAACATATTTTATTTATATAACAATAATATTTTATCTATATAGCAATAAGACTTCAACGTCTCACACAAGTATCGTATTACAACAAAAAATATTTATGAACTCAAGATATTTTAATACTCCCTTTGTCCCGTCCTTATGGTTATATTTACTTTTCGCACGTGGATTAATGAATATAGTATTTTAATGTGTATTGAGGTGATAGAAATAATATTTTAATGTAAAATGGGTAGATGTATTAGTGTGATGTGTGGGCCCATGGAAAGAAAAGTAATTAATTTGTGTGGGTCTCATATGCTAAAAAGGGAAATGTAACTATCCATTAGTATGGAACGCCCAAAAAGAAAATATGTAATCATAGGACCGAGGGAGTATGTAGTTTGTGATGCATTATTATTATTTAGTTTGTGATATTTATGAACTGGCTCATTGAGAGCACTCCTCAAAACTTCACTACTTAATCATGTATACATACATATAAAATCAACTAAACATATACTCAAAATTATAAAATTATTCATTATACATTAGAAAATATACTTTAACCATCTATAAATATATTTTATTTATATATCAATAATATTTTATCTATATAGCAATAAGACTTCAATATGTCATACAAGTATCGTATCGCAACACACTTTATCAAGAAAAAATATTTATGAAAACTCATGATATATATTTATTTATATGAAATTGTTTTTACTAATTAATTAATTTGAAAAATGTGCAGTTACTGCTGTGGATTCTGGCGTGAAAGCAGTTTCTTAGGATTGCTTGATCATGATAAAAAATCAAATACCAACTCTAAGAGCCATCATGTGATATTTTAATATGTAGTTTGTTATTCATTTACTTATGCGCCATGAACTTGGTTTCAATTTTGGTTAAATTGGTTTAGAGCAAGTATACTCTATAGTGTGTAGCACGTAAGCGACCAAGTGCAAAATTTATAAGATATTGAACCCAAGGGCGAAAGTGGGTAGCCGTGTTTGAAAAGTGCTTCACTTTAGTAGGACTAATCAAAAGGAGGGGTTTGCTTATACTACATACTAACAACTAGGAAAGCAATTAAAGATAGAACATGTACAAATGAGATGGAAAATGGATGAAGGTGAACAATCTAAGAAGTATGCAAGGCTAACAACATTCATGGACAAGGTATATATAGACTCACACACACACATGCATTGGTGATCTTCATGTTATGTTATTAAGGGCAATCACGTTTGTACCCCTAATCCCTATGGCCAAGGTGACTAGGTTCTCAACTCTTTTACAAGTTTAAATCTCCTAGGATTGTTCTTACTCTCAATTCCCATGAAGGTACTATGATCATAAGTTGGGTTCCCCTCACTAGTTCATCACTAATGTCCTATCATGAGGTTCTAAGCACTTGAAGGGTATAGCTTACCTCTCCTCATGCTAACTAAGTCATCTCATGCAATCAATGATTCAATTAAACCACTGAGCATAATATTGGAATGACCATCCTAACACTATGAATAGAGAATTTAACCACACAAATCATACATAAAATGAGAATAAGCATTCATGATAGAAAATATTCATAACAATCAATTCATCAAACATGTGGTGTGCAAAATCTACATAATGTCTAACCAATCATATTGCTAGCCTCACATGAGGACTAGCCACTACAAATCATAATAGAATCAATATATTCCATAACTTGCTCCAATTGAGCCAAATAATGAAGAAAATAACAAAATAAAGGTAAGTTAAGTTGACTCCCCTTTGATGATGAACTTCCTCTCCTTTGATCATGATAAAATCTTCAATCAATGATGAATTTCTCTTCTTAGATTGGTGGATGGATGGATTTATAGATGGATTTGAGAAGATCAAGTGGATTGGATGGATGAAGTGAAGGGTGGAAGAGATGGAGATTAATGTGTGTGATTTAGGTATTTAGTGTGTGTGGAAACTGATCTCAATCAAATCTCCTCTTCAAAAATTCGCACAAGTCATCCTTTTATATCAATCTAGAAGCTTCTGGAACTTTCTCAAAACTATACAGGTTTTTTCACCTACACGGACCGTGTAGAAGCGCATGGCCCGTGTAGGGCACACCTACTTCGGCGTGTTGTGCGTGCTTCCGGACATGGCTCGAGCTGCAGTACAGGGCTTTGGTCGTGGTCGTGCACCGTTTACTGATGTAAGTACACGACTTCTTCTTACAGGGCCGTGCTCCACACACGGGGGGTGCAGCAGCGCACGGCCCGTGCACCAGCCACGGCTATCATCCTGGGCGAGCAGCGATTTCTGATGACAATACACGGTCACTTGTTACAGGGCCGTGTTCCGCACATGGCCCATGTACAAGCAGGCTGTGTTCTTCCGACCCCGTTTTGCTCCCGACTCCATTTTTGTCAATTTCTTGACCTGTTTTACACATATTTAAGTTCATTTACACAATTCTATCAAATCATACCACATCCTCAAAATAACAATAACTCCACCAAAAGTAACACAAATACCAACTCTAAGAGCCTATCATGTGATATTTTAAACAGTAGTTTGTTTTTCATTTACTTATGTAGTTTGTGATATTTATGAACTCATGATATTTTAAAATGTATCGTATTATAAATACACTTTATCAATAAAAAAATATTTATGAACTCAATACTGTAAGTTATAATAACTTTTTATGCATCATTTTGATAGTCATTTCGTGAATTCACACTACTCTTTACCTAACTTATAAGAAGCCCATGGATCATATTTTAAAAAATAATAATATTGTTTAGGTTAAAACTTGCATGTCTTAAGGACATTTTTTTGAGAAAAAATTTTAATTTTTTTAACCAAATATTTATACTATTCGTATTTCAACTGATAATTTCAATGAAAAAATTATATTAACAAAATGTATACCTTACCCACTTGTTAGCTCAAGGACATAACTTTTTTTTTAACCCACTTCGCTCGGAGACATTTTATTTTTTTTAAGATATAGTCTTGAAGAAAGATGGGTATATTCATTTTAAAAATGATAAAAACACGTAATCGATATATATTCTTCATTTATTTAAAAAAATATAAATGATATTCTTCATTTATTTATTAAAATATATGTTAAATAATATTTCACAAGATTTCATTTCATAAATGTTAAATTCTAAATTTTATTTATTTCAATAATAATTCTATTTTTTTTAAAAAATAATGTTATTTCCTCATATAAAATTAATATAATCAGTGTGTTTGGAGTGTAGCTAACCAGGAGGGAGTAATGAAAATTAGTTTGCGAATGATATTGACGATGGGTGGATAGACACCTCTCATGGGATGTTAACGATGGGTGGATAGACACCTCTCATAATTGGGATGCGTCACTCTTTCCTAATTGTGAGGAATTATACCAAAATTAAAGCAAGTTTTCGTTGAAATTGGGGGAAAATAATTTTTGTAAAAGTTTTTATTTTTAAAAGAAATTTGATGATTTAACAAAAAGATTTTTTTTTTTATTTCTTTGAGTAAACAAATTATAGGGATACTCTTTTATGATACATATATTTGTTAGACGGATCGATCCATTATTAAAGTATGGTAGTTATATACTTATATTATAGATGAAGTATACTTATGAGTACTTAAAGTATGTTTATAATGAATCGTACCATAACACTTTAAAAATATACTTTAATTTATTATTTATCATATTTTGAAAAACATATTTTAACTACGAAATAACATAATTTACTCATATAACGTGTGTACAATGGATCCACTCGTCTCATATAACTACCATTTCATAATAAACTTTGTCCAAATTATATGCTTTTAGTAATAAATACTAATAACTTATTGTTTAAAAAATGCTCTCTTAATTCTTGAAAATTATAAACATTTATTTTTATGTAGGATGAGATTATTTTTTATTTAAGTTAATATTTCTGTCTTTTGGCTACTTAAAAAAAAGTAAACACAACCACTTTAGCAGAAATTTTTTGTGAGATAAATAAGAAGGGATGATTTTTTTTTTAAAAAAAAGTGATACCAATATCAATGAAAAATAATAATGATGCATTATATTATTTCATCAACAATTCATAAGTATAAATAAAAAGTGATACTCCCTCCGTCTGGTTGAATGAGGGTTATTTGCCTTTTGCACACGGATGATGAGCATTATTATTTAATGTGTAGACGGTAGTTGTATTAATAGGGTGCGAGTTCCATATTTTAATTGTATTAATGGGTGTGTGTGGTTCCTATTTGTGTTAAAAAGGAAAAAGAGACTCTTTGGAGTTGACGCCCAAAATGAGAAAAGAGATTTTTTTTAATCGGACCGAGGAAATAACATTTTTAATGAAAAGTGATAATATCTTTCATAAAAAGTGATAATTATTTAAGAAAATATAAAAATGGTTTCACGTGAGACGATTAATGCAAATACTTCTTTCGTCTCATTTCAATCTTTACATATTTTTTAATTTGGGTGTTTAATCATTTCAATTTTTACATTTCTTTTTTTGGGTAGATATGTCTCACACAAAATAATTAATATATTTCAATGGAATCAACACACTACAATAATACAATTACCTATTTTGAATTAATATAATATTATATTTCTTAATCTACATGCAAAAAACAAATGTAAACATTGAATATTAATATGAGATAGAGGAAGTATCCATTTTTTTCTTTTTAGCAAAAGTGATCCATACATGTTCTCCATTCATGAATAATATAATTATTCATTTTATATAAGATAATAACACTTTTTTAATTTATATGTAAAAAGTAAATAGTTAGCTTATTGAACGGTAAGAGTGATATATACATGGATGAGGTAGGTATTCAAACAACTAGTTTATTTTAGGGTAAATTACCAAAACCCTCATCGAGGTTTGACCAAACTACCAAATAAATTTTATGGTTTGAAAAATTACCAATTACCCCCTCTAACTTGTTTTTTATTTGAACATTAATAAAAATACACTTTTTATTAAAATAAAGAATGATGAAAATGACATCAAGACCCATATATTTAATATTGTATATTTAAATTTCACTATTTTTTTAAAAAAAATATTTTTTAAAGGGGGTAATTGATAATTTTTCAAACCATGAGATTTTATTTGGTAATTTGGACAAACCTCGAGGGGGGTTTTGATAATTTACTCTTTATTTTAATAGCAATTCAAAATGATTTATTACTAGTATTTAATACTTAAAAATATTAATATCATTTTAAATTTTATTAATTAAATATTATTTTTTATTAAAAATATTATTACTATTTTAAAAAACTTTGGCTAATACTCCCTCGTCTCATTACAAGAAGCGCATTTTGTCATTTCCGTCTGTCCCAACATAAGAGGTGTATTTTCCTCTTTAGTAAATGAGACCCACACAAAACAATTAATATATTTTCATATAACCCACCTACTATACTAATACACTTACCCAATTACATTAAAATATTATTTCTCTCTCCTCATCTATACATTAAATATTATATTCCTTAATTCACGTGCAAAAGAATTTTGCCACCCTTATAGTGAGACGGAGGGAGTATAACATTTGGTAAAGATTTGTATGAAACCGTCTTATGTTAGTCTTTGCCTGAAACTGATAAAAAATTATAACATCATTATCACTTTAGATATAAAATATTATCACATTCGTTATAAAATATTATCACTTTATAAATTAAAAAATTATAACATTATTATCACTTTTGTTATAAAATATTATCACTTTCGTTATAAAATATTATCATTTTTTATTTATAATATAAAGAGTTGGTCTCTTGTGTCCCCATGTGCACAAGATAAGTAATGGTACATTGTTTTGTTCTAAATGGTATATATTTTAATTAATAAGAGTACATCATTTTGTTTTAAAGGGTATGGACGCATGGCGTATGCCGGGGCACATAAGTTTTTGCCTAATATAAATTGCTCATAAAATAGTTCACTTTACCATTATCTTTTTTTATTGATTGACCATCACTTCTCATTAATAATGTTATCGATTGGGTATACACTTTTCATTAATATTTTTTATTTTTTTCAGAAAATAAAGGTACACGTCTTTATATTAAATGATATACAATTTAATATTAAAGGGTATGGGCGCACGACGTGTCCCATGGGTACACAAATTTTTGCTTAATATAAAATGATCATAAAATAGTCCAATGTACTATTATCATTTTTTATCGATTGAGTATCACAAGTTTTTGCTTAATATAAATTGCTCATAAAATAGTTTACTGTACCATTATCTTTTTTTATCGATTGAGTATCACTCTTCATTAATAATGTTATCACTTTTATTCATATCACGTAAAAGCTTACGTGAGACGATGTTATACAAGTCTTGCCTATGAAATTTTAGGGACATTTTGATGGATATATGTGAGGCAAATTAATTCATTATTAAAATTTATTATATGGAGTAGATAAAATATACTCCCCCGTCCCACAAAAGTTTGCATGCCTCTTTCGGCACGGAAATTAAAAAAAGTGATAATTTTTAGGGGTATTATGATATTTTTTATTAATAAATAAATGATAAAGTATGTTAGGTGTGTTTGGTAAGAGTGGTGTTTTTGTAAATGAAGTGTATATGATTGTGTTTAACTTTTTTAGAAATGTGCAAAATTTTGTGGGATAACCCAAAATAGAAAGTGTGTCATCTGGAATGGGACGGAGGGAGTATATATTTATTGATAATTAACCATATTATATATTCCCTCCGTCAAGCATTTATATTTATTTTTTGCACGTAGATTAAGAAATAATATTATAATATTTTAAAATGAAGTTAGACGGGAATGTGAAGTGAATAGTTGTATTAGTGTTACATATGAGTCTGTATGGAATAACTAATTGTTTTGTGTGTGTCCAACTTGATAAAAATAGAAATTTAAATCTTAACGCAAAATAAAATGGAAAATAAAAACCTTAACGCGGGACGGAAGGAGTATATAATAAATCATATTATAATACTTTAAAATTATAGTTTAATTCGTTACTAATCATATATTTAAAAAACATGGAGTATTTGAATTATCAGTAGTAAATAAAATATAACTCTAACAATCATACTTTAATATTTCCCCTAATCTATTTCACGTGAATACTACTCTCTCAAGAATACATGCACGTATTTGGTAGCACGAAGTTTAAAAAAGTATGTCCTACTAAGCTCTTCACCGTTACTGTACATATGAAGTTTAATAAAATTTATTTTTAAGACCAACTTTATTGACTTTTAGGGGAGGTATTGTAGTATTTTTAATAAATAAATGATAAAATAAGTTATGTGAGTTAGGTGAGAGTGACATTTTTTTAAAATATGACATAGTGAGAGGTTATTTGTTTTGAAGTTTTTACTATTTTTGGAGGGTGAAGAGTGTAGTGAGACAAGCAAATGAGAAAAGAGTGAAAAACTTATTGGGACGAAGTGAGTAACTTTTTGTTGTAATTATATAAGAAAGTGAATGTGTATTTTGGATAATTGAATAGAATAAATTGTATGATATAGTTATTTTGACTTAAATTGTATATATAAAGAAAGGGGTATTTTTGTAATATTGTTCTATTGCAAATCATTGATATTATGCACTCTCTTCGTCCCGCGTTAAGATTTACGCTATTCATTTTAAATTGTTTCAAGTTAAGGTTTATATTTCATTTTTTGTTATGTTGGGCTAACCCAAAATAATTAATTATTCAATGTAGGGTCATACACAACACTAATACAACTACTCACTTTACAATAAATATTGTTTCTCTCACATAACTACACATTAAAATATTATACATCTCTTAATCTCCGTGCAAAAAACAAACGTCAACATTAATGCAGGACGGGGGGAGTATTATTTTTATTTTTAGGATGCTTAAGTATTCTTGATATGAGCATACTCCCTCCGTTCCGGACAAATGGTTGTTTTTGCTTTTACACGTAGATTAAGGAGTATTATTATTTAATTTGTAGTAGATAGTTTTATTAGTGGGAGTGTAGACCCATATTTGAATTGTATTAGTGGATGTGTGTAGATCTCATGTATATAAAAATAAAAGAGGATTCCTTTGGTGGGACGTCCAAAATAATCAAAAGAGACTCTTTGAGTACGACGAGAGGATATATTCGAAGAAAATTTGTCAAACTTTTTGTAGAATGAACCCGCCGAATGAAAAATCCGAGGACAAATCACAAAACTGATTAAGGGCGCACATTAATAGGGTAGGAGGGAGTGCAGAGAAGCGGACCTCAAATGCGTTATTATATAGGAGAGAGAATCTTCTTTAGAACTGAGTTAAGGGCCAAAACCAACTGTCAGCAGAGGCAAATAGCTTTTCACGGCCGTTATCTCTTTTCAGTTTTTCCTTAAACGGTTTCCTCTTTTCCGTCATTGGCAACAGCACGTGACCCAATGCCACGTGTCCTCTCCGTCAATCCCCCATCCGATGACCATGCCATTCCTCATTCATTATGTCTCTGCCTTTGTATACTTGGTTAGGGTTCTCCTAGAGGCTAACTGGTCATTATTAGGGCAAAAATTATATTACTCACCCGTCCTGACTATTTTTACCCGTTTATAATATTTTATTTTTTTAATATATAATGTAAGAGAAAATAGGGATAAATTAATAATTTAAAAAGAAAAAGTAAATAAAGTTATTGGGAATGAATAAAGTGTAAAAAAGTAATTAAAGTTGTTGAAATTGTAAAAAGTAGGTAATAAAATATTATGTATTTTTGCCAAAAATGAAATGGGTAAAAATACGTTGACTCTCAAAATGAAAAATGAGTAAAAATACGTGGGACGGATGTAAAACTATTATGCCATTCTTTGTTTATGTTTTTATTTTGATTTCCAAATACTTTAATCATATGAAATAAAGCAGGAACTGATAAGGCTTTTCTCAATGGCCAAACATTTTTATTATTAAAATATTTTTTTAAAAAATGTATAAGGAATAGAAGGAGAAATGGGGGACTTTGCCCATTTGATTTTATGAAAAAAAAATTATACCATCAATTTAATGATAAAAGTTTTAATGCTTAATTTTATATAAATACCTTCGATTCGGTTTATAACTCAATTATGATGGTTAAATTTTTTAAATTGAGTCACAAAATTTTTTAGGGCATTTATAAATTTATAATTAAAAATATAATAAATTTTTTATTTTTATTCATTAATCCATTGGATATTGTAAAATTTTACCCATGATAGAAAACCGAAAAGTAAATTCTAAAATTATTTGTATTTAATAAAGAATTCAAATTTTACAACGTTTAAAATGGATTGGTCGATACAATTTATTATACTACACAAGTGTCATAAAATTTCATCTAATTTATTATTCCATATACTAATCTTCACGAATGAGTACATTCGTTGACAAAATAATTTTTCTCCGTACCTAGTTAATATATAATTATGTTTCTCTTTTACATGGTGATTAAAAAATATAATATTTTAATATGTAATAAATTGAAAGATATATTATTTTAATGTATAGTGGATAACGGGACAGAAGGAGTACTAATTTAATAATTAAGATCAATTCATGTCTATTATTCTTAATATTAACGTCTATGATTATGATTATGATTAAAATTAACATTACTAATATGTTAACAACTTGTTCTAACATAAATTTTGAATACTAAGTATATAACTTCTGAATATAAATATCTATTAACAATCTATTAACGTCATTAAGATGTATCTATTAATGTAATTAAGTATGTATATGACTTTTGAACACAAATAATTAGGAGATGCATATTGTTGTACGCTGAGTTCGAGAATGGATGTTGAAGGTTGCGCATGGTTAGGGTAGAACAGTGATGCATGGGTCGAGGGCTAAATCAAAAATGGTGACAGTAGAAATGAAGTCGGAGCTGATAGATATGAGAGAAATTTGAGTGCAAGGATCGAAGGGTGAAGGCGACGTGATCGGGTGGTGGAAGGTTGGAGATAGAGGCCAGGGTCATAAGTAATCCCCACAGTAACTGTAGAGGCATGATGGAGAGCAGGGGCGGATGTATGCACCGGGCTTGAGCCATGTGCTGCCCGTCTATAGCCCATTATATTATATGCAAGTAATTTTATTTTATCTTAATTAAAGCACCGTCCAAAAAAACAATTTTTTTAAGACCACCCAAAAGAAATCTTAATAAATATTCCATCTTAAATACAATATATTTGAGCCTAATTACCATAAATATTATTTTTTAGTCCAGGCCATTCATCATCCATTTAAAATAATTAACCCAAACCTTTTAAAACTTTTACAAAGTCTGTTATATATTTTTTATTTTATTTTCTTACATAAACTTAGTCCACTCCATCATCACATGCTAGTTCCGTCACTAGTGGAGAGGAAAAGGAGTGTAACAGCGATGGAGAAAATGAAAGAAGTTTTTTTTTTCTTTTTCAAAGAAAGGAATAAACTTTTTCGAATTTAACCCATTTCAAGACCCAACAATTTGATGATTTAGAAGAAAAGGATTTACCTAATACTTCCACGTCCTAGAAGACCGTTCACTCTTTCCTCATTTGTTCGTCCCACATAATGGTTTACCCCAAAAAAGAAAATATCATTATAATCTAACACCTCAAAAGTGTACATTAATTTAACACATGTCATCTTTTCTTTTCAAATTTAACATACTTTACACTTTATTTATTACCTAAAATACCACATTACTCCTAAAAATCAATAAAAATTAGTTAACAAATAACTTTTTCTTAATATACATAGTACAGTAAAGGTGAACCATCATCTGAAACAGAGGGAATACTTAGTTAGACCAATTCTACTCTAGTCTCACGATATTAAAAATTATTATTATTATTATTATTATTATTATTATTATTATTATATTATTTTAAAAGAAAGGAGTAAATTGTTAAGTGTGAAATAGAAGCATGTAGCTTTTGATGGAGTTGGTGGAGAAGTTGCTATTGTAGTAGTTGACATAGAAAAAGAAAAGAAAGGGCTTTCAAGATAGGATAGATATTATATAGGATATCTATTCACGTATTTCTACTTATGTAGTTTATTATATTTTTTATTTAATTATTTTCATATATGAAAAATAAACCAAAATACCTCATTGTTAATTTGTAATCCCTCTGTTCGTTTACATTTTTTTACTTTGGTTTATCCAAGTTAAAATTTATATTTACATTTTTGTCAAGTGGAACTCACACAATACAATTATTTATTTCATGTAGGGCCTGTAGCTTGTCAGATTTAATCATTTTCTAATGATGGATTGATGTGGCTGCTTAGTAGTGATTAAGGGATTATCTGTGCTAAGCTAACATAATATTTAGAAGAGAGAGGATTGCCCCCTGGGCAGTCTTGTGCCTTTTTGAGGGGGTGAATGAGTGATGTTTATTGTCATGGTTGTCCCATATTTATATTAGGTAACCTGACGTCATCTGTATCTGGATAAATCGCCAAGTCACTTTACAATATACGCGTACAGTGTGAGCATTAAACGCTCTCAGCCTCACGTGATTATCTTTTAGGATCCAACATAGGATATCCCATAGATAAATATCTTAGGGGATATCTCTCTAGCCTGGAAATGGGGCAAGTGGCCAATTGGTCCTCACCTCGGGGTAGTGAGGCGGACTCGACTTACGTCACTTGTGATTTGGGAGCATTCGAGCCCTTGTTGGGCTTCGGGGCCATCAAGCCCAATTGCTGAATGGAGGGGATGAAAGCCCAATCTCTGAGGCCTTACTACATTAGCCCCCAGATTTCGTCACCACTAGCGCGTGGCAAGTGGAGGCGAAACATTCTCAATACGCGCGCGTGTCTTAATTTTGAATTTCAAATTTTTGAAGTGACGTCTTGGGAGGGCTAGGGATCTTGAGGCGACATTTAAAGATCTTGGGGTGCGTTTCCGATGCATCTTTTCATCATTTAGACTACTTGGGGTGTGCTCCGCATTGATTACTTTCTGGTCAGAGGTTATGTCGATTGGGGAGGTGTGCCATAAAAAGGGGCCTTCCTTTTCTTAGATTCTTATTTTTCTCTTGTCATTTCTGCTTCCAACTCGTAATCTTCCGCCGACTCTCCCCCTCAGTCGTTTAAAACATGAATCCAGGTGACCATCCTGCAGGCCAGTCGGACCCAAAGCGGGTGGCGAGTGGTGGTGAAGGGGTATCGGAATCCCTATAGAGGGCATTCTAAGATTTGCGGGAAGAGACTGAAGTTTCTTCATCGCGGCGAAGGCTTCCGGTCGCAACCCACTATCTACCCTCTTCATTTGCTACAACAGAGGATGTGCCGGATTCGGAGAACATCTGTGCCCGCATCGCTTCGCCTGATGGGACCCACAACGGGATGTGGGCTTATTTCCAGAATAACATCATTTCTCGTTCCTAGTTTGAAGAATTATCCTCGAAGTATGCGGCGCCGGGGTTGGAATTCATTATGCCGATTGAGAACGAGAAAGCGAGAAGGCCGACTCAGGGGCGAGTGGCGGTGAATGTCCATATGCTGAAGTTAGGTTCCATCTGCCCCTCCATCCTTGTTTAGCGGAAGTCCTTAATTTTTGGAATTTGGCGACGCACCAACTATCCCCGAACGCCTGGGCTACGATAGTTGGGTTTATACTCATGTTCTGTGAGAAGGGGTACCTCTATCTGTCCCCTAAGGAAATCGATTATCTATGTCGTCCTTTGGAGAAAATTTGCATAGAGGATTTTATCAAGTCAATCCTTCTTGTGGAATAACTCTTTCAGGAAAGTCTACTTCCATAAAGAATTGGAAGGAATGGTGGTGCTGGGTGTCGGGTGCATGGAAGCCGCCGCAAATTAGGGTTCCTTCTGCCTTTCAGCTAATCCGTTCTCGTGGAGGTACGTCCGTCTATGTTTTCATTTGACTTTATTTGTTTAGGAGGTGTAATAATTGTGCTCTTGACCCTGGTTTACATATAGGGATACTCGTCCAGGACCTCCCCTCTCCAAGGAGTTCTTGAAGCTAGTGAGCATCATCGGTAAAATGAATGCCCATGAGAGTATTGGCGCTTGGATATTTTGATTAACATGAATCGTTCGGGTTTCATGCATTTCTATATCAGCGGAAGCAATAAATCATAGAAACGTATTACCTTTCATTAGGGTATGTTGAAGAAGAAAGATTCTCGCCGGCAGCCTGCACAGTCGTACGGTTTTGGCCATAACTTCCTCATCTGATCTCCGATTAGAGTGATCTACACGTCAAACGATCCTCTCTTCCTTGGCTTTCCATCAGTATATCACATGTCTAGTTTGGACTTACGTATGATTTTATAAAAATCGTGGAAGTTGACAGATATAAATAGCAAACGACCTTCTGGTCTTCTGTTGTATTCCTAAGCGACGTCTTGACGTTAGTGTGGGCAACGATCTACAAGACGATCTCAGTCTACAACTCTAATCTGCCTTTCATGTGTGTTATGCGTATGATTCAGATTCCGGAATGATAAGATTGGCTATTATATAGGCTACAACAGGGACCAGGAGGAGAAATTAGGGTTTGGGCCTCCATTGGGCTTAAGAATCCAAGTTTAGCCCAAAACTTATACTTAAGTCCAATAATAATAAATCATTCAACTAAAGAAATATTATTGCACTGCTACCCTAATCCCAAATTATGTTTATGGGCTCTTTCTTATTTTGAGCCCTTTAGTCTCTCCGTGTTTAAGATTCAATGCCCATTAATTAATTAAGTTACTGACAACTCCATTGACTAATATATTTGCCGAGAGTAGTACCACTCAACCTTATTATCATGTCGGAATAAATCCACCTGCATGGTTTACATGATAACTCTTATGAGCTCCTCAAGGGGACATTATCAACCATTCCGTTAGGAAACGGATTTCTTCTACAATCAACAGCACCATCTCCCAACTCACCGAACATATTGATTTAACTATTAAATCTCACCCATTGATGAATTAGAGAAATAAATATTGACTTACGTGTCGAGGTTATTGTATAGGGATTAAGAGTACGAACATCCATAATAACAGAGATTAAGTTCTATTATATAGTCAGTATAAACCGAACGATCTCAACAACGATCCTATTCAATACACACAAAGCGCACTAGTGCAATTTTATAGTCAAGACAGACTAATACCAAATCACACTATAACCATACCGATAGATAGTCCCCTTCTATCTCAGTTGTGAATATTTATTTATACTTTATAAGGAGCAGATAATATGATCTTTCGTGTGATGCCGCACACCACATTATCTACAGTATAAAGTAAATAGACATTTGCAATAAAATAATTGCAAATGTTTGATCACATGATTCTCATTTCAAATATTATCTAAACATTGTTTATACAAAAAGCTAGACTTTTAGTATACAATCCAACAATCTCTCACTTATACTAAAAGACTATGTTGCCATATCTGCTGCCATACATCTGATTACCACTCCCACTACTTGACCATTAAAAGCTTTCGCCTTAAGATCCTAGTAAAAAGATTACTAGGTTATCATCCGATGCAGTCTAGGCGACAACAACCTTCCCCTCATCATACGAATTCTTGTATCAGGTAGTACTAGCTATCAATGTGTTTAATTTCCTTATGGACTCGTGATTCATTCAAGTTTGCAACTGCACCATTATTTTCACAATGAATTGTAATAATCTTGAGTAAACTCATAACACATCTAAGTCTATTACGAAGTTTCTAGAACCATACAGATATTTTGGCTGCCACAAGGCTCCAATATTATCCTCTTTCCATGGTGGAGTCCGAAATATATTTCTATATGACACTCCTCCATACTATGGATCTACTTCCATTAAACACATAACCTTGAGGTGGATTTACTGTCGTCCCTATGATTTGAAAAATCCGAATCTAAGTAACCACCAAGAAGTAATGAATTATTCCGTTAAGCTTACATATAATTTTCAGTCCTCTTCAGGCACTTCAAATATGTCTTACCATAATTCAATATTCTTATTTTGGGTTACCTTGATACTCACTGACTATGCCATTGGCAATACAGATATCCAATCTCGTACATAGCATTTCATAGATTAAGCTTCCTTATTGCCGAAGTATAGGGAACCGCCTTTATCTATTTAATCTAATTCTTAGATAAAGACACATGCTAAAACAAGTAAGGATCATATCATTTCATGAAGCATGAGACAAGCATAACATCCTATCCTGTGATCTTTATTTTCATGATCGCAAGGATATATTTTGCTTCTCTTAAGTCCTTCAATACATACTGCTTTATTAACCATACTCATACGCCTGACAATACTCTTTCATTGTCTTCAATAAGTAAGATATCATCTACGTAAATACAAGAAATACTACCATATTTCGGTCACTCTTTTCAATACACAAGATCCATCCGAGCATTGATTAAATCCATATGACTGGGTTTCCTAATCAAAACGAATGTTTCATAATCTTGAAGCTTGCTTTAGTCCAGCGATGGACACTTTTAAGCTTACACCTAAAATGCTCTTAGCTCTATGCAATGAATCACTCTGGTTTCTTCACATAGATGTTTTCCTCAAGACTTCCAATCAGGAAAGCTGTCTTGACATCTATTTGCCTTACCCCATATTTAATATGAGCAACAACAAATAAAAGAATTCGGATCGACATAATGTAATTGGTCCTCTTTTAATTTTGGTAGACCCACATATCCAATGGCTTTTACATCATTTGATGGTTCTACAAGCTCCCATAGATTATTTCAGAGAATATTGCAACTTGCTAAGATGCCGCATTTCGATCTTGTAGTACTTCATCGTGTCCATGAGCCGATTTCATGTTTACTAGGGACCAAGTCTCACGACTCTCCCAAAACATAAATCTATTCGGTTGTCAAACAACCCTCTCACTATGACAAGATACTACACGTAATTGTGTATCAGATGTGACACGTGTTGCAGTTTACTTGTGGTATATCCTCTTGTATAATTGATACTATAATTTGTGTTTCCCTTCTCACATCCTTTTTTAGAACATTTTATACATGAGTTTGTAATTTATTACATAGTCCTTTCCAAAAATCTAGTGTTTGTGTTAACAATCACCTTCTGATATTTTGAACTTTTAAATAAACCACCCTTTATTTTCTAGGATATCCCACAAACAGACAAATATCATACGACATGTTGTTTCTAGGGCTTACCTATAAAATAAATATAGTAATTCCAAATAATTCATCATCTATCTAATCATTTCCATAAGAGTCTTATTCCTTCTTTCCACCACACCATACAACTAGGGTTTGCTCGGTGTAGTCTACTTGGGATTCAATCCCAATATCCGATTAATAGCTTCTAACTATCCTAAGAGGTGCTCGCCACTACGATCGGATCCCAGTAGCTTGATATATTTTCCATGATGCTTCACTGCATCAGTCATGTACTTCTTGAATTAATAATAGTACTCAGACTTGCAGTGCATCAAATAAATATATCTTGTTCCTAGAATAATCTTTGAATATTCATAAACACCTCTCGCCAGGATAATCTTAGGATCGCTTAAATCAGAATGAACCATTTCCAATATATATTTTCATGGCTCTATACCCCCTTACCTTGAAAAAGGCAATTAATCATTTTTACTTCCAAGTAAGATTCGCTAGTTCGATAGTTTTCACTTCCAATAAACCTAACGGTCCATCGGCTATCGACTTTCGAATCGTACTTAAGTAAAATGATCTAGTCTTAGATGCCAAAAGTATGTTTAGTTCATCTCTGAAGGTTCTTTTCTCTTACTAAGTTTAGAAGATGCATTATTAATTACTATTTATTGCATCCGTGGGATAAACATGATTTAAGAGTGTACAAATCATCACTATCGTACCATAGCAGATTATAGCTCCATCCTTCATTATAATGACCATGTTATTTAAATAAAATAAAGTATTAATCTGTAAATACATAGAAACCAAAATGAAATTATTTTTATGAAAACGTACGTAAAGTCAATTTCTCTTAATCAAACGTTTATTCCTATCTTAAGATAAACAAACAACTCCCACTGCAACAGTCACTACTCTTGTAGCTCACCCATGTACACAATAATCTCATCATCACTTAGTTGCAGGCTAGTGATTTCGGTATTTACACACAACGTGTCAGTAAACGCCATCACTAATCACGTTTCAACAACTAGTGAATAAGATAATATTCTTGTTTACTTCTTGATGAAATTGGTTTTCCTTCGCCACACGTTTTGTCAGAAGTTTCTCACCATATACAACCTCTTGTAATTTATGTGAAACTTGCTCAAAACGTTAAGGCAAACTATGAAAATAAATTGAGCTAGGTTTCCCCTTCAATTTCTATTCCAAGTATTTTCAATTCATTCATCAAGTAAACCATGACCTCTTGCCTAACTTACTTACTCAAGTAACCGAAGAGTCTCATAAAACCATCATATTTCTATGAAATTCTCAACTGTTCACTAGAGAATTAAATAGACATCAGAGGACATCCTTAGTGAGAATACATTTTAATATTTTCTTAAGCAGTAAGAATTAAAACCAAGATTCTTTTCTAATCATTTATTTTGGACACGTAATTTAATTTTCTTTTAGTTAATAATAAGTGAAATAAACTATTCAAAAATTCAGAGAATCAAGTAAATAAATAAAACGATCAAACTCTTTGAATTTAAATTTTATATTGATTCCCTCAATAAACAATATAAAATAAATTCACCGACATCTCAAGCACCGTGAATTTGCATGCCACGTTAGTGTGGAAGATTTTACCCATTAATTCCATACGTCATAATTAACTTTATGACTCAATGATTAATAGTCTGTTGTCCTTTAGCCATGCAATTTAATAGCAGTGACTCCGTTGGGGAGGATACGTATTAATTGCACCTATGTGTATACCATTATTTGATATTAAGTACGTTACCCAAGTTTGTGTGTCTTACAGTTGGAGAAGTTCACAAGCGCTCAAATAATTTCCTATAACCATCAATTATTAATTTGTATCAGTGATCCACAAATAAAACTCATTCGTTGGGGAGGAAGACACTATAACCAACCATAAGCTTACTTGCATCAGATTACAAATAATAATCATTTCATGAAATTTATTTCAGTGATCAGCAAATAAAACTCATCTGTTGGGGAGGAAGGCAATAAAACCGACTCATAAGCTTACTTGCATCACTTAATAAATCAACAATGGAGGCTGCGAGATCATGACCAATCCCTCTCCCACTTAGTTATTTAACAATAGAGTTTTTGCATGCATACAATTTATATATCAAATATAAAATACGCAAATAAGCATGCTATTGTTACGGCAAGTCAGACAGTAAATCAAATAGCACATAATTCCAAATATATAACAATAATTGACAAATAAAACAATTATAGCAATTATATATAAGGAAAAGAAAAGAAAAAATAGCCATAATTGGTTGACTTAGTTAACACTCCAACCAATTAACATGTGACTTGCACGTGAAGTATACATTCTTGTGCCCCAAGCCACACACGGATTCAGTGCAACCATCGCCCATGCGGGCAGTACATCACAACTGAAACCACCACCTATACCGGCGACATTCCAGCCGGCTGATTGCCCACCGAAAAATATGTCATTCGCCGAAAATCTCCACAAATAGTGGCGCATTCATTTTCTTTGTATTTTCATTGCAGTAATTTAGCCATCTGATGAATATATGCTCCTATATTGATTAGATTATAACATTCCACTCTAGTGATAATAAGTATGTGTAATTCATCATTCAAATTGTAACAAAATATATCAAGAAGGTTGTTTATCACCTTGAAAACTTATGTCATTATTCCTTCTGCCCCATCTTGATACAAACGTTCAAGTAAACAACTTAAATGGTTCCGTTTGACAAATAACTTTTACAAATATTTTTAGTTTTGGAAATTAGTTTTGTGTTAATTGAAATACTATAATTGAATCTATTTGTTTTTAATATTTAGGGGAAAAGATGATGGAGAAAAAGACTACATGGTAGCTGTTTTGTTGGAGGAAGCGAATTTTGAATAACGGCGTGCAAGTCGTTATAACGGAAATGATTCCGTTATGGGCATAAGCGGACATATTTTCGAACATACCAATCAAGTAGTGATTTTGTAACACTTTCTTAAACACCTACTTTTATTTCATCATATTGCTAGAAGCTCATTAGAAAATACAAGTGGATACTTATGATTTGTAATGATTAACATTCAAACTTATCACATGCTACTTAGAACATTGATGGGATATTTCATGAGTGATTCAAAATCACCATTCTTTTGATAATATTAGGCTTTACAGATATGTATGGAGATTCGAGTAAGTATAAAACCCCTAAAATCACTCGAATTTGGAATAAATTGTGCAAGTCGTTACAATGGAATAGTTCCGTTATGTGGAAAAACAATATTAAATAGGCTATTCACTAGATAAATAACTCAAATGGTGTAAAATAAAGTTAAAAGTGATAAATTTTGACTGAGAGAACATGAGGATAACTCGAATTTTGA
This sequence comes from Pogostemon cablin, assembly GCA_023678885.1. NCBI lineage: Eukaryota > Viridiplantae > Streptophyta > Magnoliopsida > Lamiales > Lamiaceae > Pogostemon > Pogostemon cablin. The sequence continues at coordinate 18,910,028 of CM042990.1, forward strand.
ATAATGGCGGCAAGTCATTATAACGGAAATGATTCCGTTATGGGCATAAACACACAAATTTTCGTACATACCAATCAAGTATTGATTTTTTAACACTTTCTTAGACACCTACTTTGATTTCATCATATTTTCGTACGCCCCACTTTACATAACTTATAATTCAAATACTAATTTACATAACCATCGTCATTATAAAAACTGCATTTTTTTTTCACATAATATGCTTATATCCAACACAATCACACCAGTTCAACATACGTGACTGGTTTCTGATACCACCCCAAATCAGATAAACTCGCGACAATACTTATTATATTACACAACCAAAACATCAGCGAAAACAAAATAAACCCACGCCTAGCCCAACAGGTCGTCATCTATGTACATCCTCTCAAAACTGGAAGGAGCTCTACAGCTTGCACAGTCACATCACAAACTCAATCATCAATAGACTCACCTACAATGCATAAACTAGTGAGACAAAAATCTCAGTAAGTAGAAATCATGCATGTCCGTGCATGAAAATGCATTTAGTTCTCTATCGCCTATGTCTTAATTTTTTTCTAATTGATCTCGTTTATTTTGAAAACTGTTCACGTTGCGGGATCCCCACGACACACTTATGATATGCACCCCAAAAGAGCTCAATGGGGACGATTTTTCCGAACCCCGAAAATAGTGCCGAGAACGATTTTTCCGAGCTTTGGCAAAGTGGTGGGGACAATTTTTCCGAACCCCTAATAAAAATGTCGGGAACGATTTTTCCGAACCCTGACAGAGATGCATATATAGTGGCCGCACACACCATTAGTATCTTATTAATTTTGAGGAAAACACTTTTCATGTTTATGCATGGTATGCACCCAGAACAATTAAATGTGCATCATAAACTATTTACAATATCAATATCAACATTTAATCATAATAAAGTAACAACTTAATTTCAATTCATACAAATTCACTTCTGAAATAACAACTTCATCTTGGATCCCACAGATCCTTATAACCAATATTTTCTCAAACCATATAAATATATTTGCAATAGTTTCCAATCACACAGATCTATATAGGATAATAATAATATTTCCAATCACATGGATCCACAACTTGTATCACAATATTATCACAAATAATTTACATATACTATTATTAAATATGAACCCTACTTTCTCCAAATCACATAAATACACAGCTTGTATAACAATTTAATCACAAATAATTCATATTGTAATTAAACTAATTACCAATAATCCATAATATAATTATCACATATTAATTACAAATAATCCACAAACAACATGTTTATGCATTGTAGTTGAACTTCTACTTACTTGGATTCCGACAGTAATATAAACTCCGTAAAGAACTGTAACTAATTTGCTCCGACACGCACGTTCCGGCGCGCTCCCTCTTCTCTTTCTCTTCATCCTCTCTCTCTCCTCGCTCCCCCTTTCTGCTCTCTCTCTCCTCTCTCTCCCTTTCTGCTCTCTCTCCCTTTTTTTTTCTCTTCGATTGAATTGGGTGTGAGGTAATCATCTCCTCAACACCAATACACATATATATAGGTAGATGGTGGGGGTTTGAGTGGCCGACAACTTCAATCAAAAAATTTTTTTTTTTTTTAAAACAAGCAGCCATGCCTACATATTCAAATTTGGCTGCTAACATGCAGCCACCACTTTTGACTTTTTTTTTATATATTATTATTATTCTTATTATAATAATTAAAATACGTGTGATACTTAATAATTAAGAAAAGTGTATTTATACACATAAAATAATTTACTCATATATCCAAATTAATACACGTAAATATTTATGCACCCATATATTCACATATTGTCACCATGTTTATCACGTATGTATCAAATAAAATGTAAAGATAATTAAAATGTAAAAACAATTATCACATAATTATAAAATGCACATAACAAAAATTAAATTATATTGGCACATGAGTAGTGAGAAGCTCGGGTATCACATCCTTCCCACCTTATAAAAATTTCGTCCTCGAAATTTACTTACCTGAAGAGGTCTGGGTATTTAGCCATCATCTCATCCTCTCTTTCCCAAGTGGCTTCCTCAACTAACTGGTTCCTCCATAATACCTTTACTAATGGTATTTCTTTATTTCTGAGCTTCTTCACTTCTCGCCACGAGATCTCAACTGGTACCTCCTCATAACTCAAATTTTCTTTCAACTCAACTGGTTCCTGCCTGAGAACATGAGATGGATTTGGAACATACTTCCTCAATACAGATACATGAAACACGTCATGTACATCGATGCTGGTAACTCCAATTTATAGGCAACATTGCCAACTCTCTCAATGATAGTGAACGGACCAACATATCTTGGACTGAGTTTCCCTTTCTTTTCAAACCGCCTTATCCCCTTCATTGGAGATACTTTCAGAAATACCTGATCACCCACTTCAAATTCTAATTCTCTCCTCCGTTTGTCTGCATAACTCTTTTGCCGATCTTGAGCAACTTTCATCTTCTCTCGTATACGGGTAACAGCTTCTGTCATTTCACGAATCAAATCTGGACCCAAAAGTTTCCTCTCTCCAACTTCATCCCAATGAACTGGAGATCTACACTTCCTCCCATACAATGCTTCATATGGAGCCATCCCGATAGTAGACTGATAACTGTTATTGTACGAGAATTCTATCAAAGGCAAAAATTTACTTCACTGACATTGAAAATTCAACACACACGCTCTAAGCATATCCTCCAAGATTTGTATTGTACGCTCTGATTGACCATCTGTCTGTGGATGGAATGCTGTGCTGAAAGATAATTGTGTCCCCAATGCCTTATGTAAACTCTTCCAGAAAGCAGACAAGAATCTCGTATCTCTATCTGACACAATGGAAAGTGGTACTCCATGGAGTCTGACAATCTCTTGTATATATAGTTGGGCATAACGATCCATGGAATACGTAGAGCTAATAGGAAGAAAATGAGCTGACTTAGTCAATCGATCCACAATAACCCAAATAGCATCGTGACCTTTCACTATCTTCGGTAGCCCGATAACAAAATCCAACGTGATATTCTCCCACTTCCATTCTGGAATAAATAAAGGCTGCAAAGTTCCCGCTGGTCTCTGATGTTCGGCTTTGACTTGCTGACACGTCAAACATTGTTCCACATATCGAGCAACATCTCTCTTCATTCCTGGCCACCAATAACGTGCCTTCAAATCTCTATACATTTTAGTAGCTCTTGGATGCACAGAGTAGAGTGTTGAATGAGCTTCTGCCATCACTTCTTTCCGAATGTCATCCACTTCAGGTAGACACAATCGACCTCCATAACGAATCACGCCATCATCTCCTAATTGGAAGTCAGAAGACTTTCCAGAGCTAATATCATTCTTTATTTTGTCAAACAACTTATCCTCCTGTTGACTCTGTCGAATCTTATCCATCAAAGTTGGTCGAAGTGTCAGAGATGCCATCCTTGCTTCCAACGATCCTTCCTGAATGATCTCCACACCCATTCTTTGTAAATCAAGCAACTCTGGTTTCTGATTTACGATCATAGCAGCTACACTCTGTATTGCCTTTCGGCTCAATGCATCAGCAACCACATTGGCTTTTCCTGGATGATAATTGATAACACAGTCGTAATCCTTCACCAATTCCAACCATCTTCTTTGCCTCATATTCAACTCTTTCTGAGTGAAAAAGTACTTCAAACTCTTATGATCAGTATAGATTTCACAACGTTCCCCATACAAATAATGCCTCCATATCTTGAGTGCAAACACCACTGCAGCTAACTCTAAATCATTTGTTGGATAATTCTTCTCATACTCCCTTAACTGTCTGGATGCATACGCTATCACTTTCCCATTTTGCATCAATACACACCCAAGACCATTCTTTGAAGCATTACTGTAAACCTTGAAGTTTCCTGTCTCCGTAGGAATAGTTAAGATAGGTGCTGATGTCAATCGTCCCTTCAATTCTTGGAAACTTTGTTCACATTTCTCTGTCCATGTGAACTTCACATTCTTCCTGGTCAACTGTGTTAATGGTGAAGCAATCTTAGAAAATCCTTCAACAAACCTTCGATAATATCCTGCCAATCCAAGAAAGCTACGAACCTCAGTGGGATTTGAGGGTTGTGGCCAATCATGGATTGCTTTAACTTTACCTGGATCCACAGAAATTCCTTCTCCCGATACCACGTGCCCCAAGAAAACAACTTGGTCTAACCAAAACTCACACTTCTTGAACTTCGCATACAACTGCCTCTCCTTCAGAATCTCTAACACCTTTCTCAAGTGCAGTGCATGATCTTCTTTATTCTTAGAGTAAATTAGAATATCATCGATAAACACAATCACAAATTTATCGAGAAATTCCTGAAATACTCTATTCATCAAATCCATAAATGCTGCAGGAGCATTTGTTAATCCAAACGGCATCACTAAGAACTCATAGTGCCCGTACCTTGTACTGAATGCAGTCTTTGGAATATCATCCTTCTTTATCTTCAACTGATGATACCCCGACCGTAAATCAATCTTCGAAAAGATAGCTGCACCCTATAACTGATCAAACAGATCATCAATGCGAGGCAATGGATATTTATTCTTCACCGTAACTTTGTTAAGATCCCGATAATCAATGCACATCCTCAATGTGTCATCCTTCTTTCGAACAAACAGAACTGGTGCTCCCCAAGGAGAGAAACTAGGTTGGATGAATCCTTTGTCTAGCAACTCTTGTAACTGTATCTTCAATTCCTTCAGTTCAGCTGGTGCCATTCTGTATGGCGCTTTAGATATAGGAGCAGTTCCTGGTTGTAACTCAATAACAAACTCTATTTCTCGGTCTGGTGGCAAACCTGGAAGATCATCTGGAAATACCTCCAGATATTCCTGAACTACTGGTACATTATCAAGAACTGGACATTGCTGCCCCTCAACATTCATTACACTCACCAGATACACCTCACAACCACTTTCCAACAACCGCTGTGCTTTTGCTGCTGATATCATCGAAAATCTAAAGCTTTTCTTGATTCCAACAAAAGTGAACGGTTCTCCTTTCACTGGCTGAAAAGTGATACTCTTCTTCTGACAATCTATTGTAGCACCATATTTTGACAACCAATCCATGCCCAATATGATATCATAATCATTCATACTTAACACAATCAAATTAGCGAGGAGTCTTCTTCCTTCAATAGGAATAACACAACCTCGAAGAAGTTGATTAGTTTGCTTTGACTCACCAGAAGGTATTATCACCTCATAATTAGCTTCTATCAAGTTAGGTGTTCCACCCAACTTTTTCACATACTCAGTGGATACAAATGAATGTGTTGCTCCAGAATCAAATAGCACATATGTAGAAGTGCAAAAAATAGAGAACTTACCAGTGACAACTGAGGGATTCGCGTCTGCCTCCTCTCGCGTCAAAGTATACACCCTAGCTGGAGCTCTTCCATGATGTGTCTGCTTCCCTTTCTTAGGACAAGTAGTAGTCACATGTCCTTTCTCCCCGCATGTGTAACACGTTCTCGGAGGAATTTGACACTCCCCACCATGTGATCTAAGACAATTAGGACATATAGGTAGTGGCGGGGCCGGTGGCACTTTAACCTGATCAAATTTAGGACGCTTGTTGGGTTCTCCTCGTCTCTGTCCTTGCTCCACTTGAACATTTGAATTCGGCATCTGAAATGGCATCAGTCTCTTATCAACTCTCCCAGACTGCTGCATTGGTTTCTGTTGAAATTGACGACTGATAGCTTGCGCTTGTCTGATCCTCGTTTCCGCTTGCTCAGCAATTTGAGCCCTTTCTGCAACTTGTGAGTATGTTGCTCCATGCAGTCCCGCCATACTCACATCTCTATAAAGTTCAGGCCTTAAGCCTTCCACAAATCTCTCCACTTTCAGTGCCTCCGTACTAACCATATGTTCAGCAAACCTCGACAACTGCTCAAACTTACGAAGGTAATCTGTGACTGACATGCCACCTTGCCTCAACTGTATGAACTCGTTCATCTTCATGGCTCTCACTGGTGCCGTAAAGTACTTGTTTCTGAAAAGCTCCTTGAACCTTTCCCATGTCATAGTCGTGACATCCTCGATACTTTTAATCGTATCCCACTAGTGGCCTGTACTTCCTCGTAACATGAAAGAAGCACATAGCACCCTATCCCCATCTGGAATTCTACTGTATTGAAACATGTTTTCCACTGTGCGTAACCAATCCTCTGCATCTGTGGGGTCTGCTGCGTCCTCAAATATTGGAGGGTTCAACTTTCGAAACCTCTCACAAACCATTTCCACACGTTCTGCTTGACGTCTATCTTGGTTTGCATTACCCTCTGGTTGTCCACCCATATCTCTCTGCTGAATTAGTTGCTGTATCTGTTGGGACTGGCGCTCAACCAATTCCATTAGTCGAGTAATCACCGCATCACGATTATTCCCTTCAGTAAGTGCTGCTTGCTCAGCAGTCCTATCCCCTTCAGAACTTTCACTTGTATCCCTTACCATATTGTCTAATAATTACGCTTCCTGGACTCCCTGACCAATATAATTTATAAGACACATAATAACACAGTAAGGAAAATAACATTTACTTGCAAAACTGCGCTCCCAAAGAATGAGTTCATGTACATAGACAGTCTGCAGGACCCAAACCGTGCTTTGATACCACTCTGACACGCCCCACTTTACATAACTTATAATTCAAATACTAATTTACATAACCATCGTCATTATAAAAACTGCATTTTTTTTCACATAATATGCTTATATCCAACACAATCACACCAGTTCAACATACGTGACTGGTTTCTGATACCACCTCAAATCAGATAAACTCGCGACAATACTTATTATATTACACAACCAAAACATCAGCGGAAACAAAATAAACTCACGGCCTAGCCCAACAGGTCGTCATCTATGTACATCCTCTCAAAATTGGAAGGAGCTCTACAGCTTGCACAGTCACATCACAAACTCAATCATCAACAGGCTCACCTACAATGCATAAACTAGTGAGAAAAAAATCTCAGTAAGTAGAAATCATGCATGTCCATGCATGAAAATGCATTTAGTTCTCTATCGCCTATGTCCTAATTTTTTTCTAATTGATCTCGTTTATTTTGAAAACTGTTCACGTTGCGGGATCCCCACGACACACTTATGATATGCACCCCAAAAGAGCTCAATGGGGACGATTTTTCCGAACCCCGAAAATAGTGCCGAGAACGATTTTTCCGAGCTTTGGCAAAGTGGTGGGGACGATTTTTCCGAACCCCTAATAAAAATGTCGGGAACGATTTTTCCGAACCCTGACAGAGATGCATATATAGTGGCCGCACACACCATTAGTATCTTATTAATTTTGAGGAAAACACTTTTCATGTTTATGCATGGTATGCACCCAGAACAATTAAATGTGCTTCATAAACTATTTACAATATCAATATCAACATTTAATCATAATAAAGTAACAACTTAATTTCAATTCATACAAATTCACTTCTGAAATAACAACTTCATCTTGGATCCCACAGATCCTTATAACCAATATTTTCTCAAACCATATAAATATATTTGCAATAGTTTCCAATCACACAGATCTATATAGGATAATAATAATATTTCCAATCACATGGATCCACAACTTGTATCACAATATTATCACAAATAATTTACATATACTATTATTAAATATGAATCCTACTTTCTCCAAATCACATAAATACACAGCTTGTATAACAATTTAATCACAAATAATTCATATTGTAATTAAACTAATTACCAATAATCCATAATATAATTATCACATATTAATTACAAATAATCCACAAACAACATGTTTATGCATTGTAGTGAACTTTTACTTACTTGGATTCCGACAGTAATATAAACCCCGTAAAGAACTGTAACTAATTTGCTCCGACACGCACGTTCCGGCGCGCTCCCTCTTCTCTTTCTCTTCTTCCTCTCTCTCTTCGCTCTCTCCCTTTCTGCTCTCTCTCTCCTCTCTCTCCCTTTTTGCTCTCTCTCCCTTTTTTTTTTCTCTTCGATTGAATTGGGTGTGAGGTAATCATCTCCTCAACACCCATACACATATATATAGGTAGATGGTGGGGGTTTGAGTGGCCGACAACTTCAATCAAAATTTATTTTTTTTTTTAAATCAAGCAGCCATGCCTACATATTCAAATTTGACTGCTAACATGCAGCCACCACTTTTGACTTTTTTTTTATATTATTATTATTCTTATTATAATAATTAAAATACGTGTGATACTTAATAATTAAGAAAAGTGTATTTATACACATAAAATAATTTACTCATATATCCAAATTAATACACGTAAATATTTATGCACCCATATATTCACATATTGTCACCATGTTTATCACGTATGTATCAAATAAAATGTAAAGATAATTAAAATGTAAAAACAATTATCACATAATTATAAAATGCACATAACAAAAATTAAATTATATTGGCACATGAGTAGTGAGAAGCTCGGGTATCACAATACTTATGATTTGTAATGGTTAACATTCAAACTTATCACATGTTACTTATAACATTTATGAGATATTCCATGAGTAAGGGTTCACGTGACATGGTCAGAAAGTGATAATATTTATATCGAAAAGTGATTAAATTAATAAAAAGTGAAAATGTTATTTCATGAACAATATATAGTATAAATGAAAAGTGATAATATTTTATAGAGAAAGTGATAACAATTTATAGCAAAAGTAATAATTATTTCAAAAGGTGTAAAATGGTCTCATGTGAGACGGTATCATGCAATACCTACCCAATTTCTCATTCTAAAGAATCATGTAACTTTAAAAAAAAATTTCGAGAAGGTACAGGTAACTCAAGTACAAATAATACTTTTTCTTTATGATTATATTGTAACATTTGGAATAAAATTTAAAATTTAGACAAGATTCTTCAAAATGATATTTTCTGCACACAGATTTTTATTTTATATATTAAGTAGGATATATTTTGGCCCCATCTAGATACACGCGAAGAAGAATAAACAACACGAGTTAATATTCCCTTGAGCCTTGACACTCATTTTATTTTAAAAATGAATTAAAAAAAAAAACAGTTAGGGTTAGGGATACTTTGTTTGACATTTATTTGGCTTTGAGAATTATATACAATGATAATATACACCAACACTTGGGCGAAAAATTATTAATTATTCTTGAGTATATAAAAAATGAGAGGTGGATTATAATTCTTTTAAATGAAAAATCTTTGAATATATTATTATTTTATATGAAGTAGGTAATTGTATTAGAAATGAGTGGTGGGTGTGGGTCTCGGGTGTCAATTTTATCTGCGGACGCGGGTGTTCGGCGGATAATTTTTTTTCCAATGTACAAATCGGGTAGGGTATTTTGGGTTTCGGGTAGGGTAGTATCAGCACTCGCGTTAAAATGTTGAGGGTAAGGGTAGGGTATGGATTTTGTAAAATACCCGATTACCCATTTATTTATTACGTATTACTCCCTCCGTCCCACATTAACGTTGACATTTACTTTTTGCACGTAGATTAAGAGATATAATATTTTAAAGTGGAGTGAGGTGAGAGATATACTAGTGTTGTGACGCTATATGAAATAATTAATTGTTTTGTGTGGGCCCAACTTGACAAAAAAGAGAATGTAAACTTTAACTTGTGACAATCCAAAATAAAAAATATAAATCTTAACGTGGGATGACTGGGGTATATAATTTATATTTTATATTCCATCCGTCCCCTTTCTTTTTTTACACACATGTGACTCACACACACCCTAATACAATTAAAATATGGGACCCACACTCCCACTAATGCAATTACTCACTACACATTAAATAATAATACTCTTTAATCCTCGTGCCAAAAAATAAAAGACCCTCTTAGTGAGAGACGAAGGGATTATAATATATTAATTATATATTTATATTATTACATAATGTATACATAAATTTGATTTTATGTATTTGTAGTTAATTTGTTAACATTATTGGATTAGTTAGTTTAACTATGCAATACTTTGTATTTTTATTTCATTTAGATTTTAATTGTGTTGAACGCTTACATAATGCGAGAGCTACTTGATTATATTTTGAAATTATTTTTATATTTTTATGAATCTCATAATATGTTTCATTAATAATAATTCTTAAAAAAAAATCAAATTCGGGTCATATATATGTAGGATAAGTAAGGTAGGTCGAGATTTTACAGATAGGATAGGATGGATATTAACTATTCGCATTAATTTTTAAAATTTCGGGTATCCGTTTACTCGCGGATTACTCCACGTACCAGATGGACAATATCCGCATCCTACCCGATGATACATTTAAGGGTAATAGGGTAAGGTAACGATAGCAATAATAAGGTTGAAAGTAGTATGTGGAATAGGCATACCCGTATCCTACCTTACCTGTTTACACCCATAGGTGGGTCATGTGTGAGTCATTTTCATTAAAAAAGAAATATGAATACCTTTAGAGTGAACGACTAAAATGACAAAATAAATACTTTATCAGCGGATGGAAGTAGTATTAATCTTCAAATTTTTATATACTCCCTTAGTCCCGTTTTAAATTTTACGTTTGTTTTTTGCACGTAGATTAAAGAATGTAGTATTTTGATGTGTAGTGAGGTGAGAGAAATAATATTTTAATGTAAAGTGGTAGGTGTATTAGTGTGATGTGTGGGCCCATGGAGAGAGAAATAATTAATTTATGTGGGTCCCATCTACTAAAAATGTAAAGTTTGAAATGGGACGCCAAAAATGGATATATGTAAAGACTGAAATGGGACGGAAGGAGTATTGTAAATTTTTATATTCTTATTGAACAAAATTTGAGTAGTAGATATTCTTTATTAAGTAATAACTCATCAATTTAAAAAGTAATTTTTATGTACTAAAAATTAATTTAAAAAAAAAATATGTATGGTGAATCAAATTCACATCATAAGCACTAGGATGTAATCGAGCCGAATATCATCAGACTCGAGTTCGGTTCGTTTATATTTTGCTCGGCTCGAGCTCGATTTTAATATTAATATTTAAGCTTGAGCTCAGCTCATTCGAAAAATGATGAGTTCGCTAACAGTTCCAGTTCGGTTCAATAAAAGTTTCATAATAATAATAATTTATATTTAAGTTCGAGTTGAGCTCGGGCTCGAGTTCGAGATTGTTATAGCTCGTTTATATATGGTTCTAACATGGATGCGAGCCTCTTCACTAACAGGCTCGCGAGCGAACAGGCTCGCGAGCTCGTTAACGAACAGGTTCGCGAACTTTTAAACTAAATACTATTAGGCTCGAGTTCGGCTCGTTTAACTTATCAAACGAATTCAAACGAATATTTTATCGAATCGAGACTCGAATAGCTCACGAATTGTTTGATTTGGTTACATCCCTAACAGGCACTCATGAGTCATGACATATAATTGTTTTGGATTTTTATGAGGTAAAAATTAATTTTATGTTAAATCAATGTGTAACAGGTGTGTAATGATATATGTAAGAGAACATTAATTAGTATGAGAGAGAGATACAAGATAAAAAGAAAAGAAAATATTGATTGAAGAGAGATAATACTCCCTTCGTCTACCGGATAGGTACATATTTACTTTTTGTACGTAAATTTAGAAATATTATTATTTAATTAGTAGTGAGTAATTGTATTAGTGGGGTGTGTTGGTCACATATATTAATTGTATTAGTGATGTGCTTGAGTCTCATGTATTTAAAAAGAAAAATGTATACCTTTGATACAAATGTTCAAAATGATAAAATCATATATACCTTGCCGGCGGATAGAGGAAACATATAACATGCGAGTGAGTTAAGAATAAATATGTGTATATTTTTAATTTAAGTGTGATTTAAAAACCAAAATTTGGAATTTAAACTTAAAAACAAAATCCTAGAGATGATAAATTTTAGGGTTAAAAGAAAAAAAAAATGCTTCAATTGCAATTTAATCCAAATTTTTTAGATTTGATAAAAAGACTATAACCTTTAAAGTATGTTGCAAATCGCACCTGTTAATTAATCTACTCGATTGTTGACGTGGCTGATCTATGGTATATCAACTTCCACATTATCTTTTGTTAATTGCACAAAAAATATCCACAGTTATTTTAATTGAGAACTTTTTAGATATTAAAAAAAATTAGATTACTCCATTTTTTTTAACAATAATTATTTAAAATTATCAAATTCTAAATTATTAATTTTATTACATGAAAAAATTAATTATTTTTAATAAATGTTAGTAAAAGATTAATACATAACATTAAAAAATTTATAAAAAATTAAATACTTATATTTTAAATACTTATAAATACTTACATAAGAAATCGACATAAAATTATAAAGATAATAGTAAAATAAAGAGTAACTGTTTGAATTCTCTATGTTATTTTGGTGTGTCACATTGTTGAATGAATGATACGTAAGAAATAAGTGAAAATCGTTTTTAAAAAGAAAAAATTTGAACTCTAGAATAATGGTTGAATTTTTTTATTTCTGGATGAGAGTTATAAAAAATTTAAAAATCGTTTGTGGATGAGAGATACTCCCTCCGTCCCAACTTTAAATTCACACTTTTCGTTTTGATTCGTCCCAAATTCAACTTCACACTTCCATAAAAGAAAAAAGTAACAAACTAATATCCATCTAACATACTTTAATTTCAAATTTGCCATCACATTTTTAACACACATAACATACTTTATTATTTATTTATTATTCAAAAATACCATATTACCCTCAAAAGTAAGTCAAAAAGTTACTTTTCTTAAACTCCGTATCTACACTAAACGTGAACTTGAATTTGAGACGGAGGGAGTATAAAATTTTGAGTGAATCTCTTGTGCGCCCGGGTACACGGATTTAGATCCGTGTTTCTTTGTAATTTTCGTGCCCCTCTACAATTTAAACCCTCTAGCAATACATAAGTACATAAGTTTAAATAGAATAGGGAGATAAATAGTTGTGTTCACATGAAAATATGGACGGTGTCTCCGTATCCCCGGGGACGCAGAAGCTTTTGCTTAAATTTTTTTTGATGTATATGAGTATTATTTTTATTATATTTTCTTTTTCCCGTCACGCCGATAGGTTCTACTCTACTTAGGTTCTCAACTCTTGGCACACATCTACAAAAATCCCGGGGCATTTGAGTAAATAAATACGATCTCAGTGGCAAAACTCGAACAACCGGAAATGGTGGGCTGTGCAGCTAATCATAATGACATATATAATCATTAGATGTACATACATAATAATTCATGGGCATGACATTCTCATACATACATACATGATACATGAGATGGAAGAAGATTTGACTTCATTTAGAGTGAGAATGAAATATGTGAGAAAAAAAATTCAATCTGATCAAATGAATGTTTGACGTCCGCCATAAAAAAACCTCAACACTCAGCTCGTTTCTTCTCTCTCCTTTCTGTTCATCTTTCTCTCTCTAGAAAGTGAGCTCGGTAGAAGTGTGTCTCTCTCTAATTTTGCTGAAAGATTTGGGAAGATTTTCTGGTTGCAATTTTATCCATACACTGTACACTTGTTGTATGTGGTTCTGACTTCGGAGGTTTATTGAAGGGGAAGTGGTATCCATTATAATTGTTGATGCTAAATAAGATTAATGAAAGGAATATTGTAGTGTTTATGTGTAACTTGAACTTCAATTGCGAGGATTTAACGGATTGTGGACATAAGAGATTACTTTGTAAGTGTTTGTTCTTTGTTTCTGTAATTGCTCGCTTAGTTTACATTTTTGCTTTATCATGTTTTTAGCATTACCAGCACTCGTATGTATTATTTGGTGTTTATTTTGTGTACGTTCGAAGTTTGTGTGCTGTTTGAAGCTCAGAACCTAGAGAATATCGCTTCATTTTGCCTTTGGATCGAGTATTTATTTTTGGGTTCCGACAAGATTTAGGGTTCGATCAAGTTTTTCTCTTTGTTCGATGCTTACCCTTTAAATGTTTACTAATTTCTGGATTTTCCTTTCGTGTAGTCATTGTGTAGTAATAATTTTTTTTGAAGTTCACTTCTAGTAATTTCTCTACGTATTAGTTTATCAATAAAAAGTAAACCATGGGTTTTTCTTTTGTTACTAAAGATTTTGGTTCCTTGGATGTTCTTTGTATCTCCTTCTTAGTTACTATGGTTTATTGCTAGATTTTGGCGTTTTCTCATCCTTATCCTACATGAGGAAGAGGAATCTGATTAATTTTCTGTTATTGTGCAGGTAATAACAATATAACTTGTGAAGTCCTACTTGAATAGTAGGGAAACAAAAGTTAGGATGTTCATTGGTAAAGTTAGTTTCTTTGATTGCAGAGACTTAGTTTTTCAACTTGGATTTTGCAGAAAACACCCTCATTTCCTAATGCGTGAGGTCTATCCCATTGTTATTGTTCACAGTAAACATTTCAGAACTTCGAAATTTGTTTTGTTTTCTGACTAAGCTCGTAGCAAGTTGTAGTTGTTTTTCTTCTGTTTGTAGTGCTAGCTGCCGCATCTATGGAAGTGAAGTTTATAGATTAATGTTATCTAGAGTGTTATCAGTAGAGTATTGTTGGCTGTTGTAAACTAGTCCACACTGATTTTGGAAAAATATGGTGCCACAAGGTCCTCCAACTCCTCTTGGTGGAGCCCAGCCAATTCCGGCTTCATTGTTAAGGTCAAATTCTGGATTGTTGGGTGGGCAAGGGGGTGGAATGCCCTCCCAGAATGCATTTCCATCTCTAGTGTCACCGCGTAATCAGTTCACTAACTTGAATATGCTTGGGAATGTTCCCAATGTTTCAACTTTGCTTCACCAGTCATTTGGAAATGGGGGTTCAAGTTCTGGTCTTTCTGGTCCAGGGAACTCTCAACGAGCCCTTGATGGTGGGGCAGAATCTGGTCCACATAGTGTTGGAAATGGGATGGGATTCAATACTCCTTCCTCTTCATATATCTCGCCGTCTATCACAGCCAATCCAAACTCATCTGGTCATGTTCAAGGGCAACAGCAATTCTCAAACCCTTCCAGCAACCCAATGTTAACTGACCAACATCAAGCTCAACAGCTTGATCCACAGAATTTTCAACATAATAAGCAGTTTTCGGTTCCCAATTCCCAACAACTGCAGCAATCGCAGCAGCAACAGCAACTTCAGGGAATGCGACCTAGTTTAGGTGGTGTGGGACCTGTCAAGCTGGAGCCACAGACATCCAATGAGCAGGCCCCGCAGCAAGCTTTCAGAACTCTCGGTTCTGTAAAAACGGAACCTCAGCAGCTATCAAGTATGAGAAGCTTGGGCCCTGTTAAAATGGAACCTCAGCAATCTGACCCCTCTATGTTTTTACACCATCAACAGCAGCAGCAGCAACATCAGCTACTCTTGTCCCGGCAATCCTCCCAGGCAGCAGCACAAATGATGCAACAACAAAGACTTATTCAATTGCAGCAGCAGCATCAACAGCAGTTTTTGAAAGCTATGCCTCAGCAAAGATCCCCTCTACAACCACAGTTTCAACAGCAGAACTTGTCTGTTAGGTCGCCTGTAAAACCTGTCTATGAGCCTGGAATGTGTGCTCGAAGGCTGACACATTACATGTATCAGCAACAACACAGACCTGAAGTGAGGCATTGCTAATAACGAATTTAATTTTTTATTTTCAATGAAATGAGACTTAAGTGAAGATTTTAGATGCTTACCAGGGGTTGTTGATTTAAGCAATTGCATGGTATAATTTTACAGGACAACAACATTGAGTTCTGGAGGAAATTTGTAGCTGAATATTTTGCGCCTAATGCAAAGAAGAAATGGTGTGTCTCAATGTATGGAAGTGGTCGCCAGACTACTGGAGTATTATCTCAGGTCTTTTGATTGGCTCAATAATGAATTTATTTGTCTCAGGACCACCTCAATTCTATTTCTAAGGCATTATGGATTCTTAAACTACTATCATCATATTTTATATTTTAACTGGACCTTTTGGTGACTCAAAGTTGCAGCTAATCTTTATAAAAAATCTAAGTAAAAATTTACTTCAACTAAATATCTTAGCGTCTATATTCATTTTCACCTGTTAATGTCCTGAGCTGATGCTCTATGATGATTTCAATTATGTGCAGGATGTCTGGCATTGTGAGATTTGCAACCGCAAGCCTGGCCGTGGATTTGGTGAGAGAAATTCTATGTTGCCTCTGCTACATTATCTGACAATTTCTTACCTATTTCATGCATATATCCTAACTTCACCAGACTTAAATTAAATTTTATGAAATATAATATTCATATAATTAAATAAAAAGGAAGTTCAGCTTCTAATTGTATATTTGCCTTCTGTTAGAGGCAACTGTTGAAGTTCTGCCCAGACTTTTCAAAATTAAATATGAGAGTGGAACTCTAGAAGAATTGCTCTATGTTGATATGCCTCGAGAATATCAGAATTCCTCTGGGCAGATTGTACTGGACTATGCAAAAGCAATACAAGAGAGTGTCTTTGAGCAACTTCGTGTTGTTCGTGATGGCCAGCTTCGAATTGTATTCTCTCCCGATCTCAAGGTTGCATCTAAATTATCAATTATGCTTTTGGATGTTCTTACTTTTAATCCCTTATTAACTCTCTGTTTATCTATTAAATTAATAGATATGCTCCTGGGAGTTTTGTGCTCGACGTCATGAAGAGCTAATTCCGAGAAGGTTGCTGATTCCTCAGGTTAACATTTTTTGGAACTCAGATCCTGATGTTTCGTATGCCAGTTTTCTGCATGCAGTTTACTTATAGTTTGATGCTTTGGCTGAAGTGTCGTTAATGTTTGCTACTATAAACATTGTTTGGAACATATCTGAGTTCATGCTTTCAACTGCAGGTTAGCCAACTTGGTACTGCTGCTCAAAAATACCAGGCTGCCACCCAAAATGCCTCCCCCAGTGCCTCTGTTTCTGAGCTACAAAACAACTGCAATATGTGAGTTTTGGTTATTTGCCTTCTATGGATCTTGATTTGCATTTATGAAATATGAATATGAATTAGTTTAATACTTTTGTTTGGGAAGGAAAGTTGATTCCTACTTAATATAGTACTTTCTCATAATATTTATTGTCTATATGCATGTGATGTTTTAGATGATGCCCTGATTCCATTATATAATATTTGAAAAAGTGAAGCTGGACATTACTTAGGCGAGTTTGCATAAAATATTGCATGGCTGGTGGGCTTTGTTTTGATTAATGTAAGTTTTACAGTGAAATATATAAGATTATACTCATTTAACTTTTTCATTTGCTGAAATTCTACTAGTTTTGATGAAGCCTTTAGAATGAAATGGTAGAGTAGGATTACAGAAAGTGCTCATGCGAAGAAAGGTGCATTGTTGTGCTCATGCGAAGAAAGGTGCATTGTTTTGACCCATTAATCATAAAGGTTCAGTATAATATGGATATTGCAAGAATGGGAAGATCCATCATCAGTTTAGGGAGTAATGATCATGTTTTGTGTACTGCCAATTACTGAAACTTCAAATGTTTGATAGCTCCCAGTAAATTATCGAGAAATCAATGTAGAAATGCAAGAGGAATGTTTTAGAGACCTGGTCACTGTTTGAGTTTTAGACTTCCACCAAAATATACTTTTTTTTTTTTAAATTTATGGTAAGCACGTGTACGTCCACGTTCATGTATAATGGAAAAAAATTGTTCAATGATGAGATGGCTGTGCGTTGGCTTCTCTCAAAAAATATACTCCTTGATTAGGGTAAAAACAAACAATTTATTGGTTAACTAAATAGTAGTGGGCTTCTCCACTCAAAAAGTAGTTTTCCACATGCTAGACTAGATATTTCATTTTCTCCTCCAGTTGCCACAGCCTTTTTTGGTTTTTTTTTAATTTAAATTTATTGTGGACCTTAGGAATGTGATTGTAGAATAAAGTTTTTTGAACAATCATAATGTAGGATTCAATCAACCACATGTGACTGCTTCAAGGCTACCATCTCATTTTTGTCATGATACTAAATTTAATAATTAGCTCTCATTAGCATTTTTGTGAACTTAATTAAAATGCTTCTTGAGAGAAACTGTACATTACGAGAAGGCATTACACTATTTTTGTTATTCTGAACACATTGTATACTGCTTATAAGAATTTACATGCTTCCTTCGCATTCTGCACGAGCTCTTCTGATTATGAATATGGTATTTGTTTTTTAGGTTTGTTGCCTCTGCTCGTCAGCTGGCCAAAGCCTTGGAAGTTCCATTGGTGAATGATTTGGGTTACACGAAGAGATATGTTAGATGTTTGCAGGTAGCACACTTTTCCTCAACCAGTCATTTATGTTTTAATAATTGATTGGATCTTGGGTATGTGTGGTTGAGTGTGATGATTTATTGGAGGTGATGGAAATCTGTAAATACCTTGAGCTTTCTCCTTTTTTTGGTCCGTTCTAATTATATCTGAGGATAATTCCTTTCAGCTAACTTGTGGAGTCTCCCTGTTATTTGTTGATTTGAGTATACTTGTATTTTCCTCATTGGATAAGGCTAAATATTAGTCAATCTAGGGAATAATGATTTTACATGTAATAGTTGTCGTTGGATCTCCATTTCATTTAAAAGTTTTTTATCTGTTGCTTCCCTTTGCATCTGGAAGGAGAGAGGTTTTCCTGTCTGATGGCTATTGTGCTAGATCTTTGAGTTGTGTGCACTTTAAAAATCCTGCTCCCCACGAGCTCAAAACAATCCTGAGCAATTACCATTGCTTTGGATTCCTTTGTATTTGGATCATTGAAGTAAAGCATGTTGATTTCATAGGCAGTTCCTTAGGAAAACATTTGTGCATGATTGAAGAATTGATAGAGTATTTGACTCATAAATTGAGTTTCACCATTGCAGATATCAGAAGTGGTGAATAGTATGAAAGATCTTATTGACTATAGCCGCGAAACTGGTGCAGGTCCTATGGGTAAGCTTGATTTTGTTTTATTTTTTTCCCAGTGCATCTCATCTGTTATGATATTCAATAAGAAACAAAATGAATCCTTTTAATAGCTTTATCATAGATAAGAGAGATTGGAATTAATATTTTGGGATCATTAGAGGTTGTTTGGGAATTTCATATCATCTCTGTGATGGGTAACTTAGGTAATCATTTTTGCTGTGACGGTATGATTTAGAGTATTCAGTTTGATAAATTTAGTGTAGTGATTATGCTCCAGAGTTCTAAAACCCATACTTGCCTTTTAAAACCCAACTCTACTTATTTGGAGAAAAGATGGATGGATGATGGATCCATCCTTCTACCTTGATGCAACTATAGCTGGTCGTATGAACCTTTTGCTTTTAAATATTTTGTTTTGGAACATTTTCTTCAGTTTGTTGGACCAAAGTTATAAGTCACCTCGTTGCCCTAGCTCTGCTTACTTTTCAAGATTGTGATTCACATTCGCTATATAATTTTTTTTTTCAGAAAGCTTGGCCAAGTTTCCTAGAAGAACAAATGCTTCTCCCACATTTCAAGGACAAC
This sequence comes from Pogostemon cablin, assembly GCA_023678885.1. Lineage (NCBI taxonomy): Eukaryota > Viridiplantae > Streptophyta > Magnoliopsida > Lamiales > Lamiaceae > Pogostemon > Pogostemon cablin. Next base: position 18,929,613 of record CM042990.1, read on the forward strand.
CTCAACAAGCTGACGGCCAGCAGCAGCAGCAAGTGTGTCCAACGAATGAGAACTCAGTACAGGCTGCTGCAATGCAACTCCCTTCTACGACAGCCCCACCTAACACCATGAACTCACTGCCGACAACTTCTTCAACTAATACAATTGTTGGGCTTCTTCATCAAAACTCGATGAATTCTCGACAGCAGAATCCAATGCCCGGCATGAACAGCTCGTATGGAGGTAATACTGTTCAAATGCCATCTCCAGGTTCTTCAAGCACCATGCCACAAACTCAGCCACCTACATCCCCATTCCAATCGTCAACACCATCATCTAACCCGCAGCAAACTACACATGGTAATATAACGGGAGCTCATGTTAATTCCGTGAGTTCATCAAATATTTCAATGCAACAACCTGCTCTTTCTGGTGATGCTGATGTGAATGATTCACAGAGTTCGGTCCAGAAAATAATACACAACATGATGATGTCATCACAGCTTCCTGGGGGTAGTCTAGTGGGCTTGGGAACAATGGGTAGCGATGTGAAAAATGTGAACGGGATGCTGTCAACAAGTAGTAATACTGGTATGAGTGGGGGAAATATTCTTGTAGGAACTGGAGTGGCCAATGGAATGGGTGTTTCTGGGTTTGGGAGCATGGGCAATGGGCTTGGTCAATCAGCCATGGTTAATGGAATTCGAGCAGCACTCGGTAATAACTCCCTGTCCATGAACGGAAGAATAGGAATGACGATGAGCCGAGAGCAGAGTATGAATTCACAGCAGCAGGATATGGGTAACCAACTGCTTAATTGCGGTCTTGGGCCAGCTAACGGTTTCAGTAACCTTCAATTTGATTGATAAGCATCTCTTTGATAGATTTCGAGTTCTGGTGTTGAAGTTAAGGTGATAGCTGTTTGTGCAGCGTTGATATTCACTGAGTTTCATCATTGGGGAGTTGGAACAGGCACATAACCAAGAAAAGGATAATTGGTTAATCTGCATTGTGTTCCTATTGTACTATCTGAAAGAAAAGGAATTATAAAGCATTGGTTTCTCCATTGGGATGTTACTCTTAATTACAACGAGCACTGGTTTATGATGGTTGCTTATGTGGATGGACTGTTCTCAAGAGAAACAGTTCTCAAGAGAAACAGCAGGAAACATTCGGCTGTCGGGATTCATCAACAGTCCAATTGCAAGGTCCCCTTAAGCTCCTGTGGCCATGCTGTGTTCCCCCAACAGGCTCTCTTCTCCACCCTGCTCCAATTCTCCCCAATATGTGAGTGTATATAGTTTGGATTGCCTTCAAGCCAAGTTTATTGTAGAATTTTTTTTTAACAGCTGCTGAAAATTTAATTTACAATGGTTTGAATCCTATAATCATGTTTCCATAACTTACAGGATATTCTTCCACACGTAGTTTGAGTACCCCCCTGCCCCCACCCACCCCACCCAATAAAAGAAAGAGTTTAAAAAATACCTAGGAGGTAGTCAAGAAACAGAGATCCTCCATTTTTCAAGTAGTCCTGAGGTTTTTTTCCCTTTATTCTCCCAAGATTGAGGATGATTTGATGGCCCATCCTCTTAGATTTTGCAGGATTGCCATTGGTATCCTGTATGTTGTGTATTTATCAAGAGACAGAAGGCATCAAGATATTATGGATAATATCCTTTATTCCAACATTGTATTTCATCTTGCACTCCATTTCTTGGACTGTTGCTGTATTTATGTTTAATTGTTTCTGTCAGTTGTTATTAGTGCAATGCTCTAGGCGTAGAATAGGGTATTAAATGTGATGTTGGGATATAGGATCTCATCTGCTGGCATCGACACCACACCAGGATGAGGGTGTGTAATCGTGTATGACTTGGGATGACGGGAGGGTGTTTTATTGTGAACATGGGATGAAATAATTCTCCATGCAGGGGATATGGGGATTTCAAGTTTGGTGACTCTGTTTTTTACTGCATAGCCTGGTCCAGCAGATTATATTTGTAGGTGGTCGAGGGGGAGTCGAGTGCAGTGTAAATTGAATCGAATTCTGGCAACTAGCTTGTCGAATTTTGTTGTTTACTAGATGTAATATTGTGATTAACTAATATTCATGGAGTGATGATGTAAACCCCATCTTCTCTATCATTTTTACATAATCACAGGAATGTACAAATATTTGGTGGTTAAGTCTCAGAACGTACCTTCTCTGATGAATTTGATAGGAATATAGAAGCAAATGCCCACGGTTACAGGTATAAAAATGGAACAAAAAATTGTAATTCAAAGTCATTTAACCGAGTTTTAAAGTAGATATGATTTAAGAATGTAATCCATGGGATATGTTTGATTTCTTTTACCTATTTGATGTATGAAATTATTTAGTACTCATAATTTAATGGTAGTCCTTTGGACTTGAGTGTTGGTTGCAGTTGTAGTTGCAGGGAGATGATCACACACACAATCCCAAATCAAAAGGGTAGCTTCTCACAGAAGGATCTGATTAGCTTTTGTTTATAGGCTTGTCTGCATTGTCTTTCACATCCAGCTTTGTCGCATCTTATTGTAATGGGTTGACCTACCCCATATCTTGATCCTTCACTTTCCAAAATCACTAATACTATTGCAAACCTTAGCAGAGGCTGGTGTTCCATAGATCAATGTTGGGGAGAGAGAAAGATTTGGTTCATTGGGTTAAATTGGGTTCAGTATTTATTTATAAATAAATAGGTGGGAAGTAATAAAAGCATTGATTGATTAACAGCTTTTTCCAGGGAAATTAAAGGCAGGGAGTTAAATTCATAATTAGAGTACCATTAATTGCTGTACATAAATTATAAAGTTCTTCAATGCAGGATGTAATTAATAATTCATAATTACTAATGGTGTACCCCACCATTAGGGGCCCCCACCGCCCCTGCCCTGGGGATTGGTGGAGGAGGTAAATTGCAGGATGTGCCTCAAGTGGCTTATAGAGAGGGCTCACTGTTAAACTTGTGCTTGCAAGGGGCCAAATCCATGCCAAAGGCAGGATTCGAACCCCCACCCTGCAGCAACCAAGCTCAGCTGGAAGGCCTTTCCACCCTCCCCTCTACCACTTGAGCTATGCCCTGGGGCATTCATAATTACTAATTAATCCTTGTACTTGTGTAAGTTCAATACGTGTGCATTTTGACAGTTGGACCATAATATATTAGTATGAAATTTAATACTAATGAAATTAAGCATGAATATATTTTTTTCTTATCAATAAAGGAGAATATTAAAAAATTAAAGTAAAGGACCTATAATGTACTAAATGGATTCTAAAATGACAAACACTTGCTTAAACTGAATTCACTGCATGAACTCTACAATTCTATTACTCCCTCCATTCTGTTTCAATGTTTACATTTGTTTTTTGCACATTGATTAAAAATTATTATATTTTAATAGATAGTGAGTGGAAAAATATAATATTTAATGTGAAGTGGGTAGGTGTATCAGTGTTGGATGATATATTAATTGTTTTAGGTGGGTCCAATATTCCTAAAAAGAAAAACGTTAACATTGAAATGAGACGCGCAAAATAGAAACGCAAACATTGAAATGGTAAGGAGGGAGTATACTTTATGTATTACTAAAATTTAAATTAAAGGTTAAAGGTGATCTTCCTTCCAATTCTATTATATCCTATGTATTTATATGGTTTAAAATAAATGTAAACCCTAATTCACATGGAACTAATTCGGTGAATTTATTGTGAAACGAGTTAAATATGTAAATTTTACTATTTAAAAATTGTAAAAGAAAATTATAACTATATAAAAAGAAATAAGCTAATTATCCTAGACAAAGATTTGTGTGAGACAGGGTGAAAAGTGATAACTTCAAAAAAGTTATATTAAATTAATAAAAAGTGATAATGCCATTTTATGAACAATTTATAATGAAAAATAATAACATTTTATAGCGAAAGTGATAACTATTTAAAAAGTGTAAAATGGTCTTAGCAAGACCTACCCATTATCATGTGCACCCATTTTCAGAAACTTATATACTTATTAATACATTTTGTTAATGAATTTTTTGTTAATTTTTTTAATGAAAAATTGAGTATAAAAAAACTATACAATTATTAAAAAAACATATATATACTATAGAATAAAAATTATATATAAATATATATTTGCACGCTTTCGCTGAATAGCAACTCAAAAAATATTATTAAAAGAAAACATATATCTAATATAATGAAAAAATCCACTTTATTGTAAAATCAATGTTTTTTTTAAAATATTCAAATTTTCAATAAGAATGACACAAATTGCTTGCAAATACAGTCCCATTTATCAGAAAATATTCATCCCTCAAATTTAGATTTTTAATGAGTGCATCAAGTGCTTTTATAAATATAATTATAATTTTATAGAATTTTTTTGGTGAAGAATGAATATTTTATAAAAATATATTTGTATATATATAGATATTCTTTTCTCGTAGTTACAACCGAAAAAGTTACGAAACAACTTTTATTGCTATAAATTAAAGTTATTAATATTAATTATTTTAGAATTTTGTTATAAACTCACAAATAATTTATTCTCTGTTTTTTCACTTATGAAAATTCTTGTGTGCATCTAAAAATATAATTTTATAGATTTTTTGGTGAAGAATGGACATTTTTTAAAAATATATTTGTATATATAGATATTTTTTTCTCCATTAAACAACTTTTATTACTATATAAATTAAACTTGTTAATATTAATTATTTTAGAATTTTGTTATAAACTCACAAATAATTTATGCTCTGTTTTATTTATAAATATTCTTATGTTATGCTCAGATAATTTAATTTTATAAAAAAATGTTATGCTCATATAATTTAATAAAAAATATCAAATATATTGTGATTAAAACTTCATTCTAATGCTTGATCATCATTAGGAGGTAGTAAGGTTGTGTTTAAGCTTGAGGATGATGGTGATGTACGAATGAAACGGGGACATCAGCTGCAGCAAGCTTAGATCAACTTAAAATCAACACAAATAAAGCCAAGTGTGCAAGTGGGGACCAAGGTACTTTGTGGCTGATGTACAAGTGGCGTATGTGTGTGAAATGGAAGGTTCTACACATGGTTGTGAAGCTTGTCACACAGGCTGTACGTTGGAGTCAGTTGCAATAGAAAAGATTCCGTTTAACCACTTGGAAATCTAGCTGGAAGTTGGTTACTCGGATTGGTCCTGTAACTTTGCTGTGCATTCATAGAGTGTATATAATGATGTAATCTATGCTTGATCTCATTGTAACATATTCATTCTCTCAATCAATAATAGATCTCTCTCACAGTGGATGTAGGGTTGTGAAAACAAGCTGAATCACTATAAACCCTCTCTTCTTCAATCAATCACACACACACTAGTTCAAAGTTATTATTTCATGTGATTAGTTCTTGTTTCCAATTAGATTTGATTGATTAATTCATAAAGTAGTTGATAGAATACTCAGGTTGAATCTTCATCCATGAGAAAGTGACGCCGTCTGTGGGAAACTAGGCCACAGATCAGCAATCAAAGAAGGAGGAATCAAGAAGCAGTTGAAGGAAGTTGACACCATGATTGCAACTAAGTTTGACATTGAGAGGTTTACAGAAAAATCTGACTTTGGGCTGTGGAAAATCAAGATGAGATCCATCCTGTGCAGCAAGGCCTCGGTGGAGCAATCAAAGATGCTCCAGTTAATGAAGCTGTAGAAGTTGATGTCCAAGTTAAAGCAGGTGAGGCAGATCTTCAAGAAAGAGCTCTAAGTGCTATCTTCTTGTGTCTTGGTGACAAAGCACTCAGAGAAGTTCAGAGGGAAACAACTGCAAGGGCTGTATGGAAGAAACTTGAAGATCTATACATGGTAAAGTCTCTTGCCAACCGTTTATATTTAAAGCAGAAACTATATTCATTCAAGATGGTAGAGGATAGATCAATCTTGGTACAACTTGATGAGTTTAATAAAGTGCTAGATGATCTAGAGAATGTAGATGTTAAAATTGAAACAGAAGATAAGGCCTCAATACTGTTGTCAGCTCTTCCAAAGTCATTTGAAAGGACACACTCCTGTTTGGAAATAGAGAAACTATAAGTCTAGATGAGGTTGAAATTGCTTTGAAGAAAAAGGAGTTTCAAAAGGTTTCTGAAGAATAGGGAGCATTTGGAGAGGGATTAATGATCAAGAGGAATGATCATGGTAAGTGATCGTTGTCATTTTCACCTAGATTTTAGTGTCTTTGTTTATGAATTTTCGGATATTTTTATTCATATTTGTGTGACTTTTGATGGAGTTTATGTAATTATGAGAAATTTGGTATGGATTGATAGAAATGTATAAATGAGATTAAATAAGTGCAAAACAGGTCAATAAATGGAGTAAAACGGAATTGGAAGCAAAACGGAGAAGGAAGAACAAGACATGTTCGGACACGCCCCGTGTGCGGAACACGGGCTTGTTCGAGGTGGCCGTGTTCGAGCATCAGAATGCTGAGCTCGCCTAGGAGAAGACCGTGTTTTGGTGCACGAGCCGTGTGCCAGCGCACGTCCCGTGTGCGGAACACGGGCCTATTTGAGAAAGCCGTGCACAGTCATCAGAAATCGCTACAAGCTCATGGGAGAGGCCGTGTGTGGGCACACGAGCCGTGTTCAGGAACACACAGAACACACCGAACTAGGTGTGCACTACACGAGCCGTGCGCTGCTACACGGCCCGTGTAGGTGCAAAAGACAGTGTAAATTTCACAATGTTCGTAAGCTTCTAGAAGGTCCCTAAGTGATATAAAAGGCTGACTTGTGCGAAATCCAGAGAGGAGATCAGAATTAGAGCAGTTACACACACTCCACACCACATTTTCACACACTAGATCCATTTGATTCATCTCTATACATTTGATCCATCCATTTTCACTTGATCTTCAACAATCCAGCCATCCATCAATCCATCCTTCCACCACTTGAGAAGAGGAAATCATCAATGATTGAAGAAGTTAGCATTTTGAAGAAAATGAAGGTTATCTCCACAAAAGGGAAGCCAATCTACTTTTCAATTGTTGATTTTCTTCTTATTTTGGCTCAAATGGAGCAAGCCTTAGAATGTATTGATCTAAACACAATGTGTAGTGGCTAGTCCTATAGTAGGGCTAATCATATGATTGGTTGAGAAGAATGCTAGATATGTAGGATTTAAGATGTTGAATTGAGTTAATTTTTACTTCCTTTTATGATTAATGAATCATGTTTCATTCAATACTTGTGTGATTAAATTCTCTATTCATAGTGTTAGGATGACCATTTCAATGTTATGATTAAGTGTTTAATTGAATCATATATTAAGATGAGCATGCATGTTAGTGTGAGGGGAGGTAAGCCATACCCTTCTTATGCTTAGAACATTCATAGTGGGATACTTAAGAAATTGAGTGAAAAGAACCAAACTTATGATCATAGTTCCTTAAGGGAGTTGAGATTAAGATAAATCCTAGGAGATTTAGACTTGTAAAAGAGTCGAGAACCTAATTACCTTGGCCATATGGATTAGGGATAAAAACATGATTGCTTTTAGTCCAAAATTAATGTAGTTCACCATCAAGAGTTATGCATATCTAGCTAGATTCTTAACCATGGTTATGATTAGCCTTGCTCCCTTCTTAAGTGAATTCTATCCATATTCCATTCATCTTATCATTTGTTCGATATTTGATACATATAATTGTTAGTTGAATTCTTAGTTAATTGATTAGAATAATAAGTAGTCTAAATACCAAACCTTCAATCTTGACATTCTTACAAAGTATAAATCAATGACAAATCCGGATATAACCATAAGTTTACTTTCCATTGGGATGACATACTTATAAATTTTATTGCTTGGTCACACATGTACAACAACGATAGAGTCTCTTACTCTAAAATATTTTACTAGAAATGCGACTAAGAACATGGCGCCGGCTGCGGGGAAATGTTAAACTCTTGGTTGTAATGAGTTTGAAGTTGATTAGTTTTGATAAGGATATTTCTTTTATTTGTTTACTTGTTTACTTGTCTTGGTTACTTGGAGAACTAATTTGGAAATTCTTGTAGGTACATGCGAACTCGTTCAAGGTTTCAATCTATTGAACATTTGAACCTGGAATTGGAAGCTACCTTAAGAAGACAAAGAAGAGGGGTGTTAGAGCCTACGGAGGAAGTTATGGAAAATACAATGGATAATGCAAATATGGTTGATGAAGAAGGTAATTTGAGGAATTTTCAACAAGGGGGTGATAATGCTAGAGGAGGACATGTGAATCCGGAGTTTGTGCCACAAGCTAATGTTCAACAATTTCACTTGCATAATCAACAATTGCAAGCAATCATTCAACACTTGATGGCACAACAAGAAGCAAGGAATAATCCTCCGGTGGTGCAAAATCAGCACCGTGGTAATGGAAACAATGAAGCGGGAATGAATATCCGTGATCACTTCCAACCGAAATATGGGATTTATGGAATGGACCCGCTATTGAATGTGAATAATTTTGAGATAAAAACGGGATTGCTCAACATGGTGCAAGCAAATTAATTTGATGGTGGTGCAATGGAGGATCCGAATGCTCACTTATCCCAATTTACGGAGTTAGCCAACACAATCAAGATAAATGGGTTAAGTGAGGATATTGTTAAAATGAAGCTTTTCTCGTTTTCATTGAGAAATAGAGCTAAAGCTTGGTATCATACTTATACCACCGGGATCCTACACCATATGGAGAGAGTTGGCACAAAGATTCTTGAGCAAGTATTTTCCCCCTTCAAAGATGTTGCATCTCAAAGGGCAAATCTTTCAATTCAAGCAAATTCCGCTTGAGACATTTAGTGAAGCATGGGACTGATTCAAAGAGATGCTAAGGAGATGTCCACAACATGGATTTCCCGAAAATCAACAAGTAGGATTTTTCTATGCCAAATTGAATGGAAGTGAATGAATGCTTGTTGATGCTTCATCCAGAGGTTCTATATTGGGGCAAACTCCAGAGAGACCTATTGTTATATGTGAAGAGATTGCTTTGAATACGAATCAATGGCCGATGGATCGAGTTGCGGGTATGTATGAAATGGAGAGAATAGCTAAGATGGAAGAAGTGTGTTTGCAACAAGTGAAGAAGGTGAAAGTGCCTAAGGAAGATATGACCGACAAGGCTATTACGGAGATACTTAAAAGGATGAATGCTAATTTGCAAGTCTCTCCGAACTCTACAATTATGGTGAATCAACAAATTCCTCCGAATCCTCAACAAAGTGTGCCGTTATCTTTGATGAATCAACAAGTGTTTCCTAATCCTCAACAAGGCATGTCTATGCCTAATATGAGTCAATCTTCTCAAAGTTTTCAAATGCCTACATCTATGCCTTAATAAGGTATGTCCACTAATTTTGGAATTCAAAATACTTGGTGCTCACCGGAGATGTCACTTGAGGAAGTTGCCTTCATGCAAGGAAGGATCTTCCAAAGAAATTATGGTGGTAACTTTGGTAATCATGGAGGGGGGATATCCACAAAGGCAAGGAGGATGGGGGCAAGATAATTTTCAAGGAAATTTCATTCAACCTCGTAGGTATGAAAAATTGTCATATGGAAATCAAGGGAATGCCCTTACTCTTCCACTGGGCATTAACCCGGAGGAAAAAACTCAAAATGGTGAAGGGAAGCCTACCTTGGAAGATCAAATGGCTAAAGTGTTGGAATTTATAAAAAAATTAAAGAGGAAAGTAGACAAAAAGATGATGTAAATGAGAGGAGATTTAAAGCAATTGAGACTCACATTAGTCAAATGACAAGTGAAAGGGGGGATGTTCATCGTCAAGAAAAGTTTTCATCTACGACCATTACTAATCTTAAGGATCAATGTAAGGCGATTGAGCTTCGTAGTGGAACGAAATACGAAGGGCCTTCTATGACGACAGAAGTAGAGTGTGAACTTGAGCCTATGGAAAGATTGGATGAAGAAGGGAAATAGGAAGAAGTTGAGATTGTTGAAACAGATGAAAGTACCCCTATACGTGAAGAAGAAAAGGTGAAGTCTCCAAAGAAATGGGAAAGATGTAGAGAAGCAAAACGTAAAGAGAGAGAAGAGAAGTTTGAAAGGGATGAATGGGAAATTCCTAAGTTGCTCGTAGCAATTTCGTTTCCACAAAGATGCTTGAAAAAGGGATTAGAAGAAAAATTTGTCAAGTTTGTTGAGATGTTGAAGAAGATACATGTGAATATTCCTTTTGCGGATGTTTTGCTACAAATGCCCAACTATTCTAAGTTTTTGAAAGATATCTTGTCGAAGAAAAGAAGCTTGGGAGAGTTTGAAATGGTGAATTTAACGGAGGAGTGTAGTGCGATCTTGCAAAAGAAACTTCCCCCTAAATTGAAAGATCTGGGGAGTTTCACTTTTCCATGTGAGATGGGAGATCATGAAAACTACAAAGCTTTATGTGATTTGGGGGCTAGCATTAACTTGATTCCCTTGTCAATTTTCAAGAAGTTGGGTATTGGTGAGGTCAAACTGACGTCGGTCACACTTCAATTAGCGGACCGGTCATTGACACATCCAAAGGGAATTATGGAAGATGTTTTGATCAAAGTTGGCAAGTTTGTGTTTCCCGTTGATTTTATGGTACTTGATATGGATGAAGATGTTAATGTCCCGTTGATACTTGAGCATCCGTTTCTTGCCACGGGGAAAGCATTGATAGATGTGGAGAAAGGGGAGCTAACTTTAAGGGTGAATGAGGAAGAAGTGATATTTCCATTAAGAGAGGCTAAGAGGTATCCTAGGAATAAGGAGAAATGTAGAAGATTGGAGGTTGTGGACAACATTGTTCAAAAGCATATGTATCATCTTCACTCCAAGGACCCGTTGGAAATTATTATAAGCCACTCTTACTCTATTGAATATATAAAATCTAACCCTTCTTTTTGTTTAGAAAATAATGAAATGATTGATGAATTGCATGGTTTAAATGCTCGTAGGGAACTCATAAGTGAGGAAGCAAAGGAAGCAAAAGTGGAGAAACTTGATGAAGAACCAAAAGAAGAAGTGCAAGAGAAGAAGAAGGTAGAGTTGAAACCATTACCGGAGCATTTGATGTATGCTTACTTGGAAGAGAATGAAACATATCCGGTAATTGTATCTTCTTCCCTTAATGATTTAGAATTAGATAAGTTGTTAAGAGTTTTGAGGGAGCATAAATCTTCTATTGGTTGGAGTATAAAAGATTTGAAAGGTATTAGTCCATCTATGTGTATGCATAAGATTCATTTGATTGATGATGAGAAGTCTTGTGTGCAAAACCAACGTAGATTAAATCCTATAATGCAAGAAGTGGTGATAAAAGAGGTGTTAAAATGGCTTGATGCGGGAATAATTTTTCTAATTAGTGATAGTCAATATGTAAGTCCTTTACATATAGTGGCAAAAAAGGGTAGTATGACAATTTTTCGATCCGATACAAATGAAATAATTACCACTAGAACTATCAAAGAGTATGTGTTGATTATCGTAAATTGAATGAAAATACTCGTAAAGATCATTTCCCATTGCCATTCATAGACCAAATGTTGGATCGACTTGCGGGGCATGAGTAATATTGTTTTCTTGATGGGTATTCCGGGTACAATCAAACATTGATTGCCCCGGAAGACCAAGAGAAGACAACTTTCACATGTCCTTATGGTACGTTTGCATTTAGACTGATGCCTTTTGGTCTATATAATGCCCCTGCCACCTTCCAGTGTTGTATGAAGTCTATCTTCGATGGTTTAATTAAAAATATTATGGAGGCGTTTATGGACGATTTTTTCGTGTATGGTTCCTCTTATGATATTTGCTTGACTAATCTTACTATCGTGTTGCAGAGGTGCGAAGAGTCGAATCTTGTGCTAAATTGGGAAAAATGCCACTTTAGGTGACCGATGTGATAGTCTTGGGGCATCATATTTCAAAGCATGGTTTAAAAGTAGATAGAGCTAAAGTGATAGCTATAGAACGTCTTCCCCCTCCTACTAGTGAGAAGGGGGTGAGATCGTTCTTAGGTCATGCGGGCTTTTATAGACGCTTCATTAAGGATTTTTCTAAAATTATTAAACCTCTTTGTAAACTACTTGAAAAAGATTGTACATTTAACTTCAATGATGAATGTTTTGTCTCATTTCAGGTGCTTAAGGATGCTCTCACTTCTTCTCCAATACTCGTTACCCCGGATTGGAGTTTACAATTTGAATTGCATTGTGATGCTAGCGATCAATCCATAGGAGTGATGTTGGGGAAAATGAGGGAGAAAAAGTTTAGAGCAATCTATTACACCTCAAAGATATTGAATTCGTACCAAGTTAATTGCACCACAATGGAGAAGGATTTTTTAGCCGTCGTGTATGCTTTTGAGAAGTTTCAGCGATACTTGGTCGGACCACAAACTATTGTCTACACGGATCACGCGGCCATAAAATACCTAATGAGTAAGAAAGATGCTAAACCTCGTTTAATTCGTTGGGTGTTCCTTTTGCAGGAATTTGATGTGATTATCAAGGATAAGAAGGGCGTGAAAAATATGAACGCAGATCATTTGTCTAGATTGGAAAATGGAGATGAGAATGAAGACATGAAGCCAATTGGGAATGAGTTCCCGGATGAGAAAATTTTGCAAGTTGAAGTTGAGTAAGTGTGTACTCTCATGGTGAATGTGCCGCCTTGGTATGCCGATTATGTCAACTTTTTTGTTTGTGGAATCAAGCTCACATTGCTTAATGAGTATAAGGTAAAAAGAGTTTATGTTAAGTGAAGAAGTACTTATGGGATGAGCCATTTTTGTTTAAGATTTGCAATGAAGGAGTAATAAAGAAGTGTGTGGCCGATGAAGAAATCATGGGGATTCTTGAGCTATGTTATTCGTCTTTGTGTGGGAGTCACTTTGGTTATCAAGAGACGGGGACTAAGGTCTTACAATCGGGTTTCTATTGGCCTACATTGTTTAAGGATGCAAAGAAGTTTGTGGCTAAATATGATAGATGCCAAAGAATAGAGGGAATAGGTAAGCAAGATGAGATGACCATGAGTTTAAGAATTGATGTGGAAATATTTGATGTATGGGGTATTGATTTTATGGGACTGTTTTACTCATCTAAATGATATATGTACATCTTGCTAGCCGTAGATTATGTGTCAAAGTGGGTGGAGGCAATCCCCACTAAGATAAATGATGCCTTGATTGTTCAAAGGTTATTGAAGAAGAATATTTTTGCTAGGTTTGGAGTTCCACGCGCATTGGTAAGTGATGGAGGATCCCATTTTGTGAATAAATTGATGGAGGGATTGTTGAAAAGATATGGAGTGAAGCATCGAGTGGCTACACCTTACCACCCTCAAGCAAATGGTTTGGCGGAGGTTTCCAACTGTCAAATAAAGTTAGTATTGGAGAAGACAATCAATGGAGGGAGGAAGGATTGGTCGAAGAAGCTTGACGATGCCTTATGGGCTTATCGAACAGCTTTTAAAACCATCCTTGGTGTGTCACCGTATCAATTGGTCTATGGTAAAACTTGTCATCTTCCCGTGGAGTTGGAACACCGTGCATTGTGGGCTATCAAATGCCTTAACATGGATGAAGGGGAGAGTGGTCAAGCAAGGTTGTTGCAGTTGGTTGAGTTTGAGGAGTTTAGAGGAAGAGCATTTGATAATTCAATCATCTACAAAGAGAACATCAAGAGATGGAATGATGCTAAGGTCAAGGAAAAGACATTTGCTCCTGGGGACAAAGTTCTTGTAGTCAACTCGAGGCTTAAGTTATTCCCCAGAAAGCTTAAGTCTAAATGGATGGGGCCATATGAAGTGCTTGAGGTGTTGAGTGGACATACATTGAAGCTTAAGAGCCCTAATAATGAGTTTGTGGTAAATGGTCATCGGGTGAAATATTACCTATCTCATTCTCAAAAGGAGATAGTGTATGTGGATACCCTCTCTTCTTGAACTTCTTTGATTGTTTAGTAGTGTAGATTTTATTTTTTTTATTTTTATTGTTTTCTTGTAGATTTGGTATGTAGGTGGTGAAGCTCATGGAGAAGAGTGCATATGAAGAAAGACAAAGGTGCTAAAGTGGAATGACGATTTATGTCAAACCACTCTCCACAAACTTAAATTTTAACACTTGTGTTAATTTAAGTTTGGGGGGGTGCGTGGTGGTCACATTTGGATTTTAGAAGATGTACATGAGTCATCGCGAGGTAAGTTTATGAAGAGCATTGATGAAAACAACAAGGGTACTTCTCACCATTTTTTGCAAACTTAATTCTCAACTTGTTTCGATTTAAGTTTGGAGGGAGAGTGTGTGGTGTGACTCACCATTTGTTTATGCTTGAATGTGTGATGAATCATATGTGTTTATGCTATATTGTCTTGTTTTTCTCATGAGTTAGGATTGTTTTGGTATGATTGGTGGTGTTAAAGTACATTATAATCCTTTATTTGATCATAATTGTGGTGTTAATGATGTGAAATATTTTTGAGCATGAATAGGGTATATTAGGAGTGCAAAAACAGGGCAAGATGAGGTGTGAAGTGTGAAAATTGAAAAAACATGGGAAGTTGCTGCACTAGCAGTGTTCAGTACACGACCCTGTAAGGATTGACCGTGTATTGACATCAGAAGAGGCTACTCGCCCAGGGTCAAGGGCGAGCTTTGAACTCGAGCCGTGCAGAGAACAGGAACACAGGCCGTGTACGGAGCACGGCCCTGTAACGCGTAGCAGTGCTCGAACATCAGAAAATGCTACACAGCCATGACCGAGGCCGTGTAGCGGAGCACGACCGTGCAGTGCTCGGAGTCACTTTTTAAAAGGCCGATCTGTACTCACTTTCACACACGCCCTTCACTCCATACACACCGAATCCATTTCAATCTCCATCATTGTTCGTAGATTTTCATCATCAAGGTTAGTTTTGAGTTATTGTTAGTGAGATTCTTCAATCTTATACACCAAGAACACTTCTCCAAATCCAAAAGTGAAGGTATGAATTCTAACTTTTGAATTTTTTCTGGAGTTTGATAGAAATTGAGCAAATCAATGTATGGCTTTGCGATATAAGGAGTTTGGAATGTTTTATTGATTGTTGAACATACATGTGCCAATTAAATTGTTGAATTGAGAGTGGAATTAGGGTTCATGAGAAAGTTGAATTAGGGGATTTGTGAGATTGATGAAATTGGATGCATATGTTATGCAAATTGAATTATCATGCTTGTAAAATACTTAAATTGTAGTCAAATAGACTTAGGTGTTGAGGATTTGGGCATTAGGCAATGTGAATTTTATTTTTGAAAGTTTATTGAAAAGTTGTGCATGCCAAGTATTTGATGAAATGTCTAAGTGAAAATTTTGGCTAAATTTGAGATCATATATTCATAGTGATTAGTGATGGTTTATTTTAGAACCTATTTGTGCAAGTATGATATAGTTGAGGTATAAGTTCATGGATAATTGAAAGGAGTGATAGTGAAGTGAATATTGTGGTGAAGCTTGAAGCTATAATGATATGAATGTATAATGATGATGCATAGTATAGTTCACACTTAGTTGAATAACTAGTGTGGAACCTAAACTTAATGCATTAACATTTTTAATAATGAAGTTGAATATGACTTGAGCATTGTTGTAAATTGTAGATGGCTGAGATGAGAGTGAGACCAAGGAATGAGGATTTCATCGTCATTACCGATCCAGGGGAATTAGCCAATCTCGATTCTCAACTAATGGAAGATGGGGTCCATCCGGACTACTTTGGGATAGAATTTAAAGAAGAGTGGGGAAAGTATGTGCTTCGTTGGCAGACACTATCCCCCAAAATTAAGCCAACCCGATTCCAAGATACAACAACAATGGAAGGGTTAGGAATAGAGGAAGATTTGAGGAAGTTGTTCAGATTCTCACATATGGAAGCGTTCTTTGATAAAAGGCCTCCTACTTACTACCATCTAACTGTTGAGTTCATGAGTACATTTCAAGTGAAGAAGGATAGGAATGCTTTTCCTATTTCAGTTACATTCCAATTGGACAACGTGATGAGAGAAAAGATCCCTCTACATATTTTGAATAGATTCTTTAGATGTCCACCATGTCAAGGCCATCAGAGCTTTTATGAAGGAGGTGGTTTTAATCAGCAAGAATGGTGGAAAAGTTTGGTGAATGATGGGACAGAGCAAGTAGGATATGTTTCTAGTGCCTCGAAAGGAACTGCAATAAGGACCCAGTCATGAGGTACCTAGAGAAGATTGTCTCGAACACCATCTTAGGGAGATTTGAGAGTGGAGCAGTGGGAGAGAAGTAGTTATACATCATGTTCTGTATATATAATGAGGGACCACTGAACGTTGCAGTACATTTTGTGTAACATGCGGAGAGAGTTGCTAAGAGACAAACTTTTCAGGGCTTGGGAATAATCTCAGCAATTGATGAGGATGGAATTTTTATCTATAACCGGGAATCAGTATTGTTTAAGGCAAGAAAAAAGGGCTCCATTTCCTTTGCCAGCTCCAGAGCTCACTACAGTGTTCACTCAGAGGAGGTTTGCTAATTTGGCAATGGCTAATGCTAATCACTCCAGGGTTGTGAGAGCATTTTATAGAAGACACATAGAGGAAGTGGAAGAGGTTCTCAGACAGATGAGGGTTGAAGAGAATCTCGAGCTAGCCGATCTGAGAGTGGAGCCAGTACCAATAGAAGGATATGAGCAGGAGCCACCTCATCAGCAGGTAGAGTTTGAAGAGCAAGCCCCTGAACCACCACAGTTCGAGGAAGAAGAGCAACAGCAGCAGCCACCAATAAGACTCGAACATGGCAATGATCGATGGAACTATATAATGGATGAAGTGAGAGATATAAGGTATGTACAGCAGACGTATGGAGCACAGATGAGGGAGATCCGAGAGGTCCAGCAGGAGCATGAAATGCATATTCAAGAACTGAGAGCTGGACAACATCGTAGGAAGTACTACGAGGACCAGTCTTGGGTGCACTCCAACAACATGGAGGAGATGATGACGATGATGTTCAATTTCCAATTCCCAGCGTCTCCTCGTGCGTACATTCCATGGAATGCTTATCATCCACCTCCACCTCCGGAAGCATGAGGGAGTCATTTTAGTGCTTATCACTTGTAGTAGTTCATTTGAAGAATTTTAAACTTGATTTGATTCGTTAGAGTTGGATTAGATTGTACTTAAATTGTTTTGTTTTGAGAGGTTTTACTTTGGGATTTTATTTTCAGTTTTATGCGATTTACTTTCGTTATTTTTGGTATTTTAGTTTGATTTTCATAATTTGGATGTGATAGGAATTTGATCTTACTTGTTATGGATGTGAATTGATATGCTTTGTTATATTGCGATGGATGATTTTGTTCATGCATGTTATGTGTTTTTGTTATGATCTTATTTGGTAAGTCTTTGTTATTGTGTTATGTTTGTTTTGTTTTTATTCTTGTAGGAATGATTTGGTGGTATGTTTTGGGAAGGTGTTGAATGTTTTTGAATGTGAGCTATGATGCATTGTCTGTGATAGGTGATGGCAAGCATATTAATGTTTTTTACTAATTAAAATTGTGACATGGGTTCCATAATTTGTTCAATTTTAAGAAGTATGGAGGGAATTATGTTTCTTTTGATCCAAGCAAAAGCTTGTGAGAGTTGAACCTCAATCGTGCCTTCATGGTTAATTATTGATGAGAGGACCGGTTGTACTTAGACAAATTAGAACTTGCTCACGAACTATAGGAACGAAACCCGAATGGTTGAAATTTGTGATATGATCTTAGGCCATCCTTGTTAAATGAAATCATAGCCATAAAATTCCTTACCTAAAACATTATCCCTAGTTAGCCAATTTGAGCCTATGAGCCTTTTTGTTTGTGATTTAAGCACAATACAAGCCTTGAAAACCTACTTGAGCCTTGTATATGTAACCTATGTGTTGGTAATTGAGGATGATGGTTTACAAGGGAAGATGTTGAAAAATGTGCAAGTAAATGGAAGAAAGTTAATCAAGAAAAAGGATGAAAGAGCTCAAGTTAAAAGCAAGTGCAACTTCAACAAAAGTGGAAAAGGAACAAAATCATAAGATATGCTCAAGGAATACAAAAGTCAAAGAAAAGAAGTATGTCATTAAAAAAAAGCTCAATTAATCCATGGTATATTGATATTTAGTGCTTTTGAACAATTGACAAAGGGAGGAAGCTTAAAAGTGAGGAAGTTGGAGTAAAGAATCATCTCTTCAATTATCTATACTTGAATAGTCACTATTACCCAAAGTTTCCTACCCTACCAAAGAGCCTAAACATTACATCCTAAGATAAAGACCTATATGATCACTTATCGAAACTAGGGTGGCTTGTGAACATAGTCCATGAGCAAAGCCTATGGTGAGTCGGTTCTAACCGCTTGATGAATGTTGTTCAAAACCCTACTCCATAGAGTATTGAGTGAATTTGATATCCTATGAGAGGCTTGGATTAAAAGGGATTTGGTTACTCTTTTGTCATCTTAAGATTGAACTTGTTAATCTTTCATGTTATAAGTTTGATGATGTAGGAATACTTAATGTGATTTTGTAGTCCTTATTACTTGTGATGTGTTGTGGTTTATGTTCGTTAGGCCGCCTTTTTCTAGGTGAAAATTACTCCTCTTGTTTATCATGTTTCATTGTTCGAGGACGAACATCACTTAAAGTTGGGAAGGTTGATCGTTGTCATTTTCACCTAAATTTTAGTGTCTTTGTTTGTGAATTTTCGGATGTTTTTATCCATATTTGTGTGACTTTTGGTGGAGCTTATGTATTTATGAGAAATGTGGTATGGATTGATAGAAATGTATAAATGAGCTTAAATATGTGCAAAACAGGTCAAGGAATGGAGTAAAATGAAATCGGGAGCAAAACGGAGAAGGAAGAACAAGGCATGCTTGGACACACCCCGTGTGCGGAACATGGGCCTGCCCGAGGTGGCCATGTTCGAGCATCAGAACGCCGAGCTCGCCCAAGAGAAGATAATGTTCTGGCGCACGCCCCGTGTGCGGAACACGGGTCTATTTGAGAAAGTCGTGCACAGTCGTCAGAAATTGCTACAAGCCCATGGGAGAGGCCATGTGTGGGGCACACAGGCCTTGTCCGAAAACACACAGAACACGCCAAACTGGGTGTACACTACACGAGCCGTGCGCTGCTACACTGCCCGTGTAGGTGCAAAAGACAATGTAAATTTCACAATATTTCGGAAGCTTCTAATAAGTAGTTAATTGATTAGAATAATAAGTAGTCTAAATACCAAACCTTTAATCTTGACATTCTTACAAAGCATAAATCAATGACAAAACAAGATATAACCATAAGTTTAGTTTCCTTTGGAACGACATACTTATAAATTTTGTTTCTTGGTCACACGTGTACAACAACGATAGATTCTCTTACTCTAAAATATTTTACTAGAAATGCGACTAAGAACAGTAAGAAGAACAACAAGAAAGGCAATTCTGATTCAAAGAAACAAGGAAATAAAGCTGATCAGTCAAACTCAGATAAGGAGAGAAGGAAGTGTTTCCATTGCCATGAACCAGGGCATTACAAGAAGAACTGTTACAGGTTTATAGCTGAAAAGAAAAGGAAAGCAGAGGCTGGCAAAGATGGACAACAAAGAGTGCAATCAAATCAGGTGGTAAATAATCAAAATTAGATGGAAATTGATTATCCTGAGGCACTGCTGGTTAGTTCATCAAAAGGATCCATGGATTGGATCCTAGATTCAGGATGTACATTTCATATGTCTCCTATGAAATATTGGTTTACTGATCTGAAGTTTCAGAATGTTGGATCAGTATTGTTAGGGAATGATCATACATGTCAAATAAGAGGCATTGGATCTATCAGATTGAGAATGCATGATGGAGTTATCAGGACTTTGACAGGTGTGAGGTATGTTCCAGAACTTAAGAGAAACTTGATCTCATTAAGTATTCTAGATGTTTCAGGCTGTGAGTTCAGATTAAGAGGAGGTGTACTCATTGTTGATAAAGATGAGTATGAAGTGATGAAAGGAATCAGAAAAAATGGGATGTACATCCTTGATGGACATTCTGTTGTTGGACAGAACTATGCAACAACTGGAAGTGGTGAAATTCACTTATGGCATGGAAGATTAGCTCACATCAGTGAGAAAGGGTTACAAGTGTCAAGACAGAAAGTTATCAGCATCAGTTCAACAGATAAACTGAATCAGTGTGAGGATTGCATCTTTGGGAAAGCTAAGAGGTTGAAGTTTGGTATTGGAGAACATACAAGTAAATCCAGGCTTGATTATATACATTCAGACCTGTGGGGACCTGCAAGAACACTGACAAAAAGTGGAGGCAGGTATTTTATGTCATTTATTAATGATTACAGTAGGAAGATATGGATATATATTGAAAACTAAGGATGCAACTTTCATTACTTTCAAGAATTGGATAACTGAGGTAGAAAATAAATGCGATAGCAAGATTAAGATATTAAGGACTGATAATGATCTTGAATATTGTTCTGATGAGTTCAATAAGTTCTGTAAGGAAAGAGGGATCATGAGACGTAAGACAGTACCAGGAACACCACAACAAAATGGTGTTGCAGAGAGGTTGAATCAGACTTTACTTGAGAGAGTAAAGTGTATTTTGAGTAGTTCTGGTCTTTCAAAAGATTTTTGGGGAGAGTTGGTTAGTATAGTAGCTTTTCTAATCAATAAGAGTCCATCAACAACGCTTAAACTCAAAACACCTCAAGAAGTATGGACTGGAAAGATTGCTGATTACACTAGGCTTAAAGTAATTGGTTGTCTAGCCTATGCACATGTTAAACAAGATAAGCTAGCACCAAGGGCAATCAAGTGTGTCATGATAGGATACCCTAAAGGTGTTAAAGCCTACAGACTATGGATTATTGAAGGTAAAAAGTTCTTAATAAGCAGAGATGTTACCTTTAATATGGCTGTTATGCCATTTAAACCTCAAGTTCAGAAGAGGGATGAAGCTGACTTGAGGTAGAGCCTATGAGCAAGAATCAGAAGGATCAGTCAAGAGCTGAAGGAGAGTCAGTGCAAGAAGGAACTGAATCATCAACTAAAGATGATCAGATCACAACTGATATTGATAAGATGCTCAACAGCTATCAGTTGGCAAGGGATAGACAGGGGAGGACTATTAAAACTCCAGCTAGATTTGCAGATGCTGATATAATATCATTTGCATTGTATTCTGCAGATGATATTGATTTATATGAACCTAGAAATTATCAGGAAACAATGAACAACAATGATAGTACAAGGTGGAGTGCTGCTATGCAAGAAGAGTTACTTTCATTAGAGAAGAATAAGACCTGGAAAATTGTTCAGAGACCAAGGGATCAGAAGTTAGTGAGCTATAAATGGATTTACAAGAAAAAGGACTCACCAGAAAGGACTGATGGTATCAGGTTTAAAGCAAGATTAGTTACCAGGGGATTTTCTCAAAAAGAAGTCATTGATTATACTGAAATATTATCTCCAGTTGTGAAACACTGTTCCATTAGGATATTGTTGGCATTAGTTACTCAATTTAATTTGGAATTGCATCAGATGGATGTGACTACAACTTTTCTTTATGGAAATTTGGAGGAGGAGATCTATATGACAGTTCCAGAGGGAGTTTCAGTTCAAAACTCAATTATTAAGGCTTATTTACTTCTGAAGTCACTATATGGATTGAAACAAAGTCCTAGGAGATGGTATCTCAGATTTGATGAGTACATTATCAAGTGTGGTTTTGAGATAAGCAAGTTTGATAGTTGTGTATACATTAAACAAGACGGTGAATGGTATATTTTCTTGTTACTGTATGTTGATGACATCCTAATTGCCTGCAAATCTATGGAAGAAATCACAATTTTGAAAGAGATGTTGAAATCAGAGTTTGATATGAAAGATTTAGGTGAAGCTACTGTTATATTGGGTATGGAAATAAAAAGGGACAGGTTAGCTGGATCAATAGTGTTACATCAGAGTTCATACTTGGAGAAAGTATTAAAGAGATACAATATGGATCAAAGTAAAGCTATACTACACCTGTGAAGCAAGGATTGAGTTTCTCAGCTCAGCAGTCAGCTAGAACAAGTGTAGAAATATCAGAGATGGAAAGAATTCCATATGCCAATGCAGTTGGTAGTCATGAGACTTAGCTCATGGTATGCAATGGTGTGCTGCAGGCCAGACTTAGCTCATGCAATGAGTTTGGTGAGCAGGTTTATGGGGAATTTATGGAAAGATCACTGAGAGGTTAAGTGGATTAAGAGATACATCAGAGGCAGCTTGACAACATGTTTGCATTTCAATAAGTTTACTTCTAACATTGATTTTCTTGCAGGTTATGTGGATGCTGATTATGCTGCAAACTTAGATACAAGGAAGTCACTATCTATGTATTTTGCTTATTTAGCACATCTATCAGTTGGAGATCAACACATCAGTCAGTGGTGGTATTATCTACAACTGAGGCTGAGTTCATTTCACTTATAGGGCAGTAAAAGAGGGCTTGTGGTTGCAGAGAATCTTGTCCGAGTTTGGAGTGTTACAAGAGTCAGTATTGGTGCATTGTGACAACTCTAGTGCTATACATTTATCAAGGCACCAGGGTTATCATAAAAGAACAAAGCACATATATGTAAGGATGCATTATGTTAGAGACTTAGTTGAAGGGGGAAAGGTTGTTGTTAAGAAGATTGAAATAGCAAGGAATCCAGCAGATTTTTTCACTAAGGCTTTGCCTAGTTCGAAGTTTGAATTATGCAAAAGTCTTATCAATGTGTGCTAAGCATATTAGTGGAGAGTTCAGCTGCTCTCATAAAAGCAGTGTACAAGTTTGTTGCCTTGACAAAACAGTGGAGTGAAGGAGTGATTGATGATGTTTGAGTATGAAGTTTTAGGTGGAGATTTGTGATGAAAACTTCATTCTAATACTTGATCATCATTAGGAGGTAGTAAGGTTGTGTTTAAGCTTGAGGATGATGGTGATGTGCGAATGAAACGGGGACATTAGCTGCAGCAAGCTTAGATCTACTTAAAATCAACACAAATAATGTCAAGTGTGAAAGTGGGGACCAGGGTAGTTTGTGGCTGATGTACATGTGGCGTATGTGTGTGAAATGGAAGGTTCTACACATGGGTGTGAAGCTTGTCACACAAGCAGTACGTTGGAGTCAGTTACAACAGAAAAGATTTCGTTTAACCACTTGAAAATCCAGCTGGAAGTTGGTTACTCGGATTGGTCTTGTAACTATGTTGTGCATGCATATAGTGTATATAATGATGTAATCTATGCATGATCTCATTGTAACACATTCATTCTCTCAATCAATAATAGATCTCTCTCTCACAGTGGATGTAAGCTTGTAAAAACAAGCTGAACCACTATAAACCATTTCTTCTTCAATCAATCACACACACACTAGTTCAAAGTTATTATTTCATGTGATTAGTTCTTGTTTCCAAATAGATTTGATTGATTAATTTATAAAGTAGTTGAACTCAATTTGAATCTTTATCTATGAGATATATCAATTACGATAGAAGATTGGATCGCTACATTAAATTTACATGTGAATACTGCTTCAGCAACTATCACAATGAGTGATCTGCGGTTTTATTATGATGATAAAATTAGTTGTGAAGTACTGCTTCAACAACCTCTAGTGATCTGAGCTTCTATTATGATGATAACTTTGTTGCATTTAGCCGGTGGGACAGGATCTGTCATTGAAATGTAATTGTGTTGTGATTTTGTTTCAGGGTAATTTTATACTTGAAGGCGGTAACCAAATAATTTTCTCTCTTAATTTATATATAAATATTTATAAAATTAATTATATGAACATAATATAAGAATATTTATAATAAAAACATTTAGGATTTAGAGAATATATCATTTATTAATATATGAAATTCTAAAATAGTTAATATCAAAAAAATTTTAAAAAATAAATAACTATATTTTACCATATAACCAAAATATGCCTCAATTTTATATCCATATAACCAAAATATGCCTCAATTTTATATCTTGACTCATGATAGTTGCTTCTTTAAATCCTTTTGACAGTCTCTTGTGAGACATTGGTTTTGTGAGACGGGTTGTAAGACAATGTTAAAGTATGTTTAATATATTGATATAGTATATTTAATGGTTGTTAAAGTATGTTTTCTAAATTATGATGGATAATGATTTAAAATATGATTTTAGGGTGTTATGATATGATTTATTATTCACATACTTTAATTACAAATAAACATACTTTACCTATATAATATAAACATACTTTAGTAATGGATTGACCCGTCTCACAAAAAATTCGTCTCAAAAAAGAGTTTCTTATTCTTGTTTTATTTTATATATAGAAAGACTTGCCTATAATAATTTTATCTAGTATTAAATTAGTGATATTTTAAATTTAAGTATTGTATCTTTTATACCATAAAAAAGTTTTTAAAAAATGATTTTTTTTAACTTTCTAGAAGCAGAATAATATTTTTAGATAATAAATAAATTATATAAAGTAAGTTTGAATTGTAAAGTGATGACAATTTTGAATTTAAAGTTTATACGAGGTTATTAGATTGTGTGCTATTTTGTTATTTGGTTTGTAAATTTGATTATGAGATTAAAAAATTGTAAATATGAAATTATTTATGAAACAAATAGAGTATATTTTTAAGATTATTTGATTGATGGTGTATTTTTTACATAAATTTTGAAAAATACCCCATTTAATATTTAATTTTGAAATTTGCCACTTGTTATAACTTTTTATTGGAAAAATATTTAATTTTTTTTATTCCCTTCATTATATAATTACTAAATAGTCGCAAGACGTTACATATAGTATCATGCAACATGGCACATATTTAGTAGAAAAAACATATTTAGTAGAAAAAAACCTGTGTATAATTGTATATATAGTTGTTGTGTAATGAAAAAAAAAAAGTATAATAATAATGCATGGAGTTGTAGACATAATTGTAGTCATAGTCGCACGAATAATGGCATAAAAAATTGTACATAGAATTATAGACCTAATTATGAAAATTGTGTGTGTTCAGGTGTAAATAGAAGAGTTCATAGGCTACAAATAATTATATTAATTTTTTTTTTAGAAAAAGCACTTTTCTAAAAAATATTATAATTGATGTCGTGTTCAAAATAAATTACTAAAAGTGACCTTTTTTTTATGTCTCGTTCACTTATTAAATGATATACACTCAAGAGAGAGAGACTAGCTATATTTTTTCTATTAATTCGACAACATTAACAAAAGAGTCACACAAATGTAACATTATTTGGAAAAGAACAAAACAAATTAAATTAAATCTCAAGCGTCTGAGTTATTACTGCATCTGCAGAAAATTATATTTGCTCCACAAGTCATACAAAAGCTACATTACAACACAAATAAGAATACAGTCTCTAACCAGTAAGTTTATCAACTTATGTTGCAAATAATGGTTCATTTCCTATTTCACTCTCGTAAAGGCAGACGTGCATCGATTGCACTTTTTTTTTTTTTTTTTTTTTTTTGTATATGTATGCAAATTTGAAATAAAACATTATTTGCAACAGAGGATCTATAACCAGACTCTCAACTTTCAAGGATCATGCAAACAAGGAGGCATTACTGAAACACACAAATAGCTGCATAGTTAGTTACATACACACACATATGTATAGATGGAGAGAGGCACTGTTATACTACTTAATATGAATCTAGCTAATTGAACAGTTCTAACATCATGTGACTTCAGCTACCTCCATGCTGAACTAACTATCAATGTTCTGTCATCCCATCCAAAATGCAGACCACCTTCCTCCTCTTTCACCTTACACCTCTCTGAGTACTGCTTTATCACTTTCTTGATCTCATTCTGCACGTTCTGGCTTATAGCGCACCGCGTAAAACCGGCCATCATCATCCTTGATCTCCACTTTCCAGCAACCTCGTATCGTTCTATTCTATCTGTTCCCTCACATGCAATGACGTTGATGATATCACGAGCCAGGCAGTGCTTCTCCACGTTCATCCTGTCTTGGCTATCCCTGGCCAGAGTAGCATCAAGAGATTCGAACACGGATAAGTAGTAATCATAGGTTTCACCAAACCTTTGCAAGAATGGAGAGGTGTTTGTGTTCAAATCTTGCTCGACAACCGTGACAAGTTTGGGTTTCAACCCTTTGATCATCCGGAGAAGCCGGTCTCTTAGGTTTATGGTTGATACGCTCTCGTCTGGGAGGTGGTGGAGCTGGAAGGCGAAGTTCACCACAAGGGCTTCACCAGGCTGGCATTTGAGAACTGATGGTGAGACTAAAGCTGTTTCGGAAGGGATAGCGCAGAACTCAAATGAGAGCTCAAGTTCTTTTGCTAGTAGCTCGAGTCTCTGGCCAATTATCTTTAGCCCTCCTATTGGACGTTGAATCGATTCAGGATCATCGACCCCTGTTAACCGAATATGAGTTCTTTTGCCTGATGTTTTAGCCACTGTTTGCAGCAAAGTGTAGTATTGACTCCCTTGATTTATATCAAAGTCAATTATATGAACTCTTGTTTCGTCTTTGAACGCCTCTAGAATCACCCCATTTGCTGCCATGAAACCAAATCTAAAGCAGGGGCACACCTCAAATAGAACTTGCATTGCAGAAAGCTGAAGGGAAGATGGGGCCTCTTTGCATTTCAGTGCTCTATAAAGACCTCCACCAGATGTAGCCATTCGAGCTACGAGAGCTTCTACCATGTATGTGGCAATCCGCTCTGACGGATCTCCTTGAATCGAAACGTGCTGTCGAAGCACATTTATCATGCCAGATGCTTCCTTAATATTCCCATTATGTATAGCTGCAGCACATTCAAAAAGCATGTGCTTAGGAGATTGAGGTCTGAATGTCGGCATTTCCTTGGTGATGCTTATGCTGCTAAGATTAGAATCCGATGATGATGATTCCTTAGGTGAGTCGTGAAGCAGTGCATAACATGTCGAGTCGGACCAATCAGTGTTGATTTCCATACTCTGGCTAAGACTATCAGTATCATCAAGAAGCACCTTCTCGAGTTCTTGAAGCTTTAATCTCATGTTATCTTCATCATAATGAACATCTTTTGGAGTATCCAATTCTGAGTTATAAGAGACACGACATTGATTTTCGTCCAAAATACAGCCATAAGAAGAGGATCTGAACCGGTGAAATGGATTTTCCGAGAGATCACAACAAGATGGAGACTCAAGGAAATACTTTGGATCATAACTCTCTTCACTACTGTATGAGCCATTGGTGTATATGATCCCATGATCTTCTGAGTCAAAAAACGCCATTGATAACCCTGCGCTATCATTGTCATCTTTCAGCAAGTAAAGACTATTGCTTCTAAACAATGCAGCAGATCCAACTAAAGACATGGTTGACTCCTAAATCAGACTTAACAAAACAGAGACTTCGTTTGTTCCCGTCTTACTATGCTCCGTTCCCTTATTCAACAAATGTTCAATCAGAAAACAGAGGTTTATGCAGTGTTCTCTAAACAGAAAAATTGTTGTTCAATTCCTGCAATAACAATTTAGTAAAGAACATGAACAAATAAGGAAGGATCAATTTTATCAAAGGATAAGCTAATTGCCATCTTAGAATTCTTTATTAACCCCCATCAACAGAAAGAAATATACAGGATTCTCTTGGTCAAGCATAGTTGAAGAACTTGATGAATTAGCAAGTCAATTGTAAGTAAGGACTATAGTTGTCCCAACAGATGCAACATATTGGAAGATAGTTCTCTCTCTTCTTTTTACTGCTTTCAAGAATGAACAACACGAGTGAGTTATAACTTATAAGCATGCTTATACACAGCTATCTTATCACTATGCCTTCTAGAAAAGTAAACTTCTTAACAAGATAACAGATATTACACTCTTTCCACTGTTATAGACTCCTCTCTCTCTCTCTTTCTCTCTCTCTCTCTCTCTCAGAGACAACACACATACAGAGAGAGACCAGTAGGGCAAAAGTATACCAAATACTATCTAGTTTTTGGCTTTTTTGCAGTAATAAGCTACAAATGATTGACACAATTCAGTATGCCAAGCAAATTAAATCCAAATTTTAATTACAAACTGCATATACTTTTCCAAATACTACAAAAGAACAAAAACAGAAGATGGGATTACAAAAAAATTACAGATTATTTACCTGACAAACTCAAACAATGAAGAAGAGCCAAGAGAACAAGCCAGAAACCATATATCTGCAGATTCCTGATAAAATAAACACAGATATATATAATTAACTCCAGAATTACCCAAAATAGAATAAGGGGTTTGACTTTAACACACAAAATTGTAAACAAAGGTCATTACAATTCTGATAAAATAATAAAAAAATTGCAGATTTTGAGGTTGGGTTGGTAATGACCAACAAAGAGACAAATCAAAAGTCGCACAAAAGATCAGTAAAGGTTGAACCTTTAAGAAAATGGATTAGAAAACTCGAAAGAATTGAAGCTAAGACTTCTTAAAGAAGACACAGTGTAACATTCCAAGAAAAATCAAAGTCTTCTGGAAAATCAAGTAATAGGGGATGAGAAAGAAACTGACCACAGTAATCTTCTCTCTCTCTCTCAATTTGTTAAAGTAAGAAATTTTTTTTAACATTTTGGTTGCAACATTGGGCTTTTTTATTGTTGATGTTTGTCGTTGCAATTTTTCACCTGCTGACACTGATCCTAGAGGGACCCACCCACCACCATTTGATCAATAATCTTGACTTTTGAATCATGGATTGGGGGGTGGTAAATGGTAATCGAGCGGTCCTGCAAATTTGGTACCACAAGTGTTGGTCCGAAGCTATTCTGAGAACTTTTGCATTTTGATAACGCCAGAGGAAACTGTTACAGTTCAATTTTTTAAGTATTATAATTATATATAACAAATAAATTATGTTTATAGACAATTAAAGAGACACCCTCTTATGAGACGGGTTATATATGAGACGAGTTGACTCATTACTAAAGTATGTTTGTTGTATACAGGGCGTATTCATGTGAGGGCAGCCCTGGGCAAAAGCTCATTATATTATATGTAAATAATTTGTATTTTTAAGTTTAGCTCAATCCAAAAAAAAATTAAGCTCACCCAAACGAAGTAAAAAATTTTTATATATTCTATGAACCCATTACAATAAATATTAAAATTTAGCTCATTCTCCGTCCACTTTTGAGAAGGGGATTCGTGTGTATATATTTTTTATTATTACTTTAATTATTATTATGATTTTTTATTTTTTTAATAAGTTTAGCCCACCCCAATACAGTTTTCTGGATCTACCCCTGGTTGTATAGACAAAATATGTTTATTTGTAATTAAAGTATGTCAATAATAAATCATTTTATATAACGTTAAAATCATATTTTAATTATGAGAGGTTTCCTTGTAAGGCGAGTCGACCAATCACTAAAGTATACTTATTATATAGATAAAGTATACTTATTTTTAGTTAAAGTATGTTTAATAATTAATCATGTTATAACACGCTAAAATCATATTTTAATGCATAATACAATATCTTTTAAAAAACATACTTTAACGACCATTAAACATACTTTATCTATATAATAAGTATACCTTAGTGATGGATCGACTCGTCTCATATCCATCTCATAAATAATCCGTCTCACAAAGAACTTTTTCATTTCATGCAATTAGTTGGGCATATATATATATATACTCCTCATAATATAAAAGATAAAGTTTAAGAGATGAAATTACAATTATGCTTCTTAGTCCTTCTTGAGCTTTTCTAGTTATTGTTCTCCATTATTCAAGTAAAGTGATTTCTTTTACCAACTTGATTTGATGGTGGGATGGTAATATATATTTTTTTAACACAAACACATGTGTAAAATGAGTTCACTGTGTAAATCCTATGGTTCCCCATTTCAATCTTATATCCCTATGTATTGATAGGGTATTTAAATTTAGTGAATCATAGAATTTACAAGAATTTATGATGTAAACTCGATTTTTAAGATACTAACTCTTTTTTAAAGTAATAAATAAAGAATAAGAAAATAATGAAATAAGTCATGTATTAGTTAAAATGTAATATTTTTTTTAAAATAAAGTGTATCATAGAGATTAATCATAGTAGATATTTTATTGTTTTGGAATATAATGACAAAACAAATTAAAAAAAAAGCACGTGAGATGAGTTGTAAAAAATTTCGATTAATTATTAAAATATGTTTATTATATAGGTAAAATATGATTCATTATTAAAATATGTTCATTATATATGTAAAATATGTTTAGTAGTAGTTAAAGTATGTTTGTATATTATAAAACTTAAAATCATATTTTAATGCATCACATTTTACCTATATAACAATTATACTTTAACACGTCTTACAACCCGCCTTATATAACTACGTTATTTTAATGCATCACACTTTACTTATATAGCAATCCTACTTTAACACGTCTTACAAAATCCGCTTTATATAACTACCGTCTCATAAGAGACTTTATGTATAATCAGGATAAAGTCTCTTGTGAGATGATATTTGTATGAGATGGTATTGTGTTGAAACGAGTTAAAATATAGTTGTTATATTGATAAAACAATATATTAATTGTTAAAATATGTTATTTTAAAGTATGATAAATATGACATTAAATTATTATTCTAAATTGTTGTAATAGTATAATTCCATATATATTTTAACTACCAATAAATATATTTTATCTATATAATAATTATATTTTAACCATAGAGGGAGCGATCACTATGCTTATCAAAACTCACTTCCTTTGTGAAGTGTTTGACTGAGTAAATAATTACTTTTTTTTAACTTAACTTAAAACACTAATCTGGACAATTTCTAGTGGTTTAATCTCATATTAAAATCCCTAGTTGATTACATAAATCTAGCTCATGAGTATGAGTTGATCATCTTAGTACTCCACGACACTTGTACATTTTTATAATAATTATTTTTTGTTTAATATATCATTAATATTTATATTCAAACACATGCTCAAAATTTGATTTTGACATTTAACTCACTTATTATAGTTACCAAGAGACAGGATTTCAAAAAACTTATTTTGAAATAAATAAATTAATTAATAAAATTGTTTTACTCTATATAATTTGACCGATTATAATTACGATTCAAATTTAATTTGAATGAAAAAAAATATTATGGGGGTTTAAAAACTACAAAAAACAGATATCATATGTGAATTGATAGATAAGAGGTGAATTTTCCACCTACTTCCCTCGTTTGTTTGCCTCAAAATTATTTTTATATTTTTAAAAAGGAAAATAATATCAACTTAATAACTCAAAAATACACTTTAATTTTAAAATTATCATTCATTTTCATAACTCGCATAATATTTTTATTCCTTAAAAATATTAAATAATAATCTCTCTAAAAACAAGTAAAACACAACTTTCTTAAATTTTAGGAATTTCAAACGGCACGGGATATTCTGTGACACTTTGGTATGACATCTTCTATAATACTTCCTTCGTCCCTCACTAAGAGGGTCTTTTACTTTTTTTGCACATGGATTAAGGAGTGTTATTATTTAATGTGTAATGAGTTGTTGTATTAGTGAAAGTGTGTGTCTCATATTTTAATTGTATTAGTTGGTGTGTGTGGGTCCATATGTTTAAAAAAGTAAATGAGACTATTTGAGTGAGACACTCAAAATGGAAAAAAAACTCTCTTTAAAGGGGACGGAGGAAGTATCTTCTTATTGAATGACACGTGGCATGGTAGATAAATTCAAACTCTTGCCCCTATGATTTACTGATTGATTTAGAGTATAGTTCTCCTAGTTCATCCTACGTATCATTCATCCAATAAAGCGACATAAGAAATATCACATCAAAATAATACAAAAGATTTAGATTCATTGCAAACACCATCATCTACTGAGAAGGGATAATATGAAAATTTAAAGATTAAGTTTAAAATATGTGGGACGATCAATAATATGGCCTAGTCTATACAAAATTCTGGCTTAAGATAAATCTACGACAAGTTCTGACATCTCTCAAATTACTTAGTCTACGAATCTAATACAAGTATAAAAAATATGATGGCTAAAATAAATTTTATTTTAATAATTATAGGTTAAAGTTAAGATAGAACTAACTTCAACTCTATAACACGTTTTCAGCTTCCGCGTGATCGAGTTTCAAAAACGTGTCCCTCTTGACAACGACAATTGCGGGCGCCCCACTAAGTCCCATGCCCTACACCAAGGGCAAATATGTCATTCAAATTAAATGGAGTCTCCGGCAATTAGTATGCCAAGTTATTTTTTAAAGAGGTAATTTTTTAATCTTTTAAATAAAAAATATAAAAAATTATAACATATTAAAATTTAGAGTTACTCCCTCCATACCATTTCAGATGACACACTTTTCATTTTGAATTGTCCCACAAAAGTTTGTACATAAAAAAAAAAGTAAAAAACAACCACATTTTCCATGCACTTTATTATTTACAAAAAAGAGTGAGGCTTGCGTGCGCCCAGACGCACGCCATGCACCTTTAGAATTTAATATTATGGATAAAAGTAAATTATTTTGTTCTAAAGGGTATACACTTTAATTAATAAGAGTACACCATTTTGTTCTAAAGGTATACACTTTTCATTTTATTTTTTATTTTTCTTCAAAAAATAAAGGGTACACATCTTTATACTAAAGGGTATACTATTTAACACAAAATTCTAAAGGCATACGGAGTGTGCTTCCTTGCGCCCGGGTGCACACAAGTTTTTGCCTTTTAAAATAAAGGGTACACATCTTTATACTAAAGAGTATACAATTTTGCACAAAATTCTAAAGGCATACGGAATGTGCTCCCGTGTGCCCGGGCACACACAAGCTTTTGCCTACAAAAAAACCATCTCTATCTAATACTACTTTATCATTTATTACAAAAAAATACTATCATACCCCTAAAAGTTATCATTTTCTTAATCTTCGTACCGAAATTGAGAGTGCAATCTTTTGTGGGACGGAAGGAATACTTGGATAATGTGAATAGTTAGATCAAATTCTTATTTAATCCTAATCACTAAATAAAATAAAATAAAAAAATAATAATAATAACTGCCCATTAACCAATAGCTTTTATTCTATAAAACATGCACCATTCTACAATAGAATTGCCCAAAAATTTAATAAATACTAATAATTTTTTTAAATGAATAATAATTTACCGAGTTATTTTTTATTTTAATTTTAATAAAATTAAAGCGAAACTAAACCCATGCATTCAACATATATTTACCCGTCAAATTCATGATTTTTTTGCGCAAACTTCGACACCAACTCATGAGATTGAGCTCCATCGATCTAATTCTAGAAGTTTCCAGCTGAAACTCAGTGTTAAGTTTGTTCTTTTGATGATTAGTGGTGCATACATCCTTTTCAATGACGAATTTAAAATATAACTATTAAAAAAATACATTAAATTCATAAATTAAATATGATGAGCAAGACATTAAGACAAATATTCTTGTAAGACCATTTTATAAAATGAGATCCGTGGAATGGTTAAGAAATAATAATATTTCATGTACTTCTGGTATTTCATTAATAAAAATCATTACTTTAACAATTAAAAAAAATAATATTTCTAATTAATAAAAAGTGATAGTGGTGTAGTGAATAATTTCATGAATCATTCGTAATATAAATAAAAAATAATAATATATTTTATAAATAATAATAATAATTAATTAAAATGAATAAGATATAAATGAATTACACTGATAAAATTAAGAGATACCCTCTTGTGAGACGGGTCGACCCATCACTAAAGTATGTTTATTGTATAGATAAATTATACTTATTTGTATTTCAAGTATGTCAATAATAAATCATATTATAATACACTAAAATCATACTTTTATGCATAATTCGGACAACATATTTAAGAAAACATACTTTAACAACCACTAAACATGCTTTATTTAAATAATATACATACTTTAATACGTCTCATAAATCGTCTCACGTAAATAACAACGTCTCACAAGAGACTTTGTCTAATATTACATACTCCCTCCATCCTGCATTAAGCTTTATATTTTTCATTTTATTTTATCTATGTTAAGATTTACATTTTTATTTTTATCAAGTGAATCCATAAAAAACAATTAATTATTCTACATGAAATTCATAAACAATACTCTACTTATTAAAAATATTATACTCGTTCTATCTTATAACAAGTTTCACTTTTGTTTTTCTAATTTACTAAAGAATTGTTTAAGATAAAAATTAATTTATAAAAAAATAAAATATGAGCCCAAAAGAAGTATCACTTCAAATATCGAACACAATACTCTTATATATATATATATATATTATATTATACTTTTAAAAATATTGTGTGATACAACTGGTATTATTTTTTTCTTATACGTATAGCGTGACATTTTTAAATATGACTTAGTAATTTTACTCGCAATATGTAATACTTGATCCTATAAATTGAATGAAGCAAATTGTACAAATTTAAAATTCATACAACTGATATCATCAATCTATTCCTTAATTTGGTTCTTCACCGTACTTCTAAAGAAACATAAAAAGGTTGACGAATTAATTTACCCCATTCCCAAATTATAGAGAGATTTAAAAAAAAAATCTTCAAGAACAATAATATCTAAATAAAAACAGGGCTCTCACTATAAATATAAATGAACATAACATTTGCGACAATAATTGGATGATATGATTATGTTTTCTATTCATTCATAAATAAGAAAGTTTATTAAAACAAACAATATCATATATCTCATCATTATATGCACTTTTGGGCAGGTTGAATGGGTCATACGCGCAGTATTGGGTGTGGAATGAATTTTGGTGTAATAGAACTATTGAAATTATTAATCATAATCATGGTTTATAATGATAGTATGGTGGAAATAATCTAGGACTTAGGGGAAGTTTCCAATAATTTAAATCAAGTCAATATATGTTGCTTTCTCAACCAGAGAATAGAAGAATCTGCAGTGGAATTTGTGCAACTTATCCAAACCAACATTCTATTTACTAATATAAAATTAACTTTTTTACCAATTAATTCGACAACTCCCATCCAATCACATCTTACTCACTAATAATCCTATCGTTTCACTCATATATTTGGGATGTACCAAAATTAAATTTATCATTTTATCATCTATTAGTATCACTAAAAAAAAAATGAAATAATCAATCTAAAATTTCAAGCCAAAAATTTGTGTGTAATCGTCTCATGAAATGACTTTTGTAAGAAGATAAAAAAGTAATAACTTTTATTTATAATGAAAATTGATGCTCAATTGATGAAAAATGATAATATTTTTTTTAAAAAAAGTGATGGCATCTTCATTAAAAATTGATAATTAATTACAAAAGTATAAAATCGTTGTGAGACAGTGTCACTCTAGAATGTCCCGAACTTCAAAAAATAAACTTTAATTTTAAAATTGTCATTACTTTTTAAAACGCACAACATACTTAATATTTATTACCTATAAATATCGTATTATCCTAAAAAATTTAATAAATTTAGTTAAAAAGTAATTTTTTTATTAAACAACTGAAAACGTAAAGGTGAACTTATGTTTGAGACGGAGGGTGTATATATTTAATTTTTTCATGAATATTAAAATAAATATATAGTTTATTAATGTACTTTATTCATTTTTAATATAATTTTATATTTTTTAATTAATAAATAAATTCTAAATATGTTACACCTGAAAATAGATATAAAATTTTAAAAGTAAAATTAAAGTATGTAGAGAGATTATACTGTCAACATATTATTAGAATGAAAAGGAGAGCTAGAGTATATTTTGATTATTGATTTAGTAGTCAATGTACATATGAATGAAGCTTATAAATAATGATGATATATGAGAAAATACAAAAGAATAATTGATATGATGATCTTATCCTTAAGAAAAAACACACATATACAGCAAATTAAATTCTTTCGAATTCATTACACCCTTCAATATACGTGCATTTTCAAAATATAATACCCCACCCCAACCTTTAAAATATATTATTTGATTATTTTTTTAACATAAAGTAAATAGTACTATATGTTTACTGTACAGTAAGTAGGTTTTTTTA
Organism: Pogostemon cablin; assembly: GCA_023678885.1. NCBI lineage: Eukaryota > Viridiplantae > Streptophyta > Magnoliopsida > Lamiales > Lamiaceae > Pogostemon > Pogostemon cablin. Next base: position 18,965,869 of record CM042990.1, read on the forward strand.
GAAGGCAAAAATTTGTGTGAGATCTGTCTCATGATAAGTCCTTACGTGAGACAGATAAAAAAATAATAATATTATTATCTTTCACTATATATAAAATGTTATCACTTTCGCTATAAAATATTTTTACTTTTTATTTATACTATAAATTGTTCATGAAATAGTTTATTGTATCATTGTTACTTTTCATTGATTGAGTATCACTTTTCGTTAACGATATTATCAATTTTTATTCGTCTCACGTAAGGGCTTACGTGAGACACACAACACCTATTTTTTTTTAGTGTTATAACATTTTTTATTTGATAGTGTCATTGAATTTGAGAAAAGTAACATAATTTTCATTATGTAATACTTTAGTTTTACGTTTTAGTGAGAGATACAATATAAATATAAACCAACATACTGTATAATATGACATCAAGTATGTTTCATTTTTTATGACACTGTATAATACCATCATGCAACCTAATCAATCATTATAGTTAAATTTCATTTTTTATGTTTATATAACTCATTCGAAACGATGCAACACGTTTTCGCCTTCAAAATGGGCTTTAGATCATCAAAGTATCAAATTTGCTAATACAATTGTCTCCTAGAAACAAATATATATAGGGCCTCAACCTCACTCCCATTAAGATTAATACACTTATTTAGTATATTACCGGTGTACCTAAACAAACCATTAAATTAAATTTTAATTTAATTTTCATTATTAAGTAAAATAAAATTATAAGAAATTTAGAAAAACCAATACATCTTAATTTAAACCCATCAACATAGTGTGTACAAGGTGAACCCAAAATCACCTAAAATTTAAGAAAACAAATTTCTTCACAAAAATAACATTGATCCAAACAAAACTATACAAGTTGATATGAACAGTATACCAAAACCTGTTCGCATAGTTGTTAAAAGCAAGAGGCGCACCTAGACACACGGACCCTAGGCTCGCCTGAGGTGCAAGTCGCGCTTGAGGCGCACTCCTGAGCTATATTTTGCTCAAAACTGAATTTACAATGTATATACACAAATATATCCTACTTATAATCATATTACCTAACTAAACTAAGACAAAACTCACATAACATCACATAATGATACATAATATAACTCATAATAGCATTATAACACATAAAACATACACACAAATAAAGTTCAAGTAGGCGGCAGATGGTGGAGGTAGGCGGTGGAGCCGTGGAGGTGAAGGCAGGCCACCTTTTTGTCTTTGTTTTGAAAGTTCAAATACTAAAACCTTAACCCTAATTCTCTATTTATTTCATTTTACAAGTGGACTGTCCATTTTTATCTTAAAAACTTGTAAACCCTTTAATAATTGAGTAGCAACATCAAAAAACTTAAAAAAAAAGAAGAAAAAAAGTATGTTGAAGAGGCGCGCCCCTTTGATACATGAGCATGGAATAGCAAAAATTCAACAATCTAGGCGCAGACCCATGAGCCTGAGCACCTGATGCGCGCCTTTGACAATTATGCATGTTCACAACAAAATTACCATGATATACACAAACCCTGATGAATATTTTTCAAGTGACCAACAAAAATGTAATGAAGGAAGGAGCACCTCTCAAGACAACAAGCAATTTCTCTCACAATGGCTTATTCGGCTTGGACGACGACAACTTGGCGTTGGCGAAGTCAACGAGGTCCTTAAACAGTGCATCCTTGGGCCTTTCTTGCATGGTGCTGATGGCGGGCGATGATTGAACTGAGAGATTCTGAGTTTGCCCTCCCAAGCATCGTTAAGAGAACCGGTTTGACTACTGCTTGAATGGGGTGTGCCTCCACTTGTGTGTTGGTTGAAAAACTGTTGCCTGTGATTATACTTGGAAGGTGGTGGAGGGATATTGCTTGTTGGAGCGAACATGGATGCTGTCGGGTTGATGAGGTCATCATCGCGGGAGGCAGAATGCGTTGGTGCAGCAGTAGGCTCTTCCGGATTGTAGGCGTTGGTAAGGGTAGAGTCGAACATGGAAGAACCTTTGCTTGATTGCTTACTCGATGATGGAGGAAGAATCCGTACGGGAAGTCCTTCCCTTGATGACCTGCAATAAAGTCATATTTCTTCTAAGTATAACATAGAAGCAAAACTTGTGCATCACTGTGCAACTTGTGTGTACTTTATGTGCAACTTGTGTGTACACAGAAATAACAAAAACTTGGGAGAGGCCATCTAATGGGAGTCTTATGACGAATAAGTGTGACTATTCTTAATAAAAAGTGATACTTTATCGATATAATATAATAAATGTAATTTGAATTATTTCATAAATAATTCGTGAAATAGATGAAAAGAGATTATAATAATATTTTTAATAAAAAGTAATACCTCAAGAAAAAATGAATCGTATTCACCCAAGATTTGCTCTTATCCATTAGTTATTTCATTAATAAAATATCAACTGTTTAACTAAAAGTATTAATTTGATTTATTATACTAAATAAATATCTTTAATGAAATCACCAATATAGTTTAAAGATTTAAACAGCAAATACTTCTAACAAATGCTTGCACTGTGCAACTTCTGTGTAATTTTTAAACAAGTCTTGATTGACTAATGAATAATTATAGGGTTAACTAAAAACTACTAACATTATTTTAGGTAACACCTAATACGCTTAGCTTCACTAACTTAATATTCTTTAAAATGCATAACCTAGAGAACAAAGCCATCATTTTCACCTGTGTGCCAACAGAGAAGAATCATCATCAGACTCGTCGTCATCGCGATTCGCATTCAGCAACGGAGAAGCTGAAGCTTCTCTATTCACTGCAGAGACTGAAGGTGCACTGCCAGCAATATCATCGTGAGTTCGAAGAACTCGCTGCAAGCTATCATTCAATGCCAATCCCTGGCATAGAAGATCCTCATCTCTAGGAGAGGAGGGATAAATCATTATAAATGTGATTCATTAGCATAAAATGAAAATAAATATAAGGTGACAAGAATTCACACCACACTCTACGTGTTCAATATGAATTCCACATAAAACGTTTTGAATCAAGAAGCTTTGAATGAAGAAAACCTAACTATGAAGAAGATGTGTGTGTGTGATTCAGAAAGTAAATTGCGATGAGAATTTAGAGTGGTTCGGTCAAGAATGACCTACGTCCACTATAGGATGAGCTTCTCTATTGATCAATGTGAAAAATAGTGTATGAGTACAAAGAAAACTGACAGAATCAGCTATATATATACACTCCTCATGCAATTGCAAACTTACGGGACAGTTTCGACGAACCAACTTTGCAACTCTATTTCGGTTACCAAACGGTTGAGTTTCTAACTGAATCAAACTCCCTTGCATAGATCACGTGTAGGACTATAGAAACCAGCTGATAACCACCTTAGAAAGATCTAGATAACCACCACAAAATATCTTCAAAACAGGCTGCCCACACTGTGCAACCGTTGCATGATTTCATGTGTGCATCTGCTGCTTCATTTCTAACGTATGCATGCACCTTCACCATGCATGCTCTCATTCTGTAAACCAATCTTAACACTTCACCATGCATGAATATGGTTTACTTCACAATTTCTCCACCTTAAACCTTATTCATCATCATCAAACCTCAATCCTATTACACTGCTTTGTAATGAGTGCAACCACTCTTTCCACTGTTCTTTAATGAGTACAGCATAAACTCAACCTCACTCCCTTAGCAAATACTGATCAGATTCTTGCACAACTCAAATTTTGAAGTTACAAGAGCCTTAGTTAGGAAATCTGCTGGATTCTTTGTAGTATCAACCTTGCAGACTACTACCTTCCCTTCTTCTATCATGTCTCTCAGAAAATACAATCTTACATGTGCTTAGTCCTTTCATGGAATCTCTGATGCTTAGACAAGTGTATAGCACTCTGATTGTCACAGTTGATGACAACTGATTTTTGTTCAATCCCAAATTCACTTAGGATTCCAACCAGCCACATACCTTCTTTTACTGCTTCTGTTAATGCAATGTACTCAGTTTCTGTTGTGGACAGAGCTACAACTGGTTGATGTGTTGCTTTCCAACTAATGGCTGTACCAAATAGGCAATACACATAACCTGACAAAGACTTCCTAGTGTCTAGATTAGCTGCATAATCTGCATCAACATAATCTTCAAGAAACTCATTATTTGAAGTTAATTTCTTGAACTTCAAACCTGATGTAAGTGTCCCTCTGATGTACTTTTGTATCCATTTAACTGCTTCCCAATGCTCTCTACCAGGATTGCTCATGAATCTGCTTACTAGACTCATTGCATATGCAAGATCTGGCCTGCAGCATACCATGGAATACATTAAACTTTCAACAGGTTTTGCATAAAGAACTTTCTCCATCTCCATTATCACATTTCTGGTTTTAGCTGATTGCATAGTAGACAAATTGATACCCTACTTTACTGGTGTTGTAACTGATCTGCTCAAGTCCATGTTATACCTCTTGAGCACCTTTTCCAAATACACACTTTGATGAAGTCTTACTGATCCATCAACTCTGTCTCTATCAATCTGCATCCCCAAGATTACCTTTGTTTTCCCTAAATCCTTCATGTCAAATTCAGCTTTAAGCATCTTCTTAACTGCTAAAATACCCTCCATGGACTTACAAGCAATAAGAATATCATCAACATACAATAGTAAGAATATGTGATACTCACTGTCATGCTTGAAATATACACAGCTGTCATAACAAGACCTCTTGAATCCACAACTGATTATGTATTCATCAAATCTTAGATACCACCTTCTTGGACTTTGCTTCAAACCATACAATGATCTAATAAGTAAGCATGCTTTAGTTTCTGGTTCTTGTACAGAAACTCCCTCTAGAACCTCTATGTAAATTTTCTCCTCAAGCTTACCACGTAAGAATGCTGTAGTAACATCCATCTGATGTAATTCCAAGTTATATTGAGCTACCAAGGCTAGCAAGATCCTGATGGAACAATGTTTAACAACTGGAGAAAAAATCTCAGTATAATCTATTCACTCTCTTTGTGAAAAACCTCTTGCTACTAGCCTTGCTTTGAATCTAACTCCACCTGAATCCTTAGGTGCAACTTTCTTCTTGAATATCCACTTACAGCTGACTAGTTTCTGATATTTGGGCCTTTTAACAACCTTCCATGTCTCATTTTTCTCCAGAGACAGCAGCTCTTCTTGTACAGCAACATTCCACTTATCACTTTCTTTACAAGTAACAGCTTCCTTGTAGTTCCTAGGCTCATAAGCATCCACATCAACTGCAGTGTATAGAGCAAAAGACACCATATCAGCCTCAGCATATCTAGCTGGAGGTCTGATGGTCCTCCTCCCTCTGTCTCTAGTCAACTGATAGTTATTCACTAGCTCATTAGTCTCTAAAACATCATCATCTCCTGTCTCAGCTTCTTTCCTTATCTCTTGATCAGATTCAGTAATAACTTCTTGTTGTTTTCTCTGATCAGTTCTGGAAGATTCCACCTCAAGCTCAGCTTCATTACTTCACTGAGCTTGTTTCATAAGTGGCATTACATTTTCATTGAAAGTAGCATCCATACTTATCATAAACTTGTTATTCTCAATGCACCACAACTTGTATGCTTTAACTCCCTTTGGATATCCTATCATCACACATTTAACAGCTCTAGGTGCTAGCTTATCTTGTTTTATGTGTGCATAAGCTAAACAACCTAATACCTTGAGCCTGCTGTAGTCTGCTTGCTTTCCAGACCATACCTCTTGTGGTGTTTTAAAATTCAGTGCAGCTGAAGGACTTCTATTGACAAGAAAGGCAACAGAAGTAACAATTTCTCCCAAAAGCTCTTGGCAAGACCAGAACTACTAAGTATACACCTTACCCTTTCCAGCAGTGTCTGATTCAATCTCTCAGCTACACCATTTTGTTGAGGTGTACGAGAAACTGTCTTGTGTCTCACAATTCCCTTTTGCTTGCAGAAGTTATTAAACTCCTCAGAGCAGTATTCAAGCCCATTATCAGTTATGAATGTCTTTACCTTGGCATCACAGCTATTCTCTACTTCAACAAGCCAATTCTTGAAAGTTTGAAATGCTTTATCTTTGTTTTCAAGATGTATACCCAAACTTTCCTACTGTAATCATCTATGAATGACATATAGTACCTGCCTCCACTTCTTGTTGGTGTTCTTGAAGGCCCCCATAGGTCTGAATGTATGTATTCAAGCCTACTTTTACTATTATGAACACCTGCTCCAAATTTAAGCCTCCTGGCTTTACCAATTATGCAGTGCTCACACTGATCAAGCTTATCTGATGAACTAGTAGTAATAGCCTTTTGTCTAGCCAATTCTTGTAACCACTTCTCACTGATATGTGCTAATCTTCCATGCCACAGATGCATCTCATAACTTGTTGATGCTGAATTATTTTGACCAACAAGTGTCCAGCCATCAAGCAAGTATAGGTCTCTCTGTCTGATGTCACTCATGACTTCTGATTCTCCCTTCATTACTGTGAGAATCCCTTTCTTTAATTCACAAACATATCCCATGCCATCTAGTACTCCCAATGAGATCAAATTCCTTTTCAAAGCAGGAACATATCTTACCTCTGAGAGCACTCTGATTCTTCCATCATGCATCTTTAGCTTGATAGAACCAATTCCTTTAATCTGACACATATGATCATCACCAAGAAGAACTTATCCAGCATTGTAGATCTTCAAATCATTGAACCACTGTTTCATTGGAGACATGTGGAATGAGCAGCCTGAATCAAGTACCCATCCATCTGCCATTTTTGTTGAACTAATGGACAGAACTTCAATGTAATTTTGATCATTCTGATCTTGTACACCAGCAACCTGATTTGCTTGGCTTTTCTGTCCTTGCCTATCACCTTCACCTTTCTTGGCCTTCAATGCCTTTAACTTGTAACAATTCTTCTTGTAGTGACCAGGTTCATGACAATATAAACATTTTCTACCTTCTTTGTCTCCGGATTGATCATTCTTCTTATCTTGTTTCCTGTCAGATCCTCCTTTCTTGTTATTCTTCTTACCATGATCATTTGTTTTGACCATTAATCCCTCACCTGATCCATTGCTTCCCTCTGAAACTTTCTGAAGTTCTTTTGTCTTCAGAGCCATTACAACCTCTTCTGAACTTATTGTTTCTCTACTTCCAAATGACAAAGTGTCTTTAAAATTTTCAAAAGACTTTGGAAGTGTAGATAACAAGATCACAGCCTTATCTTCATCACTTAGTTTCACATCAACATTTTCTAAATCATCTAGAACCTTAGAAAACTCATCAAGCTGAATCAAGATAGGCCTATCCTCTACCATCTTAAAGGAATATAGCTTCTGATTAAGATATAAACGATTAGCCAGAGATCTTACCGTGTAAAGATCATCAAGTTTCTTCCATAATCCTCTGGCGGTTGTTTCTCTCTGAACCTCCCTTAGTGCCTTGTCATCGAGGCACAAGATTATGGCACTCAATGCCTTTTCTTACATCTCATTATCTGCTAACAGTGCTTGTGCATCCATTGCAATAGCTTCGTTTTCAGGAGCCTGTTGAATTGCCTTCACCAGTCCTTGCTGAACTAAGATGGCCCTCATCTTGATCTTCCACAATCCGAAGTCGGATTTCTCCGTGAACCGCTCGATGTCAAATTTTGTAGTCACCATGCTGTCTTTCTTTCTTCAATCTCCTTCTTGATTGCCTCTGAACTGGTCTGGTTTCCCACAGACGGCGCCAGTTGACAAGAATTTGCACCACACTCTATGTGTTCAATATGAATTCCACAGAGAACTTTTGAATCAAGAAGCTTTGAATGAAGAAAACCTAACTATGAAGAAGATGTCTGTGTGTGTGATTCAGAAAGTAAATTGCGATGAGGATTTAGAGTGATTCGGCCAAGAATGACCTACGTCCACTATAGGATGAGCTTCTCTATTGATCAATGTAAAAAATGGTGTATGAGTACAAAGAAAACTGACAGAATCATCTATATATACACTCCTCATGCAGCTGCAAACTTACGGGACAGTTTTGACGAACCAACTTTGCAGCTGTATTTCGGTTACCAAACGGTTGAGTTTCTAACTGAATCAAACTCCCTTGCATAGACCACGTGTAGGACTATAGAAACCAGCTGATAACCACCCTAGAAAGATCTAGATAACCACCGCAAAATATCTTCAAAACAGCCTGCCCACACTGTGCAACCGTTGCATGATTTCATGTGTGCATCTGCTGCTTCATCTCTAACGTATGCATGCACCTTCACCATGCATGCTCTCATTCTGTAAACCAATCTCAACACTTCACCATGCATGAATATGGTTTACTTCACATAAGGAAACATCTTGTGTATTTACGTAGTATTATTCACAAGAACCGCGACACAGGTGTGGTATGAACGACACTGATCAACCAAGTCAACAATGAGCTCATCCTTTAATCCCTATTAATACATGATGAAATACAATAGTTCTCGAATACATGTCTATTTTGATGTCTTAAAAGGATCACATTGATTCTTAAAACATTAATAAATAAATAAATAAGATAGCACAGCCGTTTCAACAAAGTTGTTACCGAGCCATTTCCAGATAAAAAGTACGTCATGCTGTGTAAATTCGTTTCAGTGCATTTCATGTGTAAGACACATATTTTATAGTAAAAAAGAGAAAAGGGCAAAGTAGAGTTTGTAACCTGAGAACTATTCGGATCCACGGCAGCCAGCATTTCTGCTAGAGCATCAGCAACTCCTGCAGCATTTTGAATCTCCTCCAAGCTAAGTGAAGAAAAGAACATGGGAAATTCAAAGTAAGCAATTTTCAACCAAAAAAAAAACGATGGATTGCCAAATGGTGAACTTAATATGTTACATTATACACAAAAATCAGATGTAATACAGTAGTTTGGCGTCCTTAAGATCTACAGATGATATTTTCTGTGCCAAACTTGTGATCAACACTAGTAAATTTAATAATTCTCTTTTCTTGAAAAAAATTAGTATCATAACTGTGCTCTTGATAAGACATCATATAATAACACCAAACATTTATAGTCATTGTGTGTATTTTTAGGGGATTACAGAAAACTGATTAACTTACAGTCACCAAAAATAAGCCAAGACTTGCCTAAAAAGGCAAGAATTGAAAGTATTTGAAGAAGTTTGAGCTGTCAACATCCTCGTATGGAAAAGTAAGAGGGAGAAATAGGATGTGTTTGGGATGGAGCGAAGAACGTTGAAGGGTTCCCCTCTCGAGATGGGAATACTACACCAGCAGACTGCATATTGTGGAAAATAATTAAATCCATAATTAATGTGGTCGGTCATTCATGATGGATTCTTTAAATCGTAACTTCCATTACTATTACTTTGGGAATGATTAGATAAATTTCAACGTATAAGATGTTACCATAAATCATCTCAAATTGACTACCAGCCACCAATAATGAAACAAGTAGCTTAGAAGGTCTATAACGTCATTCGAGCAAATCGAGAATAAAAAAAAACTATCATGTTACATAACATAACTTAGACAGAGGAAAAAGTTAGAAGCTACTCAGACATAACAAAAAGAGAAGAATGAAAGCTAGATTTTAATCACCTTGAGCTCGTTGTAAGCAGCATAGTACTAAAGCTTCTTGCCACGTATGTATCAACCCCAGAATCTTCTCCCACACACTTAAATCAAGCTGAGACATATCACGACGGAAAATGTATAATCTGCGTTTGATATACTCACTTAAAGAAGTCAGATATTATACTCACATAAGAGTTACACTCAATCATCACCTGAAAAATGTAATTTTTGCTAAGAACAGATTAAATCATTAAATACTCACAAATGTGCATGAAAATGTGAAAGATGCCATAAGAGGTGTCACTAAAAAAGAAAACAATAAAATACTCGAGGTGATGGAAGTGTCATTAAATGCATATAAGAACACTTGCGTTTTAGGATTACAAAAAAGTGCTCTGCTCTATCAGCTGTTCTGCCCATCAAATATTATTCTATTAGTGTATAATATAGAATTATTTTATCATTCCTAAAGTTTTCCACAGGTGACAATGTAGTCGATTGCATGCTAGCGAAGTACATAAAACCAGAAGTGATAGTGTATCATTGAAATTTAAGGGGAAAAAATGAGAAGAAGAAAAAAAGGACTGTGACACAGAGATAAAAATCTAATTTTATTCAACAAGTAGTGTAGATAATATAGATAAATGTTTAGCCAAGAAGAACACTGGAATAGAGCAAGAAGAATAAAAATCTTTTCTTGATTATCTTTAATGCATTATTGGCTTGCCTGATAAATCACAAAAATTGACCTCGTCATGGAACTAATAAATACACAGGCACGACAATGTCATGAGAAACACTCCTTGCGTGCTACACATGCCGTATCTTTAATAGTTCAAATTCACATGAACATGCATACGTAGCAGATAATCAGATAACTTGTACATGTACTAACTGAACCATTATTTTTGTCATTCATACAAGAAAGCCTCCAGATATCCAAGACAGCCACTTCTCATTTAATATAATACTGGAAGGAATTAAGGAAACAATACTTATCTTCACCATCAAGGTAAAGCAACTAATCTTTTAAACTTGTGATTGAATCAGATGTTCTTCAACTCACAGTCGAATAGTATCTAACAAATGGCAATGCTAATTCAATTATGAAAGTTCACAAGCTTTAACATCAAGTAAACAAAACAATACCCAGGATCCGCATTTATCTTATCACAAAGCTCTATGTTTATTCCCCAATCCGGACAGTAGACATCTCTTTTTGAATGTTATGTAGCTTTTACATGTCACTTCCTAAGAAAACCAATCAAACATAAAGAAGACTCAATCAAATAATAATAGATAGATAAGCAATGTAACTGCACAAGTAACATAAGAAGAACCAAGATGTTCAGTGAAACTACCTAATACTAACTACTAATGTATATCCATGAATTCTGATCAAGAAATCATGAATTTGCTATCGCCAACCAAAATGATTGGTATATTATGGTGAAGAAAGAAATCTAACACCTACTGAACTCATCCACAGAGTCTTACAAATATTACAATGATCACTCAAGGATATATCTCAAACAACAAAAACGACTTTGATGGATGAAGATTGAAGAATAAAACAATCAAGATTCATTATTGTGAGCAAGTGCATGAAATACTAGAATCTAGTTATAGCTTGGTTTTAGTAGGTTGTATGTTGAGTATACTTAAAAGTTTGACATGGTGCATGGGTGCATGAAGTAGCCAACCAGCTGGATTTGCAGTTTCAACAGAAAGGACAGTTGAATGGAGCTATGGGATGCAGCCTTATGTGGAGCTCTATGTGATGAACGGTGGAGATCACTTTGGATGGTTATTAGCAAGTTACTTCCTATTAACCAATGGGCAAAAGGATGCTAGTTGTGGCAGTTGAAATTGACAGCAAACTCTAGCAAGGGAACCGTCCAAAGTTGATCAATAAAAGGCCAACCATTATCTGCTATTCACATCAGTTTTATTCCATGAGTTTAGCCTTGAAAGTTCTCTAGTTTCCATTGTAAAACCTCTTCAATAAAAAGCTTTAGTTCTCCCCGTGGATGTAGGTTCCTTCTGGAATCGAACCACGTAAATTCGTCGAGCACTTTCTATACGTTTTACACTTCATCACACACACAATATCATACAAACGAGTGAGTGAGTGTGTAGAGTTCTTGATCAGCAAGTTTTGGAGGCTTCAAATCCTCACAATTATATATAAAAAATACATAACACCGAAACAAGAAATTCAGAAGGACCTAATTCCACCTCAATTCTACATGTTTAAAGAAACTCAAGGTAAAAAAAAAACACACACACACACACACACAATAAAGATGCTCAAAAACCCTTCATAAAGACTAACCAGAAAAAGGGTTGATTCAAGACAATAATTCAAGACATCCCACCAAAAGAGGACCCGAAAAATCCCAACTCAGCCACCAAGTGAGAACTGAAATAAAACCAGCCATCAAAACCTCAAGGATCATGTTTTTTTCAATAAATGGAAAGAACCCAGTTCGAATATACAAGCACAAGATCAAGAATTATGGTATTCAAATCAAGAAAGGAGAGAATCTGAAGAAGAAAAACATAGAATCTTCAGAAAAATGCCTGTCGGAAGCTCTCAAGTCTCTCTAGTCCACGAAGAGAGAGAGGAGATTTAAGGTGGCGGGGGGAAAACCGGCACAAACTGGCAACTTGCAGCCGTTAGTTAATCCAAATGTTATTATTGAATTAGTCGCAAACCAAATTTCAATATGAGAAAGAAAAAATGTGGATAAATATATAGCCGTTAGTTTGTGCTAAGTCTTACTACGCGTTTTTTATGATTTTTTTAGAGTATTAGTAGTTTTCATGATGAAATGATGTTTAAAACGTACAATTATTCCAGTCAAAAATTATACAAAAATAAATGAAAATTGCCACTATGCTGATCTCATGTGTAACACTTTGAACAACACTTTGAATAACAGATTAAAAAAAGGAAGTATGAATTGAATGTAAATGTTAAATACGAGTGTTTACAGTGGTCCGATAATGAAGATCTGCGTCCACTCGAGAATAGGAAGTCATTTTATTGATGGATGAGTTTACAAGAGATAGAATCACTCAAAAATGAAGGAAAGATATATTTCACACTCAATCTGTGATTTATCAAAACTAAGGTAATTTGGTTTTGACCTCTTATATGATATCTAAAATAATTGTTCCATATACAAATGGAAAGCCGGGAACCTCAACTTCAATCTTGAGTTGATAATCGTCCAAAACAAACTTGTTTGAAACGCCAAAAACCACCCTAAAAAGGTCAGCTGACTTGATACCAAAATATCCCTATTTAATTGATTTAAACTACTTGTTGCTTCCATAATGTTTTGCACACGTTCTTAACCAAACTGAACAAACCGCTCCCAACAAACTCAACTAAGTAGTCGTGTCACTCATGATCCATTGGATAAAGATTTTATACTCAATCTTTATAAAAATAGTTTGTCATGCTTAATAGTAGTGATACATGAAAAAAAAATTCACTTTTTATGTAATAACAATACTTTTTTAATCCATATACAAAAAATAAATTGAGGACATTGGGATGTTTGCACTAGTTAGAGGGAGTATAATTTTTCATTAAAAATATTATCACTTTTTATTTACTCCCTCCGTCTCGTGTTAATATTTATATTTATTTTTTACTCGATATTTATCAACAGCCCGGTGAATAAACATGCTGCCCGGCCGATCATAACCCATGGCAACGGTGGGTTTCATAAGCCTGGTTTAAGAGTTTAGACGTTATTATTTTCTATTTGACAATTTTAGCCCTATCATACATAATCAAGCGATTCTTCTCAAATTTCACCACTTCATCAGTCAAGGTAGTTTGATTAATTGATAATTTTTTTATTATATATATTTTTAACATTGATTTTTTTATAAAAAATTAAAGTATAAAAATAACAATTAAAAAATGCTGGTATTTTTTTTTCATGTTCATAATTAAATAATGTTTAAATTAAAAAAAAACAAAGAAATTATATTAGGGTGACATTTGCGTGAGACTGTATCACCGCGAGATCATTTTACGTATTTTAAATTAATTATTATTTTTATTAAAATATTATTACTTCTTATCCGTTTCATAAAACTTATTTCGTAAAATGATCTCACACACAAGTATTTGTTATTATATTATACTCCCACCGTCCCACAAAAGATTGCACCCCCAATTCCGACACGGAGATTAAGGAAGTGATAACTTTTAGGGGTATAATGATATTTTTTGTAATAAATAAATGATAAAGTATGTTAAGTAGAGATGATTTTTTTTTAAATAAAGTATATAGGGAAGAGTGTTTGTTTTTTATTTTTTGCTTTTTATGGAAATGTGCAAACTTTTGTGGGACAGTCCAAAATGATAAGTGTCATCTGAAATTCGACAGAAAGAGTATTTAATTTTAAACAATTTAAAAATTAAAATTCAAATATCAATTCGTGAAATAGAGGATGTAGGTACAAATAATAATTGGAATTTGGAAGAATAATGAAATGTACGCAGATTATGCAGCGAAAATAATTAATTATTCATAAGGATAGTTACGTAAATTTACATGTGTATTATTAATTTCATATATAATTTATTTAAAGAGAAAATAGAAGCAAAATAATATTAGCATATTTATATATTATATAATAATAACTATTAAAAGCCCACATGATTCATTAACCCATATACATAGGAGGTTAGTGAACCAAACATTCTCTTAATGTACAGTGGTAAGTGGTTGTTGTATTAGTATTGTATGTAATCTTTATATTAAATAATTAATTATTTTGTGTGGTCCAACTTTATTAAAAAAAGAAAAACCTAACTTGGGAAATTTCAAAATGGAAAATGTAAATTTTAAAATTTGAGTATTATTTTTATCAAAATCAAAATGTTATTATTTCTTATCCATAACAAAAATCTTTCTTTGAGACAATCACACACAGTTTTTTTTCCTTACACGAGTATTTGCTATAAAGTTCTGTTCAGCTTTCGTTGTTCGCTTCTTATCGTATTTTGTAAAATAAAAATACTACACAGTTCTAAAAAAAAGCCCCAAATAAATCCCCAACAGTCATCAGACTGAAAACCCTAGTTATTAAAGTAGAAGAAATAGAAAAGCCCATTAATGGGCCCAATATTTACTCCGCAAAAGGCCCAAAAAAATAAGCAATCGTCAAACTAACATAGCCTAGTACGAATGGCGACTTAGAACCCTAATTATTTAAAGCAGAAGAAAAGCCCATTAATGGGCCCAATATTTGACCCGCAAAAGGCCCACTAAAGAAAGCAATATATAATGAATGATTTCCGCCGAAGTCCGAACTAACATAGCCTAGAACGAATTGGTGACTTAAAACCCTAATTATTTAAAGCAGAAAAAAGCCCATTAATGGGCCCAATAATTTAGCCCCCAAAAGGCCCACAAAAGTAAGCAATACTATATAATCAATTCAGCCGCACTAACATAGCCTAGAACGAATTAGCGCTGCTTCATCAATCGGCCGCGAAAAGGCCATGGTAATGGAGGTGAGAGAAGAAACGGCGACGGTGGTAAGAGAGGAGAGAGAAGACACGGCCACGGTGATGAGAGAGGAGAGAGAAGAAGACTGGGAGGAAGACGAGGAATTGTATTTCTCATCAGATTCAGAAATAGGGGAGGCGTTGGATTATTTGGATTCAAGGGAAGATGCAGAAGGAGGAAGTGTGGATGGCTCATTCACGCTACTGCATGCGAGGCGCCCTAATGCTCATGGTGGACTACACTCCAGGCCAAATACCTCTTCTCTGCAACCCATTTCGAATAAGTCTCAAAAGGTTGCTAGCCATATGAGGGCTGCGCCGTTGGAGGTATGCGTAGATCAGTGATGGATATATCGTCATAGTTTTGTTGAAATAAATGGATAATTGTTCACCAGTCTATTTGGTGAATGATGATGTAGGTTTTTGTGTCTAGTTATGGATATATGGAGTATTGTTTGTGTTAATATCTTGGTGTTTATGTTCAGCTGTTTTTTTTAAATTGGGTTTGGGCATTGAATAGTATGACTTATATCAGGTAGACAATTATCAGTATCTTGGGTATCTTTCGTTTGAAACATAAGATTATCATTTTGGTACTGTCTTTGTGTTATGTGTTGCCCTTTTGGTGGTTTTGTGTCTATGTTTAAATTGTGCATCGTAGTTATACCAAGCCAATTGATTTGCAGGAGTGGGAAGGAAGGTTCGATGTTGGAATGTCTAATTCTGTTTCAACTGCTATTCGTGGTAGTGTTCGTGATATGGCTATTGGTAGGACTAAGACAACCGATAAAGCTGACCGTGCTACAGTTGAGCAGGTAAATAGTATATGCTGGAATTTTCTTGGAAGGTTTATCTCATTGCTGCTGCTTTCTTTTAAGGGGTTCTTAAGTTTGTTTGTAGCTGTGTATTAACTAGCAACTTCTACACTAACATTTCAATGTTAGTTTGTTGGGTTTTGAATAATCTACCATCATTTTTGTAAAGATGTTATTTTTATCAGACTAGTAACTTTGTTTGAAGTATGTTTACTGAGTTGAGAGATCTGATGGATAATATAAATAAAAAAATATGTCCTTGCTTTCAGGCAATTGACCCCAGAACCGTATGGTTTTATTCAAGATGCTTAATCGTGGTATATTTAATGACATCAATGGCTGCATTTCTACTGGAAAAGAGGTGTGTTGGGACTTTTGATATAACCTTCTCTTTTTTTCCATCTTATCTCTGAATTTTGTTTGCTTGTTGTATGTGAAGTTCCCATGAGCTTGCGCTTGACGCCATACTCACCGTATCCCCTTTATCTTTTATGCCTAATAGGCAGCTGAACCTTTCTAATATAATTTATGTTTTTACCAGGCCAATGTTTATCATGCCAGTAAATCTGATGGTCAGGAACTGGCAATCAAAATATACAAAACTTCAATTCTCGTCTTCAAGTGCGTTACAACTTTTGAAGTTTTACCCTTTTCTTTGCAGTTACATTACAGAATGCTTATTACTGAATGAAAGTACTTTTGTGAAGTGTGAACTCTTAATTGCATGAAAACATGCTTGATTGATGACTCTCTAGGCTTTAGAGGCCTCTGTGCTTGATTGGCTATCCATTTCTTTCATATATAGTTTCTGATTTCATTCTCTGTTATTCATTATATGGAGTCTCTACCATTCGAGAGTATCTGAACTCAATATTGTGTGAATAATTTACCTGGTTGGCTGGCCTCATCTTTCTAGTCATCAAGGGAGAAAATAATGTATAACTTCTACTTTTGCAGATGAAAATTTTCACGTTTTCTTGTATTATTTGAGATTTTGATCTCCTATCATTGTCGTGTGTTCATATTTTACGCAATAATAAAATGATCCCTTAACTCCCTCTGAATCAACAGGGATAGAGATCGATATGTAAAAGGTGACTACAGGTTCGAAAATAAGCACAGCAAGCACAATCCTCGACAAATGGTTAAGTTATGGGCTGAGAAAGAAATGAGGAATCTTTTGAGGTAGTTGCTGCTTTATCTTAGAATGTACCTTATAACTTTATGACTGAAAGTGCTTCTTACTGAATCTCTATGGTATTCATGCACATTAATGATCATTATTTTGGAATATGTATCTGTTTATATTTAAGTACTTGTTTATCACTAGATATAAAAGGTTCTAAAGCTCTTCTTTGTCTTATTATCTTCCCCTTTTCTTACGTTATTTCAGTCATGATTATGTGAAGGTTAAGAGCAGCAGGAATCAGGTGTCCCGCCCCAATACTTTTGAGACTCCATGTTCTGGTTATGGAATTTACAGGTATGTCTATTATGTTGAACTGTTTAAGATATATATGTTGCTTAAATTTATGTTATTATCGGTAGTCATGAGGACTGCTTTTCATACTTATCTGGATCGTGATATAATTGGGTCATGGGAGGGATATGGAACATCACTTAGCAATAGGTAAAGCGGGGTGGGCTGCTCCTCGACTCAAAGATGCTAACTTGTCTCTTTGATAAGATGCGAGAATGCTATTTCGAGGTGATTTTTAGTTTTTGGTTCCAGATTGGTTTTTTCACTTTTGAGTCTCTACTAAAAAGAGCCATTTTTGCATTGTTTGCAACTGTTATGCATCCAATGAGTCATGTTTCCGCAGTTAGTAAATAGTAAGTTTATGCTCCGAGTACTTTTCTATACACATGTTAATATTGGTGGTGCCTTGTGTTTTCTGTGCTAGATGATAAATATAATGCATACTTTATATCAGAAGTGCAAGTTAGTGCAAGCGGACCTCAGCGAGTATAACATTTTATATTTTGAGGTGAGTATATTCTTATCAATCTTGGAATTAATGCTATCTGAATGCAGATTAGTGATATTTTTTGTGCTATGCAGGTTCACTTGTACATAATTGATGTTTCACAATCAGTTGATCTTTATCATCAGATGTACTTGATTTTCTTCGGAAGGACTGTATTCATGTTTCAGTATGTATTTCTTTGACTATGATTTTTCATCTGCTTTACCTCTTCCACTGAAGTAAGATTACTCAATACTTTTCCTTTTGTGCAGGATTTTTTCAAGAAACATGGTGTAGCTGTTATGACTATACGAGAACTGTTTGAATTCATTGTGGATCCCACCATAGATTATGATTCAGTTGACAGTTATCTCGAAGAGGTATGTATTATGAAAAAATTACATGCTCCGTAATAGGGATGGCAGAGGGGTTGGAATGTAATGAAGACCCTGGTCAGCTCCTTTATATTATCTACTTGACTCGTACTTCTCCTATTTTGGGTCATAGTTGGGCCAGGACTGCCATCAATCAAACTGAAACCCATACTGTCTGGAACAGCAGTTTCTTATATGTGATGATCACCACTCATTACTTGTGATATGAATTTCTTTACAGGTGCAACAAAAAATCTTGGCTAGAGGGGATGTGATATCTGCAGAGGAAGAAATTGCTGACTCAGTGTTCGTCCAGGTTTGTGAACAGCACTTAATCTGTCTTATGTTTTTCAGTTAACTTAGGCCAGTTTATTTATGTTGACTTTCTTTGTCAAATTTTACTCATCAGACATTATTATTACTGTTAGAATATTGATGCCTGGAAACATATATTGCAGAGTTTTGTTCTTTTGAAAAAAATTTCGAGGTCATTGCCATTGAAAATATTATAATATTCTTAGTTCCTTTCTTTGCTGTTATTTATTGCTAAAGATTTTCCTATCTTGGGTCGTTTGTATCTCATCCATTAATGCGGCTTAATTTGGCGGTTTCAATTTGTTTCTTTCCAGATGTACATCCCGAAAACTTTTGAGGAAGTGTTGGACAATGAGGGGGATGTGGAGCGTATAGGAAGGGGGAGGACACTGGAGATATGTACTATCACACTATTACGGGTCTCAAGAAGGTTCTTACACTGAACAAACCTTCCCAAGTAAACGAGGATTCTGCTAAGCCCACAGAGGGTACTGGATCTCCAGATGGAGAATCCGAAACTGAATCTGAGGAAAGCGACGGTGAAACTGATTCAGAAGGAGGATCGTCTTCTGAAGACTGTAAGCAGACACCACTAGAAAGGAAAGCAGCTAGGAGAGAGCACAGGAGGAAAGTAAAAGAGGAAAAGAGAGAGGCTCGAAAGACTAAAGTTCCAAAAGCTGTGAAGAAGAAAAAGAAGAAGCTGCTGGCTAAGGGCAAGAAGAGCAGGTAAGAAACAGCCCTAATTTTATGCGATTTTTCGCAGTGTTTTTGATAGCCAAGAAAATTTTGTCTAACCTCGTGACGTAGAGTTGAATGTGAAACAATTGCTTTCGTATTTTTGGTCCGTTTTCGACATGTACGATTGTGAACGACTGCTTTCCTATTTTTGGTCCGTTTTTGACATGTACGGAGGTTGTGCTTGCAGCTGAGTTGAATGTGAAACAATTGCTTTCGTATTTTTGGTCCGTTTTCGACATGTACGATTGTGAACGACTGCTTTCCTATTTTTGGTCCGTTTTTGACATGTACGTAGGTTGTGCTTGCAGCTGATTTTGCTTTTGAACAAGTAATTATTGTAGGAATCTTAGTGTTTGAAATTTATATGCTAAATATTTGTCTTTTTAGCAAATATGTAGAAATGCCCTATAAATTCAGTTTTGGCAAAAATATTAAGTTTATAATTATATATGAAGTCGCATTTCAAAAAATAAAAAATAGAGGTACAGTTTTTAACAATTATAACTTGGTTTTGGTGCTATTATAATTTACGAGTATCATTTGTGTATTCCTTGAATTGATAAGACATTGGAAAGTGTATTTCATTTGTAATGATATTGAAGTTTCCTTTTTAATTTATAAATAAATTCATTTATAAATAAATTCTTTACTTGGCAACGGAATAAAAAGATTATAGTAAAATGATTTAAATTTTATAAATAATTTGTAGGATACATGAAAACTAATATTAACATTTTTAGTAACTAATTAATAAGACATAATTTCATATAATACTTCTTTACTGCAAATTCTCATGTGCAATTAGGTGTACAAAATTCCACTTTCAAAACATATTCATTCACTAATAAAAATATATACAATGAATATTCATTAATTTAATAATAAAAAATATAAATTGAATAAAAAATTATACAGTTTCTTTGCGAATTTTTTATTAATTTTTTCATAAAAAGTTAAATATAAATATATTTAAATAAATATAAATAATTATAGATATGTGTTTACTTAATTTCAAACTCTTAATTTACTAAAACGAAGTTTAATCTTGCTATGGAATAAAGGTCATTAAAGTTCTTATTATGGCTTTGTGTACCTTAAGTTTATAAGCCAGTTAATTATATGCAGTTTTTACAAAGACTATCAAGAATAACTTGTCAAACTCTTTTCTCTGACGACTACATTAAAATCCAAAATTGCACTTTTATATAAAAAAATAATAAAAAAAATCACAGAATAACCCGAATAAAATTAAAAATTATTTTTATTTAAACCAATTATCTATTGTTAGTTTACAAACCTCCCATCTTTATTACGCTTATGTATTATTGTATTCAAAGATGGAGATCCTCTCCATTATATATATATATATATATATATATATATATATATATATATATATATATATATATATATATATATATATATATATATAAAGTATAATCGAGTTGTAAGAAAGCATAGCCATCAAACTTAAATATACAGCTTCAATTATAACCTAAGATTACATTTTTAACATAAAAATAAATCACAAGAATATAAACCCCCAGAATTCATGATGCAACCGTACCAGAATATTATTTGCTTTCATAGAATAACACCCTTTATAACTTGTTATTAATCACATAGCTAAAAGTAGAATTCAAGAAAGAAGGAGAGAGAAAATCGCCTAATAATTATCAAAGAATATACAAAATCTTGAGTTGGTAAAAATCTGGTATATTATACATATTATATTGATTTATATAAAGTGTGATTAAAGAGTAATTACAAGAAGAACAAGCCATAGTTAAAAAGGATCGTCATCTACTCAACATATCTTCTCATTCTGGATTGGAGAAATGGCCAACAGCCTCTCAACAAATCATTCTTTCTCCTGTAATAAAATCCACTGGTTTTCATTAATATATTTTGTGTAATAATTTATAATCATTACATGGGAGTTTGGCTTCTTGCCGAAGCCAAACCATCAAAACATGTGGTCACAATTGTACTATAAGCTAATTGCCAAATACTAAACTCCAAATAGTATTTGTTTTAGAAAGTGCATTTTTAGCTGTCATTTTGTCAATTTAAGTACAAAATTGGGTAACTATGTTGAAATTCAATCAAGTTATTTAATTAAACTCTTCTTCCTATCAAGCTATACAATACACTATTCAAGGTCGTCTAATTAAAGCTCAGTTGATTTCGATTTCTGCACGAATAAAACAATGTCAAAAGAACGAAAAACAACACTTGCACGAATACTATCTCACCGTGAGAATATTATAATTTTTTTTTTAATTACTGATCACTTTTTAATACTATCTCCGTCCCAAACTCGTTGTCTTACTTTCCGTTTTCATCCGTCTCAAACTAATTGTCTTATTCCAAAAAAAAGAAATATCACATCAATCTTCACCCCTAAAAGTTCATCTTAATTACAATTTACCACACCCACCTAACACACATAACATATTTTATAATTTATTTATTACTTAAAAATACCACAATACCCCTAAAAAGTCAATTTTTCTTAAATTCAGTGTCTACATTAACGCAGACATTTAGTTTGGGATGGAGGGAGTAAGATGTTATCACTCTACATTAAAGATTTGAATTTTAATTTGTACAATGAATAATTCATAAAATAATTCACTTGTACGATTATTATTTTCATCAATTAAATATTATTTTTAATTAAAATGTTATTACATGAAAAAAAGATAATATCAACTTTTAATCCAAAAATTAAATATTTTAGACATTTTGAAGACTAGCTTATCCTAGTCAAGTAATCTCTCCATTTCAAAAGATAGTTACAAAGAAAAAGTGGATCTTCTTTCATTTGTCTTCTGTTTTCAAATTCTCACACTCAAATTTTGGTCAAAATAAGAAAATTTACTTTTTACTTAAGGTTTCTATTTCTCTCCTCCCTCTCCCTCCCTCCCCTCCCCACATATTCATATGTGAATTAATACAGTCTTGCGCGTATTACTGTACATCCCATGGATCTAACATAAAGTTAAAACAATTTTTTAAAAAAAAATTCAAAACTACTACTTCTATTCACTAGTTCTCAAAACTTAGGAAAAAAAGAAATAACACGAGGGAGTAATATTTTCCAAACAAAACATCTATTCAATTCCATGAAAATAAACAACGTCCATAAAAAAATTGGACAAACCAAAAATCCATCAATGCATGATTCTTATGAACTTTAAATTTAATAATACTCCAATTAAAGCCCCAGACGAAAACAATTCACATACCTGCCGGCGGCGCCGGCGCCGTCGCTGCGGCCGCTACTGCTACCGCCGCTGCCGCTGCTTCCGGTGCTGCCGCTATTATTACTCGTTCTGCTACTATCACTATCACTAGAACCACTAAATTTCTTCTTCCACCAATCCCTCTCCACACCGCCACCGCCACCGCCGCCGCCGCCTCCCTTCGCCGCCTCAGGCTTCGGCGAAACTTTCCCATTGGACTTACTCCCAAAGTTGTTCTTTTTCTTCGATTTCAACGAAAACGGAAACACCAACTTCAGAAACAACCCTCGATCCTCAAAACTCTCGATTCTCATCATACCCCTCTCGTTTTTCTTGCTCCCCTGTCTCCCCACCTTCGCCGCCGCCGCCCTCCGCTGCAGATTCGGGCTGTTCGACGGCGGTTTTTGGGTGGATTCGACCCTCTGCTCCACCAGATCTTTCATCGACAGCTCGTACGAGGATTCCGGCAAGTTCTTCACCAATTCCATGAGCTCCCTCTGCCCCCTGGTAATCGCCTGAATTCTTGAATTCGGCGACAGACTCCGGTGGTGGTTGAGCAGCGGCTGCGACGGACTTGGGCTATTCTTCCACAACGGCGGCGAACAGACGCCGGAATCATCACTGTCCATGGATTCTTGCTGATGAAGATTAGGTCTGAACTGCAGGGATTCTTGATCGTTTCCATTTCTGCAAATTCCATTGGTCGGTGCGAATCTCGAGAGATTATGACCAAAAGGGGTGTCGAGATTATGATCAAAACTGTCGGAAAATTGAGTTCTTGGATCATTCATGGTGTGGGTGAGAGAGGGATTAATTTTGATTATTAGGTGGAAAATAAATAAATAAATATTATTGTGGGAGAAAAATTGAGGTGGAGGTGGTTGTGGTGGTATTTCTATATCATCAAAATCAATAGGCCCATATGGACACTTTCCTTTTAATTACAACAAGGTGTTTAATTGGTGTGGATTTTTTTAAACATATATTTGGAATTTTTTGGATTTTTTTTTGGGTAATGAAAGACATAAAAAGTCAAGGATTTCTAGATGGGTGGGACTTAGATTATGGCCCATCTTTATCCCCAGTTTTCCAGCACTTTGTCTCCTAGTGCTTTGATTGTTATTTTCTTCAGGATTTTGTGGAGAATAAAAAACATATCAAATGTTGGTGAGAGATTATTTTCTTCATGATTTTGTGGAGAATAAAAAACATATCAAATGTTGGTGAGAGATCTAAAGTAGTAACTGTATTTTGAGATGAACCTCGTTTTAAGTCACACTTGTAGTTAATTATATTAGTGTTTGAATCCGTGCAGTAACTGTATTTTGAGATGAACCTCATTTTAAGTCACACTTGTAGTTAATTATATTAGTGTTTGAATCCGTGCATTTCACGGGACAAAGGCTTTATGATATTAATTAAATCCAAAGCGTTGCACGATCACATGTTTTTATGAAATAAGTATATCTTAACTTAAAATTTAATTTCAATCTTGGTATGATCATTAAATTCTGCCGATAAATATTAAACCCTTGAGGGATATTATATCTTAAATCACTGGATAAAAGTATATATGTTCCGTTATTGTAGCATATATAATTATAAGTATACACGTTTAGTTATACTTGTTCTATGCGTTGCACGATCACACGTTTTTATAAAATAAGAATATTTTCACATAGAATTTATCTGAATTGGAATTTTTATATAATATAATCTTTTAATCCATGCTGAGATGTTCTTTATTAATTACTTCCTCCGTCCTAGAATTTTTTTTCACACTTCCTTTGTAATTTACAAAGAAAGTGTGTAAAAAATTCCGGGACAGAGGGAGTATGTTAGATATTTGCTTATTTCGTAATATTCGTACACTTGTATAAATAAATATCATTTAAAAATTAATATTTTAAAAATTATTTACAATATTCGTATCCGTACCAAAGTCTTTTATCAATACCCGTAATTTATTTATACTCATTTGATACTATTTTTTAAAGTATTTTTTTGTTGATTAAAATTAATATTTTAAATCAAAATATAGTATTACTAATTAAATATAAAATAAAATAATATAATTTTATTACAAAAATATGATAGAAAAATTTACAATTTTTGATTAAATATATAAAATATTTCTTAATATATAAATTATACCTGCAATTTCATATACAAAATTTTCCATGCAACCCTACATGCGATTTTCTGTGCGACTATATGCATGCTTTATTTACTAAAATATGTGTGTCCCTATGTGACTATGTATTAGTTATATGTTTATGACTAAAAATCGATGTCTATCAGCTCCTACTTTTAACATTAGTGACTTCAACATCAACTGAGCTTTTTTATAAAATATTTATATTTTTTAACATAATAAATAATTTTATTTATTAATTATGTTAGATAATTACTTATTTCGTAATACTCGTACCCGTTAGAGCTGTCAAAATGGGTCAGCGGGGTGGGGCAGGGCAAAACTCGCCTCAACCCGCGCATTTGGCGGGCTTAGGTGGGTTGCGGGCTAGAAATGTTCGGCCCAACCCATTCAAAGGCAGATCGCGGGCTATGGCGGGCCAACCCACGAATTTTTTTCTTTTTTCTTTTTAATTAGGGATGATATTATTAAAATGAAATACCAAAATAATGGTACAAAATACTATAATATCAACATAAACATGATACCTATAGAATCTTCACCACAAAAAAATACCAAACATTTGAAAATTATCTCTACTTATATTTAACACTTGAGTTCGTATTTCTAATATCATATATATATTAGTATTACTTTAATTCAAATCGACAAACTTCATAGTTTTTTTCTTCTAATCTGCAAGAATATAAATATAAACACAAATATTAATTACCTCAAACAAAATAATTACTTAAACATAATCAATATTTTTTTTTCAAATTCTCGATCTAAATCAAGAATTAAAAGAACATGTTTAAAGCAGTAAACTTTTGTAAAACATAATACACGAAAGATAAACTTTATGCATTTCTCTCGAGTTTGACATGTGGCGGGCTTAGGAGGGGCCGGGCGGGCCAAACTCGCCTCAACCCGCGCATTTGGCGGACTTAGGCTGGCGGGCCTAGGCGGTTTGCGGGCTAGAAATACTTGGCCAACCCACAAATTATATAGGCGGGTGCAGTTCTGCCCGACGGGCCATACCCATTTTGACGATTCTAGTACCCATGTATAAATAAATATCATTTATATATGAATATTTTAAAATTCATTACAATATTCGTATCCTTCCCAAAGTCTTTTATTAATAACCACAAATTACTCATACCCATTTGATACTATTTTTTATTTATTTTGACTATAGTCTCTTGTGAGACGGTGTTTATAGGGAAATATTAACTTGTGAAAAATCGGTATAGGGGTATATTGTATTTTATAGGGGTATAATTTGAAAGATATAATATTTTAATGTACAATCGGTAGTTGTTATAGATGATAGAGGGTATGATATTCACTATAGGGGTATCCGTACGTACTCATATCCATTTAAATATAAACTACGCATATTCGTACCCATTTTATTAAAAAAAATATATTATGATACTCATACATATCCCAATCTCATTTATCAATACTCGTTGATTACGCATACCCATTTAAAATTATTAAGAAGTTAGGACCAATAATATTAATTCAAAATTATTAATAATGAAGAAAATAATTTAATAATGAATTAATTGTTAAGTATTCATATCCATTTAAATATAAATTACTCATATTCGTACCCGTTTCATTAAAAAAATATTATGATACTCATACTCGTCTCAAATCCATTTATCAATACTCGTTGATTACACACCCATTTAAAATTATTAAGATGTTAGGACCTATAATATTAATTCTAAATTATTAATAATGAAGAAAATAATTTAATAATAAATTAATGGTTAAAACTACATTATAGTTTCAAAATATTCTTAAAGTAAATTTTAATAATATTAATTCAGAATTATTAATAATGATGAAAATAATTTAATAATGAATTAATTATTAAAACTACATTATAGTTTCAAAAAATTCGTAAAGAAAATTTTAATTTGTTAACAATGAATAAACTAATTTAATAATGACTTACAATTATTAGGACTACATTATTATAATTATAATTACAAAAATAAATCATAATATAAACATAATTGTTAGTACTATAAATAATAAATTAAAATTTTGTAGAAATAAATAAGAGGAAAAATTAAAATGGACATATAAGGAATCATTTTAAATAAGGTATCATTTTAAATTAAATAATGTATCATTATTATGACAAAAAAATTAATGGTTAAGATTTAATAAAAAATGTGATGAATGGATGAGATTGAATAATGTGATGAATAGATGAGATTAAAAAATGATTAGTAATCAAAATCAATGTAGATTAAATATTGGTTCAATTTTAACTTTTTCACTTTGCTATTATATTACTTTAGATTAGATTAGATTATAAATATAGTAATGATATAGTAAGTGTTGGGCAAAGATTAGAATACAACTGTCCTACCAATTCCAAAATATATAACATCATTCATTCATCTTCAGGGTGTGTTTACCCTTTTTTTTTTAAACTGTTGTTGTTACTTTTATTTATTTATTTATTTATTTAATTTTAGAGATATAATTGTAATTTACCCTTGTGGTTTAGGGTATAATTTATCTATAAATTTTAGGATTTAGGGTATAATTGTAATTTTACCCTTGTGGTTTATGATATAATTTATCCCTAGGATTTAGGATATAATTGTAATTTACCCTTGTGGTTTAGGGTATAATTTATCCCTAGGGTTTAAGATATAATTGTAATTTTACCATTGTGGTTTAGGGTATAATTTATCGCTAGGGTTTAGGGTTTAATAGTCATTTAAATAAAATAAATTTAAAAATAAAATAAGAAACAACATTAATAAAGGTGGATGGGTTAATTAAGAAGTTTGGGGACCAACGGTATACCAACTGAATTGGTACCCTGGTTGTGTCCTATTGAATTGGTGGTACCCCTAGGTGATGTTTGTTTTGAGTTTAAAGTGATTTAATAAACCAGTGAATAATGTTATTCTATGTTTATATTTGTTTTAGGTTTAAGTATGTATGTTTAAACTTTATGTCAAATCAAGTATTAATTAAGGTGAGAGAAGGGATAAAAGTAAGAGAGAGAAAGGAAGAAAAAACATTAATTGAGGAGAGATAATGTATGGTATGGGTGGGTAAGTGTTAATAGGGTGTAGGTGTATATAGGGGAGATTTAATAAATTTAGACCTGGGTTATTAAACCCAAATCTCCCAACTCTTCTTACTAAATTCCTGCTCCTTTATTAATGTTGTTTTTTATTTTATTTTTAAATTTATTTTATTTAGATGACTATTATACCCTAAACCCAGGGATAAATTATACCCTAAACCACAAGGATAAAATTACAATTATACCCTAAACCCTAGTGATAAATTATATCCTAAAGCACAAGGGCAAAATTACAATTAAACCCTAAACCCTAGGATAAATTATACCCTAAATCACAAGTGTAAAATTACAATTATATCCCTAAAATTAAATAAATAAAAAAAGAAAAAAATAAACAATAACAGCAACAGTTAAAAAAAAGGAAAACATACACCGAAGGTGAAGGAAGAAAGTTGTACATTTTTGGAATTAGTAGCAAAATTTATATCTTATCGGACAAAGAGAATAATAAACAATATTACTCTAAAATTATACTTTTAGCTTCTCTATATTAAATTAAGGTATGGAGGTGGCTATTCACCCCACCGATTTTACTAAACGTACTCCAAAAACAAATAAAATTAAAAATATCTTTATTTATTAAGACATAAATATCCTTAATTAATTATAATTATGTATAAGCGAACTTACAGTAATTTTTCGGGGAGATGAGCCGAACAATATTTTGAACACTTAAAGCTCAACATATTGCTTCTTTTTCGCCTGAATATTCTATCAAATAAATTATTAAGTACTCCATTGCATAATGGGAATTATAAATTTTGCAGAATCATGACAACCTGGAATTTTAATAGCCATGAGAAATCAAAACATACAACAATTATATATGGACAAGTTCTCATTCGATAGCAAAATCAGGACTCCCATAAAGAACCTCCCCATCAATATAATTGCCAAAATCAAAGTGCTTCGCACTACAACATAACTTGCTTTATATAACACGTAAAAAGTGTTATTAAATAGCAAAAAAATGTTATTATAGCTAATATGTAATATTTTTTATGGTGCAATGTTTGTCCGTGATGCTTATTGTCTAAAGCAACACTATTTCGATCATTAATAACACTTTTAAAAAATGTTACAATAGATAAAAACTTTATTTAACACTTTATAAATGTTACATGTGGTATTCTTTATATGTAACACATTTTATAAGAAAAAAAATGCACTTACCAAGTTTGAACCTTTGACATGTTAAATAGAATAAGTTACTTCCACCACCTTGATTAACTATAACTTTATTTTCATTTTGAGTTTTTATTTTATAATACATTACATCAACACTTTTTATTTAATTTATCAATAAAATATAATTTTTAAAATCATCTAATACATTTAAACTTGAGTTGTTATTATACTAACTAATTTTAAAAAATTATTATATTATACAATATAATTTTATTAAGAAATATAATAATTTAAATAATTAAAATAATCATATTGTATAATTAAAATATATTTTTATTATAAATAAATTTATATGTATTAAATTATTTTAAATAAATATAAATATATTTTTTCATACATTACTAATATTTTTATATGGAGTATAACATAATAAATATTTTACATAATAAACATTTTATTTATATGAGCATATATTTTTTTCAACTTGTATAATATATAAATTGTTTAATAGTGTGTTAGTTTTTTTTAATTATTTAAACTATATAATATTACATATTTTGTTTATATAAAATATTATATATTTAAAAATGTAATATGATAGTGTTAAATATTACATAGTGTTACATAAAAGGTGTAATATATGAAAAATAATACTAATAAAATGTTATATATAAAAAATTGTAATCTGAAAAGTGTTATATTTATAAAAGTGTCATTTAAAAAGTGTTACTTTTATAAAAATGTTACTTATTGATGTTGCATATAAACCAAGTGTTACATATTATAAAAATTTAAATAGTGTTACAATTAAGTGTTATATATAATAAAAGTGTTACTGTGAAGTGTAACATAATATCATAACCCCGTCACCATACCTAGGCAGGGGAAGACCCCACTCCACATCGGCACCGATATGGTTTCTCCGGACATGGTTGATGGGATCACTTCATTGGATGTGCTCTGAGCCGTAACATCAAATTTTATGTTAAAGGATTTGTTGTCGGGTTGAATCACATTGAGTCCAGTAAACCTAGGCTGGTATAATAAATTGTAATGGTGATTTTCAGAGATGAAGGGAACGCCATTGAGCCATCTTCCGCTGCCATTTTTCCTCTCATGAGCGATGACAATAATAACACCAGTGCCGCTGCCGCAAGAATGTTGTATCAATGGTAGCCGGAAAGTTGAGTGAAGGTGATAGTAATAACCACCATAATAGGCAGAGAGATGTCACGGATCATCGTTGCAACTCAATTTACCATCACATCTCTTATAATGAAAGGGGCAATTAACATCTCTTATTAATTAATGTAAGGGTATTTATGTCTTAACAAATAAAGATATTTTAGTTTTATATCTTTTAGGAGTACGTTTAATAAAATCGGGGTGTAAATAGGCGCTCGAGGAATTTTGATTAAATGAATGAACTACGTTTCAATAAAACGATATTAAAAGAAAAAATTATAAGAAATAAAAAAATTTTATCTGTGATTCTACTTCTTGTCTAATGATTTCAACATACAAAAGCAAAAGTCTACACTTGCTTTTTATAAATTTTAAAATCCTACCAATTTTTATTTTTAATATTTTTTTCTTTTCACGATTTGGTAAAAAATTGTGTGCTTCAGGGACACCGTGCGCTCAGATACCCTTTAATAATAAATTGTGTACCCTTTAGTATAAGGACGTGTATCATTTATTTCCTAAAATAAATAAAAATACTAAATAAATAAAAGTGTATACTTTAGAACAAAACTGTGTACCTCTATTAATTAAAGTGTATACTCTTTAAAATAAAATATTGTACTCTTACACACTTTGTGCACGAGGAGCACAAGAGACCTCTAATAAATTAAATCACTTCTCCATTCCTTGAAAGAAAAAGAAAAAAAAATCAAGAAAAAGAATCGCTTAATTAGTGAAATTAAATAAATTCAAACCTATTAGTGAGCCCAATGGGCTCACAACATTAAATTGATGAGCCCAAAGCACAGGTCCATTAATTATCTCATTTTCTATCAGTAATTTAAAGTGAATATTACTGCTTTACCTACTACAACAATCGCCTTATCACAGCCTTCGTTTGCATGTTTGGAGTTTTGCTGTGAGGGCTAACGGATTCTGTCACACGGTTTTGTTTCTCTCTGGTCTCATCGATCACTGTTCTTCTTTAATAAATTCCTTAAACTATTTGAAATTAATTCATGTTTTGTTTAAACGCGGTTGAAATTCCAATGCATATCTGGGTAATCGCTGTATCGATATCTTTATCTGAAGTCCGGATCTTCAAACGATGCTTTGATGTCATTTTATGAGATTTCTGGTGAAAATATTGTTTCTTGGAACTTTTACCTGAAGATCATAGTCATAAGTTTTGATATGGATAAAGCGGGTGAGTTGTTCGGCAGAATGCCTGATAGAGATACAGTGTGTATTATCATTTCTGGGTATGTACAACTGGGCTTCTTTATAGTACCTGGGGAATTTTCCTGAAATGATTGATTCTGGTGCTAGGCCGAGTGGGTATACATTTTCAATACTGCTATGTTGTGTAAGATGTGGAAATTATGCTAAAATGCATAGCTACATTGTGAGAAATGGTGGGTATTGTTCCAGTTTGGTGGTTTGGAATTTCTTGATTGATGTGTATGGAAAACTTGGCCTCGTCAATTATTCTCTTGCTGTATTTTTAAGTATGGAAAAAATGGATGTAATTTCGTGGAATTCTATGATTTCTGCTTGCCTGTGTATCTGTTTATGAGTTGTTGGCTTAACGTAAATTCTTCTTGATGAGAAGCAGTGGTTTCAAATTAGATGAGTATACTGTGACTTCAGTGCTTACTGCTTGTTCCAACTTGCGAAACTTGGGAAAAGGTCTGCAGATCTTTTGTCTTTCTACAAAGATGGAGTTTTTTGGGAACACAGTTGCTTCTATTGCAGCTATTAATCTATACTCCACATGCAATATAGTAGAAAGTGCTATATGGCTTTCAGAGGAATCATATGAATTCGATTCAGCTATATGCAACTCCATGATTGCGTGCTATGCGAGCCTAAGATATTGGGAGAATGCTTTTGAACTTTTTGTTTCTTCTTTGAGAAAAAAATATCAGACCCACAGAATTTGCTCTTTGTTCTGTTCTTCACTCTGCCGTTGTCTTTGTTCCAATGGAGCAAGGTAGTCAACTTCATTCATTGGTGATCAAAACAGGGTTAGAATGTATGGGAAATATGGATTAGTTGAGTGTCATTGAAGGTCTTTGTAAATATGGTTTTGAGAGATTTCATAGTCTGGAATACCATGATTCTAGCATTGGCTGAAAATGGAAAACCATTTGAAGCTATTGCACACTTCGAGAAACTCCTTCAAAGTTGTCTACATCTTGATCAAATAACATTTTCTGGTGTTCTTTTAGCTTGCAGTTATGGTGAGTTTTTTGAGGAAGGCATGGCCATCTTGTCTTCCATGCAGAAACATCACAGAGTAGACCCAATAAATGAGCATTATACCTCTGTTATAGACATGATAATTCAAGCTGGCAGGTTTGAGGAAGCAATTGATTTGTTGCATAAATTGCAATGTGAGCCTCCTGTATGGGAATCCCTACTTCGTGAATGTGGAATTATGAGAATATTGAACTAATTGAAAGCATTTCAGAGAGATTGATGGTCTTGGAACCATACTCATCTCTTCATTATTTCACTATTTTTGCTAAGACTTACAAACAGAGGGTAGATGGGAAAGCCATATTCGAGTGAAGAGAAAGATTGAAAAAATAACAAGAAATGAAGTAGTTGACAGCAGTTGGATTGGTATTAAAGGCCAAATATATTCTTTTGAAACAAACCAAATGTGTCATCCTGGTGGAAGACATTGCACTACATTTTGGGATTCTTAATTCACATGTGGGATGATTATGCTGTTGAATTAAACTGATCAGGCATAAGGGTTTGGAGAAAGGGGAAAGGCAATTCCATTTTTAAGGGCTTTCTTGGTATCTTCTGTAAGGACGTTTAGTTCTAACTCTTTGAAATTCCTATATGATCCACGTGTCAGTTGCAGACTCCGTAAACAGATATTGATTTGTGATACCTATGATGGGAAGTGTTTCAGCAGCCTTATGTGTAGGCAATCAGATGTGGGTTGCAGGAAGTGCCATTTTTGGAGTCCATATTCCACGATCTGAAACCTTACACAAGTGAAACCATATGTAACTCTACTTGCATTATACAGAGGAAAAGTAAACTGGTGCTTTCAGGACGTAGGAACTTCTTATATTATGAAAAATTGATGATAACTCTTCATCCATTGAGAAAACCAACTAGGCTGCATGAACAACTTGGTGGTCAAATGAATCCCTGCAGTCTCACATAATATGGTAAGCTCCGGTTAACTGTGTTCTGGATTTGATTCCCGCTTTTATACAAGAGGTAGACCTTATTTGTTAGATTTCTAAAATTAAATTTCAGCCCAAACTCTGAAGATTATCCAATAATTCTCAACGTGTCCTGTACTTCTCTAATGACTAGGAACTGATGCATTTCCTATGTTTTAACCAGGTTCCCCTGTCTACCTTTTCTGTACTATTGTCCTCTGATAATTCATGCAAATTTCGATTATGAAGTGAATCAAATTGATCTTGACAGGATAGTGTGCAATGAGTTACTTTGAATTGAAGCCTTACACATGTATTTTTATACACAGATGATAGTGGAGTTTGAATACATGACCTTTTTCTTTTGGGGTGGGGGAAGGGAAGGGGGTGGTCTTCTAATACCATGTTGAATGATCACATCATCTAAAAGTTTAAGCTGGTAGAGATGAGTATGCTTTAATGTTTTTATTTGTTGCATCTTCAATATTACTTGGGCATAAACTGGTAATTTTATAAATTTGCTGCATGTTTGGAATGCAGGTAAGCAGCCCAGGTACAAGAAAGCTTCTGTTAGATCTTCTTGAGCAACATCTATTTCCGTTGCGCTATTTGGATAGCCCTTCTCTTTGGTGTCTAACAAAGATAGATAAATGTGCATTGGTGAGGAGAGTACCAAGTATTCTCTTCTCTATTCTTTATTGAATTAGTTCAGGCTCTTCGTTGGACCTAGTCCCTCAACTGTAAGATAGTGCCATGACAACTATCAGTAGGCATTAATTTATGCTGAAATTTTATCCTTCTTCAAAGAAATCGTTCATTCATAATGTCCATTCCAAATCTCTATTTTTTGACTTTCCTATTTATCTTCAATATAAAATCCAAATAAGCATCCTGAAATAAAGAGCTGAACTATGCAAAATGAATTAGCATTTGGATGGATGTGCAGCTCACAGTCATCTGGCATATTGATGCTAAAATGATTTGAATCAATATTTTAATGCCAAATTCTCATTCCTCCCATTGCTTTCGATTTGAGCTTCTCAGACTGTTCTTTCTTCACTCAAATACTCAATAACTAAGATATGAAATGAAATCTATCATTCATACTTCTTATAAATGTGTGCACTTGTGATTATAAACAATCGATATTTCATCTGATCTGACTTAAGAAACATTGTTTATGCCTTTTTGATTACATATATGCATAAATAATGAGTGTAGAAATCTCGTGAATTTAGGGTCCATTTATAGTATGGTTTCATACAATTATGCTTGGTTTGAGTGTTTAAGTGCCCTAGATTGCTCGATATTTGTAAATATTTGGAGAATTTGTACTTTGGTGGAATTTGTGTGATTTTCAGGTATGAATAGATTCTAGAAGTGAAGAGAAAGATGTAGGAAAAAACGGATCTTAATTCGGAGTTAAAACGAGGGAGAACGAGCCAAAACACTGAAGCAGGGCGAAACTGTCACAAAAATTTATATGGAGTAGCTTCTAATGATTTCTCATGGTGATTGTAAAATATTCATCAGAAATGAGATTTTATATTGGGCAATCTAGGTGCTTTTCATGAAAAGAAAAGCAGTCAAGACAAATCCATTCAAGAAACACATAACAAACAAGAATGATTGTCTATTATACAAGAATCCAAAATCTTCAAGTTTTAAATGCTTACCAGCAACAAGAAAACATCAATTTTGTTTTTTCCAATTTATTTAGCCCAATTCATAGAACATCCAAAAAATAAGTAGTCCTTTGGAATGATCAACTGCTTCGTGATCATCTATATTTGTCTCATTTCATATCTTGTTTTAGTTTCTTGCTACTGACATACCTCGATGTCATCAAATATAAATCCTAGACACTCTCATTGTCAATCAGAAAGAATGGCAAAACATGAGCTGTAGCAAGGCAAGATCTTTGATGATCAAGACTTCTTGGATTAGAAATTGCTAAGAAAGGTTATTTCATGTTCTAGAATTCGTACAAAGATATAGGGACTCTGCTCATGTATTGTATTGCCAGAGTGTGAAATTAACTTGAGATTCCATTTGTGATATCCAAGAAACCTCATTGAATCCTTGAATTCAATCAAAATGGCATCATTCATTGAGAAGAGCAGCAGCAGCAGGAGGAGGACTACTCCTCTCATACAAGGGGGTGTTGTAATTGCTTATGATGCAATGAAAAATCCAAACTTTGAGGAATTTAAGGAAATTATTACTGATGTTCTGAGTCAGGAAGATATGATTCAAGAATCAGGCACAATAATGTTGCTCGGAGTGGTAAACAAAACATTACACCCCAGTAAGTTTTTATGTATTTCTATAGGTTCTTTGACGCACTTTACATAATACGTGTGAGAATTGA
This sequence comes from Pogostemon cablin, assembly GCA_023678885.1. Classification (NCBI taxonomy): domain Eukaryota; kingdom Viridiplantae; phylum Streptophyta; class Magnoliopsida; order Lamiales; family Lamiaceae; genus Pogostemon; species Pogostemon cablin. Next base: position 19,001,581 of record CM042990.1, read on the forward strand.
CCTCAAAGTTTGCAAAATTAAGTTAACATAAATAGTATACTCTACTAAGGAATCTGACTAGTTCTATATCCTAAGTTGAGATATTATAGTTATAGATTTTGGAAAGATAAACGTGGACAAGTTATTATAGCTTCTATTTTTAAGATCTTTGTTTTCCTTTTTCACGTGATAATTTTTATTCATTATCTACCATTATATCTGCAGTGGGATTCCAAATCCAAATAGGGTCCAAGTCTTTCATTGGAGCACATGTCCGTGCCATCAAGGAAGAAGTCTCAAGAAAGGTTGATGACTGTGTGAGGAAGCTCAAACGTAGTGCTGAAGAATGTGAAGACAAAGGGGTTAGATATGCTCTTCTAGTACTTGTAATGCTTTTGATTCCAAAATTTTCTTGATTTTATATAGTTTACTGATGAAACATTTAATGGATTAAAATCCTTTTTTAAGGTAATTGGGATGCTTCTAGTACTTGTAATGTCTGTATTTTTTCATGGATTATAATCCTTTCTAAAATGGTACTAATATGTGCTGCTGTGCAATTACAGAAATATTTCTTTACAATCTGTTGAGGTCAAGTAGTCCTCTAGAACCAATCCACTTTTCTTGTCTCGTTATTTCTGCTATTCTTACTTAATGCCATTCACCTTTTACATGGTGGAAAATGAAGTATCCAAACTGAGTTTCAAGATCTTTATAGAACTTAAAACAAAATTTTCTTCATAGGTTGATGTCAAAGTCAAAATATCTGTTGGAGTTCCAACGTACAACGTTCTTGTGGAAGAAATTATAGCCATGCAAGCAACATGGGCTGTACTAGACAGGTATATTGAATGTATTATGATATTATCTTTTGTAGAATAATGCATCATTATACTAAGATAACTGATAACTTATCATAACAGGCCGTTTAGGAAGGACCTGAGGTTTTTCCTAAAGCACATACCTTGCAAGATTGCACATGTCCGTGATAACTTAACATTGAAGCCCTTGAGATCTTATTATATCGATTTGAGTATTGAATCTATGAAGCATAAGCTATTCTACTCATTATGCAAGCCTGTTCCTCTGCCACCCTCTGAAAATACTGAGAGTGATACGGAGACTATCACTTCTGTACGTGTAAGTCCTCTGAGAACCTCCGATATTCCCAGTTGCGGCGCATTTTTATCTCCCATTTCCCCCTCCAAGGAAAACATTACCTTATTGCACGATGAAACTGGCTCAAAACTGCAGCAGAAAGTATCAGGTTAGAAAGATTAGCATCGTTTTTAAAGACATCCGACTTTATAATTCCTTAATGGTTATCTTGTTTCTCTTTTATTTGGTTCAAGTTTTGAATTTGAACTTGCTACCCGTGTTCATATTTTCCCTGTTTCTTGACCATTGATTACTCTAATGAATGATATCAACAGGCAATCAGAAAGAACTTGAAAATAAAAGTGATGGCTCTCTTCAAGTTATGCAAGAAGAAATCGATCAACAAAGTCAGTCTGAAGCGGCTGTTCTTTCCGCTGCTGATACAATGAAAACCCGGTCGGAGGCAGTGGGGTCCAACTATTCAGAGATTCAGATGGAGCCAGGTGAATATTCATCTGATACTTCACCAGAAGGTGGGTGTATACTATTAAAAAAAGCAGCTGAGTTCTATGTCTTGGATGTTTTTAACTGTTATGTATGATTTGCTAAGGTACTGATGCTAAAGTGGAAAACAAGAGTGATGGTTATCCAGAAGAAAAGAAATCACAGACATATTTCAACATTTCTGATCTTTGCTGTGCTGATAAGATAAATATGGACTTGAATTCATTGGGTTGTAGTTTTTCAAGTATACATAATGCAACAGATAATTTTTCGTGTCATAATTTTCTTGGTGAAGATGATTATGGAGTTGTGTACAAAGGTAAGCTCAATGATGGGAAACTCATAGCTGTAAAGGTTCAGACGGAGGCAAATACACAAAAGCTAGCAGAATTTCATTCCGAAGTTCAAACTCTCAGCTTTGCTCGTCACTCGAACATTGTGACACTACTTGGTTATTGTTTCCAGGAAAATCTTAAAATCTTGATTTATGAGTATACAAGCAACAAATCATTGGAATGGCATCTTTTTGGTAAGAAAATTTAGTAGCTTTTAAGGTAATTACTCCGCCATTTTTTAATCCCATTTATTTGGTGATGTCTTGTGAGACAGATAATACAGAAAAAGTTCTTGATTGGAACCAGAGACGCAATATTGCTATTGGAACTGCGGCCGGGTTAAGATATCTACACGAAGAGTGTCATGGATACCCCATTATTCATCGGGATGTTAGGCCGGCCAATATACTTGTGACTAATGACTTCGTTCCATTGGTAAATCTCTAAAACTCTACCTTGATCCAGGCCCTTTCATTTCTTAAAAAGCAATTGTATGATCAAATATCTCTTGTCAACGTTCTTTTTATCGTCATATATATATACTGTACTAGTTTCATTCATTAACAGCTGGGAGACTTTGGACTTGCTAAGTGGAAGACACATAAATTTGATAAACAGAGAAAAATTCCTGAAAATCTTGTGTGAGTATCTGATTTTTTACACCCCATATCAATATACTATCGATGCTCGTAGTTTGTTTCTGATGGTACGAGCATGAGTTCACTCATCTTCTGCAGATACATTGCACCAGAATGTGTAGAAAACGGCATCTGCTCATTGAAAACCGATGTCTATGCTTTTGGCATTCTTCTGATACAGCTGATATCAGGACGCACAGCAGTGGATACAACAATAGACAATCATCAACAGTCGATCAGGCAGTGGGTATGTCCCGGGACATCACACTCTCCCTCCCTTCCACACTCTCTTTTTTCCTAATACACTGTTAGGAACAGGATGTTAATGTTGGTTTTCTTGTTTTCAATACCACGTGATGTATTTCAGGCTTTGGCGCTGATACAGTCACATGCTTTACATGATCTAGTTGATCCTCGTATTGGCGACACATATTGCGCGTATGACCTTTACAACATGGCAAGAGCAGCTTATTTCTGTGTTCAAACTAAGCCTACATTACGCCCAACAATGGGAGAGGTAAAACATCATGTTTTTCTTAATTTATTTCCATGCAAAAACCATAATCCCTTCTATTTTTTAATGCATTGTCTTCACAAGAAATTGAACAATGTCCTAAAATAACATGAAACCATAAAACTTTACAGCGTTCAAAGATCTACGTTGTGTTATTGTCTAATGCTCCTCCTCCTCGTCTTCCGTCTAGGTTTTGTGCCTTCTTGAGGGAACAAATGATCATCTTCGTCACGTGAACAGCAACTTATACCCTGTCATTACAACATAGGATGAAATCTTACTCCAAGGTGCAACCTTATATCTCCCTCGATCTCTCGTTACAAATATACACGTTTTAGCTCGCGTTTCATCGCTTATGTTCTTATGTAATGATGAAATTAAATGCATCAAATAATTCTGCTGATTATTAATATCTACACATGATTCTTTTAGGCCATCTTGGTTTTGCTTCAATTCTCATGAGATGATTCCACCAATCATCATCAAGGAAGCACATATGTAGAGAAGTGCTTTAATTTATTGGGGAAGCATATTCATTGTAACATTCTTCCTTAATTTTTATATACACATATGAAGGTTCCATTATCATTTTTTAGTACATCTCACACAACCTGATTTTCATTTTCACTAATAATGTATACATTAATTTATTCTCAATTCATGGTCTATCTGGTAATCAAATGTGAAACTTAATAATCTTATAAATTTATAAAATTCTAAATAATATTGAGAGGAAAAATTAATGTTTGCTACTTTAAAAAAATAAAATAAAACAGGATGTAGTGCAATAACAGCACCACACCAGGATCTCCCTGAATAACAGTTTACAACTGTTGAATGGATACTTCCTTCGTCCTCTTGATACGTATTTATTTTTTTATTTTGGTCTGTCCCACTACAAAGTATTCATTTCCCTTTTTAGATTGATGTAACCTACAATCACTACACATGACCCCACACTCAACACTAATACAACTACTCACTACACATTAAAATATTATTTCTCTCACCTTATTATATATTAAATTAGTATACTTCTTAATCCACATGCAAAAAGTCAACGGATACCTTTCAAGGAGATTGAGAGAGTATAACCTATTTGCAATAATTTTCTTACAATAATTCAACGTTAACTTAAATAAGAAATAAATTTAAAATTAATGATAAAGCTTTTAAATTTAAAATTGAATCTTAATTCGTGTTGGGTTGATATTAAATTTGAAAATTGAAAAATTAATTATGAAAGAAAATTAATTAGGTCATATATATATATATATATATATATATATATATATATATATATATATATATATATATACTAGTATGTTTCCCCGTGTATTACACGGGTTATATTTTTTATAATATAATTTTTTTAAATGATCTTTAATTTATTATGTTAATTTCGATATGTTTTGATGTAATATTATTTTCGTTCTATTTTTCATGTTCGTATATATTTATCTTTATTTATTGTAATTATGATGTTTACCTTTAAATGGTATATTATGTAACTGAATTGAAATAAATAAAAAGTGAAATATAATCATATTTATATTATCTGTAACATTAATTACTGTAAATTTTTAAAAACCTCACCAAACACAACATTAACTGTGCTTTGCTTGCTTTCTCTTCTTCATCCAGACAAAGTATTTTTTACTATGGTATTCATATTAAATTATTTTAAATAATATATTAGTCATGTTATTAAAATTATAAATAAATAAGAGAATATAAAAAATTAATATTTAGAATAATAAATTATTTTAAATAAAATATTAATTATAAGATTAATGTGAGATTGCCACATGTACAAATTTTATTGTGGTTGTCATAATAAATTACTTAAAATAGGACATATTAAATAAAATAATATTTGAAATATTATATTAAATTACTTAAAATTAATGTTAATTGCAAGATTAAATAAAATATTAATTAAGAGCTTAATATTCGTTCCAAACCTGGAACCTTTTAATTTTGCTATATAATATTTGTTTCAATACAATACTCATTTTTTACCAATGTTGTCCCATAACTTTTATTTTAATTATTAATTTTTACTTGTTGTAATTTTGTCTCAAAATATCACTTTTTATCTCTATAAAACTCATAAATAAAATTGATCATTTTTAGGTTTAAATGACCATTTTATAGAAAAGTTAAAAGTTATGGTTTTATTTGTAGGTAGAATTAAAATTTTGAGACTATTTTGAATAAATTAATTTTGTATGAGACAATTTAGATTCTGAATTTTTATTCTTGTGGTGGCGCATGTCTACTTGATATGGAAAACAAAGTTGGTAATGGTATTGAAATAAACATTAATTCTTGATTCTAGAAAAGTTTGAAGGATAGAATTGATAATAAAATTAAAATAATCATTCATAGTTTCATAAAAATTATGATACTCTAAATCTGCAGTTATAATAAAATTTATGGATAAATCCTAAGTATTTCATGAAGTAATAGGTTTTGTTTCTTAAGATACTTGAATCATCCTTTTATTCATGGCCGACATTTGGATCTGATCCAGAGCATTATCTTCATCATCATTAATAGTCTCAAAGTCAACCAATTTAAGCTTCCCTTTTGGAGTACTCATTTTATTTGAAAAAACATCATTTATGGATGATCCTAAAGGTTGTATGTAAACATAAAAATAAAAGTATAATATAACAGTTAGAAAAGATGGAGCAAATCACCATAAATTCATTTTTAATTTTGAACTTCAATACCTTTTTCGCTTTTGATCTATTCGTTATAGCCTTGATCATAGTAGGATCTGAAGATACTTTCATCACACTGTATACATTCCATTGACTACTTATATTTCTTTCAGAGATATGGAATCTAAAGATGAACTTCGAACCAATAAGAGTGTCAAGCTCTTTAGAAAATGATCCAACCAAGTCCAGCTAATAAAAAAATAAAAAAGAATTATAATAAAACATAGGATATGTATAACAGGTATGTTGTATTTTGCAAACTAAATTCTAATTTATGTCATATCTTTCAGTCATGTGAAAATTTGTAATATGTGAAATTTGATTAATGCAATTATATTCTTTATAGATGTCAGTATATGAAAATTATAAAATACCTTCTCAAGATTTTCAATGACCTTCTCAAGATTTTCAATGAGTTCGGCTGCTGTTTTCCAATGATTTGCCTAATTTCGCTATCAAATACTATAAAGGAAGTATTCCCAGTTTCATCGGCAACCTTGAGATGAATTTTATATCTGTTGAAATGCAAAATAACTTAATAAAATTTTATTTGTCATTTTCAAAAGAAAAAAGAAAATTAAAAAATATATATGTTAAACTTTCAAAGAAAAAAATAAAACTTATTGTGGCACAGGTACTGTATGTCCGGCTTACACTCCTCACAGTAAGGGACTCCAGTTTTATCAATAATTTTCTTGGTGCATTTGCTACATTCATTATAGTACAATCCATATTGAGTTTGGATCCTTTGAGCATTTGCAACAACAATACAATAGCTTTCCTAAAAATCCATGATGAAAATATAAATTAACATAAGTTATACAATAATTGTAATGCATTTTAATCTTTGTAACAAAAATATTTTAAAACAAAAAAATTATAATGGAATATTTACATCCTTGATGTCTTAAATTTCTGCAAGATAGATCACTTCTACATCTGGTGTAAATTCTTCAAAGACGTAGCTTCTACCAATATAATTTATATGAGACTATCCAGACAATCTATCATGGCCTATTAAACTCATGCTACATTTTCAAATGCATAAATATTAAAATTTATAGATATATTTTTTTTAAAAGAAAAAATGATTAAATGTAATGTATAGATTGAGCGCGTACCTCTTTCGAAAATCATGAACTTTTTTTTATATCTTCATTAATTGTTATCCTTATTGCATTCTAAGAATTTGATATGTTTTTTCCTATAGCATATTTCAAAGAAAGTATGATTTAAATTTTTATATAATAATAATTATTATTATTGTTAAAACATATCTAAAAAATTAGAGGACAAATAATATATGATTAATGGCTAAATATATTAGAATAAACGTCTAATGACATCTAAATACATACAGAATTATACATAAATAAAATAAGTTTAAAAAATGTACCTCTATATTTATTGTTGATTTTGGCATACTCAAGAACAATAGTAAGTGTTTGGTTTGGATTGTTTCTCTTGTACTGTATCAATTGTCTTGCAAATTCTCCCCATAATATACAATTCATGATCGTGTATCTTAAATTGATGTTAAAATTTTAATTAAAAAACATTAAACATAAAAATTGAGTTAAAAAAATATGAATAAATATTTTAAAAGAAAGTTACCGTTCATTTTCAAGCTCAATATCAATTTTATCTGTAGGCTTGTCCTTTGTACTAACACAAATTATATCTCCTATTTTTACCGCCAAAGCAATTATGTCTTTGGATATTGTCATTATAAGAAAAAATAGAACTAATTTTTTTAAAAGTATAATTAGTTTCTTTTAACAAAATAATAATAAAATTTTAAAACATACCTATGAGTATTGTATCTCTATTGTTGTCTTGAGAATTGATTGTATCAAAATCAATAAAATTCAAGCCAGTTTTGTTGGTTTTCAATGGCGAAGTCAATAGCACCAACGTGTAATTATGGATGTTCAACTTGAATTCATGATTTGTAATAAATGATAAGTGTAGAAATTACTAGAAAATAGGGTCCATTTTTAGATATAAATAATTAAGGTTGCTTTTAGTGATTAATTTCTTTAATTCCTTAATTTTTGTGGAGAGGGATTTTTTGGTAGAATTTGCAAGATTTTAAGCTTAAATGAGCTTCTTTATGCAATTACGAAGATGTGAAAAAAAACAGAGTTCGATTCGAAGTTAAAACGAGCAAATATGGGCTAAAACAAAAACGTCGCGCAAGCTGAAATTCCAGCTAATATTGCTGCGGCCCATTGCATATGTTTGGCTCATTTGATTTAATTTTTGACAGTAATTCTTGATGGGTTGCCCACTAGCCCATCTAATTGATTAACAAGCACAAAGGTAGAAATTGGGCTCATTGTTGATTACAGGTGGACAAAGAAGCAGCCGCTCAACTTATTGATTGGTTGATCAAATCCTGCATACCTTCTACTAATTTATTTTATTAAATGAATCCATTATGGAAAGAATTAAAGAGGGCCCATTTGATTTGATTAAATAAATTGAGAAGTTGGGTAGAGTATAAGCAGCAGCAGCAGCCAAGAATTGGGGGTCAATGCCTAATCGCCCAGTAGCAACTATCTACTTCCAGTTCCCTGTTTCCCCCCATTCTTTCTCCATTCACCTTTCATCAAATTTCATCATCTTCACTTATTTAATTTACTAAATTTCTACATCATTCACTCCAAGTGATCAAGGAAGCAAGTGGCATTGAGATTGCAAGAGAAGATAGAGGCTTCATTTGAAGAATTCTAAGGGAAGACTTTATTTTATTTTGTAATTTTCTTAGGGTTTATTTATAGAATTTTGTAAGATAATTTATTTTATTTTGCTTGAGACTATGATAGGTTAATCTCCTTTGTGAGATTAGGTGTTGAATAATTTAGGTTTTATGCAATTTGATTTTAATCTTAATTGGATATTTGTGTTATTTCTATCATTGATTGTTAATTGCTTGATTTATATGATGATATGTGTGATTAATTGTCATGGGCATGTGATTAGATTGAGAAATCAATTATGTATTTAGGATAGTTCATTGAATCATTTCATCATACACTTAATGTGCATTAATTTAGAATGAGATATGATTATCCTTCTAGATTTAGAACCATTTGATAGAATATTTAATTGGCTTAATCGAGAGATTAGTGGATTAGGTGAGGAGACCCAAGTCATTAGTGAATTCATAGTACCTTAAAAGGGAATATTGTCTATGATTTAGTACCTCATTAGGGAACTCGAGAGAGCCTTATTGAGGGCCTACATCATATCCATCTCGAGAGAGAGTTTAGGTGAAATTAGTGATCGCTACTATGCCATGTCCATGAGATATTAGAATTAAGTATATGATTCCTTTGTTATTTATGTCATGATTGTTGCTAATCTCATCCTTGTATCATTTGGAACCCATTTATTCTTGCATTTATTTTATTCTTGTTCTTGCATTAATTTACTTGCATTTATTTGCAATCTATCCTCCTTTTCGATTGTCTTTATAAAATCACGATAAATTTGAGATCGCTTAAACTCTAGCACGTTCCTCCCTTGGGTTCGATAAATTCTTTAATTGGTCATTCCGACTATTAACGACTAATCAATAAGTACCGACCCAATATTTTCAGCAACACGAAAATTTGATATAATATATGTTGCCCCCTCACTTAACAATTTCTCAAATTTTGAGATGTGATCATGGCGAATTGTTGCTTGAATCTTCGAACCCTAGACATATAATATAATAATAATTAAATAAAAATCTTTATCATGTTAATAATCTAAAAGTTGTGGAAATATAAAATATACCGTATACTTAAAGAATATTTAATCATTATAATCAACTAAAATTTACCTTTTCATCCATCATAATCATATCCAGGTATGTTTTTTTCTGTATTATAAAGGTATAATATCCAAAGCCTCAAGCATTTAACTTTAATTTGTTAAGTCTCCTTTTGCATGGTAATTTCAGACACATGACCATAAATTAATGACATGATTTAATAAAGGAAAAAATAAACAGTATAAAGATTGCAATGGAGGTAAAAAAGAATTTCACTATAGATGAATATTGATCGATTGTAATATGTCATATACTTATATACAATGAATTTATATGATAAATATGGTAATAAATAATTTAAAATCAACACCAAAATTACTTTAAAAATATTAAATTTTAATAATATACTCAATCTTTGCTAAAATTATTAAAACTTAATTTAAATAATCAAACAACAACAAAAGTTTTTTGTTTCTTCATAAATTTAGCAAAAATTTATAATTAATCAATTGTACTATGCCTTAATTAAAATTTATGTGCTAAATATGAAAATAAATAATTTAAAATACACACAAAATTTACAAATTAAATAAAATTTTTTTTTAAAGTATTAAATTTAATTACTTACATAAACTTTTATAAGAAAATTACTTAAAATAATATTAAGAAAATTACTTAAAATAATATTATTACATAATACTATAAATTTACCAAAACTTTATAACTAATTGATTCGATTGTACTATGCCTTAATTAAAATTTATATGCTATATATGGAAATAAATAATTTAAAATATATACCAAATTTACAGATTAAATCAAAATTATTTAAAGTATTAAATTTAACTACTTACATAAACTTTTATAAGAAAATTACTTAAAATAATATTAAAAAAATTACTTAAAATAATATTTAAAAAATTACTTAAAATAATATTATTACATAATATTATAAATTTACCAAAACTTTATAACGATTGTACCTTACCTTAATTAAAATGTATATGCTAAATATGAAAATAAATAATTTAAAATTCAATGAAATTAAATAGTTTACCAAAACTTTATAACTAATCGATTGTACCATACCTTAATTAAAATGTATATGCTAAATATGAAAATAAATAATTTAAAATCCAATAAAAATAAATAATTTAAAATTCACACAAAATTTATGGATTAAATAAAAAATATTTAAAGTATTAAATTAAATTACTTATATAAACTTAAAATAATATTATTATGTATTAATGGTAGAATTATTAAATATTTAAATTAAGATGTATTAATGGTAGGATTACAAAATATTAATTATTTGAAATGAAATTAAATATAATAAACATTAATTGCGGGATCAACGTGGGAGCGCCACATACACAAATTTTTTCAAGGAGCAACGTGGCGCCGCCACCTCACAATTTAAAAAAAATATTTTTGACAAGCACTTGTAAATTATAAAAATAAATAAAATAATTTAAAATCCAATGAAAATAAATAATTTATCAAAACTTTATAACTAATCGATTGTACCATACCTTAATTAAAATGTATATGCTAAATATGAAAATAAATAATTTAAAATCCAATGAAAATAAATAATTTAAAATTCACACAAAATTTATGGATTAAATAAAAAAATATTTAAAGTATTAAATTAAATTACTTATATAAACGTAAAATAATATTATTATGTATTAATGGTAGGATTATTAAATATTTAAATTAAGATGTATTAATGGTAATATTACAAAATATTAATTATTATAAATTAAATTAAATATACATTAATTGCGGGATCAACGTGGGAGCGCCACATACACAAAATTTTTCAAGGAGCAACGTGGAGCCGTCATCTCACAATTTAAAAAAATATTTTTGGCAAGCACTTGTAAATTAATAGTATTAAAATGATATATATATATATATTCTTATTTAATTTATTTTAAATAAAGTAATATTTTAAAATTGACAAAATTTCTTGTGGGATGTAACTTATGTGAGAAGAGTTGAAGTATATATATCTATTATATAAATAAAGTATGCTTAATGTTTGTTATGTTTCTAAATTATGATGGATATTTGATTAGAAGTATATTTTAGGATATTATAATACTACTATTATTCATTATTAACATATTCTAACTAAGATTAAGTATATTTTACCTATAAAATAATCATTCTTAATAATAGATCGATTCGTCTCATAACTCATCTCATAAGAGAGTGTCCCTTTAAAAATTTGTTATTCATTTACACAATAATTTGTGTAAATGTGTTGTTGCGCTGCAGATTTTTTAAAAATCGGACTGAGGAAATTTTTTTCCTGCTTTGTCTTAGATTTTTGATGCACAGATAACAAATTTTGGTCAATGGCCCTACTTTCCTAATAATCGATGAAACTATTTGGCCCGTGGAATTCAAGTGTTTGTTCTAATGACCAAAATACCTGTAAATTATGTTTCTGTTTAATTGTAGAATAAACTTTCCTTAACTAACATTAAAGTTGTAGCACGTTAAACACAAGTAATATTATTTTGTTTAATAGGTATTCCTTGATACTTAAGATATTATTTTTTTTCCAATGATGTGTACAAATAAAAATGAGACACCTTAACGTTTCTTTGATGGAATATTTTTCTTTAAGATATAATCTTATGGTATACTAATTCTTACATGAACAAACACACAAACATGGGAAGATTAATTATACCAATTGATCGATTTCAATCACCTTTTACGTATAAATCTCACCCACACATGCAGACACATATGCATCCATATTTTAGCCTAATAAATAAGTTTTATGTTGAGAATTGTTGAAAAATATATATGTGATTTATTTTAGAGAACATTGGGATAACCTTTTGTAGTTGGGGGAACACTTGGTTGGATAGGTGTTCAATGTGTCTTGAATTCTTCTTGATATTGTGATTTTCTTATTCATTATTTCTTCCATTTAATCATTGCTTTCCTTAGAATTGTTAAGATATGAGGGTCTATGTATATATGAATAATCTTAAGGTATCCTTTTAAGATATTTTTGTGTCAGTCGATCTGCTTGAGCAATTTCTTCATTAATTAACTTACTTTAATTCGAATGTTGGTTGGGTCTAATGGCTTATGTTTTATTCTAAATATAATGAATTTATATTCATGTACCCTTCTACATGAGTTATAGTCAGTTTTGAGTTTTTTCAGTGATCTGAATTTTACCTCTTGATATTGTGAAATCTTCAAAAAATTGTTTTGGGAGTACCATAATAGCTTTTCTACTTCTGTATTCAATTATCAAATAATATAGTGTATGCAAGCTTCCTGTCTTTCTTCTCATTTTGGATGATCGTGGTTTGTAAAGTTGACTGGTGTTATTATATATCCTGTGTTTAATGCTGAGTACTTCATGAATTTAATTTAAAATGTTCGCACCAAATTTACCACCTATTTTTACACTAATTTTCCCCCCAAAATTGATTTCACCACTTTTGGTTAATTAAGATTCACCTAATGATCCATTGATCTCCACCATTGATTTCTTCAATTAAATCAACACCATTGATTAAAACTCTACACTTTTAACCCTTATCTCTGCCACTCTTTTGTTGTGAAGCCATAAACGATTCATGTCACTGTCAAACTACAGTTCATAGTCGACATCTCAATTCCGTGATGGAAGCCATATTCCCATTCCTCCTTCTTCTTCTCTCATCGGTAATTAACTTCCCTTCTTCTTTCTTTTTCTTTTTCTTTTCCTTTTTTCTTTTTTTACAATACACATGATTCTGCATCACGATTTTCTCCAACCCACAATTTTTTTTTCAATAAAGGATTTACCCATATGAATTTACTTTTTGATTTCAATACTCGAGAGGAATCAACAGTCACGTTCATCCTTAAAATATCCAGAATTTAAAGTCCCGTTATAGGACCGTGTTGTGTAGCAATTCTTCGAATTCTACCGCTGGAATCTCCTCAAATGATGTCGGAAACGAGCATTGTTTGAAGGAGATGGCCGATGCGGCTGGTCGCAAGTTAGGGCAATTTTATTGAGATGGCCGTTGGCTGCCAGGAATGAGTATCAGGTTTGAGGGCTAATTCGCGTTGTGGTTTCATTTAGGGCTAAAGAGGTTACTGGATGGATTTTGCAACAAGAGATGTTCGCCCGCCGGATGAATTTCACGACTGGTGAGGTTTTTGCCGGAAGAATCCGCAGGTGGTGTTCTCTTATCCCTTTTCTTACATTTTCTTGAAAAAATAAGAATATGTCAGCAACTGTAGGAAATTGTTCAATGGAAAATTATCTGTCATATTCTGTATAAATGTCGTATTTTCAGTTTTAATTTGAAAAATAAGAATATGTTTTATTTAGTTTGGTTCTCTGGGATAATTAATTGCATTGCTGTGCATGTGGCAAAAGGAGTGGCAGATTCTATTCTTAGGGCTTGATCTACTAATATTGGGAATATCAAGTTTAACTGTTTAAGAAATTCTGTGACACCTACATTGTCTTCATTTTGTTTGATAACAACACGAGATAGGATGTCTTGCATCATATGTCCCTGCTATAGTACACCTTGGTCCAGCTATTGGTGGAATCCAGAGTCAGTATTTTGATCTTGATGCACTTCTGCACGTAGACAAGTAATGCCAATACATTCTCCAATTTTGTTTTCTGTTATTAGATATTTTAGATTTAGTGAAGATGAGTCTCTTATATGAATTTTTTAGGAGATGTAGACATGTCTATGAGTTGAATTGCATTAAATGTTTGTTGAGAATATGAATTGCATTAAATGTTTGTTGAGAATATAGCGAGTAATTGTTTTTAAACAGAATAAATATTGTCGGGTATGTCATAACTTAATTACTCTTGCTTTGTTATTGATCAGGACTGCTAATTTTATCCTCAGACTATCAGCCGATTCATACTTATATTAATTGTGATATCGAAAACTTTTACAGGATTTCTGTGCATGAAGATACAATTCATCACAACATTGTTGCAGACTTAAAGAACATGTTGAATGAGCACAATGTTCTTGCTAAAGCATTCAGAATGATTGGTCAGAAAATAAATGAAGGCACTACAGAAATTCAGTTAAAACTTATTTGACGTCGTGGAAGTGATGCAAGAACATATATCATGCCTTCTACATCAGAAGTTGCAACATTTATAGTGGGTGATTTTTTGATCAAGCAATGGGTGTAAGGGATATAATAGTAGAGACAAATAAAGGTAGATTGAGAAGGATAAATGAATTGAATCCATCTTATCTTGCTCTTCAGTACCCGTTGTTATTTGTTTATGGAGAAGATGGATATAGAGAAGATATTTCTTATCGTCATTGTAATGAGACTGGGAAAAAAGGTCGCATTAGAATGAGTTTAAGAGAATACATATCCTTCCGATTGTAGGACAGAGATTCAGAAGCTAAAACACTCATGAACTCAAGGAGATTGCTTCAACAATTCATCGTCGATGCATACACAATGATTGAATCAGCAAGACTGAATTGGATAAGAATGAATCAGAAGATGCTTAGATGCGAGATGTACAAAGGTCTTCAAGATGCAATTTTGGGTGGTGAGAGTGATCCAAGGACACAGGGCAAGAGAATTGTTCTCCCGGCATCCTTTAAAGGAGGTCCGAGATACATGGTGCAGAATTATCAAGATGCGATGGCCATATGTCGATGGGCAGGCTACCCAAATTTATTTATTACATTCACATATAATCAGAATTGGCCCGAGATTCAGCGTTTTGTTACTTCGGGTGGACTCAGAGTAGAAGACAGGCCGGACATAATTGCACGTGTTTTCAAGATGAAGCTGGACACTTTGATAGTAGACCTACATAAAAATGAATTATTTGGCAAGATTAAAGCAAGTATGTTCTTTGTTCTAATTTTCTAATCAGTAAAATTTTATCATGGATAGTCTTTTGTCTTATGAATATATTTCTAAACTGTTAGACATAAATTAAAGTATAATACAGCTATTATACATCTATTGTTCAATCTTTTCATCGATTATTACATCGTGCATCATTTATTTAAGAGTTACGTAACAACATTGTGTGTTTCTGCTTTTTAATTTTTTCAAATAAATTCGTTTCTAAAATTAAAATAACTCTCTGTTTTGTTTAACTCTCAGTTGTGTACACTGTGGAGTTTCAGAAAAGAGGATTGCCCCACGCTCATATACTACTCTTCCTTGAAAAAAGTTATGAATAGTCCAACTGGAATCGAAATTGATTCAATTATATTTGTTGAAATACCAAACGAGGATGAAGACAAAGAGTACTATGATGCAGTATGTGAATTTATGATACACGGGCCGTGTGACAGTGAGGAAAACTTCTCCTTGCATGATTGATGAGGCATGTAGTAAACATTTCCCAAAGAAATTTGTATCAGATACAACAATAGACCAAGATGGATACTCCGTATATCGCAGAAGGAATGATGGCAGGACGGTGATGAAGAGTGGAATTGAACTTGACAATCGCTATGTTGTTCTAAATAATCGTGAGCTAATGCTTCGTTATCAGGCGCATATTAATGTCGAGTGGTGTAACCAGACCCGGTCCATCAAGTATTTATTCAAGGATGTTAATAAGGGAAATGATAGAATATCCACAACATTCTGCCAAAGTGCAGAAGATGGTGAGAGGGTTGCACATGTGGATGAAATAAAAATGTTCTACGACTGCAGATATATATCAGCATGCAAAGCTGCTTGGAGGATTTTTGGATACGAAATACAGTACCGATATCCACCGTGGAGAGACTGAGTTTTCATTTAGAAGGTGAGCAGAACATCGTATTCTCGGATACGGATCAACTGGGAGAAATTATTGAGAAGCCAATAATGAAAGAGACCATGTTCCTTGCTTGGTTTGAGGCGAACAAAAAATATCCAGATGCACGTGAGCTAACCTATGCTGAATTCCCACAATATTTTGTCTACAAAAGAGACAAGAAAGAATGGGCCAGGAGACAAAAAGGGATTTCTTTTAGAAGAATTCACTACGTTCCACCTGGTGCAGGGATTTATTTTTATTTCAGAATTCTTCATACGGTTGTTAAAGGTCCTAGGTGTTATAAGGATTTCAGAAGATACAATGGTGAATTATGTGATACATATAGGGAGGCTTGCTATGCAAGAGGATTATTGAACGATGATAAGGAATACGTAGACTGTTTTGAGGAAGCGAGTTACGTTTCAAGTGGGAAACAAATGAGGCAGTTGTTTGTAACCCTACTTATTTCAGGTAAAATGAATCCTGCTGATGAAGTCTTTAAACAATGCCTAAAACATCTCTCCGAGGATATACTGTACCAGCAGCGAATCACTATGAAATTTCCAGGTGTGCTAAAATTACTTTCATATTATTAAGTCCTGTATATTTCTAATTTGTGTTAATCAAGTAACTACAAAATTTATTTGATGCTTTTGTTACTTAATAAAATTGAATAAAATGATGGCACCACAAATATAAACTGAGAATCAATCAAATCTTGAGCACCGGTCTATTATTATTATATGTGTAGTTCTTTAAAGATTACTTCACCACAAATACTTGATGAAATGTCATCTATAGATTCCAATTACTACAAAACTTCTTATTTAATTTGAATAGGATATAATTTGGTTAAAGAATCTGATTTGAATAGAATGGTGGAAACATTTACATTTAATCCTTTTGAAATTTTAGATTTCATTCAGATGTCGTATGTCTTCTTTACTCTAATATTTTGAGCTAACAGGTTTGGAGATGACTGAGGATGAAATTAAATAAGCAACGCTGTTGGAGATTGATAAGCTATTGAAGGCAATGGGAAAAACACTTAGTGACTATGATAGAATGCCCTTTCCTGCGCTGAGATTGATAATCAATGAGTTGTGCTACAATAAACATAATGAAGGAGGAACACGATTACCTAATTCAGAGATTTAATGCATATCAAAGCGTTGTGTATGACACAATTTCAGACTCAGTGACAGCACAAAAGGGATATGTTCTCTTTGTTTACGGTTACAGTGGAACAGGTAAAATATTCCTTTGGAAGACTCTTTCTACATTATTCAGATCAAAGGGACAAATCGTGCTGAATGTGGCATCCAGCGGAATTACATCACTTCTGCTATCGGGTGGAAGAACGGTTCACTCAAGATTCACAATACCCATAGCCATTCACGAGGAGTCAACATGCAACTTCAGGCAAGGAAGTCATTTGGCTCAGTTGATATCACAGTGTCGACTTATCATTTGGGATGAAGCTCCAATGGTTAACAGATATTGTGTTGAAGATCTTGACAGAACTGTGAGGGATATAATGCAGGTAAAAAATCATGAATTTGCATCAATGCCTTTTGGTGGTAAGACCGTAGTTTTCGGTGGTGATTTCAGGCAGATTCTTCCAGTCATTCCCAAAGGTTCAAGACAGATTATTGTTGGTGCAACAATTAACTCCTCCTATCTCTGGGATGAGATAAATGTTCTAAGACTCACAAAGAACATGCGTTTGATGAACATGCCAGAGAATTTAAAAACAAATGAGATCAAGAATTTGCTGAATGGTTTGCAAGGGTTGGCGATGGAACAGAAGGCACGCACATCGAATACGGAAGCGATGTTCGAATTCCTGATGACATTCTACTGAGGTACGAAGGTGATCCTATAGGTGCAATTGTCAACAGCATATATCCTGACTTGAGAAATGCAATAGATCACCCTGAATATTTTCATGATAGAGCCATTCTTGCGCCAACTCTTGATGTGGTGAACTTAATTAATGAATACATGATTGGATTGAATGAAAATGAAATGAAGTCATATTTCAGCTCCGATTCTGCCTGCAAATCAGATGAAAATGTTGATATGCTCGCTAATGTTCACACTCCTGAATTCTTAAATACTATAAGGTGTTCGGGAGTGCCTAATCATGAGCTTAATCTTAAGGTTGGAACACCGATAATGCTGCTTCGGAATATTGATCACTCAAGAGGTTTGTGTAACAGAATAAGGATCTTGGTTATCAATTTGGGGAAACAAGTTTTGCATGCACAGTTGTTGACTGGAACTATTGCAGGAGAGATAGTGCTCATACCAAGATTTACATTAACACCGACTGATATTAGGCTTCCTTTTAGGTTCCAAAGAATGCAGTTTCCAGTGATCGGTGTCGTATGCAATGACTATAAACAAGAGTCAAGGCCAATCGCTTTCAAATGTTGGTTTGTACATGAGGAGACCAGTATTTAATCATGACCAACTGTACGTTGCTGTGTTAAGATCGACCACGAAAGCAGGTTTGAAGATTTTGTTGGACAAGAACAGCGGCGGTGAAACATGTATTTGCAAGAATTATGTTTTTAGAGAAGTTTTTAGAAATGTTTGATTATTATATTTGTAGAGTTGAACATCATCATTTTCGATGTTTGAGACATTGGGACGAATTAAATTTCTTTATTTAATTAACGCATAAATAATGTTCCAGATTTCATTCATTATTTCTATTAAGTTTTACTAAAATTGGTGATTTCGAGTCAGATTTTTTTATATAATTATTAGGTATTATTGAGGAAGATAAATTACATAATGTTTAATATTGCTTTAAATTTATTACTAAGGTGTTTAATATTGTTGATGCCCTTATAACATTACAAGCATCAAAATTATCTCAACTTATATATCTTTCAATGGGAGTTGTTATACTTTTTTTAGAATTTATTGTTTATTTTTATAGAAGTTTAATTAGTTAAGTTTTTAAAGTTTCGTTGATTTAATTTCTTTGTTAAACACAAAATTATATTATATGTTAATTATATTATTTGTAAATATTTATATTTAACCTATTAATTTTTATAAGAATTATGTCAATATAACATTAAAGCTTCGACTTTGAATTGACTAACCAATCCTTTCTTAAGGTCTTCACTTTTATTTTTCATAATATAACAAAATTTTAATTTCAAATTTTATTATTGTAGACCTAAATATCTTTCTTATACATTCTATTGTATTATATTAATAAGGAATTCATTATATTAGTCTTAATACATTAAAAATTAAACTAAAATTAATATATGGGCTTTCACTCACAATATCTTACCTTAAATGCAATTAAATAAGTTTAATATAATTTCCAATAATCAAAGCTCATTATTTTAAAATTATTATAAATTACAAAAAATACATTATTTTTGTCGTATCCCGTGCATTTCATGGGTTAAAACGCTAGTTTTAGAAATGTACTATCTTAAATAGGTTAATCGTCCTTTATTATTACATTATTGTTTAAATAAGATAAAATTTCGCTTGTGACGATAAGTGATGATTTAACGGCCATGTAACATCCACGCGATGTACCTCCGTTAATTTTGAATGACTCGTGAAAAAAAAATGCTGAAAAAAACCTGTGGTATAAAAAATGAATGAAAAAAACACTTTGGTACTGAAACGTGTCTATATTAATTAAGCAAACATTAATTTCAGTTGAAATCCTTTTCATTTAAATTTAAAATGACAAATAATGTAAAATTTAAAGAGCCATAAATATAAATATATCTCCAATAGCCTCTTTAAAACAATAATTTTTTATATAATGGTGTTGCCTCTTTAAATTTGAAGAGTCAAATCAATTCTTTAAAATTTAATGATTGAAATTTTTACCACTTCCAACAAGTACTTGATATTTTTAATTGATTATTTATTATTTACTCCCTCCGTCCTAGAGAAGCTTGCACCATTAAGAGTTTATGAAAAGCTGTTTTTTGATCAACTTTATTGACTTTTTGAGGGTATTGTAGTATTTTTATATGATAAATAAATTATAAAGTATTTTATATGTGTTAGGTGGGAGTGGTAAATTTGTAATTAAAATAAACTTTTGAGGTTAGGAATTAGTGTGATGTTTCCTTTTATGGATGGTGCAAATTATTGTGGGACGGACAAAAATGAAAAGTGTGAAGTTTTTTGTGGGACGGAGGGAGTAATATTTATAATGTGTAATTGTTCTTTCACTTTGATTTTATACTCCAAAATATGGGGAAAAAATAAATGTAATAAATAAATATTGAAAAGAGAAAAAATATAAAAAGATTATTGGAGGTGAATAAAAATACATCATTCTAAATTTTAAAAATTCTTTATATTACCTAAAATCTCCTCAAATTTGGAGATGCTATTATCAATTAGTTAGTGATAACTTTGTTTGTATCAATTGTAGACCTAGGAATCACTTTTAGGCCTGAAAATGTATCTAGACAAGAAGTAAAGCAAGATTCCAAGACCAATTTAATTGAGGAATATATAAATAGACATGAAGATATGATAATAAAATGACAAAATGCCAAATTAGGGTAAGCCAATATGAAACATGATAAAATGTAATTTATGCAATGCACTCAATTAAAGACTAAAAAATGATAAAGAGTAGTATTAATAATGCAATCCTACACAACCACACTTGAGTAGGGAGATGGCAGAGTTTCACACGCCACCCAATCAATAATATATACTCCCTTCATCCCAAAATTGATTGTAATGTTACTGTAGATATGGAGTTTAAGAAATGTTGACTTTTTAGGGGCATTGTGATATTTTTAGGTAATAAATAAATTATAAAGTATGTTATATGTGTTAGGTGAGTGTGTTAAAGTTGTAATTAAGATGAATTTTTAGGGGTAGGGATTGATGTGATATTTCCTTTTTTAGAAGGTGCAATCTATTTTGGGACGGATAAATGTGGAAAGTGTGCAATCAATTTTGGGACGGAGGGAGTAGCTATCACTCAATTATAATCTTTCATTCTAAAATTGATTTGAATTTTGTGTTTATATGATTTGAAATAAATTGTCACTGTCTAACAAAATGTAATATTTGTGAGATAAAAAAAATGCATTATTTGGTGTATATTGGGGTTATGGGTAAAATAATGTAATTTTGATATTTATGTAAGAAATTTAAAATAATTTTATTTGGGCACGCAGTCTCCCTGTCACATAAGTTCTAGACAATAAAAATTATATATAATAATAAAAAAAAAATACATGAATCATGATTTAAATAAAATTACTTACCTAGAATACTCACAAAAATACTCCATATATGATCATCTCATCATGTACATGTGACGTTAGGTAAAAGATTTGAGTAAGAAGATCATGCATGTAACTATTTTGTACTCTCTTTGTTCATATTAGTTGTCATACTTGTTATAAACATGGAGTTTAAGTTTTTTTTTAATTAACTTTATTGATTTTTAGAGAGTAGTGTTGTCTTTTTATGTATTACTTATTAAATTATAAAGTATTATACGTGCCGGGTGAAAATGATAAATTTAAAATTAAAATAAATTTTGAAATTATAGATTAATGTGATATTTTTTTTAGGTGTGATATTTATTATGGGACGAAAAAAAAATGTAACATTTATTATAGAACGAGGCAAACTTTTAGTTGTACAATATACATCATCTCATAAATACTTAAATCTGCCCCAGGGCATAGATCAAGTGGTAGTGGGGAGGGTGGAAAGACCTTTCAACTCAGCTTGGTTGCTGCAGGGTGGGGGTTCGAATCCTGCATTTGACATGGATTTGGCATCTTGCAAGCACAAGTTAAACAGTGAGTCCTCTTTATAAGCCACTTGAGACACATCCTGCAATTTACCTTCTCCACTAATTCCCGAGCAAGGACGAATGAGGGCCCCTAATTGTGGTGTACACCATAAATCTTGAGAAGATCAAGATTGGGCTTGAAATATAATGGCCTGAGTATATCTTCTGTTTTGGAGAATTGGACCCACCACTGATCCACCTCATACTAAATATCACATATTTGGGCTCTGTAAATTACATTGATTGATTGATATATATACTCACTTTTGTGAAAATTCATTGGATAATTTAGATTGTATAAACATTTCAACTTTTCATGGTTATTAATTCATGAAGAGACCTTGAAATTAATGCATGATTGGTTATATCTGTCTAATATTAACCATACAAATTTTATGTTTATCTTGGTGGAACTTTTATACAAACTAAACAATTGGGTTGCTAAAGGTATATTATTATTATTATTATTATTATATTGGTCAGTGACAAATACCATTTTACAAAATTCACACGTTCACCTTGATTTATCGATTATTATTTTAACCAAAAAATATAATCCCTATAAAGATGAATTATTACTCTTTTAAATAAAAAATATTACTTTTCAAAGTTTGAGATGTAGTGATTTTAATTTTTTGTTGTGATGAATAATATTTTTTATTATTTTAATATTTTTGTTGTGATGAATAATATTTTTTATTATTTTAATATTTTTGTTGTGATGAATAATATTTTTCATTTAAAATAATAATAGTTAACCTTTTTATAGAGTAATTTTTCACATTCTTAAAAGTATTTCTTTTTTAAAAAATAAAGTGCATCTCTTAGTCAGTAGATCACCTTGTAAGATTTCAACATGAGTGGAGTAATATATACAGCCTCAGGACATTATTTTAAAGTAGAAAATTAGAAATAATGTCAATAATCTATATCATGTCATATCTAATGATAAAAGAATAAGCATCTTATAGGGTCATAAGCTAGTGTCAACAACTATGTGTGTCTGATATGCAGGTCTTATCACCACACAACTTCACTAGCAAATACTACTCCTAATTATTTAATTTCCTCCCCCCATAAAGGTGATAACTACATATATAAATATTAAATAAAAATGTATCTAAATTAATAAAATTCCTACTAACTTTATGGGCACGGCTTCGTTTCTTGGCAAGAAATTGGAATATTAATTATTGATCAATTTGGAGCTTTTTGAACTTGCATTATTCAAAGTTGTAAATATTTTAATGATGAGTAAATAGGCAAATGATGGTAGGAAATGATTCTCTAGGATAATTTTATAAAATCAAATAAGAAAGCGTTATTTATTGCATAATAAATTGTCATTCATTTTAATATGCATGTGTTTATTTTCTTTTAGCAATTTATTGTGTGCACCCTAAAGATAAGGTGCACTCATATACAAATATAAATAATAATATATACAATTAAGAGTAAAAATGTATACAATTTAATTGTTAATTTTTTTAATGAAAAATTGTATATAATATTTAATAAAATGTTATAAACATATGGATGTTAGTTTTTTTTTAATAAAAATTTAATGCGAAAAAAAATATACAATTATTACAAATCACGTATACAAAATAGAATAATATGTATACAAAATAGAATAAAAAGACATACACATAAGAGTGCATCCTTGCACACGGGTGCACCCAATATACACTCTTTTCTTTTTATAGTAAAAATATTTCAATGATAATAATTTGTTGTCGAACAAAAAAATTGATTGTATTTATGTATATAAAATAAAAATAAGACAGAAATAGAAGTTTCAAGAAACATTAAACATCGGCACACAAGCTCAAATAAAATATAGTATTAATTAAAAAATAAGACATATGTAGAAATTTTAATAAACATTAAATTTCTATTGGCTCATGAAATAATAATAACCCTACGTAACTATTTAATTTTTTAGGTTGCGTCCTTCTTTTCCTATTTAATTGTTGTTCTTATCATATTAAGCTGGTAATAATTTATCAATCTACATGGAGCCCACTCCATCAATAATTACAACAGATACATTTAAAGGAATTATTTCGCTTTGTGTTTATATGAAAATTGTTAAGGTGTTTAATTTATTAATTTGGTTGTCAAACATGTTGTGTTTCATTATATTTATAGGGAATGTTTATTAAGGCTAGGGATGAGAACATGAAATTTTTCTTTAATTTTTTTAAATATTAATTGAATGTGAACAACATACTCTCAAAGTTTAGAGAAAGACTTGTGTGCGACCGTCTTTTACGTGAGATGGATATAAAATGATAATTTTTATAATAAAAAGTTATATTCAATTAATCAAAAGTGAGATAGATAAAAAGTGATAATTTTTATAATAAAAAATGATATTCAATTAATTAAAAAAGATAATATTATTTCATAAACGGTATAAATAAAAAGTAATAATTAATTAAAAAAATATAAAATGATATCACGTTATACGGTTCCAGGCATTGACTTACCCCAAATTTAGTGTTTGTTCCCTGATCGTCTACACTTATTATTATTATTTTTTGAATGTTTATTCTCAGAGCATCTACACTTATTTTATTATTATTTTTTTTAATCCAACTTATTTTTATCCAACTCACTTTCTTTCAAATTAAAATCAACCACCACTTACACTAATTTCAATTTAAACTCACTTTTTTATTTTATAAATATTTTAACTAAATATAATAATCATAATTTCAATTAAAATACTTTATAGATGTTAAATATTTTTTTAAATATAATTAATGATTATATGCAATTTAATTTATTTTAGAATAAAATTATATTTTTTTAATTGTACATTAAAATTTTAATATAACATGAAGCTAAAATAAAAAGTATATATATATTAAAAAGTTAACCCAATATCTAGTTCTTCAACTTCTATATTTTATGGGCAAATCTTTACATACAATTATTCATTATATTTCATTTTTTCATTGTCAATAAATTATCTCATCGGAGAGAATAAAAGGATAAGAATATATAGATGTAAATATGATAACTCAATATCTAATTCTTCAACATGCTATATAATTTATGAGTCAATCTTTACATACAATTGAACCTAATTTCGTTTTCATGACGAATAAAATAAGGCAAAAATTTAGAATTTTGTGTTAAATTGTATACCCTTTAGTATATAGATGTGTATCCTTTATTTTTTAAAGAAAATTATTGTGTGTATCTGGGCGCATGGACAACACTTTATGTGCCTTTAGAATTTTGTGTTAAATTGTATACCCTTTAGTATAAAAATGTGTACCCTTTATTTTTAAAAAAAATATTAATGAAAAGCGTATACCCTTTAGAACAAAATGGTGTATCTTTTATTAATTAAAATGTATACCCTTTAGATCAAAGTAATGTACCTTTACCCATAATACTAAATTTCTAAAGGCACATGAAATGTGTTCCCATGCGTCGGGCGCACGCAAGCCTCACTCATAAAATAATTCTATTTTATTATATTATTTTGTTATAAGTTATTAAGAAGTTAAAGTAAAAATAATTTGTAAAAATCGAAATTTAAGACAAAAATGGATACTATATTATTATCAATTTTTCATCATTTGAGCATTATTATTTTTTTGCTAATAATACTGTGAACCCTGGTGCACCCTAAGATAGGGTACACCTACTTTTAAAAATGTATATAAATATAAACAAAAACCTATACAATTATAAACAAAAATGTATACAATTTAATGTTAGTTTTTTAATGAAAAATTGAGTGTAAAAAGATATACAAATATTAAAAAAAACATGTATACACTATTGAATAAAAAATTATAAACATATGAATGCTTTTTTTTTAATGAAAAACTTTGTGTGAAAAAAGTATACAATTATTAAGAAACATGTATACAAAATAGAATAACATGTATACAAAATAGAATAAAAAGTAATACACATATGGTGCACCCTTGCATCCGGGTGCACCTAATATCAACTCTATTTTTTTTATTAAATTTATCATTAAAAAATTGTTTTTTACAAACAGAATATTCTATTGAATTCCGTTGGTAATACGTTGATTTCTTTGGTAATCTGTTGGTAATTACTAACGGATTAAATCCCGTTGGTAAAATAGATAATAAATCCGTTAGCATTTCTTTGTTAAAAGAAAAAGTTATTTTTATTGCTAATCAATTGATAATTATTTTAGTTTAGTAAATTTCGTTGTTTTTTTAACTAGTGAGAAGGTCAGTAGTAAAGTGAACTAACCACTTGATTAGGACAAATAAAAGGATTATACATATCATGGATTATTGTTGATAATATCACCGTCCATTTTTTAATTTTAGTGATGATTTGATAAGGTAAGTGAAGCTATTACAACATAGCAACTTGTTGAGGAGTGAGGATTGTAAGAATTTTAAAATTTCTACAACAATTTGGGCTCTCATTTGGTCAATGTGAAAGGAGAGAAATGAATTTGTCATTCAAGAAAAGAATTTAATATTTTCAAATTATTCTCAAAAACTTAAAGCGAAGATATGATCATTATTAGTTGTAAACGAGTAGTGAAATCTAAATATTGTTAGTGCTGAAATACCTTTGTTGTGGCCTGTTTCTGTCGTGAGGACTCAAACGAGGTCCAACATGAGATAATCAATAGAAGAAAGAGGGGAATATAGATTCTTGGTTGGATATGGCTATTAAGCCTTAATGTTTTTCATTGATCTTTTTTGGTAAAGTGCACCAACATACATTTGGTGTTTTCCTTCTCCTATTTATCTTTCTTTTTGCTTCCCTTGTGAGACTAGATGGTTTTACTAGTTTCTAGATTGTTCCTTCCACTAATAGATTGTCATGTGTCTTATTCTAGAATTATCTCATAACAAATTTGATGCTCTTGTAACTTCTCCTTCCTCATTGATCGATGAAAAATCTAATTGAACTGATACTAAGGACCATTGCAGCCCCTTCCATGCTTCCCTTGCTTCTATTTCTCATTCCACAATCCCCCGGAAACTAGGTACTATTTCCTGGGATTATAGCTGGAAAGGCTTCCAGGGTTTATCCTCGTATATTTCCGGGTTTATTTTGCATGTTTTCCTGAGTATAATCTTACCTGATTAAGGATGGGCCTGTTAAATCTCCCATATATCTTTTGCCTTACTTTGGGCCTTCTCTATTGGGCCTTTCTTATTGGGCCACATATTTCCTCCCATAATATTAGCCCCTCGAGCTCGGAGAATCACACGTAGTGGGAATATTCGAGGTTGATCCATCAGCTTTTCTTGAGCCCTTTCAACTTCCCCAACCTTTTTTGAACTCTTAGGCTTTTTAATGGCCCAATCTTGGTAACCGCCTTATTCTTTTTACTCTTCTTCTTCGATTTTTGACTGTTCGCTTTCTTCCTCCATTATCTAGGGTTGCCTTCTTCACTCGCCTTTCTCCTTCAGTGATTTCTCGATTCGTATCTTCCCTTCCTACTTATAGGTATTAAACTTCTCTTCTCTTAATTATGGATTCTAATAGAGATTATGTAGCTTCTCTCTCTTCTTCTAATTTCATGGCTCTTTCTTCACCTATCTCTTCTGATTCTTCCGACGACCACGATGAAATTCCTTTTGATGTAGCCCCCAATGTTGATATGACTACATGTGCCGATGGTTCTGATTTTGCTGCTAGTTTTTGGTCTTCCACTCTTTCGCAAAAAAAGTTGAATATTCTTCCGTTGTAATGTCCTTCCTCCATTACTCTTCATAAACTCGATTCTCAAGGTCGTATGTGTTGCCCTCCTCGTGGTTGTGTGGGTGCTTATGAATTGATGTTCCATAATGGAATTTATTTTCCTCTTTCTGTGGTTATTTCTCAGTTTCTTCTTCATTGGAGGATCTCTCCGGCTCAACTGGCTCCCAATGGCTGGTCCATTTTATACTGCATGCTCATACTCTTTCGTAAATCTGGTTATTCCTTTCTATCTCCTTTAGAAATAGATTTTCTTTATTCCTTCACTGCTGAAAATAATGCCCGGGGTTGCTATTTTCTGCTCTCCGTAGTCGTCCTGGCCTTATTACTGGCATTCCTGGATCCAATAAAGGTTGAAAAAATAACTGGTGTTGGGTTTTCGGATCCTGAGGTGGTGATACCCCTACTTGTTTAGATAGCATTTCTTCCATCTCCTTAAGAGAGATCATTCCCAATTATTTTCAAGATTATCCTCCTTGTGAATGTAGTTTCATGACTCTATCACGCTAACCTATTTCGAATATTTGCATTATTTAACCCTTTGATGTGTTATCTCTTTTTAGCCTCAGGTGTTCCATCTTCTGACCATCTCTCTCGTGAATTCAAGAATCATTTGGAATCTGTCTAATCTTGGCCACTCGCTAAGCGTCATATGCAAGAGCTTTTGACAGATCAGAATCTTCAATTTTACCAGTTATCTTCTATTGTTGCACCAATGGCTACTAACACAGGTAATCACATGATCTTTTATTCTCCTTTTATTTTCTTCTTTTCATACTCATTATTATCTTTCCCTTTTGCTAGGTAAATTCTTTCATTTAGTTCCCGTAAGCAAGCGTCTTGCTTCATCATCAGCCCCCTATATTCTGAAGAAACCTATTCTTCGTCCTCCTGGAATGTTCCTCCCTCGAAGAAGCACTGGGTTATCCCTTCTGATATTTCCCGAGAAAATTTAAAATCTCCTGATGATCCCCACTTGATTGATATCTTCGATGATCCTTTGCCCATTTCTGGTGATATATATCTTTCATCCCTAAAAGTTTCTTCTAAATACCGGGAAAAATCTACCAAGACATCCCTTCGAAAAAGTTCTAATAAACCTTCAGGGGGTTCTTCGAAATCAATTCCTGGAGTTATTCCTTTAGAAGGTCAATTTACCTCTTTCAGCCCAGTAGATCCTAAAGGAAATGATGTCCTTTCTAAGGCAGATATCTCTTTGGACAGATTTAGTGTCACTTATTTTCGTTCTTTGGAAACTAAAATCTCCACCAACTTTTCCTCTTATCTCAAAAATGCTATGAATTATCCTTCTCCGTCCTGGACGGACTACTGTTCTTTCTCAGATTAGCTCTCGAGCTAAGTCCATGTGTGTTGTTGGCCACTTAGGTCAAGCCTCTTGTTTCCTGGCCAATCTTACAGAGGATATTGATAGACTATCTTGCGATCATTAAGTCTATTCCCAAGAGTTAGAAAACTTAAAAGTGAAACTGTCTTCTATTAAGCAAGAAAAACTAGACCTAATCAAGGCTCGAGATCATTTCCACCATCAGTTTGAAATAGAAAAAGAGAATCACCAATGCTCTGAGAAATCCTTCAATGATCTCTCCAGAAAATATGATAGGTGCCGAGATAATCTTTCCCATCTGGAAAAAGAGTTTCAAGCCTTACGCCTTCAAACTTCTTCTGAAAAAGATCAACTATCTGCTCAAGTGAAGATTGCTACTGATGGACGTTCTTTTTGGCATGCTGAGTATTTGAAAGTTTTTGCTGAATTAGTTTAGATGCGTGAGCATATTCTTCCTCACGGTTGGGTTTTTTGCTTTTGTTCTGCCTACATAATTGTGGTTGAAACACTTGCTGGAAAGTTGTTTGCTGAAGATTTAATGGCTATCCGTAATGATCTTAAGGAGAGTTTAACTGAAGTGCCATGCCTCCTGGGGAAAGGTTGAAGGATGATCTTGATTTTGGCATTCTTGGTACTTACTCGGACTTTATCACTGATATCCCCTTGGAGAAAGATGCTCCTTCTGAAGATTTTATTTCCTTTGCCTTTCTTGAGGAGAATATGTCTGGGATTATTGCTTCTTCCGACTTGCCTCTATTGTCGAATAAACCTTTTTTGTCTGAGGTTCAAGAGGAAGCTGTCAGCGCCTATTTTCCTGGGGATGATCCTCCCTCTCCATCTCAAACTGCTCCTCTAATTGAATCTGACCTGGTTCTTACTGATTACATCGATAATGTCGATCATCCTGAGGATCTTTCTACCAAGACTCTTCTCGGTGCTGATGTTTTGTAAATGTATTTTTGCATTTTTGCTTCAACTTCTCCTTTATTCTGATTATCTTTGATTTTATTGGAAAATATTCCAAGTATTTTCTGGGTTCTATACCTCTATACCCCACCTTTTTTTATGTGGGCCACACTATTTCCCATGATCGTAAAGTTACTTTTTTGAATTTGAAATAAGCTGACATCTCTAAAACTGACCTACGGTTTCGAAGCCAACTCTTCAACTTCTCATTCTTTTTCATTTCTTTATACTTTCTCCATTTTTCTCTCTTTTCTTCTCCCTCTTTTCTTACCTTCTCTGCCTTCCTCTACCTGTTCTCCTATGGCTCGTAGCAATTTTGGCTCCTCTCAAGAGTTCACCGTATCTATTCACTCATCTGACAAAAGCCTCGAGAGACCTTGAGATCATACCGTGCATCATTCCGGCCAAAATGTTAGTTCTCGTGGCCGTAGCTGTGGTCGTGGTCACCGTGGCAGTTCGTCTTCTCATGTTCCGACTACTCTCAGGCCTCGGCAAGCCCCTAAGCCTCATGTTATTCCCACTATACCAGATCCTTATTACCCAAGAAGAGATAAACCTTCTGTGGATAACTCATGGGTATTCTCAAGTTCGGTTTATTTTTCCCAATCCTAATGCCAGAATTAATGCTCCTCCTGATGGTGCTATTTCGTTCAATGAAGTGTTGTTCACCACTGGTCTAAGATTGCATTTGTCTACCTTTATAATACGCCCGTGTCTTTATTGGGGTATAACCCCTGTGCAAATACTCACCACCTCTTGGGTTAATTTGCTTGCTGTTATTTGTTTGTTCCGAGCGCTGGGTCATCATTTCACTGAACCTCGAGAAATTATTTTTGTTTGACCTTTTCTCCTCGCCATGCTGGTTATTATTGTGTCATGCCCCGTGGTCCCAAATTAATTGGTGGAAGCGACGTGGTTGGTCGTGGATGGGAATCATCTTAGTTCTGGTTGCAAGGTGGTTTTCGAGCTTCTGCCATTTTAATGCTACTCCACTTTCTTCTCTGTTACTTAGTCCTTTACGTGCTGGTGAAAACCTCCTCTCCCATTACTTGTAGTTTCCTTCCTTTTTTACTCACCAAGTTGACTTGTTTTGCTGTTTATATTACCATATATCATTTTTCTTATACAGGCCCTGAACGCCCTACCTTTGCAAGTCTTAGCCGTAATTTTAGGAATGTCTACAACCAGCTCATGGATATGCCTTTTCCCTTCCAAGCTACTCCTCTTCATTCTGAGGAAATGCTTGCCAATGCTAATCTTGCCCGCCGCCTGCACCACATTTTAGTTCCTTCGAATCGAAGCCTAGGAAAAGGCACTTAAGTAGCAGTCTCAAAGCCTTTTATTTATTAATGATTTATGAAATAAGGCGCCAGAGTTGGCTGCTGGCACAAGAGGGTGGTGCCTTACCGCACCGCAGGTGGACGGTGAAAGATTCATTTTTCTTTTTCAAATTCAATGAGTTGGAAGCAATTTAAACAATCTTGGAACAAGCCCCGTGTCATGTATGGAACATAACTCTCTTTCTGGTTATTAAGTTACTTAGGTTCTCAAAGCAAGAGTGATTTGCTGCCCTAACCATTCTCAAGAATAATTTCGATAATAAAGTGCCTAATCTGACTCTGCTAGCGTTCCAAGGTGACTTTTCTGCTTATTCGTGAAATGTGGCAGTCACCAATCAGGTCGACAAGTGGATACATCATCAGTGAGTCATCCCGCCCCTCTTATCTCTTCTTTCTCCGAGCTCAGGTGCTTCCTATACTTTTTCTTGTTGATGGGGCTCCGAAAGGTTTAGGTTATCCCTGAAGGTATCAAATTTCCCTTGTTCTATTTCTTTGACACTATGTATGGCTTTATTCCTTGGTGATTTCTTTCATCTATGTTTTCTATTGTCATTCTTGCTGATAAACTTCTTCTGTCGTTGATACCCTATGAGGATATTATCCGGGGTTTGTCCCTCAGTCACAAAAGAAAACACCACGCTGGAAGCTCTTTAGATCCTCAGCTCGCCGCTGTCGTTTATAATTTCATGCGAAAAGAACTTCCTGATGATCCCGGCTCTCAATCTGATGAAGTTGTAGATAAAGCTCCGGTCAATTAACCTTCTCCCGCGGTTAGATCTCAATCCATAACTAATTTCATTATCAGAAATATCGTTCAACAATATCAGTCCGGGTCTTCACCTGAGAAGGAGTCAGAGAAGATCCGAAGGAAAAAAATTGCTTGGGAAAAACGCCTTGTGGTTCCGAAGAAAGGTCAGACATCCCAGATAATTCTCCGGCAATTTGTCATTACCCAGGCGATACGGCTAACCAAGGTTTGAGTTTTGACGCTGGGCGGATTGTTTCTAATTTTGCGTCTATGGCTAGAGAGCTTGCTGAGTGTCGAAGGTTGTTCCAACCTGAAATGCTAAATTTGGTTCCTGCTCTAAGTGTTCCAACTCCTACCTCTAAAGAAAATTCACGTTTATCTACCCAGGTGACTGCTCTAGAGACTCAGAATGTTGATTTAACCGAGCACTTGAGGACTGAAGTTGATTGCCTGAGAGAAATGACGGCCATTGCTGAGGCTGTCGAGGCTAAGTTGAAAGCCTATCGTGACCTCAACTTTTCTTAATCCCCTGGAAGTTTCCCTGTCTGTTTCTTTACTATTTTACTGATTCTGTTTGTATTTGATGATGAATTTTGACTCCTTCTATCTCATTCCTTTATCTTTTATTATGCAGTAGACTTTTTGTCTTTTATCCCATGGATATTTGATGATGATGCATTATAACTTTATTTATCCTCTTTATCT
Source organism: Pogostemon cablin (assembly GCA_023678885.1). NCBI lineage: Eukaryota > Viridiplantae > Streptophyta > Magnoliopsida > Lamiales > Lamiaceae > Pogostemon > Pogostemon cablin. The sequence continues at coordinate 19,034,592 of CM042990.1, forward strand.
TTTTACTTCCTATTCTTGAGACATTTTGTCTTTGACTATTTGGGGTATGATGATAAAACTATTTTGATTGTGATAAGATCTCATGATTTTACTCAGATGAGTCATTTTCTTGTGTTACATCATGGTGTTTCATTGAAAGCGATAAAACTACATACTCTGCTTCCCTTCCTTTGTTGTTTCACTTAGTTCTTTACTGGTAGAATTTCTTAAGGTGTTGTGCATTCCATGGGTGTGGTTCCCCCTTCTGTTTATCATTGAGTAGCTTATATGCTCCTCTTTTTATCCTTCTTTTAACGATGAAATGACCTTCTCATTCATTTCCCCAGGTTCCTGGCGCTGCTTGAAGAATCCTTCGTAGCACTAGGTCCCTTTGTTTAAATTCTCTCAGCTTCACCTTCGAATTATAAGTTCTTTCTGGCCTTTTTTCAACATTTCATTATGTATATCAGATGCCAACTTTTCTCTTCCAGTAAATCCAGTTCCATCTTTATCGCTTCCTTGTTTCCTTCTTTCGAATAGTGTGACACTCTAAAGCTGGGCTCTCCTATCTCCACTTGTATCACAGCATTCCTGGTGGTGGTTCTATACGCCCATAATACCCCTGGTAACATGTCTGGCTATACGCCCATAATAGTATGCTTGATAATTTTATTCACAGCTTCTACTTGTCCATTGGCTTGTGGATGGCATGGGGTTGAGTACAGCTTCTTGATTTTCAAATTCTTGCAAAATTTCTTAATTTTGGCATTGTCAAATTGTTTCTCATTGTCAGTCACTATGGCATTTGGGTTACCAAAACGACATACAATGTTCTTCCATAGAAAATCTTCCATCTTTGTTTCATTAATAGTGGCTAAAGGATCAGCTTTTGCCCACTTTGCAACTGCTACCAATGCAAATTTTACTTCACCCTTTCCTGTTGGTAGCGGGCTGATTATGTCTACTCCTCATTTAGAAAATGGCCAGGGGCTAAAGACTGACAATAGTTCCTCTGGTGGTGATCTTGCAATTGGGGCGAACCTTTGACAGTTCTTGCAGGCTCTGACATATTGCATTGCTTCTTTTTTTAGTGTTGGCCAATAATATCCTTGACGCATGACCTTATGTGCTAATGTTCTTTCCCCAGTATGATTTTCGCATATCCCCTCGTGGATTTCTTTTAACACGTATTCTGCTTCTTCTAGGGCTAAACATTTAAGCAAAGGTGTGGAGTATCCCCTCTTGTATAGAACTTATTCCAATATCGTATACCTTGCAGCTTTTAGTCTTAGCTGCCTGGCTTTAACAGTATCTCCTGGTTGCTCCACTGCGTTTATGAATCTGATAATCGGAGTCATCCAACTTTCTTCTTACTCACTGTCTATCGTCAGGATCATATTATCGCGGAGTTTTTCATAGCGAGTAATGTTGATATTGTTCATCTCCTCAGCGTTTACTGCCATTGCTAATCTGGCTAATGCATCTGTCCTTTCTCTTCCGATGTTTTTGACAAAATCTGTTTGAACTTCTTCATGGCCTCCACCATCAAATTTGGATATTTCTCCATCTGACTATCTTTTGCAACATAGTCTCCTCTGATTTGGTTTACTTCCAACTAAGAGTCACTATAGACTATCAAGCATTCTACTCCCATTGACATAACCATCCTTAGCCCATTTAGTAAAGCCGCATACTTAGCTTCATTGTTTGTTGCTTGAAACCCAAATTTTACAGCTGATGGAAATCTTCCTGACGATGGGCTTTCCAAGAAAATTCCAGCCCCTGAGACTGTAGTTGTAACTGAACCATCCACATATAGTTTCCATGGTTCCCTGGCCTTATTCCCTGAAGGAATAGGTAAGGTTAACTCTACCATAAAATCCACCAAAGCCTGAGCTTTTATAGTGGGTCTTGGAACGTATATGATATCATATTGCTCCAATTCCACTGACCATTTTAGAAGTCTGTCAGCTGCATCCGGCCTTTGTAGTACTTGACGTAATGGAAAAGCCATTAATGTTTTAATTGTATGCTCCAAAAAATATGGCCTGAGTTTTCTTGCACTCATGACCAATGCTAGTGCCATTTTCTCTAAAATCGGGTATCGAAACTCAGCCTCCCTTAATCCCTGTCTTACATAATACACTAGGGTACATTTCTTATCTTCAGTTTTAACTAGGACGGCGCTTACAGCTATTTCCGAAGCTCCAATATATAACTGCAACTTTTCTCCTGGTGATGGTATTGACAATATCCTTGGGTTTGACAATTCCTTTTTGATATCACCAAATGCGTCCTGGCTTACCTTGGTCCACTCAAATTTTTTCTTCTTTCTCAAAACATCAAAGAAAGGCTTGTATTTATCAGAAGCTTTTGATATGAACCGATTTAATGCTGCCAATATCCCTGTTAAATTTTGAACCTTCTTGCCATGCTTTGGCGGTTGCATATCCATTATGGCCTTCACCTTGCTTAGATTCATCTCAATTCCCCTTCGACTGACAATATACCCTAGTAACTTTCCTGAAGATACTCCAAAAGTGCACTTCCTTGGGTATCATCCACATATACTTCTACGAATATTCCAATTTCATCTTTGAACATTTTATTCACCAACCTTTGGTATATAGCCTCTGCATTCTTAAATCAAAAAGTATATTACACCAACAATATATACCCATACTTGCAAAGAATGCAGTATCTTCCTAATCATCTGGATGCATGGGAATCTGATGATATCCAGATAAAGTATCCATAAAACTTATGATTTCATGACCAGCCGTGGACTCCACCAATCTGTCAATAGCTGGTAGAGGATAGCTATCCTTTGGGTATTATTTATTGAGATCTGTGAAATTCACACAAAGTCTCCAGGTATTTGTAGCTACCTTCTTGATTAACACCAGGTTTTAGACCTTTTTTGGATATTCAACTTCTCGAATTAGTTTTCCTGCCAATAATCGTGTAACCTCAGCCTCCAATGTCGCATCATTTTCAAAACTAAACTTCCGCTTCTTTTGATAAAATAGTTGAACTATAGGATCTATGTTTAATCGATGGCATGCGTGCTTTGGATCCACTCCCAGCTTTGTGGTTGGGTTCCGCACGAAAATGTCTAAGTTTTCTTTGAGTAACTCTATCATTTTGTTCATATATTGTCCCTGGAGTGTAACCCATACCCTTACTTTTATTTTCGGGTTCTCCTGATCAATTTGCACCTCTACAGTCTCTTCCTCTGCCGATGAGATCTCTGGTAAGATAACCCGAGGATCCATCATAGGAATGACTGGATCTTCCAGTAATTGAAAAATATTCCCGTGTAGATTATATCCTTCCATAATTTTTTTTTCTCGGGGACGTATTTCTACTTCCTTTTGAATTTCTGGTTCAATGTCCATCATCTCCACTCTCTTTCGCCCGCCATCAGCATCATTATTAACCCTTTCCAATTTGTCCTCGAAAACTAGAATCTCAAAGCTAGAATCATAACAACTCAGCCCTTCCATTTTTTCTATGAGAGAACACTCCCACACACTCTTTTGATATCCTATCAAGGTGGCTATACGGCCATCCTTTGTTTGAAACTTCGAAGATTGATGTAACTTAGATGGAACTGCTCCGAATGTGTGAATGAAAGGTCTTCCCAAGATGCAGTTATACGATGAGATTTGATCTACTACCTTGAAATTGACAGAATATAATGTATTTTTCCATCTAAACTTTTGATTTGAACCATGAGATCTACTTCTTCCAGAGGCTTGGTTAAAGCATTACCAAAACCCTCTGATTTTATCACGGCATGGGCGAACCGAGTGATGCCTTTCACCTCCCAACTTGTCAAAGACTGACTTAAAAATGATATTAGCATACGCCCCTGTATCTATCAAGCATCTATTAACCTTTATTCCCGAGATACTGGCTGAAATAACCAGGGGATCCGTATGTGGATTTTTCACACCATAGAAATTTTCCTCTGTAAATGTGATATCCGGACCTTCCACAGGGTATATAGAATAAACCCTGGGAATCTGTTGATCCAATTCCCTCAATTCTGCTTTTCTCTTTTACCTAGACAACTCCATTATTGTCTGGGATGTTCCAATATATTTTTCCTCATTTTGATTTTCCATCATAAGGATTTCTCCAGAGTGATTATTCTCGGGTGCTTGGATTTCAGCCGCTCTAGGCGGTGGTAATCCTAGTGGAGGTGGTGGTAAGTTTTATTTTTCCTGAGGTTTTTCTTGATGCCTAAACTGATTCTTGGGGTAATTCTCTCCTAATCGGGGATGTTGTAGGATTGTTGCCAACATTGCCTTTAATCTTTCACTTTTGGACAATCTCCAAAGCTCAAACAATAAATCCTGGCATTGATCTGTGTTATACCCGGGATATTGATGGTATTGGCAGAATCTCGTGGGATCCAATTGTTCTGGGGATGCCCATATAGGGCGAGGTTGTCGAAGCACTTGTCGAATTATCACCTGATAAAAGATCTCTTCCACAGAAAATCTCATTTTCTCCTATAAGACTGGATATTAGGCTCGTCTGAAATTGAGAATGGCCAGAAAGTGGCTGGAGCTTTGTCCTCCTTATTCCCTTGATTTATTGGTTTTTTCTTGTTCTGTTCCTCTGATTTTTTCATCAGTGCTAACATCTATTCAGCTTGGTTGTATTCATTTACTAAAGCAAGAAATGCTCCATAAGTGGAAGGCGGTTTAAACGGCATCGCCTTCCAGATTGTTGATTCAGGGTGTAAGGCCCCATGGTGATGAGTGATTTTTCACCTAAATTTTAGTATCTTTTTATATCTGCTATAGTATTATTTTATCCGTATTCTATACGTAATTTGGTTGCATTTTGTGTTTATGTGGAAATGTGTGAGAATTAGCTCAAACGTATGTAAAACAGGTGAAAACGGAGTAAAAACGGAATGGAAGCTGAAACGAGCAAGAAATGGGCTAAAAAGACCCAACTCGAGTTGCAAAACCCAACTCGACTTGCAACTCGAGTTGAGTTAAGGTCGAGCTAGGGTCCAGAAATTGTCCAAAGAGCTTACTCGAGTTGTAAGATTCAACTCGACTTGCAAATCGACTCGAGTTGGGAGTAGGGCAGCGACCAAAAATCATATAGTGAGCTTACTCAAGTTGTCAAGTCGTTACTCGACTTACAACTCGAGTCAAGCTGCCTTCCGAAGGTTTTTCAATTTCAAAGCCTCACAACACGACCGAACAGGTAGATGCACGAGTTGCCAATACGAGTCGAGCTAGGTCAGTTCGAGTTACACACATCCAACTCGACTCGTGTTGCAACTCGAGTTGGGTAAGCCAACTCGAGTTGCATGCTTTTGGGCCAGAAATTCAGATTTTCACCTGCCAATGTGTGTAAGTATGTGTAAAAAGCCCAACTAATGTTAATTTCGTGGCCCAACTTGGAGAGGGTATAAATAGCCTCAAGTTCTGCATCTGAAAGGAGATTGGATATTCCACACAAGGGTTTCATTCCTACACCTAGATCACACATCATTTCCTTCCATTCACACCATCATGTTCATCCATTCACCATCCATTCCATCTACCATCATCCCTTCATCAAAACCTTCATCCAATTGAGGAAAAGAAGCAAGGAAGAGAGGAGAATTGCAAGGGAAGGAAGGAGATCACCATTGAAGTACTTCAAGGGAGTTTTCATCCATACTTTGTAGTTAAACCTCATAGTTTTATCATAATTTGTAAGGATCTTAATGTCTATATTAATTTCCTTTTGAATATGGTAGGCTAATCTCCCTTGTGGGATTAGCAATATGAGAGTTGTTGATTAATTTTGGGGATTTGTGTATTTTAATTCATATGTTGATTGGATTTATTATTTTCTACCATTGATTGTTAATTGCTTGAGTTGTATTGTTGAGTTGTGTGGTTAATTGTCATTTGCATGTGATTAGATTGAGAAATCGATTATATGTTTATGATAGTTGATTGAATCAAGTCATCATACACTTTATGTTCATTGTAAGTCTTAAAGAGATAAAAATGTCCTTTATGATTTAGAACTCTTTGATGGAACATCTGATTGGTTAGATCGAGAGGTCGATTAATTATGTGAATGAACTCTCATCTCAAGCTTGGTACCTAAATGGAATTGTTTGAATGAGAACTAATCCATTGAGCTATTTTGGGATTCTTAATTGGCCCTTAATCATATATCCATGATACATATGAATTTGATATATAATTCTTAGAATTATTACTTCTTGATTATTGTTAATCTCACTTTTAATCAATTTGTTAAACCACTTTTCATCCATCCATCTTGTTTATTGATCATTGCTTGCATTGATTGATTTTAATTACTTGTTGAATAACCAATCCCTTGATGAATCGTCTCTATAAAATTACAAAAAATGTGATATCACTTAAGCACTAGTATCTTTCTCCCTGTGGTTCGATAAATTCTTGAATTGGTCAACCTGACTACAAGTTATGGCTAATCAAATGGCGTCGTTGCCGGGGAGGCAACGATTGCTAGTAGCTTGAAGAATGATCATTTCAAGTGTTCTTAATGAGACATTTTTATTTTTGTTATTTGTATTTGCTTTTGAAAATTTTGTTCTAACTTCTTTTACTTTTGATGGTGTATGCAAACAAGGTGAAAAGGGAAACAAGTTGAACCTATTGATTTAGAGATTGAACACACTTTTCGGAGAAGGAGAAAGGAGAACAAAACCAAAAAGAGTAATCAAATGGAGAACAATCAAGATGATGAACGTGTTGAGGTTCAGTATGATGGGGAAGGTGTGCAAGACAACGCACAAGCACCTCCATTCAATACAAATCAACAACAACAAGGTTATCCAAATGTCGGAATTCCTAACAACCAAGCCCTACTCTAACAAATGATACATCAAGCGCTTCTTCAACAAGGTTTGCAACAACCTTATGCGCCACCACCGCCACCTCTGGTAAATGGAGGACCTCAAGTAGATCCAAGGGTGATCCGGGACTTGTTTATGCCAAGGACAATGCCACAGATGATGGGACCACCAATAAATTTCAACAACTTTGAATTTAAAGCGGGCTTGATTTCTATGGTGAGAGAGCAACAATTTAGTGGAACCCCGAATGAAGATCTTAATGCTCATCTAACTCAATTTATTGAGATTGCGAACACCGTGAAGATGAAAGAGATGAGCGAGAATTGTATCAAGATGAGGTTGTTCCCATTTTTGTTGAGGGATCGTGCGCGAATATGGCTATCTACTATTACTCTGGGTACATGCAACACATGGGATGAGCTTGCACAAATGTTCTTGAACAAGTATTTTCCTCCTTCCAAGATGCTTCAAATGAAGAGCTTGATCACTCAATTCAAGAAAATATCTCAAGAGAGTTTTTATGAAGCGTGGGAAAGGTTTAAGGATATACTTCGCAAGTGTCCACAACATGGCTTCTCGGAAAACCAACAAGTTGGGTTTTTCTACCAAGATTTGGTGAATGATCAAAGAGTGCTTGTTGGTGCTTCGGCGGATGGATCTGTACTTGGAGTGACTCCGAAAAGGGCTATAAGAATTTTGATGAGATTGCCACAAATGTCTACCAATGGTCATCGGAGAGAGTTAGTGGATGCTATGGGTTTGAAAGTTTCGATAAAGGGCAACAGTTTAGTGTGAAAAGTGCTAGTGTGGAACCAAGTATGTCAAGTGTTGAGATGATAGCGGCGGAGGTAATGAGACAAATGAGCTTGAGTCAAGGTGTGAATCAAGAAGTTAACATAGTGGAAAGGCAAGAAGAGCAAGGGATTCTTCCTTCGAATATTGTTAGTGGGGAGCAATGGGCTATGTCAATGCCACATGTGGAAGATATGCAATACATGCAAGGTAGGAATTACCAAGGTAATTATCAAAATAATTACCAAGGTAATTTCAACCACAACCAAGGAAACTATCCACCAAGGCAATGAGGCTTCAATAGTCAAGCTAGTAGAAGCTCATACCCATAACAACAAAGGAGTCAAGATAACTTCTCTTATTCAAACCTGAGCAATGCAGTTGTTTATCCTCCGGGGTATCATCCGGGAGCAAAAGCACCAAATCAAGAGGGTAAAGTGACAACCAAAGAGTTGATTGAGAAGTTGATAACATCTAATAAAGCTTAAGATGAGACAAGACGAGCTCAAGATGAATTGAGAAGAAAGGCCGATGAAGCTAATGATAAGAGGTTCAAGGCCTTGGAGTATCAAGTGGGGCAAATTACCAATGCGTTGAGCACAAATGAGAAAGGTAAATTTCCTTCTACCACCATTGTGAATCCAAAAGAATAATGTAAGGCAATTACTTTGAGAAGTGGAACAAACTATGAGGGGCCTTCAATGCCTATGGAAAGCGACGGGGTAGAAGAGAAAGGGAATGAAGAAGAGTTGATTGAGGAAAAACTAGTGGAAGAAAGTGAAGTTGAAGTGAAAGCACATAAGGAATCGGAATTAGTTAAACCGGAAGTTGTTGAGAAAAAATGGGAACGGACTAAGGCTATGAAAAGAAAAGAAGAAGAAATCGAAATGGAAATGGATAGTTGGGAAATTCCAAAAACACAAGTATCTATCCCCTTTCCACATCGGTTTTTGAAGAAGGGGTTGGATGAGAAGTTTGCAAAGTTTTTTGGAAATCTTCAAGAAGATCCACATCAACATACCATTTGAGGATGCGTTGAGACAAATGCCTCATTATACTAAGTTTTTTAAAGATATAATGTCAAGAAAGAGGAGCTTAGTAGAGAATGAGGCTGTCAACTTGACGGAGGAGTGTAGTATCATAATTCAAAATAAGTTGCCTCCAAAGCTCAAGGATCCGGGTAGTTTTGTAATACCATGTGGATGGGTAAAAGTGAAGTGCACAAAGCTCTTTGTGATCTTGGGGCTAGTATAAATTTGATGCCCATGTCTATTTTCAAGAAGCTTGGTATAGGGGAAGTGATGCCTACATCCGTCACATTGCAACTTGCGGATAGGTCTTTGACCTATCCTAAGGGAGTAGTTGAGGATGCTCTTATTAAGGTTGGAAAGTTTATATTTCCGGTGGATTTTGTGATTCTTGATATGGACGAAGATGCAAATATCCCGTTGATTTTGGGTCATCTATTTTTGGCCACGGGAAGAGCTTTAATTGATGTGCACAATGGGGAGTTGACATTGAGAGTAAATGAAGAAGAAGTGGTGTTTTCGTGAAGGAGTGCTATGAGGCATCCGAATGAGAAGGAAGAATGTAGAAGAATTGAAATGATTGATAAAGTTGTTCAAGAGAACTTGTCATTCTTCTTATCTAAAGATCCTCTGAGACAAGCATAAGTCATTCTCTTACTTTATCTCTTAACTCTAACTCTTCTTTCTATTGTCTAGAAGAAGATGATATAAATAATTGCTTACATGATTTGAATGCTTGTAGGAAAATGCAAGAAGATGAAGCCAAGATGATGTACTATGGAAAGAGAGAATATCTTCCATTGGAAGTTGAAGGTGAAGAGCCCAAAGTGGAAAAGGGGAAAGAGTTATTGAAGCCTTTACCCGATCACCTTATGTATGCGTATTTGGGAGACAACAATTTCTGGTAATCTTATCATCATCTCTTTCACCTTTAGAACTTGATAAATTGTTGAGGGTGCTTAGAGAGCACAAAAGTGCTATTGGTTGGAGTCTTGATGATTTGAAAGGTATAAGCCCCACTATTTGCATGCATCTATTATGTTGATTGATGAGGATAAGACTTGTGTGCAACCTCAATGTCGTTTGAACCCTATTATGCAAGAGGTTGTTAGAAAGGAAATTTCGAAATGGTTAGATGCTAATATTGTGTATGCCATAAGTGAAGTCCTCATGTGAGTCCTTTACATGTTGTGGCTAAGAAAGGGGGATTAACCATTGTTAAAATGGAATTTGATGAAGAACTTGCTACAAGGGTGAAAATGGGGTGGAGAGTTTGTTGTGATTATAGGAAGTTTAATGAAAATACTCATAAAGATCATTTTTCTTTACTTTTTATTGATCAAATGCTTGATAGGTTGGCGGGATACAAGTATTCTTATTTTCTAGATGGTTACTCGGGGTACAACCAAATCATGATAGCCCCCGAGGATCAAGAGAAAATAACTTTTATTTTTTCGTATGGCACGTTTGCTTTTTATAAGTTGCCTTTTGGGTTGTGCAATGCCCCTGCTATCTTTCAACGTTGCATGATGGCCATCTTTCGGGCTTGATTGAAAACATAATGTAAGTGTATGGATGAATTTTCCGTCTTTGATTCTTCATTTGATATATAATTGGCTAATCTTTCTATGGTTTTGCAGCTATGTCAAGATACGAACCTAGTCTTGAATTGGGAAAAATGTCATTTTCAAGAGGATATCGTACTTGGGCATCATATTTCGGAGAAAGGTTTGAGAGTTGATAGGACGAAGGTTGTAGCCATTGAACATCTTCCCCCACCTAAAAATGAAAAAGGGGTTAGATCGTTTCTTGGCCACGCCGGGTTCTATCGACGTTTTATAAAAGATTTTTCTAATATAGCCAAACCTTTGTGTAAATTGCTTGAAAATAATGCTCCATTTGAGTTTAATGATGAATGTCTTAATGCTTTTAGGGTGCTCAAGGAAGCTCTAATTTCTTCACCAATTCTCGTTTCTCTCGATTGGAGTATGCCTTTTGAACTCCATTGTGATGCAAGTGATAATGCATTGGGAGTGGTGCTAGGTCAAGTGATGGAGAAGAAGTTTCGAGCAATCTACTATGCCTCAAAGACGTTCAATGCTAATTAAAAGAATTACACCACAATGGAAAAAGACTTTTTATCCGTGGTTTATGCTTTTAAAAAATTTCGTCCATGCCTAGTTGGCACAAAAATGATTGTTTATACGGGTCATGCTGCCATTAGGTATTTGATGAGTAAGAAATATGTTAAACCTAGACTAATCCGTTGGGTTCTTTTGTTGTAGTAGTTCGATGTGGAGATACATGACAAGAAGATAGTCGAAAATATTATAGCCGACCACTTGTCACGCTTGGAAAATGTTGATGAAGAGGAAACCATGGAGTTCATTAAGGATGTATTTCCGGATGAAGAGATTCTTCAAGTTGATTTTCAAAGGATGTATACTTTGTGTGAGACCAGGAGGCCGTGGTATACGGATTACGTGAATTATTTAGCTTGTGTCAAGCGGGATCATCTCACCGAATCTTAAAGGAAGAAGTTCTATCATGATATCAAGGAGTACTTATGGGATGATTCTCTTTTGTTTAAGAATTGTTCGGATGGGATCATAAGGAGGTGTATCCCGGAGGAGGAGGAGTTAAGTCTCATTGAGATGTGTCATAATTCACCATGTGGAGGACATTTTGGATTTCAAAAGACGGGGGCAAAGATCCTACAATCGGGTTTATTTTGGCCAACTTTGTTCAAGGAGTGCAAGGAGTACATCAAGGGATGTGATCGGTGCCAAAGGATTGGAAGTATAGGGCAACATGATGAAACACCCATGAGGAACATTTTTGAAGTTGAAGTGTTTGATTTATGGGGGATGGACTTTATGGGCCCATTTCCGCCTTCCAATGGTTATCTTTACATATTACTTGCTGTGGATTACGTTTCCAAATGGGAGGAAGCAATCCCGACATGGACAAATGATGTTCTAGTGGTCAAAGCTTTCTTAAAGAAGAACATCTTTGCTAGATTTGGGGTGCCAAAGTCCATGATTAGTGATGGGGGATCTCACTTCATCAACAAGCTTATTGAGAAGCTCTTGAATGGCTATGGAGTGAAGCATAAGGTTTCTACACCTTACCACCCTCAAACAAAAGGCTTGGCGGATGTGTCAAATAGGCAAGTGAAGCTTGTTCTTGAAAACACGATCAATTGAAATCGAAATGATTGGTCTTCTAAGTTAGACGATGCTCTATGGGCTTATCGAATGGCTTATAAGACCACTCTTGGATTTTCACCGTCCAAGCTTGTATATGGAAAGGCATGTCACTTGCCCGTGGAGTTAGAGCACAAGGCATTATGGGCACTTAGGAAGTTGAACTTTGATGAGAAAGAATTTGGAAAGAAAATATGTCTCCAATTGGTTGAACTAGAGGAGTTTAGGGAAGAAGCTTACTCAAGCTCAAGGATTTTGAAGGTGAAGCTTAAAAGGTGGCATGATGAGAGAATTAACACGAAAGAGTTTATTCCGAGGGATAATATTCTTTTATTCAACTCAAGACTCAAACTATTCCCTGGAAAACTTCGTTCGAAATGGACCGACCCGTAGTTGGTGATTGAGGTTAGAGATGATGGCTCTTTAAAGCTTAAAGGATCGGATGGGAATGCTTTTGTTGTCAATGGTCACTGGGTGAAACATTACCATTCTCCCTTTCAAAGGGAGTTGGTATATGTTGATACATTTATCTCTTGAAAGCTCGTATCCTTTTAGTAGTTTAGGCTTGTAAATAATTTCTTTTGCTTGTTTGTTGTTTGGTCTTGTAGGTGGATTGTGCTTGTGAGAAATGGGTATTGAAGAAAAGAAGAGTGCTTCATGGATTCGAGTAAGCATGTCGCACCACTTGTTGCAAACTTAATTCTCGACTATTGTCTCGAGTTAAGTTTGGGGGGCTAGTGTGTGGTGGACATTGCTCAATTTGTTGGATGGATGTGTTTACTTCTCCACAAGAAGCTCATAGATGGAAACTACAAGGGTAAGTCTCATCACTTTTTGCAAACTTAAGTCTCAACTTGTTTCGATTTAAGTTTGGGGAGAGAATGTGTGGTGTGAGTCACCACTTGAGTATGAATCTTGTAAAATTGACCCAATTTTAAAATTTTTCTCATGAGTTTTAGTATATTTTGGTCCGTTTGGTTGTGTTGAAGTGCATGTTAGTCTATATTTTTAGTATAATTGTTGAGCTAATGGTGTTTGATGAGTCTTTGAGCATAAATGAAAGATATTGGAAGCACGAATGGAGCTTGGAGCTAACAACTTCTACTACCAAATGCCTATTTAGGGAGTTGACTCTACACCCTATCACTTTTAATTGCTTGACATGATTTGATGTTGATTTAAATTGATGTGATTAGCATGCTACTTCATTTGTTACGTTTTTTGGAGGTTTATTTTCGTAATTTAGGATTTCCTTTTCAATCAAGATGGGGATGATTGTGAGCTTACTTGATTATGGATAATATGAATGTGTGCTTAATTTGCTAATGATGGATGGTTTTGTTATTCATGCATGTTATGTATTTTTGTATTGTTTCTTGTTTGGTGAGTCTTTTCTTATGTGTTTTGTGTGTTTTCTTATTCTTGTTTAGGGTTTGTTTGGTTGTTTATTTTTGGGATGTTGTAAGTCATTTTTGAATGTGAGTGATGACATGTTGTTGTGATAAGTGATGACAAGTTATGATTAAGAATCTCTACACTTTCGAATTGTGACATGTTTTACTTAATTTGTTCAATTTTGAGATGAATGCGGTGTAATAAGTTCCTTAAGGTCCAATGCATAAGTTTGTGAGCATTTGAGCCTCAACCGTGCATACATGGTTTTTCTTCATGAGTGGATCGATTGAGCGTTGATTAGCTAGAAGTTGCTCAATTACTACGGGAACAAGCCTGATTAGTAGAGGTTAGTGACATGATCTAAGGTCATCCTTGTTAATTATAGTCATTGCCATAAATTTTCCTACCATGACATCATCCCTAGTCAACCACTTTGAGCCTATAAGCCTATTTCTTGTGAATTTAGCACATTACAAGTCATGATTACCCACTTAAGCCTTATATACATACCTTTTGTGTGGGAGATTGAGGAGATGGTAGTTAGAAAGGTTTGATGAGTTATTGTGCAAAAGAAGAAAGGAAATGGTAAACAAGCAAGAAAGAAAAGGATGAAAAAAGCTCAAGAAAGAATGGACATGCAATCTCAAAACAAGAAACTGAGCAAAACAACAATAATATACTCAAGTATTTAAAAGTCCGAAGAAGGAAGCATGATTTTTAAGAAGCTCAATCCAAGGGAAGTTGATGAATAGTGCTTGAGATTTACAAAGATAAGAAAGGAAGAAAGAGAATGTGAAGAAATTGAGGAAATTGGTCATCTATTCGATTACTTACACTTGATTAGTCACTCTTACATATACTCTTCCTACCCTACCAATTAGCCTATCATTACATCCTAATTAAAGACATTTTTTATCACTAATGGAAACTTTGGTGGTTTGTGAATGTAGTCCAAGAGCAAGCTTATAGCGAGTCGAGCCAATCGATTGATGAGTGTTGATTTACCCCACTTTATAGAGTGTTGAGAGAAATATATACCCGATGTGAGGCTTTGACTAAAAGGGACTATATTACACTTTATTCTCTTTCGATTGAACTTGTTAATTTCTCATGTCATGAATCTAATGTTGTAGGATGACTTAACATAAGTTGTAGTTATTATTGCTATTGATGTGTTATTTCTTATGTTTGTTTAATCTTTTCATAGGTGAAAATCTCTCTCCTTGTTTTATCATTTTCGTTGTTCGGGGACGAACAACACTTTAAGTTTGGGGTGTGATGGGTGATATTTTCACATAGATTTTAGTGTCTTTTTATATCTATTTTTGTATTATTTTATCCATATTCTATACGTAATTTAGTTGTGTTTTGTGTTTATATGGAAATTTGTGAGAATGAGATCAAACGTATGTAAAACAGGTGAAAACGGAGCAAAAATGGAATGGGAGCTGAAACGAGGAAGGAACGGGGCTGAAAAGACCCAACTCGAGTTGCAAGACCCAACTCGACTTGCAACTCGAGTTGAGTTAAGGTCGAGTTGGGGTCCAGAAATTGTCCAGAGAGCTTACTCGAGTTTCAAGGTCTAACTTGACTTGCAACTCGAGTCAAGTTGGGAGCAGGGCAGCAACCAAAAATAATACAGTGAGCTTAATCGAGTTGTCAAGTCATTACTCGACTTGCAACTCGAGTCAAGCTGTCTTCCGAAGGTTTTTCAGTTTCAGAGCCTCACAACACGACCGAATAGATGGATGCACGAGTTGCCAACACGAGTCGAGCTAGTTCAGCTTGAGTTACACACATCCAACTCGACTCGTGTTGCAACTCGAGTTGGGTAAGGCCAACTCGAGTTGCATACTTTTGGACCAGAAATTCGGATTTTCACCTGTCAATAGGTGTAAGTATGTGTAAAAAGCCCAACTAATGTTAAATTCGTGGCCCAACTTGGAGAGGGTATAAATAGCCTCAAGTTCAACATTTGAAAGGAGATTGGATATTCCACACAAGGGTTTCATTCCTACACCTAGATCACACACCATTTTCTTCCATTTATATCATCATTTTTATCCATTCACCATCCATTCTATCTACCATCATCCCTTCATCAAAACCTTCATCCAATTGAGGAAAAGAAGCAAGGAAGAGAGGAGAATTACAAGGGAAGGAATGAGATCACCATTGAAGCACTTCAAGGGAGTTTTCATCCATACTTTGTAGTTAAACCTCATAGTTTCATCATGATTTGTAAGGATCTTAATGTCTATGTTAATTTCCTTTTGAATATGGTAGGCAAATATCCCTTGTGGGATTAGCAACATGAGAGTTGTTGATTAATTTTGGAGATTTGTGTATTTTAATTCATATGTTGATTGGATTTATGATTTTCTATCATTGATTGTTAATTTCTTGAGTTGTATTTTTGATTTGTGTGGTTAATTATCATTGGCATGTGATTAGATTGAGAAATCAATTATATATTTAGGATAGTTGATTGAATCAAGTCATCATACACTTTATGTGCATTGTAAGTCTTAAAGAGATAGAGATGTCATTTATGATTTAGAACCCTTTGATGGAACATCTGATTGGTTAGATTGAGAGGTCGATTAATTGTGTGAAGTGACTCTCATTTCAAGTTTAGTACCTAGATGGAATTGTTTGAGTGAGAACCAATCCATTGAGCTATTTTGGGATTCTTAATTGGATTCACATTCTATTCATTTCGAGAGGAAGTTTAGAAGGATTTAGTGTTGGCCCTTAATCATATATCCATGATACATATGAATTTGATACATAATTCTTAGAATTACCACTTCTTGATTGTTGTTAATCTCACTTTTAATCAATTTGGTAAACCACTTTTCATCCATCCATCTTGTTTATTGATCATTGCTTGCATTGATTGATTTTAATTACTTATTGAACAATCAATCTCTTGATGAATCGTCTCTATAAAATTACAAAAAACGTGATATCGCTTAAGCACTAGTGTCTTCCTCCCTGTGGTTCGATAAATTCTTGAATTGGTCAACCCGACTACAAGTTATGGCTAATCATATGGCCATGACAAGGTAAGCTTCATCACCCATGGGCTCTCCCTTAGCTCTTTGCTCATTAAACCTTTTCAAGAATACTCGGATTGGTTCTGTCGATCTTTGTTTTATCCTTGCCAATTTATGTTTTGGCTCTTTTACCACACCCAGATAGGAGTATTGTGTGATAAACACATTCACTAAATCAGCCCATCCTCCAATTGAATTTGGAGGTAAGGTAGAAGACCAATCATTAGCTTTGTTTCCCAAAGTTAAAGGAAACATATGACACTGAGTTACTTCTGAACTCCCTTGAGCTCTCATCCATAACAAGTAAGTATTGATGTGTTGATATGGATCTGACTCACAATTAAACAATGCTTCATTAGGTACCTTGATCTTTATTTGTCTGGGTGCCAAATGAATTTTTTCCGTGAATGGTATTTTTCCCAAATCAGACTGGGATCGTCCATCTTCTCCAACTCGTTGCTTTCTTTCCAGATCCTCCACTCGTTTAAGCAGCTGGCTAACCAATGTGATTCCACGTACTCCGATCCTCTGTCTCCCTAAATAAGATCTTGAGCCACCTGCTTATCGTTTAGGACCGGTGATGGAGGAGTATTATGTGTCCTTCGAGCTGGTATCATCTTTCTCTTTCTTGAAGTTTCATCTGGCTCTCTTCTGTGGTGGGTTTCTCCAGAACCTTCCGTGAAGGGATTATGCTTCGATCCATTGGGTCCCAATCGATCTCAAACTCTTCTCTGAAAAATATTGTTAACGCTTTGCTCTGGTGGACTCTGTCGAGCCCGAGCCTCATTGATAATATACATGGGATCGCTTGGAGGTGGATATATCCTCCGCTGCTCTGAAACCTCCTTTCTAAGATTGATATTCTCTCGAAGATCTTCCACATGAGCCTGTTGTACCCCATCAAAATTCAACCTAGTTGGTTGAACCTGATGAGCCGTATACTCCTTGAATAATGACTGGAGTTTCTCCTGCATTTCTCTAGTCTTTTCGGGATTACCTAGGATAGGCATCTTCAGTATCGTTGGATATGTATACATTGTTGGATCCACAGCCGGTTGTGCAGTTAGAAATTTTGGGACCTGAACATGTACACTGTCGGCACTTCTCACCACTCGTCTCCGGCGACGAGTTCTTCCGGGTGTGTGAAATGATTCATTTCCTTCCATGATTACTCAGATTTGATTGTGAAAAGGAAAAAAATTCCCACAGACGGTGCCAAATGTTGTGGTCTGTTTTTGTCGTGAGGACTCAAACGAGGTCCAACATGAGGTAATCAATGGAAGAAAAGGGAGAATATAGATTCTTGGTTGGATATGGCTATTGAGCCTTGATGTTTTTCATTGATCTTTTTTGGTAAAGTGCAGCAACGTACATTTGGTGTTTTCCTTATCCTATTTATCTTTCTTTTTGCTTCCCTTGTGAGCCTAGATGATCTTACTAGTATCTTGATTGTTCCTTCCGCTAATAGATTGTCATGTGTCCTATTTTAGAATCATCTCATAACAAATTTGATACTCTTGTAACTTCTCCTTCCTCATTGGTTGATGAAGAATCTAATTGAACTGATACTAAGGACCACTGCAGCCCCTTCCATGCTTCCCTTGCTTCTGTTTCTCATTCCACTATCCCCCGGAAATTAGGTACTATTTCCTGGGATTATGACCAGAAAGGCTTCTAGGGTTTATCCTCGTATATTCCCTGGTTTATTCTGGATGTTTTCCTGGGTATAATCTTACCTGACTAAGGGCGGGCCTGTTAAATCTCTCATATATCATTTGCCTTACTTTGGGCCTTCTCTATTGGGCTACCTATTTCCTCTCATAACACCCCCTTGTACTCCAATTTCTAATAATATTTTTTTCTTTACCACTTAAAAAAAAAGTGTAGTGTAGTGTAGTGTAGTGTGACAATAATAATATCTAAGGGGTAATTGGTATAAATGAAAGATTATCCCTGTAATGAAGCAACTCTACGTTCATGTGACACGTAGCTCTAATTATGTCCTGTATCAGATGATCAGGTGTTCCAACATCAAGAAAATATGCAACACATTTTTCAAAAAAATACAGTAAAATAAAATAAATAACAAATATGTAACGCTCATCCAACAAAACCATTGGAGAGAGTATCAAATATCAGGCACTTCTCGTAGTATTAATTAAGAAATCTTAATTTATGTTTTACTCCATGATCATACCATATATAGCATATACTGCATAATTTTGTCAAATGATAAAATCTTTTTCCCAATTCTGGAAACACAGCGTGAAAAAGCAACACAATTTTCAGAAATAATAAATAAATTAGACAGAAGAGAGAGAAGTTCTTCCGCATTGGTTAGGAGAGAAATAGAAACAATTTCATTCAAAAAAAAAAAAAAAATTTTGTGAAGTGGTGATTAAAGGATGTTAATTCCCTGTGTGCTTCGATTTTGTCGTTGACAAGATAAGAAAGCAACTTTTTCTTTTTTGGCATTTTCTGTTTTGGATTCTATATAGTGTTGGTGGACTGAGAGAGAGAGAGAAACAGAGAGCTTGGATTTGTTCTTTGAGCATATGATGATGGTTCTTGGCGGTGGCGGTGGCGGTGGCGGTGGCGGTGGCGGGTTGGGTGTGAGTGAGTGGAGAGATATTCCGGTGGAGCTGTTACTGAGGATTCTGTTACTGGTGGATGATCGGACGGTGATTGTTGCATCTGGGGTTTGCCATGGATGGAGGGATGCCATTTCTTGGGGCCTTACTCGTTTTTCTCTCTCTTGGTATTATATTCTCCATTTTTTGCCCTTAATTTTTTTCATACATTTCTTGATTTTGATGACAAGAATGGAAGAAAAGAATTAAAACTGAAATTCAGCTATGAACATCAATCTCCCTTTAAAAGAGATAGGTGTTTGATGGGCTAATTAATTGCAAATAAACAAAAATTAATCTTTTTTTGAACATCCGTTGAAACATAGGAGATTCTAATCTAGAGTCCTAAGACAATCTATAGCATACTAAATACCCCCAAATTTAATGTGGAAGCATGTATGTTTCAATCCTGTTTACCATTCTAATTGATGAGAATGAATTTGAAACATCCATGGTAGAAGTGATGAAACTGATTAAGTAGAGCAGGACTCAGTCAGTGATTAATGATTATATATGTTGATAAATGTAGCTACAAAGATGCATTATAGTTTACTTTTGATTGATTATTCGAATGAATTCGTCTCGTGGTTGAACGCTTTCGAGCTTCCTCGTTTTTAACTTGGTTTGTGTAAATTTTAGGTGCAAGAGAAATATGAACAGTTTGGTTCTATCACTAGTCCCTAAATTCCCTAAACTACACTTTCTAATACTAAGACAAGACACCCCACAGCTCCACGATGATGCGATCGAAACGATTGCAGCTCACTGTCGAGACCTACAGGAGCTGGATCTCAGCAAGAGTTTCAGACTTACGGACCGATCCTTACATGCCATAGCACATGGTTGTCCTAATCTTGTAAAACTCAATATCAGTGGCTGTTCAGCCTTCAGTGATACTGCTCTAGTTTATTTGTCTGGATTCTGTCGAAAATTGGCAACTCTAAATCTTTGTGGATGTGTTAGAGCTGCATCTGATAGAGCCCTGAAGGTATTACTTTGCATGAGTTCATCTGCTTGTTCGTTTCTTGATATGTTAGTTTGTTGGTTGAACAATTCTCTTTGATGCAGGCCATTGGGCACAACTGTAATAAACTACAGTCGTTGAGCCTTGGTTGGTGTGATCGAGTTAGTGACGAAGGCGTGAAGAGCTTGGCTTACGGTTGTCCTGATCTCAGAGCTCTCGACTTGTGCGGATGTGGACTTATCACAGGTGTCTTTCTTCCGCCAAAAACTCAAAATTTATCATTGCTGTGTGTATAATTGAGTTTAAAGGGGGTAGTAGAAGGCCTAAAAAATGATTGAAAATATGTTTCGTGATCGAAGACTAAACCAAGATGAAATGATTCTTATATACAACCTCACATAATGTAATAAAAGCTTAGATTGTTTGGGAGTCTAGAGGAGCTGATTGTGTTATTGAGGAACAAATTGCTTCGTTTCTGATATCGATTTTTTATCGTCTCAGACGACAGTGTGATTGCCTTAGCCAACAACTGCCTTCACCTGAGGTCTCTTGGTCTATACTACTGCCAGAACATCACAGATAGAGCTATGTACTCCCTAGCCCAGAGTCGAGCGAAGAACAGGCACGAGATGTGGGCACGTCTGGAGAAGAACCAATACCCATACGAAGAGGATGGGCTCACAAACCTCAACATCAGCCAGTGCACTGCCCTGACTCCTCCAGCAGTACAGGCACTATGCGACTCGTTTCCAGCTCTCCACACGTGCCCTGGTCGACACTCTCTGATCATCAGTGGTTGTCTGCACTTAACATCCGTGCATTGCGCTTGTGCTGTTCAAGGACACCGCGTTCCTCATCTAGCTCACTAATAAACTTCACTCGAATCGAAGAATTTGTTCTTTTCCATGGTTTAAAGTAGTAGAAACTCTCATGTATAATAACCTTTAGTTAAATGAAGACATTTGGTTGAATCGCTCTGACGATTCACTTTGATGGATTCTGGACATTGTTATGAATCATTTTGTTGCTCGATGGGTCGACCCGCCTAACCATATGCTGTCGTCCCATGCTGGTGTTACGTGTAAATGATTCTAGACGTAACGCCAGCGTTGTCTAATACATACTGAAGAAGCTTCCCAGGGAACAAAACCGAAGTATGAAATTAAGAACAATGATTGTTCAGTTTTGTTTACATGGATTGCTCCAAAGAATAATGTAAAACTTATCAAACATGGAACCAAGATACAGATAATCAAGTTCTTGAGAACACAATTTGCTGCTCTAACAAATCAAAGGTGTTGAGAAAAAAAAAAAGGCAAAAGAAACCACTGGTTCACATCTATGTACTCATCTTCCTCTGTACACAATTTCATCATCGTCTACGTCAAATGCCGGGTTACACAGACACCTGAAGAGTCTACCAATGCCCTGTAACCCAGAAACATGAACAACAATGTAAGAGAAAGGTGTCAAGAGAGAGAGAGAAAGAGAGACAAAAGAGATTAACCTGTGTAACTAAAGGGGTTCTGTAGTTGAGTGGTCTCAGTGAGTCCTCATCATCACTACTATCAGAACTGCTGTAATCTTCATCTGCTGAAGCAATCTTCTTCTTTGATGTTCCACCATTTTGCATATACTTCTGACTCTGTACAAAAAAGATACCCCGTTTTTGGTTACGAACAAACATATTCCTCAAAAGATCAATCATGAATGCAGGATATGCAGTTCATGCTGATTATCAATGGCACTGAATCTACCTGGAAGACCTTCCCGAGGATTTTCAGTGCCATTGCACGCGCCTTGAGTTCTTCCTTCCTCGTACTGTTCTCCTGCAGAACCTACGCAACGTGCAGAAAACAAACACACGAGAATCACACATTGCACATTGATTGAATGTGGATCATTGCATTGCATGATAGAGGATCTGTTACCATTTGGCACACATGCACTAGTGTTACTTCTATATCCACGACATTCAGCTTCCACAGTGAGTTCATAAGTGTGTCTTTATTCTGCCTTAAATGCGATTCGACACCATTTTCCGTACTGCCATCCACCCTGCATTGTCTTCTGATCTCATCCTGAAGTTGCAGCAACTGAAAAGCACCTGAAGATGTATGCATGGATGTATATGCTCAACCAACAAATACGGGTAAAAGCGAACGTGAAGCAAAGCATGTTCGATAGTCGGTACCTTTTGCTGCAGTGAACTGTGACTTCCAAAAATGGCCTTTGTTGCGAACCCACTCAGCCATAAACGGCACGCCTAGATAGATCGCTTTCTTCCCCAGCTGCAGTGCTGCTTGTCTTGTGTATATGTATCCGATTGTATGCAAGATTTCAGCTCCAAATGCTGCAGATTAATCATCACATAATCTACAGTGAAAAGCATCAAGAAAATCACTTAGGATAAGTTCTAACCAGCATGTGACAGCCTCTCTGCTTCGGATTCAGCTCGTTTCACAAAGCCTTCCTTGCCACCACGTACATATTGTTGAAGAAAATCTCGTAGCTTTCTAGCTAGTTTTTCTTCTCTCTCTCGTTGAACAGCCTACATTTTACACATGTACAAGTTAAAATCTAGACAGTGGAACATTAAAGATACAATGTTGGCCAGAAAAGACAGGATTTTAGCAGAATGTTTGCTGTTTAAGACAATTACATCACACAATGTGCTTACCTGGAGTCTATCATGGACTCTATCAGCATTGTCATCTTCACCCGATGAGCCTTTAGAAGCCATAGACGCAACGGCTGAATGCCCAATATAATCTTCAAACAGTTCACTTCCAAAAAGAAGAGCAAAAACAGCTGTTGGATCAAGCATGGTTTCCCTAAAACAACCAACATGAGATTAATTACTCATAAATAAACACTATGTTCACATCCAATGTTGCATCAATATTGTTAGTCTACTAGCTGGTCACTTAGAAGGGAGGTGACAAATCATAGAAACACCCTTGGTGACTCGTTTTTAGGGCGATTGAACCGATTCAAACTATCCCCTCTGCTAGGAACTATGCAACCATGGACACTTGTATAAAACAGTCGATTTAACTTACTTAGATATACAGTTCTTTCCATTTCGATCATATGTATCCCTTTGCAATGGATCACTCAGAACTTGATATGCTTCTCCTAATACCTGATGATGCCAAGATTCACTTCATCGTCATCACATTCAACCAAGATTTAGATACAAACAACACTACAAGTACATGTCAGATCAAGTGAATAACAAGATCATAAATCAAGAAAGAACCTGAAATCTCTCAGCTGCCTGAGGATCATTAGGATTCTTATCAGGATGAACTTGTCTTGCCTGCAAAAACGGTTAAATCGTAAACGACATACGCATGGTCATGATCATCCACAGAGGAAGATCAACCTCACCTATGATCCCATCATGAGTCCCATTTACAATACATAAAAGTTACAGTAAAGCCTCACTACCCACATGTAAAAAGATCATTGACTATCTTTCTTGAAAGGAAATCATAAAGAACATTCAAACTCATCATGATTATATATCATTGCTAGCCACTGAAAACATACATACAATCAAGAAGCAAAAAAAAAACTTGACTAGTAGAACCTTAAGATAATAAGCTTTGCGGATTTGGTCGTCAGATGCAGAGGGGGAAACTCCAAGAACATCATAGTATTCAGTTTCTTTAACCATTGTTTGTTGAATTCAAGAAGATTCTGAAAAAGTGTGATGTTTTTGTGTTTCCAGTGAGTTCAGAGAATTGAAAAAAAGGAAGGATAGTGCTTTTGGAAAAGCTTTTTTCGCGGGAGGAAAACAGTATTTTAAGTGCCACTTTGTGGCGCTTATCATTTTGTATGCGTTGTCTACCGCACTTCCCCTTTTTCTGTATTCTACATTTTCACATTTTTATATCAATTTTTATTACATTCTCGCATTTCTTCAACTTTCCATATTACAATACAATATTAATTACTTTATTAAATTTTCTTATTAATACACTTTCGATTCTGTAATATTTAATTATCTTGAACCTCCTCCACCGATTCGAATTCCATTTCAATTATAAGAGCATTTTTTTAAATTTAGAGAGCATTTTTATAAAATAAAGAGCATTTTTAAATTTAAAGAACTAAATTTTTATTATGCTCCAACAAGATCTTTATATTTTCATTTCCAATGTACATTTATAAAATGTTTTCTCTTTTAATTTATTAAAAATTATTCCTCTTAATCAAAAACACATAAAGAAGTCAATAACATTTAATGCTATTTAAATTTGAAGAGGGGATTTGGCTCTTTAAATTTAGAGAGTGAAAATGGTAAATTTTAATGTTAAAATAGAGTTTGTTGGATCTTGATTTTATTGAAATCCTCTTATATTTATAAATATTTTGTATTTTACATAATCTTTTGGAGTTGTTCTAACAATATAGTAAGATGGATTTAAATGATAAGATAAGTATATGTTTCAAGAGAATGAGAGGGAATATCAGTTCGAATCTCCTGTTATATTTTAGTATTAAACCGTTGGATGATTAACACATAGAATAAAATAATATTTATCCTAAAAATCAACCATATGGGAAAGGTTGAGATTTCCTTATGGGGAAGGTTACATCTCCTGTTATAAAGACACGTAGGATAAAATAATATTTTCCCTAAAAATCAACCATATGGGAAAAGTTGAGATTTTCCTATGGGGAAAGATTGAGAACCATATGGTTTTTCTTTTCCCTAAAAATCAACCATATGGGAAAAGTTGAGATTTTCCTATGGGGAAAGATTGAGAACCATATGGTTTTTCTTTTCCGTATATTTTCCACTTATCTAACTCACTCTCTACATAGTATCACTCATCTAATTCATGGCTCACTTATCTAACTCGCTCTCTACATAGTATCACTTATCTAACTCATGACTCGCTCTTTACATAGTGTCACTCATCTAACTCATGTAACATGGTAACACCAAGGACATCTAAGATCGCTATCTTCTACTAGAATTGCTTTAACATACATGAAAGATTTGATGTCTGGAAATGGGCCCACTTAGTGGTTTTATTCAAAGCCCACTTAAGATAGTATAAAGTGAATCAAGTCCATGGTGGTACTAACTGGACCATTTAAAGATATCTTTTTCTTAAATTATTTTTTTTAAATAATTGTTGTTTCCATTTAAAGAAGGGAGGAAAAATAAAAACATATTGTTATTTTCTCATCCACTAGCTACATGCAATAAATGTGAGATGGGCATGGGATAATGTTCATTTAACTAACAGTACCATCATTTAACTTAAACAAATTGTTATTTTCTCATCCACTTGATAAGATATTTCAAAATTGTAAATTAGAAACTTAACCACATTTACATAACTGAACCTCGTACTACTTCGCCTTCCCTCTCTTGCCATTATTTTTTTTCCCAAATTTCTTTCCCTTATTATTGTGTTTGCTCTTGAGATGAGATTTCCGATCTTCTTTCCGTTGTCTTTCCTTCCGAACTTGTTCACGATCTTTGATTTCAGAACGAACATGCGCATTTGGTATTGATCTACGATTCTTACCACCCTTGTATCTATGGTAATCTCCGCGTAAACCAGGTCCTGTTGAAGAAAGAAGTGAAGCGATAACTCGTTTTCAACTTATCATTCAAGCAAGTTCATGCAAGGCGTCAAATGTAGACATTTTAGAAAGATACAAGTGTTCAGCAGGCTTAGATACTAAAAAAAGATTAGACTTAGAATATACAAAGCAATGCCAAGATGATAAACAGAAAGTTTCGGTTACTCCACTAAAGCAATAGCCATTTTTTATAGAGGTGTGGTAGAAGACGATGTAATATAGTCTAGCTCGAATGTTAAAATACCTGAAGAACTAGCAGCTTCTTCTCCAGCCCCATCATTGCCTGAAACTCTGAGTGATACCTTCTTGTGCGACTGTTCTTTCCACTTCTTGTAAATCCCTTTTTTGTTGCCTTTCACTTTTGCACCACTTTCTGTTTTTATCTGCAAGCCGTAAATTTGGAAATATACTTATTATCACAGCAATGAACTTGAAAAGTATAACAACCTTCAGAGCATGTTAATTAACCATTGAAAAATAAAAATTCATAAGTAAACTAAAGGTGGAGTTTCTCTGTTTACCTTCCCACTAGCTGTCACACGCTCTCCATTGTTTAGCTTGATGTACTTTTTGCTCCTCTGTTACATAGCCATCAGATGTACAACACGTCAAGGTTGAAGTAAAGGTGTTATGTTTGTGTACCTGGCTACCTCTCATTTCTTCTCCATCGGGAGAAAACAGGTGTATATAAAAGCCAATAGTACCTTATCCCAGTGATATGAAGATTTCTGCTTCTGCAATCCTCGACCATCATCAGCATTTAGATCAAGAACTGCTGCTTCAAACCTGTTCATTAGGTTCATAGTTATTCTCTGAAAAATGATCACTCCGAGTCAAACTCAATAGAATTTGATGAACCACTTTTTCTGTCGTGTAGACAGAAAATTGAAAAAAGAATTCTCTTTCTTCATCATCAACTGAATCACCATTCATGACCCAGGATTCTATTTCATCATTAATTTGTTCGCATTCATGTTTTTTCAGTCTCTTATCAATGAATAGAGCTTCTAAGTTGTACGTCATACTTGTCTCGGATGCCATAGAAAATAAGGATTCAATTGATTGGATTCTTTTCAATCCTCCTACCCATATCAATGTCAAGACTAAATTTTCACTATAAACATACAGCACATGAGAAGGACAACATCAATGACTAAGCATCACCAACCAATATATTCCTATGCAGCAAAAATCATGTCTTTGCATTGATGGCTACCTAAGAAATCAGAGACTACTATCAAGGATTAGCACAAAGTGGAAATTAAACGGCATTCATGCTGTAAAAAGTAATTTCATGAGAATGGATAGAGCAATACCCTATCACATGAACTATGTAACCTACTTCTACATTAATGGCTCTCACCCATGACAAATAGCCACACTAGGAAATGAGTAAAAGAAGAGTTAGGATAGGCTGATTCATGATATAAAATTAAAAACATTTACCTATTTGATCGAGAGAGAGTTCCCACAGAAAGCCCTGCTTCGAAATGCTGAAAAATGACACAGAACCAAAATGTTATTTCAGGAAGCACACTGCAAGAAGTCATAAATGAATTACGTAATACTGTAGCATGTGCAGTGTGAAACACCGAAATTAGTCCCTTCTATTAAGAGAATATAAAAATTAAAAACAAACTACCACTTACACATTAAAAGGCATATTTTGGGGAAAAAACACACACACACACACAAAGAGATTTGGTAATTCACCTGATTTGTGGGAACTGAACTTATAAAATACTCATCATCTTTGAAAGTATGTGCCTTCCGTTTGGTGCCAGATACTGCCAAGAGAAAATTGGAAGAAAAGACATTAAAAAATGATCATATTTATGTAAAACCTAAAATGTCAAAATCAACCAAGTTAATTAATTTATGCTGAAATGATTAACCCAACTAATTGAAGAATTTTTTTGCCTATTTATCTTAGGCTGCCATAGAATAACAGCAGTTAATAGATTTTGCCAGGGATAGGAAGGTCTTGTGCCCACTGCACATTGCTGTTCAGAAAATGAACATCCCAAGTTCCAACTAATTTATTAATTTAGATAATGTGATGCAACTTAAATGAAAGCCAAAAATGGTAGACTTGACATGCCAGACATTGCGCAGTGTGCACTAAGGAGGACAAAAAAGATCTGGGTAAGCACCTTGTTTGCGCTTGGTCTCTGAGGGACTCGGATCTGATTCAATTTCCTGCAGGAACAAAGAGATTTATAAAACAAATCACGTAACATATAGAAACAGAAAAAAAAAAAAAAAAAAAAAAAAACAAGGAAATATTTAAGCATAATGTCAGGGGATGAATATGTATAACTACAAAGTGATTCACTCCATGTCTTAGACTACAGGGTCATGTCTCATTATGGAAGATGTATTTCAGTTCACCTGGGATAATGGATGTTGAAAGAACTTCATAAAGGAACAAATCAAACACATCAATTTGCGATTAATTAAACATGAAGTTACTTGATCAATACACCAGGGAGAAAGGAGTAGCTAAGCATAATATGATTCTATTGAAAAATTGTTCAAGGTAGTGAATTCCAAGTAACAACTTATTTTTTTTGTGCAAATAAATAATAATAATCACATTTCAATTTATTCAGACACCCAATCCACAGCTGCCACTCTACAAGAGCTTCACTAAGAATATCACCTGCTCAACATGATATTTGGAACGCAGTTTCTGAACTTTCTTGATCACCTCCTCATGAACAGCTCTTTTCATCTTCATCACATCAACCCACTGACTAGAAGGTCCCTGAAAGTTCTCCAAATCATCAATTATGGACGTAATAATCTGTAAAGGACACACTAATTTTTTTGTAAAGTTACAAGTATCAGCACTTAAGAAGCATCAGCTGATTTTACCTTCTGATTTTTGGATTTCGCGCACTCACCTTCTGCTTCCAGGATGGTCTGCTTTGGTCTATTAAAACCAATCAAGAAAGCTGAGACGTTAGGTATAGATAAATTATATCTATACTGTTTTAAAACTTAGACAAGGGCATTGATTCAGGACATACCTAAATTCTTTCAGACGCTCAGAAAAGGCTAGAGCTGTTAATTCATCTCCGCCCAGGACATTCCTGAACATTGGATGCAAACCTTCACGAGGTAAGCTTTTTACTCTTTTGATAGACTCCCTAGCTGGTTTTGTTTTTGTCTTTGTGTACAAGCCAAATGCTTTAGATAAGGGCTTTACCAAAGCAGTCAATTCAGTAGATGAGTCAATTATTTCTCGAACTCTGTCCGCAAGTAGATCTAAAGCTCTCTGAGGAAAACGCCCATATACAGTTTCTCCATTGGCAAGTGCTTCATCTATTTTATTCATGACACCATCCATATCTCTTAAGACATCTTCCTCTGTTGGAGCAGGCCTAATTGGTTTAGAGAGAAAGAGATGAAGGTCTAACACGTAAGGCATGTCTTCTGATGTAACAAAAGAAAATGAAGTACCAGAGCGACCAGCCCTTGCAGCTCGCCCCACACGATGGACAAAAAGTTTAGGTCTAGTAGGAAAGTCAAAATTGATTACATTATCGAGTAAAGGGATGTCAATCCCCCTAGCAGCCACATCCGTGACAATCAGTAGCATAGTTTTTCTAGCTCTAAATTTTGATACATGGATCTTGCGAGCTTCCTGATCCATATCTCCATAACAAATGGAAGCAATAATACCGTCCTCTTTAAGCAACGCATTTAGAAATTCAACATGATATTTGGTGGAAACAAATACTAAAGTCTGCTGATCAGAACTTATATGTTCCCTGATCAAATAAAGCAATGCTGCATACTTCTCTTCCTGCCTTAAAGTGAAAAATGCAAGCTTTAAGTCTGGGCTAATTCTTGTCTCCAAATCAAGCCTCACTAATTGAGGATCCCGAAGACCAGCCTTTGCAAACTCAGCAAGTGCACTTGGTAAGGTTGCACTAAAAAGTAGAGTCTGACGATTCTCACCCAGTTGTCCAAGAATTTTGTGCAATTGTTCTGTAAACCCCATACTAAAAAGGCAGTCAGCTTCATCAAAAACAACATATTCCACGGTGCGCAGAGACATGTCATCAACTTCCTCCAAATGATGCATAAGCCTACCAGGAGTAGCAATTATGCAATCCGGATTCTGAGCCAAGTCCTCAAATTGGCTCTCCATGCTATCGCCACCAACAAGTAAGCTAGCTCTAAGATCTACAAATAAAAGTCAACAGTATATGAATTGAATATCATTAATGGGAATCCGTGTTTTTAGATCAAATTAAAATAAGGATTCGATTAACTTGTTTGCTGTAGATAGGGAATTTTTTTACATCTACTAATATAAACAAAAAAATATGTATAAATGTAGAATATTGCAGACTGAAGAGTGATATCACTTTTAAGGAGGCACATGATACAAAACCCAACCACACTGATAACAAGATTAATTACTTAGCCATCTCAACATGTCCAACAATAGATGAAACTTCATTTGGAGCAAACCAAGTCTTAAATATGATATCATTTGAAGAAAATCAACAATAAAACTTAAATACAACAGAACAGCACGGATGTTGTGTGTGAATAATTAAAATTCAGTATTTAACTACTCCTGATAGTTACCAATATTTTAGTTTATGTTTGCACTTTAGACTTTTTAAAAGAAGTTGCCAAAGTCATTTGCCTGCAAAAGAAAGTTATTAGTACAGTTCATTTCTGATTCAAAACCTAAAAAACTCACAATCCTAGTAGAGAAGTAAAAAAAAAACACAAATCAAGAAATCATTAGATATAGTACGCACGTTATCAAGCAAACACATATAATAGAAACAATAACTATTTTGCTTCCAGCACTATCAGAAACATTGAAGGGCGGTAAAATCAAACACTAACAACTTGAACGCCAATGCCACATATAACGCTCCAAATACTCTTACAATTAAGAACCCAAAATATACTTTTTTACCACAAAAATATGAATTCAAACGCACAATCATTGCACCATGTGATAAGTGATTGCAAAGATTTAAACACTTACCCGTATAGCGACCGAGCTCTCTGGTAAACTTGAACGTTTGAAGCGCCAAGTCACGCGTCGGGGAAAGAATTAAGGCCCTAACTCCCGCCTGCGGCACGTGATGCTGAAGCTTCTGGAGCATGGGAATGATGAACGCCGCCGTTTTACCGGAGCCGGTTCGAGCCATGGCAACGACGTCGTATCCCGAAATAATTAAAGGCATGGTCTTCCGCTGGATCGGCGTCGGCACTCTGTAGCCCTTCTTCTTGACGCCATTGAAGACGTTGGGAATCAATCCGAGCGATTCGAAGCCGCAGGATTTGGATTTCTTCGATTGCATCTGCTTTTTCTTCAGCTCCGTTTTCGATGCGGCCAGCATCTTACCGCCTCCCACCATTGTGATGGTGGTGGATTGATTATCCGGCGCCGCTTAATCTGATGTTGGAACACACGTTGGGGGTTAGGGTTTAAGAGCAAACCCCTCAGAATTTAGTATTCTACTCATTTAAGACACGGATCTTTTTATTTTTATTATTTATGGGAAACACTTTATTTATTTTATTTTATTTATTTATATATTATTATTATTATTATTTTAATTTATTTTATTTTAATTCTTTTGCAAATTACACGGTGCACCCGTAATATACGGAACATGAATAAAAATATATACTTTTGTTAGCAAATTTTTTGCTTGTTTTTTAAATAAAAAATTGAATGTAAACAAGTTGTACAATTATTAACAAATATATACTCTATACAATGTTGAATAAAAATTTACACATGAATGCACTTGTGCACCAAATATCAACTAAAAAAACTAATACAGTACTCACTCCGTCCTATTTTAATAGTTATGTTTGTTTTTTGTACGAGATTAATGAATATATCCTCTCGTCTAGCATTATCTTGCATCATTCCTTTATAATTTGTAAATTACAAAGGAATTATGCAAGTTAATATGGGACGGAGAAATTACAGAGCAATGGTGCAAGATAATGCGGGATAGATGGTATTTTAATATGTATTGAAGTAATAGATATAATAATTTGGAATAATATTAGTGAATAGTTGTATTAGTATTGTATATGAATCCCATAAAAATATTTTAATTGTTTTGTATGGACATTGTATATTGAAAAAAGAAATATAACTTGTGATGGGGCTAACCCTCGGTGGGCCTCCAAATGACGACTACACCTAGCCTCTACTCCACACGGCCCACTCCATGACACCGTCCGCCCAACATCTCACCATAAAGCAGCTCGGGGATTGGCAACTAGGAAAGATACAGATTCACCTCTAACACCTAGGTGGGCCTCTGATCATGACTTACCGGATTACTCATGGATATGGCTATAATACCCCCTATATCTCCCTAGACGCCGAGCCAACCTGCTATAACGCAAAAGCTCTATTGTAATAGTCACGTGAGGGGTAGAGCATTAAATAGTTTACAGTGTTGATGTGACCTACTATTAATGTCTAATATGACATTAATGGCATGAAAGAGAAATTATACATATACATAGCGACTCCCCCTTTTGAGAGGGAGGATTTTTACTATTTATCGTACAAAATAGTGTTATGAGAATAGAACAACAACACTTTCCCTTCTCGAGAGAGATGGGAAGAAGTCTCAGGTCCTATGTTTGGGTCGATGGTTTTGAGGTAGGGATTTATAAATTCAAAATTTTAAATTAATGAATTTCAAATTATGAATTTGATTTTGAATTTTTTTAGTTATTTTTTAATGGATTTCAATTTTTTACTCAAATCGTGTTATTTGAAATACTTCCGTTATTTTATAATTGATATATTAATATATATTTTATGTTTTAAACTCTACTAGCCTACACCCTACCCACCCCGACCACCCACCCCCCTCCCATCCCAATTTTTTTTATAAAATTTTAGATTTTTAATATTTGAATAATAAAAATATTATCACTCATCCCTACCCATCCACCACAAAAAAATTTAAAATTAGATTTTAATATTTAAATAATAAAAATATTATCACTCAACATACTCCCTACCCACCCCACCCCTCAAAAAAAAATTTCTTAATTTTAGATTTTAATATTTAAATAATAAAAATATTATCACTCAACTCTACCCCCTACCCACCACTCACCCCCACCCAAAAAAAAAATTTTTATAAAATTTTAGATTTTTATATTTAAATAATAAAAATATTACCACCAATTCAACCCCCGCTACCACCCCAAAAATAATTTACATAAAATTTTAGATTTTATTTTTTAAATATTAAAATCTAATATTTTTTTTTTTAAATTGTGGGGGTGGTGAGTGGGGGTGGGGTGGTAGGATTGAGTGGTAATATTTTTATTATTTAAATATTAAAATCTAAAGTTTTATATAAAAAAAATTTGGGGTGAGGTGGAGTGGGTGGGTGGTAATATTTTTATTATTCAAATATTAAAAATATAAAATTTTATATAAAAAATTTTGGGTGGGTGGGTGGGTGGGTGGGTGGGTGGGTGGTGGGGTGGGTAGGTTGGGTGGTAGAGTCCTCCCAAAATAATTATTTTTAATAAAATTTTAAATTTTAATATTTAATATAATAAAATTTTATTATTATTTTTTATCATATATAAAATTTTATTTTAAAAATAATTTTTGAATTATGGATTTGAAATCTTTTCAAATATCCATAATTTCTCCAAACTGTGGAATTCATATGAATTGATTTAAAATCCAATTAATTTAAAATCCACTCATTTTCAAATCCATTGAATTTGAAATGACTCAATCCAAATACAACTTAATCTTATTTCTTGGTTGGTTATCATGTAAGATTATTTGAGTTGATTTCCTAATTAACAGTCACATTATAACTCGAATATATAACTATTAGGATGAACGGACGGAGTATCAACTACATAGCATTTAGCCATAATCAAATCACGAACATGTTTAAATAAGGACAAATATTTGGATGAGACCGTTCCACAAATCTCCTTATTTCATTTGTGAGACGGATTATACATTAATTCAATTAAATAATGTTAAAGGATATTATTTGACTATGTTATGAAATTAAAAAATTGAAAAGTTCGTTATTAAAAAAAGGGCCTAAATAAAGGAATTTTTTTAATTAAAATTCTGAAAAATGGGTAAACTATTTATCTGAGCTAAATTATTTTTATTAATCAATTGCGGGCCTGAATTATATAAAACTATCAATTTATGGCCTAAATGTGTCATATATTATTTTTTATTTTATCAATTTAGACCTAAATTTAGGGATCTGGATCTTTTGGATCTCTTTTTTGTGATATATTTTTTGCTACTCTGTTGGATGAGTGACACCGCAAAAACTTGTGTGCAACCGGGCGCCGGGCACACTTCGTACGCCTGTGCCCCGTGCGCCTTTATAATTTTGTGTTAAATTGTATGTCCTTTAGAATAAAGATGTGTACCCTTTATTTTTTGAAGAAATATGAAAAATATTAATAAAAATTGTATATCCTTTAGAACAAAATAGTGTACTTTTATTAATTAAAATATATACTTTTATAACAAAACAATTTACTCTTACCCATAATACTAAATTCTAAAGGCACACGGTGCATCCCCGGGAGCACGCAAGACCAACTCGTAGGAGAAATAAGGAAAATTATATGCTAAGTCAACTAGTGAACCTATGCAGTGTGTCATCCCAAAAATATTAAAGGAGATATAACACAAAATATAGAAAATGTTACATTTCATAAGAAAATATTAAAGGATGTCACACAAAAATATTACAGAACATCACATCCTAAAATTTAGGCATTGAATTGATGGTTTAACATATTTTAGCCCCTAATTGATAGTAAAAATAATTTAGGTATGAATTGATAATTTATCCAATTTTAAAATCTTGAATCAAAATCTCATACTAAATTAGATTATTAAAAAATTAATTATGGAAATAAATTAATTAAGCCTTACATGGAGTATTATTTTTCTACAATTTTTTTATTTTTATTTTTTATTATGGTTTGATTTCTCTATAAAATATTATTATTATTTATGAGAAACTCTCATGTGAGACGGGTTGACTCATTACTAAAGTATGTTTATTATATAGGTAAAATGTGTTTATTTATAGTCAGAGCATGTCAATAATGAATCATATTATAACACTCTAAAATCATACTTTAATTCATCATTTATTATATTTTAGAAAACATAATTTAACAACCATTAAACATACTTTATCTATATAATAAGCATACTTTAACACATCTCACAAAGCTTCTCACATATATAATGTCTCAAAAGAGATTTTGTCATTATTTATTTATACTATAAATTATTAATGAAATCATTTACTGCACTATTATAATTTTCCATAGATTGAATATCAATTTTCATTAATGTTGGTATTATCTTTTATCCGTCTCACATCCAACTAAAGACTTACGAGACAGTATCACACAATACTTGTCTTTATTTATTTATTTATTGAGAAACTCTATTGTGAGACGGATGTGAGACGGGTCAACTCATTACTAAAGTATGTTAATTATATACGTAAAATATGTTTATTTATAGTTAAAGTATGTCAATAATGAATTATATTATAACACCATAAAATCATATTTTAATTCATCATTATCATACTTAAGGAAACATACTTTAACAACCATTAATTATATTTTATCTATATAATAGGTATGCTTTAATAGGTCTCAGTCTCACATGTATAATGTCTTACTAGAGAATTTGTCTTATCTATTTACTCCCTCCGTCTCACTTCAGATGACACACTTTTCATTTTAGGCTGTCTAACAAAAGTATGCACATTTCAAGAAAAAGCAAAAAGTAAAAAACAATCACCCTTCCTCACACACTTTAATTACAAAAAAATCATAAAGTTTTCACATTTCAAGAAAAAACAAAAAGTAAAAAACAATCACCCTTCCTCACACACTTTAATTACAAAAAAATCATCTCTACATACCATACTTTATCATTTATATATTACATAAAAATATCATTATACCCCTAAAAGTTATAATTTTCTTAATCTCCGTGCCGAAAGACGGAGGGGGTATATTATTATTATTATTATTATTCCTTAAAAATAATAATTAAAAGAAAGAGATAATTTGCATTATCTTCAGCCGTACCCTCCAACTCCAACGTTGTTTTCCAACCAAAGTTGCAATTATTAGAGACGCACGGTATAATAGATATATATAGAGAGAAGCTGACGATTAATTTAATGATACAGCATATCACACCCAAATCCATGTTTAAATTAAGCTAAGATGAACGCCGATCAAAAGAATCACCGATCGCCGCCGATCCTGATGGACCCTGTGCCGCCACCTGCGGCCGAGCCATCATCACATCCACGAGAATCACCTCCCGATGTAATGGTTACATCTAAAAACCCCGATACCGTCGTCAGCGGCGGTGGTACCAGGTGCATTTACTCTGTTCGTTTTCTCCGGATTGATTTGCTTTACCAAAGTATTAATTAGCAAATTAGGCCAATTTTTTTAACATTAATTTGCTTTTTCTTTGTATTGTGGTGTTTCTTTTTGTTCTTCCTAGATGAAATCGAAAATCAAATCTTTTTTTTTAAATTTTATTTATCTGTGATTAGATATTATCAGGTTTGAAGGGTTAGTGCAATGAGTATCCATCTGATGAGTTTGAAATATTGCATGATTTTGTAAGGAAATAATCTCTTTTGAATATGCAATAAAAATTGTTGAATTGCAGCTTTCTCACTGGAGATAGAGATGCAAGGATTAGTTATGGATATTCCAGTTTCAAGGGTAAACGTGCATCCATGGAGGATTATTTTGAGATACGAATTTCAGAAGTTGATGGCCAAATGGTTGCTCTTTTAGGTGTTTTTGATGGTATGTGTGAAGTAATTTCCTATATAACCTAATGTTCATGTTTCTTTGTTTTATATGATAATGTCTTAATTAAGTTCTTTATACTTTTCTCTTATGATCTTTGGTTGGACATCAGGCCATGGGGGGTTCAAAACTGCAGAGTACCTTAAGAATAATCTCTTTAATAATTTAAGAAGCCATCCTGATTTTATCAAAGATACGAAGTCTGCTATTGGTATGAACTTCCAGATTTGTGGCTAATGATGTATATAATTCTTGAAAAAAATTGGAAATAGTTTGTTGCATAATAGGAAAAGCTCTTGATTGCAGTTGAAGCTTTTAAACAAACCGATACGGAGTACCTTAACAAAGAAAAAGGCCAGCAGAAAGATGCTGGTTCGACTGCATCAACTGCTGTACTTGTACGAGACAAAATATTTGTTGCAAACGTGGGAGATTCAAGAGTTGTTGCTTCTAGAGCCGGTTCAGGTTTGATGCCATTTTGTTTCCTTCACATTTTGATATAATCATTTTGGCAACTTTTCCTAATTTGCTTGATCTTTTATTTTTTATTTGCATTTGTTCTTCAATTGAATGGGTTCTGCACGAAAAGAATAATTTTCATGTATCTGTCCCTCATTGGCGATGATAATGCTGCTTAAAAATGGATTTTGGGAACATACGTGAACTTGAAATGCTTGGTGTGGCAATTATCTATTGTTCCAGAAAGCAAGGGTGTCTTTGCTAATGAACAAAGCATAATTCGCATTCATTTTTTCAACAAAATTTCATATGTACACACTCTTATTATCAACGTGTTACATCAGCTCCATTCATTACCTCATGCATTCTAATTTTTCTCAACTATTCAGCATTTGATTATTTTTTTTAAGTCACTATTCAACAAAAATATTAAA
The DNA here is from genome assembly GCA_023678885.1 of Pogostemon cablin. Taxonomy (NCBI): domain Eukaryota; kingdom Viridiplantae; phylum Streptophyta; class Magnoliopsida; order Lamiales; family Lamiaceae; genus Pogostemon; species Pogostemon cablin. The sequence goes on from CM042990.1 coordinate 19,071,909, forward strand.
GTTAGTTGTCTGTTTTGCACAAACTTTCCAAAACTTTACATTAATCGTGAAGGAACTGATAATTTATTGAGTTTATCTAATAACTATGCCAAATGCACCAGCTGGGCCACGGCCAAGCTTGATTTTGCTTGCTTTGCTGATTCATTAGTTGTCTGTTTGCCCTTTCTCTATCTTTTTTTTGTGAAGAGAGATTATATCAAAAGTAATAACATAAAATATAGAGTACATCAAAGATAGTTGAGAGCAAGCCACGTGCGTAGGAATTATGTTGGTCTTTCTGAAACGACTAGCATAATCCGAAGGGTAAAACCCATGGAAAGTAAATTTTGTTTGTTTTCCTTACGTGTACACTTTCTTTTGTTTTCTGTATAATGCCATATACAGTTGAACTGCCTCTGGGAGGCCTCTTTTCTTTTTTTCTTTTTTTTCTTGTTTATTTTGACATTCTGATGTTTTTTATGTAGCTATTCCATTGTCAATCGACCATAAGCCTGATAGGTCAGATGAACGTGAACGGATCGAAAAGGCAGGTGGTTTTATCGTTTGGGCAGGTATGATTTTTGAACTCAAATCTTATTTATGTTTGTGAATTGCCTCATGGACGTATTCAGTCATTTTCCATAGGGAAAATGGTATATAATTCCATAGCACAAGTGGGGCATATAACCTTGTTCGTGTAGGATTTGCAGTATAAACCAACCCATCATTCCTGTTTATTCTTCATAGAAATCGTTGGCTCTTTTCTGATTCATTGCTTTTCTCAATTCAACTCTTGAGTTTGGTTTTAGAATAAATATTTCTGACCATGTTCTCTATCCTTGAAGACTTAGAAAAATGATTGTATAAATTTTGATCTCTCGAGCAGCACTTGGACTTGCCTTTTTTATTTCTTCTATAAATTATGCATTTAGTTTTTTATTCCTATAATGGCATTTTAATTTGCCATTATGCAATGCCATTTTTATGACCCGTAAATATATGAATGATGTCATTTCTGGTACATTTCACATTCTTTCTGGTTAAGTTGGACATCTGATGTATGCACTGCATTTAACATCAGTTTATTTATGATGGGTTATTGTGTTATCACACAAAGTTTTTCATAGTGTTGATTTAGGTATATTTTGTAAGTTTTTATTTTCTGAATTCAAATATAATCAATTGATATCTCTGAACTCAGTAATCCGCTTCATCAGGAACGTGGCGGGTTGGCGGTGTTCTTGCTGTTTCTCGTGCATTTGGAGATAAATTACTGAGGCCATATGTAATGGCTGAACCAGAAATTAAGGTATTATTTTATCTCACTCTTGACAGTTCAATGTGAAATAATTGTGTTATTAACCCAAGATGACATCTTTTGACTCAAATATTTAGATTCAAAACAAAATGGATTCAGGATTTAAGTATTCACATGTCATGGCTAATTACTCTCTTAAGGAAAATGTATTTTTATGACACCTTTCATGTGATGAAAACTATGTTAAACCACTTGCTATTTTGACTCTTAAAATAATCATTTTGTTATAATCCAAGATGTTCTCTTTTGACTCAAACATAAATAATAATATTTCCGGATGCATAAGGTATGCATTTGCACAACCAATTTTACTTTTCAAATAAGCCTTTCATGAAATGCAATGAAGATTATGTAAAATATATGTGCTACTTTGGCTCTTATATTTTCAGAGATGCATTCAAATTGAAGTGGTTGAAATCTTACAGTTGTAAACCCTGCGTTATTTGTTTGGATCTCTGCAACACAGTGTTGATTCCATCACTTCTATGTTTAACTAATTTTTCTGGAATTTGGGTGGATTTGAAATATATCTATATCTTTTCAATGGAATTTTTGTTTAGTTATCTATAGCAGTTTGTTGTTCAGTACCCTCTCCCTTGTTTTGCCATCTTTGTCGGACGCTCATCAATATTCACTCGAACTTGACTTATCTGTTAATAAGTAAACCAAGTCTTGTTTCGGCATTTTGTAACCAGGAAGAAGAAATAGATGGTGTAGAATTCCTTATAATTGCAAGCGACGGACTGTGGAATGTACTATCAAACAAGGTTCGTCCCATTGACAGCTACACAACATTCGTTTTACTAGTATCTGTAGCAGCAGTCAAAACTAGTCGATGAATTACATCCACATGCATGGATTTGTTGCATTGTGCACATTGGTTTGGAAAAGCTATTCAATCTCGACACATTTTATATTAGTTCTAATTCTTCTCATTTCCAAATCCAGGATGCTGTAAATATAGTGCAGGACATAGCAGATGCTGAAGCAGCATCAAGAAAGCTCGTGGAGGAAGCTTTCGGGAAGGGGAGTTCAGACAACATCACCTGTATAGTTGTTCGATTCATGAAATGATAAGCTGACGACAATATCAGCAGTTATATGTCTTCTGAAATTGATTCTTTGTTTAATTGTTACGAACCACAACCTCTTCCCCGTAGGATTTTCAGACATTCTTTTCTGAGAAAACAATAACCTAGTTTACATGCATTCTAGCTAAGGTGAAAATTTTGGTTGGAATAAATTAAGAAGGTTTTTCTGCTTCTTGTGCTTTTGAGTGTTCTGATTGGATAGCCACCAAGATATATGTGTGTGTGTATATATGTGTGATACTTAAATTTACAATCAATTATGTATGTGCATAAATACTCGTTCTATGCACATTATTAAATTATAGTAGATGAATCATAAAAGTTGTACTAATTTTTGTCAGTTCTAACGTACTCGTTCTGTTGAAAAAGACTTGTTAACTCATTCAAAGCACTAATGGATGTAAATTAACTAAAATAATCCTATTTAAGAATGAGTGAGGATATTGTGTCCCGGGGATACTGTGCTCCTTTGCATTTTAAAGTCCTACCAATACATAGGGTTAAATAGAATATGTAGGGGGAGAGTTGTGTTCCCATGGGGCAGTGTGTGTTTGGGGCATACAAGTTTTTGCTTTAAAAGTTTCGGTTTTCAATTAAAAAAATCATTTAAAATACATTAAAGTACTAAAACTCGAAGATAAAAAACGAAAAAAAGAAATGACACAAATAGTACGAACATATCTCAGTGGCACACAGTATTATTTAAGCATTTGGGGAATGTTTGTTTGAGTTTGCATAAATAATTAGCAGCGCAATTTATAGTACCACCTCGTCCCAATAACTTACGCATAGGGAGTGTGCATAAATTATCATCAGGAAAGAAGAGTATTTATTTTGAATTTTAATTTTATGTTAAATTAATAAAAAATAATTAACATATAATCGAGTTTTTTTATGAACAATTCGGTAGTACAAATAAATAATAATACCTCCGTTATGAAATATTTTGTATTAGATGATTATTAAGAAACACGTGTATAAAATAAAATAACATTTATATAAAATAGAAACTCTTTAGGTATTACAGTATTTCATTACTTATATATTTCATTACTTATGATAAGGTCAGTTGATTGTTCCCATTCCTAATTGTAATCCAAATAAATTAGGCTAAAACTTGCTGTCTTCGGGCACCCTACCACAAAATCCCGAATTTTTCGGAAGATATACCCTTTAATATTAAATGGTATATCCTTTAGTATAAAAATGTGCACTCTCTATTCTTCAGCCGATCTATTCATTAAAAAAATTATATCTTTATTAACTAAAGTAGATACCTTTTAAAATAAAATGGTGTACACTTTCATGTCTTATGCATCCAAAATACAAGAGACCAACTCCACAAATTATGTTCACGACTTTTTATTCACTCAAATACCTATATTTATTACTTCTTCTTTTGGATTTTATTTGTTTGTTTTTGTTCTTTTCAGCCACGACTTCAACAACTAGCTCTTCTCCATGGAATTCGGGTTGACCCGGATATACATATAAGTTAAATCTTTAACTTTAAAAGAAAACAACCTCAACAAGAATATAAATAAATATTGAATGACATAAACATTGTTGATGATGTAAATAAGGTAGCACCCATCAGGGGTATGGGTGAAACTACGAACATTTGAAAACTCTTGAGCTGAAACCAAACAACTATGTCAAGCTGGACAAGTGCACTGATATACCATACTTATGCCAGAGATCATTACATAAGTTTCTCAAATTTAACCGGACAGCTTAAGTACATCGGAAGGAAACAGCAACCAAAGGCGATTTGCCGATTTAGCAGCAACTACTAGCAGAAGCATCACTCTCGGGAGGTTTCTGTTTGAAAATGTTCTTTTTCACACCAGCTGATCCCTCAGCCAAGAGGCTGGGAGTCTCCAAGATCTGTTGATGAAAGGGAAAATCAGAAGTAAAAATATGTATGTTACACTGGAGCCTAGTGTCAAAATGGTGCATAATTACGCGTCCAAGACATCCTATTGAGTACATGATCTATGAAATGAAAAGCAACCCACAAAATAATGCAAATTAACTAACCTTCAAAACGAGTTCCTCAAAACACTGCTCCACATTGGTACGAGTTTTGGCACTACATTCGATGAATAGGCAGCCATACTCTCTTGCAAAGTCAATTCCTTCTTTTTTGCTAACAACCCTTTCACTTTCCTGCAAAGGATGCAAATAAGTCTATAACAGTGCGTTTTAACGCAAGCATCAGAGAATGGAAAATGGAATACAAGGAGACTTAGTAATAATAATATGATGTGATCTAATCCTTTCCCTAACATACAAGATCTAGTCAGCATAATTACGATGTTAGCTAAAAAGCTCTTGATACTGCTTACAAGAGGTATACCTTGTCAACTTTGTTGCCAACTAGCATCTTGATGCAATCTTGATTTGTTGAGTAAAGGTCAATTTCTTTAGCCCAAATATCAGATAGATTTGTGAAAGTATCTCGGCGTGTCACATCATAAACTGTCTTACAAATAAATGAGTTTTGGGGTGAGTGCAGAAAAGTTGCAGTGCTAATAAAGAAACTAAAAGAAGCACTTGAATACTTAAGCAATTAGATATATGTTATCACTATTATGAGGGCCTATGGGTACAACAGCACTCAGGGAGAACAAGTTAAACTACAGCATTCCAGATACAGGTAAGCGACGTGCTACATTACTCGGGAAGAACAATACGTAAAGAATGTAAAATTTGGCATACCCATGATGATTCCTTGAGCTCCTCTGTAATATGAACTGGTCAAGGTCCTAAATCTTTCCTGTCCAGCTGTAAAAGAAGTAAGATTTTCAATCAACTCCTCCCCATAAACACACATATATAAAAAATAAATTAAAAGAGGATGCAATCCACACCAATCGGAGGCAGGGGAAGAAAGAGCTTGCATTCAGCAATATTACCATTTACCAGATATGCTTTATGTACTAGAATATTTTGACTACCACCAATCATAGTAAGAACTATTTGGCTTTGGTCTCGACATTCAGTCTCTAGGTCAATGGTGTAATGAATACATAACTTGGAAGGAGAAGAAATTTGCAGGACATCAACTCAGGAGATATTAGAATACAAACAGTGATGCAACTTCTTTTTTAATTTGACTTTAAAAACCTATACTATGGCAGAATTCTTACCAGTGTCCCATATTGCAAGCTTCAACTTCTTTCCTCCAACAGTAACATGCTTCACCTTAAAATCAACTCCTGTAAATATGAATAAAATATCAAAATAAGTAAAAGCTCATGTTTGAGAAAATATGAAGGAATGGTCATCTCGATACTGACAGTATTATCTGCAACAAAGTATTCAACATTACACATAAATTTCAATATTTAGACTCCTGGCCAGATAATGTGGTTTGTTTAACATTATATCACTGATAAAATGTAGGAATTTATACACGATCTTTGATTACTGAAAAGTGAGAGTATAGACTACTAGATGACTGAGGAAAATAAAACAATTAGGCAGCATTATACCAGATCCAAATCACATCCATCGACAATAAAACCAATTATTTTTCATTTTATCTTGAAGAAAATGGTGGGATATCGAGGGTATCTCATGGAAGATAAATAAACATCCAATTATTCATATTGAAAAAGCAATGAAGATGATCACAATGAATCAGCCACATAAAAAAAATCCAAAATGAGAAAGAAATCTGAATGAGTACCAGCTAAAAAAGGGCTGATCCTGTTAGCCAATTATATTAATCAACTTTCAGTCAGCACAGTTGGAGAATGAAAGCATGATCCATATTGGTTTATGTTCTACATCATCTACTGCAAGTGTAATTTCTTGATTGCCAGAATCTAACATTTTCAAACTAGATACTTTTCCCTTTAGCCTTTAACATGTGAATATCCAATATCTTTAAATAAACACACACATTAGAATCTATAGACAACTTCAGATAAATATAGGATTTAACATCAGACTACCCTGTAACAATACTATTCTTTAAAAGGTATACTACAGAATTGCAATACAGGAATCCAACCCCATTAACCTATCAGTTGGCTTGAAATAAACAACATTTGTGTTTCAGGATTTGGGAATATTTTTGCCAATGACAAGCATCCTCACAGTTATCACTTATCATCAACTGAATGCAAAACATAAACCAAATTCACAAGAGCAATGTGAAATAAAACACATTCATATCGAATTACATAAAAGCATAATTGGAAAAAGGGTAATAGTTACCGATGGTAGGAGAGAGATCTTCGAAAGTATCAGACGTGAAACTCAGCAATAGACTACTCTTTCCAACCCCAGAATCTCCTATCATTAACAACTTGAACAAATACTCAAATTCTGGCGCCGACCCAGATGATGATTCCATATCGTCGTAGAAATTGCAGTTTTTCCTTCAAGAAACCTGATGCCCAAAAAAATGCTTTCGATAAATTGATTTATAGAAAACCCATCAAGAAATTGTACGAAGAAGTAGAGCGATGACCTAAAATTGGAATTGCTGAAGATATACTTAATTGCGTAGATCTGATACAAACGTCACTTTTACATGTATATATTAATTGATTTTCAGCAGATTTATATTAAATTATATTATACGTAATTGTAAATAACAGGTTGAGTGAGTCTGAAGAAAGCAACTGAATGATATGTTAATTAAGGAAAAACAAGAGGCCGAAGCCAGTACAATTACATATAAGAAATACTCCACAAACGGAGCAACCAAAGAAAAGCACACCTATCTAGATGTAATAATAAATACTCCACAGGCGGAGCAACCAAAGAAAAGCACACCTATCTAGATAGCTAATGCTGCTGCGCACGAGGGGCTGCAAGCCCTCGTACGTTCCAGGCTATGCACCTCATTGACAAACAGTGGGGGGAGGACCCCCGCCCTGTCCCGGTCCATTCCCTCTGTCTGGTGGTTCCTGAATGGAAATGCCTGAGCTTTGTCCAGGGCCAGCTGCCCTGCCCGTTGAGTGACTTTTATAACAATTCTTAAATTTGGGTTTTTTTTTTTTCAATTTCTCAAATACGAAAATTAATTTTCAATCTATTAAAATGGGTTTTTGGGTCTCATCCCATTTGTTCATCTAAGTATTCTTCATTTTGGGCCTGAATATGTATTTAATGCAACTTATTTACTATGGCTTGATGGGCCTAGTTATCTCAGCCCATTTCTTTCGGAAAAAGGTTTCACTCAGATTAAGTGGTTGCCCCTCCTCTCACCAGTCACCATCACTCCACCAAGTGTCCTGTTACTTGAAAATTATAAATAGAAATATTTTATTTATATAAAGTTGTATATATTTTAATATTTATTCAAGCCGTCGTACAATTCATATCACAGAAGAGTATCCTTTCAAAAAATATTATATACCTTTAAATCAAATTATATACTCTCTCCATCCTACTTATTTTTATCCACTTTTTATTTTGGAGTGTCCCACGGTATTTTTACTCATTCCATTTTTGGCAAAAATACATAATATTTTATTACCTACTTTTTACAATCCCAACAACTTTAATTACTTTTTTACACTTTATTCATCATTCACAATAACTTTATTCACTTTTTCTTTTTAAATTACTAATTTAGCCATATTTTCTCTTACATTATATATTAAAAAAATAAAACGTCTTAATCTCCGTGTCCGTACAAACGGGTAAAAATACCCTGGACGGAGGGAGTACCATTATTTTATTAACATTTTATTTATAGTATTATTTTATTCCCTCTGTCCGCTCGAAAGAGGATTTTTTTTCCATTTTGATCGTACACTTCAAAGTGAGTCATTTTCTTTTTTACACATATGAGTAAGTAGTATAATATAAATTGAATTCGAAAAAAATTAAATTACAACAAGCTTTTATTTGAGAGAAAAATAAAATAAAATTTATACCTTCAAATAAGACACTTTTAAAATAAAACCTAAAATTGAAATATAAACTAAAAATTGTATCCTATATGAAAATTTTCAAGATGAAATAAGTTATACTACTAACTTATAATTATACATCCAAAAATAGAAACTTAGATTTTCAATGGCAAATACAAAATTAGTGGAATTACATTTTTGTTTTCAGGATTAAAAAAAAAACATATGCCGTATAGTAACTACAAATTTAGAAGATTCTAAAATACTGTATATAAATTTTATACAAACATTAAAAATTAATTTAAATAAAATAAAAATTAGGGTAGTGGAATGACACGTGGATGATGATTTATCTTCTTCTCTTTCATGAAAATGATGTATCTGGATTGATGGAGGATGTAAATCGCATTATCTGTCTCAAGTGGCTTATAGAAATGGCTCATTGTTTAACTTACGCTTGTAAGAGACTAAAGGCAGGATTCGAACCTTATGTCCTACAGCAACCAAGCTCAGTTGGAAAGTAACTTGAGCCATCTTCTTCTTCTCTTCCATGGCACTACTTTTCTTCACTCCAGAGCTTCTGAAGCAGTTAACAATGGACTCAAATATCATAGTCTTCACCAGCTTCCTCCTCGCCGGAAATATAGTCCCTTTCTTCCACCGGAGCGCCGCCGCCGTTGCGGCGTCGGCGGCGGCGCAGTCTCTCTCTGCTGCTACTGTCGCCATATAAATCTCTCTCTCTACACTTTGGGAATACTTATTAATAATGCATGCTTATCTCACTGGTTTATATAAATAGACCATCTCAATTTCTCTATCCTAAATTAATTAATTAAATAAGAATTCTAGAAGAAAAAGACAAATAATTTTATGGAGTAATTCTTTTTTTTAATTTAATTTTGATGATATAAGGCAATTAATTTTGATGACGTCATACCTTTACTGGTCGGGTCGCCTGATCTCTTGTCTGGACCTTATTTGGTTTCATTTCATTCTAGGATATTTGTTCTTCAAATTAACAATCATACACACGCTAATTTTAGAAGGCAAAAACTCCACGAATCACATTCCGAGCGTATTTAGAATTTATGTTAAATTGTATATCCTTTAGTGTACAGATGTGTAATATTTATTTTTTAAAGAAAATTATTGTGTGTATCTGGGCGCATTAACAACACTCCGTGCGTCTTTAAAATTTTGTGTTAAATTGTATATCTTTTAGTATAAAATGTATACTCTTGATTTTCTAAAGAAAAAAATATTAATGAAAAATGTATATCATTTCTAACAAAATGGTGTACCTTTTATTAATTAAAGTGTCCTTTAGACCAAAACAATGTACTCTTACCCATAATACTAAATTTCTAAAGACGCACAGAATGTGTTTCCGTACCCCGGGCACACGCAAACCTCACTCATTTTAAAATTATTATAATTATGTTACTTAATTTACACGTCTTTAAAGTATTCATTTATTTGTTTACTTAGGTTTAATAGTTATTACTATAACAGTTATATGTATACATCATTTTGAAAAAATAAATACTACTACTTTTTTAAGTAAACTTGTATATCTAATAAAATGAATACTTATGGAGTAGTTTCCTGCAATGCAATTATGAAAATAAACAGCCAAATCAATCGATCCTAGACATCCATTCACAAAAGAGAACACCTTTCGAAGATTTGTTTCTATGGACTATGTTTTATTAAATAGTTATCACTTGTAAAGAAAGATATTATATTTTTATTAGAAAGTGATACTCCTTTTGTCCTATAATGAAAATGATAGGTATCAAATTCTAGAAATGTTTTAATGACTTGCCTTTGGAGGATATGTCTTAATTATAATATAAGATATGTGAGTGGTAAAGGGCTAATAATTTTGATACTAAAGTATATTACAAAGTTATTGTGTTGTGTGTTATTTCCTTACTTAAGGGAGTGGAATTGTCTGTAGGACAGACAAAAATAATATGTGTGAATTTATTTACGAAACAACTCTTTATTCATATTATGAATTGTTCTTATAATAATTTACGGTACCATTATTATTTTAAATAATTCGAGTATCACTTTTAATTAAATATTATCACTTCTCTCGAAAAAAATATTTCTCTCATACAATGGTATGTCATTCACAAAAGCCCAACAAACTCTTCAAACATTCATGCAAAGGAATGGTGTGAGTAATAAATTGAAGCTATTAATTAGGATATTAATGTAACCAAAGAGAGTTTGAAGTCATAGTCTAAAGTTAGTCAGATACAGTTGGCATAGAGTGAGCAGGAGTTTGTGTCACAATAATGGAGTAAAAAGTGTCTAATTATTCGTGTGTACCAAACCAAAGAATGAGACTACTAATTCATTCATTTATAATACTCTATAATCATGTAGAATTGACGTCTATTTACTCCGTATTTACTTCGTCCCATGACATACTTTTTATTTTGAATTGTTCCACAAAAGTTTGTACCTTCAAAAAAAAAAAGTAAAAAACAACCAACCTTCCCCATACACCTTATTTACAAAAAAAAATCATCTTTACCTAACATACTTTATCATTTATTTATTACAAAAAAAATATCATTATACCCCTAAAAATTATTCTCTCCGTCCCGGTTGACACACTTTCCTTTATGGTTTGTCCCACTAAAGTTGACACATTTCCTTTTTAATACATGAGACCCACACAAAAACAATTAATCTATTCTCATGGACCCCACATATCACCTCTAATACAACTACCCACTACATATTAAATATTATTTCTCTCATTTCACTTTACTTCACTTTACATTAAGTTGTTATACTCATTAATCTCCGTGCCCAAAAAAATTATATCGACTTCTATGAGATGGAGGGAATATCACTTTCTTAATCTCTATGTCTGAAAGGTGGCGCAAACTTTTTCGGGACAGAGGGAGTAAACTCTTCTACTCTAGGATCCAGCTAGCAACTAATGTTTCTAACGTGTCTTTATTAAATTGATTTCAAAGTATTATTTTTTAATTGGATATGATATATTTCTAGATAAAAGTTGAAATTTAGATAACTTAATGATGTATGCTTTTGGTGTCAGCGGATGCAAGTTGTAATTAGGGGATATAGAAAATAGTATACTCCCCCAAGTTAAAGTTTACTTTATCATTTTAATTTGTTTAAAATTAAAGTTTATATTTATTTTTTTTAAGTTGAGCCCACATAAAATAATTAATTATTCGATATAGAATCTACACAAAATACTAATACAACTAATTACTTTACATTAAATATATATCTCACCTCACTAAAAATTAAAATATTAAATATCTTAATCTCAGTGCAAAAAATAAACATCAACACGTTATATGAGTTTAACCTCATGTTTAAATGGAAGGAGTATGGTCCCGTTCTTTTTTTTTAATTATAATTATGCTTTTAAATAAAAATTCATAAATGAAACGATTCTATATAATAATAATAATAATTTATTGTTTAAGTTTTACTTCTTCATCTCATAATTATCTTCGCACTTTTTATTTTCATACATCTCAAACTCATTTTCCAATTAAAAAAAACATCACATCAACAAATAACCTTATAAATTATTTTAATTTAAAAAATATTACTACTTCCGTACTTTATTTATTATCTAAAGAAATACAATAATAGCTCTAAAATTTAATAAAATTAATTAAAAAAACAACTTTTTTTTAAGCTATACTATATCAACGTCGATGCAAATAACTGCAGGAGGGAATATTATTTAAATATTAACGGTACAATTTTCTCTCTTTTAAGTTCATTTTAAAGAGGGGATGAGGTGAAAAGACAGAATGCCAAATTTTAAGATTAAATTTACTACTATATTATGAACTACAATATGTTTGTTTGGATTTTAAATTCAGATTATATAATTATTTCTTGTTTTAATTTGTATTTTCTATAATGGATTATATAAACTTCATTCATTTCTTGTTTTAATTTGTATTTTCTAAAAAATGGATTATATAAACTTCATTAACGCCACCTATTCTCATCCACACATTATTATTATTTTTTACGATTTGACAAAATATTAAAATATATACTACTTAAATTTAAAAGATAAATATATATTAACACTATTGGTTAAATTTATTAAATTCATTTAATCTCAAATTTATTTATTTTTTATATCCAAACAAACCTAGTTCAAATGTAAAATAATAAGATGAAAATACAATAAAAATAAAAAAAATAAAAATTATATAAACTGTATGGAAGAAATATTACATGAAGGATTGTAAGAATAATTTTGATACATGTCTTTAAGAACTTTGAAAATTAATTAATTAATCAATGCTTCGTTGACACAATATTTTAAAGGGGAATGAAGTCGAAAGAGAAAATGAAGGGATTTTTGTTAATTAATTTATGGATTCATTAGAATATAACTATACACAAGTCCAAGTCCAAGAAAGTGATATGTGTGGTCAAATATGAATTATCAATTAAATAAAATACTGACGATTTTTTTTTTCCTAAGAGTGAATGTATTTGACCAATAGAGTATGAGTAGTTTCACACTGAGCATTTCACACGTGTTATTCCATTTTAGACTTTAGTGTGATCACAATCAAATTGCTTAATATTGTTGGTAAGTCACGATCAAGGTTTAATATCGTAAATTAAATTATTTCCTCTGTCTAATAATTTATTAGAAATATTTTCATGTAATTGAGTGTAAATCTACTCTATGGAAAATATTACTCGTGAAAATAATAAGTGTAACTTCTTATAATATGAGTAATATCATTCTCTGAAGAAATATAATTTGTCAAATACAAAATACTCTCCTCTTCTCACAATAGTTTTCATATTTATTTTTCACATTGTTTAAGAATAATTACTTTTTTTTACCAATTTTGTTGATTTTCAAAAATATTATAATATTTTTAAATAATATAAATAAATTGTAAAATAATATTATGAATATGGAAAATAAATAATAAATTTAAAATTAAAGTAACTTTAAATTTACTATTCTGTAAATGTTTCTATTTTTTTTGTGTTAGGTACCCCATAACAAAATGAATTCAAACACTTCAATATAACACCACCTTAAGACACTGGCCCACTATTTAAGAATAATTTGATCCTTTTCACAGATGACTTTGGGTGGGTGGAGAAAATTCTTAATCCAATGGAATTGGGATGGAATAAAAATGTGGTGTTTTTTTAACACTTTCATTCCATGGTGTATCAAAATGATACCCAAAAAAGTAAGGAATGATGATTCCTCTATTTTTTTGGTACTATGACATTCATTCTAATAAAAAATAATTGTAAAATATTTATATTTTTTTTCTTTTGTTTTTTTAAACATTATTTAATAACAATAAAAATAAAATAATTATTATTAAAATAATTTTATTTATTTTAAAAAATTAAAGATTATGATAGTGATTCATATTATTTACCAAACAATACACTTTAAAATGTCATACATATTCTCATTCCTATATATTGTTATTCTTATTCTCATTTCCATTTCCATTCCTTTTAAAATACCAAACTGCCCCTCAATTTTTTTATATAAAAAAAAAGATTTATTTTTTTAGTTGTCACTTTTTTTGGGCATTCAAAATTACCTAGGCATTTTGACTAGAGGCTATATTTGGTGACTTTTCCAAACCACTCTCAGACATTATTACATTAGTCACTGAACATAATTGTCTTATCATGTTTAAATGAAAACTTCATGATTTCAAGGGTTTGAGTTAATTGCACAAAATTTAAAATTATACACTATAGCATCTTGATAATTTTCTCATCTCTAATTTTAAACTCATTAAAAATTTAATTCAATTTATATAAGATATTTAAAAAAAAAACTCATTAAATACGTGTTCTTAATTCTAGTGGATTTCAAACTCAAACATTCATATTTTATACTACTAGTTTTTTTACGTGCATTGGACGTCACATACACGTCATATTTTGTAATAATAATAATAATAATAATTAAAAAAAATTACTCCATGAGATAATAAAAAAAAACTTAAACTCTTACATATATTTTATCCATATGGTAGCTTCTAGAATTCTTATAAATAATAATAATGTTAAATATTAAAAAGAAATAAAAAAATACTACAACTCTACAGTTATGAAAAAATTGTTAAACCACCTTAATAGAAGTGAAGATCTTCTAGTCAATTTCACGTAATAATTAGTGAAAATATATTAAATAAGGATTAATTAAAAACAATGACCTTCAACTTTTTCACTTCTTTTAATCTATCATAACAAAAAAATTTAATCAGATACATACACAAAGAATAATCAATTTTCCCTTTTGATTTTTTAAGAAACCTAATCATGTACTCGTATAACGCGAAAAATTATGGATAGGAGTTAAATCGTTGAGCGTTGAGTACGTCCTCATGATATATCTAAAAGATTATTATCAACCATCACTGATATCAAAATATTGTCGTCATCTCCTACTCCAATAACCTATCAAACTCCATCGTCTCATTTAACTGAGCATTCAAGAAGCTGCTCTCTATTGTCGTTGAGGATCCGTTTAGTGTCTCCACCTCATTCAAGAAGCTGCTCTCTATTGTCGTCGAAGATCCACTCAGTGTTTCCACCTCCGAAACTTCCATTGTCATTGCATATTTATATTGTTTGATTTGCTTCATCATATTATTCATTTAATGGCTTTATGAATTTATTGTAAGTTATTAATAATTAATTAATTAAGGGACTCTTCGGGTAACCTAAATGAATGCAAATAGTTTAAAATAATAAATAATTTATTTATAATTAATTAAAGTTAAAAATGTAATAAATAAAATTAGGCAAGGATAAAATAGGTAAAAATGTTAACCAATTGGCTAGCCACTTTTAATATATTATTATTTATTATTTATTTATATTATGATATGATATATCCTTAATTTAATTTATACTATATAAATTCTCAAGTATCAATTTTATGATCAATGGTTAAGAAAAAAATCTCTTCGCCCTCTTTAATTTTTTTATTTATTCATCAATCCTTATTAGTCGACTAAAATCAAATTTCAACTTTCCAGCATTATTTACAATTCAATAAAGAACTTTTTTTTAAATAAAAAATCAAAATTATAATATCTATTAATTTATTATAAATTATTATATACTTTCTCCATATATCTTACCGAAGTCATTAATCTGATATAGTTTTAGACTAGCAATAAATTTTTCTCATAAAATTGAAGTTATATTCTAATTTATATGATTAACTAGCATGTAACGCTCTACGCGGGATAATTAATATTTGTTTAAATATAAATAAATTTAAATAAAAATTAAAATATTATATTCTATATATTTATTTGTTTAAATATAAATAAATTGAAATAAAAATAAAAATATTATATTCTATATATTAAATATTCATGTACGGAAATATATTAATATAGAGTTTTATAATAATTAATTTCTTTTGTTAAGTGAGTTTTAATAAGTATTCTCTTCGTCTATTTTCTTACTAATTTTACCATTTCCTTTTTATGACTTGTATTTTTAAACTATTGAAGTTATTTACTCTTATAAGAATTGTATAATTATTTGACTTCAAAAACATATAATTTTAGAATTTAAAAAATTGTTTTTAACTTTTATTCATTCATCAATATCATTTCACATAATTTAAATTAATAACAAAATATTTGTATGTAGCCGTCTCATAAGAAAACTAAAATGAATTGGATAAGACGTAATAATATTTTAATAAAAAGGTAATAATCAAGGTAAATTAAATGATAGTAGTACAATTAATTATTTTATAAATAATTTGTAGTGTAAATAAAAAATAATCATTTTTAATGAAAAAGTAATAATATCTTTGATAAAATTTGATAAAAATGACATCATGCAAGTATTGCCTTCAAATAATATCAATATTTAAAAACATTAATCAAATATCATTATATCATGTGAAGTTGAAGATTGCCTTAGACGCGGGAAATGCTAATTACAGTGATCAAAAAATGATGGATGTTCTGTTTGCGTGTTAAACCTTAATAAAGGCAAAAAGCAAAGGTTAATTTCTAAAAAATTTATCACCTTTGGGTTTTTAAATATATCATAAACTTTTATTTTTTGTCAAATCAGTACACAATTCATTAAAATTTTCAATTTTATCACGACCTTTTATTTTTATCAAATTAATATGCGATCTATTTAAAATTTTCAATTCTATCATAATTTCTATCTTTGCAATTTAATACATCACTTATTTCATATTTTCAATTCATTTATTATTGTTATTATTATTATTATTAAAATTTATTTAAAAATTAAAATACATAGGTTGAACAATACGATTTTTTCCCTTTTATTATAATAAGGTCATAATTATAATTAACTTGATAGAAAAATATTTTAATAAACCGACCTTATGTAAAATTATTATTTATTATATTGAATAAAATTCTATTAATTTTTTATTCGATTTTATTACTGTTATTATAGCAAAATCACAATTGATAACAAAAATATTATATAAATAAAATTATTTATTGAAAATAAAGATTTAATAATGAATGAAATTAGTAATTAATTAATTTGAACTTAAAAAAAAGAGTATTAATCCCATTAATTAATATAAATACAAATTTTTACAATAATAATAATAATAATAATAAATTGTATTGAAAAATATTAAATAGGTGGTGTATCAAATTGAAAAGTAAAAGTTGTGATAGAATTGAAAACATTAAATATATTGCGTATTGAATTGATAAAAATAAAATGTCACGATAAAATTGAAACTATTAAATAAGTCGTATATTGAATTGACAAAAATAAAAATGTTATGATATATTTAAAAACTTCCAATAAGGTGGTGTATTTTTTTAGAATTAACCCAAAAGCAAATAAGAAGAAAATTTTCATGACAAAAAGAAATTATGAATTGTCATTAAAATGGAAATGTAAAAGTCAGATCATGTAATATAGAGCTTTCAAGGTTTAAAGGCTTGTTAAATTATTGCAAAGCCAAACAGATTATGTAGTGTAGCATGTGTGGAAGGCATAATGAAAATTAATGCTTAAAAAATAAAAGTTGCAATTAAAAAGTTAGTTTAACACAATGAACGTAATAAACGATATATTTGCAATGTCTTTTTTTTTACCGTGGTCAGAACCAAAAAGTCCAAAAAAAAAAAAAGTAAAAAAAAATAATAATAATAACAAAATAGTAAAGATTACCGAACAACGTTTGCTTGGATTTCCAGGGTCGATGCTCTTCTTGTTGTTTTCTTTTTCAATCACAATTTCACCATAATTTCATGAGTGTGAGTAGCAACCTTCTTGTGACAGCAATCCAACCCATATCTCCAATTATAAAAAATGAATCAAATAAAATGCAAAAAATATATACACCAAACGGTGAGTATAAGAAGAGAAGGATCTCATTAGTAATTGTATGAATAGTACTCTTTCGTCTCATAAAATGTGTTTGTTTTTCCATGTTGTTTAAGAAAAATTACAATTTTTTTATCAACTTATTGATTTTAGAGAATATTGTAGTATTTTTAAGGGGATAATATCAATTCTGGTCCTCTAGAATATGGAAAATCCAACTTTAGTCCTAAGGTTTGGTAAATTTTCAAAAGTGGTCCTTCAGTATCCGCTTTTAGTCATTTTGTCCACTTTTGGTCATTTTTGTCAACTTTTAGTCCTTATTTGGCATATTTTAGAGGACAAAAAATGAACAAAAATGACTAAAAGTAGACCAAAAGGACTAAAAGCGGACATCAGAGGACCACTTTTGAGAAATTACCAAACTTGAGGACTAAAGTTGGATTTGACATATCCTAGAGGACCAAAATTGATATTTTTCCAATTTTTAGGTAATAAAAAAAATAAAGTTATGGTATGTGTATGAAAAATAAGTACCATATTTGAAATTAAAAAAATATTTGAGATTATTAGATAAAATGATGTTCTATTTTTTTAGTATGAATGGTTTTATAGAACAAACAAAAATGAGAAAAACATGGAACTGAGTAAGTATCAATTAATTTATTTTAGAGCACTATGATCTTTCATTTGATCAAGGAAAGGACTTTGTTTGACTTAAAATCTCAATAATCTTCCCTTCACACAAATGACCTCTAGACCACTATCAGGAGGTGCTGGGTGGGTGGTGTTAATGAGAATGAAAGTATATTGACTCTCATTATTGATGCTTGTTTAGTTTAATTTGAATCAAAATTTTTCGATCACTCTCATTAATTTAATTTACTTTTCATCATTCAATTACTTTCAATTTTATTGTAATTGACCTCCTTAATGATACTCATTACCATTTCGATTGAAGAATTCGTACAAAGTGGCCCTCAATTAATCCATTAAAGACCATCCAACTGCGAAATGCTCTCTTTCTTAATCTTACATGCCTCTTAATGCATTTGGCTCAAGTCCGTACGTAGCCTTTATGGGCATTGCGTTGCATGGTTCAAACAGTTGTATATATACTACTTAGCTTAGTGTTACGTGATCCATGAAGCCAATGGTTCAAGTTCGTTATTTCCTACCCAACTCTGCACCCTATTATATAGGAGCGTTTGACGGTGTATTCATTATTAAAATATCATTATTATATAAAAGAGGTAAAGTATGTTTAAAGTATATTTTTCTAAAGTATAATGAATGATTAATTAAAATATAATTTTAAGGTATAATAGTATGATACGCTGCAAACATATTTTAACTATTAAAATATATTCTTCACTTATATAATCATCATACATTTATAATGGCCCGACACGCCTCACATATATTCATCTCACAAGCTCAGACCTCAACATATAAAAGCTTTAAAAAAAATTAAAATATAATAATATTGTGAATAAAATGCAATAGGAACAAATAAGAGTAAAAATGTACTATTAGTTCATCTTCGGTGAACCATTTTACTTTATTCTTTAATTTTATTGAAATTACTCTTTAATACATGAAATATTACTATTAAGAATGATCAATTAATATTATTCAATCTATAGTGAATGAAAAATTATATGCATTTTAATGGGAATATAAGAAAATTACAATATATTACTCCCTCCGTCCCAGAATTTTTTGCACTACAAAGGAAGTGTGCAAAAAATTTTGGGACGGAGGAAGTATAATTTAACTAGAAATAACATTTTTGTTTAAAAAAAAAAAGGTAACAGCTCATCACTCTAAAACAAGTAAATTCATTGAATAAAAAATAATTTCAGAATGCAAAATAAAAGAAATATTTTTGCCAAAATATGTATGCACACATCAATGATCAAACCTAAATAAGGCGGCAAACACTTTTGTGCGGAGTATAGGAAAGAATGGGCTTTGTGGGACGAGGAAGGCATGGGCGGCAGACTAGAAGACACCCAAATATCCTTTATGTGGGCTGGGCTTTTCATTTTTGAAGTGGGCTTTATATAATACTAAATTATTATAAAAAATAGGGGTAATAAATAAGGTATATGAGGTAGTTGCTAAATTTATTTTTAATTATTTTATTTTATTTTATGGTGAAAATTAAATAAAAATCTAATATAACAATTGAGGTTATCTAGATGCACCGATACCCCTTAAGGTTAATAGAGTATAAGTCAGTTATAATGAGTATTTATTAAATTTATTTTTAAGTATTTTATTTTATTTAGCGGTGAGGATTAAATAAAAATCTAACATAACGATTGAGGTTATATAGATGCATCGGTACCCCTGGCGCACTGCAATTAGACTCCAGGTGAGGATTAAATAAAGGGATGTTTTGAGACCATCTTACGTGAGACAATTTTACATTTTTAAAATAGTTATAATTTTTGTTATAAAACGTTATCACTTTCGCTATAATATGTTATCACTTTTCATTTATATTATAAATTATTCATGAAATAACATTATCACTTTTCATTATTAATTGATAATAACTTTTCATTATGAAAGTTATAATTTTTTATCCGTCTCACGTTACGTAAGATGATCTCACACAAGTCTTTGCCTTAAATAAAAATCTAACATAACGATTGAGGTTATCTAGATGCAACGATGTCGTGATGCACTTCAGTTAGACTCCAAAATTAGTTTACAATATCAAATTAAATAGGGCCGCTATGTCTATTTGTAACTAGGGATGACAATGAGACGAGTATTTCCAGGTACCTGACCTACCCGAACCTTAATGGGAAGGGTACATGTAGTTGTAAATGGGTTTGGAACGGGTACGAGTAGTTGTGAAAAATACCATTAGAGTTTGGGACGGGTATGAGTAATGACTCAAATACCCGCGAATACTCCGTTTATATATATATATATATATATATATATATATATATATATATATATATATATATATATATATATATAATTTATATATTATGATATATTTTATTAATAGTTATAAATTTTATTTAATCATATTTATTAAATATTTATTTAAAATAATAGAATTTATATTATATTTATTTATATTTAATTAATACTAATATAATTTTCATTATTATATTTATTTAAACAATAAAAATATATAAATATATATTAAATAAATGAATATTAAACGGGTATGGGTACCCGCAGGTATTAATAAATGGTTATGGGACGCGTACGGGTACCATAATAAAAAATTTTAAACGAGTACAGATATAGGTAATTGATTTTTAATCAGATACGAGTACGGGTACTTCAAAATAAGCGAATACCCTACCTGTTACTATCTCTATATGTAATCTCTAATCTAACGTAACAGTACATGCGCATCAATTTCAGCTTGTTTTAAGGTTTCCACAAAAGTTATAGAAGAGATTATTTTGCTTAAAGTTGTTTAGAAAATAAATAAAAGGCTTGCATGCGCCCGGATCACGGGAACACATTACGTGTGCCTTTAAAAATTTAGTATTATGGGTAAGGGTACATTACTTTGGTCTAAAGGGTATACACTTTATTAATAAAAGGTACACCATTTTATTCTAAAGGGTATACATTTTTCATTAATTTTTTTTTCTTTAGAAAATAAAGGGTACACATTTTTATACTAAAGGATATACAATTTAACACAAAATTTTATAGGCGCACGGAGTGTTGTCCATGCACTAGATACACACAATAATTTTCTTTAGAAAATAAAGGGTACACATCTTTATACTAAAGGGTATACAATTTAACACAAAATTTTAAAGGTGGACGGAATGTTGTCCGTGCGCCCAGGTGCACAAAAGTTTTTGCTAATAAATAAATTATAGAGTATTGTTAAATATGCTAAAAATGATGATAATTTTAAATTAAAGTGTGTTATATACTCTATTTGTTCGCTCGAAAAAGAGTATTTTTTCCATTTTGATTGTTCGCTTCAAAGAGAGTCATTTTCTTTTTTATATACATGAAACCCACACACATCACTAATAGAATTAAAATATGGGGCCTACACTCCCTTTAATTCAACTATGCACTACACATTAAATAACAATACTCCTTAATCAACATGCACAAAAGTAAAAGATCATCTTTCGGACGGACAGATGTAGTAGTTAATTGTTAGTAAATGTTACTTCCTCTGTCTCGAACTTATGTTCACCGGTACTGTAGATATGGAGTTTAAGAAAAATTATTTTTTGACCAATTTTATCGACTTTTTAGGGGAATATTGTAGTATTTTTAGGTAATAAATAAATTATAAAGTATGTTATGTGTGCTAGGTAGGAGTAGTATTTTTAAAATTAAGATAACTTTTGAGGTTGTTGGTTTATGTAAAGTTTTCTTTTTTAGGTGGTAAAAATAAGTGTAGAAATGACGAAAACGGAAAGTGTGATCATAACTATGAGACAGAGGCCAATTGACATCACCTATTTCATTTTATTATTCCATCTACTATTTCATTTGCCAAACTCGTGACACGTGTAAGTATAAATCCCTAAATTATTTTTAGATGTGCTAGAGGTTTAATAATCATTTAATAGGAAATACGATAAAGAAGGGGATTCAGCACGGGACAGAGAGAATATTTTCTTATATGAGAGTATAAACTTGAATGTAAGACTAACCAAAATAAAAAGTGTGAAGTTAAGTTATATTTTCTAAATAATTTAATCTTCATAAAAGCGTTGATAAACATTTTTTTTTCAAATATCTAACTAATTTCATTTTTTATATCTCTAACATTAATTAATTCGTTAATTATAAATTTAGGGAGAAAAGTCCACATAACCAATTTTTAAGATTGAAAATCATTGTCACCTATCAAATAATTTATATAACATTCATACTAAATTGTCCATGTCGTCGAAATTGCAGTTTTTCTTTCAAGAAACCTGATGCCCAAAAAAATGCTTTCAATAAATTGATTTATAGTAAACCCATCAAGAAATTGTACGAAGATATAGTGCGATGACCTAAAATTGGAATTGCTGAAGATATACTTAATTGCGTAGATCTGATACAAACGTCACTTTACATGAATATATTGTAATTACTTTTCAGCAGATTTATATTAAATTATTTATACGTAATTGTAAATAACAGGTTGAGTGAGTCTGAAGAAAGCAATGAGAACAACTTAATGGGGGAAAAGCAGAAAACTCAATAATAAATTGCTTGCTTCTTGGCGGTCGCAAAGAGAGCTTGTACGTTGTGAAGCTATGTTTGTACAGTTCCAGCGAATGAAATGATGGTGCTATTATATTATGTTCTCGATATCTATTTTATTTAAATTTCAAAGGTCAAAGATGAAATTAAACCGTCATGGTGTGCCTCTCATTATATTTTTGTTTAATCATACAATAAAGTGTCAAATTAACCTCACATCTTTCAGTGTGGGATTAAATATGTCATTCATCTATATTTTTATTTAACCACACTTTTTGTTTATTTTAATTGAAACAACTATGTCATTATTTTTCTAAGAACATACATACTCCCTCCCGTCTGATGAAAAAAAAAGTTACGTTTACTTTTTTCATGGAAATTAAAAAATATAGTATTTTAATGTGTAGTGGATTAAAAGATATAATAATTTAATGTATAGTAGGTAGTTGTATTAGTGATGCGTATGAGGCAAAAAAGATAAAGTGATTGATTTATGTGGGTCCATCTACTAAAAAATGAAATGTAACTCTTGTAGCGGGACTCCTTAATTAGTAAAATATAACTCTTATAGCGGGGCGAATGGAGTAAATCATACTATTAATAAAGGTAACATAATTAAAAAAAGTTTAATTGCATATAAGGTTGTCCGTTGAGTGACTTTTACAACAATTCTTAAATTTTGTAATTTTTTTTTTCAATTAAAATTAATTTGTAATCGATTAAAGTTAAGAAGCCTACTTGGGTGACCCGTGATCACTCATGACCCTCTCACGGGTGGAGTCATCCCCTCATGTGAGAGGTCATGTCACCCAAGAATGTGTTTTCATGCTATTAAAGTGGGTCTCATCCCTTTTGTTGTCATCTAAGTATTCTTTTCATCTTGGGCCAGCATATGTATTTAATGTAACTTATTTACTATGGCTTGATAGGCCTAGTTATCTCAGCCACTTCATTCGGAAAAAGGATTCACTCAGATGAAAGTGGTTGCCCCACCTCTCACCATCACTCCACCAAGTGTCCCTGTAACTTGAAAATTATAAATAGAAATATTTTATTTATATAATAAGTAAGTAGTATATTTTAATAATTAATCGAGCCGTTACATAATCCATCTCACAAAAACATGTCCCACAAAAAATATCCTTTCAAAAAAATATTATACACCTTTAAATCAAATTATATATTATTTTATTAACATTTTATTTATAGTAGTATTATTTTATAATACAAATTGAATTCTTTATTAACATTTTATTTATAGTATTATTTTATAATACAAATTGAATTCGAAATAAATTAAATTACAACAAGCTTTTATACAAACATGGAAATTTATTTAAATAAAATAAAAATTAGGGTAGTGGAATGACACGTGGATGATGATTCATCTTCTTCTCTTCCATGGCACCACTTTTCTTCACTCCAGAGCTTCTGAAGCAATTAACAATGGACTCAAATATCATAGTCTTCACCAGCTTCCTCCTCGCCGGAAATACACTCCCTTTCTTCCGCCGGAACGCCGCCGCTGTTGTGGCGGCGCCGTCTCTCTCTGCTGCTACTGCCGCCATCTAAATCTCTCTCTCTCTCTACACTTTTGGAATACTTATTAATAATGCATGCTTATCTCACTGGTTTATATAAATAGACCATCTCAGTTTCTCTATCCAAAATTATTTAATTAAATAGAATTCTAGAAGAAAAAGACAAATGACACAATTTAGAGAATTGGAGTAATTCTTTTTTTTTTATATTTAATTTAATGATGTAAGGCAATTAATTTTGATGACGTCATACCTTTACTGGTCGGCTCGCCTAACAAATCGGATCTCTTGTCTGGACCTTGTTTGGTTCCATTTCATTCTAGGATATTTGTTCTTTAAATTATTATAATTATGGTACTTTAATTCACACTATATACTGTCTTTAAAGTATTCATTTATTTGTTTACTTAGGTTTAATAGTTATTAATTATAATAGTTATACGTATTAATGTATATATACATCATTTCTTTCTACAATGAAAAAATAAATACTCCGTCTCATTTTCATCTTCATATTTACTGTACAAACGCAAATTAACAAAAGTCACTTTTTGAGTAACATTTGGGGGTAGTTTGATATTTTTGGATAATAAATAAATGATAAAGTATGTTATGTGTGTGAAAAATGTGATGTCACTTTTGAAATTAAAGCATGTTAGAAGGATATTAGTTATGTACCTTTTTCTTTTATAAAAATATAAAATTAAAATTGAAACGGATTAAAACAAAAAATGTAAAATTGAAGTTGGGATGAAGAGATTACTTTTCAAGTAAACTTGTAGTATCTAATAAAATGAATACTTGAGTAGATTCATGCAATGCAATTATGCAAATAAACAGCCAAATCAATCGATCCTAGACATCCATTTACAAAAGAGAACACTTTACGAAGATTGTTTTTATGTTTTATTAAAAAATTAACATTTTTTATTAAAGATATTATATTTTTCATTAGAACTAGTGCTACTTTTGCCCTATAATGAAAGTGATAGGTACGAAATTCTAGAAATTTTGTTTTAATGACTTGCTTTTGGGGGAAAATTTGATGTTTTTAAGTAATAAATACTTAATTATAATGTAAGATATATGAATGGTAAAACACTAACAATTTTGAAACTAAAATATATAGTAAGTTTTTGGATTGTGTGTTATTTTCTTACATAAATATGTGAAATTGTT
The DNA here is from genome assembly GCA_023678885.1 of Pogostemon cablin. NCBI lineage: Eukaryota > Viridiplantae > Streptophyta > Magnoliopsida > Lamiales > Lamiaceae > Pogostemon > Pogostemon cablin. The sequence goes on from CM042990.1 coordinate 19,097,485, forward strand.
TATAAGACAAACAAAAATAATAAGAGCGAATTTTTTTATGGAACAACAGCTCTTTATTCATAATATGAATTGTTCTTATAATAATTACGATATTACTATCATTTTTCATTAATTTGAATGTTACTTTTAATTAAATTTTATCACTTTTATTCCTCTCATAAAAATATTCATATGAGATTTTATGCAAAGGAACGGTATGAGTAATAAATTGAAGCTATTAAGTAGAATATTAATGTAACCAAACAGAGTTTGAAGTCATAGTCTAAAGTTCGTCAGATACAGTTGGGAACTTGAGATAGAGTGAGCAGGAGTTTGTGTCAAAAGTGTCTAATTATTCATGTGAAACCAATCCAAAGAATGAGACTACTAATTCATCCATTTATGACATAATCATGTACAAGAATCTAGGATCCACCTAGCTAATAATGTTTCTAAAGTATCTTTATTAAATTGATTTAAAATTATAATACTACCTCCGGCCACTTACAAGGTATTCATTTCATTATTTCTGGCGTCCGCTTCAAAAGTATCAATTTCCTCTATTTAGTAAAGAAAGTACACAATATGACCCACCATTTCTCTCTGATACAACTACCCACTTTACCTATAATAATAATACTCCTTAATCAACGTGCAAAAAGCAAATAAAGACCTTAGAATTGTCCATGTGAAAACTGCAAACGATTATCTTGTAAGTGGCCGGAGGAAGTAATATTTTAATAGGATATGATATACTCCTATTTCTAGATAAAAGTTGAAATTTAGCTAATGCAAGTTGCAACCAGAGGATACGGACAGTATTATATACTCATATGAGTTTAACCTCATGTTTAAATTGAAGGAGTATCCCTGTTACATGTAAACCTTTGTGGTCGTGTTTTTTATTGTTAAATATAATTATACTTTTAAAATTTTAAAGTAAATATTTTATCTATGAGCAAAATAGATTATAAGCTACACAAATATAATTAAGAAAAAAAAAAGAAAAGACAAAATAAAATATATTCATAAATGAAACAATTCGTATGATAATTTGTTGTTTTAGTTTTCTCCATATGTCCAATGGCTATTAATATCTTTACACTTTTTGTTTTGGGGCAATTGCTAGGGTAAAATATTTTTTAAGATTTTATTTTATGCCAACTTTTAAGATCATGTTTTAAACTGCCCAAAGTGACAAAAAAGACAATGACTCGATAATAATACGATTATAATTTTTTTTAAAAAGTCATTATTGAATCAACTTTTTATTACATTTTTTTTTATCATTTTGGGTTTTTTTTTTTTTAAATTTCCCTTAAAATCATGGCAACAAACAATTTTTTTCTTATCTACATAAGGGCACTGCTTCCCATTACTTGTTTGGTTTAGTTTTTCATACTTATTTTTATCCTTAACTAATAAAATATTACATCAACCAATAATCTTAAAAATCACAAATGCATAAAGATAGAAATGCCAAATTTTAAGATTAAAATTAATATGTGAACTACATATAAGGTCATGTCTGTTTTGATTTTAAGATTTAAGATTATATAATTCATTTCGTATTTTAATTGATATTTTTTAAATTTGGTTATATAAATTTAACTTACTTTTTTACGTACACATATTCTCATCCACACGTTATTCTTACTTCTTACAAGGTGATTTGATATAATATTAAAATATATTCTACTTAAATTCAGAAAAAAAAACATATATTAACAATATTTGTTAATTTTATTAAATCCAATTAATTTCAATTTTTTTAAAATCCAAAACAGACATAGCTTAAATGTATAATAATAAGATAAAAAACAATAAAAATCTAAAATTAAAAATTAAACTGTAGGGAAGAAATAATACATGAAGGATTGTGCGAATAATTTTGATATCTTAAAGAACTTTGAAAATTAATTAATTAAATTAAATATATGTATCCAAGTAGCCATCAATTAATCAATGCTTCGTTGACACAATATTTTAAAGGGGAATAAAAAAAAAGGGAAATGCCAAGTCGAAAGAAAAAGGATGGGATTTCTTTCAATTAATTTATGGATTCCTTCGAATATAACTATATATAAGTCCAAGTCCAAGAAAGTGATATGTGTGATTAAATATAAATTATCAATTAAATAAAATATTGACGACTTCTTTTTTTTTTTTTTTTCCTAAGAGTGAATGTCTTTGACCAATAGAGTTTTCCCCTAAGAGTGAATGTCTTTGACCAATAGAGTATGAGTATAATAATTTCACACTCAGCATTTCAAACTTGTTCTTCCATTTTAGAGTCACAATCAAATTGCTTAATGTTGTTGGTAACTCACGATCAAGGTTTAATATCGTAAATTAAATTATTTCCTCGTCTAATAATTTATTAGAAACATTTTCATGCAATTGGGTGTAAATGTACTTTTTGAAAAATATTAATAAGTATAACTTTTTATAATTCCAAGTATTATTATTCTCGAAAGAATTATAATTTTTCCAAGTACAATATACTCCTTCCATCTCAAATTCATCTTCATGTTTACTGTATATACGAAATTTAAAAAAATTTATTTTTTGACTTACTTTTGAAAGTAGTATGATATTTTTGAGTAATAAATAAATAATAAAGTATGTTAAGTGTTTTAAAAATGTGATGACAATTTTAAAATCAAAATATGTTAGAGGAATATTAATTAATTATTTTTTTATTTTTATATAAGTGTGAAATTGTACATGGTACGGATCAAAACCAAAAGTAAAGTTGAAATTGGGAAGGTATTATAGATTTTTTTTATGAGAAAGAGTGTATATGGTAAGTTCGACCAATTAAAATCAAACATCATGAAATATACATTCAACAACATGAATTCAAACACACATTGATCCATTATTTAAGTATCTTTTGATACTTTTCACAGATGACTTTGGGTGGGTGGGGTCAACTCATTGTTAAATTATAGTTGTTATATAAATAAAATATATTTATTAATAGTTAAAGTATGTTTGCAGCAATGAGTCGACTCGTCTCATAATCCATCTCACGTAATTACCGTCACACAAGAGACTTTGTCAATTAACCCTTGTTAGACTATTAAAATTAAATTTCTAGTTTCCAGCATTATTTAAAATTCAATTAGGAATTTTTTTAATTAAAAATCAAAATTGTATCTATTAATTTATTTCAAATTATTATTATATGCTCTCTCCATCTTAGCGGAAGTCATTAATATGATATATCTTATATTGTTAAGACTTGCAATAAAATTTTCATATCAAATTGAAGTTATATTCTAATTTATATGATAAATTTTTATAGTTTCTCCCTATAGAGTTTTAGCACGCTCTTAAAATTATATAGGAAATTCTATCAACAGAGTACTCAAAGTTAAGCACGCTTAAACTTTATAATTCTCTTTGATGAGTATAAGAAAAGAAGAATCTCATTAGTTGTATGAATAGTATCAATTAATTTATTTTAGAGTAATATGATATTTCCTTTGATCAAGGAAAGGACTTTGTTCGACTTAAAATCTCAATAATCTTTTGGTCACACAAATGATCTCTAGACTATTCTATGTGGTTGATTGGTTGGAGTAATGGTTGGGGTTAATGGGAATGAAAATATATTAATTTCAAATGTTTGTTTGGTTTAATGAGAAAATTAAAATTTCCCTCGCTTTAATCACTTTCAATTTCAATGTGATTGACCTCCTCAATAATACTCATTATCATTCTAACTAAAAATAAAATAAAAAAGAGTGAAATTAAATTAAAATAGTATTATGACTAAAATACAATAGGGATAAATAACAGTGAAAATATAATATGAGTTTATCTACGGTACTCCAATTTTATTATAATTATTATTTAATACATGAAAAATTACTCTTAAGAGTGATCAATTAATATTATTCAGCCTAATTCAGAATGAAAAATTATACACATCTTAACATGAATATAAAAAAATTACACTATATTAGAATTTAACAAGCAATATATTTTTCGTTTAGAAAGATGTTAGTTCATCACTCTAAAAATTTTTTTTTTTATATATTAAAAAATAATTTTGTATATAAACACTTTTGTGCGGAGTAGTAGAGAGACGAGGAAGGCATGGGCCTAGAAGATATTCAAACATCCATAATGTGGCTGGGCTTTTCATTTTTGATATGGGTTTTATATGTTGTAAACTATTATAAATAAATATAAAAATATTGTAAAATATCAAATTAATAGGCCCGCTATGTTTATTTGTAACCCCTAAATTTCAAATCTAACGTAACCGTACATGCGCATCAATTTCAACTCGACGTTTAAGGTTTGCACATAAATTGATAGAAGAGATTATTTTGCTTAATTTTTATGAGTAATATAGGTTTTTAGAAAAATAGATAAATTATAAAGTATTTATTGTTAAAAATACTAAAAAGGATGATAATTTTAAAATTAAATTGTGTTGTACCGTTAGTTGTCAGTAAATGTTTTTTTTCTTTATGAGAGTGAAATTGAATGTGAGACGAATGAAAACAAAAAATGTGAAATTGAATTATATTTTTTAAATAATTTAATCTTAATACATTAAAAGTGTTGATAAATTTAGGACTGAATTATTAATTCTATCAATCAAGAATTTGGGAATATACAAAATGACTTGATTATAAAATAATAAAAAAAAAACACATCATGAACCCATAATAAGGGAAAAAAAATCCAAGTTCATTCAACATCATTTATGCACACCCAACTTTATGTCTATCAAGGAGTTGAAAAGGCATGACTTGATTCTAGAGCATTCATTAAAGGGTGCCTAGCTACATTGCCTAGGGGTGGCATACCGTACCGTACCGAAAATACCGACTCATACCGTATATCGTACTGAAATTATCGGTATTAAAAAAATCATACCGATACCGTACCGAAAGTTTTGGTATACTGAAATTTCGGTATACTATAAATCAATACCGTTTATACCGAAATACCGAAACATCTTATTTTATCAAAAATTACCGATTCATACCGTTAAAATACAGATTCATACCGAAATTATTATATAATATTTGAAAATAATTTAATCAAATAATTTATACTAAATATAAAAATAATTATTATTTTGATATTTGAGTACGGTATATACCGAAATACCAAAAAAATACAGAAATACCGATATATTTTCGGTATTCCGGTATATACCGAAATACCAATTTTTAAAAATTTATATACCGATACCGTATCGATAATTTCGGTACGATATCATACCGTACCGAAATTTTTGGTATACCTATTTTTTCGATATTTTCGATATTTTTCGATACGATAACTACGGTATACCGAAAAAATCTTATTTAAAATACCAACATTTATGTCGTTTTCCCATAAATAAAATCTAAGTACGGACAAGTACTAAGAGAAAAGGGCGGTTATAAATCATCATGGCAATTTTCTTGTCCACAGATTTCGAAAATTAAAAAAGAAATTAAATTTTCTGGTTAATAATTAACGGAAATTATTACTTAAAGGTAAGCATATATATATAACATAATTACTAATAAATATATTGATCCAATATAATTATTGATTAATATATAAGTCCTTTTCTTTTTTCAGTTTTACCTTTATTTACTGCGTTGAATATTCAATATTAGTTTTATTGAACAATAATGTACGCTAAATCAGATAAAAACAATGAGTGAGAGATTTAAGGATAATTATAACAACCTTTTTTTTCAATATAATTAATGGTCCAATCAAATAGCGACACGTGAATCTTCATGATTAAAATATCAATTTTAGTTTATTATATTTTATTTGGGGATTTAATAAATTAATTCCTAAAATAGATTAATAAATAATTAATAATTAATTTAATACTCAACAAATTAAAAGGAGTTTAAATTAAGTAAAACCTGATTCAAGTCAAACGCCAAGTCAAATAAAGTCTGGAAGGTTCCAGAATCAGGTTAAATCAAGCAATGACCAATCAAACTGTGTTATATATGGAAAGACCCAAGCCCGCAGAATCAGGTCAAATCTGTCATTGACCAATCAGATTGCGAGTTATTTATGGGGCATCCTCTACCTTCACTTATATAAGGAGTCCTCCTTTATTCATTCAAAGACACACCGAGAACGATTTTCTACGAATATCAGAGACTTCAGAGTTGTCTGAATAGTTCTTCGATTCCTTCAACGAGAGTCAACTCAAGAACGGAATACATCTAGAATTTAGGTTTTAAACCGCCTGGATCAAGCATTCTTAAGTCAAGTTCTTTGGCGAACGACTTATAATCTGGGATTCAGGTGCTAAACCACCCGAATTTAAGCGTTCTTAAGTCCAGTTCTTCCAAGAACGGCCTATAATTTGGGATTCAGGTGCTAAACCTTCCGGATTTAAGCCTGCTTAAGTCAAAGTTCTTCCGTAAACAGCCTATAATCTGTGACTCAGATGCTAAATCGCTCGGATTTAAGCCATCTCAAGTTGGTGTTCTTCCAAGAACGACCTATAGTTTAGGACTCAGGTGCTAAGCCGCCCAAATTTAAGCCTGCTTAAGTCAAACGACCTATAATCTGGGATCAAAGTTCTAAACCCTGCCGGATTTAAACATTCTTAAGTTAAGTTCTTCGACGTTCTTCGTGAAGTTAACAACGTTCTAATAAATTGAACAACGTTTTTCACCGGAAATCTTCAAGGATCAACATTTAATTTGAATAAAGGCACAGCCTCCGGATTAACGTTATAAATCCACGAAGTCGAGTTTGGACAAACTTCATCTGAAGATCCAACTCAACACACTCAAGTCAAAGTCAGCGCGCAATCAACATATAAGTCAAGTCAAAGTCAAAGTCAAGCCAAATTGGTTCGAGAAAAGAATCAGAGGATTGATTGAGATTGTAACTCGTTTAGATTTTTTTATATTAAATCCATCTATAATTATCTTTGTGCACCCTTTTGCGTTTATTTTATAATAAATACAAAATTTGTTATTACAGTGTATTTTCTGTTTCTCTCTCAAGGATGCACACTAATGTACATTCGTAGGGCTCTTCAATTTAATTGCGTATTTTCTGTTTCTATCTAAGTATGCACACTAATATATTTAACAATAGTTTCAATCGTATTTTCCATTTCTCTCTGAAAAAATGCACATTAATGTACTTAACAATAGTTTCAATCGTATATTTTCATTTCTCTCTCAAAGATGCACACTAATGTACATTCGTAGGGTTTTTCAATTTAATCACGTATTTTCTGTTTCTCTCTCAAGAATGCACACTAATGTACATGGTTCTTCAATTTAAGAATGTACACTAATGTACATTCATTTCTTTCTCAATAGAATGTACATTAATATACATTCATATAAATAACGTATTTTTATTTCCATCTTAGCAATGCACTAATGTACGGATAAATATAGGTATTATGGGAAAAGCAAAATATAATTTTGTATTCATCAGTAATATTTTGAAGGGAATGTATCGCTGATCGGTGTGAAATTCACCTAAATTTTAAGTGGATTTTTGTGGCTTTAATTCAATAATTGAGCATGATTTTAATGAAAATACTATTAATTGCTTGATTATTTGGAGAAAGATATTTTTATTTATTTTTATAGAAAAATGGGTGATTTTGATAAAAATGGATTCTACAAGTGAAGAGGAAGATGTGGGAGAAAACGGAGCTCGATTTGAAGTTGAAACGAGCAAGAACGGGCCAAAAGGAAAATTTGTTATAAATCCCATTTTTAGTCCCATGAGCTAAATTATCCCACATTGATTACTTACCATAAATTCCTCTCACTCTACCACTACATGAACCCACTTGTCCCACATTGGAAACTCACTCAAATTTCTCTCATCCTTACTACTATAAAGACCCTCTTCCATGAAAGCTACCATTGAACAATTTTTTACCCATTTAAATTTTATTAAATTGAATCATTTCCAAGATTCAATAGTTGAGAGGGTTTTTAAGTAAGACATCCATAGTTGAGATCCCTCCCCCTTTCGGGGTGAGAGATCCGAAGTTTTAAATATTTTTTTAGATTAAGATTTTAATTGTTTTCCAAGAAGGTGGGGATACTAAGGAAATGATTAGCTTGGTGGATGTAAAAACTTCATTCGGTGAAATCTAATCATACTTATTATCTTTTTATTTTCTATGTTTTGGATGTTTAAGTGATGTTTATATTATGGATTAATTTGTGAAATTATTTAAATTGTGATCCCGACTTTGATTAGTTTCATTTATGGATGCTTAATTGTTTAATCTATATGTTTGATTTGTGTGGTTAATTATCTAGAGCATGTAGTTAGAACGAGAGTTCAATTATGTGTTTTAGGAATTAATTGAATTATTTCATCATGTGGGTTATGTGGATTAATGTGGGAAGAGTTAGAGACGACCTCTCATGTTTAGAACTACATAAGTGGACACTAGAGAAGTTAGATCGAGAGGTTAATTAATCTAGTGAGGAGAACCCAACCTTAGTGAATTCATAGTACCTAAAAAGAGAATATTACCTATGATTTAGTACCTTTTAGGGAACTCGTACGTGTAATTAGTACCTCTTGGGAGGTGTTCGCTATGGTATCAATCATATGTGCTATTTTGGGGTCTTTGTAAGGGCCTACATCCTCTTCATCTCGAGAGAGAGTTTAAGTGGAATTTGTGATTGCTCTTACTATGATAGCTTAAATTGGGAGACAATTAGATGTGTTGCATGATTTATCCATTTGAAGTGTATTATGAAAAACTTCCTTTGCATTGAAAATTCCAAAAATATTGTAATTACTTTCTTTTCATGCTTTTTATCTCTCCCTTTTCGGTCGTCCCTAACTAATACGAGACTATAACTTGAAGGCCATGAATCCTAAATTCTCTTGGGTTCGATAAATTCTTTAATTGGTCATCCCAACTATTAATGACCAATCAATCGCTTAATAATTCTTAAATACGTTTTGTACCTACTATTTATTGACCCATAATTAATCAATAATTTTTTCGAAAGCCAAACACACGAATTTGCAACGAATTTTCCTCCTATAAATATATAGCTAAACACACCCTCCATTCCAACAAACACACATAAAGAACTACAGTGTTAGTAATTAAACACAATATGTATCCTCTAGACAGTGCTCACTTGGACAAGATTTTCAACTATCTCGACAAAAATGGTGATGGCCTTGTTAGCTTAGAAGAGCTGCAAAGGCTTCTTGATGGTATTGATATTTCTACTAATCGAGACGAGTTCGAGCTATTGATGGGGTGTCGTAGCATGAACTACGTCGATTTTGTGCTCTTTCACGATGCAATGATCAAGAGGGGTGTTTTCGAGCAAGAAACGCTCAAACATGATCGATAGAATGAGACGAGCTTGGAGAAGGATCTTCGGAAATCATTCAAGGTTTTTGATTTGGATAATGATGGTTTCATTTCTTGTGAGGAACTACGAGTTGCATTGTCAAGGATAGGGTTGTGGGATGAGGGTGATGTCAAAGTCTGCAGGTCCATGATCGATGTTTATGATACTAATGCAGATGGCTTGCTTGATTTTGATGAGTTTAAGAATATGATGCTGATGACAAAATAATCTTGAAGTAGGTGTGACGTACATTAGAAAATTTTGTTTTTCTGCGTTAGTTTTTTAATCTAAAAATCTTGTAATCCCTCCGTCCTACATTAATAGTTACGTTTTTTTTTTGTATGGAGATAAAGAAATAATTTTGTGGTTTGCTATATTAGTATTGTGTGTGACCCTATAAAAATGGAGTATGCTTCATTTAATTGTTTTATATGAGTCTCGTCTACCAAAAAAATAAAAAAATATTAATAATATTGTGGAAAGTTGTATTAATGTTGTTTGTGGGCGTAACTATTGAGATGAGAATTGAGATACCCAAAATGGTTGTAATATGTAATTATTAATTCGAGACGGAATATTCATTTGTTTGGAAAGCTCTCCCCCTCCCCCTCCCCCTCCATATAATTTGTGCTTTAGATCAGGCCAATGTAATAAACATCGTCAAATAAAATAAGCTAGTGTTGAAATAAAAGATGAAATATTATAAGAGTATAGATTAAAGGGCAGTATTTAAAAAAATTAATAATAATAGTAATAAAAAAGGCAAGCAACTAATTAAATATTGACATTCTAGATCCTGGAAAACCTTAAGCCAACTCATGATCAGTGCAATCTAGTTGAAAGAAACAATTAATCAATTGATCCAATCTTCAAATTCTTGGATCTTATACAGCTTGGGTTTCGTCTGTAGACCTTCGATGTCGCTTGTTTCTTTGACATTTAGCGAGATGAGCTTGATGAATTTCGACCAACAGGCGAGGATCCTCCTCCAAAACTTTGAGGTACTCGTCATATTGTCCAAGATCACCGATAAAGCTCCATCGAGCAAAGTCTTTGCAGCATAGCGTTTCCCAAAAGCATAAAACGAGAGAGAGAGAGAGTTTTTACAGCTCAACTGGGACACGATATACTTCCCACAGTAGTCCTTGAGATGCTCCACTTGATATACTTATCAGCAAACACTAAGAGATCACAGGCCAGGATCTCCTCAAGGTGAGCTTCTGCTGTGTACAAATAGTTAACGAATGCCTCAAGAACGCAATGCGTTACATCATATATCTTGATGGTGTTTCTGATGCTCTCTATCATCTCATTTTCAACCATGGCCCTGAAAACTGGAGATCGTGGAAACCAAACCATGATTAGCAAAACAGTTAGAGAGTGTTTGGTTCATAAAGAGCTAATATTACTCTACGAGCCTTAAAATTTAATTAAAAACACTTGAACGAGCTTAATTTCCTTCTAAGCCCATTCGTTAAAACTACGGGCATGGTGTATTACCACTTAAGGAGTAGGTGTGTTATTATATCCTATGAAACTGATAATTAAAACAATTTTCATACTTATTCCTTGTTTAAGACATTTTAAGCTTTATTAAGCTACGTCTAAGAACTTTAATGAACCAAACATTCTCTTAAAATTGGAGCCCTCAAGCTAGACACAAGTCACACGCCAACACCTGGGTCCATTGGGATTGAGGTATTTGTAAATCCCTCAACTATGCCCTTCTACTTTTAATGGTACTCTTGACAACGGCCTGGCTGGTTTAGGTGGAACAACGGCCAAGGCGTTCTGCCACATTTGATTGTAAAGACTGATATAACTTATAAGTGGAAGTACTATATATTGGGTATATTGAATTTCGATATAATATGTTGACTAGAAAAATATAATAAAAAATTATAAAATGAAATTTGAGTCGAGTCAAGAGATAAATTAGTTCTTTCTTCTTAAAACGGAATTGCCCCGCTTTGGTGCTTACTGTTCGATGACAATTATTTCCAAGATACAACGACTCACATCTCGTGATAGTAGCACTATAAATCACAAGATACGAACCAACCGATATTATGAACTCAACTTACCTAAGGAGTAGGACGATATAGGAATACACTGTGAATTCTTTAAGCAACTCGAACTTTATTGGACATTTAAGACACGTGTCTTTGAGTGAGTTTGAAAAAGTGTACTTTCAAGTTTCAAGTTTAGATCAAGTGAAATTCCAATGACGAATTATGGAAATAAAGGGTTTATAATAGATTTCAAAGCGTATTTTCGTGAATTGATGCAACTTATTGAATGAATTTTAAATTTAAATTCAAATTTCTTTTATGAAAAGACACAATTTAATTATAATTCACACCCTCCCATCGCATCTTTTCATAGACACACTTCAATCTAATAAACATCATTTTAAGGTGATTTTTCCATTCACCTAAAATTTCTTTCAAAGATGACCACCCCTTAGAACTAAAATATCATGCAAATAATATAGCATGAAAGTTTTGCCCATTTTCTTAACATGTTGCCTTAAAGTTAGTATCAATTACCATACTCAATTACCCTAGACCCTAAACTCAACCAAACCAAACCAAACCATGCAAATTAATGAGCAAGTGATTATAGCTTAATTTCTTGTTTCCAAATTCAACATTGTGATTTGTTCTGTAATTGAAAAAGATAATTGGTATGAAATATGAATGACCTAATTCATTCGCATTCCAGCAAAATGCGAACCAACTCAAAGGGCCCGTTTATCGGCCCGCCGAACCGGCCCGGCCCAGTGACATTGAAATTAAAATAGAGAGAATATTAAAAAGCGAGCGTGGAGTACCAGTACAGCACGATGGGCCGGAATGGGAGACGAGTCGGCGGAATCGGAGGAGGCAGTAGTGACCAGAACGACGTCGGAGGAGCTGAATGGCGTGTAGATAGATAGCAGGCCAAGGAAGTTCAGTTTCGACTTGAGATCTTTGATCTCCTCATTATCGACGGAGGTGGATAGCGAGCGGCGGCGGCGCCGCCTCACGTTGTATTGGGGAGTGTAAGGCGGCATGATTTTCACGGCTGATTCGTCGTTGATATGAGAAAACTAGAAAGAAATACACAAAATTCAGCACGTTGTCAATGCCCACATTGGGGGACGTATATAATACAGTATAAGCCCTGGTCTATAGATTTGGGCTTACCACGTCTATTTTTGCCATTTTTGTTCTAATACATATTAAAATATTATTTCTCTCCCTCATTACACAATAAAATATTATACTACTTCTTAATCCACGTAAATTGTTGCACGTGAGACCACTTTACACTTTTTAAATTAGATATTCCTTTCGCTATAAAAAATTTATCACTTTCACTATAAAATGTTATCATTTATATTATAAATTGTTCATTAAATAACATTATCACTCATCATTAGTTGAATATCACTTTTTAATACTAGTATACTTCAAAAGTTATCACTTTTTATCCGTCTCACATAAGCCTTTATATAAGAAGATGGTGTCAGGCACTTCTTTGCCTTCGGTTTAACTATGCTTATTTAGACTTCATAAAATCAATTTCTTAATAAAATTTCAAATTCACATTTTATAGGAGTATTAATTTTATATTCTCAGTCTCATGAATAACACTATTAGCATTAAGGACTACTTGGTTCGGATTTTATAATTGGAATAGTAATGAATTTTATTAAGGAGGTAAATTATAATGAGATTTTTTTAAAACAAAATCATGAGATTAAAAGTGATTGAATAATGAAGAATAGTTATTGAAGCATGATAATGATTAAGGAAATTTGATTTCTATTAAATCAAATAAGCATCAACTATGATAATCAATATACTTTCATTTTAATTAACCTTACCCATTACCCTCAACCAAACACCTCCTTAGTATAATATTACTATTAGTATAGAGATGAAAAAATATTACTCCCTTTGTCATCTTTAAACAGTCCATTTTTTCCATTTTCGTCGTCTTACTCAAAGGGTCTTTTTTTTTTTTTTACACTCATAGGACATACACATACTCATTAATATAATTAAAGTATGAATTTCACACATCCACTAATAGTATTAAAATATGTGACTCACACACCCACTAAATATTAAATAATAATATTGTTTAATTTACATGCAAAATATTAGAGTGACTTGATAAGTATCAAACGATTTGTCTTTTTATAAACTTAAACTTTTAGACGAGGTAGTCATTTAACGTGGTATCAGAGTCTCAATAGAAAATTCCACAAGGTTTGAGGCAAAAATTAACCTCACCTAAAGATATAATATTTTAATTTATAGATAATTGTATTAATTTTATTTTAATTTTTTTTTTTTTTTTGAAAAACGCTGACAAACTGTATAATTAAAAAACGCTGATACTCGAATTGTGAAGAAAATACCGTTTTCTCATCAAAGAAGTCGCCACCGGTGGAAAATATGTTGCAATTGCCGGAGAATGGCACTTCTTTAGACCCTCTCTCGTCAGTCCTCTTCCTCGTAGCTCCACACATCACCGCTAGCAGTCAGCTATCAGATCATTTTACCACTTTCGATGGTGGCCATCTCTCTTCTCTAATAATTAGAATTCACTACACATAATATCAACCATATTCATAGTTCTTCTCTCCATCGCGTTTTTATATAAATGTACGTGGGTTTTGGGTTTGCAAGTATATAAAATGAATGATATATTGGATGTGTAAGATTATTATAATTTATTTATTTTATTCTTTTTAAATGATTATAATGTATTGGGTGACAATAGCGTCGCAAACCCTGCTCATATTGTGAGTTTGGTGTAAATTGGAATCATGCGTGCACTCTGTTTTATATAAATACTCTTAAGTACTCCAGTTGTCCTACAATAATGTACACATTTCTATTTTGAATGTCCCATAAAAAAAATTATATTTTCTTTTATAGTAAATGAGACTCATAAAAAATAATTAATATATTCCTATGACGGATCCACACACAACACTAATACAACTCTCACTATACATTAAAATACTAGTAACTCTCTCACTTCAATACACATTAAAGGCTAATACTACTGTGCAACTGGGTGCACCAACTTTCAGAAACGTATACAATTATGAACAAAAACATATACAATTATGAACAAAAATGTATACAATTTGTTTGTTAGTTTTTTTTAATAAAAATTAAGTGTAAAAAATACAAGTATTAAAAAAATATGTATACATTATTAAATAAAAAGTTATACACATATGAATGCTAGTTTTTTTAATGAAAAACTAAGTGTGAAAAAAATATACAATTATTAAGAAACATGTATACAAAATAGAATAAAAAGTTATACACATATGGGTGCACCCGGGTGCACCGAATATCAACTCCACATTAAAATACATATATTCCTTAATTCCAAGTAAAAAGTAAATGTAAACGTTTTGACCGGACGGAGAGAGAACATAAAATTTACTCTTCAAAGAGTAATATTTTTTATTTAAAAAAATAATAGTTATTTTTCTAAATAAATAATTTTTCATGTATTAAAGAATAATTAATAAATTATGCAAGAAATTAAAGTAATTTTTTTCATTCATTTAGAAAAATAAACTTTTCTTTAAAAAATAATTTTTCATGTATTAAAAAATAATAATATATTTCACATTAGTGTTTATCGCTTATATTACTACCAAATACCAATATTTATATAAATTTAATTTAATATTCCCTTCGTCCGAGTAAACTTTTCACTTTTTCTCATTTTTTTCTCCTATTACACACTTTATCCTCCAAAAATAGTACTCCTACATCATATTTTAAAAAATGTCACTATATAATTCACATAAACCTTATTATTTATTTATATACTATTTAAAAATATCACAATATCTCATAAATTGATAAAAAAAATAACTTTTCTCGAACAAGTTTAGTTGGACGGAGTGAGCAATTAAATTCAATGAATCCAAATGTCATCAGTAATACCGGTTTCATCGGTTGCCGGTGATGTTAATAAACAGAAAAACGCCGGAGGCCCGGAAGTGTAACTATTGCAAGTGCACAAAAAAAGGCCCTCTCATTTTTCAAAATTTTAAGAAGCCCCTTTCTCTCTCACGCACAGACACACACAGATAACACACATTCAATTGGGCGGACTTTCTCTCTCTCTAGGGTTCCTAATTCCAGCAGAAAAGGATTTCCGTGCCCTTACTACATCTGCTGTCTGAATTCTGTAAGTCGCGAAGTTTGTAGGATATTAAACAAATTCTGAAATTTCTGAAGTAATTCTTTAGTTTATGCGTCTTCATTTTACTGTTGTTTTTCTTGTTTTCTTTTTCCTTTAAGTGGGCGTTTCATTTGACCTAATCTGATATTCTGGACTTGAGTAATCGAGTCGAACGGTTCCTTATAAATTTCTGATAATTTGCAGGGGAATCTGGAGTTTTGAGTACTCAATGTTTGATTCTTGGTTATGAGAGTGTTCTTAGTTCGCTGGGTTCTGCTTAATTGAATTGTAGGAATGGTGGATATTTTTAAACAAAGTAATGAGAATGGTGGTGGAAGTGATTTTGAAAGTGCAGTAGTAGGTCATAGTAATTTGGAATTGAATGTTAACGGCGTTACACATGAAACTGAAACTGGTTATTGGGGAATGGGAGGTGACAGTTTGCTCACCTACAAGAGGAGAAAGTTTGGTAAGGACACCAAGAGTGGGAAGAATTCTGATGATTCAGTGAGTCAACCTGGTGAGAAGGTTGGTAACATATATATTTAAATCCTTGAGTTTATCAAGTGTTGCAGTATATGCTTTCTAATAATCTGGAGAAAGAATTAAAAACTGGATCCTCATTTGATGTTTATTCATTTTTGTGGAATCTGTGTTACAACAAGCTCTTGCAGGTTATTTATTTTAATTTTGTAAAAAGGTTAAAATGAATTGTTATTTCTGATAATTAGTTAGTAGCTATGTATGTCCTGGATTCTTACACATAGCTTTAAGTTTATTTTAATATGTCCTTCCACACTTGCATGTGGAACTGATGTGGGATATCCCTTAGGTGCTTAATTTTTAACTGTTGTCTAGGGAACATTGGCCTAGCACCGAACCGATTGGTTGATATTATTCTCTATCACGTAGTTCAAACTAATGAAGTTCATGGCCTTTTCTACAAATATAAGAACTTATCCGAATGTTCATCATTTTATGTATAAAAATGTTTTGATACTTAATGCCTTACTGTGATAGTTCCACTTCTCCGCAATTCATTTGTATATCTACATTGTGACACATATTACCCTACCCCTTGTCAACTCATGTAATTTCTATTGACTAATTATGTCTTCTCCTCTGAAATAGTTTGAATTTGCCAAATTAATATTTTCTATGAATTTCCTTAAGTCTGCCTCCTTTCTTTTTCTTTATTGGTTACCTTCTGTGAATAGATTTATGCATTACTGCTCAAAGGCACCAATTTCTTTTGTCTTTTTTTTTTTTGCATGGTTTTTATTTTCACATTGGTTAATGTTAGATTTAGGATTGGGGATCTAAGAAGACCATAAATTTAGGCTGGAAAGGTCACCTGATTCTTAGCAAGGCTTATTATTCTCAGAGTCAGAGAGAATACCAATGAAAACAACCACTTGCTTAGCACTTATTAGATATTATCATCTTTAATTAATCGCTTATGTTATCTTGTCTACGTTTGTTTTGTGCACTTTTTTTTTATTTTCATTGAATTTCAGACCCACCCTAATTTTCTGGTTCGCATTTCAGTTTTATGTGTATTCTCTTTTGGCTCTAATATGTCTTCTTTTGATTTTCTCAGCCAACGAAACATTTGCATGATCTAGCTGAATGTATACAGGAAGATATTGATGCTCTAAGGACCTCTTCTAATGACTTCACACTCAAGCTTGAGAGAAATATTATTTTAGAGCAGATATGCAATTCATTGGATAGTGAAGGTGGTTTGAAGAAATGCATCCAAAAAGAACTTATGTTTCAACCAGGAAATAATAGTGGAATGACTGTTAAGGTATGCTGTAATCTTGGAGAGGTTGACTTTCTATTTAACCATCTTTTCCTATTTTATTTCAATCACAAGAATTAGGCAAACACTTGTTTGAGACTGGGATGACTTCAGTGACATTTTAACAAAAAGTGATACTCAAATTTATGAAAAGTAATAGTGGTGCAGTGAATTATTCCTTGAACAATTTGTAGTATAAATAAAAAGTGATAACGTTTTTAATGAAAAGTGATAATATCTTTGATAAAAAGTGATAACTATTTAAGAAAACATGAAAACTGTCTCATGCAAGTGTTGCCCCCCAAGAATTATTCCTGGTTTGTTCTTCTGAGCATCATGCTTGAATGTCATTAAAGTTCTTATAAGATATACACCTTTTACACTGCACAGACTGTTTTAACGTGATGATCAATTGGTGTCTCGCTCTTCTAAAACCAGTTTTGGATATGCAGCCATTACTTTATTAAAATTTAATTTATTGACTCCATCTGTTATTTAGGAGTCTGTTCGTTCTTCTGATAATAGGAGCAAAAGCTCTTCATTGACTGGGGTTCTTCAAGATGGTCTCCATAATGCAGCTAAGAGCTATATGGGCATGACAACCAGTGCATCTATCAATGAATCTAATGATTCCATACTCACGGAGCTCTGTTGTCGCACCTTTGTTGATATTTTTATGTCAGAAAAGTTTGCGCAATTGTGCAGTCTACTTCTTGAAAATTTTGAAGGAATGAAGGCTGAGAAATTATTTGATCTGAATCACATTAATACTCGAATGAGAGAAGAAGCATATGTAAAGTCAACTTTGCTATTTCAGGCAGATGTCCAAAAGGTACTTTTCTCGAAGTACAAAGACATGCTTCTTCATTCTGCTCAGTTACAGTATTGGATTTTGGTTTCAAATAATTCTGGATCATTGTCAATGCCACAATTGGTTAAAAAATGTACCGGCAGTTTTGTCATATCATTGTGAAATGCCTTTGTATTATGAAGTTGAGGAACACGCTACTTCATAGTTATGTGATGTATATGTTCTTCAGTTCTCAGATTTAAAATTTCTCTTGTAGATATGGATGAAACTTCATAAGGTTGGCACAGACATAACTGTTCTTGCGAAGTGGCTCTCAGACAAAACAGCAACTTCTTTTCGCGAACAGGTTAATGTGTTGCTTTGCAAATGTTTACTTCACGTGTTGTATGTCATCCAATTGTCTTGATCTTGTTTTGGTTTACTCTCAATATATGCTCACTATAGATTTTTTATTATCCTCAGGTAGGAACCTCTGCACAGAGCATCTCTGAGGGTGGTAAAAATGAGGTATTTGTTTTTTTTCTTTAAGATCTCTTATTGTATTTTATCCTTAGTATTCTTTTCCTTACACCTTTTGGATATAGAAACTAGAAAAATGTTTTGCTGCTTTAATATCAGAGTATAAAGTGTCTTGCACTATATATTTTTTGCCGTTCAATTGCTGGAATGTCATAAAAAAGTTCTTTAACATTTATGCAATGAGTCTATGGTTTTGATTTGTGAATCTGTTGACATTGCAATCAATTCAAATTACGAAGCTTCCATTCCAACTACATTGTCCATATCTTCTGGAGTAAATATTTCATATAGCTGTACTTAGTCTAAGATTCAGAGTCTTTGCTGCTCCAACTGTGTATTGCAAACGGAGTATTATCTTTCATAACCTTGGGTTATGTTTCTTATCACCGTATATTCTCATATTTCTATCTGATTCTGCTCTAGTAAGTAACAAATTGTTTTGGTTAAATACTTAAATAAATTATTAGTAAGAGTTTATACTGTTCTAGTGTATTTTCAATGACATATTTCACATATTTGGTTTGAGTGCCTTGAGAAGAATTATGTCCTTAAGGATCACTGCTTGGTAATATATTAAAAACTCAGGTTTCAGTGAATTTTTTCCTGCACTTAAAGGTCTGCTTCTTTAATATCTTGGGTACTTGCATATGACCTCTATTTTTTGTGTACTACCAGTTCCTCAGACATGAAACTGACCCGCAGACAAAAGTGGAGCTGACAGAGGCATGTGTTCTTGACAAATCCCATACATGCAAGTGTTGTCAAGAGAAAGCCGATGGAAGAAGTGGTCTAATCTGCGACTCATGTGAGGAAATGTATCATATTTCCTGTATCGAGCCTCCTGTTAAAGAAATTCCCACTAGAAGTTGGTTCTGTGCTAATTGTATAGCAAAGGGAGCTGAATCCTCACATGAAAACTGCATAGCTTGTGAGAGACTGAATGCTTACAGATCATCTATAGATGGCAGAGGCGGAGAAGATGAGTTTGTGTCCAATGAATCTGTAGAAGAATTAGAGGAGAGTTCAAATGAGTTAGTTGCTAATGAAGGGGGTAAAAGCTATCAAAATTGCAAGGTTTGTAGCACTGAAGTTAGCTGTCTCCAGGAGGAGTATAGAATTTGCGGCCATTCCTTTTGTCCTCACAAGTTTTACCATGTGAGATGTTTGACCACTAAGCAGTTGATTTCTTATGGTACGTGTTGGTATTGCCCTTCCTGTTTGTGTAGAGGCTGCTTGACTGATCGAGATGATGATAAGATTGTTTTATGTGATGGCTGTGATCATGCATACCACATCTATTGCATGCATCCCCCTCGCTCTACCATACCGAAAGGGAAATGGTTTTGCCAAAAATGCTGTAGTGGAATACAACGTATCCATAGAGCTAGAAGTGCGTATGAGAAGATGCAAAATGGATCGACGAAAAGGGGATTGGATGGGAAACTTAAGGGCAGTGAATGCTTGAACAAATCTGGTGGAGTGGATATGCTTCTAAATGCTGCTCAAACTTTGAATTATGAGGAGAATCTGGCTGCAATGGGGGTTAAAAAACTAGAGTAGATAAAGATGTCTTTACAAGGAGGAGGATTCTAACCTTAAATTGTAGTTCCAGTTCAAGATTGTACATTTCTGCATCATTCGGACAACTAACATTTTTGAGACGGACTTATATTAGGAGACGAGTATCGACTTTTGTTGCTTTGAGGTAAGCCGTACATTATCTCACAAATTGTACTCTGTGTATGTGGCTTTGGAATCAATTTAGGTGTCTGCTTTTTTGTAGTATATGCTGCACCTTTGATATTGACCTTGGTTTTGGTTCTTCTGTCAATGTAATTTTGACTCTTGTGAGGGGGGGGGGGGGGGGGGGGGGGTTGAACTGGATATTTTGAATGAAAATTGGAATGGGTAGTACTTCATACATGAGAATATGAAGTTGATTATATTTGATCTCCTTTTATCCATGTGTATCAGTGCATGTATCTGTATTAATTGAGTTGATATCTGTGCACGAATTAATTTTATTAGTAATGTGTATATATGTATATATATATATTTCTTTATTATAATATTATATTTTTATATTCAACTGTTCATTAAAATTCTGACAAAAGAGTCACCAACAAACTAGTGCATGCTTCCTTTGTTTCAAGATTATTGTTACATTTACAAATATTGTAAAAAATTGCCTTTTTGGTATATTTCTCTCCTTTCACAAATATTGTTATATTTATGTGCACTAATTAATTTTATTTATTTATTTATTTATTTAAATATTGTTATATTTACTTGCACTAATTAATTTTATTTCATAACTAAAGGAAACAGATTTATTTCTCCATCAGCTTAAACTTAAAGATGAGGTAAGATGAGGTGGTCATTTAACATGGTATCAAAGCTCATGCTTAACAAGGTTCAAGGTTCGAACCTCTAGTATAATAAATACTCCCTTCGTCCCGCACAAATATCACCATTTTACTATATTAGGTTTCCCATTCAAATTGCACAATTTTCCTCTTGTAGTAAAAAGGGTCCACCAATGGCCCACCACTACCCATCACATTTCTTTAATGCACCTACTCATTTTACATAAAATAATAATACTTTTTAGGTGCACTTTGATCGGGACGGAGGGAGTATATTTTAACAACAGGACGATTTGTCTTACCGCTCATCACTCATATATATATATATATATATATATATATATCACATAAGAGTGCTCATTCTAATAATTACTTGTATAAATACTAATAAAAATATTTTATTTTTTATAATAATTACGCCAAATAAGAGCAGTTTTTGAGTAAGACCAAATTACGAATCTTGTCATGTGAAATGGATCATTCATAAACCCATTTACTAATTAATAGGGAGGCAGGCCGCGCTAATTAATTACTGGATTATATTAAGATGAATAGAAAGCGAGGCCGTGCGATAATAAGAGAAGAAAGAGGTTGGCCGCAGCTTGGACCATCAAATATGGAAGGGTTTAATTTTTTCTTGTCCATTTTATTAATAAAATTAAAATAAATTATTATACTATTAATTAGTGTTATTATATACTCCTATTTTATTTTATTTGTTTATACAAATATTATTACCACTTTTTCATAATTAAATAAAATAAACTTTTCATTATTATCACTTTTTAATCATATCACTATTTATTAAAATTATTATCACTTTTCATTTATCTCACAAATTGTTAATAAAATAGTTCAACCGGAAGATTATTATTTTTCATTTGACAAATACAGTATCACTTTTATTAAAAAGATTATCACCTTCCATCAATCCTACTAATTATTCATTTATAGTTTAATTAATCGGTTATCACTTTTCATTAATCAGGTATCACTTTTTATTATAATTGCTATCACTTTTTATTCTTTCAATAAATTGTTCATAAAACAGGTTAATTGAACGCTTATCACTTTTAATTTAACAGATATCACTTTTTATTGAAAATATTATCATTTTTTATTTGTCCAATGAATTATCCATAAAATAGTTTAAATTGACGCATATATATCACTTTTCTTTTATTATATATTACTTTTTATTTAAAATATTATCACATTTTATCCCACCTATAAATTACTTATAAAATAATTAACTTGAATGAATATTACTTTCCAATGTTTAAGTGTCACTTTTTATTAAAAACATATTTATTCTACAAAATTTTTATTAAATAATCTAATCATGAGATGGTATCTTCTCAGAATCTACTATGCCGTGGCGCTTGCACAAGTGGAACCAATCACGTTCATTCCCTTCGTCCTCCCAAGAATGCTTACCAGTTACCAATACCATCAACAAGGCGTCTAATAAAACCGGTTTTATATTGCGCACATGTTCGCAATGGTGGCCATTCCTTTTCCATCACAGATACAGAGAGGGGAATTGAGATTCAGAACCAAACCTATGCGTCGCTTAATTCATTCGCAGATGCTCCACGCGCCACTCACAAGTCAAATATTGATTTGCATACATTTTTAAACTTCATATTCCATTATACATTTATACTCATCAAATTAATTTTTTATTCTTAAATATTGATTTTTAAATTTAAACCTCTTGGCTCTTAAGTAAAGGGCAGGTCTTGCGTGATGAGATCGTCACCATCACTTTCGCTATAAAATATTATCACTTTTTATTTATATTATAAATTGTTTATGAAAAAACATTATCACTTTTCATTATTTATTATCACTTTCCTTCATAAAAATTATCACTTTTACTTGAGACGGTCTCACACAAGTCTTTGCCTAAGTAAATCCGATTATTTGCTTTTACGGGATATATCATTAGATCATTTCATATTTTTTCTTGTTAAATTAAAGAAATGATCCATTACTTATAGGTCAAAGTCAAGACCAGAAGTAGGACAATGTTTCTGAATGCAATATTTTTGAATATCATATTTTTGAATACACAAACCATAAGCAGAAAATCTAGAAGCAGAGAATCAAACAAACATAAAAGGTTGAAAGAAAACTCCTAGTCCAACTCTCCCATTCTTAATTTTCTTCACTAACCCACAACGCATCACTTCCCGTATCTATATCTATTTGAACATAAAAAAATCTCTAGGAGGATACCCCAATCTAACTCTGGTAAAGTATAGCCCAACAAGATAATGATTGTAAGTGCCTTCAACAAGGAAAAATCAACGACGCCACTGGTGGGCGTTGCTGCAGGATTCTACGGTGTTTGAGTTGACTCAGCTCCAACCGTTGTGATTAGCCCTCTCCAGAGTTAGCGTGACGCTGGGCTGAGTCCCCACCAACCTCAGCCACCGACACAACCAGAAACACCGCCAAACCAACCGCAAAGTCACCGGCGGTGTTTCCTACCAACAAAACCTCTCTCCCCCAAAATAACTCCTCCAGAGATCCTAATCATTAGATAAAGGTTTAGAGATTAATTGGATTTTAGGATTTGGTCCAATGGAGAATAGGGAGGGCACTGTGTTGGGAGTCGGTCGGGTAAACCAGAAACCACCTTTGCTAGGAGTACGTCGGAAATTTGGAGGAAGAAAAGGAAATTTGGAGGAAGATAAAAGGTTTTTGGAGAGAGAAGAAAAGATAAACGGAAAGAAAAAAAATATAGAGAACTGAAATTATTAATAAAAAAATTGATTGAGATTATATTTTATTATAGGGATATATTGGATATCTCATCCTAATATATTGTATCTGTTAGTAATATGGATGTATAATTTGTATTAGATTAGATAGTAATAAATCCTTAAAGAAATTAAATTATACTATAAAGTAAGAGTAGATGGTGCGCATGCAATACCTACTTTTATACCGAAAATTCTCAAACAGGCTTTTTCTTCCCGAACAATTGGGCCGTATTAAACTGATGGCTAAAAAGCCCGATCCAAAGGCCCAAAACTTACAAAATCTCAGGATAGAGAAAACGCTGTCGTATTGTCCTCATTACCCGCTCTCTAAAAACGCTTGTTTGTGCCAGCCATGGATGAACACCTCTCCGCGGCCTCCCGACCTCCGTAACTCAAATCTCACCGCCCATTCTATATTTCTCTCCGCCAATGTGGTTTTTCTGTCAAGTCTGACGAAAATTATTCCTTCGCACCAATTTTCAATTCCTCTTTACCATTTTTAGGTGAAGTGATACGGCCCAAAAGAGTAGCAGCCCAACACGGAGGCCCATTGGCTTAATGAAAGCCCATCATGTGGAAAGCTGATAAATAAGGAATTCTTCTTGTTTGCAGGCATCAGATATGTATTTGGCTCGTGCTTCCTTCCTCCCCCTTGTTTCCCCCTTTCTTCTTGGAGTTGAACACTGGCTTATCCGCCCTATTTTACTTACGTTTTATAAATCATGAAGCTTAACTCTTCATTCTACAGATCGAAAACGAAGTAAATCTGCATAAGCCTGTTGATATTTCCGAATGCGCCTTCCTTCTCTTTGATGATGTGTCTCTTTGTTTGGATTAGAGCTGTCAAATTATCGGGTAAGCTTCTGAAATCTGATTGATTGTCTTTCAAGACGAACTATGATTTGAAATAATTGAGAGATGATAAAACCTGCACTCAAATCTTGAATACACATTTACCAGGCTCTATAATTTTTCATTTTGAATCAATGAAAAGCATCCTCTACTCTTTTCATAGTTTTACATATAGAGAATTTTATGAAAATGTCTGGAAATTCAAGTTATGCTTTTATATCGCACTAGTT
The DNA here is from genome assembly GCA_023678885.1 of Pogostemon cablin. Classification (NCBI taxonomy): domain Eukaryota; kingdom Viridiplantae; phylum Streptophyta; class Magnoliopsida; order Lamiales; family Lamiaceae; genus Pogostemon; species Pogostemon cablin. Next base: position 19,122,386 of record CM042990.1, read on the forward strand.
AGGAGAATTTTTTTTACTTGCTCGAATATGAATTATGATAACATGATTTTATATCCAGCCCCCCGCTGGAAAATTTGTCTAGCTCCACACATGGTATGAAGTTGGGATTGTTGTTGAGCTCTATTCACTGTAAACTTTCTTTCACATGAATGGTTATTTTCAATGTCAAATAGAGAATGATAATGAGTGGGGCTCTGGGCATACGGAGCACATTCCGTGAACCTTTGCAATTTTCATGCCCCTTTGCAATTTAAACCCCTAGCAATACATAGGTTTAAATATGATTGGATGGGGAGGATTGTGTTCACATGGGGACACGGAGTATCCCTCCGTGTCCCGGGGGCGCAGGAGCTTTTGCCAATGATAATAAGGGAAATAGTATGAAGTTGGGATTGTTGTTGAGCTCTACTCACTGTGAACTTTTTTTCTCATGAATGGTTATTTTCTCAATTGTTTTTCCAAAAACAATCTGCACTGCTTTAAATCACTTAGTAGAGGAAAGGCTTTAAAGTTGTTATTAATTATCTTCATGAGATGTTTAACTAATTTTTGGTTAAGATAAAAGAGCATCTAAAGAGTTAATAAATTTAAAATTGCATCTCTCTGGTGATGATTGATTACTTTCTTACTTTTATCCACCTAGTGAATTGATTACTGCCTTGTTAGTATTCTTTATTTATGTATTACTGCCTTGCTCTCTTACACTGATCTTATGAATCATTTTGTGGCGGTATATTTGTTATTAATGAAATCACGGAATGATGTTAATTTAATGCAGATAGGGTGAAAATCTGGAGAAAATGCTTTCTCTACCAAAGCTTGTAGCATCTAATAGGAGAGTGTTTTGGGGTTGGTTCTTCGTGATATTCGGTTCATTTTCTTTCATTGGATTTTTCTATGCTGCTGTCATTTCAAAACTTCTCCCTGCATCTGATAATAGTGTCATCCGCGCCATTCAGAATGACTGGTATTGCCTCTTCCATTTAAATGCATTACCTGTTATAATTTTGAAGTTCCAATTCTTAACTCCCTTGAATGATGATGGTTAACTGTCTCATGCTGTCAGTATATTCATTTAGAGGTTTCTAAGGCTGTTCGATTGAGTTCATCATACAGCAGAATTGAAACCTACAAGTCTCGTTTGGAACTAGTTGTAAAGAGACTATGTCATTTGAAATCATCCCCTATATCCTCAAATCCTAGTTTACCATGTGTACTGTGTTTCTTGTTGTGCATAGTCTGTATGACTTCTTGTAATCGTAGAAACGAAATGAATATGTTTTCATAGAAGAAGACTTACTATAATCTCTTCTCATCTCATCATCGTGGCATTGGACAACAGAAATGATGACAATGTGATTGTATGCAGGTATTATTGCTTCTTAGTGCCCCCTGACACTCCCAATCATTTTAGTTGCAGTTTACTTCCATTGGCTGAGTATGAAGTTGTTCAAGCATGCATGATCTTGCTTTCACAGAGCTCACTTGGGTCATCATCATCACCACACTGAGGAAGTATGTTACATATTTTCTCATCTTTCTTCATCATGGATTCATGATCATATGTCATCCAATTATGTAATAATGCACTCATGGAGAAGTAATGTTGATAAATCATATCCCAACTGGCCATGGAGTCTCTCTCCTCTCTCCTCTCTCTAGGGTGAGTCAAAAGAAGAGTTCTTGAATTTATAGGCTGTCAGGTTCAGTTGTGCTCCTCTGTTGCTGATGCTTCTAGTTATTTACATAAATTTTATATTTTAAATAACTACTAACTAGTGTATAAGTGGATGTGAATTATAAGTGTTTGCTATAAAGGAAAATCACTAGTAATAGTTGGTAAAATGTATCCAATGTTTAAACTTTAAAGCAACGCTTACAGTAAGAAGTGAAACACACTTTCCTCTCTTCATTAACTGAACTGGATTTTCCCACTTTAGTTTTTGGGCCCAGCTAAATACAAAGCCCAATTTGAAATCAGGAGTGTGACGAAGCCCATACACTATCTGGGCCAAACTCAACTTTTTTTCTCCCCTTATAATCTGATTACTATCTGGGCCAACTCTCCTGGGCTGCAACATTCAATTTTCTGACCAAATCTTTCCGCATAATCTGCAGACATACGACTTGATATTAGTTAGTGCTACCCGTCCTGTTAAAGGTTTCACATTTATTGTGTGTGTGTGTGTTTTTTTTATCAACTTTACGACTTTAGAAGATACTTTAGTATTTTTTTAGTTAATAAATAAAGTGTAAAGTAATATTATAATTAGGAAAACAGAGTGAAAATTTTAAAATTAAAGTAGTTTTGAAGTTATTGGATAAAGTTTTTTTTTTTTTTTGAGCGTGAAACTTATTATGAAATAAATAAATGAAAAAAATGTTGGTATATAAAGATGTAATGATTGAAACAAAAACTTCAAACATTTTGAGTAGATATTAGTTAGTGTGACAGAGGGTGGTTCATGTGGTTGGGGTGCAAAAGATCCAAATACTAAATCACTCGTCGCTCGGTTGCTTCGTGAATTATTGTGGGTTCGTGTTGATGTGGGAGCTGCTGATATTATTAATTCTCTTTTAATATAATTTTTTAGTAATTCATTATTATTTTTGTTAAAAATATTATCAATTTTTATATTTTTTACGGAAATTCTTATGCGAGACATCTCAAAAAAGTCTTTGCTAAGGCGCTGACAATGATTTGTAGAAATTATATTTTGGTATTTTGGCCATCCTTTCATTTCATTTTCAACCCTAGGGTATATTTTATCAAGACGTGGAAATTTGTGTTATTACATCGGGTTTCATGTCTACACGGCAGTGACATAATATGATAATAATTCGTTTCAACACGACATGAATACTAAAAATATTAGGTTTACACGACACGAAAACAATACTATTAGAAAAATAATTTTAAATAAATAAAAAATAAATAATTAAAAGTAATAATTTTTTTAAGTAAATATATTTTAAAATTATCAATAAGTAGTTTTATTATATATTTATCAAATTTTATATTTATTTCGAGTTGTTAATGGTTAAGGGGTCATCTTATATTAATTGTATTTAACGGGTTGACACGACTCAAATCCAATAAGAATCAAACACTAACCCGCAATTATCGTATTGTGTTCGCTGATAACATAGAGAAAAAGGAACTAGGGATTTCTTATTGACTTGCTTAATGAAATAGAATACAACAAAGAGTATATATAAATAGGGATTACAATGAAAAGTAAATAGACTAAAATACCCTAATAAAAATAATACAGCTAATATCCCCCCTCAAACTCACGATGCTACAGCGATAAGCATAGAAAGTTTGTCAGACAGAAAACGAAATCGCGAAGCTGAGTGTGCTTTTGTAAACATATCAGCAATTTGCAGAGAAGAAGAAACGAATGGCAATGTGATGGTACCGATCTATAGGTGGTGGCGAGTGACATGACAATCAATCTCGATATGTTTGGTTCGCTCATGAAAGACTGAATTACGTGCAATCTGAATAGCGCTCTGGTTATCACAATGTAGCGGAGTAGGATGAGAAAGAGAAATACCCATATCAGCAAGCAACCTTCGTAACCAAACAATTTCACAGGTAGTAGAGGCCATGGCACGATACTCAGCTTCTGTAGAAGACCGAGAGATGACATCTTGTTTCTTGCTCTTCCACGAAATAAGCGAATCACCAAGGAAAATACAAAATCCAGTGGTCGACTTGCGGTCCGTAGGATCACCAGCCCAATCCGCATCAGAATAAGCACGCAGCTCTAACGAAGATGTAGAAGGAAACAAGAGACTATGAAACTGGGTACCCCGAAGATACCTGAGAATACGAAGAACGGCAGCCCAATGAACTGTAGTGGGGGAAGTGACAAACTGACTAACCACATGAACAGCATGCGCAATGTCTGGGCGAGTCACAGTAAGATAAACCAGGCTGCCTACAATGGTACGATAGAGACCAGAATCCGCCAAAGGAGTGTCATCCGACGGAGAGTATCTAGCATTGGTCTCAAGTGGAGTAGGAACAGTCTTGTTGTCAGTAAGTCGAACACGCTCAAACAAATCAGCTATATACTTTGATTGAGATAAGAGATAGCCTTTTGGAGAATAGACAATCTCAATTCCCAAGAAATAATGTAGCATACCCAAGTCTTTCATAGCGAAGCACCATGGCAACTCAGACTTCAAAGATTCAATACCATCATAATCATCACCCATAATGATCATGTCATCAACATACAAGGACAGTAAAATACGACCTGCCGGTGTACGCTTGACAAATAAAGCTGAATCATGATGACTAGGAAGGAAGCCAAGCGAAGTGATCACCATAGAAAACTTCTCAAACCAGGCACGTGGTGCTTGTTTGAGACTATAAAGAGCTTTGTGAAGCTTGCAAACTTCACCAGGCTGATGAGCAACACCAGGAGGAGGTGTCATATAAACTTCTTCATGAAGATCGTCATTCAAGAAGGCATTCTTGACATCCATCTGAGATATTCTCCATCGGCAAACAGAAGCAACTGCAATCAGAGTGCGAACCGTCATCATTTTTGCAACAGGGGCAAATGTTTCTTCATAATCCAGGCCATACTCCTGGGAATAGCCTTTAGCAATAAGTCGAGCCTTGTATCGCTCAATGGATCCATCTGATTTGGTTTTAATCTTGTAGACCCAACGAGAACCAATGGTGTGTTTTCCTGATGGCAGCGAAACCAAATCCCATGTATGAGTCTGGTGTAGAGCAGTAAGTTCCTCAGCCATAGCAGTCTGCCAAAGGGGATCACGAACTGCCTCTCTATAGGATAAAGGCTCAGAAAGACGATGAACAGAGACAACAAAGGAAGCAAATGAAATAGAATATGAGGAGTACTCAAAATCGGGGAGTTTAGTAGACTTACGAGTGCGAGTGGACTGACCCGGAGGAGGATCATCCGCAATCTCATCCGACAACTGGGTAGTCGTAGGAGCAGGGGCAAGGGAGGTGGATGCCTCATGAACCAAAGTATCAGATAGAGCTTCATCGGTGTCGGTATCGAATGGATTAATACGCACTAGATCTGACTGTGTCATATGATGTGAACTAGCCGGAACAGAGAAGAAAGGAATATGCTCTAAAAACACAACATGACGCGAGACATACAATTTTTGGCTAACTGGATCAAAACAACGATATCCCTTTTGACCAACACCATAACCCAAAAAGACACATAAGGCGGACCGGGGAGATAATTTATTACGCTCAACATGTGGTCGAAGAACAAAACATGTACAACCGAAGACGCGCAACGAGGAATAATCAGGTGAATGACCATGCAATTTTTCGAACGGGGACAAACCTGAATTATGAGATATTGGAATTCTGTTGATCACGTGAGCAGCGGTAAGGACTGCTTCTCCCCAAAACACACTAGGAACCTCGGCTGACAACATGAACGAACGAGCTGTTTCAACAAGATGGCGATGTTTTCTTTCAGCAACACCATTTTGTTGAGGAGTGTCTGTACACGAGGTTTGGTGGATAGTCCCATCAGAAGCAAGTAACTGAGAAAAATCGTTAGAAGTGAATTCACCACCCAAATCACACCGAAAACACTTAATGACAGATGAGTGTTGGGTTTTCACAAGAGCTCTAAAATTGCTGAATATGGTAAGGAAGTCAGACCTACGTTTCATAAGATAAACTCATGTATAACGAGTGAAATCATCAATAAAAGAAACATAATATCTAGAACCTCCTTTGGTGGATACAGGAGAGGGTCCCCACATATCAGAATGCACAAGATCAAATGGTGCAATTGAAAGAGAAATACTTTTATAAATAGGCAATGCGGAAAATTTAGCCAGTTTACAACCACTACAATCAGAAATATCATGACTTTCCAAATGACTTAAAACTCCTGTAGACACCAAAAACTTTAAACGAGACCCAGACACATGACCTAAACGAGAATGCCAAAGATAAAAATCAGAAGACGAACGACTCATACGAAAAGACGACAAATCCACAGTAGAGGCAGCAACATCTGATACTTGTAGCTCATCCAAAACATAGAGTCCCCTGTCCCTACGGCCTGTCCCAATCACCTTCTGAGATCGCGGGTCCTGAACACAACAATTGGTAGAAGTAAAAAGAACCGTGAAACCAGAATCACACAATTGACCAACAGACGCAAGATTTAAAGTTAGACTAGGAATAGGTATACATTTGAAAGGGATAAATGAGATGTGTGAACAGAGCCAATTCCTGCCAATGGCATTGGAGTGCCATCGGCGGTCATGACAGACAAAGATGGAGCAGAATTAACAGATACAAAAGAATCGATATCAGGAGACATATGATGAGAAGCGCCTGAATCTAAGATCCACATGGGAGACGATTTACCTGAATTATCAGACAAGGACAAACCTTTATGAGAGGAGGCTGACATGGCATGAGGCTGTGAGGCGAGGAACTGCTGAAACTGGTCCAACATATGTGGATCCAAGGACGGGGCAGCAACTGCGTTGTTGGTCTGAGGTGGGCGATACGTCCATGGGGCAGTCTGTGGCGGGCGTTGTTGTTGAGGTGGTCGTTGATGCTGTGGTTGTTTGCTTTTACTCAATAATTTCGAACACTGAGCCTTCCAATGACCCTTTTGCTTGCAGAAAGCACATTCATCCTGAGAGACCTTAGGGGCAGGTCTATTTTTGTTGCTAGGAGTAGACTGTTGTAAAGCAGCAAAGACAGATAGAGTTGTAGGTGTGACAGACACCTTATCCGCGTTAGACTTAAGCCGAATCTCCTCTGCTAACAGTTCATTAACCACAGAATCAACAGACGGAAGAGGAGAACGATGCAGAATTGTTCCACGCAATCCCTCGAAATCATTCCGAAGAGCCATCAAAAACTGTACCAGACGTTGTTCTTCTCTACGAGCCATATACGGTTCAAATTTTCGCAACTCTGCGGACTCAGTGAGAGCCAACTGATCCCAGAGATTAGACATGGCAGAATAAAACTCTTGAACACTCATATCATTCTGCTGAAGAGCACGAATATCTGTCTCCAACTGATACTGCTTGGCAAAATTAGACTGCGTGTACAATCTAGCAAGATGATCCCATACCTCTTTAGCCGTGTCATACTTAGCCAACTGAACACCAATGGAGTGGGTAACAGAATTGTTAATCCACGTAATGATCTTCGAATTATCAGCCTCCCAACTGTCGACCAAGGCCGCATAATTAGTCTCCTTCTCGTCTATGGGCTTAATCCGCACACCTGTGACATAGCTCCACATAGATTTTCCACGCAAGAAATTCTTCATAACATAGCTCCAATACGTATAGTTTTTACCATCCAATTGAACGCTAATCGACTGAAGTGAATCATCCTTACGACTAGCCATGATGAAATAGAACAAAATCGAAACAAAACAAACTAAACAAAATCCAACGAACACACCAAATCAACAGAATCCAACCAAATCAATCGAATCCAATTCAAACCCTAACACCGAGACTATGAATAAACAAAGGAAAAATCGAAAATACAACCATAAAAACTGTACGGACACCGATGCCGAACTGTACGGACGTCGCCCGAAAAATTTTTCGGGGCTTCCCCCCGAACCCCGAACGGGGGCGCGCTGCCCCCCAGCGAACTCACCGCGGAGTTCGATCCGCGAAAGCTGTGGATTTGATTATAACTTCTTCAATCAAGCAAAGAGAAATCGATGAATGGTAGCTCTGATACCATGATAACATAGAGAAAAAGGAACTAGAGAGTTCTTATTGACTTGCTTAATGAAATAGAATACAACAAAGAGTATATATAAATAGGGATTACAATGAAAAGTAAATAGACTAAAATACCCTAATAAAATATAATACAGCTAATATTCGCGTCATGTTATCGTGGCATATCGAGACTTAACACCCCTAATTTTATCTACTACTCTACCTATTATTGTTAATTATTTTTAGGATATATTCTCCTCAATTTTTAAGTTTTTTCCCTTTCAAAAACACTTAAGGTAAATCTTGTGATCCCCTTCCAATTCTAGTATATATATATATATATATATATATATATATATATATATATATATATATATATATATATATTTTTTTTTTTTTTTTTTTTTTTTTTTTTTTTTGTTATAGTCTTTAAATTAAGAAATACCCCAAAATTTATAAGAATTTATGATGTCAACTCAATTTACAAGTGACTAATTCATTAAACAAAACTTTTCATTTTTGTAACAACTACTCTCTCTTGTACATTTAAAAGAAAAAAAATTACTTCAATGTAAAGCACTTAATATACTCCCTCCGTCCTGATCAAACTGCACCGTTTGACTCATAAAGCTTTCACAAAAGTTATAATAAACGATGCAATATGGGCGGGAAGGAAGGAGTAATTTATTAGTATTTATTTATTTTTAAAAAATCTAATACTTCGTAATATCTTTGAGTCAACGTTTTCTTAATCTCCATTTTTATTAAAAATGAAAACAAATACGAATTGAGTAATTATTACTCCTATTAGTACTTATTATTAATTTTTTTAATTTAATAATAATTAACTAATTACTAACTAATGCACCCGTTGGGGTAAAATGATGGTACTCTGGTAATCCTCTTTGAGCAGTCAAATCGACATCCATCAAACATCACACCTATCGATATCACTTTAAGTATGTCATAAATGTAGGGATGTAAAAGAACCAAGCCGCTCGTAAATTATTCGAGACTCGATTCGAAAAAAAATTCGTTCGAATTCGTTCGTGGAAAAAAACGAACCGAGCCGAGCTCAATTTTCGAGCTCGATTATTTTTTCGAGCCGAACTCGAGCCCGAGGGTGTTTGGCTCGAAAGCTCGCGAACGTGTTCATTTACAGGCTCACGAACGTGTTCGTGAACATGTTCGTTTAAAAGCTCGTGAACATATTCGTTTATAGACTCACGAACATGTTCTTTTATTAAGCTCGCGAACGTGTTCGTTTATTAAGCTCGCGAATGTGTTCGTTTATAGGCTCGTGAACGTATTCGATAATAGACTCGAATAGTAGTCAATATGCTCATTCTTCATATTATTACTTCATTATTATTATTATTGTTATTATTTATTATAACATATTAATATGGTAAGTTTAGAGTTTAAAATTTTTTACATAAATAAATAAACTTTTATATATATATATATATATATATATATATATATATATATATATATATATATATATATATATATATATATATATATATATATACTTTTATCAATATAATTTATAAGGAATATAAATTTATAATTTTACAAATATAGTATACTTTAAATTAAAGAAAAAATTTAAAGTATGACAATGAAAATAATGAAATTATTAAAACGTAATTAATAAAAATAAAATTAAAAAGAGAGTGCATGTTATTAATTCTAAATAATGAATTGAAAGTCATATTTATAATGGGTTTAAAGATCTAAATTTTTTATTTTTTATTTCTATATAAGATTTAGTTTTGGTTTATTTACTTAAATTTGAATAAATATATGTATTTATATACATTAAATTTTAACTAATACTCCCTCCGTTCGAAAAACTTTTCGCATTTACTGTTCCACGTTGTTTAAGAAAAGTTACACTTTTGACCAACTTTATTGACTTTGGAGGGTATTGTAGTATTTTTAGGTAATAAAAAAGTATAAAGTAATGATATGTGTGTGAAAAAAGAGTGGCAAATTTGAAATTAAAGTAACTTTTGGGGTTGTTGGATAAAGTGATGTTTTCTTTGTTAGGAGGTGAAAGGTTTTGTGGGGCAAACAAATGAAGAAAGTGAGAAAAATATTATAGGATGGAAGAAGTAGTAATTAATAAAATTGTAAGTATTTTAAAGTCGACACCTCATTAATACATATATATATGTATATATATGTAAAAATAAATTAATTTAATATAATTATTTATTTATATTTTAATAATATAATTTTATTTGAAGAAGAAATTTTGAATTTATATACACCCGTATTTGCCTTTTAATATTATTATTATTATTATTATTATTATTATTATTATTATTATTATAGTTAATGGGATAACATAAGGATACATTCAAATTTTAGGCAAATACTTGTGTGACACCGTCTTACATAAGGTCTTACGTGAGACGAATAAAAAGTTTATAAAATGTTAGCACTTTCGCTATATTCCATATAAAATGTTAGTTTTGTTTATATTATAAATTGTTCATAAAATAATTCACTACACTATTATTACTTTTTATAGATTGAATATAACTTTTAATTAATAATATTATCACTTTTTATTCGCCTCATGTAAATATTTACGTGAGACGGTTTCACACAAGACCTACTCCAAAATTTAAATTAAATACATACTCCATATACTTATAAATGTTAATTAAAAAATCTTTTGTTATATTATTAATATATATTTTAATTAATAATTAATACTTCTAATAATTAATAAAAATTTATAATAGCTCTAGATTCTACTTTTTATAAAAAAAAAATTATTAATAAAATTGTATTATTCATGAGACCTCACTCAAACCTTTATACATTAAAAAACTAAAAAATAAATTATTTTCAATTTAACGAGCCAAACGAGCCTGAGCTCGAACAAATGACTAGTTTTTATCGAGCCGAATTCGAGCTCGAGTTTATTTTTTTTATTCAGTAAAAATATTTCGAGTCGAGCTCGCGAACTGTTCGCGAGCTCTATATTTTACACAAGAGCCGAACTCGAGCTTAAAAAATAAAATTTGAATCGAGTTCGAGCCGAGCTCGAGCCCTTTAAAAAAAATTCGAGCCGAGCTTCGAGCCCGGAGATGTTCGGCTCGACTCGGCTCGATTACATCCCTACATAAATGTACCCAACCAACAAGCAACAAGAGTAAATAAAAATACTAACTCTATTGTTTAGAGCAAGTCCAACAAATTCTTTAAATTTTGATATACTCCACGTTAAATTGGAGAGTATAATTTAAAAAATAGTTAATTGCATATAAAATTACAAACTTTCAAGTGTATTGTAAATTAATCATTATCTTTCTAAAATTGCAAAAAAAAATTATAACTTTGAAGAGTTATGCAAATCCCACCTAACGAGCAGGTTAGCCCTACCCGACTGCCCACGTGGCATTTTAAGTCAACGTCAATCTCCATCTCATACCAAAATGTTGTCGTATTGTGCGATGAGAAGGAAAACAAAAAAAACTGATTACACCTTCCGCCATTGCTGTACCTTTTCAAGCTTTGAATTTTGAGTTATGGATTAAAATCCTATTTCATCCTCAATTTGATTTAATATAATTATATAATATATTTGTGAGAATTAATTATGCAAAAAAAAATTAAATAAATAAAAGAGTTGGAAAATTTCATACGCAGATGCAAAAAGGATGACTTGTCTTGAATACACCTTCTTCCCCGAATCCCATGTCTCTCTCATCTTGGATATAGATAAGTCAATTAGGAGGAAAATCCAATTTCTCTCTAACGGTGGCAGCGGGAGGCCTTTTCACCTTATTCCCATCCACAACTCTTTGAATCGCTGTAATTATATACCACCGCCGGATTCCAGTTGGGCTTGGAGCATGATGGGCAGGCAGCGCGTGGACCAGCTGGGCTGTGGACGTGGGCGTGGTTGAAGCAGCATTTTTTCAATTTAGGAACTCCAACCCCAATTTCAAACAACGTCGTTTCGTTGATTACGTGGTGGCATAACATGGAATTAAAACGCCACGTGGGCAATCGGGCAGGGCTAACCTGCCCGTTGAGTGCGATTTGCACAATTGTTAAAAGTCATGATTTTTTTTGCAATTTTAGAAATGTAAGGATTAATTTGCAATGCACTTAAAGTTCTGGGTTTTATATGCAATTAACCATTTAAAAAATATTAACTTTATATCATCTTTCAATATACTCTTTTTATATACTCCCATTGAAAGGTGGACATTTGCTTTTTTACATGTAGATTAAGGGATATAATATTTTAATGTGTATTGATGTGACTAAAATTATATTTAAATATAAAGTAGGTATATGTATTAGTGTGATGGGTGGACCCAAAGAAAAAGAAATAATTAATTTGTGTGAGTCCCTTTTACCAAAAATAAAAATGTACATTTTATACTGGAACTGACCAAAATGAAAAAAATGCTTAACGTTCAGTTTAGTTCGGTGGGAAGTGGGACGGAGGGAGTAATATTATAATTGATCACTCTCTAATTTTTTTCTTTCTAAATATTTTTATTACACATCTTTTCCTTCAATCATATATTTCTCCTTTAGTTATATTACAATTAATTAAATTTGGAGTTTGAAATTCATTATCCAAATTTAAATACTTTAATAAAGAGTTTATTGGAGATACATTTAATGACGTATTCTTTAAATTATACTGTCCGTACACACAAAAGATCTCCATTCTCTTTTTGCACTTTAATTAAGTGATATTATTATTTTATGTTTACAACTCTCTAAATTTGGAGATTGAAACTTAGTATCCAAATTTAAATATTTTAATAAAGAGTTTGTTGGAGATACATTTAGTGACAAACTATTCTTTAAATTATATCCCGTACACAAAAAAACATCTTCATTCTCTTTTTGCACTCGACTTAAATGATAGTATTATTATTTTATGTATAGTAGGTAGTTGTATTAGAACATCCACAATAGCGGTGAGTTTGAATCCAAAATTTTTTACCCCCTCCGGCCACTTGAAATGTACTAGTTTGCTTTTTGTGTGTGGATTAAGGAGTATTATTGTTATACGTAAAGTAAGTGGTTGTATTAGAGGGAAATTGGTGGACATATTATGTATTTTTTACTAAATAAGAGAAATTGATATTTTGGAGTGGACGCCCAAAATAGTAAAATGGATACTTTATTTATTAAACTTTTACCACTTTCCAATTAAACTCAACTAATACTCACACTTATTTTTTAACAGGTTAATTACGCCAAAATCCCAATCTTTTCGTAAATTGCGAATTAGTCTAAACATTTTAATAATTATAAATAAGTTATCGACCTTTAGTCCATTTCGCAAATTAAGCCACCGGGCAGCTGGAGGCCTACCCGGTGGCTGACGTGTCAGTATTTATTACATGTCACCACTCATATGTTAAATCCACCTATTTTCTTTAAAAAAAATAAATGAATACGACGTCGTTTTCTTCCCAAGACTGATACGTGAGGTTAATTCATCGATGATATTTATGTGAATTCGCGTCGCGCTTCGGATCTGGACCAAACGCACCACTAGCACCGCCGTCGTCGGAGTTTGGAATATTCCAATCCATTTTCTGCACTTGAGAATAATTCTACTTCTCAACCCCAAATAGTACAGAGTCTCATCAATTATCAATTTCCTGATGAGTTTGTATATATTCACACATTCCTTCGCATAACCAGACGCAATCATATAATCCGCAGTGTTCTTCAAATCCGCCATCGCAATTTCCGAAGCTTTATCCGCCTCCGAGCGGCGTACGCGGCGGCGTAGGCTGTCTTCCCCTTCAGAGACGACCTCATCCAATTCATACAAGTCCGAAATACTCGATCGGGCGGAAGCCCGGGAAGAGCAGCTGGAGGCAGATTCAGAGTCGAGATAAAGCCATCGCCGCCGCCTCCTCCACCACCGCCAAAGCAGAAAAGTAGCAAAAGTGACAAAAAAAAAAAAAAGGCGGCGCAACGGAAGTTCTGATAAGGATTTTTTTAATTCTCTTTATCACAAAAAGAAGAAGAAATAGAGGCAAAAGAGTATTGACAATTTGAATTCTCTTCTCCACGAAGCTCAACCTCCTCTAAGCTTCCAGATTCCGCCACCATCGCCGCCTCTGCCGCCTCCACCGTCAACGTCAGTCTTCCACAATCTGTTCTTATCAAAGAATAAAATACCAGTCTTGGGGGAGAGAAAACTTGGAAGTTGGGGATGGTATCAAAACGACGTCGTTTTCAATTAATCTTTTTTTAAAATACGTGGATTTAACACATGGGTAGGAACTGACACGTAAACCACCGGGCAGATCTCCATCAGTGCAAAAGGAATTAAAGATCAAAAATTTATTTATAATTATTAAAAAATTTGAACTAATTAACAATTCGAATAGATTAAAACTTTTTGCGTAATTAATTATTTTTTAATTTATTTATACTCGTCATTTTTTGGTATTGGTCAAAAAGGTCTGAGTGATTATAATTAATACAACCTACCTTTTTTTAGCGTGTATTCCACCTTCCTAATAAAATAAAATAATAAAAATTTAATTTAATCTCTATTATTAAATAAAGTAATATAATAAAAATTTTAAAATAATAATTACACTACACTCTATTTTAAAATAGTACCAATGCAATTTAGAATCATCTCACTCCCCACCCCCTCACGGTTCATCATATGAACTCTTTTTATTTGGTTTGGGGAAATAAATGAAGGGTGAGGCTTCCATGCACATTGGTGCACACTGTACACTTTTAGAATTTAGTATTAAGTATAATATACATTATTTTATTTTAAAGGGTATATATACTTTAATAAATAAAAGTACACCATTTTACTCTAAAGAATATATACTTTTCATTAATATATTTTTATTTTTCTTCAAAAAATAAAAGATACACATCTTTATACTAAAGGATATACTACAATTTAACATAAAATTTTGAAGACACACAGAGTGTGTTGCGTGCCCACACAAATTTTTGCCATAAATGAAAAGTAAAGATAAAAATAGGGAACAATACTTTTCTTTAAATAAAAAGTCACTACACATGGAGTATTTCATGGTGGGGCTCTCTTATAATACTTTTCTTTAAATAAAAATCACTACACCTGGAGTAACACTTTTTAAAAAAATATTTTAATTTATTATTCACCACTCTCTAAGAAAACACACTTTAACTATAAATTAATATATTTTATTTATATAGTAAACATATTTTAATAACGGATTGTGTCATCTCACAATCCGATTTACGTACTTACCGTCTCATAGAAAACTTTGTCTATTTCATAATACACTACTATTTTCTTCTAGGATGTTGGAAAAAAAAATCATTCATGCTCGCGAGGAAGGCTAAGTATTTTATTAACATTGTACTCTTTATGTCCCATCCAAAGGGTTATTTTTGCTTTTTCACGTGAATTAAGAATTATTATTATTTAATGTGTAGTGGATAATTGTATTAGTGAGAGTGTGACTCATATTTTAATTGTATTAGTTGGTGCGTAGGGGTCTCATGTGTATAAAAAATTAAAAAAAATTCTTTATGTGGGATGCCCAAAATGAAAAATTGACTATTTGGGTGGGACGGAGGGAGTATAATTTTTAAATATTGTTTGTTTTGAATTTTTTAAATTTAAAAATTAATTAAATTGTGATACTATATTTTGTTTATAATTTTTATAGATCTTTTAACATTATAAATACTCAATATATAAGAATGCAATAATTTATATAAAAATTTAAATGTGTATTTTAAAAGGTAAAACTTAATTTCAAAATCGAAAACAAAAGCCAAAATTTATTGTTTATTCAAAAAGTTTTGAAATTTAATGGTATAATTATGTTCTTTAAGGAAACAACAATGAATAAGGACTTTGGCGGCTTGGCCGCCCTACACTTTCATCTGCATTTACGAGGACTAAGTCTAAAAAGAAAAAGTAAAAAAAAAAAAAAAAACTCAACCTATCACAGATTCACAACCTCCACATTTCACACTGTAATCTTTACAGATTCGCGTACAGTATTCTTCTGGGTTAAAAATAATAAATTAAAAAAATCTCCCTTTTAAGTTTCATTTTAAAAATACAGAATTGAAAAATATAGACAACATTTAAAAATAAATAAATACTCCCTCCGTCCCACTCATATTACTACGTTTATTGTAACTTTTGTGAGAATTTTATGTAGTCAAACGATGCAGTTTAATAACTGTAAATGCTACTACATGAATGAGAAAAAAATATCAAGACAATATTTTTTTAGAATATTAATCGATCCATAAATTTGGGCTTTTTTTTAACTTTAAATTAAAATTGAAAAAAAAAAGAATTTTATTAAAGTCTGCAGGGCTTGTTATCAATGACTTGCCACTCGCAAAAACACTCATTGCCACAAAGAAAATGTCCTTTTCTCCGGATTTCTTTTGTCTTTTTGTTCTTACAAAACTCTTCACCTACTTTGAAGAAGGGAAAAATATTAATTGAAAATTGAAGTTAGAGAGCGCAAAAATGATCCAGTTTGCTTTCTTTTGGGGTGAGGCATTTTCTCTCAATCTTTTCTATTTGCTGGTTTACAGTAATAGTGAAATTGTGTTTGTTAATTTTTTACTTATTTAGACTACAGTTAAGGGCGGATTGGTTTTTGAGTTGAGGGCATAAACAGGGAATGGGTTGGGGTGGGGTGGTGAAGGGACCTAAATGGCTAAATGAAAACTTAAATTCTCCTCACAATTTTGTAGGATATAACAATCTGGGGGGTTTTCTTTTTAATCTTACCTCAGTTCTCCATTTTTCTATTATGTGAGCTAATGATTGTGGTAAAAAAAAACCCTTAGTCAAAGTTGTGCTAAATTACCTTCTCCCTTTTGTTTCAAAGTACTATGTTATCTATAAGGATCTAAATGGACCCACATTTAAGATTTTGAGGTAAGTGAAGAAGTTGTTGATTAGTTTGTTTTGTTTACTTTAAAATGTGATGAAGTTGAAGTGAGATTCTTGAATTTTATCCCTCGTATATGTTAGTGATTAATTTCTTGTTTAACTTGTTAATGTTACTCCCAATTGCTGGTTTATGATTCAGGATTGAGCTTTGTTTCCTTTATTTGTTTGAATATAAAGAATGTATTGTTTTTAGGTAAAGTTAATTGCATATTGACAGCTTTATTTGGTCTGTATCCAAATTGATTGTTGAAAAGATTTGAAGTGTTTCAAAATTTGGGTTCTAGATTGCCTCCAATCTTTGATTTTGTTATACTTGATATGCAGGAACTGATTACGGTTTTGTTATGCTCGTATTATGAAGTCGAAACGCTCACAAGTGAAGTAAAAAAGTTTCTTTGTCTGGCTAAAATGATTGATGAAAAGTTGCAACTTGTTCCGTTTGAGAATTTTACTGATCCTTGCACCCATCATGATATCACTGATGCTGCAAATCTGAGTGCTACTTTATGTGAATTTGGAGGACTGCCAAATGAGGATGAGGAGGCAGAGTCAAATAAAAGGCGAAGAGACGCATTATGTGAATTCGGAGGATTGCAAGAGGAGATTGAGGAGGTGGCAGAATCGAACAAAAGGCGAAGAGACGCATTATGTGAATTCAGAGGACTGCCAGAGCAGAATGAGAAGGTGGCAGAGTCAAATGGAAGGCAAAGAGATGAGGAGGTGAATGAGACTCGATGTGAGGAGGTGGATGACCCTCGAGGACTGCCAGAGGAGAATGAGAAGGTGGCAGAGTCTAATAAAAGGAAAGGAGATGAAGAGGTGAATGACCCTCGATGTGAGGAGGTGGATGACCCTCGAGGACTGCCAGATGAGAATGAGAAGGTGGCAGAGTCAACTAAAAGACAAAGAGATGAGGAGGTGAATGGCCCTCAATATGAGAAGGTGGACGACCCTCATTGTGAGGAGGTGGACGACCCTCGATGTGAGGAGGTGGATGACCCTCGAGGACTGCCAGAGGAGAATGAGAAGATGTCAGAGTCAACTAAAAGGCAAAGAGATGAGGAGGTGAATGACCCTCAATATGAGGAGGTGAATGACCCTCGATGTGAGGAGGTGGATGACCCTCGAGGATTGCCAGAGGAGAATGAGAAGGTGTCAGAGTCAACTAAAAGGCAAAGAGATGAGGAGGTGAATGACCCTCAATATGAGGAGGTGAATGACCCTCGATGTGAGGAGGTGGATGACCCTCGAGGATTGCCAGAGGAGAATGAGAAGGTGGCAGAGTCAACTAAAAGGCAAAGAGATGAGGAGGTGAATGACCCTGGATGTGAGGAGGTGAATGACCCTCGAGGACTGCCAGAGGAGAATGAGAAGGTGGCAGAGTCAACTAAAAGGCCAAGAGATGAGGAGGTGAATGACCCTCTATTTGAGGAGGTGGATGACGAGGTAGATGACCCTCAATACGTGCTTTTCTTGAATAGCTTAGAGATACATGAGAAATCTTACAGGTTTCAATTTGAGAAAAATGGTTTACCTGTTTTCCTTAAATATGAAGAATATGCAAGCTCGGCTGATGAGTGTGATGTTGAGCCTGCTGGAAGATTGAGGAGTCCTATGATGCAAAAAAATGAACCAACCAATCAGAGTCCTAATATTGAGAATCAGAGTTCACAATCTTCTCCAGCTAACACGACTGAGAAGCTGGCTTCAAGACACTTGAGGAATGAGATACCGAGTGAGGATGAAATGAATGAAAAATCATCAACTAACAGGGCAGAGTTGGACACAAGCAATTCTGATTTGATCAATTATTTCAAAGAATTTGAAAATAATCAGTATGCTTTAACATATGATAACTTTGGTACAGATAATGAGCAGGAAGATTATGAGAACGAGGAGCTAGAGAAGACAGAGTGTGAGGATGAAAAGAATGAAGAATCATCAATTAATATAAAGGAGTGGGACTTGGACTATTGTGATTTTATTGGTGGTCTTGAAGTTGTTGGCGATAGTTATGTTTTGACATATGGGGGCTTTAAAATAGAGTATGAGCAGAATGATCACAAGAAAGAGGAACTGAAAAAGACAGTGACTAAGAAGGAAATACCCACGACTAATAAATGTGTGCTGGACCCGGACTATTGTGTTTTCATGGAATGCTATGAAGTTGTTGGCAATAATTATGTTTTGAAGTACGGGGGTCGTATTGTTGCATATGAACTGACAGATGAAAAGAATGAACTCAAGGAAGATGAGCACGAGGATAGCTTCGGGAGCGTGGAATCGATAGACACTAAGTCCTTCCAGGGGGATAGAGAAAATGAGAATTTATCTATGCTACCCCAGGATGCAGAGAACATGGGTGTGAAGGAGTACCCTGGCGGATACTCTTCTGATGTGGAAATTCTAGAAAGTTCATCCAGCGAGGGAGGAAATCTCAGTGATTCTATGGTATCTTTAGTTGATCACATTTTATCTACTTATTGCTATTTTTATACTGCGGAATACCGTACACCAGACCACAAACTAGTTTTGTTCTCTAATACGTGCTTGACAAGATCTCTTGTATGCAGATGAACGAGTGTAGCACCCCCGACTTGAAGGATATACAGAAATTCAGACGCAAGGCTATCCGTATTCTGCAGAAACCTTACAATCAAAATGAATTTAATAAGCTTCGGGAAGATATTCAACAGCGGAAGCTGGAAACTCGCAATCTGGACTTGCGTTATGGGAGGGAAATAGCATACTCAGCAGGGAAAGAGGGAAAGTCCTATCTTGATCACTATCCTGGTTAGTTGTTGCTCTTGAGGCTCTTTTGATGAATTGCATTATCCAAATATTGACAAGATCAGACTTGTTCGATAAATTTAATGCTTCAGGTCTGTATGTTTTATTTGAGCATGACATAAAGCCACAAAGCTCTACATTTCTGATACAAATAGTAATAAAAAAAAAGACATTGCGCTAGGCTCATGCTTATTAATGTCAGCCTTGCTACTCGTCATTGTCTGTCTTAATACTCGTGAATTTGAAACGAACCTACACTGCTCACTACTCAAGGATTGAGTCTTTCCTTTTCCATCTTAGTAAATGATAAGTTTCTAGTTAAGCTCACAATAAAAACAATTTTTTCATTCTGATTTAATAAATTTTCAGGTCTCTCACTTATGAGCATCTAAAATCTATTTAAGGATCGCCTCGATCGCTCTTTGATCTCCATGGAAGACACCTTATTTTGGATTTTTGCACAACCAACTTTACTATCAGATTAACATCTTGAGAAGTTGATTTTTGCTAGTTCATGATAGGTGATTAAACAAGTCATATAGTTTTGTTTAATAAACTTAAGCTTGAGTTGGCTCCCCTGAGTATGTTATATGCATTATTTTTCTTGATTAACGTATATTTTTCTTACAGATCAAATAAAAGTTCCGTTGAAGCACGTCATTACCTGGTAATTAGCCAGTGATTCTGTTTATTTTTTACTGCAGTATTTAGAAGAAAGCTCAACCAATTCCAAGGTGATAAGTTTAAATGTTTAAACCTGTTACGAGGGTTCTTCTTTTGGCTCCAGGTTAGTTTCTCACTCAATCTCTTGCATTTGAAGGTCCACACTGCATATATTGTTACCTTGGGCAGATATTGTTCTTTTGTTAGTAGTTAGTTGCATGAAATGACAAATCATGTGAGATGGATTCGATGAGCAAAATTGACCTGAATGGGTGTTTTGTGGTATCTCGACTGACCATATTGTTGCACGTCTTATCTCATTTCCAAACAAAATTTATGATGTCTTGGACGTTACTTTGACAGCAACCTGACCCTCCGTTCCGCCCTTGGGAAGACAAAGAGTGCCTCGCTGTTGCCCCGGAAGCTGCCAAGACTTGTCACAAAGGGTTTCGTGGGTGAAACATGGCGCGTGTTTTAGCTTTTGTGATCTCTGGATCAAAGGTTTGAAAGCCTGCCTTAGTTGTATATAACTCTGTTAACCTATGGGGAGTGTTTATTTGCCTTAATGTTATGTATTGAACATATTCAGGTGGAGTATGATTTTATTTATAGGGAAAAAGTTATTGGCATACGGTTCTTTTAGTCTGTTTGAAAAAAATTGATCTATTTTAAAATAGCATAAAACGAGCTTGAATTTGAGTAGTATAAGTCGAGTCAAACTTGAGCTTGAATTTGAGTAGTCATGAGTTGAGACAACCTTGAGCTTGAATTTGAGTAGTGACGAGTCAAACTGTTTGAGCTTGAATTTGAGTAGTCATGAGTTGAGACAAACTTGAGCTTGAATTTGAGTAGTGACGAGTCAAACTTAAACTTGAGCTTGAATTTGAGTAGTCACGAGTCAAACTTAAACTTATAGTTGAGTAATTGCTTATTTTATCACCTATAGGTACCCATGACACGCCAAATCATAGGAAATCAGTAAGAAGACGCATAACATAACAGCCAAAAATGAAATTACATCAATCAAACTTTCAACTCATTTCTTAATTGAATAAAAAAAAAGCGGTTATTTATATTCCGAAACTACTCAATATACCCCATTATTATTAAAGACTAAAACTACTCAATACACCCCATTATTATTAAAGACTAAAATAGATTTAAATGATAAGACATAACTATCCCTTAAAATTATATACTCCTTCCGTTCCACCAAAAGATCACAATTTTACTATATTGGGCGTCTCATTCAAATGTTTCCTTTTATACTTTTAGTAAAAAGGTACCACATGTAACCTACCTCTCACTACTAATATAACTATCCATTACACATAAAATAATAATACTCCTTAATCTACGCACAAAAAGCAACCGGTGACGTTTGGGCGGACGGAGGGAGTAATTAAAATTAATTAAAAATAAAAGTCGATGAGAGGACACCCCTACCAGCCAAAGTTTCATCTAGATTGATTGATATTTTCTGCAATCAATTGAAGATTTCAAGATCTCGTTAGCTTTGAATATCCCCACATAGTTATATTCTAAAAGGCATGAAATTTAAAAGCTTTGGGATTCGCCAAACAGTTATCATTTTTATTCATCGCCAATGGTCTGGATTTGCTTGGCCAAATCTGAGGCGGAATCCGGCAAGGAAGTCAGAGATAACAAGCCGGAGTACTTCGCCTTCACATTGGACGCACGACAGCGCTCGATTCCACTGGTTCCGGCGGCATATTTGGGCAATGGTATAGGTTTGGCGTCAATGGAAGCAACATATAATCAATTGAAAGCGGACTATGGATTTTTGACCGCCGTCGAATTGATCGGAGAACTGATCAGACGTGGAGAACTGGAGAAGAGTTCATTTGCTTTGAAGATTAAGATAGATTTTTTTTTTTAGAAAAATGAAGATAAAAGAGAAGAGGGTATAATGGTTGTAATTAGTAATGTTTATATATATACTAATAAAATATTATGGTATATTAAAAATAAATGGGTACATCTAGTAATTTCAGGGATGCAAATATCCGCCCAAAAAATTAATAATGATGTATCATCACTAATAAACATTGGAAAATATTCTAAATCTAGTAAAAATAAAATAACACAGTGTAATATTTGGTGTATACTAATATTAACTATTAAAACTAATTTAACAAATTAAATATCAACATCACTAAGATAATTTCTTTATTTTCTTAAACCCAAGTCTAAACGTTAATAGTGTCATTAAAAAAGTTCAATAAATGGATTTGGGAACAATCTATTATCGAGTACCAAACAAACAAATCCACGCCGACAATTGGATTTGGGCCGCATGGAAGCCCACTTATCTTTTGGGTAACAAAAAACCGGGCATAATCCTATAAGTAATCAGCCCATTAAAGTTGGAGACCAACATAAACAACAGTGTTTTTATTAATTTCGGCCCAGATGAAAAGAATGGGCTCCCGCAAGAATGCTTTAATTAAGGCCTATTCCCGAAGCCATAAAACAAGACGATGGCAAAATCGATTCAACCCAAAGGGCAACTCGGGAATTCGGCGACTATATAAACAGCGGCGGTTCCTCGACGCGCTTTCAGATTCATTCAGCTCAGAAGTTGAAGAAATGAGGCGGCGGAGTGAGATCGGATTCTTGAAGGGTGGTTGCCGCTTTCCGTTCGCCGATGATTTTCTGAAACAAAATCAACACATCCTTAAGGGGATGTTTGTTTTCTCTTTTGGATTTCAGAACCCGAAAGCCGCCGTGGTGGCTTTTCTGTTCTGAAATTCCGATGACACCACACCACTCACACAAGTATTTGCCCTAATTATTTCACAGAAGACTCTCGATTCTTATAGGACGAGAGATGTAGTGTTGCTGATGAGAAAGATTGAGGTTGTGTTTGGATCTCGCATTCGTTGGGTAGGGTTTGATTGGAGAGGCTGTGATGATTTTTCTTTCGATTTCTGAGCAAAATGGATCTGGCGCGGGAGTACGACCCGTATCTTGGCGGTGCGGGGCTTGGCGGTTGTTATTTTGCAACCGTTGTTTGCAGCCATGGCGTGGTTGCTTCGTCGTTGCCCTCCCCTATTATTACTTTTAACAGATCTGAGCCTCACCCTCAGGCTCACTCCACTTTGTTTTCTTATTTGTTTTTTAAATAAATTTGAAATCCCTAATTTAAATCCTACAATCATAATTCGCTTTATTGTCCTTAATTCTGAATGTTAACAATCATTAAAGATGTTTTCAATAATAATAAGGATTTTCTTAGAATTTGAAGGAATGAGTATGAAAAGCGAGAAGGAAAGAGGATATTTAATTGGAAATATAAGATGAAATTGCTTTTAGTAAGAAATTTGAGAATTTGTAAGGCATGGAATGTATCTTCTATAGAATTCGTATCCCAAGTCTAAAAAATCTAGACTGCAACATTTTTTTGATATTTTTGATAAGCCTCAATTTAGAGGAGATATTTTCTCAATTTTTGTTATAACTATTGCAGCCGCTGAAGCGGACCGGCTGAAGCAATTCCACAAGTTCATCCATTTCCATAAAAAGAGTTAAAACCCAGTTGGTAATATATCTAGAATTACTATGGATTTTTGTTTGTTATTTGTAAATAAACTCATAACAAAAAGAAATGGCGGTGAGAAGATTTGTCCTATATCTGCAAATCAAAATGGAGCAATCTATACCCGGAGTAGAGCATAAACCTAAAAGGATGAAAGAGACCCATTTAGGAATATCAAAATACCATCGTGATTTTGATTGAATCTCGACGAAACAATACATTAATGAAAAGTACAATACATCAATGAAAAGTGAAAAGTGAATTCAAGTTGTATTAGTGATAAAGTGATTGATTTAGGAAAGTTTTATTTACTTAAAAAAGAAAATATAACTTCGTACTAGAACACCCTAATTAGTAGAAAGTAATAATTTAATTAATATTAGCATAGGTTAATGTTGATATTTGCTTTAACAGATAATATTTTAATGTGTAGTGAGGTGAGAGAAATTATATTAAATGTAAAGTGGGTAATTATATTAGTGTTGTATGTGAGTCCTCATGAAATAATTAATTATTTTGTGTGGGCTCAAATTGACAAAAAATGAAATGTAAATCTAAACATAGAACAACCCAAAATGAAAAATGAAAAATGAAAACTTTAATGCGGAACGGAGGGAGTATAAAAAGATAGAGGTTTATGCAGGATGGAGAGAGTATAAAAAGATGAGTGTATATTGGGTGCACCTGGGTGCAAGGGTGCACCCATATGTGTATGACTTTTTATTCTATTTTGTATACGTATTTTGTAATAATTGTATACTTTTTTCACACTAAGTTTTTCATTAAAAAACTAACATACATATGTATATAACTTTTTATTCAATAATTTATACATTTTTTTAATAATTGTATATTTTTTACACTCAATTTTTCATTAAAAAAAGTAACAATTAAATTGTATACATTATTGCTCATAATTGTATATATTTTTTGTTATATTTGTATATGAGTGCGCCATATCTTAGGATGCACCCGGGTGCACACTATAATTAGCCTAAAAAGATAGAGTGTATAATGAGATTTGTTTAAGTTATGATGAACGTTACTTGGGTGGAATCAGTCCCACCAAATGAATTAGTGGAACATGTGGTCCCCACCCTTCTTAATTAATTCCTCAACCTCCATTAATGTTTTTTATTTTATTTTTAAATTTATTATAATTAAATGACTATTATACCCTAAACCACAAGAGTAAAATTATAGGTATACTCTAAACCCTAATTCCTTCGGATAAATTATACCCTAAACCACAAGGGTAAAATTAGAATTATACCCTAAACCCTAGGGATAAATTATAACTTAAACCCTAAACCTTAAGAATAAATTATACCCTAAATCAAAATGATGAAATTACAATTATATTCTAAACTCTAAAATTTAATTTGAAAAATAAAATAAAATAAAACAAAAGAAGAAAAGACACAAACAGCAAGGTAAGCGGTAAGTGCATCTACAAAATTGGGGGGACACGGTCGCAATTTTTTTTAAAAAAGAAAAGCCTCAGGCACCGTAGTCATTGCCAAATTATGATTAATTGTTTGCATGCTGATATATAAAAAGATAGTGTATAATGAGATTTGTTTGAGTTATGATTAATTGTATTAATGTTGTGAATACGAGATTTGTTTAAATTATGATTAATTGTGCTGATGTTGAAAAAAAATAAATTGGTGATGAAATTTGTTTAACTTATGATTAATTATAATGATGTTTGGTATTATAAAAAAAATGAGATTGTTGATAGCTAATTTTTAATTAGTTTATATTTGTTATTGATTATTAATAAATGAGATAATAAGAAAAGTGACATTTTTACCTTTATTGTCTTTTTATTTTTTATTATATTATTATGGGAAAAAGGTATAATGGTAAAATTATGTGTAATACACGTTATTATGCAGTGGGGGCGGCGGGATTATGCAGTGGAGGGGGAATGAGATTGAGTTAAATTCATTTTTTGCCCTATAACTAAGAGAAATTTCTATTTTTGCCCTAAAAAAGATAAGTGGTTCAATTTTGTTCTATAACTAACGAATTTCATCAATTTTTGCCCAATTTTCGCCGGAAAATAAGAATCTCGCCGGAATCCGCCACGTCATGCTTCAATTTGGGGATTTCCAACTGGTCAATCCGACGTGACAATTTTGACTTTTTTTTAGCCAATGAATCCGCCACGTCATATCCCACAAAATAATTTTATTTATTTTTTAATTTTCCACATCATCTATACATTAATATTATAATTTAAATCATAAAATAAATTTGAATACAATTATAATTTAAAAAAAACTAAATTAGCAGCCAACTCAACTTTGAACTCCTAATATCTAAAAATATTTTATTATTTTTAATTATCTAAAAATATTTAATAACATAGAAAAAATTAAAATATACATTAAAGAGCAGAAAAATAAAATTAAAATCACTCATACAATAATAATTTCTTTAAATATGATCTTACAAAAAATAAAAAATATTAATTAAAAAAAAACTAAGAACACTAATTGCCAACATCTCCATCCCGACGAGCAAAGCCACCACCATCTCCAACCACAGCCGACGACCAACCATCATCTCGAACCATTGCTGACAAGCTCTTCTTTGACGGAAGGAAAACCATACCAAATGAAAATTCAAAATCCCCAAATCAAAATACAAGATTCCAGTTTAGCCATTTACACCAGGTTCTCTCCTATATCCTCTCCCTTTACGTAAAGAATAATGACCCACAAAAATGAAACTTTTGCAGCAAATTTCAGGTCATTCTAGCGTAAATGTGGTAGGAAATTAAGGAGTCGGTAAAAGCCCCCAAAGAATTAGAGGCAAGGACGAGATTGGAATTGAAATTTGAAAACCTGAGAGAGAGATGGTTTAGGGCTCAGAAATACAACATTCCAAATTAAAAAATATATAAACAACAAACGGATCCCACCACGGGCGATAAGAGAAAAGCTCGAGGATGCTCACCGCTTAGCATCTCAATTCGGCGACGGAGGCTCCTCCGAAGATCACGCACCGCCGACAGAAAGTCCGTGGAAGGCTGGAAACCAGATCTACCCTCGTCGGCCTACCCTTCTTCTTCTTCGTCTCGATCTGCCCCATCTTCTTCCCAGATTCTACGGCGGAGCTATTCTCTCTCTCCTGTCTCTACGGTGGCGGAAGGCACCGGAGACCAGTTGATTCCGTCTATGAGTCGCCGGATTGATACCGTGGCTCGGCGAGCGGCGAGTTCAACACAGCACGCACTGCCGCCCGGTAGCCCACGACGACAAGCATCAAAACTGAAGTTCACAGTGTTCTTCAATTTGTGGATCTGCTTCCGTTTTTTATTTTTTGTTTTTTTTGTTGCTTTTTTAATTTTGGTTTCCTGAAATTCAGTTTATACGTTTTTTTATTTATTTAATATTTTCATTTTAAATTTTAATTTCTGATTTAATTTATGTTTATTATTATATGATGTGAAAAATAAAATAAAAATAAAAAATTGTGGCATATGAGGTGGCGAATTCATTGGCTCACATCCAGTCAAAATTGCCACGTAGGTAAGACCAATCGGAAACCCCCAAATTAAAGCCTCATGTGCGGCTGACGTGAGGTTTTCTGGCGAAATTTGCATTTTTCATCGAAAATTGGGCAAAAATTATGAAATTCGTTAGTTATAGGGCAAAATTGAACCACTTATCTTTTTAGGGCAAAAATCGAAATTTCTATTAGTTATAGGGCAAAAAATGAATTTAACTCAAAGAGATTGCTGGGAGAGGGGGAGGGAGGGAGGTGGGACGTTGGTGGCGACCGTGGTTGTTCGCTCGGTGGGGGGTTGTTGGGTGGGGGATAGGGGGTCGCGTGGGGTGGGGGGTGTTTTTGTTTGTTTGTTTTTTTTTTTTTAGGAAATAAGGGTAGTAAAATTGGGGTATTTATATACTCCTCCCTCCCATATTTATCTGCACCATTCCTTTATAAGATAAGAATAATTTTGAAAAAAAAATATATAGAAGAAGAGATTTTGGCTATCCCCTTCTATAAATATACTATTTATAGGTATTAATAAGGGCATTTCATATGAATAATATGGGCTTTTATAAAGTTTGATAGTCCATTTAATATTGTTAATGGCCCGGTAAAAAGGGTGAAGCCCGTTAAAATATACTGTTCTTTCTACATAAATTGTAGGTCGTGAACCGTAGTATTAACATTATGCATTCAACAGTAAACCAAGACAAGAGAGGGTAATTACCAAAATCACCTTCGTCTTCTTCGATCCCTACAAAGCTGGTGGACTCTTTTCTAGGGTTTGATTTCATTCCGAATCTACAAAATCGGTATTCTTCATCTGCCTCGTCTATCCATTCCCTAATATTATCAAATCTGCTACTTTCAATCTAAAGAATTGTCTAGCGTTGTAGCTGCCCAACCCACCTTGAGTATTCTACCGGCATCGTTCCATCGGCATCATCCCATTACCATAGGTCTAAAGTTAGAAGGCTGTGAGATGTTGTGTTCTCCTTCACAAGATTTGTGATTAATTTATTTTTCCTTCTTTTCTTCTGATAATTAATTTTAATTGAAAATAATTTCACCCTTTGTTACCCTTCATACTTTGATTCCATCTTTACCGAAGTCCTTGTTTGTGAGCCTAACAGTCGGCAGGAGATAGAAATATACTCTGTTTGTTAGATGCAAATTGCAGAAGAAACAAATTGGTTTTGGATCAGCACTTTCTATGACTATTCAATTCCGAATTTGGGCAATTGATTTTGTTTCATATATCTTTATAAAATTTTTAATTATTTTTTTATTTTTATTTAAATTTTTGGAAATTTGTTGGGTTGATTTGTAATGATATTCTATGATCTCTTTTACGTTTTTTTTTCTCTATAAATTTATTGTGTTGGAATGATCTTATGTGTTAATAAATTTTAAGTAAAATTTGGGTATTTTAATTTTCAATGAGTTGTCAAATTTTCAGGATGGAGACGGTAGAACATACACAGGGGAGATGAATTGATAATTTTAAGTAATTTGACATCTATCTTATTTCTTTTATTTCTTATCAAACATAATAAAACTTTTATATATTAATTATAATACATCCTATCAAACAATCTCCAGTTTTCATATTACCAATTCTTATCTTTATTTAAATCTCAATTCTTATAGTATACTCCTTCTATCTCTAAAAAGTTTGCACCCCTCTTTTCGGCACGGAAATTTTTTATGTAATATATAAATAATAAAATATGGTAGATAGAGATGATTTTTTTAATTAAAATTTATGGGGAATGGTGGTTGTTTTTTACTTTTTGTTTTTTTTGGAATGTGCAAACTTTTGTGGAACAGCCAAAAATTAAAAATGTGTCATCTGAAGTGAGACGGAGGGAGTATACCTTATCTCATCTCACCTATCAAATGAGTCGTTATTTAATATAATTATTATTCATTATATATAAAATAAAAATAATAGTAAAGGTATATTATAATTTACTACTTCCTCTTGTTTAAGTAATTATGTTTATTTATATGACATGTTGCCTTTTAAATATGGAGTACTCTATAGTATATGGCAAAAACTTCCGTGCGCCTTTAGAATTTTGTGTTAAATTGTATACCCTTTAGTATAAAGATGTGTACCCTTTATTTTCTAAAGAAAATTATTGTGTGTACCTGGGCGCATGGACAACACTCTGTGCGCCTTTAGAATTTTGTGTTAAATTGTATACCCTTTAGTATAAAAATTTGTACCCTTTATTTTCTAAAGAAAAAAAATATTAATGAAAAATGTGTATCCTTTAGAACAAAATGATGTACATTTTATTAATTAAAGTATATACCCCTTAGACCAAAGCAATGTACCCTTACCTATAATACTAAATTTTTAAAGACGCACAGAATGTGTTCTCATGCGCCCGGACGTACGCAAGCCTCACTCTTATTTGTTGTGTGTGGGTTTAATATACTATTAATTATAATGTGTGTGTTCTATATACTTAAAAAGATATGTATATTTTTGGTGCGAATGTCTAAAATAGTAAAATGTATACCTTAATTACGGACAAGAGAATATAATAAGAAAAATTAGGGATAAGTGATAATTTAATGAGAAAACATAAATAAAGTTAAAAGATTATAAAAAGTAAATAAAATTATTAAGATGTTAAATAAAGCATAAAAAAAAATAGAAAAATAGATATGATATAGTAGTTTATTTTTATTATTAATAAAACTTGCAAAAATATCTAGAACGTTTTTCAAAATGAAAGTATGAAAAATATCTAAACCCTAAATCCTCCGTACTTCCAAAATATTTATTTTACTATTTTTGACGTCCGCTTCAAAGATATTCATTTTTTCTATTTATTAAAAAATACACAATATGACCCATCACTTCCCTCTAATACAACTACCTACTTTATATATAATTATTTCTTTTACCGCACCTACATTAATAGGAAGTGGTGTTAGATGGGTATTGGAGAAAGAAAAAAAATCTGTTATAACGAAGATGATAAAGTTGAAAAGAGATTAACTTCGAAAAGCCGAGAGGGTGAATTACGGCGTTTCGGTCTAATTCCTCAACAGTCACCCTCAAATCCACCCCTGGCCCTACCCCTACCCCACCCACCCCCTCCTCGAGGTGATTTTTCTGCTAAAGGTGGCACATTTTTGTGTTACTGTTTCAGCCTTCCAATTCTTACACTTTTCTCCGCATGCAGTGGTAATATTATGTAGATTATGTGTGTATTTTTTCTGATACTGTGCGTAATTGAATATAGGTTCAATTTTTTCATTGTGTAATATAATCCATTGCTACAGTTCGCGACGATTTCTTGAATATATATGGAGATTGAATGTGGACTTGGTAGTCCAATTCTGAAAAACTAAAAGAAATCCTAAGTTTTTTTTTTAAATTCGATTTATGGAGGTATTTTAAAATAAACCCAGATGAATTTTTGTTTTTGGTATGCTATGTTATGAGAAGATATATTAATTGATCTAAATTGATTAACTAAGGTTAGTAATATATGGGTAAAAGATTGGGGGTGAGTGAGATGTAAAAGTAGGTATTAATCAATATTATTAAATAAATGCGAGGGGAGAGAGGAAAATATTATTTAAAGAGAGTCAATATATTGAGCAGTGAATTGAATATTACGGGGGGGGGTAATTTGTGTTTGTAGGGTGGTTTTTGAAAAGGCAAAAACTACTGCGCCACCGGGGACACGGAGGGCCATGCGAACACAACCCTCCCCCTATATTCTATTTAAACCATGTATTGCTAGGAGTTTAAATTGTAAAGGGACACGAAATTTGCAAATGCGCACGGAATATGCTCCGTGCGCCCGGGTGCACAGGAGCCTCACTCTTTTGAAAATTGGATTTTAAAACCCCAAACTCTTAGGATGTAAAAAATAAAAAATCAACTTTAATAACTGAAATCAAACATAACCAAATTGAACTCTGTAGCCAAGTGTTGGTGTAAAATGTAAATAAGTTCAAACTAGAATCTGTTTATAGCTCTTGAAGACTACTTGTTTGCGGTTTGGTGCTGCATAATTTTATGTTTCTGGTTCAGTAATCAAGGTGAGTTTTTATGCATTGCTTGTTGTGTATTAGTAAAGGATGGCTTTGGATTAAGAATAACACGAAATCAAAAGGATGCTAATTGAATTACAGTAGTATTTTTTTTTTCCTTATGATTATGAAGTATGGATACTAGAACTCCTTGATGATTTGATTTTTTGCACATCTCACATAAACTTGGATGGATTTGAATTGTACCATGCATGTATCAAGTGTTGGAGAGAAGTTGACATTATGAAAAGTAAATCATCAGAATATGATTTCTCCTACATTTACCTGTTATGCAGAAGCAAGATTATGGTATCTCTTTACACATTGGCACATTGTGAAATGTGATAAATGAAGCTGGCATTTTAAGGATATAAAGAAAGGAAACGAGTGGGGAACATAGTGTAGTATCAGGGAAAGATGGTGTTACATGAAACGAGGGTTCATTATATTGGATACCAGGAATTAGCTGATTTTACCATTCATAATACCAGTAGTAATACAGAGTCTGGCGAAATATTAATTGAACGTGAAAGATTGCTGGAGGAAGATATGGAGATGGGAGGGGTCTCCAATGTATCTAGAGAGATGATAATAGCATCTGATAATAAACGCAGAGAAAGAAATGAAGAGGATGAGGAAAATTGCTCTGACGAGGAGGTGTGTGATCCAGGATATCATCATTTCCTCAGTAGTTTGAAGCCACATGGCAGGTCTTATATTTTTGAATGCAAGGAGGAAGGGTTATTTGTTCAGATTAAATATGAAGGAGATCCAAGTTTGGATAAAGATCATGGTGTAGAACCTAGAAGAATATTGAGGAGTACAGTGAAAAGTATAAACAGACCATCCGATCAGATGCTGGGTGTAGAGAATCTGTGCAGACATGAGATGGAAACGGAACTGGCTAATAAGAATATGTTTAAGCATAGGAATGAAAAAAATGCGAAAATACCAACTCGCAAGCTAGTGGGTGATCCTGACTATCATATTTTCTTGCAATGTTCTGATTTTAATAGTCATGGTCATGTTTATGAGCATGCTGGTCTTCATATAGTGTATGAGCTGCAGAGCGGAAAGAATGACCATGAGGAGGAAGATGACAATGATGGGTCCTTTGATGGGGTGGAAGTGATAGACCGTGATACATTCTATGAGCAAGAAAATCCATTCTTAGTGGAGGCCATCAAGGATGGAGAGAATAATAATGAGAAAGTGGACAATGATGGGTCCTTTCATTGCTTAAAAGTGATAAACGGTGGTAAATTCAACGAGGGAGGAAATCCAAGCTTTTCGAAGGAAGAACCAAAGGGTGAAGGGATTAATAAAGAGAGAGAGTACAATGAAGGGTCCTTTCCTGACTTGGAAAACCGAGTAGGTTCATCCAGCAAGAAAGAAATGCCTATGGTAGTTTCCTCTTATTGTTTTCGAACTTTTTCATGTTGCTCGTGCCACTCACTTTCTAGTGTACACCTAAACCACAATGTATAGTTTTTGTTATTCTTTTAGAAACTTCCTCTTTGAGGTTTTATTTATTCAAAAGTTGCCATTTGAGGTTTATATTCAAAGCATGTAATTTGCATGGAAATTTTTGTTTGTTTGTTTGCTTGTGTGTGTGTGTGTGTGTTTCATGTGTCATTAGGCTATGTCTCCAGTAAAATTTTGAAAGTATTCCTAAATTTTATCTTTCTGCTCTGTGTTTTACAAGATCACACTTGTGCAGGTGAACAAGGATATCACTCATTTTAGGCAGAAAGTTATTGCTGTTCTTAGAAAACCTTGCAACGAACAAGAATATGACAGGCTTTGGCGAGATATTAAACTGCGTAAGCAAGAAGGGCGCCATTTGGATTTGCGTAATGGGAGGGAAATATCATACTCTGCGAAAGAGGGGAAGTCCTACCTCGATCACTATCCTGGTTAGTTAAAGATGTTGAAGTTCTTAATGTCATTGCTATATTCAATTATTTCTTATGATATAATGTAGCAACATAAAGATAAGTTACTCTTAAAAGCGAGACGTGTCTGGGTTGGACTTATTCAGTGAGAAAGCATGAACAACATGCCCTGTCATTTTTCAGTTACCTATTCAGTATTTTGAAAATATTGTGCAACAGACATGATAGATTACATTTGATACCGTGCATACTCTTATTCCTTCTACACAATATTCTGAATTAGGATAGAACTTCTTTGCTGATCTATTTCCCTTTACCACTGCTTGAACAGTGC
The DNA here is from genome assembly GCA_023678885.1 of Pogostemon cablin. NCBI lineage: Eukaryota > Viridiplantae > Streptophyta > Magnoliopsida > Lamiales > Lamiaceae > Pogostemon > Pogostemon cablin. Next base: position 19,155,880 of record CM042990.1, read on the forward strand.
ATTTCACTTTTTTTTGCAACTTTTGCTACTTTTAAGTCAGTTTGTTTAGAATGATGTATATTATTGTCGAGGTTTAGTTCAAAGTCAGTTTATTCAAGCCTTGGAAATTATTTGGATTTGTTAGTTGTAACAAATATATGCATATGCTTTACACACTATATGCACCTAAGGAAGGAAACCTGCATTCTTTTACCAAAATTCTTTGTTCTTGAAACTATCCATCAGTCTATGCAAAATACTTGTACCATTTATTCTACAGCACTTGGATTTAGAAATGACATTTAGCCTCAAATGATTTGAGGCACAAATAGAGAACAAAGTAATGATGAAAACAAAGTCAACAATGGCATGGCCTTGCTGGTGGCTGTTGATTTTGCCGCTTGCCTGCTCATTCCTTCTTTGTTCTCTTTTTCTTTACACTTTTTTGTTAGACATTGCAAGTTCAAACTGTGCCCTGCTCATTTCTCTAAGGATGGAACCTTTTTCTTTTTCAGTCCTCTACTGGTTAGTGTCTCTTTGTGTCCACAAAATTTTTCAGTAAGTTTTGGGGATTCTCAGCTCTCTTAACATCTATAGAACCTGAAATCTCTATTAGGTTTGCCTTTCATAGAAATTGAAAAAGGAGGTTTTTTTTTCACCCTTTGGCTCGATATTTGGGATATTGAAACTGCTAACAAATTGAATAGATAGATGATGCAATTTAAATTATGATCTCTATTACGAAAGTAGAAAGATGACAGTTCGGAATTGATTATTTTCTTCCTTAACCACTTTGCTTGTTTATGTTGAATTAGAGAATATAGTTTATGTTTCAGATACTATAACAATGACAAGCAAATGGCTGACTAACCCTGGTATTTTAATTTTATAAACGAATAATAGGTTATTAAATGAAAGCGTGTTTTCTGCCTTTTGAATTGATTGATGGTTCATCAGTTGAAACCCGCTGGCTGCTGGGATACATAAAGCGTAAAGATGAATGAAAGTGATCTATTAAATCATTACTCTCAGCCGCTGCTTTTTATATGCTGATTTTTCCATATAATTTTCGAATGCATGCACAATATCCTGTTCCTAATGTGTGGTTTGAGAAGATCTTGATTTCCCTTCTTAGATTCTTATAGTATTTCATTTGACATACTTATGCTTGTGTGGGCATTTCATGATAACTACTCTCTAATTTGTATATATTCATCAACTGCAGCATTTAGAAGAAAGCTCAAACGAGTCCAGCATGATAATATGAAATGTCTGAACATGTTACGAGGGTTCTTCTTTTGGCTTCAGGTTGGTAACTTGCTTAGATCTTTCTTTTGAAGCTTCACATTTTTTTATTCATTTTGGACGAATGGTGTTAGAGTTCAACTACAAAACCACTGGATTTGAAATTCTGAGTAGTAATATTTCCTCTTAGAAATAATTGGACCAAGACAAATGGAACGATAACAAGCCATTTGCCTCATCGGGGTAGCTTCAATTCTAGAACATCAAAAAGATATCTTTTAATTTACCCAAAATTTTCTAGAAGAAACACTTTCTAATGAATAAATACCATGTTGGGAGGATAGATTAAACGGTTCTATACCTCAAATCATCTTTGTACATTTGATTTCTTTCTTTGATAGATTATGTTACATCTTGTCCTATTCCGTAACAAAGTCTATGCTTCGATGCTAATATTTACAGCAACCAGAACCGCCGTTTTGCCCTTGGTTGGATGCAGAATGCCTTGCCATAATCCCAGAACCAGACAACACTTCATAATAGAGGTCAGAAAGCATGCCTTGATGTCGTTAACATCTCGTTTTACTCGTACTGAAATTTCTGCGTTTTGATGAAATGGATTTTATATGTGAGGTTGATGACCTCCGAATCAGTTAAAGACATTTTGGCGGATCATGATGTTAATATCACCTCTTATACGGTTATACCCGAATTGTGCATGATACCATGAAATTGATAATGAAGAATATTTACTTGTTAGGAATTCACTTCTGCTATATATGATACCTATGGTTTCAATTCCTTTTCGCCCCTGCTCATTTACCCCCCCTTTTTTTTTTTAAAAAAAAAAGTCTTTGTATCCATCATTTGTTTTACAGATCTACATACATAGACGAACATTTGTGTGAGACTGTCTCATAAAAAAAATTTCGTGAATCGGATGAGCAGTAATATTTTAATAAAACGTTTATTCAAATTAATGAAAAGTGATAGTGGTGGTGTTGATTATTTTATGAACAATTAGTAGTATGAATAAAAAGTGATTACTACTTTTAATGAAAATTAGTAGTATGAATAAAAATTGACTACTATTTATAATGAAAAGAGTTAACAATAGTGTTTGATAAAAATTGATAATTTTATAAGAAAATATAAAAATGTGTTCACCACTTGTGAATTTTCTAATTATGCACACTTCTAATAATAGGCTCTGGCTATTCACATCCCTCGATTCTCTTTATACACCCCATATGTTAATTATATCCCATAATATTCAGTTTTTTTCTTTCTTCCCACTAAATACACTCAAAATAGACAATTATAATTTTTTTTCTAAATTTTATAGTAAGGATGTTCGGTTCCAAACACAAAAAACTTGTAAATTTTCAAAGTGTTCAGCACCGAACAAATATTTGTTCGGTGCCGACAACATAAAGGACGTGCAAAATTTTTCAGAATATAATGTTCAGTGGCCGAACAAAAGATTTTTGTTTATGCAGAACATAAAATCAATTTTTTTTTAAAGTATAAAATGGTAAATTTGTCCTTTTTCTGACTACTTAATTTCAATATTTCTGAGATGTCAGGTTTTGCATTATACACTTGACAGCATACTTTTTAAAATCTCCAGCTAAAAAATAAGTGTGAAGGGAGCATTTCTTACTCCCGCTCTATGTGTTACATTCTTCTATATTTTAACTTACCGAATATTACCTTCAACTCCAATGTAGGTTTATTTTTTTGGCAGCTCTTTGCAACCCGAATTACTAAACATATCCCAAAAACAATTTAAATTAAATATTTTAATTAATATGACTTAAATACCCTTATATAATAATATATTCATAAATAATTACTAAATATACCCTAAAATTACTAAACATACCCCACTTTAATTATAATTGCAATAAAATATTTTAATTATTTTAGGGTTTTTAAACATATTTTAAATAATCAATTAATTTAAGGTTCTTAATCATCATATAATTAATTATTTTAGGGTTCTTAAACATATTTCAAATAATCAATTAATTTAGGGTTCTTAAACATCTATGATTTTCATTTTTGTTCATGTAGAAACTATTGCCTTTCACGATCGGGTCTTCTGGTGAATGCTCTGATTCTCATCTTCATCTTCAGCCGTTGCCTGTTTCTTCATTTTCCAGTCAATCCCTTCTCATTCCTCTCCAAGTGAGGCAATACTATCTCCAGCAATTTAATAGGGCACTCAATATCCATTATGGGATGACGATTTCGCTTCCAAGACTCGATTTCTGCACCGCTTTCTACCAACTTAAATAGCACGCCAATTCTTGGGTACATTTAGTAATGAATTTATGAATATATTATTATATAAGGATATTTAAGTCATATTAATTAAAATATTTTGACTTAAATTATTTTTGGGGTGTGTTTAGTAAATTCGGGATGCAAATAGCCAATTTTTTTTTTTTTCCCAATGGTGCCCGTCAGGGATTCATACCGCTCTCTTATATGGAAAGAGGTAAATCCTAAAATGGGAAATTCACTATTTAATTTGATTGTGCTTAATGTTTCATTTAAGAGTAGCCCAAAAAAAATTCTTCATTTGCCCCATCATACTTCATATTTATTGTTTCATTATGTTTAAGAAAAAATATTTTTATTAAAGGAATTATAAAAGGTTTAAAAAAAATGGAGGTACTAAAATTTAATCAAATGTGACGTACTATTATTATTGACCAATAATTAGCCACAACTATCAAGTTATTCACCTTTACATATATCTTGAAATATTTTGGATTCCTTTTAGTATCTTAGAAAATGTCTTGATTTTGTATTCCGCAGTCGAACAAAAACACTGCAAACATTAAGAAATTATACTCCCTCCATCTTATTTCTATCATTACATATTTTTAATTTGAACGTCTTATTTTAATCTTTATATTTCTGTTTATGATAGATGAATCTCACACAAACCAATTACTAGTATATCTCCATGGAATCCACATACTACTTCACTAATACAACTACATATTTTACATTAAATATGTATATCTTTCAACTCATTAAACATCAAAATACTATAATTTCTTAATCTACGCGTAAAAAGTAAACGGTGCAGTTTGACCGGGACGGAGGAAGTATGTCAATGATTTCAGAACCGAACGGTTTGGTTCAATCAGGAACCGGTCCGAAACACACCCAAAACCGGAATTTGAGTTGAACCAGTAAAAACCGGTAAAATCGAAAAGCCGGCAGACCAGAAAAACCACCTGTTGACAATTTTTTTTGGTTAATTACGTAAGAAGTCTCCACCTTTTCGCCGATTTCAAATTAGTCCAAACTTTTAAATATTTACAAAAAAATACCCGACTTTAATAAATTATTGCACCGGTCAGCTCAAACCTGCCCAAATGCTGACTTGGAATTAAAAAATAATAAATTAAAAAACACAGATTCCACGTTGCCTCACCCCAGCTGACTCACACTTCTTCCAAAATACTGGAACCCACCTCCTGCTTTCACCAAAAATAAACTAGTATCAAATTTATCCACCTAATTTCAACCTCAAAAGTGTCCATCAGCATCAATCGGCATAGCAGCACGGCAGCACCGCCATGTTCTTCGCCGGATACTTTTTGTTCTCCGCCCTCGGATCTTCCGTATCCCTCCCATACTTCATCAGCTTCTCACCCACGAATCTATTCGGAATAAATTCTTCCGGATTCCTGAACACCTTCGGATCTTTCATCGCCAATGGCTGATATCCGAACAGCATCTTCCGTTTCTTGATCAGGAACGACGATTCGTGGTTCTGAATTTTGAAATCCTCATTCGCTTTGCCGTACTGGTACGGCACCAAAGGCTCCATTCTCAAAGCTTCGCACACTATCGATTTCGTCAGCGCTATTTCCGACAGGGACGCCGGACTCACCCCTTTTCCTTCACCACCTCCCGGATCTCCGCGGCAAGGCGGTGGTGTAGCTCTTCGCCGCCGCTACAGACCCACTTCATCAGAGCTGGACTGAGGCAACGGGGTCGGCTGCGCACGGTGGTGGCGGTCGACGGTGCTGAACTCCTTCCTGCGGTGAGCGGCGCGTCTTCTCCGGCTGGAAGCGTCTTCGACCTTTGCTGGCGGAGAGTTGTCGGGACTTCTGGCGACGAGCGGTGGCACACGATGGTAAAAGCGTTCGGATCTGTCGCGGTTGCTGGTGGTGGGTTGGCCGACGACAGGTGGGGTTGCTGGATTTGAGAGAGAGGGGTGGCGGGTTTGCAGGGAAATAATAATATATATATATATTTTTTCCACGTTTGGGCAGGGTCAAATTGGTCAAAATCTGACCGGTGTTTCAATATGTAATTTTTTATTAAAGTCGGACATTTATTTACAAATATCTAAAAGTTTGAACTAATTTGAAATTGACGAAAATGTTAAGACTTTTCATATAATTAACAATTTTTTAAAAAAAATTAATGCTAAGTGTTAAATAATAATGAAAGAAAAACCAATCATCAATAACAAAGTGATGAAAGAAAAAAAAAAGAAAAAGAGAGAAGAAGAAGACAGAAGAAGAAGACGAAAGATCATATATTTCCCCAAAATTATAATGTGTTTTTTTCATACAGTTAAGAAACTGTCCAACTTCATATATAAGAGTAAAGTGGGGAGTTTTAATAGTAATGTCCACATCATCAATATCACAATAATAGTAATGGCCACATCATCAATATCACAATATCCCCTTGGACATTACGCTGTTCATGCCTCGTTAAAAACCTCTCTAGAAAACCCTGTGGGAAAAACTAGTCGAGGAAAAGAGTACATGTCTTATGATTTTCATGTATTATAATAGCTACCTATTAAAAATCTTTAACTAAGAAAACCTCGTGGGAAAAAAAAACTTAGTTAAGGAAAAAAGAGTATAGCTTGATCTTCAGGACCCAATCTTCAGGATTGTTTAGAAGCGATCGTTCTTCTTTAACACAATAATCTAGCTTGCCTCATTAAAAACCTTTAACTAAGAAAACCTCGTGGGAAAAAAACTTAGTTAAGGAAAAAAGAGTGCAGCATCGGTCTTCAGGACCCAATCTTCAGGATTGTTTAAAAGTCATTGCTCTCCCTAAGCATAAATAATTTAATCTGCTTCATTAAAAACCTTTTAACTAAGAAAACCTCATGGGAAAAACTTAATTAAGAAAAAAAATGCAGCACCGGTCTTCAAGACCTAATCTTCAGGATTGATTATAAATTGTCGCTCCCCCTAAAGATAATAACCTTCCTAGCCTTCGCATTCCAATATTATAAACAATTCTTTCAAAAGTTGATGTGGGGAGAGATTCTGTGAATAAATCTGCTAGATTTTCACTAGATGGAACCTTTTGTATAGTAATTTCACATTTTGTTGGAGCTCATGTGGATAAAAGAATTTTGGAGATATATGCTTTGTTAGATTTCCTTTAACATATCCACTGCTCATTTGCACAACACAAGCTGCATTATCTTCATATAAGACTGTAGGAGAGATATTATCATTTTCTATTCCACTTGAGCTATGAATATGATTTATCAACGATCTTAACCATACACATTCTCGTGATGCTTCATACAGAGCAATAATTTCTGAGTGGTTTGAGAAAGTAGTAACCATTGTTTGTTTAACAGATCTCCATAAGATAGCAGTACCACCACAGAGAAAAACATAACCAGTCTGAGATCTAGTATTATGGGGATCAGACATATAACAAACATCTGAATAACCCACCAATGATATATTTTTATTCTTTTCATAAAACAAACCAAGATCTTTTGTTCCTTGCAAATATCTCAGGATATGTTTAATGCCATTCCAATGTCTCTTTGTAGGAGATGCACTAAATCTTGCTAATAAGTTAACTGCAAATGCAATATCAGGTCTAGTGCAATTTGCGAGATACAGGAGTGCTCCAATGGCACTCATGTAAGGAACTTCTAGTCCTAAAATGTCCTCATTCTCTTCTTTAGGTCGGAAAGGTTCTTTATCCCTATCAAGGGATCGAACAATCATTGGTGTGCTAAGTGGATGAGATTTATCCATATAAAATTTTTCTAAAACTTTAATTACATAGGTTGACTGGTGTATAAAGATTCCTTCAGGGAGGTGCTCGATCTGCAGGCCAAGACAATATTTGGTTTGACCCAAATCTTTCATTTCAAATTCCATCTTTAAGTATGAACGAGCCTCTTCAAGTTCATTACATGTTCCTATAATGTTTATGTCATCAACATAGATTGAGATAATACAAAAACTGTTTAATGATTTTTTATGAACACGCAAGGGCATATATCATTATTTATGTATCCCTTTTTTAGGAGGAATTCACTCAGGCGATTGTACCACATTCTTCCAGATTGTTTTAGTCCATATAATGACTTTTGTAATTTAATACAATACATATTACGATTTTCATTATGACCCAAACTGTGAATTTTTAATCCTTCTAGGATTTTCATATAAATGTCAGTGTCTATGATCCGTACAAGTATGCGGACACAACGTCCATTAACTGCATATTTAGATTCATATTAATTGCCAAAGATATTAAATAGCGAAAAGTTATGTCATCCATAACAGGAGAATATGTTTCATCAAAGTCTATTCCGAGTCTCTGCGTAAACCCTTGAGCTACTAATCTCGCTTTGTATCTCACCACTTCGTTATTTTCATTTCTTTTTCGTACAAACACCCATTTATATCCTACAGGGATAATATTTTTTGGTCTATGAATCATTGAACCAAACACTTTTCTTTTGTTTAGCGAGTCAAGCTCTGCCTCAATTGCATCTTTCCATAATCTTATCCAATCGGAGCGCTTCCGCCACTCTGCTATTGATTTAGGTTCTGGATCCAAATTATCATTCGAGATAGTTTGCGCAATTGTAGATGAAAATATGTTGTCGACAACTATGATATTTCTGTTATAAGTTTCTCCTGTGTTTGTAAAATTCATGGCAACTTCTATGTTTACATCAACCAGATTTTTGTTATTTCCCAAAAACTCTAAATTTGATTTTTCGCATCCCCAGTGGTATGAGTATTTGATGCACGTGCAAATCGACTGGGGTTTTTGTCTTCAAGACAACTCTCTTTTGGAGATTTTTCATTTTGAGACTGTAAGAGTGATTGTGTTTCATTATTAATTTTGGATTTCTGCGGATTCTTATCTTTTGCACCAATTGGTTTCCCACGCTTCAGGCGTTGAGAAGCATCAATTGAATTTTCTGGTCTCTGGGGAACTTTCACACTTGCTGGTGCATTAACAGTAGGTATATGGGACTTTGTCACTCCTTTATGATCAATAAATGCATCTGGCAATTTATTTGCTAAATCTTGCAAATTAATAATCCTTTGAACTTCTAGTTCTGTTTGACTAGTGCGTGTATCTAAATGTTGAAGATTGTTTTCATTCCATGAAATTTCTCGGCATTCTTTTGAATTTAAGTTTTTATCTCCCCCTAATGCCGAGAAATAATCTTCATCAAATGTGCAGTCAGCGTATCGAGCAATAAATTGATCCTCTGTCATGGGCTCTAGGTATTTAAGAATAGATGGTGAATTATAACCAACATATATACCTAATTTTCTTTGTAAGCCCATTGAAGTACGCTTTGGTGGTGATATAGGAATATAAATTGCATAACCGAAAGTTCGCAAATGGGAAATATTAGGTTCTTTACCATGAACTAGTTGTAGGGGAGAATAATCAAGATATTCAGTAGGTAGGATCTGAATTAAAGAAGCAGCATGTAAAACTACATGTCCCCAACAAGAAATGGGCAAATTGGAAATTTGTAGTATTAGTCTAGCAATCAATTTGATACGTTTAATTAGTGATTCAGCTAGACCATTTTGAGTGTGGACATATGGAACTGGATGCTCTACTGTAATGCCCAATGACATACAATATTCATCAAATGCTTTTGATGTGAATTCGCCGGCATTGTCCATTCTTACTGATTTAATTGGATAATCAGGAAATTGGGCTTGCAATTCAATAATTTTAGCAATAAATTTTGCAAAAGTATTATTTCGAGTGGATAATAAACACACATATGTCCACCGAGTAGAAGCATCAATCAGAACCATGAAATATCAAAACGGACCTGAAGAGGGATGAATTGGTCCACACATATCTCCTTGGATTCTTTGTAGGAAAATAGGAGATTCAATTCCAACTTTTGTTCGAGAAGGTTTAATTATGAGTTTTCCTTTCACACAAGCTTCACAAATAAATTTAGTTGGAGAAGGAATATTTTTTGCTTTGTATATTATGCCCAAAAAAATTAGTAATTATCCGACGCATCATTGTTTGCCCTGGATGACTCAATCGGTCATGCCACAATTTAAAAGAATTTGGGTCTTTAAATTTTAAGCTCATTGCAACATAATCATTATGTGGTTTGATATAGGTGTAATACAACCCCGAGGAGAAAGAATGAAGTCTTTCTATAACTTATTTTCGACATCCATTCAACCGAGTCATCAGGAGATACTCAGTATTGTTTTCCCTTTCAGTTTCAATGTGAACACCATTTGCTCGAATATCTTTAAAACTGAGAAGTGTACGTTTAGATTGTGGGTATAAAAGTGCTTCCTCAATAATTAAGGTTGTACCCATCGGGAGTATAATTGAAGCTCTGACGGAGCCCATAATTAAAATTTTGTCATTTGCAATAGTAGTAACACTCCCTTTTTTTCTCAGTTAAAGTTTGAAAAAAAATTCTATCTTTAAATATTGTATGAGTAGTAGCACTGTCTACTAGGCATAAAGTATCCTCGTTCTCCATAGGTTGATTACTGAAAAATTCAATTTAATAAGATATATAAAAAGAAACACGAACAATAATAAAAAAAATAAACCATGAACATAATTTCATCACCACAAATAAGTAAACATATAGTGTAGCAAATATCTAGAGTTCTAAAAATAACTAGAATCCATGAAATACATAATAAAATAAGTTGTCTGACATAAGAAACATTAGCAACGTGAAAACAAGATCGCATTTGATCTCCATAATTCTTGAGCTCGAGTCCCAAGAGGTCATCATTGTCATGGTCAAAATCTTTGTTTGCTTCAGGCAATTTTGTATGATGTGATTCACCATTGATGGCCTTTCCCTTCTTGTCCTTTTGCATTCTTTGATATGCTTCAACTAAGTGTTTGGTGTTCGACAAGTGCGAGACCAATGACCATCGCATCCACATCTATAACAAATTTGATTCTGGTTTTGTTGAGTGGAATTTGGAATTTGTTCATGGGTATTATTTTGAGTCATTCCACTACCCTGAGCCCTATCAATACCAATAAATCCTCTGCCTCGACCTCGACCTCGGCCACGTCGAGATGACAAACTTGAGTTGCCTCGACCACCTCTTTGAGGCCCACTTAAGTTTCCTCTACCACTGTGATGAGCCCATGTGAATTCCCTCGATCATTACCTCTTGCTCTTACTCTACCCCTTCCACGTCGATTCATATAGTATGTGACATGTGCTTCAGGCACAGATTTTGAACCATCTGGTCTAGCATTATGATTTTTCATTAACAATTGATTATGTTTTTCTGCTACCAATAATGTAGAAATAAGTTCTGAGTGTTTAGTATAATTTTTGGCTCTGTACTGCTGCTGGAGTACAAGATTGCTAGAATTGAAGGTGGAAAGAGTCTTTTCAATCAATTCAATTTCAGTAATTGTCTGCTTACAAAGTTTCAACTGCGAGACAATACGATGTAGAGTGGAATTGTATTCTGTAACTAATTTGAAATCTTGGAATCTTAAATTCAACCAATCATATTGAGCTTGAGGGAGAATTATCACAGTTTGCTGATCAAAACGATCCTTCAAGGATTGCCATAAGATAAGAGGATCTTTTTCGGTTAGGTACTCATTTTTTAAATCTTTGTTTAAATGATGACGAATTAATATGAGTGATTTAGCCTTCTGGGCTGGAGTAGCATTAGCATTTGGAATGATAGTGTCACTTTAATCACAAGCAGTTAGGTGCATTTCCACATTTAGGACCCATGTTAAATAATTGTTACCATCTAGGGCGAGCTCGGTGAATTCCTTCTTAGTGATGTCAGACATATTCAATGAACTACAATTATTAAAAAAAAAGAATTAATTATTTTTAGGAGCATATTAATTTAAAAGATAAAATCATATTATGTAAATATCATTTTCTATTTTTTTTCAATTAGCCACGTATTACTTACTAAATAAAACAAAGTATATTATACATAACATAAATTCAACTGGTTCATAACTTTTCACCAAAATTAAATTACAAGCAAGTAGGTGATTAATGATTTTAATTAAAGATGAAGATATCTGCCAAAAATATTATCAGTTGACAACTGTTATAGATGTATACGATGTTTTATTTAATTGTTTATAGAAAATAAGATAAGAGAATGATATAAATTAATGCACATGTATTCTACAAATATCATCAAATCTAAATGCAATCAATACATTATCATGACAGATAAAGATGAATATATCATTTATGATCTATGGTATCTTATATTAACACTCATGTATTCTCATAAAAAAATTATGCGATCTGTTACAATGATTTTTGACAAATTCCAATTGGACATATGTACAACGCATGATACGAAATAGGTATAAATAAAAAGTAAATCTGTCATACTTTTCTTAATTAAATTTTAATGACCAAAATGAATCATAAGATAATTTTAATGAAATTTTTAAGAAAAGCGCAGAGATTGAAAAATAAAATGTTCATATGACACGAGCATGATATCAATTCAAATATTAGTTTCAATGGTTCATGCAAATCATAAACGTGTATATTCTTCATGATTGAACAAATTATTGTAAAATTTTTTAGTAATACCTTGTAGAAAAGATACGATTCTTTTCTAGGGTTTCCTTCTCCTTCAATTGATTGCCTCGTTAATTAGATGATCTCCTTCAACTGATATTAATAGTCCAGTGGTTAGAGCGTCGTGCTGATAACGTGTTAAATAATAATGAGAGAAAAGGCAATCATCAATAACAAGTGAATTATTATGATATTGATGATGTGGCTATTACTATTATTGTGATATTGATGATGTGGGCATTACTATCAAAACTGCCTACTTTACTCTTATATAGAAAGTTGGACAGTTTCTTAATTGTATGAGAAAAACACATTATGATTTTGGGGAAATAGATGATCTTTCGTCTTCTTTTCTCTTTTTCTTTTTTTTCTTTCATCACTTTGTTATTGATGATTGCTTTTTCTTTCATTATTATTTAACACTAAGTACCAAATTCCCATTTTCAAGACATACTAATCCCTCACTCTTCTGACAATAGAATTATCAAAGTATTGATTAGTGGGCTCGAGAAACAGTGGGCATGCATTGAATTCAAACCTCTCACCCACTTTCTCTCTCTTATTTTCACTGTTACCCTCCAATTTCCAAGTCTTTTAGCCTCAAATGTATTTATTTAAAATTTAATAGTGTTATTTTATTTTATTGCAAACTTTGTATATTAGATATTTTGTAGTATTATTTTATATGTAAATTGAATATGTTAATATAAAATTATATATATAATAATGAAATATTATTAAAAATACATAATTTTCATTCTTCCGATTGAACCGCCGGTCCGACCAGTTGAACCTCGAACCGTTGGAGCTACCGATTTGAGCTCCGGTCTAGTTATGAAAACACTGGTTTATGTATTACAAATAAGAACCACTAGTATTATTTTATATGTAAATTGAATATGTTAATATAAAATTATATATATAATAATGAAATAGTATTAAAAATACATAATTTTCATTCTTCCGGTTGAACCGCCGGTCCGACCGATTGAACCTCGAACCGTTGGACCTAGCGGTTTGAGCTCCGATCTGGTTATGAAAACACTGGTTTATGTATTACAAATAAGAACCCACCATCTCACCATGTGTACATACCAGATTATCAGCTGTGTACCAAGTCAGTACAGGTGCATTTCATCTAAAGTTGAGAAGCATTATTTTTTCACTTAGAGTCAGAGTTATGAGTGGCAAAAGACAGATTTCATATATATATATATATATATATAAAGTCAGCACAGGTGCATTTCATCTAAAGTTGAGAAGCATTATTTTTTCAGTTAGAGTCAAGAGTTATGAGTGGCAAAAGACAGATTTCAGATATATTATATATATATATATATATATATATATATATATATATATATATATATATATATATATATATATATGATTTTGGCTTTTATGTAACTACTTCTCAATATAAATTCCAGCTTATATATTACTCCCTCCGTCCCGGAGAAGTTGGTATATTTTTTTTGGGCACGGAGATTAAAGAGTATAATAATTTAATGTAAAGTGGAGTAAAGTGAACTGAGAGAAATAATATTTAATGTGTAGTGGATAGTTGTATTAAAAGTGATATGTGGGGCCATGAGAATAGATTAATTGTTATTGTGTGGATCCCATGTATTAAAAAGCAAATGTGTCAATTTTAGTGGGACAAACCAAAAAGGAAAGTATGTCAACTTCTATGGGACGGAGTAATACTTTTGGATGAACTAATTTGCATCTGCACAGCATTCCTACTGACTTGCAGGCTACAGTCTTGGAGGCAACCACCCATCTCTTCAAATCAACCAGTAAAAAATAATAATCACCCATATTTTTAAGCATTATTTCACTACTCCATATATCAGTAAATGTACGTACCAGATACTAACCAAGATTGGACATCTTAAGCTTTATGATAATTATTCTCTGCAACAGCCAACACATGAACATAAGCTTTATTGGGACAGCATCTCCATATAAAACCCTATCAATCACAAATTTTATGGAACACTATAAGTGAGAGAATGGATGTGCAAGAGCAAGAGCAAGAGCAAGAACAAGAACGATTTGAAGTCCCAACAATACTTCCAAACCTGGATTTATCTCTGAATAATCGCAGCTCACATCAAAACATGTCATCTGAACAATTATACTATGTATATTTAAAGATGCACCTAAAGAGAGCATGTGTGCGTACAAGAGCATATTAAAAGTGGTGCTCTTCACTTACTGTTGTGGATAAAAGTGAAGAAATAAAAGAATATTTGAATCGATATAATTCGCTACATTAGAAAGGAGCATGAGACAATTTTTGACAGCTCCAGAAAATCTCCAATAGAACGATGCTAATTTTCTTTTAACATTGACAATTGTTGTACGTCTAAAATTCTCCTCTGCATTTGAAATTCTCTGAGTTGTATGGTTTTATAAACTGATTAGCTCCATTTCCAATTGGTGCACTATTTCTTGGGTTACCAGTGGGCCCCCAGCCATTTCTCATTCGAATCCATGGTGGTGGTAATTTTGAATGATGATTCAATTTCTGTTGCCTAAAGTATTTCCTTCCCAAACTACAAGAATAACCCTCTTTCTGCAATTCTGGCAGCTCATTTACCACTGAAACATTCATTGGGCTATCTAAGCTCCATGCACGTTTTTTACCAGGGTGACGACCAACACAAATAACATCATCTTGTTCTGCCTTTTCTACAGGTTCACTAAGTGGTGAACATTTAGTTGATGTTGACTGATCTTCCTTGCTATTGAATGATGGAGGCAACGGAGGAAAAGGAATGAATGGCAAACCAGGAGCAACAGACCAAACATCAGCAGCTTCAGCTTCGTGGACACCAAATTGCTGAACAACAGAAGATGGAACTCCAAAAGTGAGAGGCATACGTGCAATGAATCTTTCCTGCAAATATGCCAACACGATATTGCTTGGATGCTTTATGCATTTATCTCTCTCTTGGTGATCAAGAGCAGTAGAAGCAGCAGTGGCTGGACCCAAAGTATCTTTACAAGGCAATGAAAACCCAGGAGGGGTATCCTCATCAATGCTTGACTTTCCAACATCTGAGCCAGTCATAGTTCTGGGATGCTCGTATTGGTCCACTGGGTTATCCCATCGACTTTTGCGCTTCCGTATTCTTGTTCCATTAGTTCCATCACTACAACCTGAAGCTAAGGATCGGGAGGACTCAACAACACCAGATGCAACCACTGTCTGCATGTTACAACATTCCATTGATTCTATTGGTTTTCCTCCTCGATCAGTCCAATGATCACCTGATGGCACTGATAACCTTCTAGAGCTTGGTCGTTGATGAAATTCCACCATCCCGTCATCAATTTCCATGAAGCAATTTTTCCGAAGGTGTCTCGGAATCCACCTATCTCTGAAGTTCCGCGCAATTTGATGGACCTAGATTTGAAATATGGAAGCTTCAGTCAACAACCTATTCCATGAAAATAAAAATTTAAACTACACTATATTATAACTATTCAATTCCTGCATGTTAGATAATGACATACACTTTAAGGGAAGAGAGCACCAATATAAATAAATGAGTTTGATAAGGAAATATATTGAAGCATTTGCAACCATCCAGATGATAGCGCACTTTTGAGATGACATTAATACGTCATACATAAACTAACAGAACTTAGAATGCATAAAGAAAAGAAGTACAGAAATAGAAAGTTGCTATTATTTAAAATGGATAACTAAATATGTCCCCGGTTTATCATATTCATAAGGTAGAAGTAATAAAGTCTTCACATAAGACTTCTTTTGTCCGTAACATCAACAAATGAGTCAATCCTCATGAAGAAGATGATTCTACACATAGATTTATGGGTTACTGGATTGACACAGAAATGGAAGAAAAGGTTTGTTATGCATTACCTGTCTGTCAGCATGTTCCGTCAGTGTCAATATTGAATCTTTAAAGCTGAAAATACAACAAATAACATGCAATTTAGAAAAGATATCCATGAATGAAACCACAGTTGACAAGGAATCCAGAAAGACGAAGCTATTTCCTTAATACAGCAAAGATTAAATATGTCCATCCACATTGCAAGACAAGAAGTTTTCATTATGTCAGAATAGAGAGGAAAAAAAAGACAGAAATCAATTAAAAAAAACTTCAATTTATTTCAATAATAGATAAAATACCAATGAAGGGAAATTATGTATTTAAGTAGAAGAAGAATGTAATAGTGTCTATGGAAGAGGAGATGATTTTAAAGGATGAATCATGCAAAGCCTTGACGCCCAACCACATAACAAGAACGTTTTCATAATGTTCAGAATATACAAAAAAAAAAAAAAAAAAAAACTGAATCAATTATATTCAAATTTCATTAACAGATAAAATACCAAGGAAGGAAGGGAATTCTATATTAAAGATGAAGATGTAAAAGTTTTTACAGAAGAGAGGAGATTTAAAAAGGAAGACTCGAGCAAAATCTTGTGATACACATACAGGTTAGGCTGGTTAGCCATGAAAGACAAAATGTGTCTTCTTACAAACCAATTAATGATAATCCTATAATAATTGTCCAAAACAACAGAAGAAATAATTATTTCATTGCTCAAAAATCAGAATCTAATCCTTAACTAGTTGAATATGTGGCAAAAATATTAATTAGAAAACTAGGCCGGAATCCGGATATGACAGGATTAGAACACAATCAACTATAGCAGTTTATTTACACACACACACACACGCACAAAAAATTGTCAAAGGTTTAAACCAGTGGCAAAATAAAACTCCCTCCATCCCGTTGATTTCTTCACTTTTCATTTCCATCCATCCCAGTATCCCACTACTTTAGCACATTTCTAAAAATAGTAATAATATACAGCATTAACACCCTCACAATACTACGAAAATATCACTTACTTTTTATACTTTATTAACCCAAATCTAACTTTATTCACTTTTTACCCAAAATACCCCCTTCATCATATATCATCCACCCAAAAAGTGCACTCTGCACACTCATATACGAGTATACGTGAGGACATACATGGGACAGAGGAGTAGTTCTCCCTTTTATTTTTTTGGTGAAAAGGTTTTATTAAACAAGAAAGAGTATGGGGTGACCTGATACAAAGAAAAACCTTAATAGTGCTATATTTTGCTTTATTACTCCCAATGAACCAGCTTTTTTTAAAAACGAATCTTCAAGAGAAACTATATATTTTCGATAAGAAACAAAGCATAGCACCAATTTTTAACTAAACCAGAAATGTGAAGACTCATATCCATAACCTGAAGAGTAACTTCATATTTAATCCTATACTAGACATATTTCAAGGATTCGTATAATTCTAAGAAATACTTATTCTTCCTAACCAGGAACAATATACTAACAGAACTATAATCCTCCATAGTTGCCCTTATCGACAGCTCTTGAAGTCCTTTGGTATGCATACATATGGAAGCATATACTAGTGTGAGCATATAAACCTGTTCTCTGATGCATAATACATTATTTACACAATTTGATTTCCGTTCTTGTTCAGTGGGTCATTACACTGTCAATCCATTGTTCAGATAGCCACTAATTTTTCTCCTCGTCTAGGATGACGAGATATTTATGAATCCTGGGTGCTTTCAGCTAGATAGTGACTCAAGAGCTACACTACAAGAGGAAAGCTAACAAAGTTCAATATACCAATGTCACATATAGAAGTCGGTCAAAAAATGCTTCAACGATTGAATATGCAAGAAAAGAAACCATACAAAGTCATGAAAGTAAAAAAATTAAGCCCAATACCATAAGACAAGCTCCTTATCAATCACAAATGGGCATGCAGATTACGAAGCATGTATATCTCACATGTGAAAAGGTGTTTTCTCTCACCTCTCCACTCCTGGACAATGCGGACCTCCAGTTATGTGCTCCAAAGTAAGAATGTCTCTCATTGCCAGATACTCAAATGCCTGTCCATAAAATAATAAGCAATTAGAACAACTGTCATTACTGCATTACATTTAAGTAGTCCATTCTACAATGCACATATAGTTTAAACTACAAGGGAGTGTTTGGTTCAAATTGGTAAATATTACTTATGGGCCTTAAAAATTTATTAAAAATAAGGTTGTTTGCATACTAATTGCATTTATATGCACTTAATTACTTTCTAAGCCCCTTTAGTAAAAAGGGGCCTGATGGAATGCAATCTAGTTGTGGAGGTGGATTACAATATCCCTTGAAACTAATAAAAGTTTAAGGGAATTTTCAACATGCTCACACCTTGTTAATCACATGTACAAGCATTAACCTACATATTAACTCAACGTGAACCAAACACTCCCTAAATGTTTCCGTATACAGGTACAGAATAGATAAGATCGTCAGAAATAAGTTCTCTCAGGTGCTCTTATCCTGCCAAGAGGTAACTGCGTAAGATGGAAATGCTGGGCTGGGCAGCCTAGTGTGAGAAGGGACCATTCCATTGGCCAACCATCAAATTGCATGCAATCTCAGCCTTCCTATCAACATTTGGGTTTAGTTTTTTATGTTATTTTACAACTTTGTAATCTTTCTTCTGTCTTCTCATTGTTTACAGTAGACTGAATTTAATCCAGAAGCCTGATGGTTTGCATCCAAGTGTTCCCAGCTTGTATGCCACAGAGCTCTCAAAAAGGAAGACCTTAGAGTACTTCATGAGATTTACCACATGGATCAGAGAAATTGGGGGAGGGGAGAAAAAAAATTTGTATTTCAGTCCATTGGTTTTAGTTGGTATCTCCAGCATTTAAATTTAGCTTCTACCAGATTTTTTAGAATAGAATTTCATTATATAGACTTCAGTTTGCCAGTAGATTTTTATTGAGAATGTATTCCATTTCCTTTATCATGACAAGGCCATTTAGTCACTTTTTAGCTTGTCTATTACAGTTCCATCTGATTTCTTGCATCAAATAGGTAGATTACTGAAAACTAATGAACTTATAATATTGCCTGTTGGTTCCCACTTATCATAGATCATATGAATGTTCTGTTATGCACAACATTAAAAAATGTTTAACAAATTTACCTTAAGAAGCTTGCGGAGAATTGGCGTCCTAGTGAACTCCTTTCTGTTCCTATTCAATATTTTGTGTAACATCTGCAAACCTATAGACCCAGAGTCACTCATTGTCGCAATCTATGGAAGTTATGGAACAATCATAAAATTGTGATAGGCATATTCTTGCAACAAAACACTGAAATAATTACCATTTTTGTTTATTATATCAACCAGAACAGTACGAGATTTTGTCTTCAAGAGCGCATCCAAGATCATTGAAAGATCTCGATTACTGCAAAAGAGAGCACTGATCTCAGATAATACATTCACTTGTACAAATGACAAACAGCATTACCATTTTGTTTGGGGGGGGGGGGGTGGGAGCTGCATGACCATTCAGAAAATACCTCTGAATAGCTTCACCGTGCTCAGTAGTCCCAGATGCAGCTGTTAAAAACAAAAGCTTCAAGTAACCTCTCGAGGAATCCTGTTAAGGCAAATAAGAGAACTTAAGACACTAAACACAAGCAACAAAGGAACGCAGATGAGAAAATCATAGAACCTCCTCGAAAACTTCAAACAGATGCAAAAAGATATAAATGCATTGGAAAAGGAAAGTTTGACAGAATATAAAAAGTTGATGAAATGAAGTGGAAAACTTACTTTTCGCTTGCTTATTCCCCCTTCAGTATCCAGCAACTCATTTAGTTTCTCCTCGACTGCAATCATCAGGTGAGTTAACACAGAAAAATCAAGCATGTTACCACAAAAGAGATAATATAGCAAATGGCTTGTACCTGCTTCCAAATGATTGTTTACAGAAACAGCTGGTAACTTATTAGATTTGTGGAGTGCTCCATTTGACTTATCCGCATCTGGAGTTCCTTTGTCATTAGTGCCATTAGATTTAAGTTTCACTTTTTCAATAGAAGATGATGAACGATGAGCCTTAGCATGAGAATGGGGCTTTGGTAATTCCTCTCTCTCTTTCAGAGTGCCAAATTTCAATTTTCTCTTAAATTCAGTTCTATCAGGCAGTGATTTGCTTGGTATAGAACTAGAAGAGATATCCAATCCATGAGTAATATCCAGAGCTGAAGATACTGAGCTTTTCAAAGTACCTTCTGGTTGAACAGAAACATTCAAGAGTTTGACGGGGGAGTGCATTTGGGACAGGGGGGGTCCAGATTCAACCTTCAAAGTAGCTGACCTGGAATCACTCAAGGACTCTCTAGCGTCCTTCATAGATTTAGAGGTTGTAAGAGCAGCATTTGAAACATTATTATCACCAACAGAATTGTCTAGTTGATGCTTATATTGAACTGTCATGTCTGCAATTTGTGTAGAAGTTGAAGTCTTGAAGCTTCTATCATTGGAAGTATAATTAACACATTCCCTTTCACTTAAAGTGTCTGGACTAATGACCTTTGTCATTCTAAATCTGTTTTCTTGTAATTCATTCACACTGTCAATTTCCCTCCCATCGAGGGAATGTGACAGTATGTCATTCCATTCTTCATTCATCTCTCTATCTTCACAAATAATGACAGGTTCTGTGTATTCATCATCTGAGTCACCCTGAACAATTACTTCAGAATTCACCGGGTCACCACCTATGTACCCCCGACAATTAGCTGAACCACATACACATTTTTTTGCAGCAGCACCGAAAACACGCACATAGTTGTAGTCAAATGTTAACTCTTCACCCTAGCACGCAAAATTACAGAAATCAGCATGTTCCCGGTGATGTGAACCAATATGGGCAATTGCTTCAATCGAGAAAATTAAGACTACATTCAGTCTTCCACTAAGCGGTTCATCTCTTACAGACTAATGCTAATATGTTGGTTCCAGAAAATATTAATGAGGGTGATTAAAAGTAGAAATATCATGAGCAAATATCACAATTCTACATCACAACCCAGCATTGCATTCTGGGAACATAAATAAAACTAGCATGAATGCAAACTTGAGAGTCATTATAAATAAATGATCACTTTCAGCGGAAAGCATTACCTTCTTAATATCCCTAATAGCAAAAAGTCCAACACATACTTCTCCATTCACCATCCACTGTACCACAAAAAAAGTTCAGGATTAATATTTCTGAGCCCTGAAAGTCCATTTTCTCTATTTATGAATCAATAGGGATTAAATAAGTAAACAAGCACAATGCATAGGTTTTGCATAAAAAATAAAAAATATAATTGGATGGATAAAAGAATAAAATGAGATCCACAAAAGAGGCTGGTTAAGAATAGAACATTCCACAGAAAAAGATGGCAGCAATTTTTATTTCTTTAATTTTTTAAGATTCACAAGTAACTATGCGAGGGGAGGCAAAAGCAACATACCAGTTGGGCTAGCACATAACTAGTGAACATTATTCTACACTTA
This sequence comes from Pogostemon cablin, assembly GCA_023678885.1. Lineage (NCBI taxonomy): Eukaryota > Viridiplantae > Streptophyta > Magnoliopsida > Lamiales > Lamiaceae > Pogostemon > Pogostemon cablin. The sequence goes on from CM042990.1 coordinate 19,177,398, forward strand.
ACAATGTTTTCCAAATCCACAAGAATTCAAATGAAATATTGTAATGCAAGCAAGAGTGCACCAGCCACACATGCAAAAGGTTCAAGATTCCACAAATACCTTTTCTGTTCTGCAGTTAGGATCACAACTATGGTTTATATAGCGACCCAAATTTCCTTTGGCACATGCATCAATAACCTGAAAGAAAAGGATTTAATGGCAACAGATCTGAAAATTCACACAAATTAAAGCGAATGTCATCAAACATGTACTAAAGGCTCAAACTGAACCCATGGAGATCTTAATGAACCAGAAAAAAAGTTAAAGAAAAATTCTTGTTTAACTATCTAACTATATAATATTGCATATATAATTATTGCTAATGAATTCATGCAACCAAACCATCAACTCTATTTTAAAGTCAGCAACAACAACCATTCAAATAAACGGACACCAGGACCAGTTACAATAAAACCATATAAGATTATATATTCGTGCTCAGCATGTCATCAATTGGAGATAAAAGATAAACCAATATACTCCAGAAAAGGACATGCGCCAGCACTGCATCCTTAGAATTAAAATAGCAAACAAAAAATAATAATATAAGGAATTATGCTAGCAAATAAAGAATGCTGCAAAAATTAATATACGCCAGGACAAAAGTATGTCATACAGTAACTTGCAGAAACTTAACTAGTGCAGTCTGTCTGAACCAGAGGCTCAAAATTTTGAATGTGTCAACTCTTTTAAGGCTCACACAGTCTAGAAATCATAACTATGAAAATAACATAAAAATTTGTTCATATAGGATAGCTTGAGCTGCAATCAGTGCCAAAGATTTGGAATTTTGATGTCGTAGTAAACAACATTATTTAGAAGATTAATCAGAAGGGTGTTACCAAGAAATTAATTATAGAAAGTAATGCTGAAGTAATAAACATTTAACAACTACAAGATATCTTCAACTTTAAATGTATATGAAAGAGGGTTGATACCAAACCTCACTCCCATTCAGCGTCATAAAGTAAAAATGTCTATGCCCCTGCAATGCATACTCTCTCTGCCTTGCTTCATAAGCATGGATATCAAGCACCTGTCACATCCAATACTCGGTCAATAAGTAAAAAACTTAAGTTTCCAGCTCTTTGCACTAAGGATATCTTATCATAAATATGTTAAAATTAAAATACTTGTGCACACTATGTATAGTGTCTCTGATTTTGAAAAATCTAAACAAACCAATTGCAGCTGATTGACAGGCCAATTAATCTCAATAGATCATTTTTCAGGAGTTGAAAACTTGCAAGTGAGGTGAAAGGAGTCTAACAGCCGAATGCTGAAAGGCAAGATAGTTAAATAGAAGGTTCAATTATAACAATGGAAGACATTTGTGACCCTAAACCATCACACTAATTGATTTTACCAAATTTAATAGAAATTCTAGATTATTGGCATTTTTCCGGTACATGGAAAATTTCATTAAGAATGGAAATACTAAATTGAATGAAGAAATTATGTGTGATTGTTTAATTGGGAAATCAACTGCTAACTAAATTAGTCTAGTTGGTCAAGTGAAAACTAGGTTGTGCAGTAAGCTATCCCAATATTAGTGTCAAAACTCGCAAGAATATAGGAGGCTACCTCTCCAACATATTCAATGACGAACGATCCTTCCGAGATATTATGAAGAGCTTGAAGGCCAAAACCTTTCTTACCACACCTGAACCACTTCAATTTAGCGTATATGCGCGTTTGAAACTGCAATCAAACACAGAAAATTACTCCTGCAGAAACACATAAATCATTGCAGAATTAAAAACATTGTGTACCTGCTGATTTGAGCAAAGTTCACCACATGGGCAAGTTCCACGAACACACTCAATGTTGAGCATTCGATTCAAACATTCAGGTCCACAACCCATTCTTCCATCTGCTGGAGGCTTGCAATGGCAAACCATCACCTGTTATGTACAAGTTTAATTCCAGAGTGAAAAACAATTTTCAAGCTGATTACATTTGGTACTCAGATGAAATGAAAGAAGAAAGTATGATATATCACTTAATGCAGCACTAATACCAAGGAGCCTGCGGTCCAAAGGCTTATAATATGCAGCCAAGAACTTGGACTGCACAGATAGAGATGAAGACTCAAAATCATAATTAAAGATGCTCAGGTAGTGGATCACAATTGTAGCAATAGCTTAAACAGAATTTTTAAAGTATGATTCCCAACAAATCGTTCAGATGAACTCATCAGGTCATGAGTTAAATTTGGTGTGACATATATATATTATGCACAAAATCTTCAACAGATGGTCAAGTGGTCAACAAACTCAAGAATAAAATGTCCCAGGTATTGGACATGTATAGATAGTATTATGCCACCAGGAATATTATGGATGAAGATGAAAGACTGATAACACTATAATAAAAAAACTCAAAAATGCATCATTCCCAAGCTAAAACTTCCATTTCCCAACATGGATCTCTCCAGATACCGAACTATAAAAACAAGCAATATAAATAAGAGGCAAGAACCAAAACCTATCAAGTGAAAAAGGTTCACCAGCAGTTTATCATAAAACATAAATATTAAATACCAATAAATAACCATTCTATCATGTGAAGACCAAAGAAGCACCCAACATAATAGCAAAAAGTGCAACAAGAAAAAAAGTAATAATAGACAGTAACACAAGAATCTTGATATCCATAAACAATACTGTTACATTCAAACAAACCATCCTGGTCAGCTTGTTTGAAGTTGGTGGCAAGAATGAATTTCTTAAGGCATATCAGCCCATTAATGTTTGGCTTGATCTTGGCTTGACAGTTGAATGGTTTCTTATAAAGTCTTGAATGATAAAAAGGTAGACTGGTCCAGGAATTATTCTTGGTTTATTGTGTAGTAGTAGGGTAGGATTTTGAAAATTAGATAATACTGAGAATTATATATGGTGATAAGCAGTGTTGAAATAATTTAATGATTGAATTGAATAAAAGAGTATGTTATGAACTAAAAAAGGATAAATAGATGATTACTATTAAGCAGGATGAAATAATTAGATGAGTATTATTAAGTAAGATTTGTGGATTCAGCTTACGAAGTGAGATCCACTTTTATAATGTAGAAACAAACATAACCAAAAGGGACATTATCCCTTGAAATTTATTAGGAATTATAAAAACCAAAAACACGATTTGCAGCATTTTTGCTAGAGAATAGGGGAAAGAAAAGATTCAAATAGGTCCGCTATATTGGAACCATCAAAATCCTATAATTTAAACTTTTGAGGTAGTAGCAGACACTCTGTTAGGTAGGCTTATTGTTGAGGCTGTATTTTGACCAAGTTGAGATGAACTTTGAGTCTTTGACATGTTTATTATATAGCCAGTCTAGAGCTTAATCACCTACAAATTTATTTCATGAACCCAACTGAGCCTCAACATGCTAGCTACTATAAATTATAAATTTAGAAAAACATTTAATAATTAGATTATAAGCAATTATTGGGTGACATACCAGACATTAGACATGCATATTTTAACCGGAACGGCCGGTTCGGAACTGGAAACCGGCGGTTCCAACCGGAACCGGAACCGGCGGTTCCGGAACCGGTGAAAACGAACCGAAACCGGTTATATATCGGTTCGGTTCCGGTTCTTCATTTCGTGAAACCGGAACCGGCGGTTTTTCAATATTTTTTTTTACGTTTTTAGGTTAAAAAAAACCAGGTTAAAAAAAAAACCGAACCGGCGGTTCAAACTGGAACCGAAACCGTCCTACCCTCGGTTCGGTTCCGGTTCCACATTTTTGGGAACCGGAACCGCCGGTTTGGAACTGCCATGCATGTCTACAAGACATGACATCTTTTTAATTAAAAAAAATGGATACCTTATTTACAGGGTATTTTTAATCTTGACATGTGAATATGTGATACTAAAGTCTATAATTTCATTCAAACAAAGTCTAATTAGATTTCATAGGTAAGTTATAAGTTCATATTTTACGAGCCTACTCACGACCAAATGAGCCAAACATTATGAAGCTTGACTTTGGTTTGGTTATATTACTGGCTACTGTGTCTCATTAACAAGCTATTAAAAAACTAACCAGCTGGGCTAGCCCACCTGTCCACTGGGTTCTTCACCTAAGTGAGAGACCCAGGTTCGATTCTCATTGAGAACGAATTAGGAGAGGTGATATAAGGAGAGGCTTGGAGAAGGGGAAGTAAGGGTGCTTGGTGTATACTAGTTGGACTAACAACTAACATCTACCGATCAAAAAAAAAAAGCTATTAAAAAAATAAACATAAAAATATATACTGATATATTATAGATGACGATGAGAAAATTGGGGCACCAGACCAATAAAGCTATGCACTCACCTCATCTATGGTTTGAGTTTTGCGGTTTCGGTGAAGAAAGAAGTTTGACTTAATAAGTGACCAAGGCAATGGATTAGCAGCTGCAAAATGAACAAAGTTAATCAAAATACAGTGTGAATAGAAGCACGTCATTTAGAAATGCATTCATATTCAAGGGATACAGTAATGCTGTGGCATGATAAGGTCAAATACCCTTTAATTTTATTTTATTATTCAGTAAGGTGTAACAAGCATCTTCATCACAAGAAGCATCAGATATTTCCAGCTCTTCATTGATGTCTGAATTTGACTTCTCTTGAGGAATTGAACAGTCAGCGAAGTCTTCATCCGTGTTATCCTTGCAAGTCCTACAAATAAAGGTGAAAACATCCATAAACCTCCAATAGATTTGAATCAACATCAAAAGACTTTAACCACCATTACAATTGCACAATACTTGAAAACTAATGCTTCCCATTCATGATAGCACGGAACTGCTTGGTAAGTTATACTACTAGATGCAAGTTTGAGCACATTTATGTGTGGAAAAATGAGTGCGTTTATCTTAGTGGGATGGAGGGAGCATTTCAATATGGTTGTGTGCAATCTGAATCTGAAGTCAAGAAAAACAAACCCACAACCAGATACAAGTGTGTGAGTATATACAGAAAATTCCACCAGACCAATGAGAAATGATTTGAAAACCTGCACAGAAATAATCATCATGATCTATGGATGCATTGGAAATAACAGCCATCTCTATTTAAATGTCAGCAAAATGTAGTATATCTTGATATGGAGATTCTAATTAAAACAACCACAACTATTACCATCGAGAGTTTGTCTCTTCAATCCGATCAGCAAGTTTAGCTGGTATGCGCCGCCATTTTTGGCACTCATCACAAAGTACCCATGCATTCCTTGGCAGAGCATGCTGACCTTTTAGCCCACCAGATAAAATAGGTAAGCCATTTAACAATTCACTGGAATCCTTGCTGAGGACTCCAGGTTCTCCAAGATGAAATGATTTTTTATTTCCTAGAAAATAGAAAATAATATTAGACATATTTACAGCTTTCCAATATTGCATCAGTAAGATATACAAGTGGGGACAGTTCACATGGTCTATAAAACTCTTTCGTGTGTAGGTCTTCAGGCATTAATTCCTCGGGGAAAGATTAAGTTAATACTAATACATAAAATATTTAATCTAAATCAACTTATATGGGTACCTGCTGCCAGATGACTTTCCACTCCGCTGAATAGACCATTAGTATCATCCTTCTCATCAATTTGATGATTAACTAATAAATTACGATTATCTCCCTTTTTTTTAGATTTCCCTTTCTTGCTGGGTAAACCCAAACCTCCAGACTTACTCTTGCGTCCTCCCTTTGTACTATAACATTTAGAGGATTTTTTTTGTTGATTGCTACACGGAATTGATGAGTAATACCCCTGTGGATTTGAAGACTCAGAGGGACTCCCTTCAGAACCAACATAATCTTTTTTAAATGCAGTAGAAGCTCCTGAGTTGGTCATCCCTGAATTATCTGCAGGACAACTGCTAGCTCTGTTGCTGTTATACATATTTAAAAATGAAGTTGCAGCTGAGGTTCCAAAAGCAGATTCAACACGTTTTGTAACATCAGCCAATTTCTGCTTGTGTCCAGGTTCTGCAGGTGCTTTAAAGTTACATTTGGCTTCTGTATCCCTAACCTTGTCTCGAAAGCTGTGATCCTTATGCTTATTTTTCTTCTTTCCTTTCCTGGATTTCATTTGCGGCAAACACAAACTTGAAACTCCCACAATAGAATCATCAGGAATAGAGTTTGTAAAGCATTTTAGACTACGTATTGTCATTACTTGACTATCTTGCATATCATGTAACCCTTTTTCAAATAGTGGAGCGTCAGGAACAGAGTTTATAACTTCCGAGTCAGGAGAAGTTCCAGGATCTGAACACCTGTTTTCAGGGGAAGCTTTCAGATCATCTCCGTATTCATTTCTGATAACTTGGTTAAGATCATTTACAGTACTGAAGGGTTCATTTTCTGAAACAGCTGTATCATTAAGATGTGTGCCCAAAATAGAAGTATCAGAGGACACCCCCTTCTCTGAATTGCATCTGTTTGGTAACACATCTCCGCTTATTTTTTCACCAAACTTACTGTCCATAATGTCGCATAATCCAGGAACGCTTTTCCTAGTGGCGTTAAAATTTTCTATAAAGTTAACCACACCACAGCTTTGACCGCCAATTTTAATCTTCAAGGAGATGTGACGAGTTGGAGTACAGCTTTTCTGTACTGATTTTCGACCTCTCGGGTCCCTGATAGCATTTTTCTTCCCTTGGCGAATTCTTACTCTTCGTATTTTGTTCCCATTATCTGAATTCAGGTGAAGCGCACTATGTTCATTGAGAGTCGGTAAGCCCACTGATCCCCAAACTGAAGATCTGGCTCGCTTAGGAAATAAGCTTCTTCTTCTTCTTGAAATCTGCAAGGACTTCATATCCGATTTTGAATCTTTCTTAACAATCATCCTACAATTTCTTAAAGGTTTCTGAGAATCATTATGGTTTAGTTTAGTATTAATATTGTGATCATTATTTCTCTGAGAAGATGTGTATACAAAAAGATGGTCATTTGCTTTTCGGGGTTTGTCAATTTCATCAACTGCCTCCACTTCACCATCCCCATTGATAGAAGGTTCGAGAACCTTTGCAAAGTCAGAAGAATCATATATAGTAGTATCTTGCCCCTCATCAATTCTCTGTCCAGGCACATCAGATTCAGAAAGGGAACCCACAGCATCTTTTTGAGTGGTGTCTTTGGCTCTGTTATTCCTCAGCTCTGAACAGTCAGCAAAACTGATGGAATCAAAAACTGAAAGAAGACCGTCCGCAGCTGAAACATCTGCCGTGACCATTGTTGATAAAGATGATTCATTTACGCATGCTGAAGCAAATTCATGCAGTACAGGAGAAAGAGATATTTCTCTAATGCCAAAATCAAGATCACTTAAAGATGAAACTGCCTTGATTACATCAGCATTTTTGCCTACAGGCATCTCAGTGGACATTTTATCAAATTTCACTGAGATTCGTCAGATATGAAGATGAACCTCAGTGCCTCATGACCCATATAAAAATTTTACAGCAGATAAATCTGCTTATATAGGAACACACAGTTTGAACGTGTATTGAATTTCTAGTTTTAGCAAAAGCACCTCCCCGGGAACTCACATCAACAGCACCTCAATTTGTCTCTTCGCCACACGTCCTGGATATGTACGTACCTTAATGATTACTGGACAAATAAATTACCATGGATGAGCAAAAGGAAGATGAACAAGATAAATTGCAACAATAATAACACTTGACTGCACTGCAAAAATTATACGATCAGTCTAAATTCTTGACTTCAATACACATATATGATATACCCCAGCTCACTGAATCATACAACAAGTAAAAAGCAGCACAGATTATTCAACAGATATATTGAAGTGTTTGACACAACATTACAGTACAGCATATCTAGCAGGCATAATACAAATTACAAACTACACTCCAAATAAGCTAATATTGGAGCGGAGAATAAGAGAAGGTACAAGTAACTACATTCTAACATGAATAAGCTTGGATACATGTCAAATGTCAAAACAAGGAAAGAACAGTTTTGGATTTAACAAAACTAGATTGCCAATTTCTAAGCTCCATCGGCATAATAGAAAGGCATTATCTATAGGAACCTAGCCAAACAACGTATAAGCAACTATATTCACTGACTAGTGTGGAAAAAAATAAACTACCCCAATAAACTCCATGTACCAATATGCAAAAAAATACAATGACACCAACATACACAACCTGAGTCTAAAAGTCTGTAAGCCTCATACTTTAACATGCTACAAAAAATTGCAAACATTTTGACACAAACAAGTAGCATATCTGAAACCCTACTGCCACATGCGTTCAGATGGAATACTATAGATGGCTTCTCATAAATTCTCTCTGTAATTTTCTTGGACACAAACAAGATACTACAGTAAAGCAGCCATCACAACTTGAATCTACAAATTCTCCACGGCGTGCTTAAAGAAAACTATCCTGAACATATGCAAGCCACTGTAGATAGGAAACAAACAGGAAAAAACATAACAAACAAGACAGATATCCAACCAGCACATTAATGCAGCTACAGCAGAAAGAAGCAAAAATACCAATAATTCTACTAAGTCAATCCCGCAAAAAACAGAGTCACAAAACCCTAATTTCCAGCAGAACCAAAACCTTAAATTAATAGATGAAAGACCTCAATGCTGAATCACGCCAACAAAAAAATACCAAATTACATGAGCGATTATAAAATAGGAAAAAAAGGATCGTACCTGGAGATAACCAATTTAGACGATGAACACCGAAAGATTTGACTAATCCAAAACCAGCTTACTTGCACACAAAAGATGTGCGTATAATCCTCTGTGTGTGTTGTGAGATAACGGGATTGCTTGGCGGTGTCAGCAAACGGTTTGTTGAAGCGAAGAAATGGAGAGAGAGAAAGGGTAAAGAAAGGAATCACTATTAAACAAAGGAGCTCTTTTGTCTATCCTGTTCACACACATACACACACGAGTGTAGGTACAACTTTGGTCAACTACGTACAACCATTCTTTGCACAGCTTTGGGTCTTTTACGCGTGGCAAATGGGGGTATCCTCGGAATTTTTCACTTGATCATTAGTATTAATTAAAATCTCTTTTGCTCTTTTTGACTATTGTTGAGATTAATGTCATTTTCAGTGTTTTTTCATTTTAATTGGTGATTAAATTCGTGTATTTACCTAAACTGTCACATTTGTATAATTGTATGGACCCATGTGAGACCCTTAAGATATTTTTAAATTTTAGTATTGTTAAGTCTTATATGTTTGATCAAATTCAATTTTACTTTAATAAAAATGGTATCCTTTATTTTTTAGAAATAAATAAATAATTTTTTAATCATACTTTAATACCTTCATACTTTATTAAAAAATAAAAAAATAAAACGCTTATTAATTAAAATATAATATACATTTAAGAATTGAGAGTGGAATTTGCAAAAGTTGAAGAAGTTATTAACCAATATTTAATTAGTCAAAATCAATGACAAATAGATATGAAAATGTTTAGCCAAGCACAAAAATTACCCAAAGTTACGAGGATTTGAATATGACAAGGTGGTGTACATTTTGTCACTTTGGGCATTCATACTAAAAGTATACATTTTTTTTAAACATATATGACTCACATATATTACTAATACAATTAATATATAAGACTCATGCAATCACTAATATAACTACAAATTATATAATAATATTTCTTAATTTACGTGCAAAAAACAATGTGTACTTATTTAGCGGACAGAGGGAATAGTATGATTTGATGCACTGTTGTGCCAAATGAGATCATTATACACTCATGGAGAGTTTTAAAGGAACAATTGTCTATGAAAGATTTGTTGCAACACAAAGTATTTCTTTTTCCGATTTAAGTTATGAGTTTTGTGGTGTTTGCAACACAAGTCTTTGAGATATGTATTATTTGACTGTCATTTTGCTCATTAAATCTTGTTGGAAATTAGTCAATGGCGTGGACTGACTTTTACTGTGGCTTTTGATTCTCATATTCATCTTTTATATTTATGGTAGGTGAATGAGAATTATGTCCACATGTATCTGAGAGTGTGCAGTTTTGCTTATTAGAAATCAAGTAACACACAACTAATATTTCGAGTTTTATATCAATAAAGTGGTTGAAAAATTAAAGAGTAGAATTTAGATTTGATTTGTGATGAAAAGGAGTTGCAAATACATTGTTCTTTCAAAAAATGGAGCACAAATTCTTTATTATTTGATTGAGTGTAGTACTGTGGAGTTTTCATATACTATTTTCTGTTGGAAACAATTCCAAAAATTCATAAACCTTTTAACTCTATTATGATTAAATGAGATAATATCGTAGATCGGAAGTGTATCTGATCAAATGGATCCTATAGGCGGGACATGAACTCGAGGATCGGTAGGTATTTGCCCTTCCTCAACTAAGCCTCTTAATTCCTTATGGGACGGTAGTAATCCCTCCCGATGGGGAGAAGGGAAGACCATGTGCGGCTTAGTATATTGGGGATCATAACCTGAGAGTCTTTATATACTATTTGACTAGACCACCCTTAATTATCTAGTCATGTAGTATTGGGTATCTACTCAATTGACACATATCAAAATATTATACCCCATGGACTTTACACATTAATTGGATCACTTAATTAAGTCCATAAAATAATTGAATAGCTAATATAATTGCATAATAATATATTGCCCACATTTAGATTATAATGAAAATTAAAAATTTCCAACAACCTCCCACTTGAGCTATATATTGTTCCTAAAGCAATTATATCAAGAGTTCTTATTTGCGCAACTTTATGTTATTCCTCTTCAGGCTATACTTAACAATCTGGTACATCTCATATATTAATATGGAACTATCGCCGCATTCGCCACATTATAAATCGTGGTTAAACCCCGACAATCACCAATATCAATATATTCAATGATATAGATAAAATATAGTGAGTAGCATGGAAATTACATGAAATGTGATCAACATCATGTCTATTTCCAACTGATCCAACTTAAACCTTTAGTGAGATCAATCATAATATAAAAATATTACAAAATGAAAAATTAATTTTAAGGAATTCACAATGAATTCATAGCCATCAACTTAATTCTGCAAAAAACTGAATTATCCAAATCAAAGTGTCTTAAAACTTTAAAAGCAATAAATGTAGTCTCCCACTGAATCAATATACTATAAAACCATATAACACCCACATGAGTAGCTAATTCATAAAATTACAGGGCGTTGAATACATAATTGGTGGATCCGTATTAAGAGTCTATCACAATATGCTCTACTAGAATTTTATTCACATAAAACGCTTTCTTTAACAACCAAGAATGTTATGTCAATATGTTTGACTTAAAAGAATTCTTGTTGCTAATACTTTACTGCAAATTAACTGTCACAATAAACTTTATATGACAAAGTTTCGCAACCTACATTTCATGATTGGATGCTCCTTAGTGTGCTACTATTTCTGTTGTCATGGTTAATGAGTTACAAATGTTTGCTTATACTTGTATAGCTCTCCAAACCAACAGAAGATATAGCCTGAAGTGGATCTTATACTGTATTGACATCCAACAAACTCAAAATCAGACTACTTTATGATCTCCTACTAATCTGATCTCTTATGTGCAAGCATGCTATCCTTAGTTCTCTGTAAATAATGTATAAAGATCCATACTAAAATTACTTAATTATCTGCTTAATATACCAACAACAAAAACCAAATCAGATCTTTTACAGACCTCATCATACAAACTTCCAACATTCAAAACATATAGAATATTTCTACATTTATTAAATCTTTAGTTTTACTTTAGAGCACTTGATTTAGACTGTATTTGTCTCCCTTAGTTTAACTTAAACATTCTCCCACTGAATCAAATAATCATCTACATTTGTATTAAAACCAAATGAGCCAAAAACTGCATGATAATGATTGTGATTTCTTTACGGGAAAGTTTTCTTGAATGCATAGATGGATTTCATTTTAGTTCTTAAGTCGTTGAAATCGTTTCATCAATGTTATCATCATGAAACTTTATCTTTACATCCATCAAATGTGATTCAAGACCAAAATGTGCTACCAATGTCACGATTATCTTAAAAAAATATTTCTCAGTAACCGGATAGAAAGTCCCTTAAAGCAATATCTTCTTTTCCTTTTGAATATAATCATTTACCAAGATGCGGACCTAATCATCTTGTATTGATTAAACTCATAACTTATAGCATTAACCCACTTTAGACTATATGGACCTTGCATGGCTTGATGAACATTGTTTGAATGTTTTAACATTAATTCCATAGTGTCCTCATTATTTAGGAGAAAACTACATAATCATCCGAATTATTTTTTCCTCCCAACTCTAGTGGTTTCCTTAGTGACATAATTCTTGATGTTGTTGATTTTATTATACCTTAAATAATATTGATATTGTCCTATCAATATTCTAAATTTGGACATTCTTAAAGCATAATCATACCAGTGGAATCAAACAAAAGTAAATTAAATTATTCCACTGTCAAAATCAGTTGCAATCTTTAACCTCAACCATCAAGATTTCACTATTATGTGTGAAAATTGAGACCAACAAGATTCCATATTCTCATGACAAAAAAGGTTAATGGTTCTTTTAATAATAGTAGGAATTGATAATTATTAAAATTGATTTAATCACCACAATTTAAATCAATAACTAATCCACCACGAATATTAATTATCAATAATCCCAATTGGAATAAAATCCATAAGCAATTCCATAAATATTAATCAACGAAATATGATTAAATCTTGATTAGCCGTAATCAAAATTACAAAAAATTAATTAACACAATGAAGGATTGCACTCATCTGCAAAGATTAATTCTTTTAGGGGTTGCGCAGATTTCGAAATGAAGTACAATGTATACCCATTAATATTGTGTTTTAACTTCAATAGCCACAAATTGAAGCAAGAATATTCCGAGAACTCCTAATTTTTTTTAATCCTCATATTTTAAAAAATGTGAAATCATCTACGCAAATATTTTGAATTCAAAAATATTTCTTTCATGTCTCAGAGAATCATAAATAGGGTGGCTCTGATATCACTTGTTGGAAACAATTCCAAAAATTCATAAACCTTTAACCCTATTATGATTAAATGAGATAATACCGTAGAGCGGAAGCATACCTGATCTAATGAATCTTTTAGGCGAAACATGAACTCGAGGATCGGTAGGTATTTAGCCTTCCTCAACTAAGCCTCTTAATTCCTTATACGACCGCAGTAATCCCTCCCGATGGGGAGAAGGGAAGACCATGTGCGGCTTAGTATATTGGGGACCATAATCTGGGAGTCTATACTATTTGACTAGACCACCCATAATACTCAACTGACCCATATCAAAATATTATACCTCATAGATTTTACACCTTAATTGAATCACTTAATTATGTCCATAAAATAATTGAATAGTTAATATAATTACATAATAATATATTGCCCACAATTAGATTATAATAGAAATTAAAAATTTCCAACATTTTCTACCCGCTAATAAAATATTCCAATTTTGTTATTTTGAATTTCTACTAATAAAGATAATCATTTTCCTTTTTAACAAAAATGACCCTTTATATGTTCTAATTCATTCACCACTAAAATAATTACTCCCTTAATATATAAAATAATAATAACAATTTTAATTCATGTGTAAAAAACAAGTGAATACGTTATTATAGAGAAAGGAACAAACATTGCAATCCTTTTGGAGGTATTCATTTATATAAAGTATTCACTTGAATGGATTAAGGATATTTTGACAATACTATCATATATAGTCCCTAAATAAATTGGGTCCGTCGCTGTTCACATACTTGGTGAGTATTTTCATTGTGAACTTTTTTATTATAATTGAATTGGTGATTAAATTGGGTATCATATTAGAGAGTGTCTTTTAGGAAATGGTCATATCTGCTGAAAGATAATAAAAAGATTTCTGATAAAAAAGGTTTACCATACTAAGAATAACTCGCATATAATTCTACGAAGAAAAACACTGATATAAAATCTATTTATTCCATGAGTCTCGTGACAAAAAGTGATTATATTTCAATAAAATTGATATTTATTAATGAAAAATAGATTACAGTTTAACCGACAAAAAATTAATTATATTTTAATAAAATTGATATTCATTAATGAAAATAGATTATATTATTTCATGAATAATTAGTAGTATAAATAAATTTAAAAAAATGACAACTTATTAAAAAAGGTAAGGAGATATCACGCAAGTGTTATTCTTCCACAAATAATGAATAAAAATTGATTTTATTTATCCTTTTGAGTTAAGACGATGTTTTTGTAATTGAGATTTTCAAGTTTTGGTAGTTTGAATATTATCTTTCAAAGGTATTGAAAAGTCAGTCATGAGACCCTTTCTCAACAAAAAGTTCAAATTTCAACTAAATATGATCAAGTTTGAATAATTAGAAACATAAAGATCTTAAATTGATAAAAAGAAAATTGACTAGGAACAAAGTGAAACAACATGAAATGCCCAAAGTTGCAAGACTTTTTCTGCTAAACAACACTTCAAATACAATATACAAACGCACTAAACCAAACTATAACAAGGTGAACTTGTGATCAAAATTACACCGTATTACCTCTATTATATCCTCCCACTGCCTTCCATGGGTATGTCTCTACTCTTTACTGTCTGATCAAACCTACCCACTCCACCCGATTATCACGAGCTGATATATCAATTGGAGACGCGACAAACTGCGTGCATGTGCAACGAATGCACCGAGAGTCAGCAGATATGGATCGGCATGTCTTCCACAACATCCTAAACCCAGGGATGGACGACTAAAACCAATTTGAAATGCTGAAATCCCGAAGCTTTCTGAGATGCTTCTCCATATCTACTCTGCTTTTGTTCCACTCCTCCTTCTCTATTACTGTAGTTGGGTCGACCCTTTCATTCTACACAAGAATAAACAGCAATGATCAGCAAATGGATGCCAACACTAACAAGAAAAATTGAGTTATTTTTGAGTAATCACCGAGGGGATTATTTTGAAGGTCTCCCCACTATCGCGAACAACCAGCAAATCGTTCTTTCTATCTCTGTTTCTTCCTCCAGGAACTGTCACCTGTAAAAAACAATCCAATAGCTCATCAACACGTAAAATGGCAGTATAGATTACATGCACAACAGCCCTGTTACCGAACGAAAAGGATTTCTCATCACATACATATTTTCTTAAATCCCACAAAACGCAAAAATTAAAGCTGGAGTTGTCAAGTTCGCATCATTAAAAGCTAGTGAAAACCAATATCCAAGATGAGTGAGCGTTGAAGAGAAAATTAGAGCTAGAAGGTTAAATTTGGAATCTAACAATTACTGGTGTACGGACTAGAGATATTATACTATCCAGGGTCTCAGGTAGAAAAGGTTAAGAGTAATGTCTGCATACTACTGCAGCAGCATTTCACCTAGAATTATGAAGAGTAACAAGCCGTAAATATATTGTCAACAAGATGGGCATCGCAAACCACAGAGAGCAAAAAACTCGAGAATCAAGGATGGCAATTGAGTTTTCATGCTTTCTATCGATAATTTTGAGAGAGGGAGAGAGAACTACATGTTCAATATTTCAAATTTGAGAAATCAATCAGGAACGCATTCTGGAAGAAATGTACCTACCACAACTTTTGCCCGTGTGATTGATTTTGTTTTTGAATCAATTACATAGATCTCCTCAAAATCCATCACAAACTCCGGATCACCCAACCGACGGTTTCTGTAGTGTTTCGTCAAGAAAACCTGCATTGTAAACATGGAAAAATGGTGTCAAGACTACTGTTGAAATGCCGGATAAATTCAATTTCTTTTACAATTGTCAGACAAGAAAAGAACCATACAATCCAAATATTTCTTGATAATCTGCACATCAAGATCCATGTTTTCACAATATTCATCCACAGAGCATGAATTCATTACTTCACGGAAATTCAAACAAGAATTTTAAGAAGAAAAAGCATTACCGTCTATTATTTTGTAAATTTTATGCTATATTGCATATACTAATTGCATACTGCTAGGACAACTCCATCATTCAAACCCCAATCCTATTATAATAACAAAATATATGAGGTGTATATAGATTTCCTTACCAAATTTCATCGCAGTAGTTATCTTCCAATTCCAGGAAAACTTAGCTTTTTATGCATGGTAATATAATAGTAGAATATCATACAGCTCTTAATTTGACAGTAAACAGAAAATAAACAGCATCATTGATACATATCACGGACTCAACCAACCTTCAGAACTTCCCTCTCAGATTTATACATGGGATCTCTAGGTGCGTCTATTGGAGGCTCTGTCACATTGTAGCGACCATAATCACTCTGTGCACATCGGATGTACTGGCAATCAAACAGAATATTAAAGTTCAATAAAAAAAATGAACAAGCAAACAAGTAATTTACATAATGCACACATCTGTGGAATGTTAATCAATAAAGCCTACAGGTAGGTTGGATAGCTAATGTAGTCACATGACTAAATTACATTTTTCATTAAGAGATACATCACCAAAGACCGAGCAAATACCTTCTGTGGCATCGGTGCAAGAACCTTTGGAATTGCATACACATTGGTGTCTGGCGGGGTTACATACATCTACAAATACCCAAAATGAAAATTTGATTCATGCGTGATCGAAAAAAAAGTAGCAGAATATCTTAACATTCTACCTGATAAAACTAGTACATTGTTATTAAAGTGACAATGACAAAATTGACGAACATAAACGTAAACTAATAATACAGCTACAAGAGAACAAGTCCTGTAAACCCCTAATATTAGCATCAAGCTACTGGTTTTTAATAATAAGTAATCTTGAATGATTTGTGACAAGAATATCATTAATGTAATTTTATAATTATTTAAATAAAAAATATGGTGGTAAATATCACCAAACTTAATTTATCCAAAAACATATAGCGGATAAATTAAGGTAAACCTACTAGAGCTACAAAAATCAGTACTAATTTCTAAGTTTATAACCTTTGTTACAAAATTATCATTATCTTCCAAAAGAGTAGAACCAATACAGTGAAATACAATATCATGATGTACGCAGAGAACAAAACAATAATAAGATTTATCAAGTAAACATAAAGCAACATGAAAAACTACCTCTCGAAAATCATAGACGTCGTTATCAGGATCAGGCGGCTTTCGAATAAAAAAATCACAATTCAAAAGACAAATCTTGTGAAACTCATCTTCGTTTATCCGATAATCAACGATCTTCTCAGAGTCCCAACCCTGAGCTGAAACAAAGCTCTTACTATTCACCATTACAATGTCAACTTCGGTGCCATGACCGGCAACTACAGCAGCAAGAGCAGCAACGGTATCATAATCGACATCAAAATCCTTCTTGTTATCGACCTCCTCGACCTCATCTTCATCCATGTCATAGTCATCGGGACCTCCTCCATCGGCGTCACCATCATCAGCCCAGACCCGAAGATCTGGCCTCAAAGATATGGGCCGAAAAATGTTCAAAGACTGGACAATGTTAGGTTTGGGAAGTGAAATTGATTGGGTTGTGTAGCACTTCCTTGAAAAAAAAGGTGTGAAGAGAAGTGTAACGGCAGCGCTCATGTTCGCGTCCTGGAAGAAGTCGAGCTTATAGTAGCAGAAAACTAGAAACAAGCAAAAATACAAATTATTCTTCCAAGTCAATTCCCCAACAGAACAGAGACATAACACCCTAACAATACCTAGAGATGGATCATATTGATTAATTCAAGGTAGAATGTATGTATATTCCTCACTGCATTTGTGTTGTGAGAGAATTATATAGCTTCAGCAGATGTAAGATAGAGGGATGGAGGAAGAGAGGGTGAAGAATTGAAAAAACCAGTAAAGTAGCATCTCAATTCTTGATACACAGGTTTTTTAACACTTCATTTTACCCTCAATTCTTGAGCTGCAGCCGGGTCATATGTTGCTACAGATGAACCCAGCACCATTACTTGGATGCAGCAAAAAACAATACAGCACTACAGAAAGATTTAATCATTTCCAATTCCCATTAAGTGCTTCATGAAAATAAGATACGGATTCTATCATTCTACTTTATCTCTCTACAACAATTCAATCACGAACCAAGACTTGTTGCCACATCATAAAAGAAACCATAAGGGCGTGGACAATTTGTCGAACATCCTATGTGCAAGAATATTCGAAAAGCTTAGACGGGCAATCTAAGCATAACCATAAGGCCTATAAATGACGAGTCATTTCTCAAAAATTTACCAAACAACCAAAATTTATCGGAATGTGGAAATATGCGGAGAAGGAGTGTGGATAAGAAAGAGGGAGGGAAACTATAAGCAGAGCAAAGACTCCATTGGAGTAGACAGAATTGGATTAGCTTAGAATTGTAATTTCGTAGTAAAAGTCGAGAGAGAAGTGAAGGCATACCTTCGCCGGAGTGAGGGGTAGGGGTAGGGGTAGGGGTAGGGGTAGGGGTAGGTGATAATATTTTTATTATTTAAATATTAAAATTTAATTTTTTTTTTAAAAAAATTGTTGGTGAGTTGGTGGGGATAGGGTTGGGTGATAATATTTTTATTATTTAAATATTAAAATTTTAAATTTTTTTTATTAAAAAAATTTTTAGGGGGTAGGGTGAGGGTGAGGGTGAGGGTGAGGGTGAGGGTGGGGGTGGGTAGGTCATAGGTGGATAGAGGTAGAGTGTGGGCTAATCCGCGGCCCGCCCCACCAGTGGCCCGCTCCACTAGTAGCCCGCGTTTCAAGTGACCCGCCCCATATGAGCCCATCAAAAGGTGAGTTGTGGGATAACCGTCCCATCAATCAATTCTGACAACTCTAGTGGTCATTGATTAATTTATAGGCTAAGAGGTGGTTGCTTGTGGGTATATTAGCTAAGAGGTGGTTGCTTGTGGGTATGTAATATACATGGATGTGTATAATGAGATTTGTTTGACATGTGATTAATTGTATTATTGTTTGGTATTATGAAAAAATGAGATTGTTGATAACTAGATATTAGTTATTTTAGGTTTGTTATTAAGTATTAACAAATAAAATAATAAGTAAATGACATATTTACCTTTTATTATTATTATTATTATTATTATTATTTAGGGATTATTACTAAAAGGTACACACTTTAGAGCTTAAATACTCCTAACTACACTGGAAAAGAAAAATTATTATCCACTACACAAATTAGCAGTAAAGAGACCAAATTACCCTTAATTAAACCAAATATTTCCCAACGCAGATTTCCTCTATGTAATATATGTTTCTCTCCTAGATATTCTCTGTAATCTCCCACCTTTCGCTTTCGCTCTGCGCGGATTTGTCCATTGACGGCTTGATCAGACTCTGACCCCATCTGGTTTCTTCTATGTCCATGGTTGCCGCCATATTATTCGGCCGTTCGCTGACCCAATCGAAGTCCTCTAGGGCTTGCGTTTTAACCTGGACCTCACACTTGTCTCGACTATGGTTGATGCCGTTTGGTCTTCGCCGCCTCACCCATTTGCCTAGGCGCCTTTCTGGCGGCTGCGCCGACATCACCACTCCGGGCTGCCTCCGATGGGTCCAAGGGTTTCCGCTGCCTACTGCAACCTTCAAATTGCCGCCACCGACTACCAGTGTGCAACCATCACTGACACACCCTATCCCCAATTGCCGCCGCCCTTTTTTTCAGATCTTAAATGATCCAAAGTCGTGCATATTAGTGTTAATTTTACTGTTGGTGGTGTTTTTTAATCTGATTTAAGGTAGATTGAAGGATACTGCTATTTTAACTAATTAATTAATTTTTCACATAATTCTTTAAAAGTTTCAAGTATGCTTAGGGATTCGATTTTATTGTCAATGGAAACTATTTTATCCATTTACAAGCGATCGTTCGGCTTGCCTGCACTTTTGCAAGATTTTCTGTGATACATTGCTGCTTGCGCTCTGGAGAATTCAAATTATTTTACTGCATTATAAATGAATTTTGGTTATTAAGTTATTGTTGCCAGACTTTGATAAATCTTGAAACTTGTGAAGGGTTGTCAGTCATTTTGTATATTCATGTTGACTTGTGAGGTTTTTTTATTGTCAAGGGGATTTTTGTTCATATAGAGTGAATTCTTCTTTTACTTCGATAAGTCATTTTACCCACTTCTAAATTTTTTTTGTTGTGAAGAAATTGTGTTGTGATATATGTGAAAAATGGAGGTTGGAATTTCAATCGATTATAGACGTCTTGAATTTATTGTTAATGCAGGTACCGAAGCACAACCTGAAGCGAAACAAACCGCGTTGAAAAAAATGCAAAAATAACGTAAAAAAAATGTGCAAAAACAAAATGTGCAAAAGAAATTGTGCAAAATAAAACTGACTGAATGCCGGTCGTCGGACCTCCGCGGGCCGGTCGCCAGATCTCCGCCGGGCCGCCACTGGCCGACTGCGGGACCTCAGCCGACCAGCTACCGGATCACCGTTGGACCACCTCTGGACCTCCACCGGACCACCGCTGGACATGTGCAAACAAAATATGAAAAAAAATTCAAAGCAAAATGTGCAAAAATAAAATTGTGCAAAACAAAATTGTGCAAAACAAATTGTGCAAACACATAGTGGTATTTATGGTACCACAATCATAATTATGTAGTTATGAGTATTAATGCTTTGAGTCATGTAGTTTACAACAATTATGCATTATTTTATGTATCTAATAATAAGTGACCCTATTATTTATTATTATTCATTATTATTAATAATAATATTATTAATAATAATTATTATTATTATTATTAATATTATTAATATTATTCTTATTGATATTATTATTAATGTCATTATCATTAATACTATTAATTTACAAGTGTTTGCCGATTTTTTTTAATTGTGAGGTGGCGGCGCCACGTTGCTCCTTGAAAAATTTTGTGTATGTGGCGTTGCCACGTTTGTTCTTGGAAAAATTGTGTATGTGAAACTCCCACATTGATCCCACAATTAATGTTTATTAAATTTAAAATAATTAATATTTTGTAGTCCTACCATTAATACATCTTAATTTAAATATTCAGTAATCCTACCATTAATACATAATAATTTTATTTTAAGTTTATATAAGTAATTTAATTTAATAATTTAAATATTTTTTATTTAATCCTTAAATTTGGTGTGAATTTTAAATTATTTATTTCCATTGAATTTTAAATTATTTATTTCCTTTAATATGTAGATTTGGTGTGGATTTTAAATTATTTATTTTCATATTTAGTATATAAATTTTAATTAATGTATAGTACAATCAATTAGTTATAAATTTTTGGTAAATTTATAGTATTATGTAATAATATTATTTTCAGTAACTTTCTTAATATTATTTTAAGTAATTTTCTTATAAAAGTTTATGTAAGTAATTTAATTTAATACTTTAAATATTTTTTATTTAATCTGTAAATTTGGTGTGGATTTTAAATTATTTATTTTCATTGAATTTTAAATTATTTATTTCCATATTTAGCATATAAATTTTAATTAAGGCATAATACAATCGATTAGTTATAAGGTTTTGGTAAATTTATGAAGAAACAAACTTTTGTTTTTATTTGATTATTTTAATTAAGTTTTAATAATTTTAGAAAAGATGGAGTATATTATTAAAATTTAATATTTTTGAAGTAATTTTGGTATTGATTTTAAATTATTTATTACCATATTTATCATATAAATTCATTGTATATAAGTATATGATATAATACAATCGATCAATATTCATCTATAGTGATTTTTTTTTATCTTCATTGCAATCTTTGTACTATTTCTTTTTTCTTTTATTAAATCATGTCATCAATTTATGATCATTTGTCTGAAATTACTATGTAAAAGGAGACTTGACGAATTAAAGTTAAATGATTGAGGCTTTGTATTTCATACCTTGATAATACTGACAAAAAAATACCTAGATATGATTGTGATGGATGAAAAGGTAAGATTTAGTTGGTTTTAATGATTAAATATTCTTTATGTATACAGTATATTTTATATTTTTACAACTTTTACATTATTAACATGATAAGTTTTTCTATTTAATTATTGTTATATTATATGTGTAGGATTCGAAGATTCAAGCAACAATCCGCCATAATCACATCTCAAAATTTGAGAAATTGTTAAGTGATGGGGCAACATTATTATATCAAATTTCCGTGTTGCTGAAAATATTGGGTCGGTTCATATTACAAATTATGAATTCAAGTTGAATATCCACAATTACATGTTGGTGCGATTGACTTCGGCATTGGAAACCAACAAAACTGGCTTGAATTTTATTGATTTTGATACAATAAATTCTCAAGACAACACTAGAGATACAATACTCATAGGTATGTTTTAAAAGATTATTATTATGTTTTAATAGAAACTAATTATACTTTTAAAAAAATTGGTTCTATTTTTTCTTACAATGACAATATCCACAGACATAATTGCTTTGGTGGTAGAAATAGAAGATATAATTTGTGTTAGTGCAAGGGTCAAGACTACAGATAAAATTAATATTGAGCTTGAAGATGAACGATAACCTTCTTTTAAAATATTTATCCATATTTTTATTTTTAACTCAATTTTTATGTTTAATGTTTTTTTTTTGGATTAAAATTTTAACATCAATTTAAGACAAATGATCATAAATTGTACATTGTGGGGAGTATATGCTAGACAATTGATGTGGTACAAGAGGAACAATCCAAACCAAACACTTATTATTGTTCTTGAGTATGCCAAAATTAACAATAAATATAGAGGTATATTTTTTTTAAAACTCATTTTATTTATATATAATCTGTATGTATTTAGATGTCATTAGATGTTTATTCTAATATATTTATCCATTAATAATATATTATTTGTCCTCTAATTTCTTAGATATGTTTTAACAATAATAATAATAATTATTATTATATAAAAAATTAAATCAAACTTTCTTTGAAATATGCTATAGAAAAAACATATCAAATTCTTGGAATGCAACAAAGATAACAATTAATGAAGATATAAAAGAAGTACATGATTTTCGAAAGAGGTACGCGCTCAATCTATACATTACATTTAGTGATTTTTTTCTTTTTAATATATATATATATATATATATATATATATATATATATATATAAATAAATTTTAATGTATATGCTTTTGGAAATGTAACATGGTTTTAATAGGCCATGATAGATTGCCTGGACAGTCTCATATAAATCATATTGGTAGAAGCTTCGTCTTTGAAGAATTTACACCAGATCTAAAAGTGATCTATCTTGCAGAAATTCAAGACATCAAGGATGTAAATATTCCATTATAATTTTTTTATTTTAAATATTTTTGCTACAAAGATTAAAATGCATTTCAATTATTGTATAACCTATGTTTATATTTTCTTCATGGATTTTTAGGGAAGCTATTGCATTGTTGTTGCAAATGCTCAAAAGATCCAAAATCAATATGGATGGTACTATAATGGATGTAACAAATACACCAAGAAAGTTATTGATAAATATGAAGTCCCTTACTGTGAGAAGTGTAAGCAGGACATACCAGTACCTGTGTCACAGTAAATTTTATTTTATTTTATTTTCTTTGAAAGTTTAACATATTATTTGTTTTTAAATTTACTATTTTCTTTTGAAAATGACAAATAAAATTTAATTAAGTTATTTTGCATTACAACAGATATAAAATTCATCTCAAGGTTGCCGATGAAACTGAGAGTACTTCCTTTATAGTATTTGATAGAGAAATTAGACATTCATTGGAAAAACAGCAACCGAACTCATTGAAAATCTTGAGAAGGTATTTTATAATTTTCATATACTGACATCTATAAAGAATAGAATTGCATTAATCAAATTTCACATATTACAATTTTTCACATGACTGAAAGATATGACATAAATTAGAATTTAGTTTGCAAAATACAACATATATATCTCTTATTCCTATCCTATGTTTTATTGTAATTCTTTTTTTTTTTATTAGCTGGAATTGGTTGGATTATTTCCTAAAGAGCTTGACACTTTTATTGGTTTGAAGTTCATCTTTAGATTCCATATCTCTGAAAGAAATATAAGTCAATGATTTCAGAACCGGACCGGACCGGCCAGTTCAACCGGGAACCGGTCAGGCGATCGGCCCGAAACACATATAAACCAGAATTGTAGTTAAACTGGAAAAAAACTGGTTCGAACAGCGTGAATTGGGAAAATCGAAGAACCGGAAGACCGGATGAACCGTCGATTAACATTATTATTATTATTTTAAATGCTGCAGTAAAAAATTTCAACTTTCAAGTAGACATGCACCCCGGTTCAGAACTGGCGGTTCCGGTTCCAACGGAGGTGGAACCGAACCGGGGAATAAGGTGGCCGATTCGTCGGCGGTTCCGGTTCCGGTTCCGGTTCGGAACCGCCAATTTTCCAGTTTTTTTTTCTTTATGTTATATTTATACATCATACATGTGTTATCAGTTATTATGTGTAATTTATTTATTAAATAAGTGAAACATGTGTAATTGAAAATTAAAATATTGAATTTGAATTAATATAATAATAATATCATTAAAATTGAAAACATGATATTGATGTTGATGTATGCATTATGCAATATTCAATAATGCAAGTAAAAATTTCAAAGTTGATATTAAACACAATAATCATACAATATTAATTAATGTGATCAGATAAAAATTTAATTATTAAAGTCTAAACCATTACAATTTACAAATGTAGAAGTGTAGAGAACACTACAAGTTAACTTTCATGTCAACTACTCTATTGTTACACTTCAAAAATTTTAAAAATACAAACTTTATAAGATAAAATACAACAACATAATAGAAGAGGGGGGGGGGGGGGGGGGGGAGGGGAAAGGACTTGAGCTTAAATTTAGGGTTAAACTTGAAAATTCAAGTTCAACTTAAATTTAAGTTGTCTACGTATCCTCGAAAGGAATCAAAGCCCATGTAGTTCTCTTAACTTACCTCAACCTACCTCTTTGGCTCGGTGGAGGTGAATGGTGATGGTCTTTTTTGTTTACTCTACCAATCTAACTCGCTTCCATATTTCGTAATTTCATCATCCGATCGGTCTTCTTCATTTTGATGTTGAATCCGTCTTTTCACCTTTGACCAATCATCAAGCAAACACAAATTTTGTAAATTTGTCACACTTAAATTGGATCGTGTCGGATCCAAAGTAAGATTACCAAGACTAAATGCTTGTTCGACGGCAACCGTAGATGCGGGAGATGCAAAAATCTCTTTTTCAATCAATGATAAAATAGGGAATGACTTTGTTCTCCTTGACCACCACTTCAAAATATCAAAACTAGTTCCGCTTGTTTCAAACTCAAAAGTGTTAGTAAAATAAGAATCAAGTTCTTGAAAATGATTAGATATAACCCGTGCACGTTTTTGAGATCTAGCATCATAAAAATTATAAAATTTTTGAAGAGCATCATATTTCCTAGAATTATCAACACTATCACTACTATCATCACCACTAGATTGATCATCGTTCGTATCATTTTGTTCTTTATACTCCTTAAAAAGATCATTTAGTAGATTATAAGTACTTGCAACTATGTCTTTAGGATTAGGAGCTTGTTGTCTAGTAGTAGAATCACAATTAGCATACAATGAATCATAGTAAAGCGTTAACAATTCTTCTAAATCATTCGTTCTAATACGTGGGTCCAACAATTTAGCAACTAAACACAAGTCCGGGATTTGAAAAAAATATTTTAACCACTTAGATTTCATGGAAAGAATAGCATTTGACAACAACGGGTGTGCTTCATTAGCACTAAAAACCATAGCAATTTTAACACAATTATCAACAACTAAATTTGAAGTAGGATAATAAACACCGGATAGTTCTTCCATAGCATCATTAAAAATTTGCAAAACATCACATAACATGTGTCCCATTGATTAGCAAACAAGATTTGACCACCCGCATCTTGTGAGTAAAAAGCACAAATATGATCTTTATAATCAAAAGAGTCATGCAACATTTTATACGTCGAATTCCAACGAGTTGAAACATCTAAAGGAAATTTTTTTGGGTGAATGTTCACAGATTGACAATATCTTTTCCACCTTTTAGTAACGGAAGGGTTTCTCATTATATATCATATAGCACTTTTAATAGGTTGAATGTGTGTTTTCAAAGCACTTATACCATCTTGAACACATAAATTCAATATATGACAAATACATCTAACATGAAAAAATCTACCACCAATTGATGGTTTGCAAATATCAATAAGACTTTCTAAACTAGCCGTATTAGCACTAGCATTATCAAATGAGATTGTAAAAATCTTTGTAACTAAACCATATTCTTGCAAAATAGTACTAATTTTGTGAGCAATATTAACGGCGGTATGAGGAACATCAAATGATCTATAAGCAATTAATCTTTTTTGCAAATTCCATGAACTATCAATCCAATGACAAGTAATACCCATATAATTCGCTTTTTGCCAAAAATTGCTCCAAATATCCGAACATATAGACACTTTATGAGGTAATTGTTGCAAAATTTGTTTTAAAACCAAACCATACTCTTTAACAACTTTAGCAACACCAAGTTTACATTTATTACGATGTAAAGGTGGGGCTTGAGGATTTAAAGTGAGATTTACCCAATCTTGAAAAAAAATATTATCGGCAAAGTTAAATGGCAAATGTTTGGTGCACATAAGTTTAAGGTATAATCTCAAATAATTAGATTCATTAAATTTAAAAATAGTGTTACCCGACGCCGATGAACCTTCTCCTCCGGAAGAGGCCGTGAACCCTTGTCCTATTTGTGTTTGACCGGTTGAGATGCCAATCTTGTCCGGATGCTTCGAGTTGATGTGCTTGATGAACGTTCCATATCCTCCGCCATGCTTGAATTTATACTTCGTGCCACAATAGTTGCAAATAACTTTGAATTCATTCGAATTCTCAATCGTCTCCTTCTTGAAATGAATGGAAAATATATCGGAACGTAACACTTGTGGAGAACTTCGAGTCGATCCTCCGCCTCCGCTATAGCCTCCGGCTCCATCTCCGGTACTCGCACCACCCGAGGTTGGTTGACTTCCACTCGCCCTTTGTTGTGATTGACCTTGAATATTATCGTTGTCGTCGTCGGAGGGGAAATCATCTCCAAGTATCTCCCTAACATTCAAGTTGAACAAATGAGGGGAGATTTCTTCATCCGAAGGAATATTTTCAAGTTCAATATCTTCTAGAGTTGGTGGAAGTTGGCGTGGAGGTGGTGGAGGACAATTTAAGGTGATGGCCATGGATTTTCCTCTAGAAGAAGAAGGTGAGGCATCGGATGAAGAAGAACCTCTTCTAGGCATTTTTTTTAGATTGAAAAAACTAAAGGATGAATATATAGAATTTATGAACTAAAACTAAGAGACTAGAAGTAGAAGTATACTAATTAGTAGTATATGTGTGGGAAAGAATAGAAAATGATAATAAGAGAATAGAAATGAAAGTGATAATAAGAGAATTGAAATAAAAGACCACAACTTTTTTTTTTTAGTTTGATATATATGAACTAAAAAAAGAAACTTGAGACTTGAGAGTTGAGATGAGATTGAGAACTTGAGTAGTTGAGTAGAAATGTAGAATCAATCAAGAATGTGGAATAGAAGAAGAAGTAGTGTAGAGAAGAGAGTGTAGTAGTAGACTAGTAGTAGATTGAATGTGAATATTGTGTGCCCAAATTGATCACATTTGGGGGGTATTTATAGAGGATTGGAAGTGATCTCATCCATCCATTTCAAAATTTAAACACAAAAAAATCTCAACCCTTGAATTTAAAAAAAAAAAAATCGGACGGAACCGCCGGTTCGAACCGGAACCGCGGGTTCCGCCGTCCATCTCAGCCGTTGATCTTCAACGGTCACACGATCTCGGCCGCACGTTTGAATTTTCAAAATTCAAAAATTCCCGCTCCAAAAAAAAAAAACAAGGGAACCGCTGGTTTAACCGAGAACCGGAGAACCGACGGTCCGAATCGGTGGTTCCGACGAATCGGTGAAACCGAAAAACTGCCGGTTTAACCATGAACCGGAGAACCGGCGGTTCGAACAGCCGGTTCCGGTTCGTGCGCGGCTGGAACCAAAACCGAACCGTGTTCTACCGGTTTCGGTTCCTTTTTTTCCGGTTCCGGAACCTGCGGTTCCGGTTCCGGTTCCCCGGTTGAAACCGCCGGTTCCGGTTAATCGGTGCATGTCTACTTTCAAGACCTCTTCTCTGACATTATGTTACCAAAAGAGTTATTGATAGGCTTAAGAAACAACAATTGATTTCAAACTTCTGACTCTCCACTTTCTTTATCTTATTTCCAATGTAACATACCCTCATTATATTTGTTTAAAATTTTGTAATGTTATTTTATTTTAATTTATTTTTATTTTTAACTCTTCTTATTACAACAAAATTTGTATTAGTGTTATTTTATATGTAAATTAAATATATTAAACTAAAATTATATATAAAATAATAAAATATTATTAAAAATATGTAATTTTATTTTTTCGGTTGAACCGCCGGTCTGACCGGTCCGACCAGTTGAACCTCGAACCGTTGGAGCTACCGGTTTGATCTCTGGTCCGGTTATGAAAACACTGATATAAGTAGTCAATTGAATGTATACACTGTGATGAAAGTATCTTCAGATCCTATTTTGATCAAGGCTATAACGAATAGATCAAAAGCGAAAAAGGTATTGAAGTTCAAAATTAAAAATGCATTTATGGTGATTTGCTCCATCAATTTTCTAACTGTTATATTATACTGTTATTTTTACGTTTACATACAGCCTTTATGATCCTCCATGAATGATATTTTTTCAAATAAAATGAGTACTCCAAAAGGGAAGCGTAAATTGGTTGACTTTGAGACTATTGATGATGATGAAGATAATGCTCTAGATCAGATTCAAATGCAGGCCACGAATAAAAGGATGGTTCAACTAAAAGTTGAAGATGATTAATCTTAAGAAACAAAACCTATTGCTTCATGAAGAATTTAGGATTTATCCATAAATTTTATTATAACTGCAAATTTAATTAGATTATTGTAATTTTTATGAAACTATGAATGATTATTTTAATTCTATTATCAATTCTATTCTTCAAACATTCCTAGAATCAAGGATTAATGTTTATTTCAATACCATTACCAACTCTATTTTTCGTATCAAGTAGACATGCGCCACCACAAGAATAAGAATTTAGAATCTAAATTGTCTCATAAAAAATTAATTTATTCAAAATAGTCTCAAAAAATTTAATTTTATCTATAAATAATCTCATAACTTTTAACTTTTCTCTAAAATGGTCATTTTAACCTAAAAATGATCAATTTTATTTATGAGTTTTATAGAGATTAAAAATAATATTTTGAGACAAAATTACAACAAGTAAAAATTAATAATTACAATTTTACTTATTCAAAATAGTCCAAATATTTTTTTTGTCTTTTTAACTTAAAAATGTTCAATTCTTTTTTTTATTTGGACCGAATCAGCGCTATTACAAAAGTTATGGGACTACATTGATAAAAAATATTGTATTAAAACAAATATATAGCAAAACTAAAAGGTTTGGAATGAAAATTAATCTCATAATTAATATTTTATTTAATATTGTGATTAATGTTTATTTTAAGTAATTTAATATAATAATTTAAATATTATTTTATTTAATATGTCCTATTATTTTAAGTAATTTATTATGAATACCATAGTAAAAAAAATATATTGTATTATTTAGTATTTATTTAACCATAATTAAAATTTATTGGTGATATTATATATAGAAAATATATTTTAAGAAAAGATTCAATTAAAATTTATTTATGTTCATTTTTTTTTAATTTGGACCGAATCAACGCTATTACAAAAGTTATGAGACAACATTGATAAAAAAAATATTGTATTGAAATAAATATATAACAAAACTAAAAGGTTTGGAACGAAAATTAATCTCTTAATTAATATTTTATTTAATCTTGCAATTAATGTTTAATTTTAAGTAATTTAATATAATATTTCAAATATTATTTTATTTAATATGTCCTATTATTTTAAGTAATTTATTATGACTACCATAATAAAATTTGTGTATGTGGCAATCTCACATTAATCTTATAATTAATATTTTATTTTAGGTAATTTATTATTTTAAATATTAATTTTTATATTCTCTCATTTATTTATAACTAGTACAAATCCCGCGTAATATACGGGATAAATTATAATTTTAAAAAAATATAATTTGAATTTATATTAAATTTATTTTTATAATTTAATATAATTTTTTCTTTTAAATGTAAAATTTGAATTTATGAACATTATCATGACGCAAGTGATTTATCTTTTGATCAACAATACTCCTATTCCAGTTTAATGTTATCTAATTTACTATTTTGATTCATCTCATCACAAAATATTAATTTTCCTTTTAATAGATGGAACCACAAAAATAGTTATTAATATAATCATATTAATCTATATTATTAAAATGATAGGATGATACATTCAAATTTTAGAATAAATATATACTTCATATACATTTAAATAAGTAAAATTTTATGTTAAAAATATTACTATAGCATATTAAAAAGAAAATTCCAACAAAAGTGTAAGTCCAACAAAAAAGTAATTAGAGCACGACCATCCTAACCGTTGGATTAAATTTTAATTTAATTTTCACTACTAAATTAAATTTTATAAATAAAATTTTAAAAATATAATATTCTATTATACCCTAAAATAAATCAATTAAACCTAGTACACCCTAAAATCACTTTAAAAGTAAATAAATTTAATATTACGCATAAGTAAAAAGAAATAAAAAATATAAGAAAATTATTATTAAAAAAAAAAGATAAATATCACCAATTATAGCGAATCAATACATACATATATTAATAAAAATAAAATAAATAATTTAATATTTTTATTTATTAAAATATTATAACCAAATCCATATATAATTAACAGAAATAAAATATATAAATAAATAAATTTAAGAAATAAAATAAATAAAATAGATAAATATGTGAATAAAAAAATAACGGAACTAACAGAAATAAAATAAATAAATAAAGTGAATTTAGTTTTAAAAAAAAGATTATCACAAAATTAAAGAGAATAAAAATAAATAAACTAAGAGCCAATTATATTAATAAAAAGATATAAGTTAAAAGAAATTTAAAATAAAATTATACCAAAATTTATCAAAATAAATTAAAAAATAAAGAAATTAAAAAGAGAAAAAAATTAATCAAAATAAATTTAAATAAAATAAATAAAAATTGAATTGAATATTAACTTAAAGAAAGGTTCGAGAGAATAATTTCTGTGTGTGTAGTGAATGAATAAAAGTTCTTATTTTGTAAAGAAAAAATTAAATAAATAAACTAAATTATATTAATAAAAAATAAAAGTTAAAAGAAATTTAAAATAAAATTATAGCAAAATTTATAAAAAAAAAAACGACATCGTCAATTCTTTAGAACTTGATAAATGCTTAAAGAGAGTAATTTGGGTATAAAAAGGTTTACAACATGAAGAAAACTTAAAAAGAAAAGTTTTGTGCGCTTGTAGTTTAATGACAAAATTATAACAATGTTAAAGGAAATAAATAATATATAAAAATTGGACATCAAGCATAAAGAAATTCAAAAGAAATAAATATGCATGAATAAAAAAATTAAAAATAAAATATAACAAAATTAATCAAAAGAAATTTAAATAAAATAAATAACAATTTGAATGTTAACTTGAAGAAATCTCTGGGAGAATAATTTATGTGTGAGTGAAGTGAATGAATAATAAGTCTTATTTATAAGTAAAGGAAAAAAATATTTACTTTCAAATATGATTTGATTTTGATTTGATCACATTCATGTTCAAATCTTTAAGTAAATACATGTGTTTATCTATATTAAATTTTAATTAATAAATATTTTTGATTTGATAATATTCTTACTCAAATCTTAAATAAATATATGCAATTATCTATATTAATTAATAATTAAAATATTGAGAAAAATTGTGGAGATGACACATTATCAAATTAAACTCTCCTTTAGTGTATTAAAGATTTTAATAACAAAACTAATATTTTATTTTAAGTAATTTAATATGAATACCATTGTAAAAAAATTTGTATTATTTAATATTTATTTAACCATAATTAAAATTTATTGGAGATACTATATATAGACAATATATTTTAAGAAAAAATTCGATTAAAATTATTTCTGGTATGCAATCACCAATATTTTCGAAAAGGATATAATAATATAATAAAAGGTTTGTTTCGAAACTTAAAATATGTGAGATTAGATACATTCAAATTTAACAGAATAATGATGAATAATTACTCAAAAACTGACAGTGGACATCATATGAGAAAACAAATATTGATAGAAAAACGGAACTTTTCTTCATCTAGAGGTAACACTTATTACAACAATTATACATCCACGTACTTGCAAAATTTTAAGAAAATTAATTGTAACTTGAAAAACTAAGTTGTAATTTACCATTTTTTTATACTTTCATACAAATCAGGTAAGAGCAACATCTGTAGATGCAATATTTCCATGATCCAACAATTAAATTATGAAGTATTTACAATGAAAAGTGCTTCATGTTCAACTGTGACAAGAATAATTTTGTATAGAAGGTACACATGCTACAACGTATATTTGTATTGTTATTAATATTATAGGCAATAGCAACAGTAAATATAAAGTTATTAACTGCAAACTTCGAGGAGGAAATGATGGTTGATGATTCATGCAATCTTTATGAAAGCAAAATTCATGCAATCTTTATGAAAGCAAGAAAACAGCAATAACACGCTTAAAAAGAAAAACCATTATCCAAGAGAAAAAAAGAGGTGTATGGTCAATTCATTCTTATTAAATTTCTTTTCTCGACCATATCTTTAAATTAATATTTTATTATAAGTTATTTAATATTTTAAATATTATTTTGTTTAATCTCTCTCATTAATAATCTTCATACAATTAATATTTTATTTAAATATTTAAGATTTTATAATCTTACAATTAATATTATATATTTTAAGTAATTTTTTAATAGTCTCATTAAAAAGTATCCCTAAAAATAAAAGCATATATATCTTTAAAAAAATTATATAAATAGAGAAAAATATTAATTAATACACATAAATCACGCACACTAATTCTTTACGACTATTCATGTCTATCTTCAAATTAAATAGCATCTTTAATTATATTTTTTTGATTGATTAGAAATACTAATTTTATTTATTTATTTATTATTATTATTCATATATAATTTTAAATTATGTATATTTATAATTTAAATATCACTTTTAATTATATTTTTTGATTGATTATAATAATTCATCCGCGTATTACGCGAGAATTTATATATATATATATATATATATATATATATATATATATATATATATATATATATATATATATATATATATATATATATATATATATATTGATTGCAGTTATACGACCTTATTTTTCTAATAAACTTGCCACTGAAAAGCAATATGATTGGTATATAAGTATTTAAGGAGATAGTGGATTATATGAATAATCCATGAAACTATCGTTATTTTTTTAAAAGAAAGTAATAATAATTACGATATTAATTTAAATTCTATAACAATACGTTAAAAAGCATTGGATGCATACTCATTTAGGCAAAAATTTAGGTGAGACCGTCTCACAAATCCTCTTATGTGAGACGGATCATCCATTAACTCATTAAATAAATTTTAAAGGAATTTGTTTGGTTATAATAATAATCTTAAGTCTTTTATACTATAACTGAGTGGAAACGCTTGTTCGCTTCGAAAGAAGAATGCAACAGATTACTGATCGGTCCATTACTATATTTATTCATTTGTTTTTTTTACGGTTATTTCTTAATCTTTTTATATTTAAATTTTTATATTCATTTAATTATTTTTAAATTTAAATAATTATTATAAATTTATAAAATATGATACACAATTAATAAAAAGTGATAATGATGCTGTGAATTATTTCATGAACAATTTATGGTATAAATAAAAAGTGATTCCCCCTTAAACGAAAAGTGATAACATTGGTAATAAAAAGTGATAAATAATTTTAAAAGTTTATTTCACGTATAGTTTATTGGATTTTTAAATTTAATTAATTATTATAAATTTATAAAATGTGATACACAATTAATAAAAAGTGATAATGATGCTGTGAATTATTTCATGAACAATTTATGGTATAAATAAAAGTGATTCCCCCTTAAACGAAAAGTGATAACATTGGTAATAAAAAGTGATAAATAATTTTAAAAGTTTATTTCACGTATAGTTTATTGGATTAATAATAAAAAGGGATAGCATCTTTATAAAAAGTTATAACTAATTTAGAAAGTGCATTTCACGAGCAATTTACTAGAATAATAAAAAGTGATAACATTTTTAATAAAAAGTGATTCATAATAAAAGAAAATTAATATTCATTTAATTAAATTATTTTACGAACAATTTACTAAAATATTAAAAAATGATAACATTTTAAATAAAAAGTTATACATGACAAAAGAAAAGTGATAACTGTTTAGTTAAATTATTTTATGAACAAATACTAAAATGAATAAA
Source organism: Pogostemon cablin (assembly GCA_023678885.1). Lineage (NCBI taxonomy): Eukaryota > Viridiplantae > Streptophyta > Magnoliopsida > Lamiales > Lamiaceae > Pogostemon > Pogostemon cablin. The sequence goes on from CM042990.1 coordinate 19,212,221, forward strand.
AAGTGATAATATTTTTAATATAAAGTTATACTCGATCAAGATAAAGTGATAATAATAATAATAATAAATTTTTTAATTAAAAGTGATTACTTATATTCTATAAAATATGACTTTTACATTCATCATCATGTATGACATTAACATCAAATTTTAAAAGATTATAGTACATTCTTAGTATTGATAAATGAAATTAAATAGTATCCAGGCGTGGACGAGAGCATGATGAATGAAATTTAATTAGTTTTATTATAATTTTAAATGAAAAAATCACAGTTAAATTAAAAAAAAATAGAGCATCCAGGATGGACGAGCAATGAATATTCCTTGTCAGCAGCATGGACGAGCAATGAATATTGCTTGGCATCTTAATTGTTAGAATTTTTTAAAAGTTAAATTGCAACCAAATAGGGCCTTCTTTTTCTTTAATTTCTTTTTAATTAATTTAAAATATATTAATTTAGCTTAATGAATAATCATTCTCACGTAAGGGGATCCGTGAGGCGGTCTCACCCAATACCTACTCTACCCGTCTATCATGTGAAACTTATTTATTTGTTATTTTTAATTTTACATTTTTTAATAAAAATTGCATTTACTAAGAAAAACATGAATTATAAACAATTCAATTAATTATATAAATATGAATTTAATAACTAACACAAATATTATACAAAAAATAACACTATTATTAATATATTTAAACATAAAAAGTAATACTACTATTCTTATCATATATATAAAAATAACACATTTTAATAAAGAAAATCTTGTGTGAGACGTTTAATGGTGAGATCATTTATACTTTCGTAATTAGTTATCACTTTCATTATAAAATGTTTTCACGCTATAAAATATTTTCACTTTTTATTTTTATTACTCCATAAATTATTCATGAAATAACATTATTATTTTTAATTATAATTAAAAGTTATCACTTTTTATCAATCTCACGTAAATCATTATACCAGACGATCACACGAGTCTTTGCCAAGTTAACACACACTAAATCAATGTGGATGATATATGTTAATAACTAATTGTATTAGTTTTATTCATTGACATACAATTTTTTTTAAAAAACCGTATTATTTTTTTTTAATTTATATCAATATATCTGTTAACTTTTTAATTTTTCATTTTATAATAAATAAATCTATGAAAACAAATAAATACTATAATTAAAAGAGTGTTATAATAAGAGAGATATTTACAAAATCCTTATCAATCCTTCAGATTATTTCATACGTATTGTACCGATAAAAAAAATATATATATATTGAGGTGCCTTTAGGGTTTCTTTGTTCTTTAAGGTCTCAGGTGATGGCTTGGGGGGGTCTTGTAAAATCATAATCTTGTGGGCAAAAGGTGTGGGTTCTAAGGTTCCTTTAGAGTTTCTTTAAGGTCACAGGTGATGGTTACACTGCTGCAACAATGCCGCAATGGTTGTGACGTGGGGACACGCCGCAATGGTTGTGACGTGGGGACACGTAAGTAGAACACAAAGACCATGTTTTCTATGAAGTCAAATGAGCCTGCATCTATATGAAACCATACGAAAGTAGAATACAAAGACGATGTTTTCACTGAGGTCGGATGAGCCAGCGCAATTGCGATGAAAGTATCGGATGAGCCACGCAATTGCGAGGAAATATATTTTCCGTAAAGGCGGATGAGTCACAGTTGAAAAGAACAAGAAAGATATTTCCTACTGGGGCGGATAGCCACCTTCGGGGAACATTAAATATATTTTCTCATAAGGCGGATGAGCTACCGTCGCAATAACAATGTAATAATGGAAATGGAGGCAGCTCAATTTTCTTTGAGAAAACTGAAAGAAAAACCCTAATTTTAATATCTAGGTATCCATTTTTTTTGCTAATTTTCTTTTAAAAAAAATGAAAAAAAAAGCCCTAATTTTGATATTCAAGAATCATTTTTACTGGACCGATCTTTGATATTGTCTTAACATAACACATGGCCATACACATGGAGGCCCTTCCTCGAATATCAAAGTCGGTCCATGCATTTATACTGCCATTCTCTTCATTAAAAAACACAACATTCACAAGTTTAACCAAACAACACCAGTGGCGTGTGTTAAAGGAGATGTTATACGAAAATGGCGCAAAAGATCCGGGTGTGCAGATGGAGGCCTTTCCTCATGATATCAACATCTCTAACCAACAAGAAGATGATGATGATGGAGGAGAGGAGAATTTTTGTGTTGGAGAAGGAGAATGAACAGGAAAGACGGGGACAAGTAGTATATAGGATTGGCTTTCGCCCAAATGTGAACGTTAGGGCGATAGAACCTATAGTTTTACAGGGGGAAGACTACTCATTCTTTGGATGGCCATAATGGATCCAAGGTGGCGGAAATGTGCGGACAAAAGCTACATACCAAGTAAGAATTGCGAGGTTGGAAGAGAAAAACGATTTTAATTGGGAAAAGGTTTAAGAATTATGGATGAAGAGCTCCAGCATGATGGCCGAGCTGGAGGGATTGAATGAGCAGGAGAAGGCTGAGAGGAAAACAATAATCGAGAATATGTGTCAAATTAATGTCAATAGTTTTACGGTCTATGATGGGCATGGTGGATCTACAATATATATTCTTGAGAAGCAGGTAAGAATGGGAATAATGGTTTTAACTGAGCTAAGCTACAGGGGTTGAATAAGGAGGAGGAGATTGAGAGGAAACCAAGAATCAAATTAGACCCTTTTTCTCCATCCACTCTATCAGACACGAATCCACCTCTAAACTCCTCTATTTGTCGGTTTTATTATCAAACGAGGAACTCCACAAGTTCTTGAGGAAGCATTCGGAAGCATTCTGCCATCTTTATAATGATTTAGTTTCTATATGTTATTTATCTTTCTTGAAAATGAGATATCACCTAAAGATGCTCATTCTTTAAAAACCATCCTCATCTTTTTCAATACAAGTATTTCTCACAATGATTTATCCCTTTTAACTTGATAAGAAAGGTTATTAGTTTGAACCTTCAAAGTTGATTCAAACTCAGTGTTTTATTCACAATTTAATTATGTTCATTTCCCAAATAACCACAAGGATGTGGAGAAATTAATACCTGGGAGAGAGATTGGTATACACATCCAGAAACCACAGCTGTAAAACATCAAATTAAGCAAAAGAAAAAAATAATAGTAATCGGTAATTAGGAGTAATTAGCAACGATGATGGGAGGAATAGGATTAAGAAATAAATCACAGCTTCCAACAATATTACTTTTCTCTGATAATGACTATTGACAACATGATTACAGCCATCTTTGTGATCTTTGATAGTATTAGGGTTAAAACAAGCCCCATTTTGCATGATTGCTCAGCAATCCCACATGCAAAATCTATGTTCTTTTGAAGAACAGAGAATGATTACACAAACAGTATGCTGCATCCAACCCCACAGATAATATATATCAGCCCATATTCAGATGAGAGAGAGATGATCAGTGGAGGTATTATATATCCTGTTAGGGGTTCACAAAATATTTTACAATATACCCTCAAATTCTCACACTCAACTTTTCTCACTCTCTCATAAGCCACACTCTGTTTTTCACTCTTCTTTTATCTCTTGCACTTGTGCACTCTGTTTTCACTCTTCTTTTATCTCTTGTACTTGTACACTCTGCTATTATATTACATGCCTATTTATAGATATACTGCATATTAACAAAAACATAAGAGCCATATTTGAATTATAATCTACAACAACTTCATAAGTTAAAATGCAGACCAATCAGCTTGGTAAAAAATATCAATTGCTCAAAGTGCATAGAAAATATTATTCACGGTCTTTAACAAAATCTCTTTTTTCCCTTCTTCGAAGATTTCCATATCTAGAGGATCAATTGAAGAATTACACCTTGATTGAGTTAGAAAAACTATTGCTGAAACATGGCAGTAGTCTTAAAAGATTTAGTTGTATGTCATTTCCAGATTTCAATGTCGCGGCGGATGGACGAAATAAGTTCATTCTGAAAGAGACATTATGTTAGCAGAGATGAATCAAACCCATAACAGATTGTATGGATCTTTAACAGATGAGCAACGTACCATTTATATAACTGTGATGAGAGCAGTTACCAGCAAAAACGGAGGAATGTTCTTTCTTTATGGATTCGGGTGCTTTTAGAAATATTTTAAGTGATGATAGCGTCGTGCCAATAAAATTTACTACTCCGTCTATTTCTAACTCTGCTAATATATGAGCTCTAGCTTGTCTGGCTTATCATTAATACTATTAATTTACAAGTGCTTGCCAAAAATAAAATCTTGAATTTGTGTATGTGACGACGCCACGCTCCTTGAAAAAAATTGTGTATGTGGCCTTGTCGTTCATTCTTAGAAAAATTGTGAACGTGACGCTCTCACGTTAATCCTACCATTAATGATTTATTTTAAGTAATATATTTTAATAATTTTATTAAATTTAAAATAATTAATATTATGTAATCTTACCATTAATACTTTATTTTAAGTAATTTAATTAATGAAGATCTAATATTCTAATCATAATAATATTAATATTATGTAATAATATTATTTTAAGTAATTTTCTTATAAAAGGTAATAATTTTAGGTAATTTAATAAATGTTATTTTGAGGATAGGGTAATTCTCGCTCTCCTAATAGAGCAGCAAAGACTATCAATGACCACATGCTTAATATGTTTCCTTGGGAATTAAGAGAATATAAAATTTTGGATGACAAATTATAGTGTGCACCCGGGTGCACATTAAGATAGGGTGCACCCATTTTAAAAGACGTATACAAATATAAATAAAAATATATACAATTATGAACAAAAATGTATACAATTTAATTGTTAGTTTTTTTAATGAAAAATTGAGAGTAAAAAGATATATAATTATTAAAAAATATATATACACTATTGAATAAAAAGTTATACACATATGGATGCTAGTTTTTTAAATAAAAACATAATGTGAAAAAAGTTACAATTATTAAAAAACACGTATACAAAATAGAATAACATGTATACAAAATAGAATAAAAAGTTATACATATATGAGTGCACCTTTGCACCCGGGTGCACCTAATATCAACTCATTTTGGAATTGTGTATGTATTGGCGTCACGCTTCTCTTAAAAAAATTTGTGTATGTGGTCAGTGGTATCGCCATGTTCGTTCTTGAAAAAATTGTGTATGTGGCGGTATCACGTTAATCTTTAAATTAATATGTTTCCTTGGGAAGTAAGATAATATAAAATTTTGAAATTTTGTGTGTGGTGACGTCACGCTTCTCTTAAAAAATTTTGTGTATGTGGTCAGTGGTATCGCCATGTTCGTTCTTGAAAAAATTGTGTATATGACGCTCTCACGTTAATTTTTAAATTAATATTTTATTTTAAGTAATTTAATATTATGAATATTATTTTTTTAATCTCTCATTAATAATCTTCATAATGCAGTTAATATTTTATTTAAGTAATTTAATATTTAAAGTAATTAAGATTTTATAATCTTGCAATTAATATTATATTTTAAGTAAAATTTTTATAATAATTTAATTTAATCTAATAAGAATATTTTATATATTTTTAATGAAAATTATTATTTTAATTATAATAAAAATATTTTTATAAATATGTTTAAAAATTCTAATCTTGTAATTAATATTTTATATTAAATAATTTAACATTTTAACTAATATTATATTAGGTCGCTCTAATTAATAACTTACCATTAATATTTAAAATAATAAAAAATGATAATAATTTTTAATATATTTTTTCATTTAAATATTTTAGTTGGGTTATTCAATTAAAAAAATACAAGTAAAAGATTAAAAAAATAGTGAGGCTCGATTCTTAATTAATTTACGACTAATAATGTTTTGATTGAGTTATTCAATAAAAAAAATTGAGTTTTAACTTTAATAATTTGGTTTAGTTATTTAATAAAAAAAATAATTAAAAGATAAAAAAGATACTTGATTATTAATTAAATTTACAACTAATTATAAGTTTAATATTTTTGTAATATAAATATGATAAAAAAATCCTATTATGGCACATTGCTACCCTTTTTTATTGTTTTATATATTTTAAGGTCTCTAATGTTAAATGACCACCTCATCTAAAAGTTTAGGCTAATAGAGAGTTGAATCGTTTAAAACTTAACCAAATCACTCTAACGCGCCCCCTCACATGCAGACGGATTAACTTTTGCCTCAAGCCTTGTATGTGGAATTTTTCATAAATGGGTGATCTTGGACCTCTATTAACCATGAGCTCTGATGCCACGTTAAATGAACACCTCATCTAAAAGTTTAATCTAATAAAGAGTTGAATAGTTTGATACTTAACCAAATTACTCTAACATCTAACTGATAGAAAAAATAATTAGGCCACAAATTGAAAGTTTATTCATTTTCCAGATTTTAGATTGAAAATATTCTACTATGATCGCTTCCTTTTATATTAATTGAATATTCATCTTTTTAATACGAAGGTAAAAAATACATTTAATAGTAAAGTAAGATGAAAAAAATAAATAAATAAATATATATTACATTTAATAATAAAATATAAAAATAAAGACACCACACATAATAGAACCCGCGTCGTTCGCGAGAGACAAAACTAGTTATTATTTATTATTATTATTATTTATTATTAATAATTATTATTATAAATAATAATAATAATAATAATAATGGAAGAGGGGTATAATGATAAAAGTAAGTATAATACATACGTATTAAATTGTGGTATTGTGTAACTGATTGGTTGTATATAGTCGGGATGAACAATTAAAGAATTTATCAAACCACGAGGAATTTAGGATTCATGGCCTTCAGGTTATAGTCTCGTATTAGTTAGGGACGATCGAGAAGAGAGATAATAGAAACAAGAAAAGAAACTAATTACAATATTTTTGAAATTTTCAATGCAAAGGAAGTTTTCATGATACAATTCAAATGGATCAATCATGTAACACATTTAATTGCCTCCCAATTTAAGCTATCATAGTAAGAGCGATCACAAATTCCAACTAAACTCTCTCTCGAGATGAAGAGGATGTAGACCCTTACAAAGACCCCAAAATAGCACATAAGATCGAGGCCAAATTGAACACCTCCCAATAGGTACTAATTACTCGTATGAGTTCCCTAAAAGGTACTAAATCATAGGTAATATTCTCTTTCTAGGTACTATGAATTCACTAAGGTTGGGTTCCCCTCACTAGATTAATTGACCTCTCGATCTAACCTCTCTAGTGTCCATTTACGTAGTTCTAAATATGAGAGGTCGTCTCCAACTCTTCCCATATTAATTCATATAACCCACATGATGAAATGATTCAATTAATTCCTAAGACACATAATTGAACTCTCTTTCTCCACATACACTAGATAATTAACCACACAAATCAAACATATAGATTAAGCAATTAAGCATCCATAAATGAAACAAATCAAAGCGATCACAATTTAAATAATATCAAAAATTAATCCATAATCTAAACATCACTTAAACATCCAAAACATAGAAAATAAAAAAGATAATAAGTAGGATTAGATTTGACCAAATGAAGTTTTTACATCCACCAAGCTCATCCTTTCCTTGGTGTCCCCACCTACTTGAAAAATATTAAAAATCCTAATCTAGAATAACATTTAAAACTACGGATCTCTCGCCCCAAAAGGGGGAGGGATCTCAACTATGTAGGTCTTACTTAAAAACTCTCTCAACTATTGAATCTATGAATGATTCAATTTAATGAAATTAAATGTGTGGAGAATTGTTCAATGGTGGCTTTCATGGAAGAAGATATTCATAGTAGTATGAGAGAAATTTGAGTGAGTTTTCAATGTGGGACAAGTGGGTTCTTGTAGTGGTTGAGTGAGAGGAATTTGTGGTAAGTAATCAATGTGGGATAATTTAGCTTATGAGACCAAAAATGGGATTTATAATAAATTTTCCTTTGGCCCATTCTTGCTTGTTTTAACTCCAAATCGAGCTTCGTTTTCTCTCACATCTTCCTCTTCCATTTTTATCAAAATCACCAATTTTTCTGCAAAAATAAACAAAAATACATTTATCCAAATAATCAAGCAATTAATAGTATTTTCATTAAAATCATGCTCAATTATTGAATTAAAACCACAAAAATCCACTTAAAATTTAGGTGAATTTCACACCGATCAGTAACCTATCTCTTGTGGTGTTACACACAATAAAAATAAAAATATACTATTAATTTTGGGTAAATAATACCGAGTTGAAAGTATTTTGAATATATCAAGATAAACGTGATATTATGTGGTATACTGCATCAATACCTAACTAATAACTCCAAGCAAACGACCCCCTAATAATGGGGGTAGTGGGGTAGTTTTATATTTTTATTTTTAATTGTTTAACTTAATTAATGTTATAAATTTATTAAGATTTGATCTAACGATTAAAGTCGTTCAGGTGCACTGATGATAAACTCTTAATTTATTCATTTCTTTTTTAGACATGTGGACTCACACCATCCACTAATATAAATAAAATATAAACCCACAGTCTCCACTAATACAACTACCCATCACACATAAAATATTAATTCAGTACAAAAGGCAAATTGATATATTAGCGTTGGACGAAAGGAGTAATAATCTTTGATTTGCAAAGACCTTTCAAGTTATTTTATCGATATTATTCTTATTGCTCCCTCTATCCCGGGTATTTTACCTTTCAAGTTATTTTATCAATATTATTTTTACAACTCTTTCCATTCCAGGTATTTTTACCTGCTTGTAAGGGCACGGAAATTACCTTTCAAGTTATTTTATTGATATTATTCTTACTATTCCTTCCGTCCCGGGTATTTTACCTTTCAAGTTATTTTATCGATATTATTCTTACTACTCCCTCCATCCCGGGTAAAAACTCTTTGTACAGGCAAGAAAATTAAGAAGTGTTATTTTTTTAATATAATATAATGTAAGGAAAAATAGAGATAAATTAGTAATTTTGAGAGAAAAAGTAAATAAAGTTGTTGGGAATGATGAATGAAGTGTAAAATAATAAATAAGTTGTTTGAATTGTTGAATAAAATGTAAAAAGTATGTAAGATAAAGGGTGTATTTTTACCATTTATATCTCTTAATCTTCGTGAAAAAAGCAAACGTCAAGGTGAAACGGAAGGAGTATATATATATATATATATATATATATATATATATATATATATATATATATATATATATTTGTAGAATATTGATTTAGGTAGGCTATAAATAAAAGAAGGATAGGTGTTGGGTGAGACCATCTCACGGATCTTATTATTTTAGACGGATCCTATTCTATTCATTAATAAAAAATAAAAATAAAAAATAAATAAAAATTAAAGAAAACAAGGGCACGTTTGGCTGCGTTAATTAACATTCCAACGTTTTAACGAAATTTGGCCGCCTGTTTCTACGCAAATTACAGTTATGTCAAATCAATTGTTTTTCAATTTTAATAAAAAATTATTATATTTTATTATTATTATTATTCAATTATAATAATATTGTTACTAATTTGAATTATCTTTTATCACTTTATCTTGATCGGGTATCACTTTATATTAAAAATATTATAACTTTTTATTCATTTTATAAATTATTCATAAAATAATTTAATTAAATGATTATCACTTTTTCTTTATTATGTATAATTTTTTATTAAAAATGCTACCACTTTTATAACTCCGGCAAATTATTTATGAAAAAATAATAATTCAATTAGACGGAAATCACTTTTCTTAGAAATCACTTTTTTATTAAAAATATTATCACATTTTATGAATTCTATAAATTGTTTGTGAAATATACTTTTGTAATTAATCATCACTTTTATTTAAAGATATTATCAATTTTATTTTAAAATGTTATCACTTTTTTAATACTATAAATTTTATGAAAGTTCACAATACCATTACCACTTTTTATCAATTGAGTATCATTTTTAATTATATAAAAGATTATCATATTTTATAAATTTATAATATTTAAATGGGAGGATTACTACTAAGTACAAAAAAAATCCTTAATTAATATGAGATACAAACATACAAAAATATTACTACTAACTACAAAAATATATAGTGATATTCCAATATTACCCCTACAATGTCTGTACATAAACGTTGTGTGCAGCAAAGTGTGTGCAGTAAAAAAATGTGTGCAGCAAAAAAGTGGGGTGGTCCGACGGAGCTCCAGCGGCGGTCCAGCGACCGGCCGGCTGAGCTCCGGCGGCAGCAGCAGGTTTCCGATGGCCCGGCGGAGCTCCGGCAGGGGTGGCGGCAGTCCGGCAGAATTTCGGGGCCCGGTCGGCGGCGGTCCGGCAAAATTCTGGCGGCCGGCCGGCGGCGGCAGTGGTGGTCCGGCGGTGGGTGGGGGTTTTGATTTGTGGTTTAAAAGTGTATGAGTTTAGGGTTATATTTGATATTTTACTCTAATATTTTGTATCTGATAGTAATTATTTTAAATCAATGTATCTAATAGTAATTAGGGGTACAAAGTGTGTACCTAGTAATGATTTTTCCTATTTAAATTAAATGAATAATTAATTTCGAATTATTACATCCTTAAATAATAAATTAAATAAGAAAAACGTTGAAAAAAATAGTATACATATAAATCCTAATTAGTTTCTATTTCATAAATAATTTAAAATTTTTTTAATTTGATATTAACTAAACAAGTCTCTTTAAATTTATTTAGGCACAATTAATATTACTCTACAATTATTTTTTTTATTTTATATCAACCAAACAGACCCTTTAAAATTAGTAAATTGGGTTAATGAATGATCCGTCTCACATAAGAGAATCCGTGAGATGATCTCATCTTCGCCATAAAAGAATGGGTGGGGTGAATTGAATACACATATAAAAATTAAATAAGGCGAGAAGCTTTTAATGAAGTTATATTTTGATTTGATTTTTTAAATATATTTTTCTTTTTTTTTACCAAGTAGGAGTATCATTTTTTCACTGTTCTTATACGTATTAATTATATTATTTATATTTCATATGAACTCTAAAAAATAACATAAGTAAACAGTAACTGAATTTGATAATAAAATAATTAAATTATAAAAATATATATTACCTATTCTATAAATAAAATAAATTTTTTTTATTTTCTCTCCAATAAAGAACAAAATATATATTACCTCTCTATGTGTTTCTATTTTTTTTAAAGAATAAATTAAGTTTATTAATACTTAGAGTACAAGGATACTCCAACCCAACTACATCAAGAGAATTTAGATTTTACAAATAGGAATCCTAACTTAATTCCTTATCGCATGACAGATATAGGATGGAATAACCAAACTGAAAAATGAGCATCCTCTCTAATCTTTCCCTTTGCTACAAGCCATGATCATACTCTTACTTTTATATCATACAACGTCCTAGACGGGTTTGGAACTTCTCCGTTGAATAAACAGTTATTTCTTGAAATCCAAATAGCTCAAATAGTTCCTACCCACAAAGTGACAGCATTAGAAGTCATTGCTCCTCCAAGCATATCCAAGTGTTGAAGCATATGGGGAATAGGATCAGGTTGGATTATATATATTGCTCCAAGTTTGATAGGAGAACTTGCATCTAAAAAATACATGAGATATATCTTCCTCTTCCTCACCATACAAAACACAATTAATGTCACCTGTTGAATGAATAATTCCCCTCCTTTGTAAGCAAGATTTTGTAGGTAATCTCCGTTTTAGTACCTTCCAAATAATGGCTTGTACACTTCTAGGAGCTTGACATGACCACAACTTCTTGAATGCTTTCTTCTTTTCCCAATTGCCTCCTTGTCCGACTCAATCATCAAGGCGTCATAAGCTTTTTTTTGTAGAGAATACCCCATCTTTAGAATTTTTCCATCTCTAAGTATCTTCTTTATTTTTATCAATGTTAACCCTGTCAAGACACAACATCAACTCATTAAAAGAATTCAAATCATGACCTCTTAGCTCACGTTTCCATTTCAAGTTCCAATTCCATCCATCCATTTCCCAAACACCCTTTTTTTCTCACCACATCTCCCTGTTGTTCACTAATTCTAAACAATCTACCAAATTTTATTTTCAATGTTTTCCCCTCAACCCATCTATCTAGCCAAAACAACATTTTGTTCCCATACAAAGAAGTAATAACCTTTACCCACAGACTATGTGATTCATTTAAAAATCTCCAAACCCATTTCCTAACCAATGACAAGTTGAACTTTTCCAAATTTCTAATTCCTAGACCTCCATTTTTATTTCAAATATCTTCCCAATCAACCCATGGAATTTTTTTCCTATCCTCACCCCCCCAAAGAAAGTCCCTTTGAATTTGGACAATGTCTCTCAAAGTTTTTTTTGGTAGGCGATAGAAGGAAAGACAATAGATTGACACCGAAGAAAGAACTACTTGGATCAATGTGATTCGTCCACCCAACGAGATATGCTTAGCGTTCTACAAGGCTAGTCGATTTCTAATTTTATCCACCAGCTTCACCCATGATGCCACCCTCTTGTGATTAATTCCCACATTCAAGTCCAGGTAAGAAAATGGTATTGATCCCACCTCACACCCTAGCACCTTTGCCATATTCACTAGGTGTTCTTTATCCACATTCAAACCCATCAAACTGCACTTGTTAAAATTGACTTTGAGACCAGATAATCGCTCGAAATTTCTCAAAACGTTTTTAATAGCCAACACATTATCCCATTTCCCAGAGCACGTAAACAGTGTGTCATCAGCATATTGTAAGTGTGAAACTTTAATCTTGTCTTGTCTAATTTGTAAGTCTTCCAATAGCCCCATTTCAATTGCTCTAGAGACAAGAAGACTCAATCATTCAGCAATAATGAGAAAAAGGAAAGGTGATAAAGGGTCACCTTGCCTCAGACCTCTTTTAAGTCTAAATTCTCCAAAAGGACTTCCGTCAACAAGAATTGATGCTGATGCAGTAGAAACACATTCCCAAATCCAATTTCTCCATTTCTTTCCAAAATTTAGTCCTGCTGTCATTTCATAAATAAAATTCCATTCCACTGTATCATATGCTTTAGCAAAATCAACCTTGAAAATCAGCCTACTTAACTTCTTCCTCTTAGATTCTTCAATGATCTCATTCAAAATCACTATCCCATCCAAAATTTGCCTACCTCCGATGAATGCAGACTGATTAACCGAGATTATTGTCTCCAATACCTTGCTAAGTCTGGTAGCAACAATTTTGAAATAATCTTATACAAACACCCAATAAGAGATATGGGTCGAAACTCATCTAATGAAGAAAATCTATCCTTCTTAGGTATGAGAATAATGAAGGAATGGTTCATGCCTTTGACTAGTTTACTGTTGGCATGGAATTCTTGCAACATTTCAGAATTTCATCTTTCATGTTCACCCAATTTGCCTTAATGAATCCAAATGAGAAACCATCCAGACCAGGCTCTTACATGAATCACAAGAAAAAATATCTGATTTAATTTCTTTTTCAGTGAACGGGGCTTCTAGAAAACCATTTTCCCATTCTTGAATATGCCTCAGATACAAACTGTCATCCATCAACGTGCACCATATTACTCGATTTAAAGTTATCTCTAAAATGCTTGAAAACCTCATTCTTCACTCCTTCCACAGAATCCACCAATGCATTATTAACAAGCAGATATTCAATACTATTTTTCTTCTGTCTCTTGTTGATCCACCTATGAAAAATCTTGAATTTGTATCTCCTTGAGAAATCCATTTTGTTTTTGCTTTTTGAGATAACATACCTTCTTTCCAATGTATATCTCTCAGTAGTTCAGCCATACATTTATTTCTTTTGACAACTTCTTCATCTTCCAAGCCAAATATATCATAAACCAAATCCAACTTTTCAATCTCTCTTTTTTTTATCTTCAATCTTCTGGTCAATAGCTCCAAAGGTATTTTTGCTCCACTCTTTTAAATCAACTTTCAGCCTCTTAAGTTTCTCTTTGAGGATAAACGCACCCAACCTTGAATATCATAGCTATCCCACTTCTCTTTAATGAATTTGGAAATTTCGGGTGAGAAATCCAACTATTAAAGAACTTGAGGCGGTTCCGGTTCCAAGATAGGGGGAACCGGAACCGAACCGGAGTACGAAGCTTTCGGTTCCGGAACTGACGGTTCCGATTTTAATTTTTTTTTGGATTTTAAGCGTAAAAAATAAAAATAAAATAAAAAACCGATGGTTCGAACCGGAACCGCCGGTTCAGAACCGGAACTGCCAGTTCGGAACCGGAACCGCCGATTTTTTCCCAAATATGAGGAACCGGAACCGAACCTTCCTTAGCCGGTTCCATTTTTTTTTTGTCGATTTCGGAACGGCGATTCCGATTCCGGTTAAAATCGACGGTTCTCCAGTTCGAACCGCCGGTTCCGATTCATTTGTGCATGTCTAGTTTTGGGGCCCCAGTTTCTTCTTGAAGATTCAACTAGAATTGGGCAGTGATCGGAGATTGACCTACCCAATCCTTTCAAGACCAAATATGGCCATTTATCTAGCCAAGGATCATTCACCAGCATTCTATCTAATTTGCTTTTACAAGACCCATCTGCCTGATACCATGTAAATGATTTACCAACTAACGGAATTTCAAACAAATTATTTTGATGGATAAATTCCTCAAAAGCAATCATGTCCTTCACATCAATACTGTTTCATCTCCCAATTCTCTCACAATTTTTCCGAATTGAATTAAAATCTCCTACTACACAAACACATATATCCCCAGATTGTTCAACTACAGTTTTTATCACATCCCATAGCGCAATTTTCTCAGCAACATTGCATGGTGCATACACATTAATAATACAGCAAAGTACTCCATCAGACCGCCAGAATCCATTAACAATGAGCATACCTCTAGTGTGCCATAATTTAGTTTTACAGAAGACCTCATCGTTCCAAATAGTGAGAATTCCTCCTGCACGCCCTCTGAATCTTTACTCGCCCAATCAAATTTGTTGGCTCCCCAAATTGATTTATAGATATCTTCATTCATCTTATCTATCTTTGTCTCTTGAATACAACAAATTTCGATTCCATGTTTGAACACCAATTCTTGTATCTCTTTTCTCTTTCCTTTATTACCCAGACCTCTGACATTGAAACTAAGAATCTTCATTGATACCACTTTGAGACGCCTCGACTCTTTGTACACTTGCCTTTTTTTCCTTATTGCTCGATCTTCTTCTCCAGTTCTTCTATCTGAGCAATAATATCGTCTCCAAAGACTTTACTAATCAAACCCAATTTCTTTCCCATATCCCAGGCCCTCTTAACTTCAATTGAAATATCTTCTTCTTCCAGCATATGATTCCATCTCTGTTCCTCAAAACTTATGGCCATCTTCATTTTTTCCATCTTTTTTTGCTTTGATGTTATTACATATTTCTCAGCTGGATTCTCCTAGGACTTAATGATATTTGACTCCGATTCGTTTCCTTGTAACTCCACTGTATTATCAGATTCTTCCTGCTCTATTAAATCGGCGCTCATTGAATCAGAGTTCTTATTTTGGAAGGGGATTTCTGTTCTCAATTTCTCTCTCTCAATTGATTTAGAATTCTTCAGTTGTGCGTATCCTTCACAAGAACCCATGTTTAAGTTAATATCTGAAATGAGTATTTTCTCAAGCCCATAAAGAGCATTAGAGAAATTAAGGCCCATCTTATTATTTCCTTCCAAATGGGCTTCGGTAATATAATCAAGGCTCTTATTATTTGGCCCATATTTCTCGCTGTTATCTCACGCTGCGTCTCTTCACTTTCTTCAGAACCTTTTGTGATAACCGACCCTTCTGGATTTTGATATAATTCATCATGCGCATGATTCTCGAAAGCCGCATCATGTACATGATTTGCTCAAAAATCCCTCCCTGCGTCATTATTATCTGACAAGAAATTTAATGTTGTCTCGTTAGTTTCAACGGCCTCTATCACCAGAATATTTTTTTCTCCGATCGATTCAACGCTGTCGCCGGAATTGCAATCTGATTCATGATACCATGAACTGTCATAGCTGTCAGCATCATTGATTTCATCGAAAGACCATTCGTCATCAGTTCGATAATCACCTTCATCCTCCTCAATAACTCTTATATAGAATATTCTTCCATCAATGGAGACTGCATATGGTGCTCTTTGTATCTTTGGATAAGAAGTTTTTATAAGGATTCTAGTTTTATGGAAATTACGTCTGTTGCTAGTATCCTCATCTATTTTGACCAATCTTCCGAATTTGGAGGATATCAAGCTGAAGAATTTCGGATTCCATGCATACATCGGAACCCCGTACCATTTTGTCCAAATAATCAGCTTATTGTCAACATCTTCTTTTCTCCAAGGCCAAATAGATACGAACCATTTTGAGATAAATTCCAAGTCCCTTGATTCGATCTCCTTGTTTATCAGAGGTTGGATGACTACCAGGTCCCCCCTCATGTAGTTGACGTTTAGTCTTCCTTCACAAGCTTCCTTGATGTTTTCACCTGTTTCTATCCATATGATATTTTCCTTAAGTTGTCCAGTATAGCATTTCCTCAATCTAGCTAAATCTTCTTCATCTGCATTGTAGCATAGACCCATATACTGCCTCTCACTTCTCTTAAACTCAATGTTTTGGTTCTTGTTTGTCTTCAATTTATCTTTTTTCACCACCTCTGCATATGGTATATTACCGTCCCTCATAGCATTGTTTTTTATCAGATAGCTAGTATTGCTACTATAAGGCTTGACATCTTCCATCCTTAGCATTCTTTTGTCTGTTATCCTTCCAAACTTGGACAAAGCCAATCCATGTGTTGTTCAGTTGAAGTTCCACACTAAGTGTGTTCACATTACCACCATACCTCACAAATCCAAATCTTGAACCACTCCTATCTTTTTTCTTTGCAATAAAAATGTCTCTGATCGAACCAAACTCCTTGAATTTCTTGACTAATGTCTCCACTTTGCAATCTTCTGGAAAATTCTTGAAGAAGAACGAAACACACCCATTGAAAAGATTCCTCGCATTAATCATGTTATATCTTTCTTGTGCCAATCCATCGTCTAGGTTAGGGTTCCTAGGATTTCTTATATGCCTCACCGGTGGTCGCTTGGAAAAGGAAAAATCTACACCCCTTACTCTTACCTCTCTCTCTCTCCCTCTCATCACTCTTCGAGAATTTTTTCTAGATATCTCTATGTGTTTCTATTGAATGAAACACAGTTTTTTTTAATACTTCCTCCATTCAGTTTTAAGGTGTCTGTTTGCTTTTTGTACGTGGATTAAGGAGTAACCAAAATAGTAAAATGAACACTATTGAAATTGATAAATTATATATTTTAGAACCATCAGTTATAATTGCTCTGCTTTACAAGTAAAAAAATAACATGGGTTACAAGTGTTTTCACTCTATCTTTGCTGATAACCCCTTTTTGAGTGCATATACAAGTTAGGAAAGAGGGTGGATAGACAAACTACAAAAGAGCGTGATAGTCAAGTGTTTCAATTACACATGTAAGAACAATCCTCTGAGACATTCACTTCAACAATTTTATGAAATGAGACATTTTATGATCTTGTTCCAACACTGAGTACGATGACATTTTAATGAGACATTTTATGATCTTGTTCCAACACTGAGTATGATTGATTTCAACAATATTATGATCTTGATTCAACGAGACATTTTATGATCTTGTTCCAACACTAACACTGAGTATGATTGATTAATCTTGCTTCAATGAGACATTTTATGATCTTGTTCCTGATTATATGATTTTGTAACTTGTTATATGATTTTGTAATTTCATGGGTACATGTAATATTTGATTTTGCCGATACTCTTATTTTATCCACAGACCATCTCTAAATTTTTTAGAGCTTATTAGCTCATCTAAGACAAGATACTATTGGGTCATTTTAAATGCACACCCCTTTTATTAAATACACACCTTATAATTATTAAATTAAAATATATATTTTTAAAAAGTCTAAATTATCTTTAATTTATTAAATACACACCATCTATTATATTTATACTAATTAAATTACACTCCATATGAACTGTTATCTTATTTATAAACCCTAATAATCTCATTCATTCTTTATACGCATCTTGTAATCAAATGCATATGATAATGAAATAGAAAAATTAGCCACGAAAACAGAATTTGTATTTCTGCATCTGAATCTCGAAATCCCATGTGCAATACATGATGCTATACATATTGGAAATCCCCTTGTTGTGATTAGTGATTGAAAGATTACTTTTATTTTTTTCCGAAAGAATCAATTCTTCATTGTTTCCACCATAAGAAAGTATTTCTTTTACAGAAATAATTTGGTTGTTTGTTGGTTTCCTTTTGAACGATTAAGATTTTTTTTTTTTTGTAATGGAGATCATTCCAATATAAATATATTCCAGCTTTACTGACTGTTAGTATGAAGATCATCTTCATCTCTTTGCTACTCTAAACAAGATTTTTGTTCTTAATCCTGTAAATCGTCGCAGTTTATATATTGAACTTAAATGAATTTTAAAATTAATAAAAAAAAATCTGAAATATCATATTCAGATCCATACAATTCTTAAAATAAATTAATCCATGAGTGAGGCTTACGCGCCGGACGCACGGGAACACATTCTGTGCGTCTTTAGAAATTTAGTATTATGAGTAAGAGTACAATTTTGTTCTAAAGGTATACACTCTTTATTAATATTTTTTTCTTTAGAAAATAAAGGTACACATTTTTATACTAAAGGGTATACAATTTAACACAAGATTCTAAAGGCGCATGGAATGTTGTCCATGCGTTCAAATACACACAATAATTTTCTTTAGAAAATAAAGAGTATACATCTGTATACTAAAAGGTATACCCAGGTGCTAAAGAGTTTTTGCCTTAATCCATATGATTTTGTCGGTAACATTATTGAGATGTGATTTTAAGAATTTCAGGAATTATGTTAGAGATAGAATTTTAGAAAAGAGAAGGAATGTATTTTAGAGTGATTTAGGGTTTTAAAAGGGTGTGTATAATCTTAATTTTATAAGGATAATTTTGAAATTTCAGGGATGTGCATATAATAAATTTTTTAAATGAAAATTTTAGTATTTAATAAAAGGTGTGTATTCAATAAAAAAAAGTGTTTATTTAACTATACTCATAAATATTTTATCCCCAGACCATCTCTGAATTTTTTAGGCCTATTGAGATACTATTAAATGGTTGAAGTTTCCCTCTTCTGATTTGTGGTGGTAAACTAAGAGAGATTATTAACCAGTTTCATTTAACTATATTTCTGTCTAGTAACTGGAACAATTTTAAAAAATTTGCTAACCAGAATATTATTAACATCCATCCAAAATTTATCAATTTAACCAAATTATTTCTTCTAGGTAAAGCGAATGATAAATTAACTGATTAAAATCTTGTTCAGAGTAACTCAAATACACATACTTTTTCTAAAAAAAGTAAAAATAATAATATTTCAAACTAATTTTTTTAGTTTTTAAAAGAAAAAAAAAACCAATATTAGGAAAATAAAAGAAACGAAAGGGAGGCTCAGATCTGTAAAATAATAAGGCATAGAGAAATCAACCACGCCATGGCTGCAAATCACCGGGTCGAATGCGATCGAAATCACAACCAAATCCGGGATGCCCCGCCAAGATACGGGTCGAATTTCCCATACCCGGATCCATTCGCTCAAAAATAGATGTATCTTCACGGCCTCAAAAACCCTAAATCGCAGCTCAATCAGATGTGATCGGAGCGTGATTCATTCGTAACCATACAAGAAACAAGCAAATAATATATCCATAATCCATGGTACTCCCTCCATCTATATCCACACACACTGCACCCATACAACTGGTGGAGGGCTGTTGATTATGAAAGAAAATCATGGGCAAACAGAGAGGGCAACCACCCTCGAAGAAATCCCCATTCTCTCTGTCGCCTCATTTCTGAGCTCAATGGATCCTGGAATTGGGTCGAATAGGATCGATGCCGTTTATATAGTAATAAAGCGGGTTTCTTGAATTACCCTTGCTTTCGGTTGGAAATTGCGGTTTTGCTAACAGTACGCTTTTAGCCGCGGGGATAAAATAGTAATACTACCTTCAATCCAACTTTGGAATGGGCCTCTTGATGGGTATATGTAAATGTGGGCTAATGTAAATAAAATACGGTCCACACTGGGCTTTGATTACTAAGAAAGATTTTTAAAGGGCGGCATTATTGTCATCCACAGTTTTGCTTTAGGCACCCTTATTGAAGACGAAAAATATGTAAAATCTCAATTTTATCCCTATCCCATTTTAAAAACCCTAATTTATTTGTTAAATTAAAAAAAATATTTTGCTTTGTACACTCAACACCTAAAACACACATAAAAAATACACATTCACACAAAACACACACTTATACACAGTACACCAAAAACATACATAATCACACACACACATCACAAGTAATGAACAAGGAGGAATATGAAGCATGAAAATGATCACTCGATGGAAATGGTAAGTTTTGGACTATTTTTTTCTAAAGAAATTGTGTGTTGTGCAATTTTTATATTTTTTTCCCGTTAAGAATTGATGAAAATCGTCAAAAAAATTTCTATTTCTGGTCTGCTGAAAAAGTTCATAAATTTAATCTAGCAGTGGCTGAAATATTAAAAATATTTCGGCGTAGTGGCTGAAATTTTGTTAAAAAATTAGGCAGTAACTTAACGAAATTTAGTAGAAAATTTCCGCAATAGATGAACACATGTTTTTTAAGATCTTGATTGCTATTGGTTGAAATTTTTACAACTTCAAACATAATTTTTTTTTACTGGCTTATGTTTATTCATCCCTTATAAAATATTTTATCTTTTATCATAAAATTGTCAATATTTTATACAAACGTTTCTTATATCCAAGTGCTAAAGATAAATAATCCCTAAAATTTCATAATTTAATAATTACAGATGCCTTGAATATAATGTGATCGATAATAAACCTAGTTTCAATATGATGATCCGACTTCAAAAAATAAAATCTACTTCTCCATCATGGCATCGTCATAACCTACAGTCTGCAATTTATAGACATGACTTGTTGTACAATTTGATTCATGGATAAAGTGCAATCAACTAAAAAACTAACACATAACAGAACTAGTAGATGGTCCGACATGACATCACTTCAACGCTCGACATCAAAAACACTGTCTGAATCTACTCAAGACGGCTCGACGTCACTTCTACGACCTGGCATACTAGTGGTTGCACCCATGTCACTTTTGACAATCACTACCCCTTGGCTGCATCGGGAGGCATGTCTAGGGGTGGGCGGTATGGTATACCTAAGTTTTTTAGCTATACCGTATACCATACAAAAAATATCGGTATTAGAAAAATCATACATTTACCTTATCAAAAATATCGGTATACCTTAGTTTGGTATACCAAAACTTCGGTATAATAAAATGACATACCTTTTTCTTATCGATATTATGGTACTTTCTCCGTCCCACTTCAATTTTTACATATTTCTATTTTGGGCTTCCATTTTAATCTTTAAGTTTCCCTTTTTATGCGACCCACCTAAAACAATTAATATATCACAATTGGATCCACATCCAATACTAATACACCTATACACTTTACATTAAATATTAATATATTTTTCTACCAACTGTCTATTAAAATACTATACTCATTAATCAACGTGCAAAAAGTAAACTTAAGCATTGAAACGTTCAAGTTTTAAAACATTAATAAAACATAATAAAAGTAATAGTTTTAATATATTATAATTTCTTTTAATTATATATACCTTACAAAAATAATTTATGGTATTTCGGTATGTATCAAAATATCGCAGTTTTAAAATTTTGCATACATTTATCGTATCAAAAAATTCAATACGGCATCATACCTTACCAAAAATTTCAGTATACCTAAAATTTCGGTAAGTTCGGTATTTCTCAATATGATAAGTGCGGTATACCGAAATTTCGGTATTTTTCGCCAGCCCTAAGCATGTCACATTGAATGATAGCACGTTGCATTGCTCAATACATGTATGGTCTCCTCCAACAGGACCGTAGGTTCACCTGCCTGAGCTGTCCCCCATCTGTATAGTATGGGATCTATCACAACTCTGATTTAGCTAAGTTGATCATACGGTTGAGTAGTATGATCACTTTGATACTCGGTAACTCCCAGATATGACTTGCGATTTGTTTTCCTCAGTTGGCCAAGAGTTTTTGACAAACCAAAACATATAATCATCACTCACTTGCCAAGCTGGTTTGGCCCTTTGATCGAATATTTCATTTGGTAAAATGTGATTCTCCAAGTGCAAGAAGTGGAGAGCCATGTCAATAGTCACCCCCTCCCTTTGAGCCATGCAGTAGGTCTCTTACTTTTGGAATAAACATCTAAAATAGAAAAAAAATTATTAGAATTAAAATCAAGAAAAGATTTTTAGAAAAAATCTAGTGTTACTAGTATTTCTTAATACTTAGCATAATTATATGTAAAGAAAACAATCCCAAAATCCATCTACTTATAAACAGATTTTAGGAGAATAATATGTCAATTCAGTTATTAATCCAATGCATAGGTAAACTTAAACAGCATTGATATATAAATTCTTGCAATAATACAAACTACTAAGTGAGAATAATCAATATCATATTATCATTAAAATTCAATAATGTCAGAAGAAAAACTAGCCAAAATATTTCTTTTCTTATTATTTTAAGGATAAGACATAAGTTGAATCTAAGATCAGTCCTTGTGTATTATAAAAGTCAAAAGTTTCTATTTCCTCCAAGAGAAGTTTAACAATTCAAGAGTACAGTAAAAAGACAACCACTTCAGACATTTATGATCTATACATGATATGGATAAAACATAAGGAAAATATAGGATGCAAGTGCATAAACTTGAAAGTATTCAAATTTGTAAAAGGGATGGCCAGAAACCTAATAGGAAAATGCCGATATTTGCCCACTTTTGATTGTCTTACATCTAAATTGTCATACATCTTACATTACATCTAATTTGCCAGTTTTTAAATGTAATGCCATAAATATCCTTAAAGATGGCCCACATGTTGGTAATGGGAATGAAAAGTACAGTAGATGAAGTACATTCTTGTGTCAGAATGTACTTTTGCTTAATCAAAAATCACATGAAATAATATTAAATGAGATTTTCAATTTAAATCCACATCGTACACATATATGAGATTTCTATGTGGACATGTATAATTTTTATTATTCAATTATTGTGATAATAAATAATATTTCATGCCCGTTGATATAAATTTTAAAAAAATGTAAATGAGGTTTTTTTAAAAAAAAAATTGGCGGACACACCTTAATTCCCTTTTTCTCCAATTTTCTTTCGGTGGACACAACCCATTTTCTCTTTTGAAGCCTCTCTTCTTTTAAAAAAAATAAATAAAATGTAAATGATTTTTCTTTTAAATTGGCGGACACGCCTCAACAATTCCCCTTTTTCTCCAATCTTTTTCTCTCGGCGGACACATTTTCTCCTTTACTTTCCTTTCCCTTTTTTTTTTATTTTAATGAGTTTTTTTTAATTTGCGGACCCACACTAAATAACTTCCTATCTTCTTAAAAAAAATTATTGTAATATATATGCATGTCCTGTAATGAGAAAAATTCTAAATCTTGTATTATATACATTTTATTAATAATATATATGCATGTCCGGTAATATATATATATATATAATTGTGATAAAAAAAATTAATTATTTTAATTAAGGATGTGTCTGCCATGTCCGCTTGGAAAAAGAAATGTCATGTCCACTAATTCAAAATTGCAGCATGTCCGCTGACAACCATTGATGTTAACTGAATATATTCGCATGCTATTAATTTCTACACATAAAAATCCAATTTCTACACGCACACGCACCTCTCCCCATATATTGACGTATGTACAACAATAAAGAAATAAAAAAAGAATAATGGATTTGTTAAAAATGTATAATTTAAACTTGATTAATTTAAATAATGGATTTGTTATATTTGTTCTTGATTAAATTAAATAATGGATTTGTTATATTTGTAAATATGCAACCATTATAATTATCTAATTTTTTTTATCAATATATCTTATTTAAAATTGGACATTACATAAATATAAAAATTATCATGTAATTACCTAAATTATCGTGTCGTGACATGGAATTTTTATTTTTATTTCATTGGACGTGAAGAATATATATATATATATATATATATATATATATATATATATATATATATATATATATATATATATATATATATATATATATATATATATATATATATATATATATATATATATATATATATATATATATCGTCCGCCCCTAATCTTAATTGGATATATCCCATTGTTTAAAATTGATGTTTCAAATATTGATGTATTTATATGACAATAAATTAAAATTGATGTCCACTCATTTATTTGACATATAATAACTTCTCCGTCAATGAATTTTCCAAATCTTAATTAGACATATCCCTTCTTTAAAATTGATGTTTCAAGTATTGGTATATTTATATGAAAATGAATTAAAATTGATGTCCGCACATGTATTTGGTATATAATAGCTTGTCCGCCAATGAATTAGATGTTTCATAACTTATCCAGCCTTGAAATTTTATTTAAATAGTATGTCCATTGTTAATTCGTCATCTACTTTATCTGAAATACTCTGTCTGCCGATGTAATTCTAATGAACTAGTGTGTTCGACGATAATATATTATTAACATAGCATGTCCGCCGATGTATTTCAACTCAAATAGCGTGTCCGACAATTCTATTGTGTTAAATTAGCATGTCTGTCGGTATATGTTATATGAATTTGCATGTCCGCCAACTTATTTTCTTGAAATTGCATGTCCCTTTCTTTAATTGTGATGAAAAAATGTGTCCAACTAAATTTTCAATAAAATAACATTGTCAGCTTTTTTTTAATGAAAAATAGTGTATCCCCTTATTTTAAGTGTCTTTCGAAATTTTAAATATTTTTTTTAATTTCGCACTTACATGATGTTCTTATTTTTTTAATTTTATTTTTAAATTATCTATGTGATAGGCCGATACATTAATTAAATATTATTATAATATAAATTTAATTTGTAATTAAATGAGAGAACAGTGGGAGAGGAAGAAATCCAAATCTGCTATGTAAATTACAAATATATGGATTAAAGATTCTCCTATTTCAACGCATACTAAGAGTAAAATAAAAATTGGTAATTGCTTTTTCAATGTCACTTTTCCAAAAAATCTGAGTAAGTTCTGACATGTGTAAGTGGATGGGGTAGTTCAGGGAATTGAATGAAAAATAGAGCAAAATAGATGTCTCTACAATATTAGGGCAAAATTGATGTACCACTATTCAAATGGGGCATTTTAAGTGCTATCCCTTGGTAATAAAGAATAAAGGCATTAGCAATACTGAGGGTGAAGCATCTCCATAGCCAATAGCCTACTAACTGACGAGGAAAACAAACAAACTAAGAAAATTGATATGAGTTTCAAGATATATATTAGTAGACCAATCTTTAAGCTTAATGAAATCAATATTCAGTGGAGTATAACATTACAATCATCATTTATAATAACAAACCTGTATAAGTGGATGGATTTTGGGATGGTCCTATGCTTTGATATCTTGGTCCTATTCCTAGCTATTGCTATGTAGATTTACTATATTTCTCCATAAAAACTCAACTACTGTAGATTTAATCATAAGTGCAAAAATTAATTGCTGGTAAAAAAAAATCGGCTATCTCTAATCGAAATTTTAACAAAATTTCGGAAACACCCTGTTGAATTTATGAGCTAAAATTTCGCCAACATACCAGCGAATTATTTTCAAATTTTCAGCTACATCTAGTCCAAATGTAACAAGATTTTCGACACACCAGTTCTGAAATTCCAATGCTCCAACTTTCAATACCCAAATAACATACAACCTTAATTCATGTTGCTACCATGTATTAAACTCAAATTACATATATAATTTTACTAACTTATCAAAAATTTGACAATTAACTACACAATTTCACTGACCCACGAACTCAATAATACAAAGTATGAAAGAGAGGAAGAATGTAGTGTAAATTACTTACAATTGATCAATTTTTTTGCTTGTTCAATGTTTTGGGTGTGGGGCTTTTGACAATTCCGGCCCCCCGGAGAAGCTTATAGGGCAGTGTTTTTCCTACTCTGCCTCTCGTCAAGACGGGTTGTAGCCGAATATTGAAATCGAATCTCCTATTCCTTTAGCTAAGGTTTGGAATGCTTTAGGGTAGTGAGACGAGGATGATAATAAGAAATACGGTTCACTGAGTTCTCCTCTCTCTCTTCGCTACTCTTTCTCCTCTCTCTTCTCTTCTCTCTGTTTTTTTAGTGCGATTGATATGTGTGCGAGTGTGTTCGGGAGTAATTGCAATATTTTCACGGTGAGTTTTAAATGTTAGGGAGGAGGATGGGTGTGTAAAGTTTTTTTTTTTTAATTTAACAAATGGATTAATTTTAAATAGGGTAGGGATACAATTGAGATTTTATATATTTTTCATCAACAAAACGGGTGTCTTAAGCAAAACCTCGGATGGTAATAGTGCCGCCCATTTTTTAAATTTTAAATAATTCAATGTTAACTTATTTGAGAATTGAGGTCGCATTTTCACGTAATATATGCGTTTGGGGGATTTGTTTAGATATACTCCTCCGTTCCATAGCAAGAGTTCTTTTGCTTTGAATTAAAGAGTATTATTATTTAATAGGTAGTGAATAATTGTATTAAAGGGAATGTGGACCCCATATTTTAATTGTATTAGTGAATGTGTGGGTCTCATGTATATAAAAAAAAGACTATTTGGATGAGACGTGCAAAATGAAAAAAAGACTCTATTTAAAGAGAACGGATGGAGTAAGTGTGAATAGGGTGCATAAATAAAATTTAGGATAATGAGTATAAATTGGATATAGGGTTAAAGCAATACTTTCATAAAAGAGTGAGGCTTGCGTGCGCCCGGGCACACGGGAACACATTCCTTGCGTTTTTAGAAATTTAGTATTATGGGTAAGGGTACATACTTTGGTCTAAAGGGTATACACTTTAATTAATAAGAGGTACAAATTTAGTTTTAAAGGGTATACACTTTTCATTAATATTTTTTTCTTTAAAAAATAAATGGTACACATTTTTATACTAAAGGGTACAATTTAACACAAAATTCTAAAGGCGCACGGAGTGTTGTACATGCGCCCAGATACACACAATAATTTTCTTTAAAAAATAAAGAGTACACATTTATATACTAAAGGATATACAATTTAACACAAATTTCTAAAGGCGCACGGAATATAATCCGTGCACCCGGGTGTACAGGAGTTTTTGCCTTCAAAAAATCTTTTTAACCATTTTAGTGACTCGAGTAAAATTTTGAATGACAATAGAGTCCATTTATATAGAAAATCTCATATTAAACACGAGAATTAAAAGATATATAATATTTGGTGGTGAGTTAAACATAATTTGCAATAGATATTTATATTAATGTTATGTCCATGTTAATGATTATTATTGGTATGTCTCACTTGACAAAAAAGAAAATATAAATCTTTACTTGGAATATATCAAAATAAAAAATATAAATCTTAACACGAAACAAAAACAATATATATAAATTTAAAGTAATTCTAGATAAATTTAGTGTACCATTAGAATTTATAAATTTAATATAAGATATAATGTTAATTACAAATTTTAAAAAGTTACTAAATAATTACTTATTTTTAATTGGGAAAAGGGTTAAATTTAACCCTGAACTTATTCTATGAGATCAATTTGCCCCTAAACTAATTTTTTGTTCATTCATGACCTTAATGTAATTTAATGGGATCAAATTAGCCCTTTTCTATAAAATTTAAATGTTAAATAAGTTGGAGTATTTTTTTCACAATTGTAATTAATTAGCGTAATTTACGTTAAAAAGCAGATTAAATTGCTCATCACTGTCGTCGCCTCTTCTTCCCACCTTCTCTCGCCATATATCCAACAAACCCTACCACCAACCGTCGGCTCTAAGAACAAGAGCCAGCCTCCGGTTATCGTCACCCAGGAAACCCCTCAATGCGCTCCGTTCCCGGGCGGAGACATCACCTGAAAGACGTAGCGGGCGGCAGCAGCGGCGGCGGCCTTCTCACGGTAGAATTCATGGTAATGCGCGAAAACCCCCTGGGGATTATTTCGCTACATTTCCGAATTCTATTACCGCCGATGAGAGGGATTCGAGCTGTCGGAGAAACTCCTATTGTCAGGTGAGCCAGCCATTGTAGAAGGACTCTCAAAGCTGGCCGCCATTGATGAACATAATCAACAAGGATATGGGTGGGTTTGAATAAGCGAAGACGATCACGCAGGGAATCTAACTGCTTTGTCTCGTAGCGTTTAATGATGTTTCTGGTTTTAGGGTTCAGATTAAATTCAATTACTTAGGATTTAAGGAATTTAGGGTACGTTTCATCAGATTTAGGATAAGTGTTGCCTCTGGTTTTTTATTCAACCAATTTGGGGAAAACTCCAGAAATAGCGCTAGCTTTACGGGCGGCTGCAAGGTCTCTTTAAGATACACTACATTTCCGGCACGGTGCTGCCGTCGGGTGCGGATGGGCTGTCAATATTTCGTTTGGTGGGCAGGGCACCTGGTTGGGGGAGTGTACTACTGGTAACGCCATTGATGGCTGCTGGGCAGCTAAATCATTAATTGATTTGATTTGTTTTTAATATAAATTAATTAGAAGGTTAATATTTAAATTTTATAAAAAAAGGGCTCATTTGATCTTATTAAAATAGATTAAGGTCATGGATTAACAAAATGTTAGTTTAGGGGCAATATTGACCCATGAAATAAATTCAGTGTCTAATTTGACCCTTTTTAATTAGAGCGTCAAACCTCAATATTTATATTTTAATTTTTGGTAAATTCAACACACAAAAATAAATAATATATAGTATCATGAGAGCTCTACAATATAACTATTCACTTTTTATTAAAATATTATTTCTATCACTTTACTATATATTAAATTATTATATTTCATAATCTTCTTAAAAAATTAAATTTAAATTTTAATAAGTATTTCATATATAGTTTTAAAAATTTAAATATTTAAATTTAGTTACGTGGGAGCGGTTAAAAAGAAACATAATGTTTTTTTGTTTCTTTCTAAAATCTAAAAAATTGAGATTAAAACGCAATTAAAATAAATTCTCCTATAATTGTTGTTCAATTAATAAAAAGTAATGGAAAACTGATCCGGCAGCATCAATTAATACAAATTATAGCAAACTTTAATGGTTGGAATTTTTTATGACAAATCTAAAAAATTTATTTTCATTATTTTTTATGAGGGAGTATATATATATATATATATATATATATATATATATATTTTTTTTTTTTCTTGAAAAAAAGGGCGTTGGATTTTTGAAGGAAAATCATCGGCGGATATAAAGGGGCAACAACCCTTCAGGAAATCCCATCTCTCTATCGCCTCATTTTCTGTAAATTTTGAGCTTAATGGATCTGCTAATGGGACGAAAAGGAATACATGTAGAATAGGAAAATACATGTAAGAAAAGGAAAAATACATGTCATGGCTACAAAGAGAATACATGTAAGAAAAGGAAAATAAAAAAGAATACGAAACGTGCTGCTGATGTTGTTGGTTCTTAAGCTCCTCAAGAGCAGTGGCGTGCCAAAGCAGATAGCCGATTGGAACCTGTTTTGTCACCTCGATCTTCTTCTCCTCGGCCTCCTAGGGATCATGAACCTGTATTTGAAAAGGTTCCTGCCTCTGTCGATGGTGAGGGCCCTTCTTGGAATCAGGTGGTGGGTCAACGGGTAAGCACAGTGGCAGGGCCGGGGTTGCTGGAGGCTCGCCTGCTACTTCTATTTCAAACAGATTTGCTGCTCTTCTTGAAGAGGATAACACGAAGGCTCAGAATGACATCTATTCTGTTGGTAAGGCCATTGTTGACACCTCAACGGAGCCTGACAGTTATGATAGTCCTTTGGG
This sequence comes from Pogostemon cablin, assembly GCA_023678885.1. Lineage (NCBI taxonomy): Eukaryota > Viridiplantae > Streptophyta > Magnoliopsida > Lamiales > Lamiaceae > Pogostemon > Pogostemon cablin. The sequence continues at coordinate 19,242,404 of CM042990.1, forward strand.
TGCATCTGGTGCGGTGCAGCAAGCTGAGGTTCCTTCAACTCAGGTTTGCCACCATGTTTCTTCTCCTCCCGTGCCGGTCTCGAACATGTATGACATTTTGGGTACTGAGGAGATTGATAATAATTTGGATAAGCAAATGATGGATTCTGACCCTAAGGCTGGTCAGGTGCTCACTGACTATCTTCGGGCTGGTGTTGACGCAAGGGAGCGTCACTGCTCGAAGTACTCTCCAAAATCCCAGTCCATTTTTATCTCAAATGGCATGTTAGATGATTATGGTTCGGAAGCTGCTCGAGATGAGTTTGATAATCAGTTTGGTGATTATGAAAATGATGCACGTGTTGCTGCTAACTGTGAGGTTGATTTTCCTGCACTTGATAAAAGTAATATGAAACTAAAAGGTGATAAAACAAGAAAAAAAGGCTTTACTTATCTTTCGGCGACTAAACCGGTTACTCGTTCCCAAACGGCCAAGCAATAGAGTGATCCTCCGGATATTTGGGATGCTGCATGTAAGAAAGATTGGAGCACACTCCCAAAGAAAAAGAACATTTTTTAGATTAGCACTATCTTTGTTATTGCTCTTTGCAAGAGTAATTGAGCCGCTTGTTTGACTCTTCTTAGCTATGTCGTCCCTTTACATCTTTATCATTTTTCTCCTTTCTTTATTTTCTTTTACCTTTAATAATATTACCTAGTTTGATAATGCAAATGGTATTTGATTATGGGTGACGAGAAACAACGCCTTACTAATTTATTAATTTATTTATTTTTGTTTTCTGAAATACTCTCTATTTCTCAATGAACTTTGAACCATTATTTTCTACTTTTTGATCAATTGTATTGATTTTGTAAATGATAATGTATTATTTTGGCCAACAAATAAAGTATAATATGTTATTTATGTTGGATTCAGATGACACATTTGAAAATATTATGTTTTAACTATCAGACTATTTTTTTTACATATTATATTTAGACAGATTGAGCAATTTAGAATCATAAGAGTCATCATGATTATAGTTGCAAAATATCCGGGTAAGCACCTCAACATTGAGGTGCACCCCAACCTAAAATATATATATATATATATATATATATATATATATATATATATATATATATATATATATATATATATATATATATATATATATATATATATATATATATATATATATATATATAACTTAAGTGGAAACTTGAATATATTGATTAATGTGATATGGAGTAATAAATAAACTAAATAAATGTCCAGGTTATTAAATGAAAAAATGAGCGGGAAATAGCTTATCTAAAATAGCATTCAAAATTTTGCTATTATATTTATATAGATATAGATATTATTCAAGAGAAAGTATCACCATTAATATCATATAAAAATAAACTTATAATCATCTTTGTTGGATCGTAACAAGAAATATTTAGTTCTCCTTGCAACCAACGATAGGGTTATATGTCACTGAAGACCTTGAGCTATGAATGCAATGTCATTCTAAAGTGCATTTGACATACAAAAAATGAAATGGAACAATTAAGTAATCTTGCTTGCCACTATATATTATTTTTAAGTTCACGCACTATGTTCATAAGGATGTATAGAAAAGAATCACAACATTTAACTTGTATCCGATCAAGATCAACTTACGCTCATACTCATCTCTAAATTATAATTGGATCTTAACTGAAAAATATCTAGTTCATGTAACAATAAATGATCAAATTACTACTGAAGGAAGAAAGAGGTTGAAACTAGAGAGATATAAAGGACAATATTAATTATCTACAATAAACATAAACATGAGTTATTAATCTTCTCAATCACTTATAAAATTGAAGAGGATGAATAAAAGACAAAGGTCCAAAGAATTCATAAATCCTACAAGGATAGCGCTTAAGTACAAGCCTACAAGGTTTGAAATCTTCATCTCCTTTGTTGGAGAGGAGATCAGTGATTTAAAATTTATGGCTTACCTCGATCCTAATTAAAAATCTGTTGAATGTTCATACTTATTAAAAATATATATTTAAAGTTTTGAACTCACACAAATACACTTTTGACAGCGTAACATGATCAATTCCACTTCACTGAAACAAAGTAATCAATACAAATTGAACAAATTAAAAGGAATTCGATTCTCTTTTAGACAACAAGTAACCAACCATCCTAAATTATAAGTTCTTACTCAAAAGATATAACTTACATAAGAAAGCTATGTATAAGGAATCCATAAAACATTTTATCAGGACTGTTAGTAGCTAGAGCATATTATATCTGGCATTATGAAAAAACTTATCGACTATTAGAGCATTATGCTAGGGTTGAAGTACCAAATCAGATTTGTTCTTCCTCTCAAAATAGACTCCAATTTCTTTCATCATAATGGTAGCCTTCTTAATTTCCTGAGACAATTGACAAAATCAGAATCCAAATTAATAAATAAAGAGAATTCAACGAAACAATGTAGTGATTAAGGAAATTACAGAAACGAAACTTACAGCATGAGAGCCTGATTGTCGGTGTAAAGTGTGGAAGTCGCAGCAGCAATTCTTCCATATGCGGCATTGTTGCGAGGAGCAAAAGTGGAAGCCATTGGAGATGTGCGATTCCTTTTTGAAGAATATCAATTTTATTTGCATGATGATTTGGAAGGAACGATTAATCTGTTCCAAGGGTAAAAATGTAATGCCCCGGGTTACACTATTGGGTTGGGACGCTACTAGATATACAATTCCCAAAATAATAAAGGGGTCGAGAATGCACAACGGAAATTATCTAAAAATCCCCTAAGCGATAACATGATAAAGTGAAAATGACATTAAGATTATTTTACATATTAACATCTACTTACCTGAGTAGAGTGAAATATCCAAAACAAGTACATTCAGATGATATATCTGAAATAAAGTTCTAACAAAATATAAAAATATAAGACATTATATAAGTCCTCTAAGGGCTTGGGACATCTCTCTATCTTCTAAACCTTCTTCGAAAAATCAATATGGGGTGAGCATCTAAAATACACTCTGTGGGTTAACTTAAATGATTGCACAGTTAAAGATAAATATGCATGCTAAATATACCACAAAATGTAACATATTCCAATTTAATAAAATAATTTTTGCACATTGTCGTTCGATAACTAAATGTATTTTAGACCGAACCGTCATTCGATAACTTGTGTTAGTTGATATTTGTGCATCGAATCGTCATTCAATACGAGTTTTAGTAGATTTGAAGTATTTTTAATATCGAACCGTCGCTCGATAACTTGTGTTAGATGATATATGTGTACCGAGTCATCAACCCTGTACAAGTGTTAGTAGGAAAATATTTGTCATCGAACTAAAAGCACACATGACACATAACATGACATATAAGTAACACATATCACATTTTTATTGGCGTTCGATCATTTGGTTAACATGAACCGTTAGGGTTCCATACGTTTCTATTCAGCGGAAGCAAGAAAATAAAGAAACGTATTACCTTTCATCAGGGTATATTGAAGAAGAAAGATTCTCGCCGGCAGCCTGCGCAGCCTTACCGTTTTGGCCATAACTTCCTCATCTGATCTCCAATTCTAGTGATCTACTCGCCAAAAAGATCCTCTCTTTTGTGGCTTTCCGCCAGTAGATCACACAACCAGTTCTAAATTTCAAATGATTTTAGAAAAATCGTGGAAGCTGACGAACAGCAACAGCAAACAACCTTCCGGTCTTCTGCTGCATTCCTAAGTCAAATCTCAGCATCGTGTGGGCGACGATCTTCGAGATCTGCTATTCCATCTACCCTCTTCACGTGTTAGGAGTGTCTCATCTAGGGTTAGAACAGATAAGATGACTTATATATGGGCTACAACAGGGACTATGAGGAAAAATTTGAGTCGCACCTCCATTGGGCTTAAGTATCCAAGTTTAACCCAAAACTTATACTTAAGTCCAATAATAATAATATAGTCCACTAAAATATTATTACTGCACTGCCGCTCCAAAATTACATTTTGGGCTCCTTCTTATTATGAGTCTGTTAGTCTCCCCATGTTTAAGATATATAATGCTCATTAATTAATTAAGTTACTGACAACTCTATTAATTAATATCTCATCCGAGATTAGTACCACTCAACCTCATTATCATGCCGGAATAAATCCACCTGCAGGATTTACATGATAATCCTTATAAGTTCCTCAAGGGGACATTATCAACCTATTTCGGACACGAATTCTTTCTACAATCAATAGCACACCATAGAGACAACACTATTTCCCAACTCACCGAGTTTGTTGATTTCATTACATGTAAATCTCACTCGGTGATGAATCCAAAAAATACATACTGCCTTACATGTCGATGTTATTGTATAGGGATTAAGAGCACGAACATCCATAATAACTGAGATCAAGTTCTTCTATAAGTCAGTATAAGTCGAACAATCTCAATAGGTCCTGCTCAATACACATGAAGTGGACTAATGTGATTCTATAGTCAAGATAAACTAATACCAAATCGCACTACAACCATCCCGATAGAGAGTTTCCGTCTATCTCGATTGTGAGCATCTGTTTATACTTTATAAGAAAATCGATAATATGATCTTCCGGGTATTTTCGCACAACATATTATCTACAGTATAAAGTAAGTGGACTATTGCATCGGACATATAAATAAATTATAAGACGCTATCATTTGATCAATATGATCCTCAATTCAAATTAATTTTTATAAGATTGTTCATACAAAAAGCTAGATTTTTAGTATATAATCCAACAATCTCCCACTAATACTAAAAGACTATGCTATCATGAATTTTGTCATACATCTGATTCCCACTCCCAATAGTCATTTCAATCATGATATTTTTTCAATTAAATCCATATATGTCTTTGTTTTATAATTTAATTTGAATTCTTATAATAATAAAATATAAAAAACTATTTAATAAAAATAAATACAAATTAAATATTAACTACATATTAAACACTCCATGCTAAAAGAATTTAAAATAATTTGGGATTATATTGCATATAATGCAATAACCATATTTATAAATAATTATATTACATATATTTATTATAATGTTGTCTGACATTCACTATTAAAAGTTGCCCTTACTATGGGCAACTTCACTATTTTAGGTTCTCCACGTAAGCAAAAGTTGTCTTTGCAACAGGCAACTTTACTATTGAAAATAGTTGACTCTTAAAAGTACCTCTACAAGAGGCACATTCGCTTATTTGATTAAAAACTCATGCAACTACAATATTTGATTAAATTTTTTTAAAAACTACAATATTTGACTAAAAAAGCCAAGGGATGAGCATCTCTAACATAGGCGGCCGGGACCTGCAATTGCACAACTTCATCCTCTAACACGTTCAATTTTTTTTTAAAAAAAAGTAAAAATAAAACAAAGAAGAAGTGAATGATTTAATTAAGTTGAAGTGGGTTACATCTCCACCGTGGATTTTGGATCAGCGAGTTTTTAATAAATTTGTATTTGACCTGTGTAACGATACGATCTTGTACAACTATTTGCTAAATGTTTGTAATATTATTAAAATATTGTTATATTTATTCTTTTGTAACTATTATTTATAACCATCATCTGTATTATTTATAAGGTTAATTGCAAAAAAATCATGAACTTTACACCTTTGCAAATTAATATTCACTTTTGAGAAATTGCAAAAAAAATCACCACTTTTAAATATTGTTGCAAAATAAACCCAATTTATGACTAAAAGTAGAGTTTTTTTTATGTTTATTTTGCAACAGTACTTAAATGTTTTTTTTTTTTTGCAATTTCTCAAAAGAGTATTAATTTGCAATAGATGTAAACTTCGTGGTTTTTTTTGCAATTAACATGTATTTACATGCATGAAGTTATTATTATCATTGCTAATATTATATTATAATATTATGATTTATTTTTCACAAAATTTGTCGATATTAACTATTTTAAAATTTTGATATATTCACTTATTATTTTGATTTTAATAAATATTTATATAATTTATATTTATAAATATAAATATAACAGTTATAAGAAAGTCGCGAATATATAATTTTTTCACAGTCTACTACCCGCAATCAAATTGTTGGGTTCTGCCATCAAATTGTTGGGTTTTCTTTTTGATAGAAAATGACGAATTTGTTCCATCACCGTGAATGGCGGTTACCTCACTGCAGGCGGCTGGAATATGAATAACTGTTATTCAAAAAAAAATAAAATTGTAAGAATCCTAATAGACTAAAAATAGGAATTTCTGTAATTTATATAAATATATTCCATCTTTTCAGCACTTGTGTTGGCCGAAGTTAATGAAAGTTTGGTTTAATAATTGTGGTATCCTTATAAAAAAATTCTTTTATTTTTTAAGAAATCAATTTGAACTCTATTATATTGATAATATAGATATCATATAATCATTCAAATATAAGAAACCAATTTGAGCATCTATTATATCCATGATATAGATGTCATATAAAAAATCTTTGAAAAAGTATTTATTTTATATATTTTTCAGGTAAAATTGATTTCATAATGATATTATATCGGTGATATATGTCATATAAAAAATCTTGAAAAAATATTTATTTTATATATTTTTCATAAAGAATTGATATCTTGAAAAAATATTTATTTTAATGAACAAAGTGAATATTATCAATCATGTATTTTACATAATTAATAATATATGTATTCTTATACTAGTAATAATTAATAATATTATCAATCATGAGGTTGAATACTCCCAACAGGCAAACTTGCTTCACACAATGTAGACAACTCAGAGTCACCGACAATGTAAGATGCATATTGAGTGTACTCATTGTCAAATTCAGTTTGTGGTCTGGCTACAATTTTTCTGTTTCAACAATCAACTCTATTGATCTTAAACCATTACTCGGATAAAAAAGGAGTGAATGTCATCGTCATTATTGATGAGAAAACTTGTGATATATTGTTACATGTGTAACGCGTGGATATTTTTAATGAATAATCATTCAAATCTAACCTCGTTATTTCAGACACCATCAATAATAGACTATGAAAATCAGTTCTACGATCAACTAACTTTGCTCCAATGATTACGTCATCAAATAACACAATAACTGCAATTGGATTGTACTAGTCATATCTTCAAGTATAAAAATTAATAATTAGAATTTTTTAAATAAAATCACATAGAGAAGAGAGATGTAAGATTGAGGCGAGTATGTAATTTGACATACGTCTACAAGTCATATATTAAAGAAAACATTAACCATATTTATAAATTTAAGGAAATATTTATAATTTTTAAAAAATAACAAAATTTCTTAAATCTTACATGAACAATTTTAAATATGTAAAAATGCGAACTACTAAAAGAGGGCCTACGACTACACTGATTTTAATCATGAACGTTTTTATCAATTTAATACATTACCTTTTTGTATTTTTATCATTTCAATCATGATATTTTTTTAAATTTAAATACATATATGTCTTTGTTTTATAATTTAATTTTGAATTCTTATAATAATAAAATATACAAATCTATTTAATAAAAATAAATGCAAATTAAATATTAACTACATATTAAACACTCCATGTTATAAGAATTTAAAATAATTTGGGATTATATTGTATATAATGCAATAACCATATTTATAGATAATTATATTACATACATTTATTTTAATGTTGTCTGACATTCTCTATTAAAAGTTGCCCTTACTATGGGCAACTTCACTATTTCAGGCTCTCCCACGTAAGAAAAAGTTGCCTTTGCAAAATGTAACTTTACTATTGAAAATAGTTGACTTTTCAAAGTTGCCTCTACAAGAGTCAACTTTGGTTATTTGATTAAAAACACATGAAACTACAATATTTGATTAAAAAAGTCAAGGGATGAGCATCTCCAATATAGGCGGACGGGACCTGCAATTGCACAACTTCATCCTCTAACACGTTTAATTTTTTTAAAATTAAAAATTAAACAAAGAAGGATGGAATGATTTGATTAAGTTGAGGTGGGTTACATGTCCACCGTGGATTTTGGATCAATGAGTTTTTAATGAATTTGTATTTGACTTGTGTAACGATACGATCTTGTATAACTATTTGCCAAATCTTTATAATATTATTAAAATATTGTTATGTTTATTCTTTTGTGACTATTATTTATAACCATCATCTATATTATTTATAGGGTTAATTTCAAAAAAAATCACGAATTTTACACCTATTGCAAATTAATCCTCACTTTTGAGAAATTGAAAAAAAAAACCGCCACCTTTAAATATTGTTGCAAAATAAACTTAATTTGTGACTAAAAGTAGGTTTTTTTGGGGTTTATTTTGAAACAATACTTAAAGGTGTTTTTTTTTTGCAATTTCTCAAAAGTGAAGATTAATTTCAATAGATGTAAACTTCGTGGTTTTTTTTGCAATTAACCCATATTTATATGCATGAAGTTATTATTATCATTGCTAATATTATATTATAATATCATGATTTTTTTTCACAAAATTTGTCGATATTAACTATTTTAAAATTTTGATATATTCACTTATTATTTTGATTTTAATATTTTTATATATAAATAGTAATATAATTTATATTTATAAATATGGCAGTTATAAGAAAGTCGCGAATATATAATTTTTTCACAGTCTACTACCCGCCATCAAATTGTTGGGTTCTGCCATCAGATTGTTGGGTTTTCTTTCTTATAGAAAAGGATCACCGTGAATGGAGGTTACATCACTGTAGGCAGGTGACAGATGAATAACTGCTATTCAGAAAAAAATAAAATTGTAAGAATCCTAATAGGCTAAAAATAGGAATTTTTGTAATTTATACAAATATATTCCATCTTTTCAGCACTTGTGTTGGCTGATGTTAATGAAAGTTTGGTTTAACGATTGTGGTATACTTATAAATTTTTTTTTAAGAATTCAATTTGAACTCTATTGTAGTGGTAATATAGATATCATATAATCATTCAAATATAAGAAATCAATTTGAACATCTATAATATCCATGATATAAATGTCATATAAAAAATCTTTAAAAAAGTATTTATTTTATATATTTTTCATGTAAAATTGATTTTAAAATGATATTATATCTGTGATATATGTCATATAAAAAATCTTGAAAAAATATTTATTTTATATATTTTTCATAAAAAATTGATATCTTGAAAAAATATTTATTTTCATAAACAAAGTAAATATTATCAATCATGTATTTTTTATAATTAACACAATATATATTCTTATACTAGTAATAATTAACAATATTATCAATCATGCGGTTGAATAGCCCCAACAGGCGAACTTGCTTCATAAAATGTAGACAACTCAGAGTCATCGACAATGTAAGATGCATATTGTGTGTAGTCATTTGTCAAATTTAGTTTGTGGTCTGACCACAATTTTTTCTGCGTCAACAATCAACTCTATTGATCTTTTAAACGATTACTCGAATAAGAAAATGAGCAAATTTCATCGTCATTATTGATGGGAACAACTTGTGATATATTGTTACATGTGTAACGCGTGGATATTTTCAATGAATATTCATTCAAATCTAACCCCGCTATTTCAGACACCATCAATAATAGACTATGAAAATTAGTTCTACGATCAACTAACTTTGCTCCAATCATTACTTCATCAAATAACACAATAACTACAATTGGATTTGTACTAGTCATATCTTCAAATAAAGAAATTAATAATTATAATTTAAAAAAAAAACCACATAGAGAAGAGAGATGTAAGATTGAGACGAGAATGTAATTTGACATACGTTTACAAGTCATATATTAAAGATAACGATAATCATATTTATAAATTTAAGGAAATATTTATAATTTTTAAAAAATAACAAAATTTCTTAAATCTTACATGAACAATTTTAAATATGAAAAAATGTACACTACTAAAAGAGGGCCTACGACTACACTAATTTTAATCATGAACGTTTTTATCAATTTAATACATTAACTTTTTGTATTTTTGTCATTTCAATCATGATATTTTTTTCAATTAAATACATATATGTCTTTGTTTTATAATTTAATTTGAATTTTTATAATAATAAAATATACAAATCTATTTAATAAAAATAAATGCAAATTAAATACAAATACATATTAAACACTCCATGTTAAAAGAATTTAAAATAATTTGGGATTATATTACATATAATGCAATAACTATATCTATAAATGATTATATTACATATATTTATTTTAATGTTGTCTGACATTCACTATTAAAAGTTGCCCTTACTATGGGCAACTTCACTATTTCAAGTTCTACCACGTAAGCAAAAGTTGCCTTTGCAAAAGGCAACATTACTATTGAAAATAGTTGACTCCTCATGCAACTACAATATTTGATTAAAATTTTTTGAAAACTACAATATTTGATTAAAAAAGCCAAGGTATGAACATCTCTAACATAGGCAGACTGGACCTGCAATCGCACAACTTCATCCTCTAACACGTTCAATTTTTTTAAAAGTAAAAATAAAACAAAGAAGAAGTGAATGATTTAATTAAGCTGAGGTGGGTTACATGTCCACCGTGAATTTTGGATCAGCGAGTTTTTATTGAATTTGTATTTGACCTGTGTAACGATACGATCTTGTACAACTATTTACCAAATGTTTGTAATATTATTAAAATATTCTTATGTTTATTCTTTTGTAACTATTATTTATAACCATCATTTATATTATTTATAGGGTAAATTGCAAAAAAAATCACGAAATTTACACTTATTGCAAATTAATCCTCACTTTTGATAAACTGCAAAAAAAACTACCACCTTTAAATATTATTGCAAAATAAACCCAATTTGTGGCTAAAAGTAGAGTTTTGTGAGTTTATTTTGCAACAATACTTTAAGGTGTTGTTGTTTTTTTTTTTGCAATTTCTCAGAAGTGAAGATTAATTTGCAATAAATGTAAACTTCGTGGGTTTTTTTGCAATTAACCCATATTTATATGCATGAAGTTATTATTATCATTGCTAATATTATATTATAATATCATGATTTATTTTTCACAAAATTTGTCGATATTAACTATTTCAAAATTTTGATATATTCACTTATTATTTTGGTTTTAATATTTTTATATATAAATATTAATATAATTTATATTTATAAATATAGCAGTTATAAGAAAGTCGCGAATATATAATTTTTTCACTGTCTACTACCCGCCAACAAATTGTTGGGTTCTGCCATCAAATTGTTAGGTTTTCTTTCTGATAGAAAATAACGAATTTGTTCCATCAATGTGAATGGTGGTTACCTCACTGCAGGCGACTGGCAGAATAATAACTGCTATTCAGAAAAAAATTAAAATTGTAAAAATCCTAATAGGCTAAAAATAGGAATTTCTGTAATCTATACAAATATATTCCATCTTTTAAGCACTTGTGTTGGCCGAGGTTAATGAAAGTTTGGTTTAATGATTGTGGTATCCTTATAAAAAAAACTCTTTTATTTTTTAAGAAATCAATTTGAACTCTATTATATTGGTAATATAGATATATATAATCATTAAAATATAAGAAATCAATTTGAGAATCTATTATATCCACGATATAGTTGTCATATAAAAAATCTTTGAAAAAGTATTTATTTTATATATTTTTCATGTAAAATTGATTTTAAAATGATATTATATCGGTGAAATATGTCATATAAAAAATTTGAAAAAATACTCCCTCCGTCCCGTTGAAACACGGGCGTTTACTTTTTGTATGTTTATTAAGGAGTATAATATTATAATGTGTATGGAAGTGAGAGAAATAATATATTAATGTAATATGGGTAGATGTATTAGTATGACATGTGGGTCCATGGAGAGAGAAGTAATTAATATGGATGAGTCCTCTTTACCAAAAAAGAAATGCACACCTTATATTGGGACAGATTAAAATGAAAAAAAATACATTTCAATGGGACGGAGGGAGTATTTATTTTATATATTTTTCATAAAAAATTGATCTCTTGAAAAAATATTTATTTTCATAAACATAGTGAATATTATCAATCATGTATTTTTCATAATTAACAATATATATATATATATATATATATATATATATATTCTTATACTAGTAATAATGAACAATATTATCAATCATGCGGTTGAATAGTCCTAACAGGCAAACTTGCTTTACAAAATGTAGACAAATCAGAGTCATCGACAATGTAAGATGCATATTGAGTGTACTCATTGCCAAATTCAGTTTGTGGTATGGCCATAATTTTTTTTGCTTCAACAATCAACTCTATTGATCTTAAACCATTACTCGGATAAAAAATGAGCGAATTTCATCGTCATTATTGATGGGAATAACTTGTGATATATTGTTACATGTGTAACGCGTGGATATTTTCAATGAATATTCATTCAAATCTAACCCCATTATTTCAGATACCATCAATAATAGACTATGAAAATTAGTTCTACGATCAACTAACTTTGCTCCAATCATTACTTCATAAAATAACACAATAACACAATTGGATTTGTACTAGTCATATCTTCAAATAAAGAAATTGATAATTAGAATTTTTTAAATAAAACCACAAAGAGAAGAGAGATGTAAGATTGAGGCAAGTATGTAATTTGACATACGTCTACAAGTCATATATTAAAGAAAACAATAACCATATTTATAAATTTAAGGAAATATTTATAATTTTTAAAAACTAACAAAAATTTTTAAATCTTACATGAACAATTTTAAATATGTAAAAATGCGCACTACTAAAAGAGGGCCTACGACTACACTAATTTTAATCATGAACGTTAATACATTAACTTTTTGTATTTTTGTCATTTCAATCATGATATTTTTTTTTCAATTAAATACATATATGTCTTTGTTTTATAATTTAATTTGAATTTTTATAATAATAAAATATACAAATCTATTTAATAAAAATAAATGCAAATTAAATACAAACTACATATTAAACACTCCATGTTAAAAGAATTTAAAATAATTTGGGATTATATTACATATAATGCAATAACCATATTTATAAATGATTATATTACATATATTTATTTTAATTTTGTCTGACATTCACTATTAAAAGTTGCCCTTACTATGGACAACTTCACTATTTTAGGTTCTCCAACGTAAACAAAAGTTGTCTTTGCAAAAGACAACTTTACTATTGAAAAGAGTTGACTCTTTAAAGTTGCTTCTACAAGAGACAACTTTGCATATTTGATTAAAAACTCATTCAACTACAATATTTGATTAAAAATTTTTGAAAACTACAATATTTGATTAAAAAAGCCAAGGGATGAGCATCTCTAACATAGGCGGACGAGACCTGCAATTGCACAACTTCATCCTCTAAACCGTTTATATTTTTTTAAAAAAAAGTAAAAATAAAACAAAGAAGAAGTGAATGATTTAATTAAGTTGAGGTGAGTTACATGTCCACCGTGGATTTTGGATCAGCGAGTTTTTAATGAATTTGTATTTGACTTGTGTAACGATACGATCTTGTACAACTATTTTCCAAATGTTTGTAATATTATTAAAATATTATTATGTTTATTCTTTTGTAACTATTATTTATAACCATCATCTATATTATTTATAGGGTTAATTGCAAAAATATCACGAAATTTACACTTATTACAAATTAATCATCACTTTTGAGAAATTGCAAAAAATACTACCACCTTTAAATATTGTTGCAAAATAAACCCAATTTGTGACTGAAAGTAGGGATTTTTGGGTTTATTTTGCAACAATACCTAAATGTGTTATTTTTTTTGGCAATTTCTCAAAAGTGAAGATTAATTTGCAATAGATGTAAATTTCATGATTTTTTTGCAATTAACCCATATTTATATGCATTAAGTTTTTATTATCATTTTTAATATTATATTATAATATCATGATTTATTTTTCACAAAATTTGTCGATATTAACTATTTCAAAATTTTGATATATTCACTTATTATTTTGGTTTTAATATTTTTATATATAAATATTAATATAATTTATATTTATAAATATAACAATTATAAGAAAGTCACGAATATATAATTTTTTCACAGTCTACTACCTACTATCAAATTGTTAGATTCTGCCATCAAATTTTTTGGTATTCTTTTTGATAGAAAAGGACGAATTTGTTTCATCACCATGAATGATGGTTACCTCACTGCAGGAGGCTGCCAAATGAATAACTGCTATTCAGAAAAAAAAATGTATGAATACTAATAGGCTAAAAATAGGAATTTCTGTAATTTATACGAATATATTCCATCTTTTCAGCACTTGTGTGTTGGCCGAGGTTAATGAAAGTTTGGTTTAACGATTGTGGTATCCATATAAAAAAACTCTTTTATTTTTTAAAAAATCAATTTGAACTCTATTATATTCGTAATATAGATATCATATAATCATTCAAATATAAGAAATCAATTTGAGTATATATTATATCCACGATATAGATGTCATATAATTTTTTTAAAAAAGTATTATCAATCATGTATTTTTCATAATTAACAATATATATATATATATATTCATATATTAGTAATAATTAACAATATTATCAATCATGCGGTTGAATAGTCCCAACAGACAAACTTTCTTCACAAAATGTACACAACTCAGAGTCATCGACAATGTAAGATGCATATTGAGTGTACTCATTGCCAAATTCAGCTTGTGGTCCAGCCACAATTTTTCTGCTTCAGCAATCAACTCTATTGATTTTAAACCATTACTCGGATAAAAAAGGAGTGAATTTCATCGTCATTATTGATGGGAACAACTTGTGATATATTGTTACATGTGTAATGCGTGGATATTTTCAATCAATATTCATTCAAATCTAACGTTATTTCAGACACCATCAATAATAGATTATGAAAATCAGTTCTACGATCAGCTAACTTTGCTTCAATCATTACTTCATCAAATAACGCAATAACTGCAATTGGATTTGTACTAGTCATATCTTCAAATAAAGAAATTGATAATTAGAATTTTTTAAATAAACCACATAGAGAAAATAGATGTAAGATTGATGCGAGTATGTAATTTGACATACGTCTACAAGTCATATATTAAAGAAAACAATAACCATAAGGAGCAATTCTAGTGGACTTCCTCTTTCTCCTTTATCAATTTTCCAATCGAGCTCCGATGCTTTCGTCCTAGCAAAATCACAAGAAGACAAGTTAGAATTTGATATTTTCATATAATCATGAAAAAATGAATTTAAATTGTCAAAGAGGATAGAACCATGATCCATGAAACCATCCGAAGGCTTTAAGTGAGATTTGATTCTTTTTTCTTTGTTACATAAGAATGTAACGCTCTTTTCTTTTGAGCTCAAGGATAACTCTTCTCTTCCAATATTAATTTTAGCTCTTCCCGTTGTTAGAAATAGTCTTCCCAAAATAAGTGGAACTTGAGGGTCTGCCTTTACTTCCAATATCATGAAATCAACCGGGAAAGCTTGCCCTTTCACTTTTACCTCAACATCTTCAACAATCCCTAATGGCTTCATAACCTCTCCGTTCACTACTTCAAGACGGATAGTAGTAGGTTTTAACTCTCCAATTTCATGGTCTTTGAACGTGGCATGAGACATCACATTGACGCTTGCTCCCAAGTCACCAAATGCATCAAGAGTACCATTCCCTTCAAAATCGCAAGGGTTATGAACTTCCCCGGATCACCAACTTTCGTATGCCCCCTTTTTGCACCGACTCACTTGCTTCGGGTTGCTTTTCTTTCCTCTTCTACTCATACTTTTTCTTAAGATTCTTCACGTGTTCCTTAAACTCTTTTTTCTTCTCCTCCTTTATAAATATTTGTGGATAGGGAATAGGGAATTGAGGAATACCCCAATAGTCACGCTTGAACTCCTCCTCTTTTGCTTTTTCTTTAACCTTCTTTTCCTCTTGCACCCTTTTCCACTTAGGTATCCATTTAGGCCCCTTCTCTTTTTTCTTACTTACTTCTTCCATTTCTCAGACAACCTTACTTTCCACCAACCCTTCTTCAACCTTTCATTCCTCTTTCATCTCTACTAGCAAATATTGAGCTTTGGGATTAACCTCGGTTGTGGCCGGAAACTTTCCTTTTTTTGAGTACTTAAAACACTTGCAATTTGTCCAACATTGTACTCTAAAGCTTTAAATCTCTTTTCATTTACTTCTTCGGCTTTTTTCAATGCTTTATCTCGAGCTTTGCTAGCTTCCTCTTGAGCTTTGTTTGATTTGATCAATTGTTCAAGTAGCTCGTCAATTGATGCTCTTTCCTCATTGTTTGGTGTCTTAGCCTCCGGTTGATATCCTTGAGAATAAGCAACCGCATTGTTTGAGTTGGAGTAGGAAAAATTGTCTTGCCTCATTTGTTGATGTGGAAAAGTACTTCCACCATTTTGATTATTATTGCCTCCTTCCCTTGGTTGAAAATTACCTTGGAAATTATTTTGGTAATTCCCTTGGTAACCCCTTCCTTGCATGTACAAAACATCCTCAACACGTGGCATAGACATGGCCCATTGTTCTCCACTCACAACATTCGGAGGTGGCATAGCTTGCTCTACTTTCCCTTCAACCATATTAACTCCTTGGCTCGCACTTTGATTCAAGCTCATTTGTCTCAATACTTGCGAAGCTATCATTTCAACACTTGGCATTTGTGGCACACTTGGCTCAACATCCAAACTCTTCACCCTAAACTGTTGCCCTTGATCGAAATTCTCAAAACTATAACATACACTTACCCTCTCCGATGGCCATTGGTCGACATTTGTAGCAATCTCTTCAAATATTCTCATTGCCATTTCCGGAGTTACACCAAGTACGGATCCACTCGCCGAAGCATCAACATAAATTCTTTGCCCATTCACTAATTCTTGGTAGAAATATCCAACTTGTTGATCTTCCGGGAATCCATGTTGTGGACACTTTCAGAGCATATCCTTAAACCTTTTCCACGTTTCATAAAAACTCTCTTGAGACATTTGCTTGAATTGAGTAATCAAGCTCTTCATTTGAAGCGTCTTTGAAGGTGGGAAGTATTTGTTCAAAAACATTTGTGCAAGCTCATCCCAAGTGTTTTACGTACCCGGAGTAATGGTAGATAGCCATGTTCGAGCTCTATCCTTCAAAGAAAATGGGAACAACCTCATCCTTACAATCCTCACTAACCCCATTCATCTTCACGGTGTTTGCAATCTCAATGAATTGAGCTAAGTGTGCATTCGGATCCTCATTCGGAATTCCACCAAATTATTGGTCTCTCACCATAGAAATCAAGTCTGCTTTAATTTCAAAGTTGTTGGCGTTGATTGGTGAGCCCATTCTATGTGGCATCTCCCTCGGCATAAAGAAATCACGAATCACCCTTTGATCATTGTGAACTCCATGTTGCACCGGAGGTGGTGGTGGTTGCACGTAAGCTTGTTGAGGATGGGCAAAAGCTTGTGAATAACCTTGTTGCATTAAAGCTTGTTGCACCATTTGTTGAAGCAATGCTTGGTTGTTGAAAGCTCCATGATTTTGATAGGCATGTTGAGGAGGATTGACATTGAATTGAGGTGCGTTGTCTTGCACGTTCACATTTTGTCTGCCTTCCCCATCATGCTCTATCTCAACACGATTATCTCCTTGAAAATTCTCCATTAGACCACTCTTCTTGTTCTATCTTCTCCTTCTTCAAAAAGTTTATTCGATTTCTAAGTCAATGGGCTCCGATTGTGTCCCCCTTGACATCGTTTGCATACACCTTCACAAAGAAAATAAGTTAAAACCAAGATCACAAAAGCAAATAACAAGTAAAGAATTAAAATAAAATTAAACAAAATGTCTCTATTAAAATCACTCGAAACGATCATTCTTCAAGCTACTAGCAACCGTTGCTGTCGTGTCATGACACGATAAGGCTAATCCGAATACGATACAATAAGAATTCGTTCCGACACGACAGGAACATAAAAAAATAATGGATTGACACGAAACGATAACAACACGATAAGAATAAAAAAAATAAAAAAATATTAATTAAAAGTATTAAATCTTTTTAAATAAATATATTTTATAATTATTAATAAGTATTTTTATTATATATTTATCAAATTTTATATTTATATTGGGTTATTAACGGATTAATGAGTTGTTAACGGGTTAATGAATCATCTGTTAATATTTATCGTGCTTAATGGGTTGATACGAACATGACACGAAATTTTCGTGTCGTGTCGGGAATTGCCACCCCTATATGAAACGGGTTGATACGTTATTAAAGTATAACTGTTATATAAACAAAATATGTTAATTCGTAGTTATAATATGTCTTTTTAAAATATAATAAATTAAAATATGTTAAACTTTTTTTATAATATGATTAACCGAACATATTTTAATTATTAATAAATATTTTACTTTTATAATAACTACTTCAATAGATTGATTTGTCTCAATCCGTATCACAGTAATTTTTTTTTTTTTTTAAATACTTTGCTGGGGAGTGTTAATACGGTGTGTCAATTTTAAAGTAGTATTCGAAAAGAAGCAATTCTTAGAGACGAGGGTTTATTTTAGTTTGGTCGTACAAATTTGGCACTCAAGTTGCAGTCTCGTGATTTTGAACCTTAAACCTTAGCTAGCAGAAAACCCCCCCACCACAATTCTCTACCTACAACTCTGATGACCACCGCCACCTCCTCCCTCTATCTCCTCCCCCCACCACAACTCCGCCGCCGGTGTCCAACTACAACTCTTCTATGCGCTAAATCTATCTTCTTCCCTCCATTCACCATCTCTTCCTCATCTAATTTAACCACCCGCCGCATCGCTCCATCTCCCGTATCATCATCTTTGAAGGTGCGAAATTCACAGCTATTCTCCTCCCTTTCTACCTTATTCCGTTGGGTGTTTGCGTTTGATTCTTCTAGAAACACTCCATTGATCGTTTAAGAAGCATTATTTATCATTTCACATTTGTAGACCTTTTTTTTTTTTTTTTTTACTTACTGTAATCGTTAATTTATAGGATACAATCGGTGGGATCAAGAAATCATGGAGTGATTTGAGCACCTTGAACTATTGGGTGGTTCAAGATTATTACAGACTCGTGAACTCTGTAAATGCGTTTGAAGCTCATATGCAGAAGCTCTCGGATGAGCAGGTTCTTCTTTACTTCACTTTTCTTTTTCTTCTGTTTGGTGTTTTTGTTAAATTCATAATCTTTTTGTTTGTTATTGTAGTTGAGTGCAAAGACAGTAGAATTTCGTCGACGATTGAAACAAGGTGACACTCTAGCTGATATTCAAGCCGGTATGTAATCAATTTATATAGTTCTGATGATTTTTGCTGAAGACTCCTCTTTCCCTTTTTTTTCGGTGGAAGAGTCAAAGCATGTATGCTTATCTGTTACCGGGGGGGGGGGGGGGGGGGTAAATTTGCAATTTTTAACAATGTGGCTTCTTGCAGAGGCTTTTGCTGTGGTTCGTGAAGCTGCTAAAAGGAAGCTTGGAATGCGTCACTTTAATGTCCAGGTTTGCTATTGTTTTGTTTAGACTATGAGCCAGTGGGTGAATTGTATAGACGTCATTGGTTTCTGCATCCTTAGAAACAAGAAATTGGGATATTATCCTTATTTATAAAGATGTAAAGGGAACTATTTTAATATTTTCGGAAGTTTTCAATTTTACATTTGTAGTGTCTAAGGTTATGTTCTACTAATAATGTATACACGTATCAGTCTTATCAGTTATACATTTAGTTATGCCATTAGTCTTTTGAACTTTTGTTGATAAGTTGTTTAATGTCATGTAGGATATTTGTTATTTAAATCATGATACTTCAAGCTTGTCCAAAAATTTCTTATACAGATTATTGGTGGAGCTGTGCTTCATGATGGGTCAATTGCAGAAATGAAAACTGGGGAAGGGAAGACCTTAGTGTCCACTCTAGCAGCTTATCTTAATGCTCTGACTGGGGAGGGTGTTCATGGTATGCTATTATCTGTGTTCATACTGATGTTCGCATTGTGCTAAGTGTTGGCACAATATCATATTACATGATGAAATGCGCAAATGTTGTTTTTGGGTGATCTCAATGATTTATTTATTTATTTATTTATTTTTTAAAATTATGGATGTCTTATTGTATCACAGTGTTGGTTTGGTTTGTTTAAATGTCATTTAGTTGAACTGCAAGTGTTATTTGTGAATAACTTGTGGGATGAATCTTGGAGCTTGTCTAAGTTTGGTTTTTTATTGGTCCAGCCCTTTAACATGTATTTTTTCATGCCAGTGGTTACAGTAAATGATTACCTTGCTCAACGAGATGCTGAATGGATGGGTCGTGTGCATCGTTTCCTGGGTCTCTCAGTTGGACTTATCCAAGTAGATTTCTACTAGACCTGTTCTTTTATGCTCAGTGCTGGTAGCCAGAAACCGTTCTTGAGTTATCTGAAACTTTCGATTGAAATAGTTCCACTCTGTCTTGTATTTTCTATGTTAAAAACACGAATGAATATATTACAAGATACATAATTGAACTAAAGCCAAATAAGACATCAAGTAGAAAATGTGTAATGCACTTTTTATGCCTAAATATTAATATCAAGCATGCCTTGTCTAGAATACTCCTATTTCAATATTTCAGATTCTGAGTTAATGTGATCAACCCACAGCAATGACTATTGTTAAGACTTCAGATGTTTAGTCGTGGGACATCCTAGATGATCATGTGTAAATAAGAAGGATTTTTTAACATTTATAGTATATCCAGTCCGAAGAAGAGAATTTTCAGTGGTTTTAATTTTTTGACATCAAACATTGACAACTGATGATGTTTCTAAGGTGTTTATATCTTATATTGTCAGTGTTTTTGCAGAGAGGGATGACGCCTGATGAGCGAAGATCCAACTATAGGTGTGACATTACATACACCAATAATTCTGTAAGTTTCTGATTTTTCAGGGAACTACACCAACAAATCCTTCTGCTTGCTTCCTTTCTAATAAAATATTTCAGCCACAGTATTGTTTAATTTGTCTTAGCTTTTCAGAACCTTAATCTATGTCTTCTTCTCTTGTTTATGGCCTCAGGAACTTGGATTTGATTATTTGCGAGATAATATTTCTGGAAGCAGTGAACAGCGTGTCTTGAGATGGTAATATTATAGCCTCTTTCCCTGTGTGATTAGATATGATAATCTCATAGTATCTATTGAACTACAACAGTGTTGTGAAACAGGCCAAAGCCCTTCCATTTTGCAATAGTTGATGAAGTTGATTCTGTTCTCATTGATGAAGGACGAAATCCTTTGTTGATAAGCGGTGAGGTAAATGCATTTTTATGAGCAATCTACACAAACATGTTTTTTTTTTTTTACATCAAATCAATGAATTTCTAACGATAATCAATCCCCAAAAGAAGAAAGAGATCCTCAAAAGAAGAAAGAGAAAGGAAATAAGTTGGTCTTTCTTGAAGATATCTGCTGTTGCATTTTCTCAGATACCAATATAGACTATATAATTCTCTCAACTTGTATTTTCTCAGGCAAGTAAAGATGCCGCACGATATCCAGTGGCTGCTAAAGTGGCTGAGCTACTGATACGAGGACTGGTGAGTTGCATTTGTTTTATTCACGTTAAGAATAATTTCCCTTTTTATCAAATATTAAATTTTCATTCTGATATGGTGATTTCTCTCTCACATTTTGTGTTCAATTGGCAGCATTACAAGGTGGAGCTTAAGGATAATTCAGTTGAACTTACTGAGGATGGTATAGTGCTGGCTGAGATGGCTTTAGAAACAAATGACTTATGGGATGAGAATGATCCTTGGGCAAGGTAAAAGTTAATCAGATTAAATAATTAATGTTAACTATATGCCCTGAAAATAGTTTTTTTTTTTTTTTTTTTTTATAGATTTTTTAGTGCTTGCTTTGTTTTCCTAAACTTTCTAATACCTTAAAATTCTCATTTCAATGCTGCAGGTTTGTTTTGAATGCACTGAAGGCTAAAGAATTCTACCGAAGAGATGTTCAATACATTGTTCGAAATGGAAAGGCTCTTATAATCAATGAGGTAACAAGCCTCTATTGAAATATTTTCAGTTTCTCCAGCCGATTCCTGTTATTCCTATTCTTTATATTCTCTAAGATATGAATGTTTTCTGAGTTAGAGTTCTTGATACTTGACCCTGTAGAATGACGCATTTAGGTTCCTTGATATGAGTATCTGTTATTCTTTCTCTGCAGTTGACTGGTAGAGTAGAAGAAAAAAGACGATGGTCTGAAGGCATCCATCAGGCAGTGGAGGCCAAAGAAGGACTAAAGATTCAGGTGTCTCATACTATTGGGTGTTATCACTTCTTTTTATCAGAATCACTAGCATTTGAAGGAAATAATATGTTTTAACTATTCCTACCCTGATTGATAGCCCTGTAGTTTCTTATACTTTCTTATTGTGATTTCACCTCATCGTATAATTTCATTAATCAAATTTTCTGAAATTTGTTAGGCTGATTCTGTTGTTGTGGCCCAAATCACTTATCAATCACTTTTTAAACTATATCCTAATCTCTCTGGGATGACTGGGACTGCTAAAACTGAAGTAAGTGCATCATCATAAATACAATAATAATTTTTGAATCATGCTTGAAGAGTAACGTTGAGGCAATAATGTCTGTTTGTTATTGTAGGAGAAGGAATTTTTGAAAATGTTTCAAATGCCAGTCATTGAGGTCCCCACAAATATGACTAATATTCGGAAAGATATGCCTATCCAGGCATTCGCTGTAAGAGCATGACTTTTCTTACTTTTTTTTCAATGTTCTAGAAGCCAGATTTGACTTATCCATATATTTGGCGGTTTCTGTTCTCAGACCGCTCAAGGGAAATGGAAATATGTTCGTGCAGAAATTGAGTATATGTTTCAGCTTGGCCGGCCCGTATTGGTTGGGACAACTAGGTACTTATGTTTCAGTTTCTGCTAGTTTGATAACTGTTGCATATCCCTATTATAGAATAAAGCTAAGTTGAGGTTTTAAAGCTAAAGATGAAGCCAACTCTAGGATGTTCTTTACTACATCACGTTGAGTGTCATTCTAGTTTCTACTATGATGAAACTTTGAGTTGAGAAGTTTTTGACATGCTTATGTTGCGTCTCTATAGACCACCTCAATAATGTAATAGATTCACTTTTTTATAAGCACTAAAGCTAGCTTATTTTCTGTGTGGTTAGAAACATTTTTTATTGATGTTTCATATTCCTTTAACATCTAATCTTATAGATCTCACTGTGGTTTTAAATTGATGATGCAGTGTTGAAAATTCTGAATATCTATCTTTGTTGCTGAAGGCACGAAACATCCCACATAATGTCCTCAATGCACGCCCAAAGGTTTATATAATTGTCCCTTATCAAGTGACCTTATATTATTTGGATTCCATAGATGCATAGTTTTGCATTCTCTCATGTTGGCTTTGACAATATATTTTTTGCAGTATGCTGCTAGAGAAGCTGAAATCGTTGCTCAAGCAGGTCGAAAATATGCAATTACATTATCAACAAATATGGCTGGCAGGGGTACTGACATTATCCTTGGAGGGAATCCAAAGGTAGCTGTTTAAATATTTTCATTGAGGGTATAATTAGGGAAGGTACTATTGTTTTGGGAGGATGCTTTTTTCAGGCTTTCAATTTTTGTGATGTGATTTTTAAAAAGTATGATGGTTTACGTGAAAAGTCTCATGTTAATTGTCTCTTTGACTCTTTCTCAGATGCTCGCCAAGGAAATTTTGGAGGATACTCTACTGTCAACTCTCACAGAGGATGTCCCTGATGTTGAAATCGATGCAGAGACAACTTCAGGAAAGGTGATAACTGGTTCTACCTAATGAAAAGAAGACTTTGCTGACTTTGATGTCTGAAGCAGTTTTCTCTGCGCAGGTCTTATCTAAGGTCAAGGTTGGACCATCATCATTAGCCTTGCTTGCTAAGACTGCTCTTGTGGGTTGGTATCAATATTTTATGACTAAATTTTAACTCTACTTACTTCTTTCTTGTGATTTTGGTATTCTCAATCCCCGTCTGTTAATAATGCAGCTAAATATGTGTGCAAAAGTGAGGGTAAGAGGTGGACTTACAATGAGGCAAGAAATATCATTTTGGATTCCATTGAAATGAGTCAGTCAATGGAATTGATGGAGCTGCAGAGACTCGTTGATGAGCACACAGAGATGTACCCTCTTGGTCCATCTATAGCTCTTGCTTATCTATCAGTTCTAAAGGACTGTGAGTCTCACTGTTTCAATGAAGGACTAGAAGTGAAAAGGCTTGGAGGTCTTCATGTCATTGGAACTTCTCTGCATGAGTCTAGGAGGATTGATAACCAGGTTCGATTTGATAAAGTTTTAGATGGAAAAAATTCAATCTTATGCTTGAGATTGAGATGATCTTTATAATTTGATTTTTGAAAAGGATGATGGAAAAGATTAACAATAAAAAAAAAGGAAATATGCGAACAGTCATATTAAAATTTTAACTTAATGAAATTTTATTTGAAAAATGTGATAAGGTTTCTTCTTCTATTTTTATGACTATATGCAAAAGAGTCCAGTCAAATTTAAACATCATGAATTTGTACCTACTGTTTTCTCGGCTCTTATTTGATTTCCTTTAATAGCTCCGAGGAAGAGCAGGGAGACAGGGGGATCCTGGATCAACACGTTTTATGGTGAGGTATAGACAAATGTTTTGGTTGCTTGCATACAGTGTTGTGGGACATTTATTGCATGGAAACCTGTTGCATGAAACTGAATAAATCAAGTTTCATCATAATTACGTCATTTTCCAATGTGCTGTCTCCTTTCCATCAACTTATGTTGTATAGCTTGGACAATGTCACTGCTACTGATATTTCCTTCCAAATTCGCTTTGTCACCAATTGACTAGAATAGATATAAAAATATCTCACAGTATCTTGGGTATGGTTGTTGACCAAATTTTGGTCATTGATCTATCAATGGATTTGGAGTTTCACCATTATGCTTTTTATGCATGTATTGACTGTGGAAACTGGAAGTTTTTTTGGTAAAGTCTAGTTAGGTATGTCTGGTTGTCTTGCCAAATTTTAAACCAAACTAACTCGTTATTGTTTGATATTTTCGCAATTTATATTTCTTTTATTTGATTTGCAATTTATTCAATATTTTTTTTTCTTCTGTGTAAAAAATTGGCAAAGTTCAATTATAAAATTTCTATGTGCATGTATTAAACCTTATATTCCATAAAATCAATGTGTGTGTATATATAATGCATGGTATACAGTACAATTAGTTAAGCAAAAAGCAAAATGGTGTGGAATGCCATAAAGTTCAAGTACCTAATCAAATTTTCGTTTTCTGATTGAGGTTTTCATTTTTTACATTATTGGTTTGGTTCACTTTGGCTGATATAGAGTTGTTTATACTCCCATGTGAGTTGAGTCAGAAAATTTTACAATTTTGAAACTCTGCATTCTCTGCAAAACTGGCATTTATGGCCAATAACAGTTCAGTTGGTCTTTAATTTCGAATTTAGCTTGTTAAACACAGAAGGCTGATATCGAGTTGCTTATACTCCCATGTGAGTTGAGTCAGAAAAAAATTTACAATTTTGAAACTCTGCATTCTCTTCAAAACTGGCATTTATGGCCAATAACAGTTCAGTTGGTCTTTAATTTCGAATTTAACTTGTGAAACACAGAAGGTGACATTTTGAGATAGCTCAGAAAAGCAACAGAATAACTCCCATTGCTTGCCAAGTGGATCAGTTGGAATTACGTATACAATTATCCCATTTCTCAACTTAAAAACATCTGATTAAGGAACTGTTCTCTAATGTAAACGATTAAACTTAGCTGGAGTTGGCTGAGGCACTGTTTATCTTATTTGGAAAAATGTTTCTTGAACATAATTCTCCAAAACGTAAGGTGTATTGCTGGTTTGAGAAAAAGTGTTGTTAAGCATTTTCAATTTTTATCATTTTATTCTCTTGTTATTTTTCTCTTTCTAAATTAAAATATTCTATCTTAACAGCTTACAGGATGAGATGTTTCAGAAGTTTAATTTTGATACTGAGTGGGCAGTAAAACTTATATCTAGAATCACTAATGATGAGGATATTCCTATAGAGGGTCATACAATTGTGAAACAGGTATTAACTGTTTTGTACATATTTTTCTTTGTGCACCCAATTCCATGTCTTTATCACGTTGTTATAAATACTTTTGAGTGGGTTCCTTTAGTTAATCCTTCAACCAATGGTTTTCAGCTCTTATCTCTGCAAGTTAATGCTGAAAAATTCTTCTTTGGCATAAGGAAGAGTCTCGTTGAGTTTGATGAAGTTTTAGAGGTATTATTTTCTAGCGTGTACGACTTTCTTTTTTCGTGCCTGGTTAACATTTCAGCAGGAAGGCAAATACTTTATTGTGGTCTCTCCTGATTTTGATTTACTTTTTAATAATAATTACATTATTTGTTATGTTACATTTTCATATCAAAATTAATTCCTTAAACTTTTAGCATTTGAACCTTATTTGATTGATTTCTTGTTGGCCTGGCAGGTCCAAAGAAAGCATGTCTATGATCTCCGGCAATTAATCTTATCAGGCGATTCTGAAAGTTGTTCACAGCATGTTTTCCAGTGAGTATCTCACATTTCATACATTTAGTTATTGAGATTGCCACTGGTGTACTCCTGCTCTTGCTAATCTAACACAAGAACCGTTTTTTTTATTTCAATTCTCTAAGGATGCTAATAAGTTTCATTTAGGTACATGCAAGCAGTGGCATCTGAAATAATTTTCAAGAATGTGGATCCAACAAAGGTTATAGACACTTCTTTAGAGTACATTTTTTGAGGCACTTGTTTCATTGCAAATCTATTTTCTTATCTTTAAATCTTTCTGAAACAAATTTGTGAGTATTATAGCATCCAAGCAGCTGGAGTTTGAGAAAGCTTTTGAAAGAATTTAAAGGAATTTCTGGAAAAGTTTTAAATGGTGCGTCATTTGTAACATCATCTGCTCCTCTTTCTCTCCCAAGGAGAAATATTATCTTTTGGTATCCTTTTTTCTACTAGACAATTGCACTAATGCATTGGACTATATTTCAAGACTCATTTGCAGAGGTTACTGAGGAACATGTGCTGCACTCGCTCACCCAAGTTCAGGTGTTGAGTTTTAAGGAGGTTGACGAGCTTCACCTTCCAAACTTACCCAAACCTCCGAATTCGTTTCGAGGCATTCGCATGAAGAGCTGGACTCTGAATCGCTGGCTAACAATATGTTCTGATGATTCGATAAAGTGTGCCTCGAGCTATTTCTGTCTTAATTTCTTTGAGACAATGTTTTGATCTTGATCATTGTGTTTATAATTTCCAGAGACGGGAAATTCAGATCAATTGTTAATATTCTTTGCAAGTACCTTGGAGATTTCTTGATTGCTTCATATCTTGATATTATTCAAGAATCAGGCTATGACAGTGCTTATGCCAAGGAAATTGAGGTACCTACATCCTAGTGCTGGTGCATTCTTGAAAATCTCATAAAAATTCTAATGCAAAACTTTAAAATATCTCGCAATATAGTGCTTTCTCATTAACCTTAATTTTTCACGAGCCTTTCTCTTGCTCTTTCCATTTTTCTAGTTCTGATCTCCAATAAACCTGTTTATTGACTTATAGTATGTTCTGTATCTAGAGAGCAGTTCTAGTTAAGACTCTTGATTGCTTCTGGAGGGATCATCTTGTGAACATGAACAGACTTAGTTCAGCGGTACACTCTATGCTCGACTAATTATACTTGCTATTCATATCAATCTTACTGCAGCTAAATTTTTACAGTTTCCTTAATCCTAATGTCAATAGGTGAATGTAAGAAGTTTTGGGCATAGGGATCCACTTGAGGAATACAAAATTGATGGCTGTCGATTTTTCATTTCAATGCTTAGTGCCACAAGGAGGGTTACAGTAGAATCTCTCTTAAGATACTGGTCATCTCCAATGGAGACTCAGGAAATATACGTGTAGAAGCATGTACAGGTTAGCCTTCTGAAGGTGCAATTTAATTACTTGGCAGTTACTTATTAACCAATTATGTTGCATCAATAATCATATAAATTGATTCATTTTCCACCATCATAAATTTTACTATCATCTTCGTGGACTATGTTATTCTTTAGCGCTATTGCAATGTTTTCTGGTCCGAATTTTTATTATTCTTGTTGGGTAATTATAAGAGTTGCACCCTGGCATTTATCACAATTCCAAAATTAGCTCAACTTAGTTAAATATTTGGTATTACCGCCGTTGAAATTTGTATCTTTCATATGTGTAAGAAAAGTACAAGCCTCCTGGGTGATAGTAAAGCGTAATATGATCAAGTGGGCGTCTAAATCGTGAAATTTCACCTCGTAATAGGGTCATTTTTCTAAGGAAATAAAGAGAGGTCCTGAAGGTTCATTTTTATAATTCAATCTTTATATTTCTGCAATAATATTTCCTATTCTTTATACCAACATACATTCTTAAGAACTACTCGTAAGTAAAGATATTATTTAATTGGGTTGCTATTTCAGGAACTTGAATTTATTTATTTATTTATATTTTTTTTTACAAACTAAAGTTGAATAAAATTGTCTAGATGTTGGCAGGATAAATCTCAGGAGTAATTTGTAGAACATGACAAACGCCCTCCATTTTGAGGGAATGAAGTCTCATGCATTTCGAAGTAATAGAAAAGAAGGTGAGATGCTCTTCATCTTATATTTACAACTGTTGTTGAATCGATCATGAGTTCATGATTAAGGTAGGGTTACTCGACTATCATATGTAACTGACTTACTAGTATAATTCCATTATATCAACATATGATAGATGTTTGTTTGCCACTGATTTAAGGCAAGAGATAAAAGAGCCATGTAGGGTGGTCGACTTTCTCTGTTGCATAATTGTCTGCATAATTGCTTCCTTTGAATTAGAATATTAAAAACTGAACTTTGATGACTTGGATTCTTTTCTAATACATCAGAATATCTTGGGGAAGACCATTATATTGACAACTGAATCCAGCTGCAGATGTAATGTTTGGTTGAATTACAGTCACGACTGCTGCTCAAATCTGCTCTCGTTCGGTTGATTCTTACCCTTACATTGAAAGCTCCAAAAGTCAGATGTGTTTCAATTGGAAGCCCTCTCATACCCTAACCAACAGAAAACATCTTACAAGTTTACCAGATTTGTGATAGTAAAACACGATCCTCAAGATCTGGGAGCCCGTCTGTCTTCAAACGAGAAGAACTAAGCATGGGATGATTAATTGTGGTCCATCTATGATGTGTATTCTTGCCACCACCAACAGAATAATTTTGTTGCAGATTGATTTATGTTGTGAGGACAAGTGTTGGATGTTATGTCTGATTAAGTGGCCAAGAATTTGCTGGCATGCAGTTCTTAGTAACAACATGTTTTGCCTCAAATTTAGGTGCTACAATGAGTTGCCAACAGGTTGGACCTCTATCTGGTCACTTTGGATTTTACTGTTTTTTTACCCCACTTAGCTGTCTCATTAATCATTTGTCTATCAACAGTTCTCTCATTATATGAGTATTTCGTGAGACGGGTTTCAAGCTCCGTTATCTAATTGAAAATCGAAGCTCGAATCAACATTCCATGATAAATTACGATCGAATGGTCTGATTATTGTTTGTTTCATATATTTATAGAGAAAAGAACCCTTGTCTTGAAGGACTTGATGGATCATACAATTAGTAGATGGTGTTTAAATTAGTTTGACCTAAATGGTTGGATTTGTTTTAAAAGAAATGATTATAGGTTGATTAAGTTGAATTTGAATTTGATAATATATTTGTTGAAAGAAATAAATGATGATTTAATTATAAGTTGGGAATTTACTTGCGAGTAAAGATGGATTCTTGTTTAATTCGAGTAACCCAGATTTTTTTAGTCGTAATGATTGAAAGGTTATTCGGTATCAACTAATATATAGTAAAAATAAACTAAAATAACTATATCACTTTTATCTCAAAAGGTTATCTTATTTTTTCTTAATCTCCCCATAATGTACTTACTAATCTTATTTCCTACTCTCTCCGTCCCAAATAAAAATTTACGGTTACGGTAGATAAGAAATTTAAGAAAAAGTTTGCTTTAGGAGTAGTTTTGTATTTTTAGGTAAAAAATAAATTATAAAGTTATGTGAGTTGTAAAGGGGTGACAATTTTGAAATTAAAGTATGTTGTAAGGTTATTGATTTGTGTGTATTTCCTTACGTGGGGGTGTGAACTTGTTCATGTGACGAATAAAAATAGAAAGTGTGAATTTGTTTATGGGACGGAGGGAGTATAATCAAATACTTAGTACTTACATTTTTATTTTGTACGAAGAGTATGTGGCAAGATGTGGTTAACGAGACACTCTTATGTGAGATGTATATGTGAGACGGGTTGACTCATTACTAAAGTATGCTTATTATATAAGTAAAATATGTTTATTTGGAGTTAAAACATGTCAATAATGAATTATATTATAACATTCTAAAATCATAGTTTAATTCATTATTTATCATACTTTCGAAAACATACATTAATAACTATTAAACATATTTTATATATATAATAGGTATACTTTAACACGTCTCACATATATAATATTTCACATGAGAGTTTGTTGTGGTTAACTCTTTTTTAAAGTGTGGCATTATAGCATTTATTTATTGTCTAAGTGTCATCCTATTGTTTATTTGATTATTAATGCTTAATTATAAATTCTTAATCCAACTTAAATGATTAAAATTATAATTGGATCATGTATAATTTAAAGTTTAGTTATTTACCTATTTATTTTTTGATTTTCCATATTTAATGAAAGGTGATGATATATTAATTTTATTTTTAAATCAATTTTATTATTCTTTTGTAAAAATTTAATTTGAACGCATGGTTAAACTATACTCCCTCCGTTCCATATCAAGAGAGATTTTTGCTTTTTGTACGTGGATAAATGAGTATTATTATGGTGGTTGTATGAGTAGGAGTATGTGTTTCATATTTTAACTGCTCCCTCCGTCCCGGCGTAAGATGGTCATTTGCTTTTTTGCACGTAGATTAAGGAGTATTATTATTTAATGTGTAGTGGGTAGTTGTATTAGTGGAAGCGTTGGTCCCATATTTTAATTATATTAGAGGAGGTGTGTGGGTCTCATGTGTGTAAAAAAGAAATGAGACTCTTTAGGTGGGACGACCAAAATGGAAAAATGACCCTCTTAAGCTGGGACGAAGGGAGTATATTAGTGGATGTGTATGAGTCTCATGTATGTAAAATAGAAAAATGAACTCTTTGTGTAGAACACACAAAATGAAAAAAATGACACTTTTTAAGGGGAGGAGGGAGTACTATTTTTATTAATTAATGAATAGTTAAATAATAATAATTTTAATACATTAGTAACATTACGCTATTGTGTAACATTATCTAAAATATCTAAATAAAATGTAAAAAAATATTTATAATTAATTCGAGTCAGGGATGACCCACCTCAAAATTTGTGAGGTGAGGCGGTACCCACAAGTTAGGAACTGATATCCTTAAATATTTGATCAAATGTTATAAATACTCCCTCAATTTCTTGCTAAGAGTTCCATTTATTTTTGGGCACGTAGATTAAGTAGTATTATTATTTAATGTGTAGTGAGTAATTATATTAGTCGATGTGTGAGTCTCATGTTTTAATTGTATTAGTAGGTATGGGTGGATCTCATATGTCCAAAAAAGAAATGAAATCCTTTGGATGAGACAACCAAAATGGTAAAATGAAGGGATGGAAGGAGTATTCATTTGTAAATAAGAGTGATTCGTATTAAATTAAATCTCTATAATCTTGCATAGTTTGATGGTTAAAAAAATAAGATTAAAAAAAAATGAAATAAATAATTATTTTTAATTTAGGGGTTTATTGGTGACCCTTGTCACCCCCTTATAAAAATTTGTCTAAACTCAAAAACTATTTATCAAAAAATAAATTAAAGTTACTCGTGTAGTTGAAGCAAGAGTACGTAATTAGTATAACACTTTAATTAATTAGAAGGTTGCTTCATTTCTTAATTTATTATGTGATTTGAGTGTATATTGGGTTCACCCGGGTGGAAGGGTGCACTCATATATATATGTCTTTTTATTCTATTTTGTATACATATTATTCTATTTTGTATACGTATTTTGTAATAATTGTATACTTTTTTCACTTTAAGTTTTCATTAAAAAAACTAACATTCATATGTGTATAACTTTTTATTGAATATTATATACAATTTTTCATTAAAAAAATTAACAATTAAATTGTATACATTATTACTCTTAATTGTATATACTTTTATTTATATTTGTATATGAGTGCACCCTATCTTTAGGTGCACCCGGGTGCACACTATAAATTGCCTTATTATATAATAATGACGACGTTATTTTATGTAAATAATTACATGCCAATAAAATCAGATGACAATTTATAGTGTGCACCCGGGTGTACCTAAAGATAAGGTACACTCATATACAAATATAAACAAAAACATATAAAATTAAGAGTAAAAATGTATGCAATTTAATTGTTAATTTTTTTAATGGAAAATTGTATATAATATTCAATAAAAAATTATATACATATGGATGTTAGTTTTTTTAATGAAAACTTAAAGTGAAAAAAGTATACAATTATTACAAAACACTTATACAAAATAAAATAATATGTATACAAAATAGAATAAAAAGACATACACATATGAGTGCACATTGCATCCGGGTGCACCCAATATACACTCATATAATAACAAATGTAATACACTAAGATACGTCAACATAGTTTAACTGACACAAAATCTTTGTAATTATCTCAAACATCTGATTATGGATTTAATTAAATCTTCAGATATATGATTAGGGATTTAAATCGATCTTCAGATATTTATATGATTAGGGGTTTAAATCTTGTCAGTTGAAACTAAAGATTTCACATTTTAATCGATAAATAAATAAATAAATAAATAAAACAAAATCTTTTAAAATGAGCTCAACAGTACAATAAGAATATATATAAAATCAATTGTTCATAATTAACAACACGAGTACATAGCACTGTCAATTACATGATCCATTATTCCAATCAAATAATGATTTCTGTAATCATTATATATCACACATACATGATGATCAGATTTTAGACTAGATCAAAATTCATATATAATTGAAAATTTTAACTCAATTAATGAATGGAAAAATAATGTCCATTATGGTGATTGTGCATTTAATTATATTGTGCTTTCATGATGTTCTGTTTAAAATTTATTTTGAAGTTGTTACTAATTTTTTAAAAATGAAACCTTTCATCTCTTTTAAAATTTATTTAGGGTTTTAGGGTTTAGGGTTAAGTGTATTGAGAAGGGATGGATGTGTGTGAGATTGTCTCACTGTAAGATCATTTTACACTTTCGTAATTAGTTATCATATTTTATTAAAGATGTATTTTTTTTAAATGTTATTATTTTTCATTTATACTATAAATTGTTCATGAAATAGATCACAACAGGTATAATTTTTCGTAGGGATGGCAACAGAATCCGAAACCGTAGTTCCGGTTGGGGCGATTTTTTTTACTTTTGATCGGGTATGGTTCGGGTTTTGGGAAAACTGAAAAATAAAAATAAAAACGGGGCGGGGACGGTATTTAAATATCCCGCCCCGATATATATATATATATATATATCAATAAAAGTAATAATATGTGTAAACTTTGAATTAAACATCATATATGCCTCTATTAATTAATTTATATTTTTTTTATGTATTTTAAATTTTTTAAAATTATTATTTCATTATTTTTAAAATAATATAATAATTATAATAAATAAAATAAATAAAAAATATTTCGGTTCGGGTACAGGGATACCCGACACAGATAGGGGTGGGGATGGAGTGCAAAATTAATTCCCCGATGGGATATGGGATGGGTTCAGGGATCAAAGTTTTCAAACGGTTCGAGGATGGTATTGTTAAAACCCGCCCCGTTGCCAACCCTAATTTTTCGTACGTTATAAAGAGCATCACTTTTTATATGTCCGTCTCACAAAAATCATTTCGTAAGAGAGGGTTTCACAAAAATTTTTTGCCTTTCGAACAAATATCCTATTTCAAAATCCGTAATTTTTTTTAGTATTAAAAAATATTAAACTGTAATTATGAATTGAAAGACAATTACATCTTCGAAATTTAAATTAAATTTTAGATGTAAAATCAAATCTCAAAAAGATAAAATATAACATGAATTTAAAAAAAAAATTGATATCAACGATTACATAGAATTATTTCCAATATACATAAATTTGATTTAATATAGAAAAAATTTTGAGAGAAAATAGACCAGAAATTCAAACTGTATACAGCCAACCTAGACAATATTTGTGAATAAATTTGTGCCTTGAGAGTAACACCATTTGTCAGCAACATGTGATCTGGAATTTTTAAGATATTAATTGTTGTAGACTTCTTCTATTGGAAGGGAATTAAATTGGTTTTTTAATTTGAGAAGATGCATGAATATTAACCATAACTAATTTTCTTCTTTAAATCAATCCAAAGTCAAGTTCTGATGTGGAAAGCCACCACAAAATTATGTTAATTAACTAATTTATTTATTGAAAATATTAGTCAGCATGTACGACCATCATGATTACGACCATCTATTAAACATTTGGAATATTATTTTATTTCATTCATATTACATCATATTAAGTAATTCCTTCGTACCGTCTAAACATCACCGTTTGACTGTATAAAGCTCTTACAAAAATTATAATAAATGGTGATATTTGGGCGGGACGGAGAGAGTACTATAATTAGTTAGTTATTAATGCAAAGGGCATATGCATTATTATGGAAAAAGAGTAGGTTAGTAATTTGTGAAATAACTTTCCTACAACTATACACTTTTCCTTTTTCTTTTTCCATTTTTTTAAGGAAAACTTCATTAATAATAACCCATACAAAAGATGCCCAATAAATACAATAAAATGATCGTGCAAACAATAGATTTAGAACTAGTCTACAGCAATATATGCAATCCAACAAGTTTGAAACTCAAGTTTGTACTTCGTTCCTTTCAATCCATTTTTATTTTTGTGTAATATCTAGCTTCATGTATGATTTTTCATTTTGTATAAAATCGCATCCATCTTCCATTCCTTATCCTCAAACACAAGGTTGTTTTTATGACTCCATATCATCCCGATCGTACAAGCCCAGATACATCTTATCACAGTAGAAGCCAACATATCATTGAATAGATTTCCAAATTATCCTATACACTAAGCTATCCTAAATTTATACTTTATGTTAGGGTAAAATTCGCGTGTTCTCGGGACACTATGCTCTCAAAGTTTGCATTTTTTAAAAGTTGTACAATTTAGTATTAAATATTTGTATCCTTTATTTTCTAAAAAAAATTTAATTTTTTTATTAAATAATTATATTATTCATATTTCAATCGATGTTTTTAACGAAAAAAATATACTGTTATTTATTGAAGTGTATACTTTTTAAAACAAATTACTATATTTTAATAACTTCAAATTATATTTTAATTTAAAAAAAACATCACGCTCATCCATATTTTACACATTATTATTATTATTATTATTATTATTATTATTATTATTTACCTAAAAATATTTACCACAATAAGTCAATAAAAATAGAAAAACAAACTTTTTTTAACTCCTATTTAATTACATAATCTCGTGAAATACGAAGTAAATAAAATAATATAGTGAATAATTTACGCTAAAAAAATTACTCCCTCCGTCCTATAGAAGTTGGTATAATTTTTTTTGGCACAGAAATTAAGAAGTATAATAATTTAAAGTAAAGTGGAGTAAAGTGAAGTGAGAGAAATAATATTTAATGTGTAGTGGGTAGTTGTATTAGAGGTGATATGTGGGGCCCATGAGAATAGATTAATTATTTTTTGTGTGGGTCCATGTATTAAAAAGGAAATGTGTCAACTTTAGTGGGACAAACCAAAAAGGAAAGTGTGTCAACTTCTATAGGACGGATGAAATATTTTTTATCAACAGAATTTACCAACGGAATTTAATTAGTTGGTAATTACCAATATATTAACAACCAAAAAGACATTTTTCTATTAGCAATGGAATACCAACAGATTTATTCTCTATTTTACCAAAGCAATTCAGTCTGTTTGTAATTACCAACGAATTACCAAGGGAATCTGTATATAAATTATCAACGGAATTTTTAGTAATGGATTACCAACAAAATTATTTATCAATGGAATTGATTTTTCGTTGCTAAACTTTTACCAACTACTACTTTACCATTGGAAATTTATCAACGAATTCTGTTAATAATACATTGATAAACCAAATTAACAATGAAATTAAGACTTTTACCAACGATAAAAAGCAGTTTTTTAAGTGTTATAGTGTAAAATCTCCTTGTATATGACTTCATATCATAATAACAATGAATTGTAGTATAGTACTAACCTACAAAAATTTGTTTTATTTTAGCTTAATATATATGTATTCTAACAAACTTACGTTAATAAATGTAATTTTAAAATTCTACAAGACTTGTAGCATTCATTATGGCAATATTGCATCACGATTTATCCCACCATTAATTAAAGTGATAGGGTCAACTATAAAATAAAAAATTATTACCTTAATATTTGTAATATATATTATTAAATCACTGTCGCAGACCCGCGTGGTTGTACCTTTACGTACTAAACAATATTTTTGGTCTAAATCATGCAAGGTGGCACCATTGGTGTTAGTTCTATTCAAATTATTTATATATTTATTTATTTAATAAATGTATTATATTCATGTTCGATCGTCGACATAATTGCCTAGCATTATAATTAATAAACTCTAATTCAATCCGTTAACTCACCAAATCATTTTATGTTTAAATAAAAGTTTTTCTTTCCGCCCAAAAATACTTATACATTCATAACATAATCAAATAACTTGCACATCACAAAAATAAAATCATATATATCAATGCCATTATAATAATAAAATAATATCACATTCTTTTTAGTCACAATTTACTTAAAGTCAACTTTATTATACATTTTATTTAACAAAATTATTTTAAAAAAAACCATATATTTTATTACATCATTACATTAGAAGTCTTATTTATTTATTTATTTATTTTATTTTTTTTCATGCCACCAAACACGAAGTTTGAAGACAGAGCTAGGGAGTAAGGAGTATAATTTTTTTTTCGAACACTGATATCTACTTTTATATTCCACCATTTTATATTTTGTGCACGTATTTTTTTTCCTAAGAATTAAGAAAAAAATTAATATTTTTTAAGTGTGTAACGTCAAAAGTATTTTGCGTATTTGATAAAGAAAATTACACTGCGACTCACCATACTTTAGTCGAGTCGAGTTGGTATTTGATCAGTAATATTACTTCTTTAAAGTATGTAGGTGTCCATGATATATTTACGAAGAAAATTAATATTAATATGATTTTATGTTAAAGTTTTTGGAATATTTTAATTTTTTAAAATAAATATCTTTTAGTACATGATATATTTTACATTTAATCGATCGAATTAAGGTGTTATTACAAATAATAATATACCTTCGCGCGTATGAAGAAGTAATACATTTGAATGAATTGTAGTTTTAACATCAAATTAGATTGAAGAGATGAGATTTCTGTGTCATTTTTTATTTTATTTCCGATCATTGATCATGATTTGAGTGTCATATATAAGTGAGAGAGAATTCTAACTCTTATTTCTAGGATTTGTATTTTTATTTTAGGATTATTGCTCATCCAACCATACACAAAAGATTATTTTAGGATTTATATTTTTATTATAAAATATTTTTTTCAAACCATGAGAAATAATGTTTTAAAGTATTTGAAGTAAAATTGTTCCACACAATATCGATCGAGACAGATAGATCAAATTGAGCTTCACAAATTTAATTAGATTTATATAATTGGTGCAAATTAAATGAGTGTGTAATAATAATAATAATAATAATAATATGGGAAGAATTGTTTGAACTGTTTCATAATAAAATCATTTAATGTTTTTTAATTCATTATCCCTTTTTAAAATATCTTCATGAGACCTATCTACAAAACTAATACAGCTGCCCACTATACATTAAAACATTATTTTTTTTATTTCAATACATATTAAAATAATATATTCCTTAATTTCCATAAAAAAACAAACGTAACTAGGATGAGAATGTGGGAATATATATATATATATATATATATATATATATATATATATATATATATATATATTTATTTATTTATTTATTTAGTTTGGTACATAGACATATTCCTTCCGTAGTGCATGTCATTGGAGATTAATAATGATCACATTATTTTTATTTTATTTTAATTTAGAAGATAATGATGATCCGATCATTGGAGATTAATATTTATGTTGTTAACTGAAGCGTCAAGATTACCTGTGCCAGCTTCTAATGTGTCCTAATATTCTAACACTTAAATCACAACCCCACGATTCCAAATAACATTGCTGTAATTTGTCATTAATTAATTACAAATTAATTACGTTCATTTATCAGAGATTATACACCCTTTTTACTGATCATTTATTTAGATAGAAAACATAACACTATTTCGTTTAGACAAAGTTTCATGTGAGACGGGCGTGAGACAGATCGAATCCATCACTAAAATATGTCTACTATTTAGATAAAGTATATTTAATGATTATTAAAGTATGTTGGATTAATATGCATTAACATATAATTTTAGTGTATTATAATATAATTTATTATTGATATATTTTAACAACAAATAAGTATACTTTAGTGATAAGTAGACTCATCTCATAAATAACACGTCTCACTTTGTTTAAAAGGAAATATAATCCGATTGTGTTTAGACTATTCTTTGAGTTACATTAAAAATTTAATTATTTAATTAAAATAAAATGTATAGGGAGTACAATTTTGAAAGAGAGTATTGCGTGAACAAATTTAATCATAGGATGTAAAGATAATTTTAAGTTAAGAAACAAGTACTCCATATAAATACAATGAAAATATAGGAAAAATTGTGAACTACTTTCCCCGTCTCGACAGGTTGACACTTTTTTTTCCTCTATAAATAGGGTTTATCCTCCTTTCATCCTATTACTTTTTAATATATATAAAGGCAAAAACTCATGTCCACCTAGCGCATGAACCACATTTTGTGCGCTTTTAAAATTTTGTGTTAAATTGTATACTCTTTAGTATACAGATGTGTACCCTTTATTTTCTAAAGAAAGTTATTATTTGTATCTGGGCGCATGGACAACACTCCGTGCGCTTTTAAAATTTTGTGTTAGATTGTATACCCTTTAGTATAAAGATGTGTACATTTTATTTTTGAAAGAAAAATATTAATGAAAAGTGTATACTCTTTAGAACAAAATGGTGTACATTTTATTAATTAAATATACCCTTTAGACCAAAGGAATGTACTCTTACTCATAATACTAAATTTCTAAAGACGCACGTAATATGTTCCCATGCGCCCTGGCCTCACTCATATAAAAAATTACTCTTCAAAAATATAAATTATTACTCTTTTAAATTAAAAAAATTACTCTTCAACATGTGAAATTACTTTGGAAAAATTACTTATAGGTACACACTTTGTACCCATAATTAACGTGAGATATATTGATTTAAAAAATTACTCTCACATATAAAATATTAAAATCAAATACACTCATACACTTTTAAACCACAAACCCTAAAAACCCCTCACTCATCCACTGCCGCCACCGGACTACCGTCGAACCGCCGCCGGACCTCCACCAGACCACCGCCAGATATATACTTTTTTTGCTGCACAATTTTTTACTGCAAAACACTTTTGCTGCACATGAATTTTCAAGCTGCACAAAAATATTTATGTGCAGCACATTATAAGGATAATATTGGAATATCACTATATATTTTTATCGTTAGTAGTAATATTTTTGTATGTTTGTATCTCATAGTAATAAAGGAATTTTAAATGTTCCTAGTAAATACCCCAATTACTTTTTAGCCGCCCCCTTTTATTTTTTCTTCAATATGATTTTTGTTATGATCATTTTGATAAATATTATTTTAATCTAATCTTTATAATTAATATATGAAATTTATTTTTTAAATTTTTTAAATTTATTTTAATTTATCTTTCAATTTTATTTTTATTAGAATTGTCTCTATGAATATTCTTTTAATATTTATAATTTATTATATTAAATGATATTTTATATTTTATTTTATTAATACGTTATTCAATTAAAAATAAAATATAAATTATAGTATAAAATATCTTTCTTCAAAAAAAAATAATTGAGTTTAACTGAGAGATTATATCTATTTTTTAAAATAAATTAATATTAATTAAAATAAAATTTTTATCGAACAAAGTTAGTTGTTACTCCCTCCGTCCAATAAAGAAGTTCATAATTACTATAGATACGGAGTTTAAAAAAGTTGCTTTTTGGGGGTAGTTTGGTATTTTTAGATAATAAATAAATTATAAAGTAAGTTTTGTGAGTTGTAAAGGGGTGTCAATTTTGAAATTAAAGTGTATTGTGGGGTTATTGATTTGTGTGTATTTCCTTATTTGGGGGTGTGAACTTATTTATGGGACGAACAAAAATAGAAAGTGTGAATTTGTTTATGGGACGGAGGGAAGCACTCATGCACCCTTATTCTCCAAGTCTCCTTATATTTTTCCTTCAATTTTATTTTTATTATGATCATTTTTATAAATATTCTTTTAATTTAATCTTTATAATTAATATATGAAATTTATTTTCGAAATTTTTAAATTTATTTTAATTTTTCTTTCAATTTTATTTTTATTAGAATCATCTCTATGAATATTCTTTTAATATTTATAATTTATTATATTAAATAATATTTTATATTTTATTTTATTCATATGTTATTCAATTAAAAATAAAATATAAATTATAGTATAAAATATCTTTCTTTAAAAAAAATAATTGAGTTTTATATCTATTTTTTAAAACAAATAAATATTAATTAAAATAATTTTTTTATCGGACAAAGTTAATTGTTAGTAGTTAGTTCACCAAGCACTCATACACCCTTATTCTTCAAGTCTTCTTATAATTCCCCTCCTATTCGTTCTCAATGGGAATCGAATTTGGGTCACTCATTTTTGTGAGGAGCGCAGTGGGCAGGTGGGCTAGTCTTCCGTCTCCAAGCCTCCTTAAAATAAAATAATTTAATATATAATTAATAATAGAAAATTAATATTTATCTTAAATAACGAATCAAATTTAACGTTATGAGAAAATAAGCGTATAAACTACGTACTCTATCCGTCCCCATAAAAGAGAGTTTTTTTTCCATTTTGGGCGTTCCACCAAAAGAGTCCCCTTTCATTTTTTACATATATGGGACCTACACACACCCACTAATACAACTTCACAATACACATTAAATAACAATACTCTTTAATCTATGTGACAAAAAACAAAAGACCCTCTTAATGAGGGACGGAGTGGTATATTATATATAAATAATTAATCATTTATATAAAATACATATATTCAAATAAATAAATAAATAATTATAATATATATATATGGAGTATATATTATGGTTAAAATAAAAAAATAAATATAAAAGTATATAATTGTAATATAATTCTTTCTTGTTGGATAATATTTAATTATGCGTAAAATCTAAACTATTTAAAGCTTCTTAAATAATTCTGCTTGTCCCACATGGGATGAGAGATCAGAAAAGAGGTTTTTAATTGCTATATAATGAGACTTTTATTATGATGTTAGATACACCCAAAAAGGAATACTATAATATTTTATTTTTTTTAGATACTATAATATGTTAGATACCTTCTTTATACGTGATTCTTTTAAAGAGCTGTAATAGTGGGGTAGTTTTGGGGTCGGGAGAGAGAAGCTTAGTAAGTATAATATTTTTCATATAGTAAGTATTTTCTCGTGTCCGTGGTTTTTTGTGATTTTCTTGTTCTGTGTCCGTGGTTTTCTTGTGTTACATTGTTCTGATTCTTTTCCTTTCTCATTAATATTTTGACCTTTTCTCCTTAAGAATAAATGCTTTTTATTCTTTTTCTTTCTCATTAATATTTTAACCTTTTCTCTTTAAGATAAATGCTTTTTCCCAACACTTAAAAAATATGGGGATGATGGAGTATAATTAACTTGACCAGATTGTTTCCAATTTTGATTGAAATGATTCCAAACGAAGACAAAGAGTGAATTAAAAGAATTTTTTGAGAATCATCTTTCTTTTCTAATTTTTATAATAAGTAATCACGAGTATACATAATTAGACGTTTCGAAATTAATAATAGGGCGTATTATACTAAAATTCATAACCACCACTTCTGCCTTGAAGTAAGAGTAATTATTTATGTCATCTTCAAGACTTCAATCATTCAAGTAAAGCTTTCGTCATGTGTAAAAAATTAAAGTCAAATGGGAGGAAAACTATTTAAATAAATAATTTAGAGTCAACTCTATATTTATATATTTTGAACTTATGATCGTATATGGTGTTTGTAGATATCAGGTCAGTTATATGATATTTTCAGATCTCCAGTACTGGTTTACTTGATATTGTAATTCCTGATTTTTTTTTTTTTTTTTTTAGTTTCAAGTTTCAAGATTACATAAATCACAAAAATAAAATATCACTTGAACCATCAGAATAAAAATAAAATTATACTAAATCATCAATTTCACAGTTAAATATGTTAGACAGTGATTGTATGAGACGGTTTGCGATACATTTTAAAATATAATTATTATATGTAAAATATACTTATCAACTGTTAAAGTACTACAGTATATTTTTTTAAAGTATGATAAATTATATATTAAAATATACTTTATAGTGTTATTATATGATTTATTTATATTTTACCTATATAATTAGTATATTTTAACAATCGATCTATTCGTCCAACAAACGGTATTCCATATATCCATTTAAAGAGAGTTTTTTTAGATCATTGTCATTTTCTTATAATCCTTAATTAGCGAGACAAATTCAGTTAATTAGGACAAGACAATAAAATAAAATAAGAAAGAATGATAGTCAACATAGTTGGATAGGTGCAACCGTGCAAAAAGACATGATTAACATAGTTGTTACATTTCTTTTTCAAGTATACGAGACCCAAAAAAAATATTAATATATTCATATGAGGTTCACACACACCACTTTTCAAATATATGAGACCCACAAAAAAATATTAACATATTTACATAGGTCCACATACTCCACACATACCACTAATGCACCTACCCACTACGTATTAAAATATTATATTCTCAACACACTATCCATTAAATATTATACTCTTTAATCTTCGTGCCCAAAAAAATGTAACAACTTTAATGAGACGGAGGGAGTACTAATTACGAAAATACCATATACACTCTTTGTCTCGCATTAAAATTTACGTTTTCCATTTTAGTTTGTGTCAATTTAAAGTTTACATTTCCTTTTTTGTCTAGTTGGGCCACACAAAATAATTAATTATTGCATGTAGGGCCCACACACAAAACTAATACAACTAGAGAAAATATCAATTTTGGTCCTATATCTTTTACCAAATCCAATTTTAGTCTTGTAACTTTTAGTATTTTTAATTTTAATCCTTTAGTTTCAATTTTGGTCCTCTAACTTTTAAATTTTCAATTTTAGTCTTATAAGTTTCAAATTTAGTCCTATATCTTTTCGAATTATCGAAATTAGTCTTGTATCTTTTGAAATATGATATAATTTATATTAGAATTAATTTTGATAATTAAAAAGGATATAAGACTAATTTTGAAACTAATAGGACTAAATTTGAAATTTTAAAAAAATATAGGATCAAAATTGAAACTAAAATGACTAAAATTGAAAATACTAAAAGTTACAGGACTAAAATTGGATTTGGTAAAAGATACAGAACCAAAATTGATATTTACTCAATACAACTACATACTTTATATTAAATATTACTATTTCTCTTACCTTACTACACATTAAAGTATTATAATCTCTTAATCTACGTGCAAAAAACAAACATAAATATTAATGCCGGATGGAGGGGTATATATAGAATAGTTGGAAAATTTTTTTTTTTGCCCCATAAGTTTGGTTATTTAAAATTTTCGCCAAAAAAAAGAAAACATTTGGGAATTTATCCCACTATCTTCATAATTGCGCCAATGTTGCCCCATTTTTGCTAGAATCGATTACGTGCATGTCATGTGATTATCAGATTTGGCATTTCCTGGCGGGATAAAATATTTTTTGCCCCGTAAGTTTGGCAATGTTCAAATTTTGCCCCAAAAAAGATAAGATTTGGACATTTGTCCCAATATATTTATAATTGCGCCAAAGTTGTCCCGTTTTTCTCAAAATTTGACATTTTCACTAGAATCAATCACATGCGTGTCACGTGATTATTGGATTTGGTATTTTTCGACGAATTTACTGTCCAGGCGACACAGTGGCATCCACATCAATAACAACAATAATAATATTTTAATAAAAATTTAATTAAAAAATATCCTCCATCAATGCACTCAATTATCACGTGCCCTCCACGTACTTCCACCA
This sequence comes from Pogostemon cablin, assembly GCA_023678885.1. Classification (NCBI taxonomy): domain Eukaryota; kingdom Viridiplantae; phylum Streptophyta; class Magnoliopsida; order Lamiales; family Lamiaceae; genus Pogostemon; species Pogostemon cablin. The sequence goes on from CM042990.1 coordinate 19,287,215, forward strand.
TCTTCGCAAACTCCTTTTTGTCAATTAGAGGATTCCCCGTGTACCCTCTCACCACCAGGGCGGCAGCCGTTGGATCTTCCGCTTGTGCCACCCTACTCACGTCACCAAGCTTCCCATCATCGTCTACTTCCACGGCGGAGGATTCGTATTCTTGAGTGTCACCACTCCATTCTTCCACAAGTCATGCAACCATAAGGTTGCTCACGTTCCTTCCCTCATCGCTTCTGTCGAGTAATGTCTAGCATTGGAGAATCGTCTTCTGAAGCGTACGATGACCTCATGGACGAAGTGCAGTGGGTTTAAAATCTAAGCACTCGCCGGTCATAATGCCAATCCTTCGATCGAAGAATTCGTTAAATTCTCTAGGGTTTTCCTACTGGAAAGCAGCATCACCGGCAACATGGTCTACCATGTGGGGATGCGAGACTGATAATGAACCACGTTCTTCAATGGGGTGCGAAAGACTGAATCGGAGCTAAAAAGGGCCAACAACCCCATCCTCCTCTGCATGGCTCCGTTATCATATGGTTGCACGCACTGTCAGAGGGTACTGGATCGAGGCCATGCATACTGTGATCCGTTCATTGGTGGTAGGCCCTTGGAGGAGAAGATCCGACAGTTGCCGCCCATGGTAGTGAAAGGGTACACAGGGGATCCCTGATTGATAAGAAAAATGAGTTTGCATAGATGGTGGAAGCACATGGAGGGCATGTGAGAACTGAGTTCATCGATTGAGGGAATTTTTTAAATTAAATTAACAATAAAATATTATTATTGTTAATATGGATGTCACTGTGTCGCTAGGTAAGGAAATTTTCCAGGAAATGCCGAATCTGATAATCACGTGACATGAACGTGATCGATTCTAGTGAAAATGTCAAATTTCGAGAAAAATTGGGCAACATTGGTGCAACTATAAAGATATTGAGACAAATGCCCAAATCTTTTTTTTTTTTAGGCAAAAATTGTACATGGTCAAACTTACGGAACAAAAAAATATTTTATCCCGCCGGGAAATGTCAAATCTGATGATTACGTGACATGCACGTGATCGATTCCGACAAAAATATCAAATTCCGACGAAAATGGGACAACATTGGCACAATTACTTGTTCATGAATTTCAAGATATTTAAAAAGAAAAGAAATTAAAGAAGAAAATTTCAAATAAAATTTAACCTAGTTATAAAGTGAGCACCCCTTTCACTTAGCGCGCTCTCTGGGCACTTTCTCTCATGCAAGTATTTAATCGTTTGAACTTTGATGTGTGCTAATTTGTGTAGAAATCTTTGCTGAAAGAAAATTTGGAAAATTTTCATATATGATCCAATTTTCAGAGTATATTTCAATTTTTGGTTCATTTTAAAAGTGTTTTATTTGAATGTTCAAATTTTATAGTATTTATTAAATTTCACATTTTCGTTTCGTTTGTCTCATATTAAATTTCACCACACAAAAAAACATTACATTAATTTTCACCCCTAAAAGTAAATCTTAATTACAAATTTATCGCTCTCATCTAACACACATAACAATACTTTATAATTTATTTATTATTATCTAAAAATACTAATATAATATTACCCTCCAAAAATTAATAAAACTGGTCAAAAACAAATTCTCTTAAACTTCATATCGACAATAACAATGTAAAATAAATTGGGACGGAGGGAGTATTTGATATAAGAATTTAATTTGAAGGTAAATAATATTTTTGTAAAACTATTTTGTATGAGTTGAAATTCTTAAAAAAAATTACTCCCTCCGTCCCTCTAAAAGAGAATCTTTGCTTTTCTACACGTGAATTAAGGAGTATTATTATTTAATGTGTAGTGGGTAATTGTATTAGTGGGGTGTGGACCCTATATTTTAATTGTATTAGAGGAGGTGTGTGAGTTCCATGTGTTTAAAAAATGAAAGGGGACCCTTTGGGTGGAACACCCAAAATGAAAAAAAGACTTTTTAAATGAGATGAAGGGGTACATTAATATATGATCTCATGACATTATATATAGTAAAATTCATCAATTAATTAATTAAGAAAAACAATATATTGATTTATATAAAGGTTATTAAAATGCAATATATTATTGTTATCATTCTACTAAAAAATTCTAATTAATAAAAAAGGACAAGAGGATTTATTAATATATTTATTTTATTTCAGCGTGCCTTTCAATTGAGACTTAGAAAAAAGAACCAAAGTAAAAGATCTTTGAATTTATTTTATCATAATAATAATAATAATTGGAAAGAAAAAAATAAAGAAAGTTGAGGGCAGTTTCATGGAAGACTTGGACAGTTAACATTACACATGACAGTTGTAGCAGGAAAGAACGAAGCAACATATAGAAGCTAATTAATCAGTTGAGGAGATGATGCCAGGTGGCGAGATCGTGTTGGGTGACGCACTTAAACAAGGATTAATTACGAGAATTAAGACGCAATTAGCTGAGGGAGAGAGAATGCTTCAGTTGTGGGACATTAACTAGCAAATGTCGGATCATCACCAAAATTCAAAACCTCGACTTTCTTACATCCTTTGACATTCTGTCACCGCCCATTGCTTTCCTCCAATGGCCGCCACGTCATCTCACACACGCACGCACATGTGTGTGTGTGTGTTTGACATCCAGGTTGGCTGGTAAGAGATTGCTCCTCTATAAATAGCCCTCCAACTTGAGTACTTCTTCACCACCGTATCACTTCACTAGCCCACTCGAGCTATACTTACATACATATACATACAGCTTGTAAGTCGATCGAATCGATGGCGATTCCGGTGATCGATTTCTCTAAGCTTGAGGGAGAGGAGAGGGCCAAAACTCTGGCTGAGATTGCTACTTGCTGTGAAGAGTGGGGATTCTTTCAGGTACAACATATATAATTAGGACAGCATTTTAATTAATGATTGATTGTTTTCTTGAATTCTTTGTAATGAATGAGTTTGTTTCTTGATTGTTGACAGTTGATCAATCATGGGATCTCCGAGGAGCTTCTTGACAGGGTGAAAAAGGTGGCATCAGAGTGCTACAAGCTGGAGAGAGAGGGCAATTTCAAGAACTCCAAACTGGTGCAACGCCTGCATGAATTGGTTGAGAAGAAGAGTGATGAGAGGATTGATGACGTGGATTGGGAGGATGTTTTCTTGCTTTCTGATGAGAATGATCATCAGTGGCCATCACAAACCACTGGATTCAAGTAAGATTTCACGTTGTGATATTTCATTTCATGGAGGGGTTAGTCTCCTGTGAATCGCGTTCACAAATGTGTTTGCCTTCATGGAATTGACTTCATGAGAATGGAATATACTCTCCATGCATGTCTAAACATGGACAACTGGAACAAAAAACATAAACTAATGGCACTTGTCTCCCCTACCAATGCATGGAATTCAATTAATTAATATTCATGGCATCATTTGAACTAGTATTAATCATGTTTTAATTAATTATAAACCACAGGGAAACTATTAAGGAATACAGAGGTGAGCTCAAGAAACTAGCAGTCAGAGTAGTGGGAGTGATGGATGAAAACTTAGGCCTACCAATTGGCTCCATCAACAAGGCATTCAATGGTGGAGAGGACACCAGAGAAGCAGCCTTTTTTGGCACCAAGGTGAGCCACTACCCACCATGCCCCCATCCAGACAAGATAAACGGGCTTCGGGCCCACACGGATGCCGGGGGTGTGATCCTTCTTTTCCAAGATGATGAGGTTGGTGGCCTGCAAATCTTGAAAGATGGGGTGTGGCTGGATGTGCAGCCCCTTAAGAATGCCATAGTTATCAACACAGGTGATCAGATTGAGGTTCTGAGCAATGGGAGGTACAAGAGTGTTTGGCATAGGGTCTTGGCCCGGCCCGACGGGAACAGGAGATCCATTGCTTCATTCTACAATCCATCACTTAAGGCCACCATTGAGCCAGCAGCCGAACTGGTGGCGGAGGAGAAGAAGGTGGAGGATGAAGCTAAGTATCCTAAGTTTGTGTTTGGTGATTACATGTCCGTTTATGTTGAACAGAAGTTCTTGCCTAAAGAGCCAAGATTTCAAGCTGTGAAAGCCAAGTAGGACTGTAGGAGGTTAAATGATGGTGTGCCTTTCTTACTTTTTTTTTTCTTTCAGTTTCTTTGTAATTTGTTGGGTGTGGGTTGGGGGTGGGGTGGGGTGGGGTGGGGTGGGGTGGGGTTGGTTGGTTGGATTAGGAGTTTGGACATAGTTGTGAAGTTTGTTGTCCATAAAGCAAAATGCTTTGTTATCACTCTTCTTCTGCAGATTGTGAAGATTGATAAGGTGTAAGTTGTAATCTGTCTCTGTTTGTCATTTAATGAAGAAAAAAATCAGTACTCCAAATCATTTAAAAATTTCTACCTCTTCTCTTGGTTCGGATTCTCTACGCTACGTCATCAAAATTCTACCTCTTCTTCGGGTTCGGATTCTCTGTGCTATATCACCTCATATGTCACACTTTTAGATGAATGACATATAGAAGAGAGAGAAATTATACCCTAAAAAGAAAGCATACACTTTAGTAGTAATGGTGAATTTCTTTCACTCTTGCATGTCAATCATATAACGTGTAACACAGAAAATGATGCACGAAAATGATTATTTGATTTGCCTTCTCCGGTTATATATTATCTACATCATGCTCTAATAGTGCTCCATTTAAAATTATACTCTATCCATCCCATCCTAAATATTTTCTTTTTGAATGTCACATCCTAATGGTTACATTTCCCTTTTTGGTAAATGAGGCTCACACATATTAATTATTTCTCTCTCCATGAGCCCACATGTCATACTAATACACTTACACACTACACATTAAAATATTATTTTTCTCACCTTAATACACATTAGAATACTATACCCTTAAATCCCCGTACAAAAGGCAAATGTAGCTATAAGGACGGGATGGAGGGAATACTTACTTTAATTTTTTTTTTTTTTTTGGGAAAGAGAACTTACTTTAAATTAAATAGTATAAGTAAAAGAATACTGATACAATAAACTAACATAAAAATCCAATAATTTGGAGTGAAATGTGAGAGAGAGAAAATGGGCCATAAAGAAAACCAAAACCAACACTCTCATTATATTTTACCTTTCTATCCCTGAAGCCCTAAAATACTCCATTTAATTCCAAACCTAACCATGGGTATTTTGGGAAATCCAACCTACTATATAACCAGCATTCACGCATCAATCGACTCTTCAGATCCATTCAGCTCAGAAATTGAAGAAATGAGGCGACGGAGAGAGGGAGTTCTCAAGGGTGGTTGCCCCTTTCTGTTTGCCGATGATTTTCTGAGGCAAATCAACAGCCCTTTTCAGAAACAATGGAAATTGTGATAATGTTTCTTACATACATCACAGATACATATATATATATATACACACACCATACATATTCACTACAACATTATCACTGTGAAAGAGAGAGAGAGGGAGTATATAAGAATAGCAAATAATTTCATGAACAAGTATAGCATCGTTGTTGTTGCTGCTGATTGTTGACGAGAAATTGAGGTTCTATTTGGATCTCATTTCCGTCTGCGAAACTTTTGTGTTTGTTTGCTGGGGTTTAATGAGGCTGTGATGATTTTTTCTACCTTTCTTCTGAGCTGTTGGATCGGGCATAGGGTACCTGACCCGTATCTTGGCGTGACAACCCGGATGGTACGGTGATTTATCACATGCAACCGGTGGTTTGTAGCCATGGCGTGGTTGGTTTCTCTATGCTTCATTATGTACAGATCTGAGCCTCTATAATTTTAAAATAAAAATCGTTTTGGTTTTACTTGATTTAAATGTTCGAAATAAATTAATGATTTGTCATTAATATTTTTTATAAATTTAGGGAGTGAATCATAAAATAACAACTTTGATATAATGGACTTAATTGGTTAATGTTGTATTGCTCAAGTGTTATATGGAGTAATATATAAAAAGAATATACTGAATTAAACCTTCAAATTGGGCCATGATAATTAAAAAAGTATTAAATGATAATTAAATTTTATGTTTTAGTAAAAACAGTCTGGGTCAAATTACTCATATTATTAATTTAAACTAAATGGTAAACAAATCGTATCTTGCCTGATCTCATTAAACAAATTGGAGCGCGAAACACTTAATGACATCATGTATAATTTAATGAAATCAACTCATAATTATTCACAGTTTATTATTAAAATTTATAATAAAATCAATCCAAAGTTCCAAACATTCCTCAAGAATTTTGGATTCTTGTTTTTTCCTTGATAGTAAGAAATTTAGATATTTAGTCTTGAAATTTGGATGTGTAATTTTTGATGGCTTTATATTAAAATTAGCCAATTTAAAATTATAGGAATTTGTAAATGCTTGTCGCAAAGTGCGGGCCATAATTTAATTTATATGCAAAAGATCCTGTATTGGCCCAGTTATAAGCCATATAACATATAGGCCCACTAATTGTGGCTATCATAAAATACGAGGCCCATTCTTAATCGGGCTTCGATCCATACCCATGGCAAAACGGGATATTCCAGACGTAAGCATGGGTAAATCGGTCAATTACAGAGAATAAATAAAAGCGTGAAATCTTCTAAACTGATCAATTTGGCTGAGAATGAAATGAGGCGACGGAGAGATGGGGATTTCTTCAAGGGTGGTTGCCCGCTTTCCGTTCGCCGATGATTTTCCGTCAACAAATCAACAGCCCTTCAATTCATCACCATCACAAACTACTAATATCAAAAATAATAATAATAATAATAATAATAATAATTAGCTGTGTATTATACACGCTCAAATCGCTCAGTTGCAGTTTCTGGTGAGTTCTCGAGGCTGTGATGATCCTTCTCGTTTTTGTTTGATTTCTGAGCCAACGGATATCGGGCAATTGGGGAAATCCGACCCTTATCTTGGCGGGGCGACCCGGTGGTCTGCAGCCATGGCGTGGTTTTTTTCCTTTTTTTTGCCCTCTTTTATGTCACAGATCTGAGCCTCCAGATGATGTGTGTGTATTATGTAACTGAACTTTTCTACTATTTCGCCATTATCGAAGCACCAACTAGCTCGAATACTCTCAAATTTTCTCCATTTGTTGCTTCTTTTATCATTGAATTGGTGCTTTTTGTTCCTTATGATATGTTTTTTCCTTCCATTTTTCTTCTTCGCGAAGGGAACCCGACCCAAATATCTCCATGGCGGCGCGTGGGGCGTTGCGTGCAATCGGTGGGATATCTTGATTTTTACCCGTAGTCAAACCCAATTCTCACCCACTTCCAAAATTATCCGATTTTCTTTCATTTTATTTATTTATTTATTTATTTTGTCGCCTTGATGAAATTAAACAAAAACTTTCTAGGAATAGGTGATATTTTATTTTAGTTACTATTAGTTTATTCAATTTTTGAGTCGTCATTATTCTATTGCTGCCTTGGTGATGTTTGTTTTGGCCAAATATGAATAAGAAAAGTAAGATTTATGATTAAATGAATCAGGCAATGTTAATTCATATTTGTGAAAGAAATTTAATGTTATGATGAATCAAATTAATTTTAAAAAAAATGATGTGTGCAATTTGACATTAATTAATATAATATTCTAATACAAATAATTGTTAAATATTAATGCAGCTGTTATTATATTACTAGTTTTTTTTACCCGTGCGTTGCACGGGATTGTGTGTTACAATTTTTTTTAATATTTGATAATAATAATTTAAAGAAGAATAAAATTATATAATCAATTTACAAAGATGTATAATCATGAAGATTTGATGATTAACTAAATTTGAAGATTGAATATTATAATTTAATTTTATATTATTTGAATATTTGTTTATTTTACCCTTGGAGTTTTGGGAATAAAGCTATTCATATATATATGTGTTGATCTTTTTATATTTGTCGAATTTGTTTTATATTAATTTGATAAAATTATGTATTTCATGTATGTTTATATGTCCTATATGTTTATAAATATTTAATACAAAAGGAGTGACCGACGTTATAAAATTATAAACCAAAACTTTAATGTAATTAAATAATATATTATAAAAAATTATTAATCTTTTAAACAATATAATATTTATAAACAAAACACGATCATTAATGTAATGAATTCACCTTTCATTTTTCTATTAAATTCACTGATACGTGCAAAGATATAATATATTTTAAGAAGTCTTCTTTTAAAGACAATCTTGATTTCGTCCTCATATATAAAATATATGTGTTATCTTTGAATAATAATATTTAACGTAATATTGAATAATATGAAAAAAAAAAACATCTTACATTAACATGCATACTCCAAAAAGAAAATAAGTTAAAGTGATTTTTATGGAACAACAGACTTTTCATAAAAATGTAGAACACAAAAACCACTGAAGTAAATCTTAATTTTACCCTTAGAACGAACACTATTCCCTACCGATTAGGGTATAGTATGACATAAACCATTGGATAAGAGCATAAAATGAAATGACTAAAAACAAAAAAAAAATATTTTGTAGACTCTTGAAGAAAATGAAGAAAACACATGAAATAATGTCACTAAAAACTTCAACATTGTCTTGCTTAGCCTCCTCAATTAATGAATGCAACAATTAATTATCAATTAAATTCTACCAATGACAAAGAAATTTGAGTTTCTTACTTATACACACAATGACAAAGTATAGCGTTCTCTTCACTCTCTAATGCACAATACATTTCTAACTTCTCTGCACAGACTCGTTTATTCATTTGCTAAGCTTTAAAATATTTTCAATATAAAGTTGAGAATTAAATTGTAAATATACCACATAATTCTTCATATTTAGTTTTACACGTCAACCGAACAAACCAGTGTATGACACTACTTTGTTATATATGGCTGCGGTACAAATGAATTTAATTAACTAATTAGATTAGACCCAACATAAATTTCATAAGTTTTGACTTAAACATAAATGGCAGTTAATTAGAAATTAAGTAATTGGTTTTAAAAGTATTTTTCTTTATCATGATTAATTCCTAAATGAAAAATAAAGCAACAATTAAGTGACAATTTTAGCAAAAATAATAATAATAATTAATCGACAATTATGTATCAATCATTAAAGATTAAAGTTAACAGAAATTAAAGAGGGTTTTTTAGATTTGATCATAAATCTTCGAGCACTTTTTCAGCAATAATAAAATCAGAAATAATATTTGCTTTTGAACTATAGATTACTTGGGACATAGAATTTTTATAGTGATTTACACCAAAATGGCAAGAATTTTGCACAGAGTTTATTATGCAGTAATGAGGAGTATCCATAGAGTTTGATTTACACAAAAAGATTTCATGTCCTACTCGTTTTGAAGCTCTCCCATTGGACCACTAATAGCAATAAGTGATTTTAAAGGAACAAATCCCTGGCTGACACATGTTACCCCAACTTCATCCCCTTCAACGATTGCAGTTTTTAAGCCCTGCGTTAATATAAATTTTTTTCAAGTTAACTTACATCAATAAACACAACAGATAAAGCCGCTTCACTATAATTTGACATTCAATGTAATCTCATGTCACCTATAAAACGCCTCTACATTTTATAAACTCAAAATAATTATTTAAGAAATAAAATAACTCGCTGTGATGGTGAAATGTCAATTAAGTCCCCCATCTCTCAATTTTGTCTCTCAGAATTTAAGAATATCAGAAGCAATAGGGTTATTAGTAAGGATTGAAGTGTCTTAAAACTGCAATTCTGACATGTTGATCTGTGACTAAGTATAGTCAAAACCAACAAAATATTCCATCCAAATTTAACTAAAAATGAATCAACTGGAATTATGCTACAAAAATTATTATGGTACATAGAAATTGAAGCACGTAACAACATCACAATCATTCCCATTAGCACTTCCCTACATATAATCCTCTAGCAACCATGTTTTATGAACTTAAACTACTCAACCTATATGAATGTCAACATCTCAATATACAAAACTAAATAATAAATGGAGGTGCTGAATAATGCTAAATAAAATAACTTGAAAATTTTCACTGAGGTATTTTTACGAACAGCTGACATACTTGGATTTTGGTTGTTCAAATTTTGAAGAGCAGCAACTAAACCCAAAATACTCAACAATTCACTAAGCCCACTCAATATTGGTTCGTCATACATGAATGATTTCCTCAATACAACTTATCACTTTGAACAAAATTTCAATCCATGAAATAACTGCAAAATAAAATTGTGAACATGAAAATTTTCAAATAATTTTTATCTACTAAATCTTGAAGGTTATGAATAGCAATGTAAATAGATGAATAGCAGGAAGTTTCAAGAATCTGAACTTTTTGAGATCAATCATTGGAAAGGGATAGTTTTAATCAATTCAAACGACAACAGTTTGTTCCTCTCTCGCAACTGCAATATATTAATTTAATCATTCAATATAAATTTTAAGATTTTAATAAAAATATCTTACATGTACATATAAAACTATAAGTAATACGATAAAGGAACAAAAGGGGCAGTAATAATCCTAACCAATATTCGCAATACAAAAGTAACATATATACCTGAAAGTATATTTCCAACTCAAATGATGGATTTGTGAAAGGAAAATAAGTATCAATCCAATTATCCAACGCATTGTCACCACCACCTGTTAAGGAATAAATAAAAAGACTCAGATTTTTCCCAAGTCAAAGGGTCATAGCAGTTTTTACCATGAGTTACAATTTTCAAACAAAAAAGAAAAAGAAAAATACTAACAAAATCTAAAGTTGAAAATATTTGAGTTTACTATATCTCTAGCACATGACTCTATTTCTTTCTTTTCTTATTTGTCATTGCTATTATGATCTTATTCTTCTACAGAAATATAACAATAAGAATAAGGTTTCCAAAACCTACATGTACATTGTCTATTGTTTAAAGTAATAAAACTCTCAAAGATAAAATGCACATAAAGTAGTTAATCTAGTGAGGAAGATGATGATCTGATGTGGGAGGATAATGTAGAAGAGGGTGTAGATGACTTACAAGAAATCGAACCTAGTAACATGGTTCAGAGTTTTCATTATGAATCTACTTCTTCTTTTGGAAATCTTGAAAAAACAGTGGAGAAGCCTTGTTCAACCAAGAGGGGGAGAAAGAAAAAGAAAAAATCTAAAATTTGTAGGAAGAGAGGGGTTGGTGGTCGTAAATTGATTTGTTATCAAGATGTGGAAGCTAATGTTGCTGATAGTGGGGATAACGATAGTGATACTGAGGAGACAAGCGAAGATGATATTGATGTAGTTGAATGTGAGGATGACTTTGATGAAAATAGGGTGTCTAATGATGACAATGCGGAGCCTAATTATCCTGCATTTAATCCACATACCACATTCAACCCGGAGTTTCAATTGGGGCAGGTATTTTCTAGTAAGAAGGAGTTTAAAAAGGCAGCCCAATCACATGCAATAAAGTTAAGAAGAAGTGTCTGCTTTCCAAAAAATGATAAACGGAGAATATATTGCAAGTGTTTGGATAAGAACTGCAAGTTTCACATTCATGTCTTGAAAATAAAAAATGAAGCTTCTTTTCAAATTAGAAAATTCCATGAGAGATATTCTTGTGCACCTGATGAGAAGGTGAATGTTCTTAATTCTACTTGGTTGAGTGAGAGATTCTTGCAAAGATTCCAGGCTGATAATTCCAAGAATGTTGAAGGGTTTATGTGGGATGCAATAACTGATATTAAGTGCCGAGTGAGTAAGCAACAGGCATACAGGGCTAAAATAAAAGCACTATTGAAAATACAGGGTGATCCTGATGCCCAATATTCAAAGTTGTGGTCCTATGTTAATAAGCTCAAGAAAACAAATCCCGGTTCTACTGTTTTATTAGGGACATAAGTTGATAATGGAGTAACTCGTGTTAGTAAGTTGTATGTGTGTTTTGAGGCTTTGAAGAAGGGATTCTTGGCTGGTTGTAGACCGATTCTTGGAGTCGATGGGTGTTTTCTGAAAGGTAAACATGGTGGAATGTTGTTGACGGCCGTAGGGGTGGATGGTAATAATAATTTATTCCCCGTTGCTTATGCTGTGGTAGAGAAGGAAACTGGAGATATATGGGAATGGTTTCTTATAATTTTAAAGCAAGATTTGGGGATTGCTGGTGAGAATTTTTCGTTTATATCAGATAAGTAAAAAGGTTTAATACAAGCATTTCAAAGTGTTTCCCTGGCTTAGAACATAGATTTTGTGTTAGACACATGCACAACAACCTAAAGACAGCGGGCTATGGTGGATTAGCCTACAAGCAAGCAATGTGGAGGGCTGCTTGTAGTACTACAGAAGAAGAGTTTGATAAAATGATGCTGAAATTGAAGGAAGTAGGTGAGGAAGGATGGAAATGGTTTCAAGACAAGCCCCCTGAGCAGTGGTGTAGGGCTTACTTTAATGAAGATATTAAATGTGATATGCTTCTAAACAATGCTTGTGAGAGTTTTAACTTCGGGATAAAAGTTGCAAGGGATAAAGCCATCATAACAATGTTAGAGTGGATACGGGAGTACCTCATGAAGAGGATGCAAAAACACAGGGATAGGGCTAATGATAAGAGGAAGGGTAAGATTAAAATATGCCCTAAGATAAATAAGATCATACAAAGGAACAAGGACAATATTTCTGACTGCATTCCCATCAAGGGAAGTGGTACACATTATCAAGTATTTTGTTTTAATGGAGGACAGTATACAGTGGACTTGGATACATTTGAATGTACATGTAGGTCATGGCAATTGAGTGGCATTCCATGTACCCATGCTATGTGTGCAATTGTGGCCCAAAAATTAGAACAGACAGGTTTTGTGCTTGAATACTACACAGTGGATAAATACATGAAATCATATGAGCATACTATAAGAGGTATCAGCTATGAAGCATTGTGGGGAGATTCACTATTTATTCCGCCAATTCCTCCAACATTTGGGAAAGCAAGAAGGGGTAGAAAGGCTAAGTTGAGAAGACCCGATCCAAGTGAGAAAGATAGCAAAGGGAAAAAATAAGAAAAATAAGAAGACAAGCTGGCCCTAACAAATGTAGGAAATGTAAGGGTTCAGGGCACAATGCTGCCACTTGTGGGAAAAAGAAGGTAAGAAATAGAAACACATCTTGTTCTTTATATTTCTTATGATTTAATGTTGTAATACACATAAATAAAACTTCCTTTATCTGTGATAAAATTGCAGAAAGGAATGGGCCTGGTGGATGAAGATCCGCAAGAGAATGTGGTTGTGGACATGGATAATATACACTCCAATGAACATATGGTAAGATGTAATATTGATGTCGCTATTTTAAATATAGTGTTAGTGGGAGTTGTTTTTAATGTTAGTGGGAGCTGTTTTTAATGTAGTGAGGAAGTCAAATTGAATAAGTAATTTCTTACATTACACATGGTAAGATGTAATGTTGATGTGGCTATTTTCAATGTCGTGTTAGTGGGGGCTGTTTTTAATGTTAGTGGGACATCATATTGTAAAGGTGCAAACATATCAAACTACACATGTATGAATGACATCTATTTCATAGGTTGCTCCACAAAAATTATACGAGAGAGTTTTGAAGTGGAAGATTCAATTGCTATGATAGCCACAGAACAATCTCAACAAGCAAGTGCCCAATGCTTCTTAAAAAAGAATACACCAAACACTCCAGGGCCTTCAATGTATGACCAGCTCCAGGCTTGTAAAAATCCACTCTCTCAAGCTCCACGTGCAAGAACATACACTGTGCAATGGTTCAAACAAAGCCAAACAACAACTGTCCGATCTCCTCTTCAAGGTGGTGTTCAAATCAGAGCTCCTCCACCTTTCACATGTGGCCAATTGAGTCAGCAGAGCAGCAATGTGGTGATGGATGAGCCAAGCACGAGGAATGTGTTTGTTGAAGACGGTCATAAGTATTTGGACTTATCAAAGAAGGGACAACAAGCTGCTAGTTGCAAGGGGAAACAGAAAGTTTAAATTGTGTGGTCCTATGTTTTGGAATTTGATAATTTCAGAGTGATCTTATGTTTTGGAACAAGTATTATCTTGTCTGAATATTATTTACTTTGTTAGGTTAATGATGTGATCAACTCTGATTATCCTTTTGCTATTTGATCAACTCTGAATAAGTATTATCGTTTTGCTTTGGAAAATTTATGTTTTGCTTATTATGCTTTATGGCTTTATGCATGATGTATTTTTACCTATTGCTGCTACTGGTACAGAAATATTGAATGTGCATATGAAGAGCATATGAAGAGCCATGAAACCACTATGATACAATTAAGATTTTATATCCAAATATATCAATGCATTGAGCAACTAATGTCTCCACATTAAGTAACCATAACATGGGTATTAACTCATGTTATGTTAATCCTAAATTACAAAATATATCTAGATAACTTGCTGCTAGAAAGATGGGAGAGACTTCAATGTGGATTTGTTGACATGAGCTTGAAACAACAACAAAATCACCACCCAAGTGACCAACACTACAGCTGCCATCTTTAATAAAGAAACAAACTTGTAATTTTCAACCTTCTTCTTTGCTTCAATCTTCTTTAACTTCATCTTTAATTCTTTGTTCTCACCCTCTAGCTTTGTAATCATGCGCTGCGACAAATTCACCATATCTTCAAACTTCTCATTCACAATCTTAACATTTTCATTCTCAATCTTCAACAAATTCACCATATTATCTAACTTCTCATTCACAAGCTTAACATTTTCATTCACACTCGTCAACGTATTCAATCTTTTTATCAATCCTGGAATAATCTGCTTAGCTCTTTCACATAGCGGGGGATCGATCCATTTGAAAAATTTGCAGTAACCCTTGTCCTTTTAAATTGAGAAATCATAAAATCCACCAAACATTGCTCAATTACAAAAATAAAATAAAAAAATAAACAGATTGAAATGGTTAAATGAGAATGAGGAAGAGACACTTACTGGATATCTTTCGCAACCAAGGAACCTCCTTCCTGCATTCTCTTCCTTCCACGACGTCACTGTCACTGCCAACCGATTACAATAGCATTTCACATTTTCAAAATTTTCACTCCATTATGACATCTTCGACTGTTAGAAGAGGAGAAATTATTCGCGCCCGTTTTCTATCGTCGTCGATTGACTGTGGCCGGGAATAAGAACTAGGGTTCTTCAATGGGGGGAATTTGGGATCGCAATTTTGAGGTTTAGCACATCCGTTTCTTTTTCTTATTTTAATTTTAATTTGTATTTTGCGTTCAGTATTATTAGATGTTTCATTATTAGTATTTGTTTGTTTTATTAATTATCTATTAAATTTAAATTTGATATATGATGTGGAAATGGAAAATATAATTAATTTTTTTGTTAGAAGGTGATGTGTATTTTTGATTGGCCATTGTTAATATGAATTGTCATATAGGACTCAGCTGCCGGTACACGTGTTTCCGGGCCTGAAAATGGGCTTTCGGCAATTTTGGGACCAAAAGTGGCCAATGTCAAGAGTTATGGGACAAAATTTGAAATCTTATCGTTTTTTGGACAGAATCAAAAATTTAATATAGTTACGGGAACAAAAATGATTTTAACTCTCAATCCATCATCAGCTATTCTAAAACAGTTGGGCATAATTCACCCTTATCTCAATACCCACTCAGCATATACATTTGATGATGTGATGGACAGTGCTTCAATACCTTCCACACCAGCATTATTTTATAATTCACCAATCAGATTCTTTTGATTTCCAGCAGGTGTATCAGTTTTCTTGGACTTGCTAGCTTTCCATTTTGTACATTGTTTCTTGAAGTGACCTGGTTCATGACAATAGTAATACTTCTTTCCAGTTGACTGTCCTGTTGCACTCTTCTTTTTATCAGAATTTCCTCCCTTATTCCTTTTCTTGTTTTAGTTTCCTTTCTTGGCAAAGAGTCCTTCAACACCTGATTTTTCATTGTTGTCTGCTCCCTCCTTTAGATCTTTTGATCTTAGTGCTTTCAGTACATCTTTTAATAGTACAATATCCTTTCCTCCATAGAGAAGAGCATCCTTGAAATACCTTTGTGATCTTGGCAATGCAGACAACAACATGATGGCCTTATCCTCACTGGTCAGCTTGAAATCTACACTTTCAAGATCATCTGTGATCTTGCAGAACTCCTCAGCTTGTTCCATCATGGGCTTTTCATCAGTCATCTTGAAGGCATAAAGTCTTTTCATCAAATGCAGTTTATTTAGAGATGTTTTAACCATAAACAGAAATTCTTAATTTATTCCATACACCAACAGCAGTTGTTTCCTTTGATACTTCTCTAAGTATTTTATCACTTAGGCACAAGATTATAGTAGAATAAGCTTTTTGAAGTACTTGTTTATCCACAGGACCTCTTACACCACCTACTGCAGCCTGAGGATCTCTGAGTATTTCAATCTTCAATGGTGGGGGTGGCTTCAATGCATCCATCAAACCTTGCTGGCTGCTGCATAAGGACAGCTTTCATCTTCAACTTCCACAGGTTATAATCTGATTTTTCTGTGAGTTTTTCAATATCAAATCTTGTGGTGTTCATCCTGAGTGCTTGTTGTGTGTTTGTTTCCAACAGGCGGCGCCAATTGACGTGATAAACGCTCAATAATCTCACAAACACTCAAGATCAAACTCACATAAAATAACAAAAACTTGAATGAAATGAAAATCTTGCACAAAGATGTATAGTGGTTCGGTTATGAATAACCTACGTCCACTTTGGGGAGAAGAAACTGTATTATCACTCAATGCTTACAACCAAGAACAGACTAATCACAATCTGATGCAACAAGAACAAAAATGCAGTTCAAACAGTCAACTCTCAAAATGTGAAAAACTGATGTGATCAAGCTACTTTGAGCCCTTATATCTAGCTAACCCCTCAACCTATTGATCCGGTTGAACCTCCACTAGATAGCCCTCACTTAGTAGTTGAGATGCAACCATCTAGCCAGTTCTAGGTAGCTTGAATAATCGCTCAACAACTGCTCCAAAGTTGGCTGCTCACCCTTGCTCCAGTTTTGACAGTTGTGTTGTTTGAGCTGTTGTAACAACTCCAACTTGCTTCTAGCTTCCATGCAACACGTGATGATCATTCTTCAGCCTCCAATGAACATAATCCATGTGTTAAACACCCACATGCATGCATATATTGTTATCAATCTCCACCTTAGATGTATGCATGTTCAACTTGATATCTTCCTCCCACTTTGCTGCCTTTAAGGTGCAGCAATCTTTATGTCTTCATGCATACTAACTAAAGTTTTGCACAACTCAAGTTTTGCTGCTGGCAATGCTTTAGTAAGACCATCAGCTGAATTCACTCTATCAATTTTCCTTACATCAACAAATCCACTTTCCACCATATCTCTTACATAGTATAGCTTGACATCAATATGTTTGGTCCTTTCATGATACCCCTGATGCTTAAACATATGTATTGCTAGGGGTTTAAATTGCAAAAGGACTCGAAAATTGCAAATGGGCACGGTGCCCCCGAGGGCAGAAGAGCCTCACTCATATTCTAAAGATTGATAGTAAAGTAATATAAATACAAGTAGCACGCTAAAAATAGATGATTGCAAATAAAAAATTTTAATGACATAGAAAATGGGTGAAATATAATACAGTATATGAAAAATAAAAAATAAAAAAACTATTTTTGCCCATTTTACAATTATTTTTATGAAAATATATTTATTCGATAAATGAGAAAACATTGGCTTTAAACTGTCATATAATACTCCATAAATATATTTAAAAAAAATAATTATTACATGTGAAAATTTTGTAATATATATATATATATATATATATAATATTTCAGAATTAAAAATTAATTATATAATGTTTATTTAAATTAGAAATCATTAACATTTTGTATTTAATAAAAGTAAAAAAGAAAAATTATACTCCCTCCGTACACTTATTTATATTAGCATTAATTAAATTTAATATTGTACTATAAATACTAATAAAGACAATTTTTTTTGTTGAAAATTTCTCCATCCGTCTCACAAAAGATTTCACCCCAATTCCGGCATGAAAATTAAGAAAGTGATAATTTTTAGGAGGTATAATAATATTTTTTGCAATAAATAAATGATAAAGGATGTAAGGTAGATATGATTTTTTTTGTAAATAAAGTGTATGAGAAGGGTAGTTGTTTTTTGCTTTTTATAGAAATATGCAAACTTTTGTAGGACAACATTAAATGGAAAGTGTGTTATCTGAAATGAGACTGATGAAGTATATGACATAATTAAGAAATTGAAGGAGTACATGATAGAAATGAATACATATTCTAAATATCGAAATTTAAAGAAAATAAATACATGTTCTAAATATTGAAATTTTAAAAAATAGTTATTAGAACAGCATGAAAAAAAAGGGATGATTGTGAATAAAAAACATTTTAATGACATAGAAAATGAATAAAATATGATAAAATATGATATATGAAAGTAATAAATAGTAAAAAATAAAAACTCTCTCTGCCAATTATCATTTACTTTCATGAAAATAATTCTACTGAATAAATAAAAATACATTAATTCAGTAGTGTCATATAATAATAACTATTATTTTTATTTTTTTAAATAGAAGTAATTATTAGTCATTATTATAATACAAATAAAACATTTGTAATGTATATAGCATCATTAAATCTCGAATAAAAAAGATAAGATTGAGTACTATTTTTTCTTTTAGTTTTGCTTGAGCATATATAACCAAATATAATACTCCATATTAATAATTGTTATAATAATTTTTGAATCACCATCCAAAAGTCATAATTTTATCGCAATAATGACATTTTTTTTATAAGAAACAATGGCACATGTTGAAAATGGTTAGATTATTTACTTTTAGAAAATAATAATACAGTAAATAAATCATATCAACATGAATTGTACAATAATTTTCAAATTGAGATATTATGAATTCAATGCTACATGGCTTTCATGCATATTAAATTATTTTGTGAAAATGTATTTTATTTCCATTAATATTATATATATAAACTGATTTCACAATAAATTTGATATTTACTCCCTCTATAATATATAATCTTTCGTACATTTTTTATTTATTTATTTTATAAAAAAATTACAATTCCGCGTTTTACGCGGACTTCGTTCTAGTAATATTTAGATAGAGACACCCTCTTGTGAGGAGACGAGACGGGTCAACCCATCACTAAAGTATGTTTATTGTTATGTTTATTTATAATTAAAGTATGTCAATAATAAATCATATTATAACATGCTAAAATCATATTTTAATGCATCCAGTCATATTATAATATGCTAAAATCATATTTTAATGCATAATCCATCATATTTTAAAAAATATATTTTAACAATCATTAAACATACTTTATCTAATATAATAAATATATTTTAACATATCTCACGAACCGTCTCATATAAATAATGTCTTGCAAGACATTATCTCTATTTACAAATAACATTAATATATTTGGAATCTTCGGTTACGCTTAGAATTGGAGACTTGAACCATCACCTAGCACCCTCATAGGGTTGTGTCATTAAAACTGAAGTATGCCTCTTTTGATTATAAGTGCCGCTTAGAAGTTTTGAGATTGAATTTTACACATTTCGCTTATAAATTAATATTTCTTTATCGATGTTAGAACGACATTTGATACATATTATGTTTAGAACAATATTTGATACATTTCATATTTATTTATTTATTTATTTATATTCCAAATTATATATATTCTCTATGGGCCTTTAACATTTCAGGTTAGTCATTTAATATCTCTATAATATTGTGGTTCTGAAATCTCTTTAAAATATATACATTTGAAATCGTTGTAAATCGTGATAATTGAATATGTTTTTGATATCCTTCTTCGACTTTATGTTTTTGAAATATTTTTTCAAATTTTATTTTTTTACACAAATAAAATATGTTTTTGATATCCTTCTTCGACTTTATGTTTTTGAAATATTTTTTCAAATTTTATTTTTTTACACAAATAAAATAGCTCGAAATAGCTGTGAATGACATTGTTGCCATATAAAAAATTCTCCAATATATCTAATAGAGATACTCTCTTATGAAACAAATATATTTGACACGAATAGTGAAACGGCTTGTTGTTAATTTTACTTACATAATCTCTTACGTAATTTTACTGGATATTTTATTCCATTTAAAATATTTGGTGTCATTAGATTTTCAAACCTAAAAATCTCAATTTTATTTCTCAACAAAACATTATAGATTGGGGGCTAACCCGAATCTTCTTAATGCACCTCATAATTATTTATATTATAATACTTTTATTTAATATTACTTATATACCTTTAAGTAAATGCACCCCTAAATTATATTCTAATTTATCACTAAAAAAAATATATTCTAATTTTACTAAGTATACCCCTTACATTAATCTTAATATAAAGTTATCTTCTCTCTTTTCAAACCATGAACAAGGATAAAGCGTAGTTTGATTATGTTTCGCACGAGGAAAATTGGGGTGAGACTTAGATTAATTATGTTTCTTCTTCGAAATCTTCATCCACCTCTTTAAGTCATTGAATAGATATGAATATGAAGAGAAATACTACCTTCATTCCACAAAAGTTTGTATGTCTTTTCCGGCACGGAAATTAAGAAAAGTAATAACTTTTAGGGGTATTATGATATTTTTTTGTAATAAATAAATGATATAGTATGTTAGGTGTGTTAGGTAAGAGTAGTTTTTTTGTAAATAAAGTATATGGGAAAGGGTGATTGTGTTTGACTTTTTGCCTTTTTAAAAATGTGCAAACTTTTGTGGGACAACCCAAAATGGAAAGTGTGTCATCTGAAATGGGACGAAGGAAGTATAAAATTAAGAAAAGTAATAACTTTTAGGGGTATTATGATTTTTTTTGTAATAAATAAATGATATTGTATGTTAGGTGTGTTAGGTAAGAGTAGTTTTTTTGTAAATAAAGCATATGGGAAAGGGTGATTGTGTTTGATTTTTGCTTTTTTAGAAATATGCAAAATTTTGTGGGACAACCCAAATTGAAAAGTGTGACATCTGAAATGGGACGGAGGAAGTATAAAATTAATGGTGTTCTACTGTTCTGTAATGGGTATGAAATGCTAATATTCAAATGTTATTTAAAATTTAGGATAATGCGTCAAAGAAATGATTTGATAAATGGGGATTTGATTTGTTGTTTTGTTTCTATATTTCGAGTGAGGCTTGCGTGTACCCGGATGCACATCGTGCGCCTTTAGAATTTTGTATTATGGGTAAGGGTACATTATTTTGTTCTAAAGGGTATATACACTTTTAATAAGGGTATACCATTTTGTTCTAAAAGATATACATTTTTCATTAGTTTTTTTTATTTTTCTTCACAAAATAAAGGGTACACATCTTTATACTAAAGAGTATACAATTTAACACAAAATTTTAAAGGCGCAAGGAATATGCTCCCGTACGCCCGGACGCACACAAATTTTTGCCTATTTCGAGAGTATATTACTTTCAACCAATTGTAATGCAATTTCTAAAAAAATAAAATAAAAAATCAATTGTAATGGAATTGATTGACTACTGTATAAGTATATGATGTTAAATAATGATTTGATCTTTTTGAATCACGTGCTCGAACTATGTGTTGAACGTAGGGTTTTCAAGTTTTGAACTACAATTTTGTCTTAATATTTTAATTTAGAAGTTGTAGGACTTTGAGGAAGAAAGGGAGAAAGTGAAGAGTTGTATTGATCATGAAAACTTGGCTCAAATTTTTATGAAAACTTGGCTCAAATTTTTAGGCACAACTATTGGATAAAAATAAGTGGTGATCAATTCAATTTGATCCTAGAAGTTAATCAAATATGGTAAAATAAGTGGTGATGAATTCAATTTGATCCAAGAATTTGATCAAATATAGTAAAAATCCTTGTTGAACAATCACCCTCTCTCTATCAGTGGCGGACGCAGGATTTTCGTGAAGGGGCACAATTCTTCTCATACAATGGTTCGCGTTTTTTGTTCTACAAATTATAAGAAAAATTATTTTATTTATCAACTTATATTAACATTTTTCTAAGAATATTTTAGTATTTTAAGTTGTGTTAGGTAAAAGTTAGTATAATTTTGAGATTAAAATTATTAAATGAATATGTTATTTTAATAATGTATCAATTAAAATAAATAAAAGAGATAAAAGAGAGAAAAAAATAAATATAAGTAAAACAAAAGAGATAGTAGAGGGGAAGAAGTAAATAAATAAAGCTTGTCCTAAAAGGGGATCAACAATAGACCCTGGACACATTAATTGGGTTGCCTCATCACTAGGCCAATGTGGAATTTTGCCATACTTCACATATATATACTACTTAATAGTAAAAGTTCAAGGGGCCAGTGGCCGTTTTATTTAAGATTCAATTTATGTGTGGTTTATATTTAGTAAAACCGTAAAATATGTTTAACATTATATTTTATAAAAGGTACTCCATTTAAGTAATATTGGCGGTTGTGTGAAGTAGGTTAATCATGAAAACTAAATCAATCAACAAATATTAACCACCTTTTTAATAAAAAAAAATATAATGTAATTATTTTTGGGTACGTTAAGTAGTTTTGGGTGTTACACGCTCTTACGAATTTTGCATTCACAAATTCTATATTAAAATCCAAAATCTCACAATTTTAAAGCCCACACGAATCACTTAAATCTAGAATACAAAATTCAAATTTAAATTAGATTACAAATTTCAAATGTATGAGAAAAAAAACCCTAAATTAGATATTTAATGTGGCTTGTTCAAATTTCATCAAAATAAAGTATCCATTATGAACACATATTCTGCTGTACACACAAGTACAGAACCAATTACAACGACAAATCATCATCATCTGTATACACAATAGCACACCAACTTCCTGAGATCTAACAAACACAAACATTCCAACATTAGATGGCCCCGATCTATCATGTGTTTTCTCATTCATGATTCATTCCAATTAAGTTGGAGAATGGAGAGTAGCCGCTGAGTTTTTCTTATACCAGAGTACATCAAGAAGTTGTCTCGATCAATCAGCATCACCGAGACCATCACTTCCATCTCCTCTCTTAGATATTGGAGCATAGTTAGAATTGTGTTTTTTCTTCTGTGAAGCAATTTCAGCATTCTTGCGTAAAACTGCCCCAGGTGATGGGTAAGGTCGTTGCTGAAAAAGAGGGCCCTGGAATCCGATGTTTCAAGACGAGACAAAGATGGGTAAGGATACAATAAGAAAATAGTTATGAACAAAGGAAGACACATTGACATTGTCAGGTAACAATGACGGGATAATCAACCCTGGGTATTATATCACGTCTCCGGTCTTCATATAAAACTTGCTCATCTTACAGAACGAAAGAAACCAAAATGGACGGAAAAATTCATAGGTGGTTTTTGTTTATAAACAATTTGGACTACTAAAGAAACTCAGTTATATGTGTCCATATTTGGCATAATATATATAGGATTTGGTCAAAGGAAGCATACAGTTTATGGAAACTAGAATCCATTGAAATAGAACTTCCTAAGCAGCAGTAGGGCAAAAAGGGGTAAAAAAAATCTAAGTTAAAATATTGGTGCACTATCATCTTATGCAACAGAAACTCAATGGAAACCAAAGGTACACAAAATATGCATAAGCAATTTTATCTTCTTCATGTTCATTAAGCCTTGAAAGGAAATTATTTAAGAAAAAAATAATGGTACTGTACCGTGGCAGTGGTATCTGCTGCTCTTGGCTGCACTCCTTTGAGGCCTACAACCCTATAAATCACAATGAATTGACCAAGTATGAAGCACGAATAAAATCAACTACATAGGTAATGTAAATAATAAACCATTTTGAGCTACATTTTGATTCACTGAAATAATGAAAAAAAAAAACAGAATGCATTGGATGCGGAATGAGTGACATACCAACCACCGCGAGGAGCATCTGAGTAGGAACTTGGATCCATGGGATCCAATTCATCATCTTCACTATATGCACGTTTTTTGTTCTCCTTTTTATAGCCTCGCCCTTGTGGGGGTTTATCAGACCTGCAGAAAACAACCCCTGAACTAAAATAAATCCAAACAACCGGCTGAGAAGTAACAAGAAAAGTATAGCCCAATAGTAACCCATATGCTCCATTATTATTAGTTCTACATTGATTGCCCTTTTAAAGTTAAGATGCTGCTGCCTGTCTTCCAATTCTCAATGTCATCCCTCGTTAAGAAAGAAGAATATTCTGGTGCTTGAATTTGTAACAGAATAGTTCTAACATCCACAAAATCTATACCCACAAATATGATACTAAATATGCACCCTTGAGAAGGACCCATTAAAAGGAGGAAACGTCACCTGGGTTTGTAAGACTTGTTAACTGAGTTTCCTTGATTTCCAGCAGTGGTTGCTGGTTTAAGACTTTCTGCGGAGACTGATACGTATTGGCTTTGGGGAAGATTGTAAACTCTGTATCAGAAACATGATACTTGCCAAACAAAGTTTAGTTTCATTACACACGAAAATTAGTGATAAAAACAAAAGAACTCAGTATAAGATGACCAAGCATCAGAAAAAAAACTGCTCAAGGTTTTTTGAAGTCAGTGGCTCATTTAAGTTCAGAAAAAGAATTTGACAGGATCAAGGAATCAAAGTCTCTAGTCAGAGGATTATTTGATTGTTAATAGGCATGATAACATCATAGGCATTTTATCTGACCTAACATCTTTTAGTTTCATTTTGAAAAGTCAAACCATTGAACTAAGCTAGTAGAATATTAAGGTAATAAGAATAACTAGGGATTTTAGTACATGAAGCCAAAAAATGATATGATGAATAATGCACTGCTTACTGACAAACAGAAGGCAGTTCTGTTCACTAAGCTATAAATTAGAAAGGAATTCAGTGTATTTTTCAGAGAATATGTGATTAACAGATGGTAGATTGCAAATTTTATACTTCCTCCGTCCCATAACAGCTTTCACACTTTCTTTATTTGTTTCATTTGTTTGTCCCATAATAACTTTCACACCCAAAAAAGGAAACAAAACTTTATCCAATAACCTCAAAAGTTACTTTAATTTCAAATTTGTCACTCCTTTTTCATACTCATCACATTACTTTACACTTTATTTATTAACTAAAAATACTAAAATACCCTCAAAAGTCAATAAAGTTGGTCAAAAAAGCAACTTTTCTTAAACGACGTGGAACAGTAAATGTGAAAGTTATTGCGGGACGGAGGGAGTAGTATATTTAAGTTGGATAATACTACATGTTAGATAGTTAGCGGTCATAACAATGCAAGTAAAGTTTCTATTAAAAAAGGCAGTGCTTCCACTGTTTGAATTTCACCATAAGATGAGCATTACTACTTAAATTATTTCATCAAAAAATCTAACAGAAACCAATCTACTTCATGAGATAATGCAGAATATCACAGTACCGAGTGCAGTGATTGCAATATCCCCAAGACTGTACAAGATCCAATCCCCAGCCACCGCATCCCATGCACTTTGGTGGAGTGGACGCGTGATTTACCGAATACCCGTCCATTGCAATTGGGGAAACCAGTTGCTCATAGGGCTGTGAGGTTACCTGCTGTTGTGCACCTGGATTCTCCCACTGAGACACATTGGTCTTCCGGTTATAATAATACTTTTGACCTGGGAATACCGATAAGTAAGAACACAGTAATCATTCATTAATGCAAGATGTTTGAATAAAGAGGAGGCGATGAAAAGTTCATTCGGTGGAATACAAATATATAAGAACAAGAGATTTTACTGCTCATCAAGTTATATATTTACATATAAAAACTACTATTACAATGGATGATGAGTGATGACCTAGAAATAAATATTCGAAGAATATACTGAGGAAGAACACGAAAATTAACAGTGTAAACCAGTTTGAACATAAGACTATAATGATCAAAAATATCCACCAGGATATCCCTCAATTTTTTGCCGTAAGCACTGTAGCGAAGTGATATTATAAAGAACATATGAAACATAATAAAATAAATAAAGTTCAAAGCTTCAAAATTTAAATAATCAGAAACAAAATATCAATTTCTTGCAAATTCTTATACAGAAGTAGATACTACCAAATATCGATGGGTAGGACATACTAGATAAAAATCAAATTATGAGTTACAAGGATTTACAGTAATTCAAAGAACTACCAGATCTGCAATATAAAAACCAATATATATATATAATTTTTTCAATATTTAACAAAAGTTTGAAATGGCATCCTATCTTCAAAACCATACATATTTTATAATCACTTTACAGAAAAAATTATATACCTGTTGTATTATCAAGTGCTTCTATCCAATCTTTTAGAAGAGGTGGGGCTGTGACATCAGAAATAGAAGAGACTTCAGTAGGCTTTTCCCACTGACTTCTTCCTGAACTAGCATGATGATAAAAAACAGTTCCACTTTCAGGATCCCTTGCTTCAATCTATACAATGTTTTAGTGGAAAAAAAAAACATCAATGAGCAATGAATAATTGCATTTACATATGTCATAAGACGTTAACAAGAGATTGTCAAAAGGGAATTTAATGAACGAATGAAACTAAACCTCTTCTGAGGACCAAAACAGAATAGACGAAAACATAGAGGCCATGAAGCATTTTTTCAATTTGATCTTAAAAAATAAAGTGAGAAACAAAAGTCATTATACATTCATGGTCGAAAAAACAATTGACTTTTTGTTTTTGGATGCATGCATTAGAGTACTGTTTATGGCCACTAAAAGAACATTCTACAACTATCAGATCTGTCGTCTTTACACTACTTAAGAGGCATGCCAATGAGTTCACCAGATGCATGATGACATAAGAACAAAAATCATTTGTGCACAGATCCAATCTAAACAGCAAGATAGCAAAACACGTATATCAGCTTTACAAATACAAGAAAACACATTTATTAGATTTTCTTTTAAATTAATTTCACAAAGATAGAAAATGAAACTCACCCATCCTGAGGGCAGATTTCCAGGTGCCATGACCCCTGGTGACTGAGCCTCCAATCGCTAGATACAAAGTTCCGATCCAAGTTTAGGGCACAGCGAAGGAAATGTTGGAAAAGTTATAGATGAAACTCCTAATATTATATCATTTTAAAATAAACTACTTCGAGAAAATCATAATAGACTTCAACTAAGGACTAGATTGATAAAAAAAATTAGCAACAAGAATTAAAATAAAAAACGAATTATCCTTGTAGAATGATTTATTCCATGCCCAAATCTGCACACAACAAGAACAATCACATACATTTTCTGACAGCACAGAACTCCCTGCATCTTGGTTATCATTCAAGATGCCTCTTGCTCTCAGCTTTTGCTTGAGATATGCAGGTAAGTCTTTAGCCATTGAATTCTGCCCAGACTCACCATTGAGCTCTGCATCCTTTTGGCTTGTTTTCTGACCATCGTTATCTTTTCTTTCTAGCAACAAAAGTATAGCCATGTCAAGATTTTCTAGTGAAAAGTAATTCAAACCGGGGAAGAATTCTCACCACTGTGTAATGAAGCACCATAATAAGCACCACCGCCAGGCACACCATATCCATTTCCAATTTCCACATTGCCTTACAAGATGATAAAAGCAATAAAAATTGATCATAGCACTAAAGGAATTAAAATCAAAGATCACCACCATAAGAAGTAAAATGGTATTCCTCACTTCAGTCAGTCATGCTACTGGTTAATTAGTTACAGAGCCCAAAAAGAACAAATAAGTCTAAAGACTTTATTTCACCATCTCATCAAGTTATTTGCAACATTAGTACATAAATAAGTGTAAAGAGTTAGTATAAGCAGCTTCCAATTCAAGCTCAAAACTTTAGGGTATGAAAGACTTCACCGGATCAAACGGTTTACTAGCACAGTAATCACTCGAAAATTATGTGTCAGAATTAATTCAAGAAGTAAGCCACTACTCCAATTGACAAACTCTATACTTTATCATCATTTTATTAAGTTTAGGGAAAAGAAAATTGAGGTCGTAAATCTGGAGTACTTTTTTCTCACAATTTCACAATTATTCACTGATAACAGCAGACTTTCTAATCCCTAGAAAAACAATATTATAAACTACATAAACAAAAATATTACAAGTTTCAATCGGTTGCCTAATTAGAAATTCATAAGTAATCTCACATACTTAAGCAAAAACATTTGTATACCCAGTATACTGGATCCTTAGATATTCCGTCATAACTTCAATAATATACAAAACAAAGTATGCCTAAAGATTTGCAAAACAGTGCAGATAGCGGTCCAACCTTCCTCTGCAAAGGTGGGCTTGCCACGTTTTAAAGCCATTTCTGTACGATGTGTTGTAGTCATTTTCAGAAGATGCTCCTGTTGGAATCAAAGATATTAGAGAATAATTGTATGCATCAAATGTTAATTAAATGGAATGATAGCACAATAGAGAGAGTAAAAAGTAAGGTAAACATGATGATTAGATTAGAATAACCTTAAGAGCATTCGGGTTGTGACGTCCAGACAAAATGTCTTTCCCATCCTCAGAAGGCCCAGTTGCAGTGTTTGAGTCTCTGAGTTCACTCATAAAATAAAATCCAGGTTTAGTTCTATTGTCACATATTCCGAGGTAGATAATAGATTATTTATGAAAGATTTCAAGACAAACCTGTGGCTCTGTATAACCTTTTGGGTGGCAATTTCCTAAATGGAAAAAGCAGGTCATTTAAAGTAGATCAAAATGAGGCATAAACCTTATATAATGAAACATAAATTTATAAATTGATACCTGTTCATGCAGCACAATGTTCTGCGCAGCAGCATCAATATCAGTAGTGCTCTCATAGAGCACATTAGGATCATTAAATATCTCATGAGGCTGAATAGTAGCTAATTCAGAACCATCTTGTCTCGGGGGTTGCAGAAGACTGAACTGGGATATCTGGTTGTAGTGTGGATAAAACGTATCTGAGGAAGAAGAAATAGGCGCATTTGCAAGGGGAAAAGGATAAAGGCTACTTCCAGAATTGGCATATGCCGAGGAGGACGCATTATTAGAAGACGAGACTGGTGATGAACTTGGATGGGATTGCATTCTCAGAGGGAGCTGCTCATCAGACGGGCTGCCCATTTGCTGAGAAATCAAATAAGTCTCATTATCAGCCAGAAAAATACTGATACTGATGATATGAAAAATTAATGGCAAGATAAACATAGATAACTTCTCTTCTGTTCTTAGGGATTAAAATTTAGAGAATGTCAATTCAAAAAGAACAGAAAGAGAGAGAGAGAGAGTGAGAGAGAGCGAAAGCACTAACCAAAATATACTAGCTTTTCAGCGTCCCCTAAAACAAACTAGATTTTAGTAGCCAATTTGTACATCCATGTAAGTTTACAGTGAAAAGAAGAATTTAGCCCACAGCAAACAGCACTAATAAAGCACATGTTGAAGTCAAAGAAACACACCACTCTTCTCTAACCAAAGGAAAATAATTTCCAGGAGACTATCAAGTTCATGGGGACTTTCAATATGGACTGGTACACATACCAGCACTCTACCTCTCCCATATTCAGCAACTGATAAGAAAGACTTTCATTGCAGAATAAAAATACTACTCCTAATCGTGATATTGACAAGAAAATATTTCCAGAAAAATGTATAAGATGGGTTTCACTTTATTGCATTACTTATGATTTACATCAAAGATTTGAAACTAATGAAACCTAGAAGCAAGGACTCAAAATCATTCCAAAGCTCCTTAGGACCTTAGCAATCGCTAAATGTTGAAGTACTAGTAATCACAAAGAAAGTTACACCAAAGACATTATATCAATCCATATAAAAGGAGAAATTTAGTTAAGGTAAAGACAGTACACCAATTCAAAACTCTTCCTCTTACTCTTACACTTCTTCTTCTTTCTTCTCCTTCTTATTATTTTATTTTATTTTAAATTATTTAAAACCTAATTTACCTCGAGATATCAACAATAGAAAATAATATCAAAGCATGCACAACACACACACGCAAACAAAATATATAACAGGAAATGTATCATACGGAGAAATTGAATCAGCCCAATGAAATTCAATCATCAATTTTACTAAAAAGAAAATATAATTGAAATTGCTCCCAGAAAATCCAGCAAAAGCAAGCAGATTGATTTTTCAGGACAAATTGAACATTAATTAGCTCAAAAATGCAAAATCAACTGAACGAGCGCCAGCAAATATACGTAGGAAATTCAATTAAATATTAAAATCTAAAGTTCAGCATACCCTAGAATCTGGATGAAGAGGAATATTGAAGCGGTCAACTGGAAAAACTAGAGCGAATATTTGAAAATCTCCGGTATAAAAGCGCCTTGTGAATGTACAGCAGTTGAAGCAAAGTGTACAAGGTATGGATGCTATGGTTAAGTGCCTGTTTGGCGGCAGAGGACAATGGTAACTACTGCTTTGTTTGGGCCGTTCATTGGCCCATAATTAAATCTCAACAGCCCATAGTTAGGCCCGCATTCGAGCCCCTTCTACTGGACACTAATAATAAATAAAAGGCCGCGGCTAACCACACACCGGTTTAATGAATACGCCCGTTAATGAATACACCACTTCAAATTATATATAAACCCACCACACTTTTAATATTTTATCCCTTTACATATTGTAACAACAAAATTTGTATTTATTAAATGATAAACACAAAAGAAATTACAATGATAATCCGAGATGGATTGAACTTGAGAATTTAAGTAAACAGCTTCTAGCTATCCTCTGATTCCTCTCTTGAGTTGATTTCTTTGACTTTATCAACTTTCTGAACCGAATCTTCGGATGAAGCTTATCCGTGCTTGGGGTTCACTTGAAGCTTTAAAACGTTTATCCGGAGGCGTCGAGCCTTTGTTCGATCAAACGTTGACTTGAAGATTTTTCGTGAAGAACGACGTTCAATTTGGTAGAACGTTGACTTCACAGAGACAGTTGGATGAATTTGATATAAAGATCGTCGTTCAATTAGGTAAAACGTTGACTTCACGGAGACTGCTGGATGAATTTGATATGAAGAACGACGTTCAATTTGGTAGAACGTTGACTTCACGGAGACTGCTGGATGAATTTGATATGAAGAACGCCGGATCGGAGGGGCTGGACACCTTGATCTCTGACCGGAGGCGGTTGGTCTGAAGAACACTGGATCGGAGGGGCTTGATACATTTATCTCTGATCGGAGGCGATTGGGTGAAGAACTCCGGATCGGAGGGGCTTATAACCTTGATCTCTGATCGCAGACCGTTCTTGACTTGAAGATGCTTGAAGATCTCAAGGGAGCACTGCTCGTATTCTTGATCTCTTCAGAAGCGCGTCTTCAGATGTTAATGTGTGTTGGAATGAGGACTGAAGGCCCTTATTTATAGGTAGAGAAAATAACCACTTGTGAGATATTTTCTCCTTGAAAATATATGTTGGGCTTTTCTCTTTTAATTAAGTCTGTCGGGTTGGATTTGATCCTATTTAATTTAATTAAGCCTGCCGGACTGGATTTGATTTGCTGGGCTTGTTGACTTAAGTCGGGCCCATTTGACTTTGGCTTATTTGATTGGATTTGGCCCAATTATCAATAATTTACTCATTTATTTTAGGAATTAATTTATTTAAATTTCTTAATAAATAAATAATTAATTGATAATTATTGCATTAATTTGCCACATATTTTTATTTAATATGCAATAAAATTCAGGTGTCTACACATATAAAATAAAAATTGCCTAATACACCTAAAATATTAAACATACACCCACACTTTTACTATTTTATGAATTTCGACCATCACTGGTGGAACGATCTTAAGCTCTGTCAACTAATAGTGGTCGAACATACTTAAGCTCTGTCAATCAGCAGTGGTCGAACATTTAACTGAATTTTAACTAACAGTGATCGAACATTTTATTAAAAATCGTCCATTGTTGGTCGAACGTCAGGCTTTCCTTTCGACCCTGGTTTGTCGAACAATTTCGCGATTACAAAAAAACGTGAAATGACATTTTAAACGATTAAAATGCTTACAAACATATACCATTATGATCTTTGAGTTGGGTTTGTCCTCTATTATGATAAATTTGTGTTTGGGAACGATTTAAACATAATTTTGGAACTAGGTTTTTTTTGTAAAGGGGAGAAAATGTGTTTGGAAGTGGCAAATGTATTCACATTTTTTGAATTGAAAAGGGGTTCTTCCCTCTTCCTTTTTTCCTTCTTTCTCTTCTTCCTTTCTTCTTTCCTTCTTCTCTTTTTTCTTTCCTTCTCTCTTCTTCCTTCTTTTGAACTGAAAATGTTTCTGGCGTCGCGTTTTATTTCTTCTACTTCACGTTGCTTTCTATGTTAGGTTAGAGTGAAGATATGGGTATATGTATAATATTTTAGGTGTATTAGGTAATTTTTATTTTATATGTAAAGGGATAAAATAGTGAAAGTGTGGTGGGTGTATATATAATTTGAAGTGGTGTATTTAGTAATGGGCGTATTTGATAAACCGGTGTGTGTGGTTAGCCGCTGCCTAAATAAAATAAATATGTCTGGTTTGAGATTACAAATTAACTTAAATTGGTTTTTATAATTTTAGAATAATAAAATTTTAATTTGAGTTTTAAAATATGCAATTAGGTGCGAGTAATACCTTACGCTAAATATTACAAAGGGTTACACTAAATGCGACCCCATTTTATTAAATACACACCCCTATTATTATTTAATTAAAATATATATTTTTAAAAAGTCTAAATTATCCTCATATCATTAAATACACACCCTCCTATAATAATCACTGTAATAAACCCTAAATTGATTCATTCTTAACCTAAATTAATTAATTCTTCGTACTAATCCGTGTAAATTATACACATATTTTGTTATCAAATATTATAAAGTTAAGAGCGATCCCTCCAATGAAAGCAACTAAAATTTCGAAGGAATGGGTGATACTGGGAACAAAGGATGCTATTTGATTCCAAGATTTAATCTTTGTACATTTTGTGATACGATAGGAATAAGAGGATGCTAATCTAGTATGCTTTTTCACCCTTTTACAAACACTCAGACAACACATCCATTTAATTCCAAGTTTGAAGCTCAAAATCAAGTCTCACTGTCCAATATTTTTACTGAAGCGTTACCACTCCGTTCGAGCCATCGTCAACAAATTAAACTGCATGCCCTATCGTCTTGGACATGTCTAAACATAGAGACCACTGCCTAGAGGAAGAAGTTCATGGTTGCGAGAGTGGTTTGAACAAAGATTAGTTGAGTTTTAGTAGTTTTTTTTTTCTAATGTAAGTGTTTTATTTCTGTTTCGTATGAATTCCAATCTGCAAATCAGTAAAATTTTCTCATTTAATTTTTCTTTTCACTGTAGAAACCCTCAACTATCCACTTCCAAATTTAAGTGGCCATGCGTGAATTTAAAAACTGTAGGAGAATTGGGGATTTTGAGGGTGTGCATAATCTTAAAATTAAAAGGGCAATTTTGTGTTGTTAGGGGGTGTGTATTTAATAAAATTAAGATTTGAAAAATTAAAAGGGGTGTGCATTCAATAGAGGGTGTGTATTTAATAAAAATGGGTGTATATTTAATAATACTCTATTACAAATTTTGAAAAGAATTATCTCATCCAATTTCCCATCAATTTCTTTTAATAACTATTTTTTAGATTCAATCCCTAAGTTTCTTGCCATCTTATGTTTGCTTGTGGAAATATTTTATTTTTTTATTAATCAACTTTCATATAAATGATTTTCATTTTTTTTAGTTATAATGAATATTGATGCAATTTCTTTTAAGAAGAACTAGTATTTATCATTATATTATTATTATTAAATAAAAAGTACTCTCTTCGTCCCAGGAAAGATGACACACTTTCCATTTTGGATTGTCCCACAAAAGTTTGCACATTCCTAAAAAAGCAAAAAGTCAAACACAATCACCCTTCTCCATACACTTTATTTACAAAAAAATCACTCTTACCTAACACACATAACATATTTTATTATTTATTTACTACCCAAAAAATATCATAATACCTCTAAAAGTCACAACTTTATTAATTTCCGTGCCAGGAAAGGGATGCAATCTTTCCTGGGATGGAAGGAGTAGATGATTAGTATTTGAATATTGATTATATATTTAAATAAAGAGTTAAACCACGGTGCACATAGTGCATCGATACATCTAGTTAATATGATTCATTAGATTAAAAAATTATTCTATAACCATATTTGGATTAAAATAAAATAATTAAAATTTTTTAAAATAAAATTAATTATATAGGATAAATCTTGTGTGAAACCGTTTCACGTGAGCCCATTCTATATTTTTTAAAATAATTATCACTTTCGCTATAAAATGTTATAACTTTTTATTTATATTATAAATTATTCTTTAAATAGGATTATCACTTTTTATTAAATAAGTATCATTTTTTATAATAAAAATTATTCTGTCTCACGTAAACTCTTACGTAAGACGGTCCCACACAAATCTTCGCCAACCCTAGTTACACTACATAATAACCCTTAATTAAATATAAAAAGAAAATAAAAGGTGGCTGAAAAAAAAAATACTTTGAATATTAAAAATATAAGCCGGGTTTAATTAACGAACGATTATAATAAAAATTAATCAACATTTGAAATTATCTACTAAAAATGACACAGTAGGGAAAATTGTTTATATATTTAAAAAATTATTGTTGACGTGATATATTTTTCAGAAATGAGAATTAGACTCAATGTGAATATAAATGGAAAATTTTCCACCTCCAAATTTCAATTCTAATTTATAAAATAATTTAAATAATAATCTTGAGAAGGTGTTTATGAAACCAAAACTCTAAAATATACTATTACCTTTTATAAACGACATGCATAATGATGATACTTTTCATGCATATAAAAGATATATAAGGAACCACTCCACATAATCTTCTTACAATAATCTAACCAACACAGTCAATTTTGTTCATTTTTCAGATAATTTAAGCCTACCCTTAGATTTTTGAACCTGCATCATGTTGATTCTACAAACACATTAAAAATCTGAAAGATGAAGTACTTGTCTTTAAATAAGCACACAAAATTAGAATCTTGAAATGAAGTCCATCATGCCATAAGATTGTTGCATGATGAGTTGCACAAAGCAGATAGGAATTCATCAGTTTATGGTGATTGGATAAATGTGAGTTTCAACACCAAATTGTTTCTGGAAATTATTTTTTAACAAGCATCTAGTTCAAAGCAAACATTCGGAGAAGCAGTCCTTTGAAAGACGTCATCTCTCAAGATTTGCGTTTTCGCTCAACTTACATGAAGCAGTCAGTCTTTCTTGAGAGCCTCCTGTCATGGCATCAATAGAAGGGGGAAAAAAAGTGTGTCAGCAGAATCTAAGTATTTGGTAACCAGAAAAGTTTACTAAGTAGATAGTAACCAGAAAAGTATACTAGGTAGATATTCTAGATCATCAGATATTTAGGACAGTAAGACAAGACTTGAAAGGTATATCAGGAATATATATACAGCTAAAAGCAACTTTCACTGTTTCAGGCCCCATTGGAGAAAAAAGTTAATTTAGGAATATTTTTATTATTATTATTTTTCCTAGAGAAATAAAACTAAAAATTAAGTTGGAACGAAAGACATCGAATTTGATAGCCAGATATACAAGAAAATTCTTTCAACTTTCAAGAGCCAGAAACTACAAAGTCAATGTTTCAGAACAAATCTGTTTTCAGGGAAATGTTATACTGGCCACAGCTCACTGTCTGGGAAAACGAAATTTGGTCCATTGATCAGAACGATGATGTGGTCTATCTATCAATATGACAAAAGACACATTAGCAAGCAGCACAAGAAATCAACCAGAAACTGAAATCTACCAACAGCGACATCATTACCGGCTATCAACTTTACGCCCAAGAAAAAGAAACTTCAGAAAAGCAGCTAGGCATAAATCAGGTAGAAAAGGGAGACATGACTTTTGACACGAGAAAAAAAGGTAAAGCACAGTGCACTTAAAATGTGAAATCTTGGTCTGAAAGGGTAACACACCTTCAGCTTCTTAACATCCATCAAGTGGCCAACAATGCTCATCAGATGATTGATCACATTCGTTGATACTTCGCCATAGCTGGCTATCTGCAGCCACCCAAAAGGACCACAAAAATAAATATATAATTTATTCAAAATAGGGCTGGATTAAGCACAAACCACAGGGTCATAGAAGTATATATTAATTGCTGAATCTGATAAGGGTTTAACAATTTTTAAGTACCACTATTGTAAAAACTTCTGCAAGCTTCTGTTTTATTTCAAGAGGCAATCTCCTTTTGCCTGCCTGAGATGCATTATCAGGATCCTGAGCTGCTAAAGAAGGTGGTCCAACTGTTTGTTTTCAATAAGCATGAGCACAAAAAAGTTATTGACAAATTACAAATTAAGAAGGAAAGTAGGAAGATAACAATGTTAGTGACATACATTCAGCAACTATCTTCTCCAACTCTCTAAAAGCCTTCTCGAGCAATGCACTTTTTTCTTCAACCCTAGGTCCTTCATTTCCCTGTATGACAGCAGCCTTCAATATGAAATGGTAAAAGACCAAGTTAGGATAATAACTACAGTAAGTTATAGGAAACATAAAGACAAAAGAAACTTATGTGATTTGTATTTTTGCTTTTGCTTACAGAGTACATTAAGGAAAGAACAAATAGGGGGAAGTAGAACAAATTTTTAAAAGCCAGCATATATATTCAGTATCAAGCATGGGAATGGGTAGCATAAACACAACACTACATTTAGAAAGTTAACCAAAGTGGCTAGCCCACTTGGCCACCTCACATAAGTGAGTGACCCGGGTTCGATTCCCATTGGGAACGAATAGGAGGGGAGTTATAAGGAGGCTTGGAAAATAAGGGTGTATGGAGACTTGGTGAAACTAACTACTAACAATACTAACAACTGACTTTGCCCGATCAAAAAAAAAAACTACATTTAGAAAGTTATCTAATGGAAGTAAAATATGGCAGCCAACAAACATTCATGCTATCCCAGGTTAGTTTTGCAGTCTGCCCAATCCAGAAAAGATACACTCTATTTGTTCATATTATTCATAAAAACAAATTTTGCTAAAGACTGCATGAAAAAGTTAAAACTGTAATGTGCAGTTCATCAAAGAGTATGCAAATCTAGCCCCAATATAATCTCATGGCCTAGAGTTTAATCGAGATTATATATGAGGGTCTACATTAAGATATCTACTTCTATAACCAGCTTCACCCAATTATGCCGAAAACAATTACTCACCAAAGTTGGTATGGGATCCCTGCTTTGCATTTGTATGTTGAGCACATCCTCTTTGTGAGACTGATCTGTTGAGCTACTTTTGATTGATGATGGTGCCTTTAAAACTTTATCACTCTTTTTTACAATTTTACGAGGATTACGTCCATCATCACTACCACCACCTTTAATCAAATCTTTGTGTCCTCTCTTTTTTGGCTTTGAGTCTAGGGATTTGATAGGTTCACTGCAGGAAAAGTTAAGGTAACATGAAGAAGATATATATACCTTGGCGTCATGTAAAAAGTCATATAAGTAATAATATATAGCAACAAAGTGAAAGACGAAGTTTCAAATAAGCTGGATAACAAGAATGTTGAAGAAAATCTTGAACACAAACCTAACAGAATGACTTAGGAACACAAAAGTTAAGTGAATTAGCAATATGAATAACGCATTTAAAAATTTTGGCCATAGGATTTCTGATAAAGAGATAGATCTTGTCAAACAAGAATGAAAGCAACAATAGTTCAACCACTGCACCATCGGTTGCAAATTTATGAAGAAACTGTCTAGATTTGCATTCTAAACTCTTGCCTTGAGATTTGCATCTTATTGTCATTTAATATGCACCATAAACCAAGTCAGATATCATTTTTTTAACGAGAAGCCAGCATATTATGAACACAAAAACTTCTATCAGTATTTATCTCAAATTTGATTAAATTTAGTAATCCACTACAGTAAAAATTAATTTGACACAATTCTCGCTCCTTGTCACTAGTAACAAATCTGAAGTCTACAATGCACGCAACAATCTTGTCCTGTTGGCAACATGCATGACGCAGAAGCAAAAGGCGTGTATAAGTTCTAGGAAACATATTGCACACTTTAGGTGCAAAGCACATACTCATGTGACCTTATTAGCAGAATATTCTTATTGCCCATCAAGAATATATATGCAAATTAACTTACATGTGTTCCAGCTTCCCATGGTTAACATAAAACCCATCATGTTTTATCACAGAGTTATCAACCTGGAAATAGTCATCCTGCACATAGGTCAATGCTCATCAGAACCAAGAATTTCCAAAGAAAAACAAATTAAATATGCATTAATAGTTTGGAAAAATAGAGCTGCTTGAAAGAGCATCACCCACCAGTTCAGTATCATCAATGAAGGAGTCCGCTGTATCATACTCATCATCAGCAGGCACACTATCCAGAGCAAGACTCTCCTCATCACTAGTCCAATTACCCTGCAAGTTGCGTGCACGCACACACGTACCAAAAACCATCTCAATTAACAAAAAGAATACTTATCGGATAGCTATAACAACAGTAACCACAACCGCCAAATAACAACCAAACAATTTGTCAACAAAATTCACCAAACCACACAGTACTATTATTAGCTAGATTCAAAAGGGACTATAGATGAATCACTCAGCCCTGAAACACCTACACAGACCAGCAGTTCTAAACACTAAGGATGGAAGAAATAAGAGAAATAAACAAACTATGAAATAAAATTGAGTGAGAAAACCTCTTAATTAGAATAATGAACTTACAATACTGAACAAGGAAAGAAATTTAATCAATATTTACATCATTTATCATTACCAACAATAAATTAAAGTATCCAACTATATATAATATTTAAGGATGATATTGACTGAACTACAAATCATGGTATAGTCTAATTTAATTGTACATGCATACCAGCAACAAATCCTTCCAAGAGAAAAAAGCATGTTCAAAAGTAAATAAATACAGCTTACAAGTCAATTTATTCAATCTATCAATTGTGCGCAACTTACCGCATTCAGTCTCTCAATTTTCTCAATCACGGCACTTAAACGGTCAGACCCAACTTGTGCCTGTGAAGATATTGGTACATTCTCAGTTGTTTGGTTTCTAGAAGAAGGTTCCATAGAAGGAGGAGGCGGGGGTGGCAGCAACTGAGAATCAAAATTATGTTGAGCATCAAAAGACGGAATTGAAGATGATT
Organism: Pogostemon cablin; assembly: GCA_023678885.1. Classification (NCBI taxonomy): domain Eukaryota; kingdom Viridiplantae; phylum Streptophyta; class Magnoliopsida; order Lamiales; family Lamiaceae; genus Pogostemon; species Pogostemon cablin. The sequence goes on from CM042990.1 coordinate 19,326,618, forward strand.
CTGGAGGGTTGCTCAAATTGGCCTGTTTGAGAAGATCTTTCCATGAGACAACTGTTGTCTCTCCAGGCTGGAGCTCCACTTTAAACCTCAAGCGGCCACCAGCAGATTCAATTGAAAATGCCGGCTTTGAACTGGATCCATGCTCCAACCCACCACTCCCACTTCCACTTCCACTTCCTTCCATATAGTGCTCTATGAATGAATTAATGAGAAATAGAGATAGGGCTATATGAAAAACAAGAGATTTTATGGAGAAAACCACCAAAGCTTAAATTTATCAGAGAGAGCGTGAGAGAGCAAAAGAAGATTTTACTACCTTTTTCCTTGTTTATAACGTTTACAGCCAGGACCGATACAATTAATGACGAACGATTGAAAACTACACGTATGAGCACAAGCATTTAAATTCCCATTTCCACCCCAAAAGGTACTATATTTTTACACCTTTATTTTTCTATTTCAAATTCTTACTATTCTAATAAGCAAAGGAAATTATTGATTGTAGTCCAACGGAGTATGAGTGGTTTAAAATATCTACGTGTTGTCTATTAAGAAATGAATGTATATGGAGTCATTATTTTCCTTTAAAAAAAAATGCAAGGAGTCATCATTATGAATAAATAGATAGCTGAGTTGTATTGAAAAAAAAATTGTCATTATATCATACAGACTTTTCTATTACTTTGTGGAATTATTTCTATAATAGAACAAATGGGTGCAACCTTATTTGTAAGAGTTCACTTTAGGGTATCAGATTTATTAATTTTAAATGTATCCACATACTTTTTATATGTGGATTATAGATTTATAAAGTAGTATTGTAATATATATACGGGAAATATATAATCATTAGTGATAAGGATGAACAGGTTGGGAAGGGCGAAAAACTTTATCAATTTACAAGAATGGGGGAGTTTAATTACTTGGTGGAATAAGAAGCAGTTGGTTGTAGCCAAATAGCGAATTCAGGCTCTAGCATCAAGCAAATGGATAGAAAAAGTTTGAAAACGCTTTTTGCAGAGCTTTAAGTTGCCTTATATGAACCTATGCAAAAATGTTCTGTCAAAATCAAGTTGCACTCAGAGATGCTAAGAGCCATGATGAAGCACTAGAAATAAATCGCAACTTCATCATAGAGAAATAGAAGATGGGAGAATGAAGTTGGTCTACAGTCCAATTGAATTCAGAAAGCAGACATTTTTTATGGAGACTCTTACTAGGACTTATTTTGATGATCTTTACTTCAAGCTGGGAATAATCAGTATCTAGGACCCAATTTGAGGGGGAGTGTGGAATTCAAATCAATTTACTTTAGGAAATTTTTGTATCATGATAGCATCAGGTTTATAGATAGAATATCTCATCACTGTTATTAAGTGTTAATGCGAATTTTTAGGGGATTGATTCTTCTTACAAATGCAGATATGGTTCTGCCTAAGGCGTGTATGCGTGTGACTGTAATCCTGTTTTTCAATTAAGCTGGTTACAGCATTAATACCATTTTTCTGCTCATTTTCTGCAGCCTCAAAAGAAGTAGTTCAACACCTCGACAAATAACCATTGCCGTTTCATGGTTGGTCTATTAATATTCACTTTTAATACTAGGCGACTTCACGGTCTTATAGAATAGAGAATGAACTTCTCCAACCTGCTAGAATCCTATGTGTAACATTTATAAGTCTCCCCTGACAGCCTGTCCTATAATGATAGATCATAATTTAGATGCATTTAGTTCATGCTCATCAATTTTCAAATGGATCATATTGCAACTTCTATTATTACCAATGTGGCACTCCATATATCCAGTGTTTACTTTACCTTCAGTAAAAAGATCCACATGCCACTATCCAAACTTATATCCACACAGGAAGAAAATGAAAATGAAATGATCAATCAATGAACAGAAATGACTTATGTCAAGATTTGTTGCTCCTATTTAAACTTGAGGGAGAAGAGCTAATAGCTTAGGAATTCAAACAAGCACACAATATTTAATCTATTGAAAATTGCTAGACAGAATTTGAGGATACTTAAGAAAAAGAATGAAACCAAGAAAATAAAATCAAATATCTGGACTTTCAGCTACTCAAAAAACTACAATAACTGAAACACTGCCAACACCATAGTATCTATCTGAACTTTGAAGAACCACAGCATCAGCTAAAAACTTTCCAAACAACAATGCATATCTATCTTATTATCACAAATTTTCATGTTAATGATATACCTGTTGTTTCGCCAAATGCCCTATCCAATCCTTTAGAAGAGATGGCATTGTCAATGAAAGAAAAATAGGAGCCATTTCAGCAGATTCTTTCCACTGAATTTTCAATGAACTCGCATGATGATAAAGCGCAGCACCATTTTCAGGGTCCCTTGCTTCAGTGTATACATTAGATTGGTTGAGGGAAGCATCAATAATTGACCATGAATAGCATAATACAAGATATATTACATTGACAGGCAGATGCAGAGTTTGATGGAAGAATTTAACCGCACTACCACTAAATAAATGACAATAACAAAGCCACAGAGTCCTAAAACTAGATACTTTATTTGTTCATTATAAAAAAGGAGTGAGAAATAAGGTGACTTTCAGATGCATGGTCAGTCAAGCTACTGGAATTTGCTATTTTGCTTAGTGAAAACATGCATTAGAGTATGAAGAGAGGGAGAGTCCATCAGGCTATAAAATGATTCTTCACAGACAAAAATTGACAACAAACAAATTCAACAGATACATAACAACAGACCAACAGCCCAGAACCTCAGTTTTAACAGGGAGATAGGAACATAAATGAGGCAATAGGCATGCCAATTGTAAATGAGGGCAGGACAGTATCTAGAAATTTACACTTGAATTTAACCTATTTGGCACATAATTACACAATAAGATTTAAGTTGAAAAGCACACTCTTAAGTATTGGTAAAGGGAGGAGCAGTTTAGAGATAAAAGAAAATTCAACATAAATAGTTATATAGAAGCACCTTAAGATCATTCGGATTGTGTCGTTCAGACAAAAAAATCTTTATCTCGGATGTCCAGTTTCAACATCTGATTCTATGATGATATACATGACGCATAACACGCCGCTACTAGACGGCGGCCCTTCTCACTTATCCTCACATCTGGACGGCCGCCGCCGCCGCCGCTGCCACTCTTGGACGGCGGCTTCCACGTCGCACGCTGAACGTCCTCTCACTTCTCTCTTGTTAGGTGGCGCTACTCATTTTGGCCATTAATTAATTAAATTATTTCACTTGGGCTTCTTTTTTATTTATGAGTTTATAAATCTGTTTATTTTAAAATCAATGTCATTTGTGATATCTCAGGCCGTTTACATGAGGGGTTATGGATCTTTTAATCCATTCATCCCTCTGATTACATACACGGTAATTAAAAAGAGATAGCAATTGGGTTTCCATTGGCCCGGGACAAAATCCTACGTACCAGTGGTTAATTAAACGGACTGATAAATTTTAATATGGAGGTTAATCAATGAAATTTACAAAATTATCCTTATATTTTAGGAATAAACCAATTTATTAATATTCTCTTTCTTTACTTTCTCTTTCTCTCTCTACAAACCTCAGACAATCACTTTTTTCCTTCTTCTTCTCCACCTCTTCCCCACCATAAACGACCATCCCTATCGGCTATCGCCTTGTCATCTGCCGACGGCGGCCGCCTTCGTCATGACCTGACCCATACGACACGTTTTTTCCCCTGATTTTGTGCTTCTACTATTTCTTGCACTTCTATTTGGATCCTTCATTTCTTCGTGGTTCGTTTTTCGAATCACAGATTTTGATTTTAATCGTGTGAATCAGGTCAGTTGCGGGCTTCTTTTTTTTTTTAAAGTTGAAAATGGTGGATTTTTGGTGATGGTGGCTTGGGCTCGGATTAACCAAGCTCATGTACAACTCTCATCCATTTCGATCTTGCAGTAGGTTGTAATTGTTGAATAAATAATTTTTAAAGATATTGGATTGTATGCTGTATGGGACTAGATTTCTAAGACTAAAGAATTTAGAGTTTTAGATGCAGTGTTATGGGTTGTGGATTGAAGTATTTGGGGAAGAAGAAAGTTCCATTAATTGGGAGAGAGATACTCTTTGCTTTGAATGAAAGGAATCAGACTAAACATGTGTGTTTCAATTAAATATTCAGGGTAATTTAGTAAATATACAATCCTCCCAATCCTCTATGTAAACGAAAATGACTTCAAGAGATATGTTGGCTTAACAATTCTCTAGGATTGATTTATCTTATTTGAGGGTATCTCTTCCCGCTATGTAAACGGCCCTAAAATTGAAATGACATGTCATGTTAATTAAAGTGCAATGTTGCCCAAGTAAAGAGTGCAACATCTTTTATGCCCACTTATTTAAAGTAAATGTTCGTTGCCCAAACTTCAAAATATTTTCCTATATTAACCTTAAAATATGAGGCCCTCTCATCCGACAATCACCTTTCATTTTTTTTTATTATTATTTTTTTTATAATTTGAGGTAATGTCAGCCAAAAAAGCAAAAAATAAAATAAAATAAATCTTGAGAATATTCATTTCCGGTGGCCACCTTTCTTTTTATTTTATTTTTTTTATTTGATTTCATTTGTATAAAGTTGTCCGCAGAAAAATATAAAAAGAAAAAAAAACTATGACATGTGGCACGCAAAATTTTCTGATTAAAATAATTAAGGGGGCGTATTAGTAATTTGGTAGGCTAATTTAATAAAATATTGTTGTTTAGAATTTAGGTTAACCATATATGGTTGTTTTAGCAAACTTAATAGAAGCACACGTGTACTCCAACCAATATTTAATTATTATAATTATGATTAAAATTAAATTAAATTAATTAATGATTTAAATTTTACAAAGTTATGTTAAATTTGATGATCTATAATTAGTGCACTCCATATTCATTTAATGATAAAATATTTATGTGAAAAGATGATTAAAGATGATAACTAAAATGTAAAAATAGTCTCATATGAAACAATGTCACATAAGGATTATTCTTATTTTAATTAATAAATATTCTCTCCGTTCACAACTAGTTATACACTTTTCTATTATGATTCGTCCCAAAACAACATACTATATTTTTCTTTTTGATAGATGAAACCCACACAAAATAATTATTATATACGCATGGAGACCACACATTACACTAATAAAACTATACACGTCTACACATTAAAATATTATTTCTTTCAGTTCACTATGCATTAAAATATTATACTTCTTAATCTCCGTAAAAAAGTAAATGTAATGTAGTTTCAGGATGGAGAGAGTAATATAAGTAATATTTTTGATTAAATATAGTATTTGGAATATCATGAGTTCGATAAATATTTTGTCATTAAATAAATATGGAGTACACTAATTATAAATCATCAAATTTAGGGTTATTCTGTGGTGCACCTGGTACATCAGTGTAGGTATCGGTGCACCTATAGATTTATAGGGCAAAATCAAGTGGTAGTGGATAATTATTAATTTTTTTAAATCATTTTATTTTATTGAGTGATGAGAATTAAGTAAAAAAGTGATCTAAAGGTAGAGACAGGTGCACCGTGCCCCCAATGCACTGAAGTTAGACTCTTAAATTTAACATAAAATTTTAAAATTTAAATCATTAATTAATTTAATTTAATTATAATTATAATAATTAAATATTGGTTGGGAGTACACGCGTGTGGCGACTCCGCTTATTCTATTAAACATTGCTGAAACAACTGGTTAACATAAATTCTAAACAACAATATTTTATTAAATTAGCCAATTTGGTATATTAAGAGGAATGGAAAAGTTGGCAATGGAAAATGTATGAAATGAGTATCATACCCATTCATTTGACTTGAGTAGGGTATGATAGATTCCCAAAAAATTGGGAATGAAATCGTTGAAGAAGAAACAAATAGAAAGAAAAAGAAAGGAATTGTGTGTGATTGAATAATATAAAGTATATTAATATGATAACAAGGTATCATTTTTGAATTATTATAATAATATTGTAAGATTATATTGTATATTATTTTCATTTGTTGAGTGCAAAACAGATTAAAATAGAAAATGTGCGAATATTCTTGAGATATCATTCCCTTCTTCAGAACCTCCCAAACAAACACCCTAATACTGAAGTAACCGACCAAACAAAGACCCCTAAAACTTTTTAACGAAGTTGTATTGTGCTCTTAATGAAATCATTGATATTTTAGAAAATACACATATAGTGCACAACATACGCACAAATGTTGCTCATATAAAATAAGCTGAACTCTGAAGCAAAAAATAGAGGCCACGAGCACTTTCAATAATGTCTGCTATAGTAGTTGCAGAAATTTTGAAAAGATAAATGACTTCTTTTTGGGGGGTGGGGGGTTGAATGAAGTTATCAAAATGTTTGCAGACCAAAAATGAAGTCCAAGTTATTTAGAGAAATAATTGTGCAGCGTAAAAGTTATAACATTCAAGAAGTTCAAAACCTCGGTTCAGTAGAACCGTTGTATTGCTCAGGTACTCGGGCCTGAAGGTGCAGGTGGTCGAGCGTTCGACTTGTTGACGAGACGCTTGCGCTGACTGGGGCGCTCCTCCCTGGCTGAAACCGCCAGCTTCTCAAGCTGGAGCTGAGCTTCAGCAACCTCAGGGTCTGGCTTTCTTTTCACCAGCTCCCTTGGTTGTGCATGTGGTGGCAACATGCGGCCACGAGAACCAGACAATAATTTGTCGTAAAAATTAGTTGCCTGGGACACGTTACCAGAATCCACAGCTTCCGGTGACAGCACCTCTTTCTTTTTCTTTCTCCCAAGGTCCTAAAAAACAATAAAACAAAGTGAGAGCAGTTGCAAAGAAAAGAATGATCTGCTAAGTAATTTTTTGAATTGAGAGAAAGAGTGCACAAGTATGTTTGACAATAAATGTGCGACACCAAGGCTAAACGCACGCATTATGAATCCGTACTAATGCAACAAAAACAAGCAAAATATATTTCGCATCAAACACGACACAATAAGAAAATATAGTTCATTTATTACTACATAAAGGACACAATATGACACGATAACAACCCAACAATAGAATAAAATAAATTTTTATTAAAAAATCAAGATGATAAGATACAAAATGACATGAGAAACATATTTAATTCTCTTAACATGTTGTAGAGTTAGAGTGACACCTGTTAAGATTATAGGTAATGTTCAATGATTGCACAAACATAGCACGGCATGCAATTTTTGTGCAACACAATAAAGCTACACACCAAATCACAATTTTCGTGTCATGTTCGTGCAGAATATCACGCTACCAAGATGTGCTTCTACTTCAAGTGAAAAAAAGTGACAAATATGGATCGGCTCTCATCATAATTAATATGAATACTACAAAATGAAATTTATCATTTTATTTTCAAGAAAAAAGAAAATTATCCGTTTACTTTTAACTAGGAAATTCAACAATCAGGTAGATTTCATGATTTTTAGATAAAAAGTACAGAAAACCAAAAATTAAGTCCATAATTGAGTAGAAGTGAAGGGAAAGCATCCCTTACACAAATATTACGCAAAATTCTAAGAGCTGAGACAATTCGCAGTGATCAACTAACATATATACAAGCATACCAGCATTCACACGCTTGGTCTAGGCTTTAAAAAGGGAGTACAGCAAGAGCCTCAAATTAAATCAGACAAACAAGACAGTGTGGATGCATGCGTGAACATAATTACATCTTTATAGTGAATCCAATTAAGTAAAAGCCTTCAAATATCATTCTGTCAAACGTATTAAGGGAATATATATTTTATATACCGTTTGGCGGCTGAAGAGGCCCTTCCTCTCTTTAGCTCGATGTATAGCACGTTCAATTCCATCTGCATGCATGATGCCGCTAGGCCACAGCAGAGCAAGCTGCATATGAATGAGATATGTCATATTACTTAACTATGAAATTAATATAGCACCAGAGAGACAGCAAAATGTTTCTGTTTAATCACCCAACAACTGAAGTATGCTGCATAACAACCAAGCAGAATGAGACACAAAAACTACTTGATTATATAATATATTTGGACCATAGAGACAACAGAATGGTAATAACCAAAGAGGCATAAAAGAATCTGATACCATTTAATCTTATGCCTTTCCATTACAAAAAAACAGTTAATAGGATACAATACCAAGTTAAAATTGCCTAGGATCCTCACACATGGCAAAGACACATCAGCTTGTTCAAGAATTTTGCTTACAATTAATAACAAGAAAGCAAGTACCATATAAAATGATAGAAATCCATGATTCCCTCATCACAGAATGTGCATTATCTAAATGATAAATGCTTAGAATCCTACCACATGGAAAGAGCAACGGTGTGCTGATTCATGCACATCTCTTGAAATAATAACAGGAAAGTAACAGTCACTATGATAGAAGTCCATGAAATCAATACATTTAATTCAGTTGGTCGCTATCCACATAAAAACTAAGGTAAGAGACAAATACGGTTGTTCATGGACAATCATAACAGAAAGCCATAACCAACTCATTTATATATGAGCACCCTAAATCCATAATCATCTTATTTACATATGAGCACCATTTCCATTTATAGAATTAATATAAACATCTAACCGCAGAAAAAAAAAACTATATCTGGTGAAAATAGAAGACCAGCTTGCCAGTTATGGAGAGACCAATAAGTTCCATGCCTATGTCTGCGTTAGTGTTTGCACATGCACATGAACCAGGCATAATTATGGTTCATGCATTTCACTTATAAACAGAAACCTAACTGCCAGAGGCCACCCATGAGGGAAACACTTAAGGAAAACTTTTGCCCAAAACAAAATTATTTTGTTGACTAATTTAAGAAGACCTCCAGAAATCTAACAACAGATTCATCTGAGTGAAAAAGATGGACCAAATTAAAGAAAAGCAGTTGCATTAGTCCAACTACCTCTTCATACAACTCTTTGACACGTGAACCTGAATCTTCTTCCATTTTCTGGAATGAAAACCAAGAATCATGTTAGGTGCTCTCTAAAAATCCAAATATTTATTTTACTTACGAGGATGTGGTGCTGTGGTTTCAATAATTAAAGTGAACTCCAGAGATTTAGTTTTACCTCCACAAAAAAGTCATATAAGTCACAAATCTTACTTTCCAACTCATCATCCATGCTGTATCTATGTATCAAGGTTTTTTTCTCTTCAGGATCAACTTCCTGAAAATCGTCTACATTTCCGTCATGCTGTTCAAGTTTTTAAGCAAGTTAAAAGACAGGAATCAGATATAAATAAAGTGTGGGTCCTCGTTTAGAGAAGTCATCAACTCATCTTAGGAGTAAAAGATTTCTGTTTATATTTTTGTTTAAATAATGGGTAAATTTTATCAGAGTCTGATCCAGCTGCAAGAATCCAAATTATTTAATGTCAAATCATACTTTCGATTTCATGCACAGAATCTGTGACTTAATCATCTCTTTAACTTCGTGCTTTATCTTCTCTATTCGTTCATCCTTCTCTGGTTTGGCAGATAATCCCACACTAGCCATGGCTTTAAGATTTCTCTGGAAAATATAACAAGCTTCTTTAATTAGCAGCAGCGAGGAAGACAGTGGGTTGGAAATGCGTTACATTAACACTAAAGTAAAGAATAATAACTAATCAATACGAACAAGCGACAAATAAGCAGCTGGATGATAGTTTCCAAAAAAGCCCTCGCAACAAAAAAAGTAAACAGTGTCCGAAAATCTAAAGAGACAGACAAATGAGAACACACTCAGATACATAATTGTTAAAGGCGAGAGGCACCAAAAGGCGCAAAGGCCTTGTTGGAGCCTGAGGCGTGAGGCGCGCGCCTGAGGTACAGTATGTTCTAGAACATACATTAATACATCCAACTTAACACATGATTACCTTACTAAATATAGCTCAAAACCACAAAACATCAAAATAATAATAAATAACAACCAATAAATAACATAAATAGGCAATTCAACTACTCAACACAAATAGACAATCACAATAACAAATAAGTACAAGCCTTCAAGTTTAAGAAAATATCAAATGTCAAAGATTCAAATGATTAGCGATTAGCTAAAAATCATAATTATCATGTCTATGGTCCTCCTCCTCATCTTCCCATGCGGCTGGGACGGCAGCGTGTAGGAGTCAAAAGTGTATTTGTCTGTCTGAACCCTAATGGTTTGTGGAGAGTGAAACCTTAGTCAATACCTTCAAATAAAAGTAAAATTTTAACCTGTCTACTAATTAAACCGTTTTCAGTTTTCACCATATAAAAACACGTGACAACTTAAAACAACAAACATTCAAAATCAACCATAATTAGGATTGTATGCGAGGCGCCTTAAGACCAAAAAAGGTGCAAAAAGGCACAAAAAGGCGCATAGAGGCGAGGGCCTCTTGCACATCATCCCTAAACCCTAAAAAACCAACAAATTCAGAAGTTAGCCGATAAGGGCTGAGCCTTGCCTAAGGCATGCGTGCCTTTAACAACCATGCTCAGATATACAAATAAAACAATCTAAAGCTTGAAATCTACCCTTGCTTTCTTAATCTTAATTTGATGGGAGTAAGTCTTCACTTATATGTTGATAAAGCAATCATAAATGACCACAGGCACAACTTGCACAGTTGGATTCGTAAGTAATTCAATAGCATAACTAGGTTTAAAGGGGAAAAATATTATGGAAATACATGCAATTATACAAGTGTCAGGTTTTGAAGGTAATCATCAACATAACAGCATTTTCTTGCACTAATACACGATTTCCTTTTGTATTGTAGATGATAAATGTAAGAATCATACGTGCTATTGCAAGTTCCTACAGACAATTATAGAAGTAAGTACACGTCTCATTTACACCGACCGCCACATTCAACTGCGTAGTTCCTTAAAAGTGCATGCAAGGCTCAAAAATCAGGAAGAATGAATAGTAAATGCCTATTAATTAGGGGCATTTAGAACAGTACAATGACTCAACGAGTGGCCGGTGTAAATTATATTTTGAAGTAATTCCACCATTTGATGAAGTATTCCACAGAGATCAACAGTAGGCACCTCAATACTCAAGGTTATTTTGGTTAAATTTTAGGTATTTTACTTAGGCATAAGTCTAACTGGCTTACCTAAAACATAAATGATTTCAGTTTCACATGAAAAGTTGATTGGACTCATTTATCAAAAAAGATTGAAGATAAAAACACCAACAAAAAATTAATTAACAAAACAAAAAATGTGATCCTTCAGCCATCTGACAAATAGAAGGTTTTGGATTTAGATTTATAAATGCTAATTCAGTTTTGGACAGCCCAGGGCTACCAAAAGAAATTCTGCAAGATCTTGTAAAGGCACAGTCATTAAGAGAAAATGAATTTGCAAGGTAATAGATTCAAAACCTCTATTGTGTTGAATATACAAAAATGCATAAAGAAGTTGTAGGTTGTTCAATGTTTCTATATGAAAATTTAACTCTCGCTTTAGAATAATCACACAAACTGGGCTCTTTTCAACGAACTTTATGAGTCTAATTGTTTGAGGCATGAAGAGTTGCACTGAGTAGATATGAAATCATTAAATTTTGTGTTCTGATAAGCTTGAGTTTCAACGCAGAATTGTGTCCAAATACCAAAGCTCTAAAATTGTTTTGAAGAAAATAATTATTAAACAAACATCTGTTTCTATGCTAAGCACATGAGAAGGAAGTAATAGAATATGTCTTGTGTTTTCTCTCAGCGAAGATATAGTAGTCCCTCTTGAAAAGTTCTGTCATGTCACCATAAAAATGTGTTAATCATATCAGAAAATCCAATATCACATATCAAGAATTCACGCATTATCACAAGAACATACAACAAGCAGATATTCCATCAGAAGTTATAAAGAACCAATAAAACAGGACATAAAAATATGTCTGAAAGATATAAATAGATAATAAGCCAAATTCATCTCTCATGTGTTCCTTTAATGCTAGGCAAAATTTTGTAAAGATTTACATTCCTGATTCACAAATAAAACATGCCTTGTTTTAAAAAATAAATAACACAAAAAACAAGTAACTCTTAACTTCTTAGTTATGAAATACCAAGTAAGAAGAATGAGAATTTTCTTTCGAGAGCCAGAATTACACAAGCAATATGTTGCAGAACTGAAGAAGAATTATAAGTTCAAACAATAATTATGGCGTGTACAATCTGGATAAAAAGAAATTTCAATAAAGTGGAACTTCAGATTCAGCTGCATCACTTTGATGTGAAAAATATTCTATGAAGTAACAAAATTGAAAATAGCCATCCATTTTTCAGAATCCAGGTTGCCCATGTACTAGGAAAATGATGTGGTCTCATTTAGCTAGTCTCAAATGATATGTGACCAGCACCAAACTTTTATTCTCATGATAAATAAACCTTGAGGCTTGATCAGGATGGTATAAAAAAAAACAGGTAGCTATATAAGCATACAGTGCCTAGTGCTCAGCAGCTTATGAGATTTGATCTTCAATGCATTCTCCAAATTAAACATATTTCCAGCAAGCAGTTGTAAATTTATTTCACGTACTGGAATTCGCCATAGATGTATCATCACAAGGAATACAATTTTATGGCCAAGATAAAGAAATATATGACCTACCTTCCTTGAGCAGCAAAAAGGTTAATAATGAACCAGCGAGGAGTTTTGGCATAAAATTGAAAGAGAAAGAAGAGCAGCGCAGTACACAAAAATGTGAATTCTCAGACTGAACAGAGATGATACCTTCAGAGTTCTAGTACGCATCAAATGTCCAACAATGCTCATTAGATGATTGATCACATCCTTTGGTACTTCGCCATACTTGGCTTGCTAAAGTCGCCCAAAAAGTCCAAGAAAACAATATTAAAATAACAACTTATTCAGAGCATGAGTTGCACAACCATAGGATCATAGATGACAATGACTGCTATAAAAAAGATGAAAGCATAAGTGAGACTTATTAGCTTTAAGTACCGTTATTCTAGCTATTTCTCCAAGCTTCAGCTTTATTTCAAAAGGCATTCTCCTTTTGACTGCCTGAGATGCATTATTAAGATCCAGAGTTTCTGTAGGAGGTGGTCTAGCTGTTGTATTAAATATTCATGAGCACATATTACCAAACTACATGATAATAGATAAAAAGGAAAATAAAATATGGCAGCAAAAATAGTGACATACTTTCTGCAGCAAGCTTCTCTAACTCTTCAATAGCCTTCTCAAGAGCTCCGTCCTTGCTCTGTATGTGAGCAGTCTTCTGTATATAATGGTCAAAGACAAAATTAAGAGATTCATTGTTTTGGCAACACAGAGAAGAGAAGTACAGTATGGGAAAGTTGGGTAAACATTTAATAACCAACATATATAGAATGGTTTTGATATCAAGCACGCATATGGGTATAATCAATTGGAAATAATACAAATACTATAAGATATGCTGAATAATGCTAGCCAATCATTATCCCTGCAAGTTAACGAATAGAAATTATTCCATCTTTAGTAACCAGCAGTGTCTCTACAGTTCACAATGATAGTCAGCTATATCATGGCAAAATACAGGCCATGAGGAGGGTAGGATTACGCGGGTGCAGGCTTAGAAGGTGGACTATTTCAGTGCACACTATGACTAAATATACATAAAGGTCAATGTTGTAATAATGCACAGTATGATATGATCGACCAATACCTATTAAGATGCATGCCAATAAAAACCAAATATCCTGACCAACAGAAGTATATGTAGAAATGTTGGTGGCAGGCAGCGTTAAAGAAATCATGGTACTGGATTTTAAACTCCAAAATATTAATGTCGCTGTTATGATGTCCCACATCGGTTCCACACGCAAGTGTGGAAGGGCATATAAGTGGGGGTCAACCCTTCACCTTCAGCCATAGTTTTGGGTGAAGTTAGGGCTCCCTAGCTTATATGCCTAACAGTTGCATATAAAATTTCTAGATACCTTTTTCAATTTTAAAAGCTACCTTTGAAGGTTTAGACTATACTCATGAGGTTTCCCAAAACCTATACATAATTATGCCTTGCGTGACTATAGCAGCTTACAAATAAAAGTAGGATATCGATTAATTCACACAGCCATAAACCTCTATTAAAAGTGGAATTTTAATTTGAGCGATATTAGTCGCATTCAAGTAATCCAGGACAGTAATGGCCTGCACATCCAAAACTTGCAAACTAGATCGCAGATCAAAGGGGTTGGGTGAATTGGTGATACATTCACAACAATCCTACTTCCATCAAGAAATATGCTAAAGATTGCTTTTTTGCAGTTTTACCCCAAAAGGAAAGTGATAGTTAAATAGATGAACACATCTACAAAAGGAAGATACAAATTCTTTACCCGGGGTTCTCACCAGATTATGCAAGACCCATTAAAAACTAACTCCAATTTACAAAATCTTAAAAAGCTCCTACTAGTCCACATAGTATTTTGCTTTTCAAGTAGTCAACTATAGACCAATATATTTCTACAGCATAGAGTTCCATAAAAATCTTGAATGCGGACTGAAGAATCTACATTATGTAATATATCAACTTCACCCAATGACGCACAAAGCAATTACTCACCACATTTGGCATGGTAACACAATCTGCAGGGAGATTAAGGTCAAATCTTTCAATAAGTCTATGTTTTCCTTTCTGATGAATAGACAGATCTACACCATCAACATTTTTTAGTCCTGAAGGATGTATGGTGTCTTCGACATCTGCAGTCTTCTTTAATGAAACTTCAGCAGCATTTTCTGGAGGATCCATAACTGACATGTGCAACTTGCGCGTAGCCTCTTTTTTAGACTGACTTGTAGAGCTTCTTTGATTCATTGATGATTCCATTTTACCTTTATTTCTCTTTTTCACAATTTTATGTGGATTACGCCCATCATCGCTCCCAGAACCCTTAGTCAAATCAATATGACACCTCTTTTTTGGCTGCTGATCTGTAGGTATGATAGGTTCACTGCAGGAAACGTTAAGGTTACATGAATAAGAAAGAAATGCATACAGAAGAAGGCTGCATGGAAATAAAAAGTTAATGATTACATTATGTTAGAACCAATCAAGTTGAAGAAATTTCATTACACAAACCCAACAAAAATATTTAAAAACAAAAAAAAAAATTAAGTGAATAGGCAACATGAACACAAGAAATGATTTGACAATAGGTTTTTACTTGCCAAACAAATAAAAATTTGGAAGCAATATTCCAATCACTGCAACGCCAGATATTAAAGCAAATTTTAATTTTGATTTCTTAATAATGTAAATAATTGCAGTTAGTTTCCCTCTATGCCTCGAGATTTCATCTCTTCATCCCCTTAATTTGCATCAGAAATGTAGTCAAATATAAAAAAAAAACCCAATAAATAATGAACAGAATTCAATAATTTAATAGAGAAGGAATATAATTTTTTCCCCTGGAAATTCCAAAATTTTACAAGTTCTACCCTGTTCTTTGGAAATTGCAATTTAAACTCCCTGTAGGACCATACTTTTGCTTCATTTTCTTTAACCTATAATGCCCCTTTGATGATTGGGAAAATGTGTTTTTAGTTGCCTTTACTTATACTTTGCGCACTACCGCTCATCCCCCAGAAAAAAATAAATAAGAAATATCCCAAGGGCAAAAGATTTTAAAAGAGAAAGTGCAAGGGGAATTAGAACCGAAGTAGAAGGAAAAGTTAAAGAGGCAAATGCCGATGAACGAAGTACAAGGAGAAGAAATAAACATAATGAAATTACAGGGGGCTAATTAATATGTTATTCCCAAAAATAAAAATAAAAAAAGAAAAATCCAATCACTATAATAATGTCACATTGATTAAATTTATTGCAGTATAAAAATAGTTCACAAGAATTCTTGATTCTTAGTCCAAGTTTGACTGCTTATAGCTCTGAAGTCTAGAAGGCACCTCATCAAGCACAAGCAAGAGGCATGTATAAGTTGCAGAAATAATATAGCACTTTAGGTCGAAGCTCAATTTCGTGTGATCACAGTAGCTATACATCCAACAGATATATAAAGACAATAAATTTAACTCACATGCATTCCAACTTCCCTCGATTAACAAAAAACCCATCATGTTTTATGGCAGAGTTATCCACTAGGAAATAGTCATCCTGCACATAAAGTTAAGTTCATTTATCATTGAACCATGAAATCACAGATAGAGATAATCAACTGGGCATTACAATATGGAATGATGGAACTGCTTGAAGGAACTGTAACTCACCAGCTCAGAATCATCAATGAAGGAATCCTCAGTATCATACTCATCATCATCAGGGTCATTATTTAGAATAAGATCTTCATTTTCCTCATCACTAATCCCGTTACCCTTTAAGTTACAAAAACACAAAATAAATAAATAATCACCTTAATTAATTATAAAAATATAAAAAATCTGTGGGTAAAAAATTGTTATCCTCGCCAAGTTACCACTAAATCATGGTCTATGTTTTAGTCCTAGGGCAATATTCACCCAACAATAGTGCCACTATGTGATGGAACTACTCTGAACAAAAATGAACAATCAACTCTGAAAATCCTACAACAACTGGCAGCTTTTAACAAAAATTAAAATAAAGAGTTACATCATAATGATGAATAAAAAATGAGGACAAGTAATACAAATTAAACAAAAAATCAATATTAAACAACTGCACAAATAGAAAAAAAACTGAGCCATATAAACTATATATTTATGTTGATCAAACCACAAATCATAAAATAAACTTGTGTGAATAAATACTCAAGATAACCCCACCATAAATCCTTCTTAGAGGAAGATGCATTCAACCAAAAAAAAATAATAATAAAATAACTCAATCTAATTCCAGTTATTCCATTCCATTTACTTACCCCATAAATTCTCTCAATTCTCTCAATCACGGTGGTCAAACGGCTGGATCCAACCTGTGGCTGTGAATCTTTTGGTCCATCATTTGTATTTTTGATAAAAGAAGGCACAACTGGTGGAGACGGCGGTGGCGGCTGAGACACAAAACTAGGTTGAGCATCAAAAGATGGTCCTGTAGAAGATTCAGGATGGTTGGAATCAGTTAAATTAGCCTCTCTGAGAAGCTTTGTCCATGAGACAACTGTTGTCTCTCCAGGCTGGAGCTCCACTGTAAACCTCAGGCGTCCGCCACCAGATTCGACCAATGATGCGGATTTTGGACCCTGCCCATTTTTGGGCCCGCCGCTTACACCTCTGTCCATGATGAGATGCTCTATGAATGAACTGATGAAAAATAGAGCTAGGATAAGGGGAATTTGAGAACAAAGTATGAGTTGAATAGAGAGTGAATCAGAGGAGATGATTTCAGTCTTCTATATGATATCTTTTAAACTTATTCCTTTTTTGTCACGGTTACAGCTAGGACTGGCAGGCCTAAATTTTACTGATTTTTCGGTTTCTACCCCAAAAGATTTTAATTTTATTACCCTTACTTTTAATTGAAATTTTACTGCCCCATAAACAACAAGAGATTTATTATAATCCATTAAAATTTAAGTGTTTTACACACATGTATGCACTTTTACATTTATCACAACCTTGACTACTATGAAATGCATAGGTTTCCTTTTCCTTTTTTGAGTGTAGAATTGACAGGAGTGGTCAGTATTAATGAGTAAAATAGCTGAGTTGTATCAATTTAAATTTACCTGAATATTATGGAGATTTTGCTTTTAGACAACTAACATTTATTTCCATAATGAAACAAAGGATATAATCTTATCTGTAAGAATTAAATTCAGTAGATCTGGTGCAATTAATTCAAATTTACACACTTTCTCAACATTTTTTCCAGATTTACAGATTTTTGAATTTGTATTCTAATTCTTATAATTTATAGGTGTTGCCAGCTATTAACTCCCCCAGATGCTCTTTAACCACCCCATATTAATTCATTTTTTATTTTTTAATCACTAATACAACCCAAAAGAAATTCCATTGTGCCCTGCAAAAATTTTCACAATGTTCGGCATCAAACATATACATTACCATTCACTGAACAATTTGCTAAATAACAAAAAATAAATAAATAAATTGTTCAGTGCTGAACACTTGGATATGATTTCAAAATTTTAATGAGTGTGTGGCGCTGAACAATAGCTTATGTGGTCAGCACCGTACACTAGGGTAAGATTTCCAATAATGCTAATGCCTATCAGATTGGATTTGCTTGTTCTATTAGGAGATGCTTATTATTTGTTTTAATTTTATTTTTGAAGATTAATAATTAATCACTTATAGAGGTTTTCCTTTTGAGATTATTACTATGGTTAACCAGGATTTTGAGATTTCCTTCCATATATACTTCTATGATTCGATTCTAGTATTTAAAACTGTTTAATTTTTTCGAATAGCCTAACAAATGGGTCTTCACAGACAATGCAGGAGGCTTAAATTTTCATCAGATACATGACAATAAAACTAGAGATAACTCAAATTTCAATTTTTCGAACACATAAAATTTCACAAACAGTATGCAATTATTCTGATGGAAGATTTCCAGGTTCCGTGACATGATGTGCAGAGTCTCCAATGTCTACAATCAAAGGATCCAATCGAAGTTTAAGAGTAAACGAAATAGTAGTAAATGGGGGAAGATAGTAGAATATGGCCAATTAATCCTTCTAGATCATTTACGGTTAAATCTTTTCTAGCCTATTTTTGCCCCGCCAACAATTCTTTTCCATTAACATGGTCTAAACTAAACAGGAAGATTTCGGTTCCTATTGTGATTGGTAGGTTTGGGTAAATTGCCCACCTATGACTTGTTACAAAGCGGGTTATCGAATAATTGGTGTGTTTTAAGCAGGTGTCATTCATAGGATTCTATCCATTTTCTCATCATTTATGGTGCAGGGCGATAGGAGAGTTGGGGTTCTATCTCATTTTATTCTCTGGATCTTTTACAATTTGATTTTGGCATCCTCTTAGTAGAAGAAATAATTTTGTGGAGAACAATTGTTCCGGCTTATCGCATGCCTATTTTGCTTGAATAAACATGAGAATCTTTAAAAATTGTTTGAAAAATCTTAAGGATGGTTTATGGAGAATTTAAATTTTTCAAGTATTTTTCTGCTTTGTATATAGTTAGAGATTGTAATATAGCCATGCAATCTAGGATCTTTAATTCTATACATGCTCTTTTGGGACTACTCATCCTTGTTGAAATTAGCAACAAATTTTTGTTTCCTTTCAAAAAAGTAGTGACTAGTGATTGGGTCTGATAAGACTTAAAAGTAGGAATTGGTAAATTTGAAAGTGGAGGAAAAAACCGCTCCCATAAGCTATCTGACCAGTAATGAATTGGAAGAAATTGTGTTCCTGGTGGGGAGCAACTAATCAAACTGGTAATCCATAAACTGAAAACCATAAAAAAACACCATTATCAGCAAGAATAGCTAACCAAAATAATTTTATTAATATCTTAAAATTGTAAACCCTAAAATTTAGCATACCTTGAATGAAGACATTGTAAAGATGCTAATGGGAAGCTAAACCGAACTCTCGAAAATATTTGATAAGAAAATGCCCTTTTAGCACAACGTACATGATTTTCACTGGGTTTTAACAAGCATTTGTTTGGCACCAGGGTACCAGAACTTTGAATGAACCATTTATCGTAGGCGCATGCTCTCATGACATACACAAGTAATGGAATCATAAGAATATCCCAAAGGCTTAGTTAAATTAAAAATTATCTTTATTTTTAAAAGAGTCGTTTAAAAAAAAAATTACTCCATTAAACACTTCAGCTTAACTCTAAAATTTAGTTAATATTTTCTCAAATCAAATTTAGAGAGTAGAAGGGAAAATTGTAGTTACACATTGATCAGTAGTATTCAAATTTAGTACTAGCACTCAGTGTAGAAGTCCCACTATAAATAACATACAACCACACTTATAATTGTGATGAATATCATATGTGAGAATATAAAACTCTCTCTTTCTACCTTCCTATGTCTACCTCTTTTGCACTATAAATAGCATACCACTGTCAAAAACCCATTTATAAGACTTGATATTTTGACACTCGACAGTAAAACTGTATTTTCTATTATCAATTCCCACGTAAATTTAAGATTGCAAATTTTATTTTTTCAATTTAAGCCTTTTTTAATGGAATATATTAAATTTAATAAAATTGAATTTGTCATTGATATTGCATTTATAAAAATTATGATTTTTTTTTTAAATTTGTAGTTTTTTTATTGAATTTGAATAAGGACATGTTATAATTAATTACATAGCTCACCCTCAAATAAATCATCAGTACACTTTATAAATATAGTAATTGTGCTGTAAATGAAGAGTTAATTTGATTCAAACTGAATAACTGACGTACCTTAAGAAGAGAGATGCACTCATACGCTAGCTATTGTTCATCACCTTCCCACGAAGAGCACACACGTGTCGAATCGTGGTTCGACATTCGCTCCGAACAACTTATCATATTTAATGACATACTGTATTAGGCACCAAAAAATTCAACCGCCGAATATCATATTTAGAAACTTTTCATGACTTACCAAACTCCTCACTAGAAATTTTTTTTGCTCAATGAATTAATGTGGGGGCATAAAGAAGATGCAGGATATTAATAGCAGAATCGACCCTAAATAAAAAGGTGGAATTGAAATGCAGACAGGAAGCCGAGAGGTGCAAAACAACACTTTATCATCATTTCTCTTGTGCATAAATTAATGATATTCTGAAAATTTATTCAAATCATCAATCAAACTCATAATTCAAAATTAACAATAATTCACCAAAGAAAAAAAGTTAAATATTTTTACCTCGATGGCAGCAGAATGGTCCATATCAAGTTGTGGAGGGCATGAGATTCTTTGAGAAAATAATAGCTGAGAAAGAAAATTCCAAACATCTTGATTGTCTAACACCCGCTTTGGGGTCTCTAGCTGGATATTAAATGGGAGTTTTTCTTGTGGAGGGTAAAGAAGACTCTTGTCACATATCTGAATTATGAGTAAGACTCTACTTCCATTATTTTCTTCCGCAAATTATTTTTTCAAGTACTCCCAAACCATTGCATCCGTTAGATCATCCAACACTATCAGATATCTCCTGCCCTTTAAACAAGTGTACAAATACTCGAAAATTTTGTCTTCTCCATCAGAAACAAGTGATTCATGCTCACGATTTTGTATTTGAGAAAGAATGGCGAGAAGGATTTCTTTAAACTCATAGTTTGGGCCAATGGATACCCAGGCACGCATCTCGACCAAACGTACAGCATATGGATTATCATACAGAGCCATTGCAAGAGCTCTTCCACCGGTACCTGCTACCCCAGAAAGTGAGATAACACATAGTTCACCATATAACTTGTGAGCTGCACTTAGCTTATCTTTGATTCTTCTAATATTATCAGAAAAACCAACAAGTTTTGACCTATTAACTTTCCCAAAATCAATTTTCGAAGAATCCTCCTCTTCAGGTTCATCTTCTTCGTCTGTCAACGGGGATTCTAACCATTCACTATATTCATCCTTTATCTTCTTCATCTTCTCCACAAAGAAATTCGACACTTGCTCTAATACCTCGTCGCAAACGATGGAGCGGAGATATCTGAATCTGTGGTCATATTATGTGATTGATATCAGATCTGAAAGAACGAATTCGTATGCATCTTCAATTTCACCTCTCGAATTTGTTCATCCAATGCCTTCACCCTTGAGCTCCGATTGCTCCCATCCAACTTCCTGATAACTTCTTCTAAGAAATTGATCTCATCGTGAGGATAACTGTAGGTTTTTGTAAAGATTGGAAAATTTTGTGAAGCGAAAACACGGGTGATCATTGTATTTTTAAGCGAAACAAAAGCCACATAAGCCGTATTCCAACACAGTTTCTCTCACGAACGTTTACTCTGTGTCCAAGATTAAGGTGAACATTTGTTTATCCCTTCGCCTGATAGTTGACTCCAAAACCCTTTGACCTAATTTGTTTACTTTGACATTTCAAATGAGTTTTTGGTGATGACATTCTCTTCTGCTCAAATCCACATCACACATTCACACCATCAAATCCCTCTCCTCCCCCCAATTAAATCTGTAAGCCATTTCCCCAACCTCCAATCAGCTCTACTACGACTCGTCGAAGAAACCCACTGCCTATTGCCAATGATACACCACATACGTGGCCAAAAGCAGCTGCAATTTCGAGCGATAAGGCATGCGTAAACTCACATTCGAAACCCCTATCTCAATAAAATGTCTCCAATTTGTTATCTGAATAACAAACGTGAAAGGCAATTCTGAAATTTCGATGCATAAACACAAGGGTTAATTTTTATCCAACCTCTGATGTATCCACCCGAGACTCTCTGCACAGTAGTTTTAACCCACCGACATATAACCTGTAAAGCAAATACCTATTTTCATGGCCTTACTGATATATACTACACTTGTTAAACCCCAGAGTAAACGCCTAAAATGCTGCATTTTCTTATCTTCACTCACAGACTCAGAAATTGGCGCATATCCTATATTAGTTCATCTTTTTTCTGGGCAAAGTCTCACGAGTTCTGAGTTTAGATTGGAATAAGATCAGGCAGCGACATATACCTCAATATAGAAAGAACCCCGTTTATAAGTTGGGCTGGTGTTCAGAAAATTGGATTTCGACAACACTGCGATAGAAGAAAACATTTGGTTGGTTGTACATTTCCCAAAAGCATACAACGAGAAATCGCCACGCAATTTCCCTTCACCTTGTTCTCCGACCAAAGCCCTAATCAGGCCGACCACCATACTTCCTTTCTCCAATACATCAATTGGGAAGTATACAGAGTGCATCTTGTCTTGACATGAAAAGTATAGTAAACGGCCCTTTAGGTATGGCTCAAATTCAATTTTAAATCTTCCAATATAAAAATTTAGGGTGTCTCGTACACTTTTTAAAATAAATATCATTTTAATTATAAAGTATTATCACCTTTAGTTTACATTACAAATTGTTCATCAAATTGTATTATCGTTTTTCATTAATTCAGTATTATCACTTTTCATTAATTCAGTATTACTTCTCATTAGAAAAGTTATCACTTTTAATTCGTCTCACATAATCGATCTCACAATATTTGTCAAAATTTTATATTCTTAACTTTTATTATTTAAAAATACTTTTCTTAATTAAATATTCATAATTTTTATATTTACAATAAAAAATAATAATACTCCTATGATTGAACACCAACTCATTTCTAAATATTATCCGAAGCTTAACATATTTTCAAAATAATTAAATATTGTCTCAATTTTAAATACTTTTTTTTCTTTTCTTTTTTCTAAATTTTATGATTTTTTTTAATTATTAATAGTGACGTGGATAAATATATTAATTATATTTATTAATTAGATTAAGGCTTAACGGTTAAGCCTACGACACCCACGACAACAGAGAACGTTTTTTATTTGATATAATAATCTCAGAAACTACCCAGAGAAGGTAATTAGAATTATTATAATTTTATCTTGAGATAATACATATGATACTGACTTGAGCGTTGGAGGATCTACGCCGACTCTCCGGCGTACTTTTGCAGGTTACATAGGAGATTATTGAAGATTGGTGAGGATTCTTGAAGAATGCTGGACTGAAGAAGAATTGAATAATCAAACTAAACTTGTATCTTCTTAATCTTTCATATTATTGTTTAATTAATTAATTTATTATTTGATGATTTAACCTTATCAAATTGGAGTCGTCTGTGAGAACATAAAGTTGAGGCGTGAGTTATTTCTCATTGATCTTATCTCAATTACTTCATTACGTTATATTTTAGCTTGAGCCTGCAAGCATGAGGTGTGTTGATTATTATGGGTGTTGTTACATTTTTCATGACCCATAAAACACATATGCACAGTGAGACCGTAGAGGGTGTAGAGTAATCTCTATAAAAAGTTTAATATGCTCCTGGTGAATAAATATAGCAAAGATATTTAGCGTATCTTTTTATTTCTTGTTGCTTACCTATTTCTTGCATTCTTTGTATATTTAACAGTGCTCAATAACATCCTTAATACCAATTGAGGCAGAATATTTTCTCTTACATGGTATCAGCCTTCCTGAAATTATAACTGCCATTTTTGGATAGTTGGTAGATGCAGGTTGAATTGGAAATTGGGAAAGAGGATTTAGCGACAAGGATGAAGGCTTTTCCTTGCGAGACATGCAATTAAAATAAACCCAAGGTCTTGGAAGCGCAAATGAGCTTACAGCAAACATGATTTACAAATGTAAATCTCATATGGTCAAAGAGTTAATCATCAAGTCAGGTTTGGTTGTTTCGAATCTATGTTTCTTCTTCACGCCATTGCCGTGAAGTATAAATCAACACCCAATTTTCAGAAGCAATGAAAGTGCATGCAAAGTGTTCGACAGAATGCCCGATCTAAATGCTGGCATTTTAACATATGATCATGCGTCACATGATTCTATTTACCACTTCTGCTTCAAGCCGATTGACCTTTTGTGATGCATTTCGTCATAAGACCCATCACCATATATAAAGCTTATTTGCTAGTCTTCTTTGCTATATGGAGTATTTGTTAGTAATTGTGTGATTGACTTGAGGTCTTGTTTGTTTATTGTTTTTGCGTTGAATCACTGTCGACTACTACAGGAACCATGATCGTCCTCCTCAACTTCAGACGCTTAAACAAATTATCAGCGAATCAGTTTCAATTTTGAGCTAAAGAAAGGAAACTACCATTCTTGGTTTGAACTTCTGTTTCAATATATCAATCCCTATCTCTTTACTTTCATACTAATTGATTTATTTGCCTAAGTGGGTCTTGATGACTCTATTGTGAAAGCTAGCCAATAATCTGGTATGGGTAGGGTACAAGAGCGGAATAATAAATATTGATTAATAATGCACGTTTCCCTTTAAATTGGGTAACTCATGGCATTTTCTACATTTGGATCTGTTTAAATCTTGTATATCATGTAGTGGGAGTTTGGTGTGAGCCATAACACCCTTGTTGTCGATTGGGAACTCTCTGGCGTTTTGAGTGTTTTGGAATATGGACAAAGTATGCACAATTGCCTTATCAAAAATTTACTCTGAGAACATGTACATCGGTCTTTTTTGATAAATGCATGACTTGAATTTGCACTTGAGAATTAATGAATAGCATGAAAATTATATGAAGTATGATTTTAACTCCTTTTAATTACATGGAGTTTATTAATAATCAGCTTATTGGAGCACTCTGCAATGGAAATTATGATTTATTTTAAACATTATTGGAAGTATGATTGTATACAAATGAGTTCTGGAAACGCTGATTTATTTTGTCCTTTGTCAAGCTCATTGACAGCTTGTTTGCGATTTTTGTGAAAGATACTTGAGATTCTGCCTTGGATTATCATATACATGAATTGGATTTTCAGAATGTGAGAACGAAATCAATGCTTATATTTGATTCTATAAAATACGTGACAAAAAAAAATTTGTACAGATCTAATGATGAGATATCCATTTGATGTGTCGTACACGTGCATTTACCTGGCATGGCTCATGTTAATTGTAAGGCTATTCTTTTATGTGTTGATACAAGTCTTTAAACATACACTTGTTTGACAAGCTAGCTACTGAGCATGTCACCACAATTTCGATTTTGGATAGTTTTGAGACTTCAAAATAATCTGTTACTTGATGATTTTGCATCATGGCTCCTGCGTATGAGGTATTATGCTTAACTTTTACCTTGTCATATTAAGGATTTATTACTTGATCAATTGTGAGAGCTCAATATGAGTGAATACTCAATATTCTCATTCTGAATTTTGAGTTTAAGGAAGGGCAAGTGGTGGTATTACCATCTATAACTTTAAGACAAGAATGGAACACTAAAAAGTGATGAACATACAATCTCAGATTTCTGAAATCATGTTTTACACACTGCTGAGGTTTATTGTACAGACGTATGACTAATTTGAATACTTGTGAGGTATTATCCTATCTTGCATAAATTTTATAACTCAAACCTCAATGTTTTTATCAATCTTGTGGTTGTTGATCTGTAAAAAGCTTTGTATACTTATAGGCTGAATTTACATGGAAATTGGTATGTAGTTTACACCTATCGGATTGAGAGGAAGTTACTCATGCATGTGAGATTATGAAGCAAATTATTTGAGATGTTCTAATACTTCTATTTTTAGTATAGTGGAACAATAAAACATACATACAAGATGGGCCCGAGCCCGAAGAATGAGGAGACTGAAGTGTGAGCCCTGTCCTTAAATGTGATCTAGGCTACGAAGCCATGATGAGATAATTGAGGCTAGGACCAAAAAGTCCGATGCCTGGCTATGAAGCCATGATGAGATAATTGAGGCTAGGACCACGAGGTCCGACGCCTGGCTGTATAGCCCGGTATTAAGGCTAGGACCACGAGGTCCGACGCTGTATAGCCCGGTATTAAGGCTAGGACCACGAGGTCCGACGCCTGGCTGTGAAGCCCGGTATTGAGGCTAGGACCACGAGGTCCGATGCTTGGCTATGAACAGCAGCATTGAGGCTAGGACCACGAGGTCCGATGCCTGGCTGCAGAGGCTATCATCTCTTGATGGCGAGATAATTGAAGCTAAGACCTCGAGGTTTGATGCTTGAAGCCTTAATGTCTACTGATGATGAGATAACTGAGGAATGAGAACCCTTTCTGACTTACCAACTGCTCAAGGGACATCATGCGATGAGTTTCATGAGCTCTGGTATGTCTTATTCTTCATCTCTTTTCATTACAGAGTTGAAATGATGGATGATGTTGTTATGACTTGCCCGTAGCAATTGGTGTGAATCATGCATTACATAATGGTTTATACAGTTGGTAATGCATTTGGAAGTAACGAGAAGATAACATCTACACACTGAAAGATTAATGAACTCTTCTTATATGGTGTTTGATTTAATGCCTGATAGAAGCTTTATGTGAGTACATGGTCATCTTGATCACAGAGACTAACGAGAGTGGTTTAAAGGAGAATTAAACTATTAAGGGAGATATTGCCTGAAATTATTCATATGAGTTGAAAGGATTAATATGCAGACTTGATACAACACGTTTTATCTAATGCCACAAACGAACTTGTCCTATCGTGAAATATGATTGGAACAAGAATGTGGGCTCTGTTTTTCTGCTATATTTACGAGTTACTCACTTGTAGCAACTTTAATCATATGTAGAAGTGATATTTTAATTTGCTGATAAAAACCTGAAAATTCTGGTATTTGGTGGTATGCATTATTTTGTAATGTAAAATTTTTGCTTGAAGGTGAAATTATCAATATGAAATCATCATTAATTAGTGTTTTCTATAAGCTGTTTACCAACACAGTTGTGATGAATTAAAAGTGGTGAATTGTTTTCTTTGTACCATGATCCTTTATTCGCCTAATCTACGGGAAGTTGCAAGTTGATATTTTAATAATGTTGTTCTTCCACAGTTCAGCAATAAGATAAACTATTCATTGTTATCAATCTTCCTTGATAACAAGGCATCAGCACCCGATTATGTTTTCTGGAATAGCTCTATGTTTATCTTTTCTTGACAATATAATGATACTTGCCTACTCTGAATAATTCCACGGAAATAATCAGAGTAAGGGGGAGTAGTTGATGTGGATAAATATATTAATTATATTTATTAATTAGATTAAGGCTTTACGGTTAAACCTACGACACCCACGACAACAGAGAACGTGGGTTATTTGGTATAATAATCTCAGAAACTACCTAGAGAAGGTAATTAGAATGATTATAATTTTATCTTGAGATAATACATATGATATTGCGTTGGAGGATCTGCGCCGGCTCTCCGGCGTACTTTTGCAGGTTACGTACGGGGATTATTGAAGATTGGTGAGGATTCTTGAAGAATGCTGGACTGAAGAAGAATTGAATAATCAAGCTAAATTTGTATCTTCTTAATCTTTCATATTATTGTTTAATTAATTTATTTATTATTTGATGATTTAACCTCATCAAATAGAATATTGTCGATTGCAGCCTGTAAAATAAATAAATCGAAATCGCACAAATATACTAAGCGTTATGGTTTATGTTTTCTATTTTGGTTTGTCAAGTTAAAGTTTACATTTCAATTTTTGTTTTGTCAAGTTGAGTCATACAAAACAATTACTCTCCCCATCCATCCTCAATGTATCAATTTGTTTTTTGCACGTGGATTAAGGAGTATTATTATTTTATGTGTAATAGGTAGATATATTAGCGGAGGGTGTGAGCCTCATATTTTATTTGTATTAGTGGATAGTGTGGGTCCCATAGTCCAAAAAGGGAAATTGATAGATTAAAGATGGACGACCCAAAATAGTAAAACGGATGGAGTATTTCATAAAAGACTCACACACAACATTAATACAATTATCCACCCTACGTATAAAAAACAAACATAAAAGTTTATATAGGAAGAGGGAGTAATGTTTCGAGTACCAATAAAAAAATATAGATTTAGGATTAGGTAATTCAACAAATAATGTCAATCTAAAAATAAGAAAGTTACTATTAGGTAATAAACAAATAATGTTAATCCAAGTTTGTTTTGAGATCAAGTATAGTATATTATAATTTTATGTCAAATCAGTGTTTAGAACATGAGATGATATGTATAATTTATTTAATGGGTGATGGATTAGGTTTGTGTTAGGCTATGGTGGATTGTTTTACCCCAAAATTGCAATCTGCCTCAAATTGAAAATCCTCCCAAATCTTTTATCCCCGATTTGAATGAGGGTGATAAATCAAACTTCCCAAATTCACGTAACT
The DNA here is from genome assembly GCA_023678885.1 of Pogostemon cablin. Taxonomy (NCBI): domain Eukaryota; kingdom Viridiplantae; phylum Streptophyta; class Magnoliopsida; order Lamiales; family Lamiaceae; genus Pogostemon; species Pogostemon cablin. The sequence continues at coordinate 19,355,504 of CM042990.1, forward strand.
CCACTAGAAAGACTACAATACGACCTGTTTCCTGAGGTTCGTCTATCATATTATATGAATCATCCTCCTTACACAATCAAAAACATATCTTTATGCTGTTGAAGCATCACTATATCCACCTTGTGAATATTTTTCAATCACCTCATTCCTTGCTTATGTCTCCTCCTCGCTACCTCTACATAAACTCCCAAAAGTTTCCGGTATTTTAGATTCTGAATCCCTCGATTTTTATGTGCATTTCATTCGTGTGGCTCAAATTCTCACAATCATTTCAGGTTATAGTCATTTAGTTGACGACTCTATTTTTTACTATGGTTCATGGGTACAGATCCTGGAATGAGTGGGATGGCGAAAAGGGTACTTTTGTTCGTAATGTTTTGCTATAATCTTGGCGATCGTTAATATTAGCTTTCATGTTGGAGTGCTTGTTTTGCAAAGGTAGAAAGAAGGATGCAATTGAATGAGAGGCACGATTTTCAACATTATTTTCATAGCTTTGTGATTGTGCCTGTTCTTAACTTTTATGTGAATTAAAGCTTGAATTGGAGAGAACATGGTTAAATTTTTAGTGATGGCTACAACTCATCTATATAACTAAAGAATAGTCCTATTAATTTTAAAGAGTAGCATATCCAGTCTCATATTGCATACGTTTAACAAGCCATATTTTTTAATGGTATTTTCATTCGACTTTTAGAATAATTTAAATTTTCTACTTGAATGAAGGTAAATGTGATTTGATTAATGGTGCTAAATATAAAAAAATCTCTTTAATGACTATTTTGTCTAAAATGCTAATATATTTGTAAAGAAATCTCGATGTCAACAGTCGCAGCTTATTTTTATATTTGATAATAAGAAAGTAAATGTGAGTGGATTAATGGTGCTAAATATAAAAAAAGCTCTTTAATGACTATTTAGTCTAAAATGCTAATATATTTGTAAAGAAATCTCGATGTCAACAGCGCAGTCTATTTTTATATTTGATAATAAGAATTTCTTTCTTATAAATAAATGTATGGTTAAGAAAAATCCAAATTGAAGGATAAATGTGAGTGAAATTCTAAAGAATTTATTTGGGGGTGAAAACTCTAAATAAAGTAGAGTTTTGGACTTTTGCCACGCATACCTCGTACCAGTCGTTGCTGTAACCGTTATGAATCTGGAAAACGAGAAGAGTAAAAAAGGAAATTCAAAATAAATAAAGATAATAAATAAAAATAAATAAAAACAAAAGAAAATAATCTTTCCCTCTCTTGCTTTCACTCCACAATCAACTCAAAATTTAGGGTTTTCCCTAAAATTTCCCTCTATTTTCCGATAACCCTACCCCCAGTGTACACCAATTCGGTGATATAGCACTGAATTAATGGTAGGAGGTAGTGAAACTAGAGGGCCCGAACAAGGGCCCGGTTCTAAAACGGCGTCGTCGTCCGAATCAGCCGGCGGCCGACTGAGATTTACGGTAGACCTACGGCCCGGAGAGACAACGATTGTCTCATGGAAAAAGCTTCTCAAGGAGGCCAAGTTGAGTAATTCCAACCGGCCCGAATGTTCTCTGGGCCCGTCTATCGATGCCACTCGTAATTTTGCTACCCAGCCACCGCCTGCTGTGGCTCCTTCTTCTTCAAAGCAGGAGACGGGGAATGAACAAAACGGTTCACAGGCGCAGGCTGGGCCTAATCGTTTGAGCAACGTGATTGAGAGAATTGAGCGAATGTATGCGGTAAGTCGGATAGAGTTGGTGGGTTGAATGGATTTGGATTGAGTTTTTTTTTACCCCCTCCGTTTCTTGGAGAACGTTTTTATGAATGATTTATGACAGGCATCTTGCATGTAGAGTTACACAGTCACAGTTGAGTATTTGACGTTTATAGTTCAACCTTTGTCATGGGTGAAAGATGTAAATATTTGGATGCTTTAATTTATTGGTGCAATCATGTGAACATTGATTCTAAATTTCTTGCTTTTCTTGTGTGGGTTGATATTTGTATGTATAGTGCACATTATGTTTCAAAACATGCTACTCTGTATATATATATAATGTATATATTTTTATAGTTCTCAGTTTATTTATTTTCCCTTCATAACTACCTGTACATGTAGGTTTTCTAGGGTTGATGGTTTTGGGTATAAATTATTAAATCTGGGAATACTGCATGATTTGGTGAATATTGACCTTGAATTGTTACCCTAGGTTTTGTTTTAGATGTTTCTTTGATAGGTGAGGATGTTCGTTTTAGCTGCCATACAATTAGTCTTTTCTGTCAATCCGGGTTCACTTTGTTGTGCGTATTTTTAACTTGCAGGGTAATGGCAGCAGTGACGAGGAAGATCTTGTTCTAGACAATGTGCCTGACGATGATGAGTATGATACAGAGGATTCATTCATTGATGATACTGAGTTGGTGTGTACTGCTATTAAACGTGTCTATTGTTTTGAACTATTAGTGTTCTATTGATTAGCTCTGTGTTTGATATTTACATTGCTCTATTGAACTTTACTTCTGTGCAGGATGACTATTTCCAGGTTGATAACTCTGCAATAAAACATGATGGGTTTTTTGTTAATCGTGGGAAGTTGGAACGCACGTGAGTTAATTTTAATTTGTCTGTGATCTTTTGATCGATAATATTGCTATTAAGATCGCACAAGACTTCACCTAAGTTTTTGCAGTGTTTTCTCTTGAGCCTTTATGTGCCTCTTGAGAACAGCACAATGTCATGATTAGACCATAAACAGATTGTTGTGTGTGCTATATTACAATTGGAATTTGGGTCAATTTCAAAGATGCAAGAATCTTTTTAAATTATCACCTATCTTAGTAATAACCTTTCTATGTTCCTAGCGGTTGGCTTCTCTTCAAAATGCATATCTGCCACACCTTCTGATTCAATATCGGCTTTTAATGAACAATGGTTGGCAAGCTTTTTGATTGTCTGTGATGCCGAATTAAGACTTGAGTCGTAATAAATTGTAACTTGCGGTGGTGGTCTGACTATTTCTTACAGTCTTAATTGCTTGACTACTGCTATTTCTCTATCCGAAATATACTATCAAAGCCTCTGGATACACTTGGCATATGCTTTTCATTTATTTTTGGTGTTTCAATGTTATTATGTTGGGTTTTGTGTACTGAAATTTCTTTACTTGCTTGGTTTCAACATATTGTAAATATTTCTATTATATTTCTGGCCTGACTTATTGTATTATGTTTGCTCTCTCAGTGATGCCAAATCATTATCTTCACTTTATGCTACGTTTTAATTCTTCTTGCAGTGAACCTATTGTATCCACTGACCAGCAGCCAAAAAAGAGAAGACGTAAAGATTTGACTAAGGGTAGTGGGAGTGATGATGGACACAATCCACATAAAGTTATGAAAATGGGAAACAAAAGTAAGAAGGCAACACCATCCATTCAAATTAGCTCAACTAGTCAGTGTAACAAAGATGCGATTCCCAATGTACCCTTGTTAGATCAAGATGCTCAAGCAAATACAGCTGAAATTTCATCAACGAAGACTGTAGATGTACAAGTCAACTTGAGTCCATCGAGACTGCAGAATGGTAATGTCATAAGGAAGGATATGGATACAAACCAGCATACACCTGAAGTTCTCCCATCAAGCAACTTTATGAGCAAACATAAAGAGAGTGGGATTCAAGATACTTCAGCTCAGAGGTCAAATGATAAAAAGTCACATGTAAGCATATCTAATTCTAAAAATTCATTCAACAGTCTAGATTGTTGATTAATAAAAAGAGAGTAGATGAACTTGTAGAATGATTTGACCTGACCTTAATTCGCTTCAAGTTTGGTTTCCATGCTAATTGTGGTGAATTATGGCTTCATTCATTGTTGAAAGAAGTTGGTCAGTGAGGCTGATATTACATTAATATAGACTCCTCACATGTACTGCATTAAAGTCTAGGCCTTTTAATATGTTGGGGGCTGTAATTGACCACTTGAAATGGATAAGATCAGAATGATTAGTAGGATTATATAACATCTTGTAAACTATAGATGGTTTGGGGTTGCACGTTTTGCATTGATTAACTATAGAATTGCATGTTAGAATTGAAATTGTCTTAGATTAGGTGTATTCTTCTCTATATATATCACTGTTGGGATAAAAGTAGAAATCATGCAGTCTTATAGATAATTTCTGGATGTAAGTAGAGCTGTTGCCTCTTTAGGAAAAAATTATATAATCGCTTGTTTCTGGAGATAGACGGATTTCTATTCTATTTTGGAATTGAGTAGATTTTAAAAGGATAGGGCCAATCTGATCTGGAATAACATTTAGGGATAGTACTTGGCCTAGCATTTTTTTTATCTTCATTAGATTAATGTTTAAAATAAAGTACTGAAGGGATGCTACTCATTTACATGCAACATCATCAGAGTCTTTATATGTATATCATTGGTTTTGCTGTTAAATATGCTTCCTGATTTCTCCATTGTACTTCTCTTCTTTTGTACAAGTTTATGTTGCCTCTATGTTTGTGGGGTTTCCTTTCTCCTATCATTTTGAAATCATCACCCTAGTTTGGTCTTTTGCGATTTCACAGAAGGCTGCCCTTATACAGAAAAAGGAAGGATCTAGTACTAAACCAAAAAGCACAATGCTTGAGAAAGCTATTAGAGAGTTGGAGAAGATAGTTGCAGAATGTATTTTTTCTGCTTTTATTGCCGTCCTAGTTTTCTTTCTTCTTATATTGTAATCATCAATAACTACATTTTTCTCATGCATATTGGAAACAACAGTTAGACCACCTGCAACAGACACTCAGGATCCTGACATTGCATCTCAGGCTGTCAAAAGGAGACTGCCTCCTGAAATAAAGCAGAAGCTTGCAAAAGTAGCAAGAATAGCGGTACTTGATAGTTATCAGTTATATTTGTTATATCACTTGATTCATTCATTTTATGAAACTGTGTTTCTGCTTAATCCGGCTCGATTTCAGAATAAGTTATTATTGTCATTTAAATTTTTTAATTTTGGGGGGTGCTGCAGCAAGCTGGTTTTGGAAAAGTACCAAAGGATGTGATCAATCATCTGATGAGTATTGTCGGTCATTTGATGCATATTTCAACGCTGAAGGTATATCTCTTTCAAACCAAGACTGCTGTACTTTAATTTCTCGCTCTTTCAATTTTATGCTAAAACTCCTGCCTTCCATTTCTGCCTGTTTATGTTTAAATTTTTTATGCTCGAGTGTGTTTCTTTGTCATCTGTTTGAAGTTTAGTGCCAATGTCAGGGCTGTTAGCATTTTTTCATTGTTGAACAAAACTCTATAACAACTTTCTTCTGAGTCTGATGCAGTGAAAATCTGATAATTGTGCAGCATATTCCTAGATAGCTAACTGTTTACATGCTATTGCCATTAAGATACAGGGTTTTAATTTGATCAGTAGACAGTAATTCTGCTTTATGATAGCTCAAGAAATTATCCTTTTGAAAGGAGCAGATACTGATTGGTTGCTACTGAGTTTAGCATAAACCTTCAATATTTTGACGGATGAGTTTTCATAATAAATACCCTTATTGCTCCAGTTTTCTGAATCTATGATGCACTTTGAAGGAACTGTTTTTTGGTATCTATGGTGATTACGTGAATGAGATTTCTCCTTGGGAGGAATTACAAAAAGTGAATTATTGGAATCATGTGTTGGATTTATAAAAACTCATGTTTTTGTGACTAATCCACCTCCTCATTTTCTCTTTTTCCCCTTTTTTTTTCTAATTTTTAGAATAAGGGACGAAACAAAGAGAATAAAAAATGTCTGCGAGACTCAGGTTCAAATTGGAATTGGAGTAAGAAGTCAACACATTTATGTAGTTAATTACCCCAAAATGTTATGCTTGCTAGGTTGTATAATAACATACTATATATTTTTTAGAACATTTTCTCCTTAACCACCCCAATAATGCGTATGAATTATTTCTAATGCTCTACTTTCATCTAATGTGATAATGGTGATTTTTTGTTTGCTTAGTATAACATATGTTACGAGACTTTCTCTAATTAAGTGAAGTATCTAAGAGAAAATTTCATGCTTTAACCTTCTTTTTTTTTTTTTTTCCCTTACATCTGTTTTATTATTATTTTTGTTTGTTACATTTATTTTATTGAAGTGAGGTTGGGACAAGGGTAAGCAGGAGCCAACAAGCTATACAGGAATTTATCTTCCACAAAATATTTTGGTTCCTAGTTTGTAATGCTCTGTTATGTTCTTTTTTCTTTTGCCTGCGTTAGCCTGTAATGCACCCCGGATCTTCAGAGTTTAGACTGTTTGGTTTAGTGCACCTATTTTGGCAGCAGAGGTTTCTTAGTCTCTTTAAAGTTTAATGGCAGGTGTTTCTTATATGGTTGTATCACACGGTTGTCGCCACTGCTACTCATTAATGATGTGTGTTATCTTGCCAGAGAAATCTTAAAGCCATGGCTAATATGGGATTATCGATAAAAAAAGAGAAGGATGACCGAATGCAGAATATTAAACAAGAAGTTGCAGAGATGGTTAAGTCAAGGATCCTGCAAATGAAATCAAAGGTATGCTTATACTATAAGTCAATTCAATTCCTGGGCCTGAGATTGGACAATCACTAATTGAAAAATATATTCTATTTTACCCAAAACTATCTTTCTTCTCCTATGAAGGTAAAAAATAAGCATCTTATCCTTAGCTCTATCTCCCACCTCTCAAAACAAGCTCCGGTGGATCTTGTCTTGCATGTTGATGTTTGAGGGCTTACGCTTTTCATTATATATCTGATACTCAAATTTTGAATTCTGCAGCTTGAACAGCATGTAGCAAATTCAGACGATTTTCAGGAAGCTTGTCTAGAAGAGAAAGAAGCCTTGAAACGCAAATACAGCATGGATGACGGATTGGAAAATAAAATTTGTGATTTGTATGACCTTTATGTTGAGGTATAAATCGAGTTTTCATTGTGCACTTAAAATGTTGAACCTGCCCACCACATCCAAGAATTAAATATAAGGTTTAGTGTAACCTAAAATGATTTTTCAATTTTAATCCAGAGACTAGAAGAAGATTCTGGTCCACCTGTCAGAAGGCTATATGAAGAGGTACCATTATTTTTTATTTTTTCTGATATATGTATCTTTGAAGTCAAAAGTATTTATTGTGAATTTATGCATATATTCTATAGTCAGTTGATATTATTTCGAAGCTTCAATTTGCCTTGGAAATTCCTTTTGCCTCTAGAATTTCGCATGCATGGCTTTTTGGTTAGTTAGTTTTCCACTTCTGAGTAACCCATGACAACTATGACTTCTGTCACATCAACTGGTTTTTGCTTTTCTGTTTTTAATTGCAAGAAATGTGTGTGAAGAAGCATTTTTTGCTTGTGCTAGATATTGGGTAAATTTCACTTGAAGTTTCTTTTAGAAAGTGAGTGATTTGGTTTTGTCTTGTGGTGCTGCAGCTTGCTTTGTTGTGGCCTAGCGGCATCATGCACATTGATGGGATTAAACGTGCTATATATAGAGCAAAAGACCGAAAAGGCCTCTGCAGCCACAGGAAGGTTTGTTTCTTTGTTTAAATGTTGCTTTACTATGTTTGACAATCATATTTGAGGCTTTTGCTTAATGTGATGCACTACACATAACCGTGTCCATGTATCCACTTATGGTATCTAGTTCTTAATTTGTTAAATAATGTTTTGAGGGCTGAGGGCTCTATTTTAATACCATTCATTTTCAAGCACAACCAAGTGCCTGCAAACTTAGATATACTTATGCAGATATGATGAATTGTTTATGCTCCGAGATGATACCTTGTGTTGGATAAGTTAGGATACCCTTATTGATTGGCTCAATTTTGGATATGGGAAATCAATGATGAGTTTTCGGTTTTCCTATTGCTTATATTTGTATCATGAGTGTAATCAGAGAAGATGAGAGATGATATGGAAAGAGTACATATTTGCACCGCTAGGTTCACTAATCCAGGAAAGAAATCTAATTCCTTGTATTCTTAGTGCTATTTTGTGGTGATTAGTGACAACATTTATAATTGGAGATGTTTTGTGTTGTTATCTTGTTATAGCAAGTGGAGTTAAAAATAACTGATGACTTGGGGAACAGAAGTTTCTAGAAAGTATTTTGAAGTGACATTCTGTTTCTGGAGATTGAAGGTGGAAGGGAAAAAAAAATTCTAATAGAGGGTTTTACTCTTTTTCCTTATTATTACTTTGTTACTTGGTGGATCCTCAAGCCTTACAGTTTTCTTTTTCTTTCTGTAACTTTATCTTATTAGCATCTTTTATTTCTTAGGATCGAGATAAAATCAAGAAGAAAAGGGTGTTGCTACCAAAAGCAGAGATTGCCTCCAATGTTGCTAAGTCATTACATATTCATGAGAAATCGTTGTCCAATTCTCGAGACCAGCGTTCTACCTTGCCAAGAAATCCCATTACCAGTGCTGCAGCTAGTCCCGTCGCTTCTCATCTTCCTGTTCCTACAGCGAACCGGCCAAATCAGGAAAAGTTAAAGCAAGAAAAAATGAAGAAATGTTGCTCCAGCAGCAATCATTCTGATACAAAGGCGCCACCTAATGTGCTGTTCAAAAAGAAAGTAGAACGAAAGCCAAACCCAGAGGGTTCCGAATCTCAGCTCCACACTGACAAGCTGGCAGCTCCTATGTTGGAGAAACGGCCCAAACAGAATAAGCAGTCGACCGTTCCTCTCTCTAAATCGAATCTTCAACCACCTGCTCCCAGTAGCTAAACTGATATAGAGGCTAGTTAGTTTTGAGTACCACAAGTCTCTACCATTTCTTGATGGTACTTTTTGTAATTATTATCATGACTTCATCTACGTTGTTAATAGCGGTCGTTGAAAATTCCACATTTAGGAGCGATTTTGTCCTGAGACTCGGCTTCACTTTTCAGCTTTACAAATTTAAGGGTTAATGAGCAATTTTACCCCCCTTAATTTGACTCAATTGGTATTTCAGCCATAGTAATGTTTCGATTTTGATCTTAGATCTCTTAACTTGTAAATATGCCTTTGTCAGGTATATATCTGTGTCCACGGGGAAATCTATGTACATAATCAATCAGTGACAAAATTGACACTTGGGGTTGTTCGTTACTGAATTTTTTAATCCAAGATTTAGGTTTATATAATTCATGTTTTTGGATTTAGTTAACATGCTATTTTTGCACCAATTCATCATGAAACTACAAAAACTTAGTTATTTAAGTAAATCATACAACTCATCTTTGGGTTTTCATAATTATTTAGGTTTGTTAATATATATTATTAGTATATAATACATCTTTCTTCTCCCAATTAGTCCCAAAATTATACTCTGAACTTAGCCAAACTAAGATATCAAACTTTCCACTGCAAATTTATACTCCCGAACAATTAACCCTTCACTACGAGGCAACAAACCTTTCCAATGAACTTATAAAAATATTATACAACACTTTCCAATGAACTTATAAAAATATTATACAACAATTTCAAGCTTCCAAAGACGTAAAATCAAATTCGAAATTATATTTATTAGATTCAAAATAAAGAGAAGAAAGCACCTAATTGTATACACTTTGTGATCAAATCAAATGTATGATATACTTACTATGCTCATGATTAGAGGCGGATCTGTTACGGCTGTACCCAATCAAAAAATAAAAGTTCTATATATAGGAAATTATGACTAATACTTAGGTATAGCTTGGTGCATGCGGTGCTCCTTTCCCTATTTTAGCTCAATGGTTATTACCTAGTCTACCTTTGTCCATTGTTAATATATCTATTTGTTTTTATTATCTTATTTATAGTTCGGGTGAGTCAATCTGGTTATTACCTAGTATACCTTTGTCCATGGTTAATATATCTATATTTTTTTTATTATTTTATGTGTAGTGGGTAGGTGTATAAGTGGAGGGTGTGAGTCCTTTTTTTATTATATTAGTGAAGGTGTGGATCTCATGTTCACAAAAAATTATATTAAATTCTTTTTATTATTCACATTAATACTCATATTTCACTTTTTTCACAAAAAAAATCTGATAACAATTCGTATATATCATTATTTTATTTTTTACACTTTTTTTCGAAAAAAAATTATATTAAATTTTTTTATTATTGACATTTATATGTACTGATTTTTCAATTTTTTTTATATTCTCAATTTATCCTTTATATATATATATATATATATATATATATATATATATATATATATATATATATATATATATATATATATATATATATATATATATAATCAAAATATCAATTTTTATTCTTGATAAGTATTTAAGGTTAGAGTATAAAGAACAAATTCTTGGTTGTTATTGTTTTATTTTGTGTGTACTAGGTTATAACATGTGAACAGTGGCGAATGGATGAATGAATATCCTACATTGGTGACCCTACGAGGAGGGGGAAGGGATGGTAGTGTCTGAGGATCGAAAGGAAGGAAGGGTGACGACTGGATTTGAGAATTTTATGATGATTGAAGGAGTTTTTTTACTAGGGGTGAAGGATTTTTTTTACTAGGGGTGAAGTGAGAAGTGAACATTGAGCTGTGAAATCTTATAAACTAGTGTGATACTATAATTGTAAAAACTCATGAGCAGTGTCCTTTTCCGTATGAATATGATGAATAAACCTCAAATACATCATGAATAAACCTCAAATACATCTTACGTGATATAGTTACTATTTTGTTGTGAACGTTCAAATGCTTTTCACTATATTTTGATTTTGATACTTAAAATATTTATAGCTATAGCTAGCTAAATGTTTTAGCATAATTTTTTTGGAAATAATTTAGCATAATAATTTTTTTAAAGGATTTGAAGTGGTAATAATATGTCATTCTTGATAATAATTTAGCATAATATATTTTTTTTAAAGGATTTGAAGTGGTGATAATATGTCATTCTTGATTTATAGTCTTCAGATGATAAAATTAAATTATTTTTCCTACGTGTGATACTATAGTTGTGAAATTCATATATGAGTTAATGTGGATTTGATAATCTTTAGTGAAAAACATGAAACTTTTTGAAAGAATACTACTATTTTATTTTAAAATGTAATAATCCTCTCATAAAATGAATAAATTAATTTAGAGAAAGACTCAGGACTATTTTATTTTAAAATGTAATAATCCTCTCATAAAATGAATAAATTAATTTAGAGTAAGACTCATGTCTCCATAAAATGAATAAATTAATTTAGAGTAAGACTCATGTGAGAATAAATTAATTTAGAGTAAGACTCATGTGAGAAGGATGTGAGATGCGTAGTATTTTTTTACAAGTTATTGTATTATACTAAAATTGTTTTTTATTTTTTTACATTGAAATTTATTATTCCTTATTATTATAAAATTTCTCAACAAATATTATAATCGAATTTAAATATTATAATTAAATTTTTCACAACAACTTTAGGTAAGAAATCTTAGTGATTTATTAAAAAATATTTAAATATATTTTGTATCGGATTATTTTTGAATTTTTCATAACAACACTTTAGGTAAGAAATCTTAGTGATTTATTAAAAAATATTTATATATATTTTGTATCCAGATTATATTACTATAAAAAATCTACAATATAACTTTTTTGAAAGGCATAAATGCTTTCATAGAATCAGAATAAATATTTTTGTATGCTTTATCTTTACTAACTTTTAGTTATTTTTACTTTACGTGGGTGGGCATCGGATCGGATTTCGGGTATTTCGGGTTTTCGAATTGGGTACCCAAAATTTCGGGTTGAGAATTTCATTATCCGAACTCGATCCGAAATTTCTTATATCCGAAAATTCAGGTACCCGAAAATATCGGGTACCCGAAAATACTTTTTTTTAATAAGTATTCTTATACTAATAAATTAATTAGGTGTGATTTAAATAATTTTTTTAATGTTTAATATTTGAGGTAATATTCTATTTGATCTCTTTTATCATTTTTTTCAATAATTATATAAAAGAATATAATAAATCCATATCACATCATAATAATATTAATTTTCATAATAATGTTAGGATTTAGACAGTGAGTATATATTAATTATGTTGTGAGATATTTAAATTTATATATTTTTATATGTTATTTTACTTAATTAATTAAAAATATTTATTTATACATTCAAGTATATGACAATAATATTATTTATTTATTCATATTAAAATTAATGATATAAGGAGAATTCAAAAGTAAATTTGATAGGATAAGGATGTAATAATACAAAACTGTTTTTTATTATGTAAAAATAATTGATAATTTAAAAAATAAATAAATTTAATTAAATAATGTTTAAAGGATAATAAATATATTTTATGATTAAAAAATTAAGAATGCATCAAAATATTAATATTTCATGAATCAAATTATTTTTTATAATTAGTATGAGTATAAAAAAAAAAACTTCAGGTACTCGATCGGGTATTTCGGGTATATTTTCAATATCCGAAACCCGAAACCCGAAATTACCCAAAAAAATTAGGTTTTTTTTGATAATTTTTTTCGGGTCGGATCGGGTACCCGAAACCCGAAAAAAATGCCCACCCCTAAATGCAGTGGTCTGGATTTATACTCGTATAATAATGAGTCCCATAACATCCATTTAGTCCAGACAAAAGAAATTATCAATTGGTATATCTACCTCATGAGAGCAAGTTGGTGCTACTTGCCTCAGGAATGCAGTGCTAGACCTTTACTGGTTACGGAGTGGGTGTACTCTAACTTGACATTTTGTAGTAATTTTGTTATCAGAGAATTCAGATTGCTCAAAAATCAATGTAGAATGTACATATATCATTTTAATGAGAAAAACCTGCTATATATTTCCTTTTAGTTGTCATCTGCTAGGATTATCCGCCTCCTAAAGATGTTCAGATTATCAGGCAAGTTGATGTCTGAATACCAGTTATGCTCAACCAAAATGTAAACAATGTATTCATGGGTTTCCATAAATATGCCTGCACCTTCATCTCAACTTAACTTTAATATGGGGCCAGAGTTCAATTTTGCATCAACTAATCGTCTCCCTTTTGCATATGATATTTTTTGTGGAAGGTAAGATAGAAAAGCATATCATACTTATTGATGTCCTGGAAAAATGTTAACCAACAATAAACTCCTAAAACTTTGTAATTCTTGGGAAAATGATTTGAAGAAATGTTAACCAACAATATACTCCTAAGGCCCTAATGCCACCTTCGATTCTTTGACAGATGAACTTTTTTCTAATGAAGGAGTTGCTACAACAGCTCCATTAACTTCAAGCATTTGCTTAATCATTTCACAGTATTGGTTAACATCCAAATTAGCTTGTGGGTGTTGCAGTTCTGATTGAGCCTTTTGCCTTTCCTTTTCCTTATCCTTTTTTATGGCCTCATTAATGAGCATATTCGGGTACAAAGGAACAAGAAAGGGATTTCTTCAAAACAATGGTGCCGGGTTTAAGCTCATGTTTGAGAATCACATCTTGCACCTTGCTATCCTCGTCGTCAAGTCTATACTCATGTTGTCCCATTTCAATGATTTCAACTCGTTCCTGATAGTAAAAAAGAACATTACAACAAACATTCAAGTATGATTAGAGCATTTAGAAAGTGTTGAACTATATAATAAAAATTACAGATGAATTCATCTAGGATTATTAAACAGACCTTATTGTGAAGAACACCAAATAGAATAAAAAGTACTGAGCTCTCCCCCAATACTAAACCTCTCAAAACCACATTTTGTCTCAATTATGTTAGCAATAATATGTCCTGAAGTTTCTCTTTCATAAATTATGCAAAAAAAAAAAAAAAGGCAACACAAACCATAGGATTATAATTTACTAAAAACAGGTTTCCTGTTTAAATAAAATACAGGTTAATTTTTTTACTGCTCGACTGCCACTCTATTTAATTTGATTGACAACCAGTTAACTGAATTTCTTAATTGATCTATATTTGAATCCAACTCTCCATGAAGTTTGTATGACATTATGATTTTAAGAAATTAGAGATGTCACTGAACTTATGTACCCTAACAACATTGTGAGAATTCCGCTTTCAGGTCTCAATGCAGTATCTCAACCACAAAAGGTTTTCAGTCAAACTTGCATTAACAAAAATTTTATGATAACAATCTAAATCGATATATCCAGGAAAAAATACCTATCAAATCACATAAGTTAATTTCAAGAATCATCAACATTAGTTATATCATGCTTTAATGAGATAACATAGAATGCACAATATATATAACAGATTGAGAATGACGACATTCATATGTTATCAATCAAACTAGAGAAAAAAGAGATTGATACCAGAAGAAGATCATTATCAATAAGGGTGATGAGGGGTATGATCTTCAAATATTGATCAATCTCACTTTGAGTTTTTGGGAACTGATGAACAATGTTCTATCCAATTGCAAGGAGGTAGAAACAATTCCTGGGCAAAAGTGAGAATTATGGTTATGAACATACAAATTTTTTTTCTTTTCTAGGAGACATATATTTGTCTGTCCAAAAATGATATCTTTCATTGACTGAGTCCAAAAACTCACCCATTTCCTTGTAGAAGGGCTTCCCAACTTCCACTGCAATTTCTCAAGCCTTTCTCTCCAGCCTTGAACCACCCAAAATCAGTAATCTTATTAGCATGAAATTTTTCCTCAAACAGTTGAACAAACTATTCAATAATGTGTTTAAGAACACACCAGAACAAGATACTTGATGCGAACTACAATTGAAGCTTCCATCGAATGTATTTTTCTATGAGATTAACTACATTCCACTTCCATCCCCTATGTCTAACATGAACTAAAAGAAAATTTATTATCATCATGAGATCAAAAAAGGTTGAATAGTTTCCAGGTAAACTAAATATTAATAGCTCTTAGAGGATTGCTATTTGAAGGAGAGCTCTTTGCCTCGTACATTCAACAATTCATGTAATAGAAATGTAAATTAGGTTCTTGACAATGTCATGTATTGATCCAAAGATTCTAGACAAAAACTTTGAAAAAAAAAATCAAATTGACAAAAATGGTTAATGTCAAGCCAAATTGATCTATTAGTAGAATTACAAGCATGACATTTACAGCATAACTGTCCCCAAAAAAAAAAAAAAAAATGAATAACTAAACAATCAAACAAGCAAAAGCACATGAATCACACTTATGGATATGTAACTGAATTACACCATTGGAATCAAAACAAAGAGAAAGGGGGAGGAAAGGGATCAGATCAGCAGAGACATAACACGTTCTTATCGGAATAAATAAAAATCCAACGATGTCACATCAATATGTACAAGGATTGGAGGGGAACAAACCCGATATCTTCGAAGTATTCAAGCTCAAGAGAACTTCTTTCAGTGATTCGTTTGCTGGGACCTAGGCTCAGCATTTTCTGTACATGAGCAAAAATCAGCTGAACATCATTTTCTCAAACATGTTTGAAAAGAGAAAGAGAGGGGGGGAGAGGTATATTACACCAAGGAGGTCAAGGCCAACTGCATTAAGATTAGGAACCAAAGTAGCCATATCCTGTGAAGAAATTATGCCAATAATAAGTCTGTATATCATAAATGACACATATAAGAAATGCGGAAGTAGAAGAATTCAGGATCCATCCCGTTTCAATCACCTTAGGTGGCCATTTTGGAAATGCAGAATTAAAATCGGTCAAAGATGTCACTCCATGCCATTTATCTTCATTTGGGGTGCCCATGATTCTTCAATACAAAAGGCATAACATGATTATATTTAAAAGTAGACGTTTGATTATTTATATGGAATAAACAAGAAAACAATTTAGAGAAATTTTTATTTTCACAGGTATCACTTGAAAATTTTAAATAGAGCCAGCCACCAGGAAATGATGTTGTTGGTTCACCATTTCTGCTAATATACAACCAACTGCATATGTCCATAGGAGTACAATAATGACAGGATCTTATCCAAGTAAAATTTTTGGAGCTCTGTACCAAATGGTGGAAAACCTGCAAAAACAATTGATGGTTGAGCCAAGAGTAACAGTACATAGATCACGCTCTGAATTCCTTTAGGAAGTTGGTTCAGAGATGAAAGGAACTGGTTTTGCCAAGAATAAGAAGATGAATTTTCTAAAAAAGATAGTGAGTTCTAAAACATGCCTCATGTGTAAATGTCCTGACAGGAATCCAAACCAGTATTGTAATATATCCAAGGCATTGTGCAGCATGCTTAGTATATTTCATAACTAGTACGAACCCGGAATATTCATACCTCCAAATTTATCAAGCGTATTAAAAAAATAATTAAATTAAAATATTTATAATTAATAAGAAATAAATATCGAAATTTTTTATTTTTTTAAGGAGAACAAAACGTGTGTTATCACTCGCTTTTATTCGTCTATATAAGGGATCAAATTTCAAATATTAACCCTTTAGAAGTTTATGTAAATTATTTATGCAGTCATATCCAAATATATGTTTTTTATTATTTTAAATTGATTTAAGTTTTAATTTCGTGTTTTAGTATTTATAGGGGTTAGATGAAACACAGTTTTTTTCTGATTTATAAAAAATATATAAAAATTAGAAAAATAATATTTTACTATTCAAATGTTTTCACTTTTTTTTCTTTTTAGGACATACTTCCTCCGTCCCACTCTAAGAGGATTATTTTTTCATTTTGGGCTTTTCACACAAAGAGTTTCATTATATTTTTTAAACACATGGGACCCACACAAACCCACTAATACAATTAAAATATGTGGTCCACATTCCCACTAATACAACTACGCACTACACATTAAATTATAATACTCTTTAATTCACATATAAAAAGTAAAATACCCTCTTTGGACGGGACGGAGAGAATAAATTGACTTTAAAACCATTTTTTAGTTAATAAAAAACAATTTTAATATCATTAAAATTCATGAAAATATATATTTTTATAAGCAATTCTCTCTTAAATCAAATAAATAATATTAAGGCAAGTCTGGTGTGAGACCATTTTACATTGTTTAAATTAGTTATCACTTTCGCTATAAAATGATATCACTTTCCTTATAAAATGTTATCAATTTTTATTTATATTATAAATTGTTCATAAAATAACATTATCACTTTTCGTTAATTGAGTATCACTTTTCACTATAGAAATTATCATTTTTTATCCGTCTGATGTAAGCCTTCACGTGAGACGTTTTTTCATTATATTAAGAACTACTCCATATATTATAAATTAATAAAAATAATTTTATTTATAAAAGTTTTCATTTTTTAATACAGAATCAAATTGTTGTGCACCGAGTGCACTGACGCACCTAAATAATCTAAGCAATTAGATCATATTTATATTTAGTCATGACTACTAAATAAGATAAGTAATTAAAATAAAAACAATAACCACTCATATCCTACTCCATTTACCCTATAAATTCTCAAGTGCACAGGTGCATCACAGAATAACCCTAAAATTTTGGGTTAGTTGCAAAAAAAACTCACGAATTTTACTTCTATTGTAAATTAGTCCTCACTTTTGAAAAATTATAAATTAATTCACATCTTTAAGCATTGTTGCAAAACGCACCCAATTTTTCAAAAAAAAAACCCTAACTTTTAGTCACAAATTTGGTATGTTTTACAACAATACTTAAAGGTGGAGATTAATTTTCAATTTTTCAAAAGTGTGGATTAATTTTGCAATAAGAGTAAAGTTCGTGATTTTTCTTGCAATTAACCCTAAAATTTTTAAACCAAAAGAATTATACCACAAATTAAACTTTTGTAATATATAGTACTATAAATTTCATAGCATTATATAAATTTATATATAATTTTCATTTATTATATTGTGTAAAACATATATTTTTATATATTAAGTTCTTATAGTATCATATTTAAAATGTTATATAAAAATATAATTTTAAAAAAATATAATTAAACATAAAACTAATATTAGGGATGACATCGGGTAGGGTACCCGTTTATTTTAGGATATTTGTATCCGTATCCGATTAAAAAATAACTACCCGTATCCGTTCCATTTAAAAAATTTATTATGGTACCCGTACCTGTCTCATATCTGTTTATCAATACCCGCGGATACCCGCATCCATCTAATATTCATTTATTATATAAATATTTATATCTTTTTTATTATTTAAAAAAATATTATAATAAAATTTCATTATTATTAATTTTAAAAATATGATTTAATAAAACATAATTATTAATTAAATATTTAAAATATCTCATAATATATATATATATATATATATATATATATATATATATATATATATATATATATATATATATATATAAATGGGATACCTACGGTATTGAGGTATTACACGTATCCGTTTCAAACCTAATGAAATTTTTTACATATACCCATCCTAAATTCGTTTACAACTATCCATTCCCGCCCTATTAAGGTTTGAGTAGAACGAGTATTCAAAAATTCCCGTCTCATTACTATCCTGACTATTATCGATTAATAAATAAAATTAATAAAATGTATATATCAATTATAAAATTATTGTATAATTAAGGATAAATTATTAAATATAATAAAATAAATAATTAATGAAAAAAAATTACGAAAATTAATTAATACTTAAACTAATATTTATTTTTTCATGAAATCCCTTATTTAGAAATTTGTAATTAACTAAATTTATTATACTTAAAAATTCGAAGGCTACGTAGATTAAATATAGTATTAAATAATTTTTTACTCTTCGAAAATAATTTTATTTATTAATAAATTTTATCAAAAAATAATTTAAAATAAAGAAATTGTTATTAATTTTAAAAATCTATTTCTCCAATCATATAATATTAGTAATATAGATGTCAAATTAAAGATTATGAGAAGACGATTAATTTAATATAATTTTTATATAAAATCGATTTAAAAATAAAAAGTTAAAAACACTTAAAATTTTAGGTAATTTTTTAAATAAGATAAAGAATATGAAAAATTTTGATTGATTGATTAAAATAAAGTAATTACAATATTTTCCTTCTGAGCAAGTTTATCATAATAAAAATTCAAAATTCTATTAAAATGACATCATCATCATCAAATTACTCTTGTGATGACACATCACCAAAACTACATCCTCCCTTAGTATACTTTAGATAGCATATCATTTCACACGGGATAAATGGAGCTAATTGAAAAGTAGTGGACACTAAATGTCCTACAATCGTTGTCTCTACGGGCCGTAGGTATACCGTAAATCTCAGTCAGCCGCCGGCTGATTCAGATGACGACGCCGTTTTAGAACCGGGCCCTTGTTCGGGCCCTCTAATTTCACTACCTCCTACCATTAATTCAGTGCTATATCACTAAATTGGTGTATACTGGGGGTAGGGTTATCGGAAAAAAGAGGGAAATTTTAGGGGGATTACCCTAAATTTTGAGTTGATTAGGGAGAGAGCGACAGAAAGATTATTTTCTATTGTTTTTATTTTATCTATTTATTATATTTATTTATTTTGAATTTCCTTTTTTACTCTTCTCGTTTTCAGATTCATAACGGTTTGTCGTTGCTACGAGGTATGCGTGGCAAAAGTCCAAAACTCTACTTATTTAGAGTTTTCACCCCCAAATTCTGTAGAATTTCACTCCCATTTATCCTGCAATTTGGATTTTTTTTAACCATACATTTATTTATAAGAAAGAAATCTC
The DNA here is from genome assembly GCA_023678885.1 of Pogostemon cablin. NCBI lineage: Eukaryota > Viridiplantae > Streptophyta > Magnoliopsida > Lamiales > Lamiaceae > Pogostemon > Pogostemon cablin. The sequence continues at coordinate 19,375,210 of CM042990.1, forward strand.
AAAGATAAAAATAGGCTGCGACTGTTGCATCGAGATTTCTTTACAAATACATCTAATTGTGAATTATTTCCTAAAATAAATTTATAAAAAACATATGTTATGGTTAACTCTTGACATCTTTTTTTTTTTTTTTTGTATGTTACTCTATTATTGGTTGATCTTCATTTAATACAATTAAATATTTATAAATGAAGGTTTCTCTTTTTACTTTGATTTTTATTTAATATGTATTCTATTTTTTTAAAAAAAAACTATTTATAAAAACTATTTTTATTTAATTTATTTCTCTAAATATAAAAATTAATAAAAAGAATTAAGTATAATTAATAGTGAGGTTTTATATTTTTTGAATAAATCAAATAATTTTATTTTTAAAAAATAAATCTAAATAACTATAATCATTCATAAAGATATTTTAAATTTAAATTTATAAATATATTAATTTTAAAAATAAATATATTTTTAATTATATTATACACAAAACAGAGTAAGTTATTTCATTTCGTGAAGTGTTAGCCCGTTTTCGTGTTATTTTTTTGCACTTAACCTGTATTTACAATAATGCTTATTTATGTTACTGTCAAAAAACCACTACTATAAAATATGAGTGTACAAATACGGAACCCTGTTGGACAGGCCATTTCAGCATCAGTTGTAAACGAGAAATCATGGCAATCTCATTGAGGAATTCATAGTTTCCTTGGCTTGATCCAGACAAGAATTACTTGAGCAATGACAGGTACCATCAGGAAGTTGACCCAGCAACAGTTAAGCCTATCAGAAAATAGGATACACAGTAAAGGAAGAAAAAGAAGGCAATAGACCTTCTCCAATTTTGTTTGCAGCATCAAAGTTTCAGTAGCAGCTTTAATTTGTTTCAAAGTAAAAGCAACTGTTCTCGGTCATCCAAATCTGTCCAGACAAAATTACAAAATCACATCTTAGGTTGCAAATATATTACTCCATTACTTGCAGATTGTGTGTCTAAGGGCGAGACAATGTCTCATGAATGAAGAATATGAGCCCTTTACAACATCAAAGTACAATATTACTCTTTAAAGATGACCAAATCCCAACCACACCGCACCATACATAATGCAGTGAGAAGTCGAGACAAATATGTCCAATTTACGAACATATATATGTTGATATGATAGCCTTTTTTCATAACCTTTTTTGCCTCCAAAGAAAGCTTTCCACCAAAGGATGCCAGTATCATACGTATAACAAACACAATCAATACTGCAGCCAACAACATTCTTAGTATTTGAGGAAGAATGTCTAGCACACACATAAAAATAAAATACACTATATTTGTGTAGATAGAACAACAGGTAACATTTCCGCATCCGCATCTAATATCTTTTTCAGTTTTAAACGTGTGAATGTTTTTAATATCTTGTTTTAGTGTTGTTTTCGCAGACTTCCTTTTATCATACTACTTTATATACAACAAAACAACATTTACACTTGAAAATTTTTCTACGGTTCATTTGCTTCTCCTTTATAGTTAATCCTGACTTTATCAATTAAGGTTGAAAAACAATATAACATCATACATGATTTTTGATGGAACACAGAATTCTCTCTCACCATATCTTTAAAAATTCTTATTAAATAAGTATTAATATCTCATCTCAACAATGTATGTTAAACATCAAACAAAATTATATGGAGAGAATCTGAAGTCTCATACATCAACAGCTTGAGATTCTTAGTAATCTCGTAATTTGAAGAGCAGTAAAAAAAATTCCAACACGTAAGCAATGTACAGGAGCCCTCATAAATGAGAAAAAGATTTTGGGTCATATCAACTGAAGAAGTAACTTAGACAAGAACTCCTGGAAGTCATGTTATTCTAAGGAAATATAAGCCAATGTATATAACTGTCCTAGACAACATGGTAACTGAATTGCATGGCTCATGCCAAAACAAAATTGAAATACTACATGCCATTTTTGGCTAAAGTCTAAACTTGCTCTCTTTAAAGTGAGAAAATATTTGAAAAACATAACGTAATCCACGTCTAAGTAAACCTCAATCAGGTTGTTAAGTTCTGGAGTACCTAACTGTTGAGATCAAGAGAATCTCAGCACAATCTAACAATCTAATTACCACGGCACTATGCCTCATTGTCTTCCACCAAGCAAATTATTTATGAAATCCAAATCAAAGACTACAAAATCAAGTTGTTTTTAGAAAATAAACATGATGGCAAGAAGTGAAACTCATCAGATTTGAAAAGTACCTGATTAGTTTTTCAACACAATCCGTGGAGTTTCAATAACAGCACCGACTAAACTACTCCAGCGACTAAACCACTCTCGGTTATATATGTTCTCCTACAAATTCAGTTGATTCAAAGAAATCAGCAAAAGTAATTTCAAGTTGTTTTTAGAAAATAAACATGATGGCAAGTAGTGAAACTCATCAAATTTGAAAAGTAGCTGATTAGTTTTTCGACATAATCCATGGAGTTTCAATAACAGCACCGACTAAACTATTCCAGCGACTAAACTACTCTCGGTTATATATGTTCTCCTATAAATTCAGTTGATTCAAAGAAATCAGCAAAAGTAATTTCAAAAATAAGTTCGAAGAAGCATCTCCTAGAAAATATCGCGATTCCAATTGCGTAGAACGTGTACGGCAATATCTGAAGCGAAGCTTGCGAATGGGTTTATTTGGTAATTGTTCGATTAATTAGTGCACGGGCAAGAATCAAGGAAACTGAGCATAAAATGAGAGACATCTGCGTGATTAATTTCTTGAACATTATCATTAACAACTACCCACAGAAAACCAAAATATATCTTCCTACCATCACTGAAGCAAAATTAATGATTATTGAGAAATTGAAAGAAAAAGCCAAGTGTATATAGATAAGCATACCAGTAAAGCGATAGGCAAAAGGAAGCATAGAAGGTGAGTCGAGATGAAGGCGGAGGGAGGGAAGGAGTGTGTGTTGTTCGTAACTCCAGCGAGAACCGGATGAAGCCGAAGGAGAAAATTGCGTATTGCGTTAAACACGTATCACAGAAATGATCAGAAGGGTGACGCGTGTGACTACCGTACCTTCACTGGCTGAAATCCCAGTGAATTGAAAAGAAACAGCTGTAGATTTTGAAGAGGGAAAATAATCAAACTATAACAAATAACAAAATCATCGAGCAGATTGTGAACTTTAATAGATGAGGAAACTCCAAGGGTCATTCAAGGACAGTAATTAAAAAATAATAATAATAACCACCCAATTTTCAGTCTATCACAGCATCAACAAAGTCCCAACACAAACAAGATAATCCATCGACTCAAGTAAAACCATAATATGCTGTAGAATAGGAAATGTCAGATGCAAAAATAGAACATAAGAAAGAGGGGAAATTGTCGACTTGAAACTCATAAAGGAATCAAATTTGAGAGGGTCACTTGAAATTGAATGCTTATGAACCTAGTAATTGAATCCCAAAGTCGAAACCTAAAGTGGAACGCACACGAACGGAGAGCTTACCTTTATCTTTTCTGATCAGCGAAGGGATTAGTACAGCAGCGGCGAGCATAATGAAACGAGAGGAAAAAAACCCAAATGAAACCCGAATGTGAAAATACAAGTTGACAAGAGATAGAACAAAAGGAATGGACAGATGGAGGCGGAGGGAAGCAGACAGATGGAACAGGCGTCGTCTCTCTCTAATTTGTGATGAGCCACGTTAAAGCCGGACAAAACAGGTGCCGACGCGTATACTGTAAAAAAAATATTAAATTCATGTGAACATATGTCCTAATGTATGAATTATAAATTTAATTTATGTTATATATATATATATATATATATACTAGTATGAAACTCGCTATGCGGGATCATTTAATTATTATTTTTATTTTTTATAATTGAATAATCATAATTATATAATTGTTCAACATTAATTATTGAGATTTTCTTTATAGCTATACAACTTTTATTAATATAAATAATTTATAATAATGTACACCTTTTTTACTTTTGATAATATGATGTATAACTGAATCATATGTAAAAGTTAATATATACTAACTTTATTAATTTTTGTGAGTTACGTAATTTTAATTGATTTTTATTATTTTCAAATACTCTATATGTCTCGCCCAAATAGCATCATTTTACTATATTGGACATCTCGTTCAAATTGCATAATTTTTCTCTTTTAGTAAAAAGGGTCCACCAATGGCCACCACTACACATCACATCTCTCTAATACACCTACCCACTTTACATAAAATAATAATACTTCTTAATCTACGTGCAAAAAGCAAATGGTGCTGTTTTCCCGGACGGAGGGAGTACATGTTAATGTGATTCAATATATATATATATATATAATATTTAATATATTTTTATTTATGATAAAAGTTAAGTATCTCTTAATCAGTTATATAATAGTAATTCTATTTCAATTAATTGTTTGTTTTTTAAAAATTAATATGAAATATAAATAAAATCAAATTTATATACAATATATTTTTAAATATTTATAAATTTGTAATGAATTTATTATATTTAATTTTTTTAACTAAAATTTTTGGGTAAGTCTTGCGTGAGACCGTCTCACGTGAGACCATTTTACACATTTTAAAATAGTAATCACTTTTGCTACAAAATATTATCACTTTTTATTTATACTATAAATATTGATTCATGAAATAATATTATCATTTTTCATTAATTAAGTATCACTTTTCTTAATAAAAGTTATCATTTTTTGTTCGTCTCATGTAAACCCTTACATGAGACAGTTTCACACAAGTTTTTGCCTAATTTTTTAGGTTTCAATTTATATAAATAATGAGTATATTTTAAAATATTTATAAATTTGTAATGAATTTATTATATATATATAGTTAATTTTCTTAGTTTCAGATTATATTAATAATTAAAGAAAATAAATTTTATTAGTCATAATTGAATAATTCAAATACATATGAATAATTAAATAACATTAATATGCTAAAATTAATAAATCAACAATTATTTAAAAACTTGATTCCAATATCATTTGCCAACATCAAGTAATATATTAAAAAATACTCCCTCAGTTCATCTTCAATGTATCTATTTGCTTTTTACACGTGGATTAATGAGTATTATTAATTTATATATAGTGGGTAGTTGTATTAGTGGGGTGTGTGAGTCCCATATTTTAATTGTATTAGTGTGTAGGTGGGTCCCATGTGTCTAAAAGGGAAAATGGATAGATTAAGAGTAGATGACCCAAAATAGTAAAACGGATAGATTGACAGTGGACAGAGGAAATATAATATAAAATAATGATTAAAGTTAAATAACTTAAGAAAGCTTTCGATTGAGGTAAATCGATTCCAAAAATACTTGAATGATCTACATGAATCAATTTTTTAACCTCTTATTCATCTTAAAGAATACATCTTAACAAAGACTTTAATAGATTATCTACTTGAAGAGGTAAATCGATTCCAAAAATACTTGAATGATCTAGATGAATTATTTTTTTAACCTCTTATTCATCAATTATACTTTTTATATATCAATTATCTAGAGGAACTTGAAGAAAGCTTCTATTCCTCTTGAAAAATCGAATGTGTGTTTGGAATGAATAACCAAAAAGGCTTATTTATAGGTGGTATGTGAGAGAATATTATATGGAATATTCTTTTTTTCCTTTATATATAATTTAAATTTATTCTTATTAATTTATTTACAATAAAAGATTTAGTAATTAAATAATGATACCAAAATAAATACATAAAGATATTCAAAATTTAATTAGTCAACAATCAAAATAAAAAAAAGGAATTTATTTTAGGATAAATTAATGAGGTGCACATGGAAGAAAAGATAAATATATTTTTAATTTATATTTTTATATATATTTTTAACTTGAATTTTTTTCTTAAATAATGTATATGTTTATTTTTATTTATTATTATCTCAAATAAACATAATTTTTTATTTTTAATTAATATTTTGTTCTTAATTTCTATAAATAATTTTTTAATTTATTACCTATTTAAGATTAATAAATAGAATAATAAAATACATTATTTTAAAAATAAAATATTAAATAAGGAAGTTAATGATAAGTAAATAAGAAAAATATAAAAAAATAATTTAAAAATTCAAAAAAATAGGAAAATTACACGTCATAATGGAGCGCTCTAGAGACGACACGTAGGCAGAAAAGTTTCTGCTATAGTATACTTAAGATATATTAAAAAAACATGTTTCTAATTAGCATATTTATCAATTAGCAATCACATGAATTTAAAATTAATTATAAAAAGTATTACCTGGGATACTTTTTTGTGAGACGAATATATGTGAGACAGATTGCTCCAGTATACTTGTTATATAAATAAAGTATATTTATTGGTAGTTAAAGTATGTCTGTAATAAATCATAATATTACATTTTTAAAATATACTTTAATTCATTATTCATCATACTTTAAAAAAAATACATTAACTACGAATTAAGATACTTTACCAATCATACTTTAACAGTGAGTCGATCCAACCCACATAATTACCGTCTCATAAGAGACTTTGTCACATTATATTATTTATAATAATACTAAAAATATTATTCACTTATAATTTCTTTTATAATTTTAAAATAATAAAAAAATCCCCTGTAACACATAGGTCGACATACTAGTATATTAGCATTTCAGACAAAATAATAATCATTAAAGAGCATTTTTTTTATTTGGCACCATTAATCCAATCACATTTGCCTTCATTCAAGTAAAAAATTTAAATTATTCTAAAAGTCGAATGGAAATACCATTAGGAAATATGGCTTGTTAACCGTATTGATAGACATTTTTACGCACTCCAATTTAATCCCCAAGTTTGAAGGATATCAATTGTAGTGGTAAGCGACCAAATTTAATTATCTAACCCACGAGACAGCTAATTATCTACTTCTAAATCACTAACTTAATCAGAACAATTAACCAATTTCCAAAGTTTTGAAATTATTAACTAAATAACGAAATATTAAATAACTGAATTAATTAAAGCAAAGGAAGATAAACAAGTTTTAATTAAGAGAACAACAACAGTTCTAAGGTATCAGATATAGACCAATTAATTTGGGTTCCTAGACTTTCAATTGTTCATTCATGCAACGTCAATGAAAACACACCACTTAATCTTGTTAAACTCATCAGATATGATCTGATTTTAAGGTAACAATATATTCTGATTTATTTCCTAAGGTATACTAACCAACACAAACAACAATACCTTTGAATGACAAGTTTGACTAACAAGATATTTTTTGAAAGTATTACAAGACTTTATTCACTTCCTACTTGAATGTCTAATTGCATTGTTCCATTAAACCGTTCAAGTATCTGATTTACTAGTTCTTTGAATTAAAATATTTATAGCGTAACTACCTTAACCCCTAACAGATAGACATCACCAATCATGAACGCACACAAGCTAACATAATAAATCAAACATTATAGCGGATGTCATGAAATTATTATGAAGACGTTACGAAACAGAAAATCAAAGTCTTAATAAACCAAGTAAAATAAGAATATCACTGCATGAAATCACAAAATTGATCTAGGTCTCCAAATCAATTAAATCTATCCTTCAAACCTTAAAAGTGTAAACAAAATTAGCCCATGGGGTTACAAGAAATTCCAATGGCTATCAAAATCATACCGAAAGACTTGACAAACGAAAAGATAAGAAAATAATAGAAAAACCCTAGTGTTGGCGTTGTCTCAGATTCCTTCTCCGTCTCTCCAATTAACTGATCTCCCTCTTGAATGACTCTTGAATCTCCTTCGGTGTGGATGGATGATGGGATGGATGTGGATGAGGAGTGATCCCCTTGTGGAGGGTGGTGTCTCTTATGAATAATGATGTAAAATATATATAGGTATGAGAAGGGAATGAGATAAGGAAATTAATTGTGCTCCAAGAAATAGGAAAGATGAGCCAATTTTCGAAAATTTTCCGAAATTCCAGTCGGCAGCTGCGCGACCTCACGATTTTGAACATAACTTCCTCATTTGATTTCCGATTTGAGTGATTCTTGCACCAAAATGATCTCCTCTTCCGTGCCTTTCCAACCATATATCACATGATCAATTTGGACTTATACATGAACACAGAAAAATTATTCAATGTGGACGTGTGTTTTTCAGCATTCCTTCACACTTTCACCCTTCATTCCAACTTTGAACTTATGATCATGTTTTATCCTTCAAAACTCAACAAAACACTTTAGTAGCATCTTAATTATGCAAAATATGAAAATCACGCCATTATACACAAAATCATGGCCACATTCTATAAAAAACGGTGTAATGTGAGACCTAAAATATGTGAAATTCCACTCTCAACACGTATGCAATATGTGAGTGGATATGTTACTCTTTAAAATTATTTCGTAATTTGAAAAAGTTATAATTATAATTATTTAATTATTTTAATGTGTGGCTGAAATTTGTTTAAAAAATACTATGATAAAAATTGAATTATGCACTAAATTATAATCTACAAATTTAGGAACCCTATAACAAACTCTGTTCATGGAACTCTTAAAGCCCTATTATGTAGCCTTATCATAAATGGACATTTTTATCCTTGGAACATTTTACCCTACAAGAGTTATATTCTATAGAATGTGCTAGGCCCATTAAATAGGCCCATCTACTACATGAATCACTTAGGCCCAATATCAATATGATCAGATCAAGCCCAGTACAAGGGCTGTTGAAGCTTTGAATCAGCCCGGCCAACAATTTTGCTCCATTTCGACGCGGCGTCGTTTCCATATCGCATCTTCACCGCCGAGAAATTATCCGACCTTCACTGGTTTGCCTCTAACCCCCTCCTCGATTTCAATTTTAGATACCATTTTTCTTGTAAGTACTTTCATGTATGCAGATTTGAACTCCGATCCTTGTTGATTCAGTTAGGGCTTTGGTTTGATGTGGGGTTGATCAGTTTTCTTGTTACTTTTTTTTTATTCTGTGGAAGTGTGTGTGTTTTTCCCCAGATAATAATTGGGGATATATATTCTGGTAGATTTTAATTTGACATTTTAAAGATTTAGTTATAAGTGAACTTGGAGACTATGCAATTATACTGACATTATTAGGGGTTTTTAACCTACTTCTAGGGTAATGGTATTATATTTTCCTTCAACCACTTCATAGTCTATAATCAAATTCTTGGGCAAATGCATTGCCATGGGGAGTGATGGAGTACTGTCAATGTATAAATAAGAATAGGCATTTTGATATGTTTAATTTTTTAATAACCATACTGTCACACCCCTTTTTTTAAATAAAGAAGTTTTATACATAAAGTTCATTAATAAAAGTCCTTTAAAAAAGGAATGACCAAATACTTGAACAAATAACCCATTAATAATAAAAAGAAAAATTAAATAAGGCGTATGTCTTATAATTTCTGCGAATTTTAAATAATAAAATTATGAAATAATGTCACACACGAAACATTCACTGTAACTGATTTGATTAAAAATTTAAACCAAAGCTTCAAAAGAATCATATAAATAAATTGACGATAAATTTTTAATAAAAGAAATACACGAACTTCCAAATGACTTGTATTACCTCAATTTCCTATCTAAAAAAAGAATTGTCATTAACCATTTGCAGTCAAACATGTAGTCAAAATTATTTAATAACCAACTAAAAAGAAACAGATTGGTGTATAACTCAAACCTGTATTTTACTGCCAGCAACGCATGAATTCACTACCAACTTCAAACCTTACCACTAAGCTGACTAGGTTGGCAATTCTATTATGAATGATTACAAGTAATAAAATTCAGCAGCCGTACAAACATGCATAATAAAATAATAACACGTGGCAAGTTTAGAATCAACTCAACATCAGCAAGACACATATTTACCCCACTTCCCACTACCACATAAGGTAGACAACTTAGACTTTGCTTCTAATGCAAACATCTTAAATTTCAACTTATTAAATACTAACTACTGCATAATTTTGGAAGAAAGTGGTACGAATCCACAGGCACATACCCACCACAATTTTGCAAATATGTTTTAGAGCAATTCACTAAGTAACCCATGCAAACATTCTAACATAGGTATTTACCACATGTATGCCATCAATCCCAAACGAAGAGTGGAAACTAGTAGAAAATTAGACTCAACTACTCACTGTTACAACTTCCGACAGACAACCTTACGGGAATCTATTAAGACAAAATCACAAGTTAACAATTAATTCAAATGATACCAAATACCATAAAACGTGATGTTTCCAGTTTAAAACGATTTCCAGATAAAAACTTCAGAGTATGTGAACACATAAGCTGCAATTTATTGGAATTCTATTAAGTCTCCTCTTGCCAACACGTCCCCGCTCGTATGCTATCACCACGCTTAACCTGAAAGGGAGGTAATTGAAGGGATGAACAACCACAAGCTCAGTGAAGTTTTAATTATGCTTACATAAGTCAAGTAATTCATGTACGGGAATTAAATTTCACTTACAAGACAATCCTGTCATGTCAATAAGACATCTTTCGGTCCATTATTCATATAAAGATACGACATCACGATTCGTTTTGTGATAAGAGTAAGGCACCGTTACAGTCCAAACTTGTGATAAGAGTAAGGCACCGTTACAGTCCAAACTTGTGATAAGAGTAAGACACCATTACGGCCCAAACTTGTAATGAGAGTAAGGCACCATTACAGTCCAAACTTATAATGAAAGTAAGACACCATTACGGTCCAAACTTGTGATGAGAGTAAGACACCATTACAGTTCATACTTGTGATAAGAGCAGGGCCGATCCTTTGTTTTGAGGGGCCCGATGCCAAAAATTTTTTTAGGCCCTTTATTTTTTATACACCATATAAAATAATAATAAAATATTTATATGAATACAATATACTATTAAACATATTAGGCATATAATAATAATAAACGTCACATCATAATACTTTATGTAACTCATCAAATAAAAAAAGTTCAATATTTATTATAAACTTTATATATGAAACTAACTATGAAAAATTGATCTTCTGGCAGTTTTTTCAGCAAATCATCAATCAATTTTTCATAATTGAGTTTCTCCAAAAAATCATTCTCAATTGAAATCATAGACAATGCATTTAATCTTGTTTGAGTCATAGTTGATCTCAAATGAGATTTTAACAACTTTAATTTGGAAAAACTTCTTTCTGCTGATGCAACAGTCACTGGGATGGTCAACAATATCTTGTAGGCAATGAAAGAATTAGGAAAGCAGTTCATTCGGTGCACAAAATTTAGTATTTCACTGGCTGATTTTGTGTCATTTGGTAGAATATTTTGTATCATCTTCAACTCTTGATATAAGTCATCTCCATCCAAATCTGAAACATGATTTTCAGTGTCATCTTTTCTTTGTAACTTATTCTTAAGATTTTTACAACGAGCCATTAAATCATCATTGACCAATGCATTTAACTTGTCAGCTGTAAAATGAAACCCAAAAGGATCTTCATATTCTTCATATTGCTCAAATATTTTCTTCAATGATCTAATTGTTTGATCAATTGTGTATAGAAAGTAATGATTTCGAAAAGCTTTCTCAGCAGACTCATGAGGAATTTGAGATGATTCATTAGAAAACTCATCATAATGTCGCTTTCTACGTTCTTCTTTCAGGAAAAATAGGATCAATATCCATTGATAAAGCAAGCTTTTTCGCCTATCCATAGCTTCATCGAATCCAGTTTCTCTATACTCTTCAAAGGAGGAAATTAACCCTTTGATTTTGAGCATTGCAATATCAATAAGCATGTCTTCAGATTGCAAACTTTTGCTGACAGCATTAACTCTACCTAATATGTCATACCAAATAACAATACCAACTAGAAATTCAAAATTTTCGAGTTCATAAGTTGCTAGGGACTTAGCTTCACTTCTTATTTTGGAGTCAACATCCGTTTCTTCTGCAAGATGAAGTAAAGCTTATATAACTTGTTGAGCTTGAAGTACTATTGTCTTAACACTTTCAATACGGCTTTCCCATCGAGTGGTGGACAATGACTTGAGAGTTAATCCTTTTATTATTATATGATCTATCAAAATCTTCCATCTCTTTGTTGAATGTGAAAATAATGTATAAATACGTTGTATCACTCCGAAGAAGTTTTTTGCTTTCACACATGAAGTTGCAATGTCACAAAGTGTTAAGTTCAAACAATGGCAACCACATGGAGTGTATAATGCTCTAGGATTTATATCCAAAAGCTTTTTTTGTACACCTTGGTGTCTCCCTCTCATATTAGCTCCATTATCGTATCCTTATCCTCTGACATTAATCAATATCAAGACCTAAACTTCTCAATACATTCTGTAGCTCTTCAAATAATCATTGACCTGATGTATCATCCACTTTCAAAAATTCCAAAAAATATTCTACTACTTTTATTGGACATGTAGAAACATCAACACATCTTATCACCAATGTCATTTGCTCTTGGTTGCTAACATCTGGAGTACAATCAAGTATCACTGCAAGAACTTAGCTTCTTTGATTTTCTTAAGAATAGAATTCTTAATTTCTGAAGCTAGCAAATGGATTAACTCATTCTGAATTTTGTGGCTCAAATAATGGTGATGTACCTTTCTTTCGAGATGCTCCTTCATTACTAAGTCCCACTCAACAATCATTTCAATACCAACCATAAAATTTCCATTATTATCCTCATAGAGTTTCTCGTTGTTTCCACGAAATGCTAAGTTTTGTTTAGCTAAAAATTTCGCAAGTGAAATTAATCGATGTAGCCTTTCTCCAATGTTATTTTTCTTTCTTAATTTGGGTTTGGATGGTATGATCAATCGTTTTATCCTTTTCAATTCTACTACGTAATTCAAACCAACTAACAAAATTTGTCACATGCTCAATACTTGTCTCGTGTTCTTTAAGTCTGATACTACGATGCCTCCAGTCACAATATTCTTCATTTGCTAGTTGACTCTGTTGTTGTTGTTTAGTCCATTTTTTAAACAACTTGCAACAAAAACAAAATGCTTTGTCAAGTGATTTGGAATAAACCAACCAATCTCTATGATGTTTTTGACCATTCAGTAAAATTCGAGTATAGAATCCGAAGAGAAACGCCTTTTTGATTTATCTTTCAGACCTTTTCCAGTCAGTACATCTCTAACTGGACCTTTCTCAACCAATAGATCTCTCTATTTATCATCTAATTTATCCCAATTTTTTGGATAAAAAATGTCAAACGAAAATGAGGAATTTGCATCTTCATTCGTGACATCGACATCATCATCATCGTGACTGATCAATGTTATCTCCATCACAATCAACAAAATTATTATCAATATTCTCATCTTCTTCATAAACTACAATATCTAGATAATCACTATCTTTTGGGCACAAATCATCTCCAATTTTTTCTTGTAACCTATCTGTATTACCTTGTTCTTTTTCTGAATCTTCAAGTGATAAACTCCTTTGTTCTTTCGTAACAAAAAATTTATCTACTGCCCCTTTTTGAGTCTGAATAAATTCCTCTTCTTTCTTTTTTTCTTACGTTTTTTATATCCGGATGGGTATTTTCGAAGAGGAGGCATCATAAATTATCGATTAACTATGAAGAATAATTTATAAATTAAAATCAATACAAGAATTACAAACTAATTAATTCGATCAAGAAAAATACACTGCATAAAAATTTAAATATGCCTTAGAAAAGAATGGCAATTGACGATCCCTCTGATATGTGATAGATTGTAAGCAGTATTTTTAATTAAGAGGGTAAATAGAGTGTATACTAATTATTTTATTAATTAAGAAAGTAATAAATGAAAAAAAGGTGAAATATTGAGACTCGAACCTGTGCTGTTGACAAAGAAAAGCGAAGGCGGAACCAGCTTGGCTAATTAATAGTTGTGTTTATATATTACCTTAAAATTAATTTATTATATATATATATATATATATATATATATATATATATATATATATATATATATATATATTAAAAAATTTGGGCCCTCGCCGGAGTGGGGCCCTGTGAGGCAGCACCTCCGGCACCGTCCCAGGGCCGTCACTGGATAAGAGTAAGACACCATTACGGTCCAAACTTGTATTGCATTTATCAATTCACATATTCGAATTAATTTCAACTATCACATATAAAATAATTTAACACATATAAGATGAGAAAATCCCCACTTTTACCACGTGAAGAATAAATTTTTAGTATTAAACGTCACGATCAAAGTCACCTTCGAAATCTATAAACACATGACCGATCGTTACCAACGTAATATCATACTACTATCAATGAACTAATCTGCAGAATTACGTAAGAGTTGCAGATTATCGATTTTAGGGTTAGGGTTTATTCTTAGAAGCAGAAAAGAAAAGAAGATTTCGATTTTGTACATGAACATAGAAAGAACAAGGAAAGAAAAAGAAAAGAAAAGGAAAAGAAGCGGGAAAGAAAAGGAAAGAAGGAATGGTACGCAACCTCTTTCCTTCTGCAGCCGTGTGAAGCAATTTTTTGGTGAGAAAAATCGAAGAACAAGGTTGCTAATGTATTTATTTATTACGGCTGTGCAATTCTTAATAGATACCTTATTGCAGGATTTAACAAACTTCCTCAAATAGGGGAGTTGATAAGATGTGAAGATCTTTTCCTTAATGGATAATAAAGATGACAATATGATTCTTGGGGAGTAAGAAATCATATTTCTGCTTCTTATTCTTTCACGTACAGTCGATAAGGTTGAATGAGTTGGGCTGGGATAATAGACTCGTTTATGGACTTTTAAGAATTTGGCCACAATAGAATATACAGGTGAAAATATGGGATGTTACATATACTCCATTTTAGAGAATACTCTATAAATATGGAGAATCTCCTCCTCCAACCATCCTCCATTTTGTGTACAGTGATTAGAGAATAGAGTGGGCGTACTCTAAGTTTGGAGCAAGAGAATGGAAATAGAGTGTGGAAAATGGAGGATACATCATTTACAAAAATTCCATTTATTTCATTGAAAAAGTATTTATTTGATTTAAAATAAAAATAACAGTACGAATATAGAGAATAGGGTTGGAGGGTATTTTTTAAATGGAGTATCAAATACTCTTTTTTTAAAAGATAGAGTACCCTAAATTGAAGAAAATGGTTGGAGATGCCCCACCTCCACTTATGGAGTACTCTTCATTTAGTTAATAGTACTTCTTAATGGGTCTTAAAAATTGTTAAAAATAAAATAAGTTGTACACTAATTGCATTTATATGAGTTTTATTATCTGTTAAGTCTGTTATTAAAAAATATGGGGTTCGGTGGAATATAACCCAAGGATGAACAGAGTTATAATGTCCCTTAAAACTAATAAAAATTTTATTAAGGGAATTTTGATGCTCACTCCTTGTTAATACTCTCTCCGTCCCACATTAATTTGCATCATAAAAAAATATTATACTAATTTCTAATCTTAAAAGTACATTTTAATTATAAATTTATCATTCCCACCTAACACACATAATATACTTTATAATTTATTTATTATCTTAAAATATTATTACCCTTCAAAAGTATAAAGTTGGTCAAAAAATAAATTTTCTTAAATTCCATATTTATAGTAACTGTGCAAGTTAATGTGGGACAGAGGGAGTAACATTTACAAGGTATATTAGCATACGTATTAGGCAAAGACTTGCATAAAGACCGTCTTTGGAAGAAGTTCCATAAGACATATTAAAAGTGATAATATTACAACAAAAAAGTGGTACTTAATTGTTGAAAAATGATAGTTGTACAATAAATTATTTTAGAAACAATTTATAATGTAAATTAAATTAAAGTGATAATATTATAATATCTTTATTTAAAAATGATAACTATTTAAAAATTAATCTCTCCATAAGGACTTCATTTTGTCATTTCCTTCGTTCCAATATAAGAGGTGTATTTTTCATTTTTAATAAATGAGACCCATAAAACAATTAATATATCTTCACGGACCCACACATCATACTATTACACCTTTACTTGCCCCGATCGTTCTTTTGGTTAGGATTTGGTGCTCTAACTCTGCGTGCAAAGACTTCGACCCCCGCAGGTAGTACTGGGTAGGTGAGCAAGTGTTAATGCCGAGCTTTTTTTTGGTATCTGGACTTTAGGCTTCTTCACACTATTACACCTATCCACTACACATTAAAATGTTAATTCTCTCTTAATATCTATATATTAAATATTATATCCCTTAATGTACGTGAAAAAAATCTTCTTATGAAGCGAGTATAAAATTATCTCTCACTGCAAAATTCCCCACCCCCTCCCCCGCCAACAACTCGGGGTATTTTGTTGTCTTTCAGATAAATGACTAATAGGAGTACATTTTAATATAAATATGTATAAGCAAGGAAATATTTAAATACATACGTAAATCGGTTTTACATACAATAATATGTAAACCCTGTTGCTTTAGTACATAAAAAAATTACTCTTTAGCACATAAATTGTTACTTTTATATATAAATTAAAAAATTACTCTTCAAATTCAATTAAATCCTGATTTATCGATTACTTTTTAGTACACAAAAAATTACTCTTTAGAGACATGAATTATTACTCTTTTATATAAAAATTATTACTCTTCAAAGAGTAATTTTCTATATACTAAAAAGTAATTTTAAAAAATAAGATTTACATATAAACCCGGTTTATATGAGACTCACCCACTTTAAAAATATATATGTATAATTTTATATAACAATGATCTATATGGGGTTTATATTATAATATATACTTGGATCAATTTTATAAATTGGGATGATTTAACTATACTTACCTTGTTGGACGATAGTGGAATTTAACTAAAATATTGAAGACTATTGGGCCTCTTAGTGGCCATTTGGGTTGGCCCAAAGCTTGTCTTCAGATACTTGGGCCTTTTTTTAGGAAGGTTTTTCTTTCGTGTGTGATTTCAGAGTTGTTCTTCGTTCACTTTCAGATTGGATTCGAAAGAGGTATTTGCGTTCATTGTTCTATGCATATTGAGGGCAATTCTTCGGTGTTTTGATTGAATTTAAGAAACATCAAATCAATATTTGAAGAAGACCATTTTTTATTAGATCTTTTCTGCTTTCGACGCCAATAAATTGATTCCCTCTCTACTGAGCAGCCTATTTGCTCGATTTCTTCTTTCCATTGCTAAATTTTCAGGTTTCGCTTAATTATTCCGCTTAATCAATTTTGTCTCGTTTATGTTTTAGCTTTCCAGTTTTGCTTATCATTTGCATAATGCCACAATCACCCTTTATGTCATCCGTAGCTTAAGAGCAAATTTTCTTGAAAATGTTTTTCATAACATCTTTCATCATTCTCAACTATCTCTTTCTCAAAGGATTATTAAAGGCAGATTTTGTGTGAGATAGTAGGCATATAGTTTAAGGAAATGAATAATTTTAGCTGTTGCATAGAAGATTATGCCACCAAACGTCCTGATAGAGAGCTGGGGATCACCCCTTCGAAATTCAGCTGTTACTTATACTTGCTCTATACTAATGCATTCATGTTTGGTGCAGTAAAGTTTGATATTTGTAGTGATTTTGTTTATTGACTTAAATTTTTGCTGTATGCCAGTTTTTAGAACATAATGCTAATTGCTACGGATTGTTGACTGTATCAATCTACTCTAATGTTATCAAGGGCAATTTTGCTAGTGATTGCTTTATTTTGAGATTGTTTATTATTTAAGGATCGTTTATTATTTGGAATTTTTTCCCTACTGGGTTCTCAACTCAGTCTTAATTTGATAGAAAAAACTGGTTAGGACAATTCAATTACCTGTTTCACTTACTAATTTAGCCCCTCATTGTACTTGTATAGCCTAATTGATTTTGACCGGTTTTTATGCAATCTTTCTCCAGGCTTGTGTACAAAAATATATTAAAAAAAAAATAAAATCAATTGTCCCTTCACCTATAAATAAAACGCTCTATTGATTCACTCTATTCAAGTTCTTTAGAATTGAAGGTATCTGATTTTTTATTTATTCAATTTAAGTTAAATGCTCACAATGCTGCTAAGTGTTCCAAGCAAATTAACCCATCCTTAACCCTACCCATAGTTTCTGAAAAAACACACATTCAAAGTTTTGTTAAACACACACACCACTTCAACAATTCAAGAAAGTTTGCTTAATAAGCTTAAAATATAGTGTTCTTACTAACGATCACAACACCAGACCTGCTACCACTACTCCCCTAGTATTTTTTTGGATCCATTCTTTGATTCTCGATTACACAGCGTATTCCTACCTCCGCCGTGCTTAACCACACAATTATAGTTGCTGCCATTTCTCAAGCACCGACCTTTGTTGCTCTGTTAAATCTTGTTTTAATTGTGAATCTTATCTCTCGCCTGGATGATACCAATTCCTCAAATGATAGAGTTAGGATGTTTTGGTGAAGAAATTATTTTTACATGTTTTACAGATGCTATACTATTTGAGGCATTATTGTGAAATGTAAAATTAAGAATTCTTCCCGTGTTCATTTCGATACTAAATGAACATGAAAATTTTTTTAGATTGTTCACATGGAGCTTATTTCCGATTGCTTCATCATTCTTCATATTATGCAATCTAGCTAGAAAGTCTCAGCATTGTGGATGGTTTCTTCAACATTGTGGATAATTTCTTTCTGGGAGTAGGATTTCTAATTTTAGATCAAATGACAGATTTCGCAGATAAGGTTCTGTGACAGTTTGACTGCAGAGATGCCTCTTTATGATTGCATGTTATTGTTGAAACCTGCTGTCTCTAAGGAGGCTATTATGGATTTGGTTACACGGGTAGGAAAGCATGTTTACAAAAGGAATGGTGTGCTGACTGAAGTGAAGTCCCTGGGAGCAGTTCAGTTGGGTTATGGGATAAAGAAGCTTGATGGACGATATTATCAAGTAAATCTTGCTCATCTTAATTTCAGTACAAAAAATATGGTGCTATATTATGGTTTGGGTTATGTTATTTTCTTTTTCAGTTCTGACATGTCAAGTTAGTTATATTTTTAACAATCGTGCTGCATACTTTGCTTTGATGTTCTCAGTTACTTCAAGTTGTCTGCTTTTTATAATTCCACTTTGATCTATAAAAAATATAAAGAAATGTGTTCCAAGTTATTAATGATGCTTCGAGTGCAAAAATGTTTCGAACTTTCTTCCCTATAATAATCACATAGTTGAATGATGGATGACTTTGGTTGGTAGTTCTGGCGTCAATAATACTAGGATATCTATTCTCTAAGCTATCATCTGGTATGAGTAAGTTAGACTTTAAAATTTATGTTAATACCCAACATTAGGCAGTGTTGTGACTGGCTTGTGTGATTCCTGTGCATGGTTGATCTGGACAAATGAAGGACTTAGTGAGAAATGCCATCTCGCTGAAAGCTTCGTTATCATAATTGTTAAACATGTCTCTTGTTTGTTCTTGTTACAATTTCTCTGGATATGATCATATCTTATGCTTTTCTTAATATGGGACTGTGCAGAATCCATTTGTAGAATAGAATTCCCTCGAGATTTCAATCTAATTTTTGTTACTTTGTAAATATATTTTCCTTCTCAATTTCCTTTTATTTTCACCTCCACCCTCGGTATCTATGTTTATTAATGACTACATTTTGAATCTTCTTTAGATCATAATTGTGCAAGTTGAACTTGTATTTTGTAAGAGCAAGGATCATTATCGCAGATTATTAATTAGTATATCGTGTAGGGCCAACTGATGCAAATGACTATGATGACACCACCCAGTTTCAATACTGAGCTATATTACCTAAACAAGGAGGACCGGTTGCTCCGATGGCTTTTGGTTAAACATCGTAACATGAAATCTGAGCAAGACACTTTTGATGAAGATGATGTTATAAGTGAGCATAGGCGTTATAGGAATAACATTTTTGATGAGGACGACGAAATTGAAGAAGACGAGGATGATGATGATGATGATGATGATGAGGATGAAGTGGGTGAGCAATCCCAACTAACAGAAGGATGATATGGCTATGGGGTATGGAGTTTGGTTTTATATGAATACCACTTCAGAAACTATCATCAAGATCAAGTGCTAGTTTTAGTATCGAATAGTTAACAACATTTCGAAGGCTATGTGATACTTGACCCTCATGTAGGGGAATTATAGCCCCTGTTTTGATATTTTTAGGAGATACTTGTCAATATTATTTTTTATCCCGCATTAAGGTTTAAGATTTATATTCTCCATTTTAATTTATCGCATCAAGGTTTATATTCTTCATTTTAATCTGTCCTAAATTAAGGTTTGCATTTATTTTATTTTTTTGAGGTGGGAATCACACAATAATTATTTATCTTATTTATTTTATAAGAGGTCTACTCATTAAAATTAATTCAAAAGTGAAAAGCAAACGTAAGTTTTAGTGGGGGAGGGAATGGAGGGAGTATATTTCGTGGGAGGTAGTTCGAATACCCACCTAAAGACTTTACATAAATTGTACCTAATGCGATATGTGTGTAATGTAAGACTCTACATAAATTGTACCTAATGCAATATGTGTATTTCAGTAAACTGTAAAAGAAATGGGTGTTAGAATCGTCGCCTATTATATCATTTATCTTGCTTCCTTATATAAGCACTAACACAGTTAAGCTATTATAATTTAAAAAATATATAAATTAAATTAGGAGTATATTTTAATTTTTTTTTATTTATCTTTGTTTTTAGTTAAAATATAAAAGTAAATCTTAACATAAACTAAAAATAGATCAAATTAACTTTTATTTTTTTTTCCTTATAATTTAACTAGATATTAATCCTTTTCTCTTACTATGTGCATGGTGATCGATTCATTAACATAGTAATGCCATTTCATTTTTATGCGACTAAACAATATAATTATCCTTATAATATGATTTTATAATATTATCTTATGATTTTTTATTTTTTATTTTTATATACAAAAAGCCTAAATGAAAAATTTCCTCCGGCCCTGAAATCATTGGATCGACTAGCCCTGATTTTAATATTACACATTTCATATCCCTTTTCATTTACCATCCATTTGTTAAATAAATATCATGTATTATAATTCTTTTCTAAATTAAACTATAAGGGTTTAACTAATGATAATTTTTTAGGGTATAACATTTTCACAATTGTGAAATATATAAAGATGTGGGTTGGGAAAATTTTGAATGTTTATATTTTACTTTTAGAATATATGATATGTCATTCATTTAACTTTTTGACATCAGAATTAAAAATATAATAAGAGATCCCATATTTTAATTTAGTGTATAAATTTGATAACGTATGATTTTATTTTAGTTATTAATCTAAAATCCCTTTTCTCAGTTATATATATAGATAAACAATTGTGTGAATGAAAATTTTAGTTCAAAATATAAGTTTTACTTGAAAATTAGGTCATTATAATTAAATCCCACCATTAATCTTAACCTATATATCTTAAGCGATAAATCTCCCACAATACCATAGAGCAATATAATGATGAATGTATAATACTCCAAAGCAGCCACCAATGAAAAACACATGGGATTTGCAAACATATATACTACACAATATCCAGCTTCATGAATATTCCAACAACAACAATTTCAATTCCCATTCTAAATGTAAGTGTTTTTAGATGATATAACGTGCCCTTGTATTCTTTAGAAGCGTCAAACTCTCTCTGCAACATATAACAAACAACTTCCATATGTGTATCAAAGAATTATATACACATATATACAATCTAGTTACCTCACCCACCTATATGCATCTCAAATTGCTTCATTATGAGGAGCCAAACCCAATGCCTTCTTATATGCATCCGATGACATCGGGTGGTTCTTCACACACCAACAACATATACATTAATCCAATGTTGTAACAAATAAATAACACATAATTAAATATGCATGCATGTCTTAACAGCTTCAAGATTGCTCTCCTTAGTAGTTTGCTCAACAGCTTGCATACAATACTTTGTCGAGTACTGTCATTTATGAGTCATGTACTTTCAAGTATTGGGATTGTAAAAGGTTTGGAGTCTGCCCACCGTACTTAAATCACTTATCTTATCCCTACTTTTAAGGTGCTAATGGATTCAAGTGCTTGCTTCATAAAAATTTTGAAATTTTTTTCTAAGTCGTACGTTCTGCCTAATTTAATTCTGGGATGTTTTTCCTATTTTGATTTTGGGTAATATTAAGATGTTTAGGTTAATCATCTTTATACTTATAAAACCCTATACTTTATATTTTAAATCTTTCCTCTTTCCCTTTTCAAATTCAAGATTCAATTTTGCCCCTTGTGATGACGTTGCTGGGACTTTCTTTATGATACAGATTTTGAGGTGCCATGCCTCCTCCTAAATCTTGGCGGTTGGGAACAGCCTCAGATGACCACATCATCTATGCCTCAAGATTGGAGGTTTATTTTTTTTAAGGGATTCATACATGACCATCACATCTCATAATAATACTCATTCAAATATAAGAAATCAATTTGAACATCTATTATTATATTAGAGATTTTACATGACCTTGCATTATTCTATTATTTATATTAAATTCTTTTTATGGTGGATATTAATTTTTAAAAAATTATATTAAATTCTTTTTGTTATTCACATCAATATCTACTTCGTTCATAACACACTTTTTATTTTGGGTTGTTCCAAAAAAATTTGTATATTCCTTAAAAAGTACTCCCTTAGTCCCAAAATAATTGACACATTTTTTTGGGCACGGAGATTAAGGAGTATAATAATTTAATGTAAAGTGAAGTGAGAGAAATAATATTTAATGTGTAGTGGGTAGTTGTATTAGTGGTGAGTGTGATGTGTGTGTGGATCCATGTAAATAAATAACTTGTT
Organism: Pogostemon cablin; assembly: GCA_023678885.1. Lineage (NCBI taxonomy): Eukaryota > Viridiplantae > Streptophyta > Magnoliopsida > Lamiales > Lamiaceae > Pogostemon > Pogostemon cablin. Next base: position 19,398,159 of record CM042990.1, read on the forward strand.
TTTGTGTGGGTCTCATATCCTTAAAAATGAAATATGTCAATTTATGTGGGACAAGCCAAAAAGAAAAGTGTGTCAATATCTTTGGGACGGAGGGGGTAAAAAGTTAAACACAACCACCCTTCCCCGTACACTTTATTTTAAAAAAAAAAAATCGTACCATTTTTCACTTTTTCACAAAAATTTATAATACATAAACAATTTGTATATATCATTATTTTATTTTTTACACTTTTTTTCACAAAAAATTATATTAAATTCTTTTCATTATTATCTACTAATTTTTCACTAAAAATTATATTAAATTCTTTTTATTATTATCCACTCATTTTTCACTTTATTTCATAAAAATTTCTGATACATAAACAATTTGTATATATCATTATTTTATTTTATATCAATTTATATTATTCTTCCCAAATTAAAAATATTCTCAATTTATATCGGATGCAATAGCGAATGGATGAATGAACTACGAGGAGGAGGGAAGGAATGGTGGCAACTGGGTTTGTGACGGAGTGAATATTGAGACTAGTATGATATTATGATTGTAAAAACTCGCGGCCAGTGTCCTTTTACTGTATCACTATAAAATAAACCTCAAATATCATCTTATGTGTGGATATGGTTACTTTTATTTTGTGGTGTGAGATTTACTTGATCAACCTTAGTAACGTATATCACATTGGATGATTTAGCTGCGTTCTAGTGACTGGTGTTGTTGTTTGACCATACTGGCATCTTTTGTATTATTAATATATTTAGATGACGGTAAGTCACATGTTCGTATATCACTACTTATATGATTATATAATTGAAACTCAAAGCGAAAGAACAAAATTCAAACATTTCTCATGTATGATATAATATCGCTACTTATATGATTATATAATTGACACTTAAAGCGAAAGAACAAAATTCAACCATTTCTCTTGTATGATATAATAGAAGAATTCGAACTCGTATACTTCTCAGTGTGTCCATACTATGAAATGAAAAGTGCCAACCCCGAATATACGAATAGATAATTAACACTACTAGACGTTCAACCATTTCTCTTGTATGATATAATAGAAGAATTCGAACTCGTATACTTCTCAGTGTGTCCATACTATGAAATGAAACGTGCCAACCCTGAATATACGAATAGATAATTAACACTACTAGACGTACAAGTTGAGGACTCATGCATAATCTAATACTCCAGAACTAAGATGCACATTCACCAAATGCTTTTCACTGTATTTTGATATTTAAGAATTTGGAATTTCAGGATTCAAATCTCATCTGGATGCTTAGATAGAATGATGGTTACTAAAGCCAAAATTTTGAATTTCAGGATTCAAATCTCATCTGGATGCTCAGATAGAATGATGGTTACTAAAGCCTATATTTTGATAATTAGAATTTTGAATTTCAGGATTCAAATCTTGTTTGGATGGTCTGATAGAATGGTTAATAAAGCTAAGCAGATACTAGATGCGGTTTTGGAGTGTCTCGCATGGTGGATTAGAAAAAAATTGTTGGAGTGTCTCGCATGATGGATTAGAAAAAAAATTGAAAATTCTCATAATTTGTGAAAACTGTAAAATCTGTCTAACACTACAAAATATTCCATTACTTTATTATATTATACAAGATCACAGGGATAGAGTGATAATCCATTGATGAGAAGTGATAATAGTTTGTGAAAACTGTAAAATCTGTCATAGGTTGTGATAGCCGTAAAATCGCCCGTAAAATCGCCCGTATGACTATGATGAATAAACCTCAAATATCTTCTTATATAGAGTGATAATCCATTGATGAAAAGTGATAATAGTTTGTGAAAACTATAAAATCTGTCATAGTTTGTGAAAATTGTAAAATCCCCGTATGATTATGATGAATAAAACTCAAAATATCATCTTATGTGGATATGGTTACTTTTATTTTGTGACGTGAGATTTCTTTGATCAACTTTACTAACGTTCAAATGCTTTTCACTGTATTTTGATACCTAAAATTTTTAATACATAAGATGGTATCCAGATTTTAATACTAACGTTCAGATTATATTGTATAGAGAAAATATTTGGATAATATGTAGTGAAGAACATGAAACTTTTTGAAAGGCATAAATGCTTTCATGGCATCAAATAAATATTTTCCCCTGTTCTCCCTTCAATAATATTTTCTTTCTTATTCTCAATCCTAAGATTTTATATACTATTCTGGAACAAATTTTGATGTCTATTTTTTTCTTAATTTTCCCCTGTGATGTGTCTCCATCCGCAAGTTTGTCTATCTTTTCAGTTATTTTATACTTTATGTGGTCGCAGTGGTCTGGATTTATACTCATGTAATAATGAGTTCCAAAACATCAATTTAGTCCGGACAAAAGAAATTGAGTATCAGTTGGTATATCTACCCTCATGAGAGAGAATTCGGATTGCTCAAAAATCAATGTAGAATGTACATATCATTTTAATGAGACAAACCTACTATATATTTCCTTTTAGTTGTCGCCTGCTAAAGACGTTCAGAATATCATACACATTGGGAATATTCTTATCTACTGGATTGAAGATGCTTCCAGTTTTTCATAATACTATCTTTCATTAATTTGCAGGTATGGGAGAATTTATTTCCTGCAGTTCGACAGAGTTGCAATGCTACTTCACTCCTCTAGGTTTCATAGAGATGCCGTTGTACGACAGGCAAGTCGATTTGAATACCAGTTATGCTCAACCGAAATATATTTCATGGGTTTCCAAAAATATGCCTGCACCTTCAACTCAACTTAACTTTAAAATCAATTTTGCATCAACTAATTGTCTCCCTATTGCATATGATATTTTTTGTGCAAGGTAAGATAGAGAAGCATATCATACTTATTGATGTCCTGGAAAAATGTTAACCAACAATATATTCCTAAAACTTTGTAATTCTTGGGAAATGATTCGAAGAAACGTGGCAGTGGCTCATTTGACTATATAAATGCAGTTAACTCCATCTTACTCCTGAATGCAAACATGTGAAATGGTTTTCTTAAAGAGAAGGAAATTGGAAGAGGAAAAGGTGTGATTACAGCAATTTGAACTTAATTTTGGCTTTCCAAATGATTCTACCTGTGAATTTACACCTCAACTAAACATCACATATGCTAATCAACTACTGTCCGTAGAGTTTTTTGTAATTGATTATAATGATTTCAGTAGTGAAAATGTGGCTATTATTATGTGTAGTTCAGTTGGTGAATTTTAAGGCACCGAGGACACGCCGTGTCCCCATGTGAACACAACCCTCCACCTTCCATATGTCGAAAGCTCCTGCGCCCCCGGGACACGGTCTGTGTCCAATGTGAACACAACCCTTCTCCTTCCAATTCTATTTAAACCTATGTATTGATAGGGAGTTTAAATTGTAAAGGGGCACGAATCTAAATCCGTGTACCTGGGCGCACAAGAGACTCACTCCTTCCATATTCTATTTAAACCTATGTATTACTAGGAGTTTAAATTGTAGGGGCACGAAAATTACAAAGGGGCACAGATCTAAATCCGTGTGGCCGGGGCACAAGACTCACTCGAATTTTAATTGATGACATTTCATGCATATTCGTTATAAAATCTTCCATCTTGTATTTTATTAGGCAAAATAATTGTGTTTGGCCGTCAGAAATCTGCTATAATGAAATCAGATAAGAATCTTAACACTGAAGCTAGAAGTTGTGGATCCTTACAACAGTAAGCTGCTTCGAGAAACAACTCCGGCCGCACTGTGTTCACCTGAAAAACTCAACCAAATTTGTGAATCAATAAGAATTGTCTATGTTTTGCCTTGTACAACAAAACTTATGTTAAAAGGAAGTGCAGATGCTTTTAATAGGTTCACAAGCTAGCTTGCTACAAAAAACAAAGTAATAACACCAAAAGCAGTTCCAGCTGTTGCTAGACTGTTAAAGTGATAAGTTAAGTACAAAGGCCAATCAGTTATACATGATCATTACTATAAACAGCATGAAGCATGACAATGATGGAAAAATCAAATGAGAATCAGTGGAATTTGTTTAATTCACAATAATAATTCAGCACTAACAAATTTGTTTTTCTCCTTAAAGCCAAAGGTCAGTGAGATGGCAGCATTGCCTGTATCCTATGTCCCTTAGAATAAAGTACAAGTATCTGATAAGGGTACTATCCAAGAGTTCAACTTCCCAAATAGTTTATAATAATATAAGGCAAAAAATGGCAGATATCTGTACACAGATCCATCTATGCATGCAGTCATACGATGCAAATATTCATTTTTAAACTCCAAACAACTAACATAAGAAATTTTTCAACAAATAAATTAAAAGGTTCACCAAAATTTTTAGAAAGTGCATAAGTTATTAAGTGTCTTCTTTCAAGAGCTGTCCGCTTTTAACACCTATTATTAAAAAACCTATTATCAATTTTTACAAAAGATAAACTAGTCTCACCTTTTTTTACTTACCCTTAGAAACTGTAGTCTCACCCATGCACAGGTGCACCATAGGTTTTTTATATCCTACCTTTTTTTTAAAAAAATAAATATTTTATTAATAAAATGGTGTGGATTAGTATATTAAAACTTAATCTAACAATTAAGATTGCTCAGGTGCACCACAATCGGACTCTAAATTTAAATTTGTTATAAATTATAATAACAAATACTACAAAATTAATTAATACACTATTTAGAATTTGAGAAATTAAAATTAATACATACAAAATATTTAAAACATGTAAATTAATAGAATGTGTGACAATTAAATTAAGGGTAAGTATTACGTGAAAGTCTCACATGAGATTTTTAAAATAATTATCACTTCGCTATAAAATGTTATCACTTTCACTATAAAATATTATTACTTTTTATTTATATTATAAATTGTTCATAAAATAATATTATCACATTTCATTAGTATCACTTTTCGTAACAGAAGTTATCACTTTTTATCCGTCTCACGTGAGACTGTGTTAAAGAATGATGAGAGTTTGTCGGGTTGAGGGTAAGGTGGGAGGGGGATGGTTGATGTATAAATTATGAGTGTTGAGATAAATTAAACATAATAATATAATAATAATAACTCTCAGCCCTACGGGCCAGTCCTATTAGCTCACGGGTTAATTGGTTCGGAGCAAAAAACCCGTTAAACGGACTCAAATTTCTCGGCCCTAACCCTAATTTTTGTAGGGTTAATCGTGCCGGCCTCATAGTTTTTGAGTTTTATAACAACTCTTGTTATGGATATACACCCTCCGTCCCGCACCAAGGGTGCATTTTGCTTTTTTGCACGTAGATTAAGGAGTATTATTATTTAATGTGCAGTGCGTAGTTGTATTAGTTGGAGTGTGGACCCCATGTTTTAATTGTATTAGTGGGTGAGTGTGGGACCCATGTTTATAAAAAAGGAAAGGGAACCCTTTGGGTGGGACGACCAAAATGGAAAAAAGAGACCCTTGGTCCGGGATGGAGGGAATAAATTATTTATAAAATATTTATTAGTATTTTTTTCCATTTGAAAATCACTTTTTATTAAATTGATATAGTAATTTTTTTCCGTTTTTATGAACTCTTCCTGTAAGACGGTCTCATATAAATATTTGTTTTATATAAATATTTTTGGGGTACATATTTTATGTAAAATCGTCTCATGCTGAGACAATTTTACACTTTCATAATTAGTTATCATTTTTTAAAGTACAACTGTGGTGCACCTAGTGCATCTGGACAGTGTTTTGGGATGGCAATGGGTAGAGTAGGGTACGGGTATGACAAATCCACATACTACCCTATACTCTACCCTCCCTACCCATACCCTACCCTATTACCCTAAAATAGAGCTTGGGGTAGGGTGAGGGTATACCCATCGGGTATATGGGTAATCCGCGGGTAAACGGGTACCCGCAATCTTAGTAGATTTTATGGATAATTCGCGGATTCCCGAATTCACCCGACTCTACCCGACCCGAAACAACTCAATTTTTTTTATTTTTTACTATAATCCACCAAAAAATAATTATAATACATAAATGAATAACCTAAAATAAACATGCAAATTAGAAAACAAAGTCAACAACAATAATGTCTAAGTCCGTTAACAAAAAAAATCATAAATTCATATTTAATCAAATATAATCATAAAACAAATATCATAATTCAACCATTGCTTCCAAGTCCTTGATTTTACATTTTAGTCGTTTTATCTTGATTAATTAATTAAAAAAATTAATATATACTCCATAATTTACAGCAGAACATGCATAAAATAATATACATGTTATCCATTTGAATATTCCAATAAAATAAAATAATACATAATCTCATAATTTAGAGATTATTATTTTTATATGTTTAATTTATTTATATTACTTTGTCAAATGTTAAATAATACAACAAAATATTTAGACTATTTACAGTTAATGTGTAAATTGTGAAGGCATAGACTTTTGTGATAATATTTTTAATAAAAATTGATAACTTATTATGAAAACGGAAAGTATAATATGGTTTCTCGGCCAAACGGTCTCATTGTATCAAACATATTAATATTATTTTTTATTAAAAATGTTATTACTTTTTATTTATACACAGGTTATTCATAATATAATTCACTGAACTACTATCATTTTTATTAATTCGAAGATCATTTTTTTGTTAAAATATTATAAATAATAATTATAATTCTTAAAAATAATTAAATAACACATAATATTATAACACAGAACAAGATTTATTATGATTCTTTAAAATTATTTATATTTATATTAGAACAAGAATATTAAAAATACTAAATATATTATAATAAATAAATATTAAATACATTATTAATTTTTCATCAACAATATTATTATACTAAAAGAAGTATTAAACTTAGACATTTAATTATATATATATATATATATATATATATATATATATATATATATATATATTCGGGTAATTTTTGGGTCGGGTACGGGTAAATATAAGGGAAGATGTACCCTACCCTTACCTGCACAGTTCTCCTTCGGGTTCGGGTACTATCCGACCCGTTACCCGATTTTACCCGATTTCTTTATACCCAATAAGCGGGTACCCATCGGATAACTCGACCTGATGGGTAAAATTGTCATCCCTAGCAATGTTAATCGTAAGATTAGTTTTTATTAAATTATTTTGGTCTGTTATTTCGGTTAATCGAAAATCGAATTTTATTATTTTTAATTTTTTATAATTAATTTTTTATATCATTTTATTACATTTTCATTACTTAAAAGAAATATCTTTAATATATTTACACTATAATAATAATATTATATATATATATATATATATATATATATATATATATATATATATATATATATATATATATATATATATATATATATATATATATATATATATATATATATATATATCACTTGTGAGATTAGAGGTAAATGTATATTTAATTTTATTTTTTTATAATAAAAGTTTATAAGATCTTAAGAAAATATGTAAAATAAATGAAATTATTTTAAGTTTGAAGTAAATTTTGATATTATAAATTAAATAATACTTTATTTAAGATAAAAAAAGAAAATTAATTGTTGGTAATTAATATATATATATATATATATATAATTATAATTAATAAAAAATTCGGTTCGATTTTCGATTAACCGTATTTTCAAAATTTGAAACCAAAAATCGAACCGAAATTTTAAAAATGACATTTCCAAAACTGAAAATCGAATCAAATTTTAAAAAACCAAATCAAATTACTATTTCAATTCAATTTGATCGATTTTTTTGATTTTAACCAAACTTCGCATACCCCTGTTCTCAATAACCATAGGTGAAAACGCGGCGGATCCATTGAGAATATTGGCGAGTAGAAATACGGCGTCCACCACCGAGTCAAATCCGAGTCTCCGCCACGTGAAGTCAACAAAGCCAATGGACAACCGTTTCTTTCAATTAAATTGGTCAAGGTCAAAAGACTAAGGTCAAAAGGAGTCAAAACATAGTTGGTGCAATAGCAAATTTAGGATATGATAAGGTGTGACGCACGGAAGCGTGTGCGCGACCGCTTGACGATTTTTGACCGTTCAATGCCGACGGAATTATATAATGCTTATTTTGGTGGGTAGTTGTTACCATTAATTAGAAAAAAAAAAAAAACCTCCAATTTGTGTGGGTTTGAATGCCATCACTTATTAAAACAGTCGGAAAATAGGCTCGTAAAAAAATTATCACAATTATAATTGTCACATCTCAACAAGTTGGTGATAGCATATTTTGCGATTGATTTTTGATTGTCACAAAATCCAAGTTGGTGATAGCATATTTTACGATTGACTTTTGATTGTCACAAAATCCGTCATTCCAATACAAAGATCCGTCACTAAATTTGAATTTTTGTAGTTTTTGAACAAAATATAATTTAAATTAAAATTTTAATTGCATTACTTATAGATCTATATTCATATTTTCATATAAATACAGCTTACTCATAGGCACTATTGGGTGTGTAAAAACATTTGAGAATATTAATAATAAATAATAATAGCATTTTGAATGCTTCTATAAATTTTCAAATTCAATGAAGATTTCTATATAATTTTTTTTCCCTTGATAAAACACACATTCTAGGTTTGGCCCTTAATAAAATTTAAGAGTCACATATAAACATAAGATTAGATATAAAAAATAATTTACTGGTGCATGAATGTGTAGCAGACAAATGAAATTCGAATGATAAATATGAATCTTATTTAATATAATTAAATGTGATTGGGATAAGCTAACACATACAACTAGCATGAATATTAAATAAACTGCGTCTCTTTTTGCCATGGCCCATGGCCCATAGTGGATTTTTATCACGTGAGTAATTATTATCATTAGTCCGCAATAATCACATTAACATTAATAGAGTATTAGTACTTTACATTAATAGAATAGTAGTACTTTCTCCGTGTCCTCGAGAAAGGATTTTTTTAGTCGTCTTAAGATGGTCATTTTTTATTTTTTATTTTACATATTTGGGATACACATCTATGCTACTAATACAATTAAAATATGAGGCTTACATTCCCATTAATATAATTATCACTACACATTAAAAAATATTCTCTTCGTTCAATTCAAAGAGAGTCTATTTTCTATTTGGTCATCTCATCTAAATGATTCTTTTTCTTTTTTTTTACACATATGAGACCACACATCCCCTCTAATACAATTAAAATATGAAGCTCACACTCTCACTAATACAACTACTCATTATACATTAAATAATACTCCCTTCGTCCCATAGAAGTTGACACACTTTCCTTTTTGATTTGTTCCACTAAAGTTGACACATTTCCTTTTTAATACATGAGACCCACACCAAAACAATTAATTTATTCTCATGGAGCCCACATACCACCAGTAATACAACTACCCACTATACATTAAATATTATTTCTCTCACCTCACTTTACATTAAATTATTATACTTCTTAATCTCTGCGCAAAAAAAATGTGCTAACTTCTCTGGGACGGAGGGAGTATAATCTACGTACAAAAAAGTAAAAGACCCTCTTTTGGAGGGATGGAGGGAGTAATACTTATTTCTTAATCAACGTGTACACAAGTAAAAACATTTTTTAGACGGACATAGAAAGTATGTATTTTAAAGGGAAAAATAGTGTAGCGCTCAGCAGAGAATATAAAATTACTTTATTATCCTATATTTAATAAAATTTCTTTTTTTGCCCGAAATTACCAAAATGCCCATTACTCGAATATTCGAGTAAATACAATTCGAGTAATACTTTGAACTTACTCAGTAAATGAATAAAATTTTCGAGTAAGCAAGCTAGTAAAATAAATTCAGAGTAAATTTAATTAATTTTTTAATTTTAAATTTAGGAGTATAATTTTAGGTATAATTACGAGTAATATTCCTTCTAATTTTTTAATTATTTCGAGTAAATGAGTAGTTGTGAGTAATAAAATTGAGTTATTATTTTGAGTTTTTTTAATATTCTATTAACCAAATTTTTAATTACTCCATAGTGAAAACATACGAGTAATAATTCGATTAATCAGTCGAGTAAGTGTAGTAAATGTCTAAATATTCGAATAAAATTCATAGTATTTGGTCGAGTAAAGTTTGTTGATTTTTAAATTTTGAAGAAGTAATATTAATCCGGATATAAATTCGAGTAATATTTTTTAATTTTTTATTTCGAGTAAAGAGTATGTTGAGTAAGAGTTGATATTAGGTACACCCTGGTGCAAGGGTGCGCTAATATGTGTATAAATTTTTATTCTATATTGTATACGTGTTATTCTATTTTGTATACGTGTTTCTTATTAATTATATATTTTTTTTCATGCTAAGTTTTTCATTAAAAAAAACTAGCATCCATATGTGTATAACTTTTTATTTAATAGTGTATAAATGTTTTTTAATAATTGTATATATTTTTATACTCAATTTTTCATTAAAAAAATAATAATTAAATTGCATACATTTTTGTTCATAATTATATATGTTTTTGTTTATATTTGTACATATTTTTTAAAGTGTGTGCACCATATCTTAAGGTGCACTCATGTATACAGTATAATTAGCCATTGAGTAATACTAAAAGTGAGTAATAATTGTTGAGTAATTGGGGATTTGAGTACGGCAAGTTTGAGTAATCGCATCTCGAGTAAGTCACGTCGAGTAAAGATATTCGAGTAAGTATTATTTGGGTAAAACAATCGAGTAATAGCAATAATGAGTAAGGCTTATACAAGTAAGTGAGTAATAGATTAATCGAGTAAGTCAATATTGGATAAAGCAAATACAGTAAGGAGAGATCAAGTGAGGAATATTTGAGTAAGGCAAACTCGAGTAAAAGTAATTGTGGCAATTCGAGTAAGAAAAATTCGAGTAATAGGCATGTTCGAGTAAGACAAATTTAAGTAATAGTCTAATTTGAGTAAAACATTTCGAGTAATAGTAAATTCGAGTAAGACAAAATCAATAAGGCAAATTAAAGAATTAATGAATTTTTGAATAATGAAAAATTATGAGTAATGTGAAATTCGAGTAAAACTGAAAGTATTATTAAAAAAATATATACTCGAGTAAAACAATGATTTGTAATTCGATTAACCATTTACTTGATTATTCTTTCTTCAAAGCAAAATATTACTCGAAAATTTTTATTTTATATTTTTCGAATTAACATTACTCGATTTTATTAATTCTCGAAATTTAATTTAATATCAATGTGATATTTATAGAAGGGTTAATTGAATTAAAATACATGATCTTTTCTCATTTTCTCAATTTAATCACGGAATATTGTTTTATTAAAAAAATACACAACATTTTTTTATTATTTCAATTTAATCACGAATTTTATTTTATCAATTAAATACACAATTTTTTTGTATTTACTCAATTTAATCACTAATTTTAAATTTTTTTCTTTTTAAATTAAATATATAGTTCTTTTGTATTTTATAATTTAATTACAAATTCTTCTATTAATAATTTTTATGACTATCTTGATTAAAATATTTAATATATAAATTACATATTATATATTAAAATATTATAGACAATTTTAAAAAATGTGATAGTTTACAAACGTTTTCGAAAAGAAAAAAAATAAAAAAAGGTGCGATATTTAAAAATTGCGTATGAAATATTAAAATGTTATAAAACAAATTTGTTTTAATAAAAAATGGGTGAGAGTTAATATCAGGTACTTATAAAATTTTTATATTTTATATACTCCATAATTTATGCATTGTAATTTAAATATTAATACAATAAAAATATTTAATATATTTAATGTGTATTGATTTTCGTTTAGTAACATAGTACTGTATTTAATTAATAGAAGAAATTGTGATTAAATTGTAAAACACAAAAATAATACTCCATATATTTAATTGGAAAAAAAATTCGGGATTAAATTAAAAAAAATACATTGAGGTTATGTATTTAATTAACAAAAAGAAAGTTCGTGATTAAATTGAAAAAAAAATAAGAAGGTCATGTATTTTTTTTATAAATAAAATAGTTCATGATTAAATTGAAAAAATAAGTAAATATCATGTATTTCATTGCAATTAATCTTTTATAGAACTAAGTAACCCGCATTTCGAGTTGTAACTCAAATTTTGCAACTCGTTATTAATCAAAATACTAATTTGAACAGAACGGAACGAAACGAAATTAAATGGATTGAAATCAAACTCATATTTAAGTATAATCACTGTAGTGGATCCTCTAAACATTGTAAATCTATGAAATTCAATCCTATAGTCATGATGAGCTATTTGAAAATCTTGTTGATTCGCCACAACTTTTATAGTTTAAAATACTGACGATATCACCCTCTTTTAACCATTGCAAAGATTTATCCACGGCAATCTTATCTCTCACAAATCTTTCAATTTTTTATCCCTATAATTTGAAAAAAAAATTAAATTTAATATTTATTAATTAATTTATATAACGAAAGATAGATCAACACTTGTTCATATATAAGAACGACATTGAGATATGCAACCTCTTTTAAATCGATATTGAGATACGCAATCTCCTTTAAATTATTCAGACATGATACAAGCCATTATCAAATAAGCCTCACTATAATTCTCCATAGTGCCTTCGCTGGGCGGCAAAGGGCGTCCCCCTTCGTGTACCCTTGAATCCACAAAGTACCGGCCGAGGACCAGGAAACCACCCAACCCCGTACATCTGTAACCGTGATAATAATATTATTGAAACTTGCTTGAACATGAATAACTCCCTTTGGTATTCTACATGCCCTTTTTAATTAAGTATATAATAGTAATTCTACTTTAATTAAGTATCTCAAATGCGTTTATTAATACTTGCGAGTCAAGATTAATAATTAAAACGTGTATTGAAATTTGAATAATTAAATGAAGACTGTATTTTAGAGTAAAATAAATAAATATGTAAATAATTTTTAATCTTCGAATTTTAATATAAATATTAATTTTTTAGAGTTAGTCTCATGTGAAACGTGTTCACAGTGTAAACTTTGTGGTTCCCTCTTCCAATCTCACTATAACCTATGTTTTGCCAAGATTTAAATTAAAGAGAGACCACAAAATTTAACACCGTAAACTTAGTTTATACATGTATTTGCCTTTTTATATTCCGTATATATGTTTATTTATTAGTATAAAGGGTTACCCTGTGCCACAAGGATTACTCTTCACTTCAATAAAGGGTTACTCTTCTATATAAGAGTCAATTATTTTTCTGTATAAAAAGTAATGGTAAAAATTTGTGTGAATTAAGTTCACACGCAAATTCTATTAGTGGGAGTGTGTGTTCCATATTTTAATTGTATTAGTGGGTATGTGTGAGTGCTATGTGTGTAAAAAATAAAAGGAGACTCTTTGGTGGGACGCCCAAAAGAAATAAAAAAAGACATCTTTAAAGGGGATGAAGGAAGTATTAATGATTACTTTCATTAAAATGGATAATATATATTTGACATGTTTCACTATATGTTTCACATTAGGGCCTCAAAAGAAATTTTATCACTTAAAAATAGTAAATACTCTTTCTATCTAATTTTGTTACATATTTCTAATTTGGGTATCCTATTTCATTTTTTACTTTTCTCTTTTAGGTAGATGAGATCCACACAAAACAAATTAGTAATATATGTTCATGGAACCCAAACACAATACTAATACAATTACCAATTTAAATAGTATTTTGAAGAGGAATTAATGTAATATATATATATATATATATATATATATATATATATATATATATATATATATATAAATACACGATAATTTACTATAAATATCTTTTTATAGATTCCTGTTCATTATATTTTATTAATCGAAATGCATATATTTATATCTTATTTTATTTTATATTTTTCTTTTATTTATGTAAATCAAAAAATTTATATTAATTTAATTTTAAAATTGATGTCATTCTCATGTAATGTACGATGCATAATATTAAAATATATGACTAAAATTTGTTTGCCCCAGGGGCACCGTACGCCAGATACCCTTTATTATTAATTTGTATATCATTAAGTATAAGGACGTGTATCATTTATTTCCTGAAAAAAAATTATAAAAATGTATACCCTTAAAAAAGTGTTGTACTCTTACACACTTTGTGCACCTGGGATACAGGAGACAACTCATAATACTAACATTTAAAAGAATAAAATTTTTAAATCTTAAAGTAAATATATGTATTTATCTAATATATGTATTTATCTATAATAATTTTTAATTAATAATAATTAATTTTGATTTGATAATATCATTCAAATCTTAAAATAACATACTTATCTGCACTAAATTTTAATTAATAATTAAAATAAATAATAAAAATTTTTAATTTTAATTAAAAATTAAAATAATTGAGATTAATTTTAGTAACACGTCTTATCAATTAATGCCATTAAATTAATATTTTAAATTCGAGTTATTATACATTTGAGTTGATATATATTTGTTGGTCAAAATTTAAGTAATTGTATTGACTATTGAATCAGTGTTTACATTAACATTTGAAAATTTTCGTTAATATTAACGTATTACTCGAAATCGATTGGAGTAATGCCTTTGTTTTAATAGTTTTACTCGAGCAGTTACTTAATATTAAACACATTACTCAAATTCAATTTGAGTGATGCATTTTTCTAAAGTGTGATAGTTTTACTCGAATTTTATACCCAATATCATATACATTACTTAAATTCAATTCGAGTAATGCATTTTATTAAAAGCATAATAGTCTTACTCGAATATTTTACTAAGCATTACTCGAATTTAATTCGAGTAAAGGCTAATTTCATCATTTCGGATAGAAAAATAGTTCCTCCTAAATTTAGGACAATAAAGTACATCACAATATCCTGAAGGGCACTGTCTTTAATTTCTTCTATTTTAAATTTGAATTAAAGATGATATGAAATGGTAGCGTCAAATAACTCATCAAATGCAAATAGGTATGCGCGTGCATGCAATCGATTGTCCATTTAAAGTTTTATTTATAGTGTTACTATTTTGTATAATATACACTTACTTTTGTAATTATACTTTTTTAGTTTTTTTTTCGTTTTATCATGATAATCTATTAATTTTTTGAATAATGATTCACAATTTTTTTCTATATTATACTAATTACTAGCTATCTAATTCATATTTAATTTTTACTAATTTTCGTATATTTTAACATGAACTTGGCATCCATGTACATGCAGCAGTACACTACCATGAGAAATAATGGGTAGCATTAATATTTTCCGAAGTATAAATGTAATTTTACCTTTTAACATTGGTTTGAGTAAGTTATTCTTGGATCTAAACTAAAAATTTTACATATAATACGAATGTTTTATACGTTTAATATTTATCTTTAGAATTTAGTATTAAATTTAAAGGTATATTTGTAATTTTACTTATATAATTTATGGTCTATTTTATTTCAAGTTTTAATATTTATCTTAAAATTTAATATTAATTTTAAGAATATATAATTATAATTAGCAGTAATTAATTAATTAATAAAAGAATAAAAAAAGTGAAGAAAAAAATGAGAACCTCAAAATTCAAATAGAATTGATTCCATGTACTCACTAAAAGAAAACGTGAGCACTCTTAATTAAGCTATATATATCCATATCTACCAATCATGTTGGGCTAAAATTTTAATTTAAAAATAGTATACCCCCTCCGTGTTAACTAGTACATTTTTTTATCATTTGTAAGTTAAACAATCAACAATAAGGTTCCCCTTCTTAAAATAAATAAATAAATAAATCTCAATTTAAAATTTTAAAAATTTACTTTAATTTTAAAATTATCATTGTTTTTTAATACTCCTATATACTTAATAATTAAAAAATTATTTTTAAAAACAGCGTGGAACAGATGGAGCAGTCTATTTTTCCCAACTTGATCACATAGAGAGGACGGAAATGAGATGACCCCTCCTTAAAATTAAAATATATATATATATATATATATATATATATATATATATATATATATATATATATATATTTCTTATTTTATTAATTTTATTTTAGATGTTGCATATTGCTCCACTAAGACATTAAAAGATTTATATAATTGTAACATCGCATCTTGAAGGGTGTAAAATAATCTTAGTCTTAACTTTATCTTCTAATTTTCCAACTAATATGATTTCATTAATCATTTAAAGTAAGAAATTAAAATAGGATATCTCACTTGGAGTATCATAATTAAGATTTTGTTTGATATCTAAAGTTCATGAAGTGATTTTTTTTTCTAAGCATAAATAAATTCCTTTTATAATGGCTAAGTGCATATATAATAGAGATGTGTCTGATGTAAGGATGCAACATTTTGTTTTAAAAGGTTTATACTTTTATTAATAACACTTTTATTAATTTTTATTTTATTTTTTCAAAAAATAAAATGTACACGTCCTTATACTAAAAGATATACTCTAATTTAATATTAAAGGGTATTTGAGCGCAAGGTATCCCAAGAGCGTGCAAGTTTTAGCATATATGATAATAAAAAAACGTAAAGAGGAAAGGGTCTTAAATTAGAGGGTGAGAAAGATCTCTAGGGAGAGTTTATATGATGAATTTCTGGAAATGGATTTTTTAGTAAGAACGTAAATTTTAAGAGGAGAAAGAAAGATACAATATTAAGAAAAAATGTTTGATGATTCCTTAAGATAAATAGAAATTAGAACAAATAACTCTTAGATACACAACATATATAAAATTAACTCTTAGATACACAATCATATAAAACTTACTCCTAATTACATAATTTCTAGATAATTTCCAATTGACCCCAAATCTGTATTCCCCCAATTTTACCTCAATTTCTTACTCCAAAAATAAAAAGGCGAACGAAGCGCAGATATATGATTAAGGAAAGTTTAGATTCTTAAACAGTTAAACTGAGTCGTCCAATTTATTTATTTGGTAGCAGAAAATCCCGTGAAAATCTTAAATCTTAAACCGTTGATTAGATTTATGTTAATTAAAAGTATAGTGGGTATTTCAATCTTTTATTTTGTACTTAGAAATTATTTATTTTGAATAATATACCTAGAATAAATGTGACGAAATTTACATCAAAATGGAGTATTAATATTTTATCATATAGTTGGTTTAATTCTTGTATAATTAGTTGCATAAGATATATAAGGAGATAACATTTTGTTGTAAATAATAATTCATATACTTTAATTAATAAGGATATATATGACAAAAATTTGTGTGCGCCCGGGCGTACGGGAGCACATTCTGTGCGCCTTTAGAATTTTGGGTTAAATTGTATATGCTTTAGTATAAAAATATGTACCATGACAAAAACTTGTGTGTGCCCAAGCGCATGAGGATACATTCCGTGTGCCTTTGAAATTTTGTATTAAATTGTATACCCTTTAATATAAATATGTGTACCCTTTATTTTGTGAAGAAAAATAAAAAAAATATTAATAAAGTGTATACCCTTTAGAACAAAATAGTGTACCTTTATTAATTAAAGTGTATACCCTTTAGACCAAAGTAATGTACCCTTTCCCATAATACTAAATTCTAAAGGCGCACAGAATGTGTTCCCGTGTGCCCGGGCGCACACAAGCCTCTCTCTCTCTCTATATATATATATATATATATATATATATATATATATATATATATATATATTGAAAATATAGTTTGAAATAGGAAGAATATTAATATTTGACTTAAAAAAATCTAAAAAAGTCAAGGTATAAGTTTTAGCTATATACTAATGGCTAATTATAGTGTGCACCCGGAGATAGGGTGCACCCATATACAAATATACATAAAAATATATGCAATTATGAGCAAAAATGTATACAATTTAATTGTTAGTTTCTTTAATGAAAATTTGAGTATAAAAAATATACAATTATTAAAAAACATGTATACACTATTAAATAAAAAGTTATACACATATGAATGCTAGTTTTTTTAATGAAAAACTTTGTGTGAAAAAAATATACAATTATTACGAAACATGTATATAAAATAGAATAAAAAGTTATACACATATGAATGTATCCTTGCACCCGGGTGCACCCAATATACACTCTATACTAATATCACAAATACTTGTATAAATCAAGTTTATTTCCAATCCTATAAATATCCCATACGTATATTGTTAGGGTATTTCAATTAATGAAGAACATATAATTTACGAGAATTTATAACGTACATCCTATTTACAAGAAATTAACCCTACTTAGGAGTAACATTCAATACTAATTGCACTTTTAAATTTGGAAGCACAAAACTACATCTATACACGAGTTCGCGCAATACTTTTCCTATACTATAAGTGGCCTCTAAACGGTTTTTTTTTCTTAGTCTCTAAAATGGAGTTGAATCCTTATCATGTGTTCCATCTGGCATCATGTAAATGTGAAGCACGTTTCTTGAATTAATTTAAAATGAAGACCATTCACATCCATTAACATGCCACTTGTCGGTTGTCACATTCCAAGAGAATAAATCCAATATTTAAATGCTCTTTTACTATTTATCTTTTTACATTTTACTTTTTTTCCATTACAAGAAACCCTGATTCCCATGAGTAGCTACGAATTTAATTACTTTAGGAAAGATACTTCTATTAATCCATATTAGAAATGAAGCTTTCTGTATTCCCCCTTCCCAATTTTATCTTTTACCCGTTGAGAATGGAGCAAATTAAAGCCTTCCACCCATTGTACATAGATTATTGTTGATTCCTCACTTTAATTTTTACTTTTTCACGAAGATTAAAAATATAAGGGAAGGTCACGTGATATGATTTTTTATTTCTTAAAATATTTATCATTTTCGCTATAAAATATTATTACTTTCGCTATAAAATGTTATCATTTTTTATTTATATTATAAATTGTTCGTAAAATAGCATTATCACTTTTTATTAATTTATTATCACTTTCCTATATAAAAATTATCACTTTCTAGTCGTCTTGAGACGGTCTCACACAAGTCTTTGTCAAAATATAATACTAATTTTTAATATTTTATAATATTTTTAATAATAAATAAATGATAAAACATACTCCATTATGTACATTAGATATGATTTAAAAATAATAATGAAATGCATGAAAAATAATGATTTTATATTTTTCCTTTTAAATAAGGGGAGTAATCATTAGTGCCCAATACCATGTAAATAATAAAAAATGTTCACTTCATATGAAAACCCCAAAAATGCCCACTTTTCATTATAAAAAACTCTAATACCCTCGTGTGACTTAAAATGAGCCATGTTGACTTTTTTTTTTTAAAAGAAAAACTCAACTTATGAGTACAAATTATTATAATTGGATGTTTAATAAATTATCATAAATAAAATTAAATAGTAAATTAATAAAAATAATATTTAATGATAATATTTATTTTATTTTATTAATTGCATCTAGTTTTACACTGTTTTCGTCCGTCACACATATATTTTTACCACCCAAAAAAAAATATATCACGTTGTATCTTAATTTCAAAAACACTTCTCCCACCTAACACAAAACATATTTGGTACTCCCTCCGTCCGCTTCTAAGATATCAATTTTACTATTTTTAGCGTCCGCTTCAAATGTATTCATTTCCCATATTTAGTAAAAAAATACACAATATGGCCCACCACCTCCCTCTAATACAACTACCAACTTTACATATAATAATAATACTCCTTAGAACTGAACGGAGGGAGTACTTTATTTATTACCTAAAAATATTATAATACCTCTTAAAAGTCAATAAAATTTGTCAGAAAAACTTTTCTAAATTACATATTTACAGTGTCAATAAAGATAACTACGAGACGAAGTGTATTTAATAAATATTTAATATTATAATACCCTTTAAAAGTCAATAAAATTTGTTAGAATTTTTTTTTCTAAATTACATATTTACAGTGTCGATAAAGATAACTACGAGATGAAGTGTATTTAATAATTAATAAAATATCCGAATATTTAATAGATTTACGTTACGGTATAGTGAGAAAAACGAAAAAATGAAGAGGTAGTTACTCTTAGATACACTATACATGTAAAATTAACGGTTAGGTACGCACTCCAAAAAACATTACTTCTAACTATAATATTTAATTATTGATTACTAAATTTACCTTTATTTTGAGTAAATGCATGAAACGCAGAATTTTTTTCAAATTCAATTTCTCTCCCAACTCCCGTAATTAATGACATTTTTCCTTCAAATCCCGCAACTGCATGAAATTACATAATATGCAGACTTTATTTGTTTTGCACAAAATGCAAATTCTAGTTAAGAAATGCATTATTATTATTATTATTATTATTATTATTATTATTATTATTATTATTATTATTATTAGTGTTTTAATCTACACGAAATGCGGTATCTAGTTAAGAAAATGCATTTTTTATATTTTTTGGGGGTGTAGTTGATTTTTCTGCACGAAATCCAGATTTTGCTTAAGAAATGCAATTTTTTTTTTTGTTGGGGCGGGGAATTTAGTTAATTCTTCTGCATAAAATGTAAATTTTCCATGTAAATTAAAATTACTGCACGAAATCAATTAAAATTTTTGCAAATTCAATTTCTACAAATTACAAAAATATGAGCAGTGAATCAAAAATTTAATTTTTTTCACGAAATGCAGATTTCTGTATTTTGTGCATATTTTTTCACTAACAAAAATCAACAGTTTGGTGCCAGAAGCCTGTAACTATCAAATTCATCAAGTCCTTGCTGTTTTTTATCCCAATTGACAAGCCAATTCAACATGTGGTCAAAGATATCTGCAAGACAATTGACAGTATATTAGAGTCCAACAATATCAAAATTATCTTGCAAGACAATTGGCGTAAATTGCTTATAACATTTTCCCTAGCAGATGCATTGATCATTGCTGATGGCCACATTCTCAACATTTCACAAAACAAACCAACAACATCATCTTCATTATTAAAAATGGTGAAATCTATTGTGGGAATTCTTGTTGATAAATACATATCACTTTGACCCAAATTATGCAAATTGGAACAGAAGAAAGAGAATGTAGGGGATTCAAGGGAAGATTCACCAATTAATGAGATTAGCCTTCACGTCTGCCACCGCCTTCACCGCCGTATCATGTGTGGCCAACGCCGCCACCTGCCCAATCGTCAACGTCTCGCCGCCCAGCCATACCACTGGCCTCCAATACTCCTCCACCATTCATTGCACTTTGTCAGGGTAGTTGCCGCGGAGTGCCTCCGTCGCCGAACTCCCAATTCCACCATGAATCTCTTCAGATAGTACCAAGAAAGCACTGTGTTTTCAGATCTGAAGCTGGCATCGGCCAGAGGGGGTGCCACTACAATGTTCCTCCAAATCCCCAAACCAACTGGCGCCTCGTCGAGCAGCAGCTCGAAAGGCTCCCTTGACGAAGGTGAGCTGTCGGTGGCACGTTCCCGCACAGGCTGCAGGACATTAGAGATGTTGGCAAAGTGAACGGAGGGCAGCTTGTTGTCGAAGGCGATGAGGGCGAGCCACTCTTCGGTGACGACGAAGTTGATGAGAAGATAGTGACGGCGTGGGGATCGGGGTAGGGTTCTTAGATTTCTAGAGAGAAGGTATCCACAACCTAACACACTACAGCAACCTTTTTCTTTAAAAAAGGGTAAATCTGTCTCATCACCATTAATTTGTGTAACTGGAAGTATTTTTATTTTTACATTGTATCCAAACGTTAATAGGCTTCTAAGGTGTGTATCGGTCAGTGTTAAATTCAAAAATGAATTATTACTCCATAATCATACTCAGAACTATTTAATAATAAAATCAATTAATAAGAATAATTATTATTAATTTTAAAAGTCTTCAACCAATGAAATTATGTTAAGGCATTTCAGTTTTTTTTTTCTTTTATAGGATATGTTGATAATCTTATCATAAAAGTGGGCAGTTTTTACGAAAAGTTGTAAGGGTATTTTGTATTTTTTCAAATTGACAGGGGGCAACGACTTATAAATCCTCTTAAATTAAAGAGGTGAAAACTTTTGAAGAACAACTTAAAACATAAAAGGTGAAATTAAAAAGACTCAAAAAAGGAGTATATATTTTATTGGTTAATGTTCTATTTTATTTTATAAGAAAAAATACTTTATCCGACAATAACGGAAAATAGTGTAAAAATTTTAGTTGACAAAATTTTAAATTAGTGACAATCTAGATGGGTAATTTATAGGGGTGTCAAAGGACTGATCTGAGTTGGGTAGTTAACTATTCGGACTCGATCGGTTTCTGAAAGACCTGATCCGGACTCGTGCCCAAACCCATACGGGGGCTGGTCCGCCCCGCCCCGCCCCATTTTTTTATTAATCCTTAAAAAATTTAAATCATACAAAAAATATTCATATATTTAAATAAATAAACCATAAGAATATTAAATATAATTATAATTTAATAAATTATATATATATATATGTCATATAGTTATAAATAATTCATATGTATAAAATAATTGTATAATATATATATATATGTATATATATATTAATATAAAATATAATTATATATGTAAAAAATATAAAATAATTTTTAATATATTATATACGGGGCGGGTCCGTGTCGGGGAGGGTCGGGTCTAAGTTAATACCCAGACCTGCCCCATATATGTATGGGTCCGGGCCGGGCCACCCCGTTTCTCCTACGGGCCGGGTCTGGGCCGCCCCAAAACGTGCGGGCCGGGTACCCATTGACACCCTAGTAATTTATGACAAATATAGTAATGGCTTATTATGTGATGGTTCGGGTCTGTCACTGACAAGAATTCACACCTCACTCTATGTGTTTGATATGAATTCTACAATAAACGTTTTGAATCAAGAAGCTTTGAATGAGAAAAACCTAACTATGAAGAAGATGTGTGTGTAATTCTGAAAGTAAATTGCAACGAGGATTTAGAGTGGTTCGGTCAAAAAAACTTACGTCCACTATAGGATGAGCTTCTTTATTGATCAATGTGAAAAATGATGTGTATCTGTACAGAGAAGAAACGAAAACACAGCTATATATAGACACCTCACACAACTGCAAACTTACAGGACTGTTTCGATTAACCAACTTTGCAGCTGTAATTCAGTTTCCAAACGGTTGAGATTCTAACTGAATCAAACTCCCTTGCATAGACCACGTGTAGGACTACAGAAACCAGCTGATAACCACCCTAAAAAGATCTAGATAACCACCGCAAAATATCTTCAAAACAGCCTGCTCACATTGTGCAACCGTTGCATGATTTCATGTGTCAAAACTGCTGTTTTGTTTCTACCGCATGCATGCTTCTTCACCATGCATGTCCTCATATTGTAAACCACCCTCAACACTTAACCATGCATGAATATGGTTTACCTCACAAGTTCTCCACCTTAAACCTTATTCATCATCATCAAACCTCAATCTTATTACACTGCTTGGTAATGAGTGCAGCCACTCTCTTCACTGTTCTTTAATGAGTACAGCACAAACTCAATCTCACTCTCTTAACAAATACTGATCAAATTCTTGCACAACTCAAACTTTGAGGTTGCAAGAGCTTTAGTTAGGAAATCTGCTGGATTCTTTGTAGTATCAAACTTGCAGACTACCACCTTCCCTTCTTCTATCATGTCTCTCAGAAAATACAATCTTACATCTATGTGCTTAGTCCTCTCATGGAATCCCTGATGCTTAGACACATGTATAGCACTCTGATTGTCACAGTTTATGACAACTGATTTCTGTTCAATCCCAAATTCACTTAGAATTCCAACCAGCCACATACCTTCCTTTACTGCTTCTGTTAATGCAATGTATTCAGCTTCTGTTGTAGATAGAGCTACAACTGGTTGATGTGTTGCTTTCCAACTAATGGCTGTACCAAATAGGCAATACACATAACCTGACAGAGACTTCCTAGTGTCTAGATTAGCTGCATAATCTGCATCAACATAACCTTCAAGAAACTCATTACTTGGAGTTAATTTCTTGAACTTCAGACCTGATGTAAGTGTACCTCTGATGTACTTTTGTATCCATTTAACTGCTTCCCAATGCTCTCTACCAGGATTGCTCATGAATCTACTTACTAGACTCATTGCATATGCAAGATCCGGCCTGCAGCATACCATGGAATACATTAAACTTCCAACAGCATTTGAATAAGGAACTTTCTCCATCTCCATTATCTCATTTCTGGTTTTAGCTGATTGCATAGTAGACAAATTGATTCCCTGCTTTACTGGTGTTGTAACTGATCTACTCAAGTCCATGTTATACCTCTTGAGCACCTTTTCCAAATACACACTTTGATGAAGTCTTACTAATCCATCAACTCTATCTCTATCAATCTGCATCCCCAAGATTACCTTTGATTCATCTAAATCCTTCATGTCAAATTCAGCTTTAAGCATCTTCTTAACTGCTAAAATACCCTCCATGGATTTACAAGCAATAAGAATATCATCAACATACAATAGTAGGAACATGTTATATTCATTGTCATGCTTGAAATATACACAGCTGTCATAACAAGACCTCTTGAATCCACAACTGATTAAGTATTCATCAAATTTTAGATACCACCTTCTTGGACTTTGTTTTAAACCATACAGTGATCTAAGAAGTAAGCATGCTTTAGTTTCTGGTTCTTATACAGAAACTCCTCTGGAATCTCCATATAAATTTTCTCCTCAAGCTTACCATGTAAGAATGCTGTAGTAACATCCATCTGATGTAATTCCAAGTCATATTGAGCTACCAAAACTAGCAAGATCCTAATGGAACAATGTTTAATAACTGGAGAAAAAATCTTAGTATAATCTTTTCTCTCTCTTTGTGAAAAACCTCTTGCTACTAATCTTGCTTTGTATCTAACTCCACCTGAGTCCTTAGGTGCAACTTTCTTCTTGAATATCCATTTACAGCTGACTAGTTTCTGATCTTTAGGCCTTTTAACCACCTTCCATGTCTCATTTTTCTCTAAAGACAATAACTCTTCTTGTACAGCAACATTCCACTTATCACTTTCTTTACAAATAACAGCTTCCTTGTAGTTTTTGGGCTTATAAGCATCTACATCAACTGCAGTGTATAGAGCAAAAGACACCATATCAGCCTCAGCATATCTAGCTGGAGGTCTAATGGTCCTTTTCCCTCTGTCTCTAGTCAACTGATAGCTATTCAATAGCTCATTAGTCTCTGAAACATCATCCTCTACTGTCTCATTTTCTTTCCTTATATCTTGATCAGATTCAGTAATAATTTCTTGTTGTTTTCTCTGATCAGTTCTGGAAGGCTCCACCTCAAGCTCAGCTTCATTACTACTCTGAGCTTGATTCAAAAGTGACATTACATTTTCATTGAAAGTAACATCTCTGCTTATCATAAACTTGTTATTCTCAATGCACCACAACTTGTATGCTTTAACACCCTTTGGATATCCTATCATCACACATTTAAGAGCTCTAGGTGCTAGCTTATCTTGTTTTATGTGTGCATAAGCTAAGCAACCTAATACCTTGAGCCTGCTATAGTCTGCTTGCTTTCCAGACCACACCTCCTGTGGTGTTTTAAAGTTCAGTGCAGCTGAAGGACTTCTATTGATAAGAAAGGCAACAGAAGTAACAATTTCTCCGCAGAAACTCTTGACAAGACCAGAACTACTAAGTATACATCTTACCCTTTTCAGCAGTGTCTGATTCAATCTTTCAGCTATACCATTTTGTTGAGGTGTACCAGGAACTGTCTTGTGTCTCACAATTCCCTTTTGCTTACAGAAGTTATTAAACTCCTCAGAACAGTATTCAAGCCCATTATCAGTCCTGAATGTCTTTACCTTGGCATCACATTTATTCTCTACTTCAACAAGCCAATTCTTGAAAGTTTGAAATGCTTCATCTTTTGTTTTCAAGATGTATACCCAAACTTTTCTACTGTAATCATCTATGAATGACATATAGTACCTGCCTCCACCTCTTGTTGGTGTTCTTGAAGGCCCCCATAGATCTGAATGTATGTATTCAAGCCTACTTTTACTATTATGAACACCTGCTCCAAATTTAAGCCTCCTGGCTTTATCAATTATGCGGTGCTCACACTGATCAAGCTTATCTGATGAACTAGTAGTAATAGCCTTTTGTCTAGCCAATTCTTGTAACCCCTTCTCACTGATATGTGCTAATCTTCCATGCCATAGATACATCTCATGACTTGCTGATGCTAAATTATTTTGACCAACAAGTGTCCAGCCATCAAGCAAGTATAGGTCTCTCTGTCTAATACCTCTCATGACTTCTGATTCTCCCTTCATTACTGAGAGAATACCTTTCTTTAATTCACAAACATATCCCATGCCATCTAGTACTCCCAATGAGATCAAATTCCTTTTCAAAGCAGGAACATATCTTACCTCTGAGAGCATCCTGATTCTTTCATCATGCATCTTTAGTTTGATAGAACCAATTACTTTAATCTGACACGTATTATCATCACCAAGAAGAACTGATCCAGTATTGTAGATCTTCAAATCATTGAACCACTGTGTCATTGGAGACATGTGGAATGAATAGCCTGAATCAAGTACCCATTCATCTGTCATTTTTGTTGAACTAATGGACAAAACTTCAATGTAGTTTTGATCATTCTGATCTTGAACACCAGCAACCTGATTTGCTTGGCTTTTCTGTCCTTGTCTATCAGATTCACCTTTCTTGGCCTTCAATGCCTTTAACTTATAACAATTCTTCTTATAGTGACCAGGTTCATGACAATGAAAACATTTTCTTCCTTCTTTGTCTCTTGATTGATCATTCTTCTTATCTTGTTTCCTGTCAGCGCCTCCTTTCTTGTTATTCTTCTTACCATGATCATTTCTTTTGACCATTAATCCCTCACCAGATCCATTGCTTCCCTTTAAAACTTTCTGAAGCTCTTTTGTCTTCAGAGCCATTACAACCTCTTCTGAACTTATTGTCTCTCTACTTCCAAATGACAAAGTGTCCTTAAGATTTTCAAAGGACTTTGGAAGTGCAGATAACAAGATTACAGCCTTATCTTCATCACTTAGTTTCACATCAACATTTTCTAAATCATCTAGAACCTTAGAAAACTCATCAAGCTGAATCAAGATAGGCCTATCCCCTACCATCTTAAAGGAGTATAACTTATGCTTTAGATATAAATGGTTAGCTAGAGATCTTACCGTGTAAAGATCATCAAGTTTCTTCCATAATCCTCTGGCGGTTGTTTCTCTCTGAACCTCTCTTAGTGCCTTATCACCGAGGCACAAGATTATGTCACTCAATGTTTTTTCCTGCATCTCATTGTCTGCTAGTTGTGCTTGTGCATCCACTGCAACAACTTTATTTTCAGGAACCTGTTGAATTGCCTTCACCAGTCCTTGCTGAACTAAGATGGCTCTCATCTTGATCTTCCACAATCCAAAATTGGATTTCTCCGTGAACCGCTCGATGTTAAACTTTGTAGTTACCATGCTGTCTTCCTTTCTTCAATCTTCTTCTTGATTTCTTCTGAACAAGTCTGGTTTTCCCACAGACGGCGCCAGTTGACAAGAGTTCACACCTCACTCTATGTGTGTGTGTGTAATTCTGAAAGTAAATTGCAACGAGGATTTAGAGTGGTTCGGTCAAGAACGACCTACGTCCACTATAGGATGAGCTTCTTTATTGATCAATGTAAAAAATGGTGTGTATCTGTACAGAGAAGAAACAAAAACACTGTTATATATAGACACCTCACACAGCTGCAAACTTACGGGACTGTTTCGATTAACCAACTTTGCAGCTGTAGTTCAGTTTCCAAACGGTTGAGATTCTAACTAAATCAAACTCCCTTGCATAGACCACGTGTAGGACTACAGAAACTAGCTGATAACCACCCTAAAAAGATCTAGATAACCACCGCAAAATATCTTCAAAACAGCCTGCTCACATTGTGCAACCGTTGCATGATTTCATGTGTCAAAACTGCTGGTTTGTTTCTACCGCATGCATGCTTCTTCACCATGCATGTCCTCATATTGTAAACCACCCTCAACACTTAACCATGCATGAATATGGTTTACCTCACAGTCACAATAGCATCGTATTCCAAATCAATTACACCACCATTATAATTTTATGCATCATATTTTATTTTTAAATTAATTTACAATAAATATTTGTCTGCGGTTTTGAAAATATAGGTAATGGATTTTCAAAATTTATATCTACATGGAATAAGGTGGTGTGTGCTCAAACCCGAAATTCATTCTTCTTTCACGGTTTGGGTCATTCCATCCTACATTGATCTTCTATATTAATTATATTTATACTTATTATTTTATGTATCATATGATTGTGATACGTTATATGATTGACACGTAAAGGAGAAATTCAACCATTGACGCAAGGTATAAGCTTTTATTTTTAGGCCATTTTCCTTTATTTCTACGTATCATCCATTCAATAATTTGACATAGAAAATAATGTACCAAAAATGACATAAATAATTTGAACGGGTTCCATCCAATGGCAGATTTAGTGTGAGACAAAGACTGGAGTACATTTGTACCCGAAATTTTTTTAGCTATTTACCCTTATAAAAGAATAAAAAAAAAAGTTGGTCTCTTGTGTATTTATGTACGCAATGTGTTCAAATATACTGAGTATAATTTTTTATTTTGAAGAATATATTCTTTAATTCATGAATTAAGGGTATTATTTTTAAAATATAATGATCTTTAAAAAATTAAAAATAACATTAATTAAGGGGGAGATCTTAATTAATTAGGAAAAGTGGGACTGTATGTTCTCCTTAAAAATAAGTAGTAGTAGAGAAAGTTCTACACTAGCTACTCTTATTATTATTATATTATATTATTTTCTTTTTTTTTTCTTTTTTACATAATTTGAGGTTTAATTCGAGGTTTAATGCTCAATTTAATTTATTGCATTTTTTTTTGTTTTATCACGACATTATTATGGTTTTGTTCATAAAAAAGCAATTGGCTTTTATAATAAGAGAATTGGTGTAATTGTCTTTCAACTAAAGGGTGACAATAGGGATATAAAGGGATCAATTCAAATTAATTACACTCAGTTACTTACACTCGTTTCGATCGAATCTTTAGATTATAATGTCTGAATAAATTACTTATTACACTCTAACTCCAATAAATTTTATTTAATTTCAATTTCTTCTATTTATATGCGGCAAAGTTCCAAATTATGTGGAGTGAAATAATGATTCAATTTAATTTGTCATATTTACTACATATAATACATTAAGCTATATATTTCATATTATATTAAAAATGTTTAATTCAACACTATTTCTTAAGATTTATATACAATTTTCTTTTAAAATATAAATTTAATCTATTTCTATGTAATTCATCCTAAAGATGTAATATCATAATATAATTAAGAAAAAAAATGTCAAGAAGCTTTTATGTTAAATGTAATATCAATATTTAATAATAATAATAATAATAATTTTAAAGGGCTACTTTTAGAATTTTTGGTCAATCTTTTTTTTTTAAATGATCATAATGATATTTTATCAATGTTAACAACACACGTTCATTGTAATAAAAGTTAGACACTAAAAAAAATTATTTTTTATTAACGGAATATTTTGCTGATAAAAATCTTTATTCATTGTTAAATTGGTTCACCAACAGATTCATTGCTAAAAATTTTGTTGGTAATTTATATAAAGATTTCCTTAATAATCCGTAGGATTGAATTTCGTTGGTAAAATAGAGAATAAATCTGTTGTCATTCCATTGCTAATAGAAAAATGTTGAATTTCATTGGTAAATTCTATTGTTAAAAAAATACTTTTTTGTAGCGTTAATATAAGTGTTCTGTTTTTTTTAATCGCTCTAAATGAATTTCATTAGACAAATAAAAAGTTATGAAATTATTATCGAAGATAAAATAATAGTCCATTCAATTGCTAACATATACTCCTATTCAACTAACTGAATTGTTATGGAGTACTACTTTCTTTCAACTTCAAGAATCTCATTTTGTTATTTTGAGGAGTATTCATTTCAAAAGGTTTTTTATTTTTTTATTTTTATTTTATAAATATGAAAATCCATACATCTCATTAATATAATTAAAATATAAAGAGTTGATATTCGGTGCACCCGGTTGTAATGGTGCACTTATATGTGTATAACTTTTTATTATTCTATATTGTATACTACATGTTTCTTAATAATTATATATTTTTTTCACACCAAATTTTTCATTAAAAAAACTAACATCCACGTGTATATTTTTTATTCAATAATGTATATTACATGTTTTTTTTAATAATTGTATATTTTTTTACACTTAACTATTTATTAAAAAAATTAACAAAAAATTCACTAACAAAGTGTATACTTTTTTTTCATAATTGTATATATTTTTATTCATGATTATATACGTTTCTTAAAATGGGTGCACCGTTTCATGAGTACACCTAATGTACGATAGTATTAGCCTAATATGAAAATCACAAGATTTGTTAGAAGGTAGTTATATTTTTATTTAAGTGATATGTTACCGAAAAAAATGGAAAAAGTACTCATAGATACACATTTTGTAATTAGAGTGTATATTGAGTGCACCCGGGTACAAGGGTGCATTCATACGTGTATAATTTTTTTTTTATTTTGTATACATTTTATTCTATTTTGTATGTGTTTCGTTATAATTGTATACTTTTTTCACACTAATTTTTTTATTAAAAAAACTAACATTCATATGTCTATAATTTTTTATTCAATATGTATACATGTTTTTTAATAATTGTACATTTTTTTACACTCAATTTTTCATTAAAAAAACTAATTAAATTGTATACATTTTTACTCATGATTGTATATGTTTTTGTTTATATTTATACATGGGTGCACCATATATTAGGGTGCATTCGGGTGCACACTATAATTAGCTTGTAATTATTGTGAGATACATTGATTTAAAAATATTACCCTCACATACAAAATATTAAATATAACCGTAAATCTATACACTTTTAAACCACAAACCCTAAACTCACATACAAAATATTAAATTAAAATATTAAATATAACTCTAAATCCATACACTTTTATATATTTATATTTCATAGTAATAAATGAGTTTTTAATATACCTTATTTTACTAAAAAAATTAATTTATGCCTACATTAATAAATATAATAATTACATTATTAAAAGAGAGATCCAAGGTGGGTGCGGTGACGTGGGGTAGGGGGTTCTGAAGAGCGGAGGGACTCGTATCTGCAGGTGTCATTCCATCATGTAATTTCTCTTATATATACCCTCCAACTTTCTCCACCTTCAACCATAAACCAATAACCAATTCTCTTATCCCTCATTAAATTTCTTCATCATCTTGGAGAGAGAGAAACCCCACCTGTGTTCTTGCAGAATCCTTAGGAAATTGTACCAAGTTTGTGTCTGTTGACTCCACCATGCACTAAAATTTATGCACAAAACCAGTAACCAGTCAACTCTGCTTCACTCATCAATCACACCTAACACCTTTCTTTAATCACTTTAATCGCACCTCATTTCCTCTGTTCTAAATCCAAAATGATGAGTGAGATTGCAGGATCAAGAACTCACCATAACCAGGTGTTTGATATCTCCATCAATCTCCCTTCTAACAATGGTCTCTCTAAATTCTATGATGATGATGGCAAACCCAAAAGAACTGGTAAAGTTTATTTAATTTTTCCCTTTTCTTTTGTAATTATTCATAAAGATTCAATTTTTAATTTTTTTTCTGTCTCTCTGTAGGAACTGTATGTACTGCAAGTGCTCACATAATAACAGCAGTGATTGGTTCTGGGGTTCTGTCCTTAGCTTGGTCTACAGCACAGTTGGGTTGGATTGCTGGTCCAGCTGTGCTCTTCTTGTTCTCATTTGTCACATATTACACTTCTAACCTTCTGTCTGCTTGTTACCGTTCTGGTGACAAGGATTCCGGCAAGAGAAACTATACTTACATGGATGCTGTCAGGGCTAATCTTGGTATTTTACATATTTTTTATATAAATAAATGTTTGTAATTAATGTTGAAGATTTATTAATTTGGAGGTTTTTTTTTGGATTTTAGGTGGGTTTCAGGTTAAGCTTTGTGGGGCAGTTCAGTATGTGAATCTTTTTGGAGTCGCTATTGGTTACACCATTGCAGCATCTATAAGCATGATGTGAGTCTTTTTTTTTTTGGGATTGTTTGTTTGATTGATTATGGTTTACTTGAGAATTATTTTAAGTGTTTTATGTATATGTGTTTACAGGGCTATAGAGAAGTCAAATTGTTTTCACTCAAAAGGAGATGACAGCCCTTGTAAAGTTTCAAGCAATTCCTACATGATTGCATTTGGTGTTGTGGAAATAGTGTTTTCACAAATCCCAGATTTTGATCAGATTTGGTGGCTTTCAATTGTTGCTGCTGTTATGTCCTTCACTTATTCCACCATTGGTTTGGGCCTTGGGATTGTCCAAGTTGCAGGTACGGGCTCTCGGGCCGGCCCGGCCCTCCTCCATTTTGGATAACACCAGCACATGCAGGGCAGAGCATCGGCCGTGCATGTACTGGTGTTATCTAAAATGGAATAGGAGATGAAACACTGTTTGAGACGATGAATCTTGATCATATAGCTGAAAGTGTGTTGATTTTGAGCAGAAAATGGGAAAATCATGGGGAGTCTAACTGGGATAAGCATTGGAGCAGTAACTGAAGCAGAGAAGATATGGAGAAGCTTTCAAGCTCTTGGAGCAATAGCTTTTGCATATTCTTACTCCCTTATTCTCATTGAAATCCAGGTGGATTTCAATTCTTGAAACAAATTAATCTCATCATTTTAACTTACAATATTATCTAAACTTATCCTATCCTTGATGATATGATAGGATACAATCAAATCTCCACCATCAGAGTACAAAACAATGAAGAAGGCCACATTTATCAGTGTAGCAGTAACCACAATCTTCTACATGCTCTGTGGTTGCTTTGGCTACGCAGCATTCGGAGACGCCTCACCCGGCAACCTCCTAACCGGCTTCGGCTTCTACAACCCCTTCTGGCTGCTTGATATCGCCAACGCCGCCATCGTAGTCCACCTAGTCGGCGCTTACCAAGTCTACTGCCAGCCCTTATTCGCATTCATAGAAAAAACAGCACAAGGATGGTGGCCAGAGAGCGAATTCATCACCCGCGAAATTACCATCCCTATCCCGGGCTTTAGGTCTTGCAGGCTTAACCTCTTTAGGCTTGTCTGGAGGACGATCTTCGTGATCCTTACGACCCTCGTCTCTATGCTCATGCCTTTCTTCAACGACGTCGTGGGGATACTCGGGGCCTTCGGGTTTTGGCCTCTAACGGTTTATTTTCCGGTGGAGATGTACATTTCACAGAATAAGATCAAGAAATGGAGTGCAAGATGGATAAGTTTGCAGATTCTAAGTGTTGCTTGTTTTATGATATCAGTTGCTGCTGCTGCTGGATCAGTTGCTGGTGTTGTTTCTGATCTCAAGGTTTATAAACCTTTTAAGACTAGTTATTGATCATTAGTGGTTTAATGTTTTAATTATGGTTTATATAGTAGATGTATTTTTTAAAAAAAGTGTAATTTGGTCATTATGACTGCAAGAAGATTCCCAAAAAAGGGGTTGTTTAATTTCACTTTGTAATTCAGAAAAAAGGATCCTTGTATCCATGCATGTATGTATTTACAATGATATACAATGATGAAAATAAAAATGAATACCATCTAGGGAGTCGGGCCCACTCAATCCACTAATATGATATTGTCCGCTTTGGGCCGCCTACTGGCCCGTACGATTTTACCACTCTGGGCATCACACCCAAAAGACCTCATGCTAGGGAGAGTTCATCCCTCATTTATAAACTCATCGTCATCCCCAATTCTAACTGATGTGGGACTTTGGTTGACACCCAACCAACACCATTGTAATTTGAGATCCTTTTGAGTTGAAGTAGTGAACAAAATACATCAAATTTCTCACAATTTACATACAAGTTGAGCCTTCATCTTCTACACAAGCTATAGTTGCTTTAAATAAGGGATGGCTAAATGGTACCTTCTATTTTGAGAATGGGAGGAGAATGAGTATCAATCACATCCCATATTGCCTTCACTAATCCATTACATAGGTTACACTTATATTATGTAAGGGCGGTACTATTGACACCCGAAAATTTACTAAGGGCACCCAAATCTCAAAATAAATAATAGTGAAATTTCTATTTTACCCTAATCCTAAACTTCACCCATTCCTCTCATTTTTCATGAATGGCTGCATATTCTCGCTCAAACAACGCATCCTCGATTGAATCCAGAACTCGCCTGCTTATGTGTAGATGGGGGATATGGGTAGTGTTAATCGATCTTAATTTGGATAAACAAGAGGGGAATTATACAGAATTTTGAGGTGGTATTTGAACTTCAAATTTATCTTCCACCTTTGATGAAGGAGCACTATGGACAAACAAGTCAATCGACAGCGATGGATGTAATTAATATTAGGGGGAACAAAGCGTTCGTGGCGCAGATTTCATCTGATCTTTAGGAGAATATTATATGGAATTATTACCGTATGTGAAAGTATAAACTACTTAGTGAAAAGAAATTATATACAGTTCTAAATAAATGTAAAATTTCATTTTTCCATTCAATCTCTCAACTTCACTATGCGTATATAGATGAATTCAAATTCTGGTTGAAAGGTGGTGGCGGGGAATGCGACGTGGAAAGGGGCGAGTTTGGCGAGGTGAATAGTAGTGATACGGAAATGGAACAAGTGGTGGTGGTGGTGGATAAACAGGAGAAGAACCTTTTGTTTAATAATATTATCACTTTATTTTAATCAGGTATCACTATATATTATAAATATTAATTTTTTATTCCTCATACGAATTGTTATAAATAAAGTAATTAAATTAAACGGTTATCACATTTTATTAAATATATTATCACTTTTTATTCCAATGAATTATCCATGAAATAATTTAATTAGGCAGATTTTACTTTTTATTGAAATGTTATCACTTTTTATTACTCAGTAAATTATTCGTGAAATATATTTTTTAATTAATTATCATTTTTTTATGAAAGATGTTATCACTTTTCTTTTAAAATGTATAACTTTTCATTTATATTATAAATTGTTTATAAAATATAATTCACAACAAAGTTATCACTTTTCTTCAATTGAGTATCACATTATATAAATTTATAATTTTTAAAGAGACACTCTCTTGTGAGACGGGTTATTTGTGAAAAGGGTGTGAGACGGGCGACCGATCGCTAAAATATGCTTATTATATAGATAAAATATGTTTATTTACAATTAAAGTATGTCAATAATAAATCAAATTATAACACAATAAAATCATACTTTAATGCATAATCCAGCATACTTTAGAAAACATACTTTAACAACCATTAAACATACTTGATCTAAATAATAGATATACTTTAACACGTCTCACAAATCGTCATACATAAGTAACGTCTCATAAGAGACTTTGTCATTTTTAAATTAAAAATTAAATTAAATGAATAACAAAATTTAAATAATAAAAAATATAAATTAAAAGAAAAAACATAATATATAAATAAATATATATATATATATATATATATATATATATATATATATATATATATATATATATATATATATATATATATATATATATATATATATATATATATAAAAGATCTAATTACTTTAGTATCATAATTAATTTTTCAATTTTTTAATTTGACTACAACCAAACAAGACCCTTAAAAATATATTTAATGGGTTATTGGATGATCCGTCTCACATAAGGGGATCCGTGAGACGGTCACACCCAAGTCTTTGTCTAATAAATAATACTCTCTTCGTCTGGTTCTAAGGTGTTCGTTTGCTTTTTGCACGTGAATTAAGGAGTATTATTATTACTCCCTCCTCTCCTTTTAGATGGCACACTTTCCATTTTGGGCTGTCCCACAAAAGTTTGTACATCCCAAAAAAAGTAAAAAGTAAAAAACAATTATCATTCCTCATACACTTTATTTACAAAAAAACAATCTCTACCTAACATATTTTATCATTTATTTATTACAAAAAAAATATCATTATACCCCTAAAAGTCATCACTTTCTTAATCTCCGTGCCGAAAAGAGGGGCGCAAACTTTTTCTGGACGGAGGGAGTATATGTAAAGTGGGTAGTTGTATTAGAGGGAATTGGTGGGGCATATTGTGTACTTTTTTTTACTAAATATGAGAAATTGATATATTTGAACCGGACATCAAAAATAGTAAAATAGACACCTTAGAAGCGGACGGAGGGAGTATATAAAGTATATTATGTGTGGGAGAAATGATTGTAATTTTAAAATTAAAGTATACTTTTGAGGTTTTGGATTTGAATATTAATCCTTTTCAGGAATGAACTTAATTG
Source organism: Pogostemon cablin (assembly GCA_023678885.1). Lineage (NCBI taxonomy): Eukaryota > Viridiplantae > Streptophyta > Magnoliopsida > Lamiales > Lamiaceae > Pogostemon > Pogostemon cablin. Next base: position 19,434,698 of record CM042990.1, read on the forward strand.
TGGAACGGACTACTAAGAAATAAAGTGAACTTAAATTTATCCATAACATAAAAATTAATTAAATTTCAAATTTATCACTCTTATGTAACACATACGTACTATTACTCTATATTTTTTTATTACCTAAAAACACTACAAATACTCTCAAAGTAAACAAAATTAGTAAAAAAAAAAAACTTTAATTTCTTAAGCTACTTGTAACAGTAAATGTGAAAGGGTTATTCCAAGGGAGTGTAAACATCTAATTTGATGACCATGATTGCCACAAACAAAACAACCTTGTACCTTAAACAAGCACCATGAATGGTGTGTTATCTCCAAGAAAGGTGTGTTATCTCCAAGAAAGGTGTGTTATCTCCCAATACAACTATTGATTGATGGAAATTAAAACTAGTAGTAGGAAAATACTCTAACCATGTCTAATCTTTACTAAAGAATCATGAGTAATTGGATCATCAAAAGCTACTAATGCCATCCACAAGGGTCAGATCATGTTGCAACTTGCATATGCTATAGATTAGTTATAATGAAATTATCAAATTAGAAATCAATCAAAAGTTTAATTTCCACATAACATGACTTATGAATTGCACAAAGTCTCCAACATCCCATCCTTCGTTCCAAATGTAAGTCGTTCCTTTGAGTTTTGAAAATCATTTTTTTATTTTTTAAACATAATTAAGTAGCTTATAAAGTCACACATATATGTCACGGAATGTCCTGTGACACTTTGATATGATATTTCCGATAACATCTCCTTAAAAAATGACACGTGGCAGGGTGGAAAAATTCATCCCTCACTTCAAAGGTTTAATCATTGACTTAGAGTATAGTTATCCAAGTGATTTCACACCAAAATGACATAAAATATCCAGACCCCACATATATATACACTTACAAACTATATTATACTTCAATACACACAAACACACTTTTCATATATTCTATTTCTTTGATTAAAATTCTTTCTCGATCTCTTTCACTATCTTCTTCCACGTCAATTAATTTTATTTTATGCATATCACCATACATCCATCTCTTATCTATTAATTTGACATAGATAAAGCTAAAACCTATTATACTAAAAAAAACACACACATAAATTATCATTATTCATGATTTTCAAGACACGACGTTTAAACAAACATAATTCATGTTTTAATTAAAATTCAATTTCGAATTATGAGTACTTTATAATTTATGTGACATATTCTAACAATATAATAATCATATTAAATTTCACAATCCATTTTACATAAACAACATTTTACAGGAGAATTAATAAAATACAGAGATTTGAATATCTCTCGTTATTGGACCCATAATTAATTGGAACATGGGGGACTTTAATTAGTTAGGCACTTTACAAAGAAGAACATTCAATACTAAAGAAGTGGTATATGGGTATCATAAAAGAAATCACGCATAAATTCTTTGGTACAGATGGACACATACCTTTTTCTTTAGATATTGTACCAAAAATAGTACTAACTATTTGGGAAATTGCGTTTAATTTTGTTGACCATCAATGAAAAATGAGTGGTGATATTGCTCCCACCACCATGCAATAATGGAGGGATACAATGTTTCAAGAATCCTACAACTTGCCTAATATCAATCATCAATCATATTCATCATGATATATCATTGGTTGTTATGAATTAAGTCTGTTAAAATTAGTTATGGAGTCATGTGGGCTTTCCTAAAATTTAGTCTTTTCTTTAAAGAAAAAAGTGTGATTGGTAAATTAATGAACTACAAAATATAATAAGTTGATTTTCTTTGACTTGACTAGCTAGTTAAGATTTATAAGTTCATGAATATATTTTAAGTGTATACAAAGCTGTTTATAATTTGATGCTTTTATTTAATATATATTATTAAGGTGGTGAATATAAATATGAATGTAATTTTTAATTGTGGTTGTCTTTTAATTAGTATTAAACTATTATTGCTATGATGAATATAAATCATCTTAAAAACCGTCTCAATTTGAAACGACTTAGTGGTCCATTTTTAAACATTGTCTTTAATCGCATGTTGTTTTGTAGTGCATGTGAAATACTCCATATAATATTTACAGACATGAAAAAAAAATGTTTGTAAAGCTTGTAGTTTACAAATTAAGAGGTTTTCGATTGAATGAGAATGAAAGTGTTTGGTTAATTAATTTCATACCCAAAAAACAAGAATCCATTCCTTAATAAAAGATGGTGGGATGTATTTCATTCCACGCCATTAAAATTTAAATGATTTTTTTTAAAAAAAAATCAATTGTAATACTTTTATTTATTTTTATATGAACAATAAATCGTACAAATATTACTCATTCTGTATCTTTTAGAAGAGAGGTGCAAACATAAATATGACGGATGAAATATTATTCTCTAAAAAAATAATAAAAAATAAATTTGACTTCATTTTTAAAAATTCTTTTTAACATTCCAAACAATAATATTATTTATGTTTTCTAATTATATAACCTATATTACCGCTTTTCATCATTTTCATTTCGATTTCTTTTAATATGCCAAGCCATCCCTAACTTTTCATTTTAATATTAATGTATACTCCCCATTTTAATATTAATATATACTCCCTCAAGTAGCAAGATGTTTTGTTTTTTATACGTGAATTAATGAGTACTATTATTTAATGTGTGATGTGTAATTGTATTAGTAAAAGTATGAGTCCTATATTTTAATTGTATTAATGATTGTGCGTGGATTTCATATGTATAAAAAATGAAAGAGAACTTTTTGGGAATAATGTAAAAATGGAAAAAAAAATATACTTTTGAGAGGACGGAGGGAGTATATTGCACTGAAATTATGAAGCTACTAAATGGTAGGTAATAGTAGCGGTGGCCGCCGCCGCACTTGTGGTGGTGGTAGTGGCTGTGGGGAACGATTTTTAAGTCCAAAAGAAGATTTGCTGTAAGTTTGTCTTCTCAAAAGACGAAAGAAAAAGAAAAAGTAAGACAACTTTTCACATCTTTTCTTAATTATTCCCTTAATTATTTGATATTGTCCACTAAATGTGAACCTCAAAGAATATTCTAGGTTTTGAAAAGTAGTATCCAAGTCTAGATGCATCTTATATTTTAGTATTATGACAGATTATTTAGGCAGATTTTCTCTGTATTATCTTTACATTAATTTGCAGCACACATTCTCCTAATGAACATAATTAATGTTAATCTCTGTCAACTCAACCTTCATTATGATTGAATTTTTCTAAGTAGAAGTCATGTAATACTTATAATTGTAATGATTACGGAGACACGTGTAAGATTTTTAATTAATTTAAAGTAAATCAACAAATATATCTAGTAGTGCTATTACAAGAAACGAGCTGCTAGATAGTTTGGCTCAACTCGATAAAGCTCAAGCTCGGTTTGACTCGTGACTACTCGAACTTGAATTCGAACTCGTCTAAATACTCGTGACGTTATCGAGCAGAGCTCGGCTCGACTCGATAAGGCTCGATAATAATATTAATATTAATAATAAATATTATATAATAATAATTATAAATATTAGTATAAAAACTATTAAATATAAATTAAATATATTAATTAAAATTCGATTCGATTAGGCTCGAAAGCTCATCAAGACTCGAAAGCTCAATCGTTTTGCTTAAGTCGAGTCGAGCTCGATTGAGTAATTTTCTAGCTGAGCTCCAGCTCGCTCATAGACTTGTTTTCAAATCGAGCCAAGCTCTCCTATAATGTCCAGTAAAAGTGTCACAAGTTAAAAATATAGTATTTTAATTTATAATAATAGGTTGAGAGCTACTGTTGATAGTTGCATTTGAATATATAATGTGTAATTGTATTAGTGTTGTGTGTAAATCTATAAAAATGGTATAATAGTACAATAATTATTTTATGTGAGTCTTATCTACTTAAGAAAAAAGAGAAAATATAATTCTATTCATGAGACATCCTAGATGTAACTTTTTTTTTTTTTTTGGAGATGAGGAACTGATGGAGGAAGTGAATTTTATTATGGGTCAAAACTTTCAAGGGGAGTACAGAAATAGATAGAATTTCAAGCCTAGTAATCAGCAATTGGGAAGGAATAACCAAGAAAATTCTAACTTCAACAATTAGAGAAGGAATGAGAATCTGTCCTATGGAAACCTGAGTAATGCAGTTGCGCCTCCTCTCGGTATCGATCCAGCCCATAAGCCTGTTTGAAGGAAGAGCATCCATGAATAATGAGATGAAACTGTAGATGAAGCAGTCAGGGGACTAGATGAACTTGATGATCAAGCTAATAATTACGAGTCAAGAGCAAGTTGAAATCAGATAGAAAGAGACTGAGAAAAAGCAAAAAGAAACTGATATTGCTCTCAGATAGTTGCATGTATCTTATTAATGATTATTTGTTTTTTCTTTCAAATTTATGTGTGACACCTTCGTGAAATGCAACTGAATAAAAGGTAATGTTATATTCAATGAAGAGTGGTACTATTTCTTATGAAGAGTACGTTCAATTAATTTATAAATAAAATGTAAGAGAAAATATAATAAATATTTATTTATTTATTTAAATACAAATTTTGTTGTTAAAATTAATTTGTGTTGCAGTGATTTTCCTTTTTTAGTTAAGATAAGGGCGGGATCTAAAATGAAAAGCGTGAAATAAATTTGGAGTAGAAGAAGTATAATTTATCTTCACAAACCAGGTACTCCCGCTGGCCATCCAAATATTAACTATTTGTTTCTACACGTATTTAAGGAGTAATATAATTTTATATGTAATAAATAGTTGTATTAGTTATATGTGGTAAGCCATGTATAGTGCTCTTTTTTCAAAATGAGAAATAGATATCTTTGATTGAACTACTAAGATGATAAAATTGATGAGTGAGGCTTTGTACACCGGGTCACACGAAGCACATTCCGTGCGCCTTTGCAATTTTCGTGCCCCTTTGCAATTTAAACATCTAGCAATACATATGTTTAAATAGAATATAGAGGGGGAGGATTATGTTCACATGGAGACATGGAGTATCCCTCCGTGTCCCCGAGGGCGCAGGAGTTTTTGCCAAAATTGATACTTAAAAGATGGATAGAAATTTTGTATGCATTCTCAGGCATGTCAAAAAAAATTTTTTGCTTCCAATAAACTTAGGAAAAGAGTATTTTGAGTGATTCAATAAGATAATGTAACGAGTTAATAATAATATATACTCCTTCCGTCTCATTTTTGGGCGTCTAATCCCCGTACAAAAAACAAACGTAACTATTAGGACTGGAACGGAGAGAGTAAATGTAAGTGGTATCATTAGAGTAGGAATCGTATTATGAAGATTTGATAACATGTAAAATTGCCCTTTACGATTGCGAATTATACACCCCATCAATGAAACCATATTTTCCGCACCCCAGTGTTGGGAAAGAAAATAGAGAGCACGAATTCAACCATTTAAATGGTTGAACTAAACGCAAATGTGCAAAGCTGAGAATCAAGATTTCATGCGTTGGGTAAAAAATGTACCAAATGCAACGAGTCGAGCTGGGTTCGATTTTAGCAAGTTAACACGATACAGATATTCATGGTGTCCACAGTAAACGAACATATAATATATATACAAATAATCAATAGAATAAGTACATCAAATTGTGGAAAAAATTCATATCAACACAACCAAGAAAAAAGCATTCAACAAAAGTGTGAAAACTACAAAACTTACTCTCTTGCATTATTATACTTTTGCTTTATCCGTTATTCATTTTCTAACCTTTCTACTCGTCTTACAGCTCACTTTAACACTTGCTTCGACCAATCCTGCAAATGTCCGTCCTGAGAACTTATCGCAGTTCCTCTGCATTAAATTTGTTCCAAGCTTCCTATGAACACAAACATTCCATGTTATCCCATAATCAACTTCAGATGCAACTAATTAGAGAAGTTCAAGACCAACATAAAGACAACAATTAAGCTGAATAAACAGTTACACTCTTCATAGGTTACTAAGGCAAAATATGCCTGCTGTACTTCCTTTTTTCCCTTTGATACTTATTCCCCAATATTTGTAAGTTTTTCGACGTTTTCCCCATCCCTTTAATTTCTAAACTTTAGTTTCCTACATTTTTCCCATGTAATTTCATTTCTACACACTTTGCAACTAGTAATTCTGGGGCCCTTCAAAGTGTGCATACATATATATATATATATATATATATATATATATATATATATATATATATATATATATATATATATATATATATATATATACTATATTTTTTATTATTTTTATTTTCTATCGAGGGATTTAGGTGTAGAAATCAATGTGAATAGGCAAAAGAAAAAACCAGTGCAGGGGGCAACAACATGTGATATTCCCTTCCATTAAAAGGCAGACTTCTAAGCACTGTGGGAAAACCATTTAGTTTTGTATGGTATGGTATACCTTTAGGAGATCAAAAACTTTCTCTGCAATATATTTTTGCTGAACACTTGCTCCTTTCTGTTGAACTTTGTCTGGGTGGACATGCAAGGTTGCCTTCTTATATACCTTCTTCACGGAATCAGAAGTAATTAAATCTGTTAATGAAACTGGACGCCACCCACATTCAGGCCACAAAATCTGCAAGATATTTTTCATTTGTTTAGATGATCAGTAGACTAGAATGGTAGACTATAAAGAACGGTCAGTAGCAGCATAGGAGAATGGAAAGTCTTGTACACGCCCAGATGAATGATTTGCCTTAAAACTTTATTATCTCCGTGTCTATTTCTTTCATAAATTCATATTGATTACAAATTAATTGGGTGTACATAAACTCTAGAAAAAACATCTAAAACTGCATAAGGTCACCCGTCACCAAAGCATAATCAAGTTCTTGTGGACTGCCATCGGTTTACTTCCAAGTCAATTAATTACACATAATGGAATCCATTTTCACCATTCTCTAGAGTATTTGTAAATCAAGAAGCTCAGCATCTAATAACACAATTTCTATTAAAAATATGTATAGCCTTCAATAAAGAGAGAATACGCCTAAACGAAACCTTAAATCAATCGACTAATTTCAGATGCATATCCTTTCAGCCCAGTGACTAATTTCCAGCAAACTGCTGTACTCAAATTTCTAGAGCTAGTATCAAGTTAATAATTGAAACAATTATATAATTTCCAAGTTTGTTCAAGCAGCACTCAAGGAAATCCAGGCATATTGGAATTGCCAGATATAGCAAAAATCAATATGAAAGAAAGAGAAAAAAATGTATTTGACAGAAGAGATCAACCTGTTGTAGTGAGGACAACAAGGCACGTAAATTGCCTTCTTTTCCTACGGCCCACCGCTTTATATCACTGTCCAATGTTTCAGCAAGCCTCTGAAAAGAATAATTTCATATTAATAGGACAGAAAGGTAATAGAAGCTCAAGAAAGCTAAAATTGTGTTATTCATGATTGTTGTACATATACATGCAAGTAAGCTTTAAGTTTCATGTTTGTGGGTTATGTGAATAACTCTTGGTCTATTTCATTCTCTCAAATAACTAATCCAGCCACATAGTAAATAATTAAAATCTCTAGAAAGTAAAAACTTAAACTACTCAAAAATTTGCAAATCCTCACATTGAAACTTATTTTTTCTCCCCCCAACCATAGATTTGCACAATAAATAGTTACAGTCCATGATGTGAAGTGTAGCATTTCATATTTGTAGTTTCAAAAACTCTAAGGACCTATCTTCATAATGCATTCTTAACATTAGTCAGAGAGTCTTACACGTTTCTCTTCCTGCTCATGCTGACTCTGACGATCACGCTGGTTCTTTTCAGCAAGTGCTTCAGCCTGGAACAGAACACCTTAAATTCTAAGATAAAAGGCAAACATACTATATACTATATACGTATCCAAGGAAATAGGAGAAACACATGTATCACAAGGACTCTTGTTTCATGTAGCTCAAAATCGTATTTATTACAGACTACAGTAATGAGGGCTCTGCAAGACAAAAACAGTAAAAGTTGCAGCAAAAACAAAAATAAGACCAGGCTCATAAGTCATAATATCCTTTTCCAGAAGAAAGTAAGGAAGTTAAGAAATGCAGCTTTAGTCCATTGGAGCTGATATAAGGCGGTAAATTCTATAGTTCTGTGAATGAAACTAGAACAGAAGATCTGAAAAAAACATTGCATGGATGTCTCTATAAACCATGAAAACAATGAACATAGGAAAAAGACAAATTCATGTAGAATCAGCTGTCTGGATACTATGTGGGGTTTGCACTCATTCTCTCTGCCATTTCAGAGACTCGAGAGAGTCTATACATCATATTTAAAAGCATGACAATTCTCTTGAAGAATACATTACAATTAGGGTACAAGAAGCACATAGTGATAATACTCAAGTATAATTTGTAAATAACAATACATACCATGCGGACATTTGTTCTCATATGACGACTTAGCCTAGCTCTTCGTCTTTCTTCAGGTTCACCCTCAATTTCCTGAAACTCTCCGGAAGAGGTGGTAACATCTGCAAACAGGAATGAAACAACTGACTAACATGAGTATTAAAATACAGGCACTTGTTGCATCGTTTTAGAAAGGGAACTGAAGACATCTATGGAACATTCTCAGGCAGGTAATGTCATAGAGAATTATTTCTTATAGGCTTATAGCTAGTTTGAGTAATATATTTTTTAATAAAGCCTGCCAAAAAGTTGGTAATCGTTTCATCTAGATTGCTATCAATTAATAGTTTGACAGAGTACTGTTACTACTGTATCAGAAAATACAGTTGCCATATAAAAACACCATAAAAGTTATGAGTCTAAATCTAGTAAGAGAAAATACAATTCTTTGATCAATGTTATTATAGAAGACAATTAGACAACGACTGTTCATATCTCCTAGAGGACATAGACACAAACACATACACACACACAAAAATTATCTTTCTTAAAATTTTATATTCAATTAGTATACATCAAAAACTTCTTCTTTTTTTTTCCTTTTCTAAGTTGATAAATAATTGTACCAGATAAAGAGTCATGCATAAGCTGTATAAAATTTCTTGACAAATGAAACAAGATGTAAGCCATTTTACCATGAATTCTTCAAGTCCTACATGCATCCAGAGCTATGACATATCACATACTAGACAATACCTGATTTACATATTCTGACATAATTTTACTTCATTCGGCATCTAATATATACACTATTTATCAGGTATCAAGCACTCAGAATAATAAAAATTTGGAATGGATAATAAACTATTCATTAAATGATTAATAGGTTAACAGTATTGGCCAACCCACACTATGCACCAAATTAGTTTTTGCAGAAGTAGTGTAGCATCTGTTTTCTGGTATTGCATTCATAAGAGTTTCCCATTCAAATCTTGCAGTCACAACTCAGATCAATCTCATTAAAAAGGTTAAGGCTAAGAAATTATTTATTAGGATATAATTACATTCAGGAACAGAACAACTATGACAACAAACAACTTCACAGTGATATTGATTTCTTCAGTCAACTTGTCAACTGCATGTCAGTTATAAGGTGAGCTAAAAGCTATTTATAGATTGCAATGCATCATCTAGAAGTGTACCTCCAAAAAGTGCACTAAAATTATTGTCTAAATCTGTAGCAGAGGATGTCTTCTGTGCACTAAATTTGGAATGTGAAGCAGTTCGCTTAACTTCAGGCTTCTTCTCTGCATGGAAGAAGTCATCAAACAGGGAATTCTGCATAACAAATACAAAATCGATTAAAAATTAACATCACCAAATCATATCAGTCGAACGCACGATAAAATTAGTAGTGCACCTCTGCCATGGAACTTGGACTTGTTTCATTGTTTTTCCGAACAGCATCATTGCCACCAAAAATGTCATCCACGTAATTGGTACTTCCGAAGTTCTTTGAACTAGTGCCCGAACTTGGGTTTTTAGCTGTAGTTCTAAATTTTTCAACTTTTGATTCAGTCCTGACCCCACCCATCGCAAAATCATCAAGATCATCAATTGAAGATTGAATTGAGCCTTTTCCTGCATCTTTATTTGAGGGCTCATCAAATGGCCAGGAGGCTTCCGACTGCGATGCAGATGCTTGAAAGACAAAGAAAGGATCATCAACCACGGTTGAGCTTGAATTCAATAGATCGTCATTAGACTTTGGAGAGGGTCTTGTCCCAGAGAATACTCTGTTAAAAGAGTATATAAATTACAAAAAAAATGGTATCCCAAAAAAGAAAATTGAAGAACAGAAAGTAACAACATAAGTGGGTATAAAAACGCTCATCCCCCTCCATTAATATTCACGACCATCCTTTATCACTCAGCAACATGTTTAGAATGCAAAATAAGAATAGAGAATAATTGGAAAGAAAGTTATAAGAACTTTAACAAGCTCCTACCATAGGCTGAGCATTCATGAGGAATAAAAGGCGTATCCACATCTTTTTGGCAAGCAAATTTAGATATTTTATGTCACACTTCAACCAGAAATAAAACAAAGAACTGAATTCCAGATAAGTGTCAAGCAAAAAAGTTCAAGAATAATCAATACTTGGTCTTTGAAGGGCTAGCTCCTCCGAATCCAGGTATGAACTCATCCAAGCCGGACACCTTTTTCTCAGGTTTCGCGCTAGAATTCAGCCCAAAACTCCCCAACAGATCATCAACAGGATCAACCTGCTTCGACTTCGACCCAAACAAATCATCATAAGCATCGGAACCTAAGGAATTGCTAGCACCTAAATTATCACTACGATTTCCCCGAGCATTCGAGCCAGATAACACGGATTCAAAATCAATTCCCCCAAATTGCTGCGACCTCGAAATACCGAAGATGTCATCATCAACGAAGGTATTCGGGGATTGCGGTGTTTTACCGATGTTAAGATTGGACCGAAAAATTCCGTCAAGCCCATCAACCGGCAGCGAGAAAGCATCATCAAGCGACGAGGAGTTAACGGTGGTAGGAGGTGTAAAATTGGATTTAGGTTTTTGCTTCAATTTGGCCATGGGAGCTGATTTTCCCGGGGCTCTGAATCCTATGCTTTCAACCAAAACTCCAAACTCATCCATAATTTTCAAAAACTGCTTCGAAATTCAGCAACTAAGCAAATTCCGATGTGCGTGTGTGATGAATAACAAGAAAAGTAAAAGAATAAGCGATGAAGCAAAAAAGTAGAACGAAATGAATAGATTGAAGATAAAGGTAAGAAATGAATGGAAGGCAGAATGAATTTTGGAAAATTTTGAGAGGGGGTGGGGAATTGAAGTCCTAAATTCTCTCCGGGATTGCGTGTGTCGGTGGAGGCAGCACAAGATTCCAGTGGGAGAGATTCTAGCCAGTTAAGAGCCCAAGGAGAGAGAAAGGCTCAAGGATGTGTGTGTGTGAGAGAGAGAGGACGCAGTCGATGGGGTAGGTGGATAGATGAGGTGGGGTGGCCCACCAGCCAGGTAGAGCGGTTCATGATTCGGTGCTTTCAACACGTTTTTCTTTTTGTTTACACTTGGACTAGATCGATTTATTTTAGACTAATAAAGTATTCCTTTTTTATATAGTAATAAAAAATTATAATATTACTTTACATTATTTTATAAATAATTTATAATATAAATAAAATATTAATAATATAATTAAAAAAATATAAAATAATTTTATTGTGAAATATGTTACACAAAACTATCCATTTTTTTTAACCTTCTCTTTTCACTCTCTATTAATATATCGCAAATTCTCTAGGACATGCATTTGTTAGTGATTTTTTTTAGCCTTTTAATGAAAAAGTTGAATATATTAAAATTTACATTTATTAAGAAACAATACTCGCACCATTGAATGAAAATTTCTCCCTCTATCCTAACAAAATTTTCACTCTTTTTTCAAATACACTCTTCACTAATAATAAAAGTACATCATATTTTACAAAATGTTATCGTCACTTGACTCACATAATTCACCTTTATTATTTATTTATAATCTAAAAATATCAAATTACTCTTAAAATTAATAAAATTAATTTAAAAATGTAATTTGTAATGGGGAAGTAGTGCACGTGTGGCTAGATAGGATATCAACTCATTCAATATAACTTTGTTTTAGTAAATCTTCTTTATTATTTGAGTTGTAAATCTTTATTATTTGAGTTTTTAGATGATAATTATACCTTTATATATAGGTAAATGTTTTTGTGAGATTGACACACGAAAATAATTTCACAAAATAAGAAGAGACAAAGAATAATTTGTAGTATAAAAAAATAATACAAATATTTTTAATATATTCCATCCATGGTTAAAGTACCACCATTGCAAGTTAGAGTATGGTAGTAAAATTTGATGGCAAAGTTCTTCCTATTGAAAGTTTATTTTGAGGCAAAAAGACGAAAGCAAACTAGGTATGTTCTCGAACTCTAAGTGTATATTGAGGTGAAGCTTTGTGGGAAAAAAATAAAAATAAAAACATGTAAATTTGTTGGGGGAAAAGACGGACTGTCCAAGCATTCAAAATTTAATCTTTAAAATTTTAATTATAAATGTCATTTGCATAAGAATTAAGTTGAGTACTTTTATTGAGAAATTCTCATGTGAGATGAGTTTTTTGTGAGACGGTTGTTAGACGGGTTGACCCATTACTAAAATATGTTTATTATATAGGTAAAGTATGTTTATTTATAATTAAAGTATGTCAATAATGAATCATATTATAACACCCTAAAAGCATACTTTAATTCACCATTTATCATATTTTAAAAAACATACTTTAATAATATTAAGCATACTTTATGTATATAATAGACATACTTTAACACGTTTTACAAACTTTCTCACATATATAATATCTCACAAGAGAATTTTTCACTTTTATTTTATAAAATGATTTTCTCATAGTTTCTTATTAAAATTTGGTTCCATGTAATTCTAGTAATGGGGTAGTTGGTATCTCATTTTCTCTAAAACTCATTAATTCTCCTTGCATGCATGCCCTTCAAAGTCACTTCACGAAAAAGAATACATTATTTTATTTTATGATAAAAAAAATAAATTGAATAATCTTCTTGTTGAAAACTCATTCACAAACTTTACTGTAAACAAAAGAGATAGGAATATTCTATCTTATTTTGTTGACTTATACAACCAATATAAATTTACAAATTCCATGTAAATGACTCTTACAGTCAAGGTACTTGTTAATTAGTAATTAGGGAAAAGGGTCGATTTCACCCCTATTCTTATATCATTGGATCACTTTAGCCCTTGACTTATTTTCTTTAACATTCAAGCCATTTATCTCTTCTAAAAAATCAGATTCGCCCCGTACCTTCTAAAAGCTAAACTACTTTGTCATTCCATTAATTAATAAAGAAACGTCGTTAACACTTAACTACTATATAAATTTTCATTTAAAGGCAAAGTTTCGGTTACTCCTGTCATGATTAACCATTTTATAGTTGGGATGACAAATTCAACAATTTATCGAACAACAAGGAAGTAGGTACTAGTGTTTAAGCGATCTCACGTTTCTTGTAATTTTATAGAAACGAATCATCAATAAAGTGGTTGTTCAAACAAGTAAATAGAAGTAATCAAAGCAAGCAAGCAATGATCAACAAACAAGATAGATAGGATGATGAAGAGTGTTTTCCAAATTAAGTAAAAGTGAGATTAACAACAATTAAAAAGTGGAAATCTTAGGATAAATGCATCAACTTCATATGAATCATGGTATACGACTAAGGGTCAACACTAAGTTCACCTAAACTCCCTCTCGAGATGAATAGGATATGAATCTCAATTAGCTCAAATGATTGGTTCTCACACAAACAATTCCAACTAGGTACTAAGCTTGAAATGAGAGTCCATTCACACGATTAGTCAACCTCTCGATCAAACCAATCGAATGTTCTATCAAAGGGCTCTAAATTCTAAAGGATTTCTCAATCTCTTTAAAATCTATAATGCACATGATGTGTATGACAAAATGATTTAATTAATTATCCTAAATATGCAATTGACTTCTTAATCTCATCACATGTTTAAAACAAAAAACCACACAACTCATCATAAACATCAAGATCTAAAGCATCAATGATGGAAAATCAATTATCCCCATCAACATATGAATTCAAATACACAAATTCTAAAATTATCCAACAACTTTCATGTTGCTAATCTCACAAGAAAGATTAGCCTACCATATTTAAAAGGAAATCAACATATACATTAAGATCCTTACAAAACATGATGAACAATAAGGTTTAACTACAAAGTATGGATGAAAACTCCCTTGAAGTGCTTCAATGGTGATCTCCTTCATTCCCTTATAATTTTCCTCTCTTCCTTGCTTCTTTTTCCTCAAATGGATGGTGATTATGATGGTTGGATGATGGTAGATGGAATGGATGAAGAATGGATGAAGATGATGATGTAAAATGGAGGAAATGGTGTGTGATGTGTGTGTGCAGGCTCTGAATTTCGAATCTCTCCTCAAATATTGAAGTATTGGGTATTTATACCCCTTAGGAAGTTTCTAGAAGAATTCTGATTTTTTTACAGATTTTTCAGCAATACGGGTCGTGTGCTGCAACACGGCCACAGGGTGGCCGTGTTGGCTTTTCGAATGACGGAGCACGGCAAAGGCTTACAGGGCCGTGTTGCTCAACACGGCTCGTGTGCTGCAACACGGCCACCCTCGGTGTAGGTGTTTCAGGTGCCCGAACACGGCCACCCATTACAGGGCCGTGTTGGTGCAACTCTTATTTTTCTTTCTTTGTTTTGACTCGTTCTCCCTCGTTTCAACTCCAAATTGAGATCCGCTTTTTCTTACGTTTTTCTTTTCGCGTTTAAGATCTATTTTTGCCTGAAAATCATATATTTAAGCTCATTCTCACACATCTCCATAAAAACACAAAACACAACCAAAATACTCATAAATACGAATACAATAATACAAAAAAACATATAAAAAGACACTAAAATTTAAGTGAAAATATCACTCATTACACCCCCAAACTTAAAGTGTTGTGCGTCCCCGAACAACAAAAATGATAAATCAAGGAGTGAGATTTTCATCTAGAAAAAGACTAAACGAACATAAGTAATAACACATCAATAGCAATAAGAATTACAAATCATGCTAAGTCATCCTACAACATTAAACTCATAACATGAAAAAATATATTAAGAAGTTCAATTCAAAGAGAATGAAATGTAATATAGTCCCTTTTTGGTCCAAACCTCACATCGGGTATATATTTCTCTCAACACTCTATAAAGTGGGATAAATCAACACTCATTAACCGATTGGCTCGACTCGCTATAAGCTTACTCGTGGACTACATTCACAAATCACCAAAGTTTCAATCAATGATCAAAAAGGCCTTTAATTAAGATGTAATGATAGACTCTTTGGTTGGGTAGGAAGAATATGGGTAATTGTGACTAATCAAGTGTAAGTAATTGAAGAGATGATCAACTTCCTCAACTTCTCCACTTTTCTTTCTTCCTTTCTATCTTTGTTGAACATAAGCACTAATCATCATCATTCCTTTTGATTTTTACTCTTCTTTTGATGCATGCTTCCTTTCTTTGACTTTTGATTGCTTGAGCATATTTGTTTTTCCTTTGCTCATTTTCTTGTCTTAAGGTTGCATGTGCGTTCTTGCTTGTGCTTTTTCATCTTTTTTCTTCCTTCTTACCATTTCCTTTCTTCTTTTTCTTTCTTTTCAAACCTTTCTAACTACCATCTCCTCAATCACTCACATAAAAGGGTAAATATATAAGGCTCATGTGGGTAATCAAGGCTTGTAATGTGCTAAATTCACAATAAAAAGGCTTTAAAACTCAAAATGGTTAACTAGGGATGATGTTCATGGTAGGGAAATATATGACAATGACTATTAATGACAAGGATGACCTTAAATCATATCATTAATCTCCACTAATCAAGTTCTAGCTTATGTAACACAACCGATCCACTCATGAAGAAATATCATGTATGCACGGTTGAGGCTCAAATTCTCACAAGTTTTATGCATTGGACCTTAAGAAACTTATTACATCATATCCATCTCAAAATTGAACAAGTTAAGTAAAACATGTCACAATTCAAAAGTGTAGAGATTCTTAATCATAATTTATCATCACTTATCACCACAACAAATCATCACTCATTGTTCAAAAATGACTCACGACCTCCCTAAAATAAACCACCAAACATACCAAAACAAAAATAAAAGAAAAAATACACATAAAACATAAAATAAAGACACAACAAACAAGAAACAACCAAAAACACATAACATGCAAAAAATACAAAACCATCTATCAATAGAAAATGAAGCACACATTCATATCATCCATGATCAATTAGGCTCACAAACATCCACATCTTTGATTGAAAAGTAAATCTCCCAAAAACATAACAAATGAAGTAGCATGCTAATCACATCAATCCAAATCAAAATCAATTAGAAGTGATAAGGTGTAGAGTCAACTCCCTTCATAGGCATTTGGTTGTGGAAGTTGTTAGCTCCAAGCTCCATTCGTGCTTCCAATACATTTCATTCATGCTCAAAGACTCATGAAACACCATTAGCTCAACAATTGTATTAAAAATATAGATCATCATGCACTTCAACACCACCAATCGGACCAAAATTCATCCAAAACTCATGAAAATTTTTTTAAAATTGGGTCAATTTTACAAGAAGACCTCTCAATCAAGCACACTCAAGTGGTGAGTCACACCACGCACTCTCCCCCCAAACTTAAATCGAAATAAGTTGAAATTTAAGTTTGCAAAAAGTGGTGGGACTTACCCTTGTAGTTTATTTTGAAAATCTTCTTGTGGAGAAGTAAACCCATCCAACGAATTGAGCAATGTCCACCATGCACTAGCCCCCCAAACTTAACTGGAGACAAGAGTCGAGAATTAAGGTTGTAACAAGTGGTGCGACATGCCTACTCTAATCCATGAAGCATTTCTCTGTCATTCACTATGCATTTTCTCACAAGCACAATCCACCTACAAGACCAAACAACAAAATAAACATTAAAAGATAAAAAGAATGGGTTGCCTCCCATTTAGCACTACGTTTAACGTCTTCAAGCCGAACGAAATTTCACGATTATTGGACCAAAGGATGGTCTATCACACTCTCTCCTCGCATCCTCACTTTGAAAATTTGTTTAGCCCTCTTTTTGTCTACAAGCTCAACTTCACCATTCTTACTTACGAGCATCAAATCATCATCGAGAAGAGCTTCAAGTGGATTCCCTCTTTCTTCTTTGTCAAATTTACAATCAAGCTCTGGAGCTTTCTTCCTATCAACATCACACGAAGCTAAGTTAGAATTTGACATTTTCATATAATCATGAAGAAAGGAATTTAAGTTGTCAAAGAGAATAGAATCATGATCCATAAAATCATCCGGAAGCTTCAAATGAGACTTTATTCATTTTTCTTTGTTACACAAGAATGTGAAACTCTTTTCTTTTGCGCTCAAAGACAATTCTTCTCTTCCAACATCAATTTTAGCTCTTCCCGTAGTTAGAAATGACCTTCCCAAAATAAGTGAAACTTGAGGATCCGTCTTTACTTTCAACACCATGAAATCAACCGGGAAAGCTGGCCCCTTCACTTTCACCTCAACGTCTTCCACAATTCCTAGTGGCTTCACAACCTCTCCATTTATAACTTCAAGACGGATAGTAGTAGGCTTGAGCTTTCCAATTTCAAGATTTTTGAAAGTAGCATGAAATATCACATTAACGCTCTCCCTCAAGTCACACAATGCATCAAGAGTGTCTTTCCCTTCAAAATCACAAGGAATAATGAATTTTCCCGGATCACCAACTTTTGTAGGCCTCTCCTTGGCATCGATTTACTTGCTTCGAGTAGCTCTTCTTTCCTTTTCTCCTTATATTTTTTCTTAAAACATTTGACATGCTCCTCAAACTGCTTTTTCTTCTCCTCATTTACAAACATTTTTGGATATGAAATAGGGATGGAGTGATCGAAATACCCCAATAGTCATGTTTGTACTCCTCTTCTTTAATCTTCTCCTCCACTTTCTTTTCCTCTTGCACCCTCTTCCACTTAGGTATCCATTTAAACTTTTGCTCTTCTTTCTTACTTATCTCTTTATTTTCTTCACCAACCGTGTGTTCCACTAACCCTTCTTCATCCTTTCGTTCCTCTTTCATATCAACAAACAAACATTAAGCTTTTGAATTAACCTCGGGTGTGACCGAAAACTTTCTTTTTTGTTGAGCACTCAAGGTACTTGCAATTTATCCCACATTATACTCCAAAGCTTTAAGCCTCTTTTCATTTGCTTCTTCCGCCTTTTTCAAAGCTTCATCTCGAGCTTTGTTTGATGTTATCAATTGTTCAAGTAGCTCATCGGTTGTCACTTTACCCTCTTGATTTGGTGTTTTAGCTCCTGGATGGTACCCCGGAGGATAAGCAACCGCATTGCTCGGGTTGGAGTAGGAAAAATTATCTTGCCTCATTTGTTGTTGTGGAAAAGAGCTTCCACTACTTTGATTATTGAAGTCTCCTTGTCTTGGTGGAAAATTACCTTAAAAATTATTTTGGTAATTCCCTTGGTAACCCTTCCTTGCATATAGAGCACATTTTTTATTTTTGCCTTTGACATAACTCATTGTTCTCCATTCACAACATTCTGAGGAAGCACACCTTGCTCAACTTCAGGCTTTCAACCATAATAGCTCCTTGATTCACACCTTGGTTCAAACTCATTTGCCTCAAAACTTTCGACGCTATCATTTCAACATTTGACATTTGTGGCACACTTGGCTCAACATTCAAACTCTTCACACTAAATTGTTGCTTTTGATCAAAATTCTCAAAACCATAACATCAACTTACCCTCTCCGATGAGCATTGATATACATTTGTAGCAATCTCATTAAATATCCTTATTGCCCTTTCCGGAGTTACACCAAGTACGGATCCACCCTCCGAAGCATCAACAAGCACTCTTTGACCATTCACTAGTCCTTGATAGAAAAATCCAACTTGTTGATTCTCCGGGAATCCATGTTGTGGACACTTACGGAGCATATCCTTAAACCTTTCTCATGCTTCATAGAAACTCTCTTGAGGCATTTGCTTGAATTGAGTTATCAAGCTCTTCATTTGAAGCATCTTAGAAGGTGGAAAATACTTGTTCAAAAATATTTGTGCAAGCTCATCCCAAGTGTTGCACATACCCGGAGTAATGGTAGATAACCATGTTCGAGCTCTATCCTTTAATGAAAATGGAAACAACCTCATCCTTATACAATCATCGCTCACCCCATTCATCTTCACGGTGTTGGCAATCTCAATAAATTGAGCTAGATGAGCATTAGGATCCTTATTTGGGGTTCCACCAAATTGTTGGTCTCTCACCATAGAAATCAAGACCGTTTAATTTTAAAAATGTTGGCATTGATTGGTGGACCCATCATATGTGGCATGACCCATGACATAAAGAAATCCCGGATCACCCTTTGATTATTGTGAACTCCATGTTGTACCAGAGGTGGTGGTGGTGGCACATACGCTTGTTGAGGAGGAGCAAAAACTTATGGATATCCTTGTTGAAGTAAAGCTTGTTGCACCATTTGTTGAAGCAATGCTTGGTTGTTGAAAACTCCATGATTTTGATAGGCTTGTTGAGGAGGATTGGCATTGAATTGAGGCGCGTTGTCTTGCACGTGCACATGTTGTCCTCCTTTCCCATCATGCTCTATCTCCACACGATTATCTCCTTGAAAATTCTCCATTAGATCACTCTTTTTGGTTTTGTTCTCCTTTCTCCTTCTTCGAAAAATGTGTTCAATCTCTAAATCAATAGGTTCTACTTGTTTCCCTTTGGATCTTGTTTACATACACCTTCAAAATAAGAGAAGTTAGAACAAGGTTTTAAAAAGCAAATACAAGTAACAAATAAAATAAAAATGTCTTTAGTAAGATTACTCAAAATGTTCCTTCTTTAAGCTATTAGCAACCGTTGCCTCCCCGGCAATGGCGCCATTTGATTAGCCATTTTGTAGTTGGGATGACCAATTCAACAACTTATCGAACCACAAGGAGGTAGGTACTAGTGCTTAAGCGATCTCACGTTTCTTATAATTTTATAGAGACAAGTCATCAATAGAGTGGTTGTTCAAACAAGTAAATAGAAGTAATCAAAGCAAGCAAGTAATGATCAACAAACAAGATAGATAAGATGATGAAGAGTGTTTTCCAAATTAAGTAAAAGTGAGATTAACAACAATTAAGAAGTGAAAATCCTAGGATAAATGCATTAAATTCATATGAATCATGGTATACGACTAAGGGTCAACACTAAGTTCACCTAAGCTCCCTCTCGAGTGAATAGGATAAGAATCTCAATTAGCTCAAAGGATTGGTTCTCACACAAACAATTTCAACTAGGTACTAAGCTTGAAATGAGAGTCCATTCACACGATTAATCAACCTCTCGATCAAACCAATCGAATGTTCTATCAAAGGGTTCTAAATTCTAAAGGATTTCTCAATCTCTTTAAAATCTATAATGCACATGATGTGCATGACAAAATGATTCAATTAATTATTTTAAATATGCAATTGACTTCTCAATCTCATCACATGTTTAAAACAACAAACCACGCAACTCATCATAAACATCAAGATCTAAAGCATCAATGATAGAAAATCAATTATCCCAATCAACATATGAATTCAAATACACAAATCCCAAAATTATCCAACAACTTTCATGTTGATAATCTCACAAGGGAGATTAGCCTATCATTTTCAAAAGAAAATCAACATAGACATTAAGATCCTTACAAAACATGATGAATAATAAGGTTTAACTACAAAGTATGGATGAAAACTCCCTTGAAGTGCTTCAATGGTGATCTCCTTCCTTCCCTTGCAATTTTCCTTTCTTCCTTGCTTCTTTTCCTCAAATGGATTGTGATTATGATGGTTGGATGATTGTAGATGGAATAGATGAAAAATGGATGAAGATGATGGTGTAAAATGAAGGAAATGGTGTGTGATGTGTGTGTGCAGGCTCTGAATTTCGGATCTCTCCTCAAATATTGAAGTATTGAGTATTTATACCACTTAGAAAGCTTCTAGAAGGATTCTGATTTTTTTACCAATTTTTCAGCAACACGGGTCGTGTGCTGCAATACGGCCACAGGGTGGCCGTGTTGGCTTTCGGATGACGGAGCACGGCCAAGGCTTACAGGGTTGTGTTGCGCAACACGACTCGTGTGCTGCAACACGGCCACAGGGTGGCCGTGTAGGTGTTTTAGGTGCCCAAACACGGCCACCCCTTACAGGGCCGTGTTCGGAACACGGCCGGCCCTGTTGGTGCAACCACTGTTTTTCTTCCTTTATTTTGGCTTGCTCTCCCTCGTTTCAACTCCGAATTGAGATCTGCTTTTTCCTACGTCTTCCTTTTCGCGTCTAGGATCTATTTTTGCCTGAAAATCATACATTTAAGCTCATTCACACACATCTCCATAAAAACACAAAACACAACTAAAATACTCATAAATACGGATAAAACAATATAAAAAACATATAAAAAGACACTAAAATGTAGGTGAAAATATCACTCATCATGCACCTGCATGCAACCTTGTCATTATTTATTTATTTCTTATTTTTTTAAATTTATTATTATTAATTAAAATTTAATAATATATTTACTGTTTTAGTTTATGACATGTTCTAGCACTCAATTTATGAAAACTTATGATATAAGATAGTATTTTATTTCTACAGTTAATTAATCCTTCTATTTTCAAAGTTTATTGTTAATTTTAAGGGTATTTGTAATTTAATTAACTAATGTAGCTATGTGATATTACATATAGTTTAAATATATAATATCACATGAGCTACACTTCTAAGAAAATTTTTTAATAAATATTTACATTAGGGTTATTTCCTAAAAAATTCACTACCGGAAATTTTTAAATCTATCGCGACATTTTATTTTTATCAATTCAGTACATGATCTATTTAATATTTTCAATTCTATCACGACCTTTTATTTTTGTCAATTCAATATATGATCTATTTTATATTTTCAATTCTATCACAACTTTTATTTATTTTTTTAATTTAATACACCATTTATTTCATATTTTCAAATTTAAAATTTTTCTTTATTATTATTATAATAAAAATTAATTCTTTAAAAATTAAAACACACGAACATTTATTTTATAAGATTAATTCTTTTTTTTTGTTATTTATTATTATAATTATTAAATTTTTTTCATTTATATGATATTTTTATTACAACTGTGGATTTATATATGGTGTTGGAAAATTTTCAATTAAGTATTTTTACGTACAAACAAATAATTAGCAATTTGAATTTAAAAATAAAAAATAAAAAAGAATGGAATATTAAGTCAATTAATTAATAAGCAAACTGTACTAATTTTATAATAATAATATAATAATAAATAAATAAATAAATAAATAAATTAATTAAATTGAAAATATGAAATAAATGATGTCGCAAATTAAAAATAAAAGTTATGATAAATTTGAAAATATTAAATAGATCACGTATTGAATTGACAAAAATAAAAGATTGTGATACAATTGAAAATATTAAATAAATCATGTACTAAATTGATAAAAATAAAAAATCGTGATAAATTTGAAAACCTCCGATAGGTAGTGAATTTTTTAGAAATTAAGCTTTTATATCATTCATATTTGAACCGATCTTTTCAACGAAAAAAATAATATCTTTATTAATTAAAATACATACTCTTTATAACAAAATGATATATCCTTATACATCTTGTGTTTTTATACAAAATGTTATAACAAAATAGTATACCCTTAATAAAATATGTCATAAATTACATGGTAAAATATTACATATATAATAAAACATTTAATTAATAATAATAAATTTAAAAAAATAAAAAAGAAATAAAAAATGACAAGGTTGCATGGTGAGTACTTGGTGACCGTAAGAATCGAAACTTTGCCTTTAAATGAAAATCCATGTAGTTAAGTGTTAACGTCGTTACTTAATTAATTAATGGAATGTCAGAGTTGTTTCGCTTTTAAAAGGTAAGGGGCGAATTTGATTTCTAAGAAAAGATAAATGGCTTAAAGTTAAAGTAAATAAGTTAGGGGCTAAACTAATCCAATAATGTAAGAATAGGGTGCAATTGACACTTTCCCCTTAGTAATTACTAATGTTTCATAACAAAATTCACACGAGCAGTTGAAATGAAGTTTAAGAAAGAGTAACTTTTGACAAAATTCACACTAACGGTTGAAATGAAGTTTAAGAAAAATTAACTTTTGACAGATATAATTTGATATTTCTAGGTAATAAATAAATTGTAAGTATGTTATGCATATTAAGTCGAAGCAACTTTTTAACATAGAATAGATACTAGATGGCAATATGTTCGACTCGACTGGACTGATTCACGTCCTAAGGATGCTCGCGCATAGAATATTGAAATACAAATGAGGCATCCCCCAGATTTCCTACACTTCATGACATTACTGCATTTTCAACAAGCCCTAACCAGGTTTTCTGTTCTGGTGATATGAACAACAAGTGAAAAGTGAAAAATCCAAGGACGTGCTCACAAAATCACAACAATACAGTTATCGCAAGATAAACGAAGCACTACCGTAATGAAGATCTTCTGAAAGTCAAATACTGTGAAAATCGACCATCAAGGAGCTCATGGCTAGCCAATTATACAGTTGAGTCATACTAGAGGATGTCTGTATATTTCCTTTAATAATATGTCTTACTTGAAAAATTACTCGTTGAGAATACAAAAAACATGTCCATGTTTTACTCAAAACCTTTTAGCTTTAGCTTCAGTTGCTCCAGAGAGCTTGTTGACTTCGTATAACAGTCCAGCAGAAAACAGAAAGCTGCATGTATTCAAACGCCCATCAGTGTAAAAGAATAAAAATCAACAACTATGCTTCTTTTCTATCTCTAGGTAATCACATGACATGTTTTACAACGAAAAGTAAGTGTGAAAGATGTTGTACCAAGTTGTTATGCAAACTCGATGGACTGTTCCAGCAGCTATAAGTGCCACTACTTCTGCGAGAATAACTGAATCACAAAAGATAAAAGCAGTAAGTTAAATGAAATAGCAATTCACCTCGTTCTTCAGGCTATGGGTCATGGGAGAACTTCAAGCTAAAATCATTGTGAATAAAATAGCTAAGCCGTGTGATGGTAAATTAGGATATCGCTAAGCAGATAAATGACTCTTTGAAGGGAGGCAATATGCACAATCATTCCTATAATCGAGCAATTTCAGGCTGTTGGTGCTGGCTCTCAAGAGTCTCATGATTCTTATCATGTCTCAGGTAGAATTAAAGCTCGGATATTGGAAAGAGAGATTTGTCTAACAAACAAACAATAAAGCATTGTGATGTACTACAAAAAAAATCAGATTTACCAATAACTTCAGTAGTTTAAATATTAAAGATGTCTCTGAATCATAATCACATAACATACAACAAAACTGGATGAATTATTCATATAGAATGAGCACAAGCTTCAGTGTCTTCTCATGATTCTTCACTTCTACAACCCTTGAATTTACAACCACAGAACCACTTTTTCTTAGGGATGGCCACAGGGCGAATGACTGATTTAGCCAACCCCAGGACCCACCCTACCAAAAAATTTCAAGGTCCTTTTGGGACCTGCTGGGTTCAACCTGCCCAAACCATCCCGTCACATATTGAAAATAAAATTATATTCTCAAAAGAAAATTTTAAAATATGCAAATTATATTTTATGAACATCAAACCTACACATATTAATATAAATATTCTTACTATTTATGTATATGTACATATACTTTAGTGTCAAACTTATCTATACTTAAAATACATAAGAAAAACACATAAATATCAGTAATAAAATTATATGTCGGTGAAAACCACAACCCGTCCCACACCTGCATGACCGGATTCAAATTGCCCCAGATCCGGGGAAAGTTTACAGTAGGCCAGGTTTAAATCTTCCCTATAGCCATTGCTGTTTTATTCTAAATCTTAGCATATGAGTTCACTTCAACGAGGCAGATATTAGATCATGACTAGACCAGAAGTCTCTCTGATGATTGAATGATTATCCAATGTATTTCAGCACTCAATTTCTTAGGGACTGAGCCTTTAGCTTTTTATTATCAAAGAGATTGAAAGAAAATGCTTCCACCTCTTCCTCTGAGGAAAGGATCCATGCAATCCCCAATCTTATTTGTACAAAACTAATCATATTCATTCCTCCTCAAATGGTCCTGTATCAATAACACGGGCCCCGTCACTGCCCACCTCTCCCCTCAAAAACAAACCAATAAACCATACCATGTGTAAAGTTGATGATCAACATACCATAACTTTCACAAAAAAAATTATGTTTTACAGTGTTACAAAAGAGCATAAATATTTTAATTTACAATGACAAGTGAACATTCAAGTGACACTCAATGAAGTATCAAGAATCAAAAATATTTCTGTGATCCAAAAACCCGTTCAGTTCCTAACTACAAAATCTGAGAGCAAGTAACAGAAGAGACAAGATAAGACAATAGGACTTCCAAGGGATTGAGACAAATATTACTGCAAAATTGAAGACTCAAACTAAATACAAAATGCAGCTATCCTTAAAGCAATTATTTTTCTGCTAATGATTTAAGCACTTAAGTGATTTGCTTTTCATTGGTTGGATAAATTGGATTTGTTCCTTCATTCCAGATTAAATGCTATGGAGTGCTTCATAACATAAACAAAGGTAAAGTATCCCAAATAAGATTTAGACTTCCATTAAACCTTAGGCATAAGTGAATAAATGAAAGAAATCATATAAAATACACGTTTGCACTTACCTGCACCCCATCCTGTCTTGCTACCACTTGATTCCTGATAATTCCCAATGAACTGGAGATAAAAAAATCCAATTCAGAAGAAATCTACGCCAGAAGCATACATGAAGATATAAAAAACCAGAGTCAACGTGAGTTCACATACAGACAATTTGGCACATCAACCTTATAAAAAGGCAGAAGTACTGAATTTAAAAGTCAGTGTGAACTCAAAGTATAATATACTCCATTGATTATACGAGAACAATTAATACTGAGAATATAATCTGCCACCACCAAGCATAAGTTAAGAGCATAGAGTAAGAATGACTAACAATTTATTTATAAAAAGGCAAGTTACATTACCGTCAGAAGCGTTAGGAATATGAGAGAGCTGGTGAACCCTCCAAGAATAGTAAACAACTCTGAAGAAGCTAACTTTGCTCTAAACATTTCTTGCAAAGAAAGGGTGGCAATGGACAGAAGTAAAGAATATAGCATAGAACTCCCAGCTGCAGCCATGAGATTGATAGGACACTGGAAACCATGAGAGGGAACACATAAAACTCGTTAATTCAAAAGAAAGAGCTGAAATCAATTGGCAATGGGTAATTGCATCTGAAGAGATTCAACCTAGCTCGTTAAAACTAAAGAATTCTCTATTGGCAACAAAATATTCTTATGAGAAGTTTCATACCGTCCTTTTATTGGGGGCAGTTAGTTTTCAGGGTTTGATCTATAGTTTTCTCACAACCCACCCAACAAGAGAAACAACCAAGAATCACCTAATCTAAAATTCTAGCTCTTCCGTATTTGCTACATGTTCTAATTCCAATGAACCATTAACTAAAACTTTTCAAAGTTAAACACAAGGTTCCACCTTGGCCAATAGAAAAACCTAAGAAGTCAACATGAACTTACAAACTGATGCACTGACAACCCTTCACAAGTTTCAAGATTCATCAAAGCCTAGCAACAATAATTTTATAACCAAAATTCAATTACAATGGAGTAAAATAATTCAAATTCTACCGAGCGAGCAACAATGCCTCACACAAATCTAAAAATGCAGGCAAGCGTAGCAATCGCGTGCAAGCGGATAAAATAGAAGAAGACGGAATAGTTTCCATTGACAATAAAATCAAATCCGTAAGCATGCTCGAAACTTTTAACAATATCCTTCAATCTACCTTAAATCCAATTCACATGCTCGAAACTTTTAACAATATCCATCAATCTACCTTAAATCCAATTCACATACACCACCAACAGTAAAATTAACACTAATATGCACGCCTTCCGAACATTTAAGATCCAAAAAAACCCATAAAAGATAGAGTAACATTTAAGATCCAAAATAACCCAGAAAAGATAGAGTAAATCCAGATGCGTATGCCATGAAAAAAAGGAATTACACTCACCGGAAGAAGTTTTAGGATCTAGGCTGTGGGAGACTCGCTGTGATATGAATATGAATACACCTTACACTATTCTGTTAAAAACACTTTTAAGTAATAGCGAGCGCCTCCTATTTACTCCCTCTTATTTTTTTTATATGTAGTTTTGCTCTTGTGCACAACAATTAATAAAATATTTTTTACCCAAATTAACCTTAATTAATGATGACATGATTAAGATTTATATTATTATTAACCCGTCATTAAAAATAAATTCATTCCCAATTCTTCACACCACCAAATGAATTAATACCATAGCAAAATAATTAAGAGGGATTTCAATTAACATGGCATAAAGAAAACTGACATCATTCTTCTCATAAAAAAAATATAGCATAATGACAAATTTTATTAACAAAATTTAATTTTATTTGTCATTCATATTTGAACCCCTATCAAATAAAATAAGATAAAAACCTATCAAATAAAATAAGATAAAAACAAAATAAATTCTATAAATCTAGTAAAAAATTTATGTAAACAGAATGTATATAAAAAAATGATATAGTTTATATAATTATTAAACCTTATTAAAGATAATATTAATATCGATATGAAGAAACAAATAAGCATAAAAATTATTAATATTAATTTTTTAACCTCCAACTCCTATGTTAGATATATATAGATGACAAATTAATCTTTAAATATGAGTAAAATATATAGATGAAAAATTAATCTTTAAATATTTAGTAAGATGAAAATTTTTTGATTATACATGTAGAGTATACACATAAAAATTATTAATATAGTTGAAAAATTAATCTTTAAATATTTAGTAAGATGAAAATTTTTTAATTATACATGTAGAGTATACACATAAAAATTATTAATATAGTTGAAATATTAATCTTTAGATATGCTCATATGAGTAAGATGAAAAATTATTAATTATACATGAGTGGTATGAATAAGAAAAAACAAAAAAAAAAACACATTATTTATAAAATAAAAAAAAACTTATCAATATTAATTTATTATCCTTAAACTCTATATTGATAATCTTTTATCCTTAAACTATATGTAGATAAAAAATTTATATGAACTGGAATGTATAAAGTTAAAAGCAAGCATGTATAGGTCGGTGGATGAGAATGAAAAAAAATTAAATCAGAAATATAAAAAAAATTAGAATAATTAATGAGTATAAATAAAGGTATTTTAGATATAAAAATTCAAAAATGACATATAATATGAGAATAAAAGAAACAGCTAAAACGAAGTATTCTCTCTGTTCCAACTGCATCGTTTGACTGTATAAAACTCTCACAAAAACTAAAGTAAACAAAGCAATATGAGCGGGACGGGGTTTATAATATAAACAGAACGAAGGATGCATTATGCTCAACCCGACCCGCTTTGGGATGGATCAGGATCCGGACAAAATATATTGATGAGGGTGTATACAGTAAAAATGGCTAACATTTGTTTGCAAAAATTTCTCCATGTTCATATGGCCACCGCACGCCCGCCGCTTCTCCGCCCAAACCAACAATCTGACCGGCCAAGTGCTGGCGGCTATAATCCAAAACAAGCCTTTCAACACCTTCCCGCCGCCTCATAAACTCTTTTGGACTTCAGAAACCGTCATTCAAGTCCTAAGATCAGTCCCATTATACCTATTTCAATCCCCAAGATCAATTGGACGCCAAAAAACCTTCCGCCACTGCTCTCCTCTCCGGCAAAGAAACCTCAGGCGAGAAACAGCTAAACATCAAATGGGTTGTCTGATTCTTGGCCCTGCAGCTCATAGGGACCCCAGAGTGTTGAATCTCGGTCTTGAGAAAGCGCTTGAATTCTACCATTGGGTGGAAACTTATTATGGGTTTCAACACGATGAGCAGACTTGTAAAGAGATGGCACTTGTTCTGGTGAAGGGTAATCGAATGAATTTATTTTTGGATTTCTTGAAAAATATGTCTGGGAGGTATAATAATCGCAATCTTGTTACTACTGCTACTATGACTTGCTTGATTCAAGCTTTAGGTGAAGAGGGTTTGGTGAATGAAGCATTATCTGCTTTTTATAGAATGAAGCAATTTCATTGCAAGCCTGATGTTTGTGCTTATAATGTCATGATTAACGCCCTATGTAGAGTTGGGTTTTTCAAGAAAGCTAAGTTCTTGTTTGATCAAATGGAGATTCCTGGGTTTAGATGTCCCCCAGATGTTTTCACTTACACAATTTTGATTAGTTCATATTGTAGGTATGCCATGGAAACCAGTTCTAGGAAGGCCATTAGGAGGCGAGTTTGGGAGGCGAATCATCTGTTTCGGCTGATGATTTTTAAGGGTTTTGTTCCTGATGTAGTGACATATAATTGTTTGATTAATGGTTGTTGCAAGACTAATAGGATTGGGAGGGCATTGGAGTTGTTTGATGATATGTTGAAGAGGGGATGTGTTCCTAATCGAATCACTTATAATTCTTTCATTAGGTGTTACAGTGCGATGAATGAGGTTGATGGGGCTATTGAGATGTTGAGAATGATGCAAGAAAAGTGTCATGGTGTGCCCACTTCAAGCTCTTACACACCTATAATTCACACCCTATGTGAAGTAGGGAGATTGGAAGAAGCAGTGGGTTTTTTGGTGGAGTTAATTGAGGGTGGATCAATTCCGAGGGAGTATACTTACAAATTAGTTTGTGATGCCTTGGAGTCTGGAGGAAAGATGGATTTGCTACAGGAGGAGCTGTCTACACACATTGAGTGTGGCATTGAGAATCGAATAAGACGAGTAATGAAGTTGAAAACCATTAGGCTAGAACAGAATGTTGAGAATGGTGAAGCTCAAGATTAGATGCGAGGTATGATTGGTTACACCACTGATTCTACAGTCATCAGTCTAACTATTTCTGATGAAGTGAAATTGGTGAAAAGAGAAAAGTTGGTGAATGATAGACCTTTGTTGTAGTTAGCTGCTATTTTTACGGCTTCATTGTTTTGTATTGGGATTCTTTAGTTCTACACACAATTGTTTAGTTTTGTAAGAGACAGGAATGCTTCCTTGAAACATCGAAATGTAGATGAAGTGAAATGAAATTTGCTCATTTTGTTGTAATTCTCAGTCTCAGATGGTGATTATAAGTAAACTGAAGTGAGCTAGCTGGTCTTTACAATCCAAAGCCTTGAAATTAATTGTGGGCCTAAAAGCATAATTATGTGCCTTATCTTAAGCCATTAAAAATACTCAGCCCACATTGTTACTTTATTGTAGAAATTAGATGTAGCATAGAAGGGAGAGGAAGGTGAAGATGAAAGCTATGTAGAACTTGCTGATGGTGATGAGGATGAATCATGACCTTGAAATGACATGGAAGATGCTTAATGTTGCCGGGCAATAGTTGAGCAGCACTCAGATGACACAATTGAAAAGGTGGACATATTGTCAATTTAGCAGAAGTAGCTCTAGAAAGAGGTCTGTGATTTTCTCCTATATGGCTGTTACTTATTTTACAAAAAACTACATGGCCTTTTTTTCTTCATTTATGTTCCTTTTTTTTTTTTTTTGCTTTATCCAGAGGATGTTGAGACTTCATTAAGTGACTATTTGAAAGCCCTCTTCATCTTGGAGCGCCTGGTTGAACCTGACAGTCGCCTTATTGCAGATTTGTATCCTTTATCAAGTTAAACGTATTTTTTTAAATTGCCGCCTTTTTTTGGTATTGAATAGCATGAAACGCTAGTTAGTTACACTATTCTATATTCATGTTTCAGCTCCATATGTTTGTTTCAAATAAAAGAAAATAAGAATCCAAATGACTTCCTTAATGTGAAAATTTAGGAATTTTAGAATATGCATTTGCTTAGAAGTTGGTTCAAGACCAGAAGAAGCTGTTCCATATTGCAAATATGCTATATCTACTTGTAAGTCTAGAGTGCAGCTGTTAGGCATAAAGCTAGGGAACCCTAACTTCACCCAAAACCATGGCTGAAGGTGAAGGGTTGACCCCCACTTATATGCCCTTCCGCACTTGAGTGCTTAAAGCTAGGGAGCCTCAACTTCACCCACTTATATGCCCTTCCGCACTTGAGTGCTTAAAGCTAGGGAGCCTTAACTTCACCCAAAACCATGGCTGAAGGTGAAGGGTTGACCCCCACTTATATGCCCTTCCGAGTGCGTAACCGATGTGGGACATCATAACAAGGACGTCCACGGACAACACACTCCTGGTGGCAACCCGCATACCTAGGGCCCACAACTCCGGGTGACAACCCCTGGGCCCACACATTGGGTAGCCCCTTCCCGTGGCCCGTCCGGATTCGGTAGGTCTGACCAAATTGTTAGGCATAAAGCTAGGGAGCCCTAACTTCACCCAAAACCATGGCTGAAGATGAAGGGTTGACCTCCACTTATATGCCCGTCCTTGAATGCGTAACCGATGTGGACATCATAACAGCAGCGACTCATAAAAGTTCACCAACTGATTCTGAGACAGAACCAACTAACCAACTATTCAACAGTATTCTACTACATCTCTTTCGAGGGATTCATTAGCAGAGAAAGAGCTGGATGTGAAACACTGAATAGTCTGTGTTGAACTGGAAAAGAAGGTGAGATTTCCTGGAAGATAGACTCTCGTGAAATCTTCGATCCATTGCGTTAAATGTTATTGTTTTGTGTTGCAGCTGAAAGATCTTCAACAGCTTGTATGGAACCCAAAATTTTTCCTGATATCATGGAGATGATGTCTGTAAAGGCAAAGGCTATTGAGCAGAATGCTACTTCAGTAGCAATGAGTCAATGACCTCCTCACAGGTTGATCTCCTAGCTCTAGCGGAGATATAACTCATACAAATGGTGCATTAGGAGTGACGCATCTAGGCGTTGTGGGGAGAGGAGTCAAACTGGAGTTTCAACCACCACTCCAGCACAGAGAAGAAACCTTCGGTTGAACCATTATGACCACCTCTTTTACAACTCATACAAATGGTGCATCAGGAGTGACGCATCTAGGTGTTGTGGGGAGAGGAGTCAAACGGGAGTTGATGAGCTCAACCACCCACTCCAGCACAGAGAAGAAACCTTCGGTTGAACCATCATCATAATGGTTGTGCACATAGAAGAAACCTTCGGTTGAACCATCATCATAATGGTTGTGATAGCAGGTCGACTTGAAAAACTTGGGATTTTGAAATATACCAAGGGAGGATAGTTATGCATTTTGTCGTGTATTTTAGTGTAGCGATTTCATTAATATATATATATATATATATATATATATATATATATATATATATATATATATTACATAGAAAATATTGATTTCAGAGTGTATTCTTGAGGAGAAAGTTACAAAAGGCTCTATCGGTTTGTCCTGCTGCTATTAGAATTAGGGCTCAGAAGGTAGAGAATTCGACTTCCGAATGCTGCATGGAACAGAGTAATCGCCATTGTGGAAAATAGTTCTGCAAGGGAATAGAGTAATTGCCGTTGAGCCTCATTGTTTAGTTTCCACCTTAAAGTGAACGTAATTGACATATTGTGTATCCTATGTTAGGTTAGGGAATTGTAGATTTTATGGTAAGTGGTGGTAGTCATGTTCTACCTCACCTGGTGTTTTTTAATAAAATAGTTTTGGAATGGAGTCTATTGTACTATTTTGTTGCTCACCTATAGACGATGTTAATATTAATAAATTTGTTCCGCAATTGAGTAATTTTTTCATGTTAGTCTTAATTTTCATGATAAATTCCGAGAATTTTGTATTTATGTATGAACATGCTAGGAATTGTGAAATTTAACCTACTTTCGTGTTCATCGTCTTACTTAAGTTAGTGATCTTTATAATTTGATTTTTGAAAAGCGTGAAGGAAAAGATTAAAAATTAAAAAATAAAATTACGTGAACAATCATGTTAAAAATTATCTTGTTGAAAATTTAGTTGAAAAATGTGGTAATTTTCTTCTTCTATTTTTATGGCATGCAGAAGAGTATTTAAGCATAGGTCAAATTTTTGGATTGATTCATGTTATAGACTTCTTTAGAGATTTCTTCATGTGGACATATAGTTGTGGATCTAATGTTATAGACTTCTTTAGAGATTGCTTCACATCCAGAGATTTGTTGAATAATGACTTAATTATCCCCAGAGAACTCTACATATTTGTGACTATAATATTTTAGTGTAATTGCCACTTATAACCTTTCCTAGAATATTATATTGAGTGAGGATCTTGTGCCCCAA
The DNA here is from genome assembly GCA_023678885.1 of Pogostemon cablin. NCBI lineage: Eukaryota > Viridiplantae > Streptophyta > Magnoliopsida > Lamiales > Lamiaceae > Pogostemon > Pogostemon cablin. The sequence goes on from CM042990.1 coordinate 19,468,236, forward strand.
AGACACCGTGTTCCTTTGCAATTTTCGTATCCCTTTACAATTTAAACATCTTACTAATACATAGGTTTAAATAAAATATGGAGGGAGAGAGTTTGCAATTTAAACCCTTCCAATACATAGATTTAAATAGAGTATAGAGGGAGAAAGTTGTGTTCACATAGGACACAACGTGTACAGGGTGGTGCGCAAGAGCTTTTGACTATCATATTCTTATATCAATGGATTACTTTTCTCTCTCTCTCATGAGGCAGCCGACATGGATGCTAGAAGGTTCCAGGTGCTTGTGCTTGCATTATTTTCCCATTTAAAGCTGATTTCAACGACCCATCGAAATTGGGCTCTGATCCACTCTGCAGTCTGAAATGGGCTCATGGGCCTGCATAAGAAAAAAAATAAAAGAACACACAACTCTGCAGTCTGAAATGGGCTCATGGGCCTGCATAAGAAAAAAAATAAAAGAACACACACACACTCTCATCCCACTTTTCGCCATCCCTCTCTTCCGCTCTGCATCTGACATAAGCTCTCCTGTTTCCCTACAATTTCAGGTAACACAACCCCTCGAATATTAACTAGTTAATTCTCTGTCAGTTTCTTGAAGAATCGTATTCTTTCTACGTTTTTTTTTTCACTGTTGGGGGTTGATTCGAGAGGGCCAGATTGTGTTTGGTAAGAAGTTTGAGAAAAAATTTCTTAATACTATGTGGGATCAGATATGTAACCCTTGAAAAGGATAACTGTCTCTGAATGATTAATAGATTAAAGAGTATTTGCTGTCCTTAATCTATTGAGTGTTTGTCTTGATTAAGAAGTGAACAGCCATAGCTCTTATAATGAAGTTGCCCCTGTTTAATTTGTCAATATACGAACAGTTCAGCATCTGTTTCAACATAGATTCAGAGTGGTAAAAAGTAAAGATGTCAATAATGTCATAGACAACCCATGCTACCAATCTTATGTTCGTCCAAGTACATTCCTTTCTGCTATTTGTTTCCCCTGTTTTGATAATTTATGTAATTGTTATGTGATTGATAGTCTATATATGTTGTAGATATGGATGATGCTGTTGACACATCTTACCAGCCGCCTGCGGGCTTTGTGGAGGATAAAAGGGATCCTCTTATTGATTTCGAATTAACAGACTCACTGAGCTATGGCCGATTAATCAAGTATGGTTTGTATGTATATATACTGTTTGTGTCTGTTTAAAGATACCAAAATTTCTGGATTTGACTGTTTTAGAATAGATTTACTAGAGCTATCTTGTCTTCTCTAAACACTCCCACCTGCAATTTATTTAGTAAGTAATTAATTTTCTGTTTTAACTTGGTAGTTTAATAATTCTCAAAGCATTGCAGAATCACTTAGTCATAATTAGTTTAGTAATAATAGAATTCGTAATTAAGTACCCCGTGGGTTCGATAATTTAACTTGGTTATGCGCGTGCTACAATTGATCTCTTACACTTGAGGGTGAAGTGAACAACTTATTTTGCTTATTCAAGTCAATTTTGCATCAAATATGTTTTTATTTTTTTCAGGTCATAAATGAGAAAGTACCTCAGCATTTATGTCCTTGTGTTATCTTAATATAATCCACTCCTCATCACTGAAACTTGAATTTTGATTATGTATTAGAGGCATTTGTTGGGAGGGCATTGGAGTTGTTTGATGATATGTTGAAGAGAGGATGTGTGCCTAATCTAATCACTTATAATTCTTTCATTAGGTGTTACAGTGCGGCGAATGAGGTTGATTGGGCTATTGAGATGTTGAGAATGATGCATGAAAAGTGTCATGGTGTGCCCACTTCGAGCACTTATACACCTATAATTCACACCCTTTGTGAAGTAGGGAGATTGGAAGAAGCAGTGGGTTTTTTGGTAGAGTTAATTGAGGGTGGATCAATTCCAAGGGAGTATACTTACAAATTAGTTTGTGATGCCTTGGAGTCGGGGGGGGGTTGGGGGGGAAGATGGATTTGCTACAGGAGGAGCTCTCTACACACATTGAGTGTGGCAATGGGATTCGGATAAGACAAGTAATGAAGGTGAAAACCATTAGGCTAGAACAGAATGTGGAGAATGGTGAAGTTCAAGATTAGATGCGAGGTATACCATTGACTCTACACTTCTACAATCATCAGGTCTTAACTATTTCTGATGAAACGAAGTTGGTGAATGCTGAAAATATTGGGAAAGAGAAGAGTGAAAAAGAGAAGAGAAAAGTTGGTGTATATAGAGCGTGGCGCCTGAAGATCTAACGACACGCATCCGCTCAGGTGTGTGCATGTTCGTGTTTTAGAGGCTTCTGCTTCTCAGCTGCGATTTCTGAAATCTCTCTCATCATGGCTGACGAGCCTTTGCCCACCCGCTGGCTACCTTCGATTCTCTGAATTTCGTTTTCAAATGCGTACCTATAATGTTTGCATTGGTGATTCTACTTTCCATGACTTGTTTATGGAGCTGTGTTTCTGCGAATCATCAGAAGAAGTTCTTCGCCGTTGCTATGAGGAATAATTGGTTCCTGTTGTACTGGAATTGCTGTAAATCAATGTACAATTGAAGGAGCATCTAGTGTTGTGCCTTGAATTTCCGTTCACCACTAGCTTTGTCTTCATGAATTGGAGTCAGTCTCTCTTATTTACTCTTTCCTGTCTTTGATTGTGCTTGTGTTATAGTAATATATTAAGTAGCTGACCAATCCTAATCACAATGGTGGATTCCTTTGTCTAATAAGCATGTCGATCATTCTAATTTATAGAAAGTAGACTTTTTTACAAATTAATGTAGTAGGCTTTCATACGCGTTAGTTCAGTCACCGAAGGAAATTACTAGTTATAGTTCTGAACTCTCTAGTATTGGGCGTCTTTCAATTTCATAAGTAATCGAATGTTATATCATTCAGTTCTATTTTTCTGAACTCTCTAGTTAGTAGTTACTCATTCCGTCCCGTAGAAACATTTACGTTTGCTTTTTGCTCGAGATTAAGGAATATAGGGTATTGAGGTTTTAATACTAAATACATCCCAAAATACATCCTCCTACGAATTTCACTACACACACCAAAAACTAAATACATCCCAAATTAATTCTCTCAATTTAAAATTTTCACTTAATACCCAATGTTCGGCTGTTCAACCATCGCTGACTCTGCTGCTTACCCTTAAGTTTCGTTTGATGTTCCACTAATCTTCTTCTACGACAATCGAACAAGCAGCAGGTGGACTAGATTTCTACGAATTGCTGCTTCATGATGGAAGATAGATGGCTGAAATAATTCTAGCCCTAATTCTAATGACGGCTGGACAAATCGATAGAGCCTCAAGTATTTTTTCGCTTTATTCCGCATCTGAGCAGGTCCTGCAATTTTTTTGGAAAGTCCTGCAATTCTTTTTGAAAGTGATATTGTAAATTCTATTGTAACATTTTCTACCTTGTGCTATTCTGGCTCAATAGCATTTGAGCCATTTATTAAGTGTTTGACTAATTAAAAAGACACTTTTTAACCTTGATAAATTGGTTTCATAATATAATTTCTTTTCTTTTAATAACACGTATTTTAAGATCATTACACTATTATTATTTTTTATCGATTGAATTTCATTTTCATTAATGATTTTATCATTTTTTATTCGTCTTTATGTGAGACTCTCTCACACAAGTTTTGTCCAAAATAAAATTAACATATAACATATATTGTAATATACTCCCTCCGTTCCAGGCTAAGATGATCATTTTTCCATTTTGGTCGTTCCACCCAAAGAGTATCACTTTCTTTTTTACATATATGGGACCCACACATCCCCTCTAATACAATTAAATGTTGGGACCCACACTCCTAATACAACTACCCACTACACATTAATCTACGTACCAAAAATCAAATGACCCTCTTAATGAGGGACGGAGGGAGTAAATAAACACTTCATCCGACTCACTTTAGTTTGCGCCTTCATTCTGACACATAGATTAAGAAAAATTATTTTTAGGGGTATTATGTTATTTTTTCTTTAATAAATAGTAAATAAATAATAAAGTATGTTAGGTATGTTAGATAGATGTGTTTTTTTTAACTAAAATGTATGAGAAAGAGTGATTGTTTTTGTTTTTTTTTTTTAAGAAATGTGTAACCTCTAGGTGATGTTTGTTTTGGGGTTTTAGGAAGTTTGAAAATCATGAATAGTGATGTTGTGTTTGTTTTGAGTTTTTAATAGGGTAAATTTTAACTTTATATCAAATCAATGTGTAAGAATGTATTAATTTATCTAATAAAGTAGATGAGAGAGGAGAGATAAAAAGAGAAAGTGTATTAATTGAGGAGAGAGAATGTATATAAGTATATATAGGGGTGGTTTTTAAAATTTGGGTGTGGATTTTGAATTCCAATTCCGAGATTTCAAACCCGGAAATAAACATCCCCTCAGTGGAATAAAATAAAATGTGTACGCTACGGAGGAGTACTACTTAACAGGGATGACAATGGGCCGGAGCGGGCCGGGTACCTAGGTGGCCCGCCCCGTCCCGTCCAGTGCCCTGCTGCGGGTCGGCTATTGAGGACCCCTGCCCCGCCCCTATGCAGGTGCCGGTCCGCCCCGCCCCGTTTTTTCTTTTTTTTAAAAAAAAATTATTTTTTGATAAATTATAATACATTCAAATAGAAAATTTTAAATTTAAATAAAATGAAGTAAATTTAAATTAAATAATTAAATTTTATTTTCATTTTTAAATTTTTATATTACATTATATATTAAATGATGTATATAATATTTTAATAAATTATTTTGTAATAGTTACATATAATTACCATACATGATTTATTTTTTTTAAATTAAATAAAAAAGTATGTATAATATATAATATATATCAATAAATTATATTACTTAATAAATATAATAAATATTTTAAATAGAAAATTTTAATATTTTATTTTGGGATGGGCCGGGGCGAGGTTAGGACCTAGACCCACCCTAACCCGTGCACGGGACGGGGCAGACCCGCCCCATTCTCTGTACAGGGCGGATCGAGTGCGGGCCGGGCCAAATTGTCATCCCTACTATTTAATTGTATACTCCACATCAGACATTACACTATACTTTCACAAAATTATTTTTATACTTATCGATTTTCTGGTTCAATATCGAAACACATAAAAAAAGACAAATAAATTATTCTATTGCCAATAAATTATCAAAAATTATATATTTTTTTAATAAGAAAATGTCAATGTATTTATAATATATTTTATTAAAGAAATAATATATATAATTATGTGTCAATAAAATTACCAACAAATCATTATATAAACTGCCAACAAAATTATTAGTAATAAAACGGATTTGAAATTTCATTGTTACCCATGAAAAATAACTAATAAATACTCTTTTAGCCTATTCATAGCTAAATTTAAATATGAAATTAAACTTTTACCAACATAATATTCTAATATTTTTTCAATAAATACTCTCTACGTCTCACTTTAATGTTGACGTTTGTTTTTTGCACCAAAATTAAGAGATAATATAATATTTTAATAAATAGTAAGTTGAGAAATATAGTGATTAGTTATATTAGTTTTGTGGTGAGCCCATGTTAAATAAATAAAAGAAAATGTAAATCTTAAGACAAACTAAAATAAAAAACGTAAATCTTAACGCGAGACGGAGGGAGTATACATTATAACAACACACAATATACATGCCTATACAAAAGTATAAATATATAATTTAATAAGCCATTTAGATTTTTTTTATTGACAAAGATTTTTTATATTTCTTAATTTGTACTATAAAATTAATTAAGAATTTTGAAATATATTTACTTGGGAAAATTTTATGTGCACACGAGTACACTGTGCATCGATTTTTAGAAAATTATACACTTATTAATAAAAATATTAAATATATATACAAATGTAAAAATATATAAAATATGATAGTGAATTTTCTGTTAGTTTTCTTTTTTTTAATGAAAAATTGAACATTAAAAAATTAAAAAATTATTAAAAAACATATAGTATATGTCAGGGACACGGTAAGTACGTGAGACATGTTGTGAGACTGATCGATCCGTTGTTAAAGTATGCTCGTTATAGAGGTAAACTATGTTAATACTTTATTAATTTATAGTTAAAGTATGTTTTATTAAAGTATGATAAATAACGAATTAAAATATATTTTTAAAATGATATAGTATGATGTTGGAAATTATTAATTTCCATTATAATCTAATTGTGGGCAATATATTATTATGCAATTATATTAGCTATTCAATTATATTATGGATTTAATTAAGTGATCCAATTAAGGTTAAAGGTCCATGGGCTATAATAATAAATGATATGGGCTTATTGAGTAGATACCCAATACTACATGATTAGGTGATTATGGGTGGTCTAGTCAAGTAGTATATAAAGGCTCCCAGGTTATGGTCCCCAATATACTAAGTCGCACATAGTCTTCCCTTCTCCCCATCGGGAGGGATTACTACGGTCCCCATAAGGAATAAGGAGGCTTAGTTGAGGAAGACGGGAGGGATTACTACGGTCCCCATAAGGAATAAGGAGGCTTAGTTGAGGAAGACCATAATACCTACCGATCATCGAGTTCGTGTTCCGTCTAGAGAACTCAAGGTACGCTTCCGCTTTAAGGTTTAAATATCATAATAGGGTTAAGGTTTCATGAATTTATTTCCAACATATGATTCAATGTAAATATACGTTAAAAACTAATAAACATATTTTACCAACAAGTCGGCCGTTTCATTATTCATCTCACATAAACACATCTCATATATATACTATTGAAATAAAAATTAATGAATAATTACGTGGATAATATCAATGTTTAATTTTTTTGTGGACTCGCACAAGAACGTTATATCCTACTCTTATCTCACAACATACATTTTATTTGTGCGAATCGAATTCTGGCATATACATATTAATTAGGATTACTTTTCAATACATCTAAATATTAGTACTTTTTAAAGAGGTACACTGTATAAAAAATATTGCTACTCATATTTTTCTAATTTAACGATTACTCCTTAATATATAAAAAATATTTTTTTTAAAAAGATAAACTATTCACCTTTCGAAAGAATAATATTATTCTTCAAATTCTAAAATGACAAAAGCTTGTGTGTGCCTGGGCACATGAGAGCACATTGCCTTTAGAATTTGTGCTAAATTGTATATCTTTTAGTATAAAGATTTGTACTCTTTATTTTACAAGGCAAAAACTTCTGTGTGTTCGGGCGCACGGAAGCACACTTCGTGTTCCTTTAGAATTTTGTGTTAAATTGTATACTCTTTAATATAAATATGTGTACCTTTTATTTTCTGAAGAAAAATAAAAAATATAATGAAAAGTGTATACCTTTAGAACAAAATGGTGTGCCCTTATTAATTAAAATGTATACCCTTTAGAACAAAATAATGTACTCTTATCAGGAATACTAAATTCTAAAGGCGCACGGGCGCACGCAAACCTCACTCTTCTAAAATATTGTAATTTTTTATATTCTTATTGAGATAAGTAATATTTTTTGTTCAAAAGAATAATAGTTATTTTTTTAAAGTAATTTTTTACCTATTAAAAGTTAATTTTGAAAAATAAAATGCATTATGAACCCAATTTAAATAAAGCATTTTAAAAATATAATTAATGGAATATATATTTAAAAAGTAAATCAGTTAATAATTATAGTTTTTTTAAAGATGAACAAACGCCATAGCTAGTTTATTAAATTAAATAGTGTTTGAGCCTGCGTTGCACGGAACAAAGGTATTTTGATGTTATTTAAACTCGAAAGAGAAGTGTAAATCATGTTTTTTGGATAAAGTATTCTATCTCTACCCGAAGGAGAAGCCTAGTAATACCGTCACATGCAGCTGTAAGAATATCAAAAAAATAGTGTCGTGTGTTGCATGTTCATGGATTTTGTCAAATGAATAGCACTTAACTAAACATGTACCTTAATTTTTTTTTATAATATACTCCCTCCATAATACATGCTATGTAGATTCTTGGGGTACACCATATCAAAAATCACTGGGGTAAAATCTTAATTTTACCCTTTGAACAAACACTATTCCCTTACGATAAATGGTAAACCCTCAGGGTATAGTATGCCCTAAAGTACTGGATAATAGTATACGATAAACCACCGGATAAAGTCATAATGTTATAATTGGAAGAAACAATAAACCCAACAGATAAATATTAAACCATCGGGGGACATTATATCCTAAACCACTGAGAAAAAGTATACCATAAATCATAGGGGTAATGTCGTATTAAATCATTGGGGTACAGTATGCCCTAAACCATTGGTTAATCCACGTGCAAAAAATAAACGGTTATGTTTCAAGGGGACGTATGGAGTATTTGTTATACTAAGTAATCAAATCAAATATTAAAGAATATACTATTGTAATATATATTAATTTGAGAGATATAATATTTTAATGTATAATGGATAGTTGTTAGGGATTATAGCGGGTATGATATCCACTATAGGGTATTCATACGTATTCATATCCATTTAAATATAAACTACTCATTTTTGTACCTGTTTTATTACAAAAATATGACCTAAACTCTAATTTTATAAGTTATTATAATAATAATTGAATAATATTATAATAAACCCTAAACCCTAAAACAATATCCCTAAACCCTAAATCAATATAATCTATTTAAATTAATTTTATAAGTTATTATAATAACTAAATAATATTACCCAAAACCCTAAACCATATAATTAAAAATTAATTCAAATTGTTTAGGAATAATTAACATAATAATTTGAAATAATTAATATTAGTAGTAGTTATGTATTATATTTAATGAAAAAATAATATTAAGCACACATATAAAGAATTATTTTAGATAAGGTATCATTAAGGAATCATTTTAAATAAGGTATTATTTTAAATTAAATAAGGTATCATTATTATTATGAAAAAAATCAATGACCAAAATTTAATATCATATTTGTGATGAATGGATGAGATTGAATAATGTGATGAACAGATGAGATTAAAAAAAGTTTAGTAATCAAAATCAATTGTATAAATTAAAAATTGGTTCAATTTTGCTCTCAATTTCTTCCAATCAACAAATGGCGAAGAAATTAATATTTAAATTTTTCTTGTTCCATCTATTAATTTAGGGATGGTTGGCGAAGCAATTAATATTTAAATTTTTCTTGTTCCATCTATTAATTGAGGGATGGTTTCCTTGCGGTCTCACACTCTCACTCATGCTCCTTCCATCAATTTCTGTCACATATCACTCTTAAAACTTCTTATCACTAAGTACTATTAGCTCTTTGAACCTCACTATTTCTATACTATTGCCACTATTACATGATACATCTATTTATAATGGCTAATAGAATATTCTAGTGTGGCAGTGCCGCTTACCCTCTAGATAATTCTCCAATTATCTAATTTTATCTATAACTAAATTATTCTAGAATATTAATTTTATCTAGGACCAACTTTATCAATTAATGTAGAGCATTCCAATGTCCATTTAGGGATATATTATCAATTACTGTAGAGCATTCCACATCATTGGATGCCCATTAATTGTTTCCACCATACAAAATCATTCCACATCATTGGATGTTCATCTAAGCTATCTCATCTTTGATTGATCACCCTTTATCTTCTGCAATTTAACTTCTTCGTTATCATCTTATTCAACAAAATCATTTTTTTTCCCCCACAATTAATCGCAGATCCTTTATAAAGGATCAAACCATTCAATTAACTATGATTTATTCCATTGATTTAAGATGTAGTAATTCTTTATTTGGTTAAATCATCTGCGTACTCGTATTAAAACAAAAATCCCAAATAGTGTAACATTAATGGGCTTCCTTCCCACATTTGAAATTGGGCCCATTACATGGATCGGAGCGATCCATAAATTTAAACCCATATAGGTCCAGCTCAACAATAATGGGCCCAATATAAAATTTAGTTCATCATAGGATGAAAATCGAGCTGCTTTCATCTTCCCGGAGGATTCTAAGCCTAAGGTATTCTTTTCGCGATATATCTCCTCAAGAAACCTTATATCCTTTTCTCTTTCTCTCTCTAAGGAGAAAAAAAAAACCCTAAATTCGTTTTTTCTCTTCGGTTGCTCGTTTCTAGTAAGTACTTCAGTTCTCCATGAGTGTGCTCTGACATCCCCTTCATTTTCGCTTTCTTTTTTTTTAATTTGGAAAATTTTTTTGGGATTTTTTTTTTCTCCAATGGTGATTGTAAGCGCCATGAGAGGAATGCTGAACGTTTCGTAGTTAGATTTTTTATAGCTTTGCTATTATTTGGATTTTTGAGCTTTTACCCTTGATTAGTTCCTCCCTGTATAATCCGTCAATGTCGAAGAGTTCACCATCTGCTACCTTACAGCATAGATTCAGAGTAAATAGTCAAATTTTTGAAAACGATGTATGGAAAAGATTTCAATAATGTCATAGACAACCCATGCTGTTCATCTTAGGTTCATCTACGTACATTCGTTGTTGCTATTGTGTAATTTTGTTGTGATTGATAACTTATGTACGTTACAGATATGGATGATGCTGTTGAGACGTCTTACCAACCGCCTGCAGGGTTTGTGGAGGATAAAAGGGATCCTCTCATTGATTTTGAATTAACAGACTCGACCGAGCTATGGCTCATTCAGTGGCCAATTAATCAAGTATGGTTTGTATGTATATGCGTTGTTTGTGCCTGTTTACAGATGCCAAAATTTCTCCATTGTAACTTAGTTTGAAACGTTATTTCCTGCCAAGATAAAATATGAGTTGATTTGAAGAGTTCTCTAACCTCATTCAAGTCAATTAGCATCACATATGTTTTATTGTTTTCAAGTTACATGTGAGAAAATACCTCAGCTTTTATGTTCTTGTTTTATCTTAATTTAATCCACATTCTCATTATGCTGAAGTCTGAATTTTGATTTTGGATTTGAGTGCCTTTGTAGTTATTTTTGCTTTCTTAATGGTGTCTCAATGATAGTATTAAGTTATTATCTTATCAACTTCAAATTTATTTCAGCCTTCTGATTTTGATGGCCAACCAATATCCTTGAAACTTGAAGGTGGTGGACAAATTGGAACTTTAGAGGATTCGTCTGGTAATATTGCTTGAGCTCTCACGTGTTTGGTTATCCAGTGACTGGTAGTGTCCTCTGTTTACTGTTTTATGGACTCTCTATTGCAGGAAAATCATATGAAATGGTCAGTTTCAAATCCCATGGTCCAGGGCCTACGGTATTTGTATCCTCTGCGTCGGAGGCAAAAATAGGTATATTTGTGTAGATCTTTCTATTGATAAAGGTGATTTATAGAGTGAAATCTGCAACAACATCATGTTGTATTGGAACATAGAGGGGTAAATTGAACTAATAATACTGTTTGCATGATGACAGCGGGAAAGATCACTAGGCGTGTTTCTTTGATTCATTACCCTGAACCTAGTGAACTACAGAAACGCAATAACCCCAACTTTAGTCTGTCTCAGCGGTCCTTCATGTCGTCCTCAACTAAGTCAGGTCGTACCTCAGCTACTCCTAGCCGTAGTATCAGGCCTGGAATACCTCATCCAACATCAAATACCAAAACAAAGAGCACATTTTCCGGATTGGGGGAGCCTTTAAAGACTTCAAAGAGGAAACTGGTGGATGATCAGAGGAGAACCAATGATCATTCTACCCAAGACTCTGGGAAGGGAAATAGTGGTGTAACCTCTACCGGGTCCATGGAGCAGTCCCAGGAGAAATCGAAGAAAAGGAAAATTTGAAATGTAAACAATACGTATTTTTGCTCTTGTCTTACCACCAACACACCTCGTTCTCTGGATCACATTGAAAGACTGTTGAAATGTGGAAGAATTTAAGTTAAGAGCAATGAAATCACTATTGACCAGTTTGTCTACCGTAATTTTTACTAAATCAGAATCACACATTACTGTCCAGTTTATAGAGTGAGTTTATAATGTGACGGATATTCCCTTGACACTCAGATCAAAATTCAAGAAAAAGAACAATTCAGATTGCACCAATGGATATGATATATTCGATTTAGCCATATCTAGCTACTAACTATGGTACACAACTGTCATTCACACATCACATGTGGATTGGTGGATTTCTCATAGTTGGTGTTGCTGCTCATGCAGTCATTTTTATGGTAAGAGATTATGATCCAACTACTCAATACAACGATTTTGGCTAGCTGTTTTTACGTAAATGATAAGCAGAAAGGCGGAACTAGAATAAATAGTGCAGTAGCAATCAAATTTGATCAACCATTAACGAGTAATCCTAATGTGGGTGGATTTGGTCAGGGAGATGCAGAAATAGTACTTCAAGATCCATTATGATTGACCATTATTTTCATATCCGAAATAGTGCGAAAAGAAGATCCGGCTCTAGGTTGTTCAAGATCAAGAATAGTGGTGGTGAGTCTCTCAAACCTTTAACTTCGAATTCAATGGTTTTAATAAACTCCCTATAGTAGTTCGTAAACTGTTTTTCTTTCCATTACAGAAAAATAAAATAAAGAGAAAAAAGAACAATTCAGATTGCACCAATGGATATGATGCATTCGATTTGGTCGTCTTGCGATCTTATTACTAAATAATGAGTAACACCTGTAACAATGTGTCGTTTTATAATTATATATGTTCACCTAGGATGTGCAAGACTTAACTCTCTTGTAAAATCCACTCCAGTTCCCTCCAATTGGGGGAAACTGGGGTGTATTTACAGGAGAGGATCTACTTTGAAAACTAAGAACAAATGAAGTAAAAGAAGTTGTAAAAGAAGTTGGGGAGGTGTATAAAAACCATGATAGCAATTCCATTGAGATTCTGGTATCCTGCACTTTTTCATAATCTGTACAGCTCAATAGTACATTCCTAAAATCCTTGTTTTCCTCTGATTAGTAATGGTCATTACGAAATTAGCTGTAATAATTCAAATTTTCAACATTGAATGCAACTATCTTCAAGCGACCAACCAGTTGACAATCCATTTCTCCGTAGAGGAAGTCAGGCCTGCACCTCCAAGCTGCATCTCAAAATAAAACCAAAGATTCAAGGAAACATCTTCATGTTCGACTCCTTCCATACACTAGAGGCAAAGCTCAAGAAATCGATCCAACCGCATTAAATCCTGCTTTGATTAACCTAAACCGGACTTGGTCCCAGATACAGGTCTGAGCATTGCATGACTCAGAGAAGGCTGAGTATTTGGTGTAGGGTTGTACATGGCATTAGACGCTGAAGTGGACGGGTGTATAGCTGAAAGGGGAAGCCTAGGCCCGAGCCCATACATGCCCTGTTGCTGCATTAATGACATGTGGGGATGCATTGGTTGGTTATATCCATACCCAGAAACAAATTGCTGCTGGGAGCCTGGAACTTGCTGCCTACTACTTCCTGAAGCATTATTTACAACAGCATTAGCGACACCAGGTAGGCCTGTAGGTCGAGGAGATCCAAACTGTGCCGACATCATGAGGCCCCGCTCCGCAGCAAACCTCTGCCTTGTCCTCTCCATCTGTTCACATTCTCTCATGAGCAAGGTCTCGATTTCTGCAAACTGCTTCAGCTTTAGCTCTAATCTCTTTAGCTGAATGAATGATTAAAAAAACATGTCAGAATGAATTGCACCATCAATGTAAATGGCTATTGTAGAACTGAAGTTTCTCTGTATTAAGTGTAAAAAATGCTTTCGACAGCCACATGATTATGAAGTAAATGAAGATCATATGTCCTCCGACTCTGAGTTGATGCAGTTACACAAGTGTTATCATCTAGTATGACCGAGCTTGCGGCAACTTCTAACGTCACTTAGTTGGGTTATTCATGAAGCCTGTAATACTGGAGTTACATTACAATGTGGGGTATCCCATAGACTACAACGCCATGATAGAAGTCACAATTTGGATTCCATCCTGAGAACACTCCTCAATATAAAAGTAAATATATCTAAATACATGAGGTTTGGTGGCAGCAGCCAAAATATGATCTGAAGAAAGATCATAAGAACAGCCTTTTGTGAGAATCAGCAACCTAATCATCTATCTGGGCTACTTTAAGTAAATGGAAGCAGGGATGACTAGCGTGGGGAACTTTGACATGGCTGATTGGCGTTGCGACCAACATGAATTTAGCAGGGTATCAAAATTCTGATGCAAAATAGTAAAATAAGTAAAGCAGTAGACATGCAGGTGACAAACTGGGAGCCACATCAGACAGACGTCCAATATGACCCGAGTGCAGACATCATAACAAACCCTTTTAATTTGCCGTCATTATTTCAATTCACATATATCAGGTTATAAGAAAAGATAATTATGTTCTTAACAAAAGAACAAAAATAAAATACGTAGTCAACTAAAGTAATTCACTTTTAGTTGCAGAACAGTGTTATCCCGTCACCAATGTAATTGACAGGATTGCATTTGAATGACAACACAGTTTTAATTAGACTGATATATAAAATACACAATGATAGGAAGAATAATCCAGTTTTATAAAGGGACACCATTCATAAGAAACACTGCATTGGCAAGAAGATTTCATCCAGTGCATTGACAACAAGGATAATACCTGATGATTTATGATATTAGCAGATAACCGCTGGATTTCACGTTCTTCATGATCAGCAAAAAGTTTTGACTTCATGGCAGCAGCAGCAAGACCATCTTTGGCAGCATCCATCACTCTGTCAGTAGATAGCGGAACACCTTCAGCATTGTGCTGGCTCCAAGGACCTTCAGAGATGCAACTCAGATATGTTAATTGAAGAAATCAAGCGAATGCCATAGGTTTTAAATTAGAGTTTTAGACTGCACCAGGAGTTCCATCCTTGTCACCATCCTTGGATAATGAAGACAAGGATTCATGAGCACAGGCAGCAGCCACTCTTGGCCCCAATGCCGAAGCAAGGAATGCTACCTATAATAAATAGCAGATGGACTTCATAATAATATTACAAAAAAAGCAATTCAGCTTCAAAGAGAGATTATGCATTAAATGACTACAAGGATGTTAGAGAAAAGAGCTTCAATCGAAACAGTATGCATAGGTATAACATTTATACAACCAACTTTGAGAGAAGCCCAACAAATGTAAGCCTAGGAAACTATTACAAGAAAATCTTGTGACAGTTCCAAATAAAATGACTTCTTGAACAAGGCTAAATATTCTACATAATCCTGAACACCCCTCAATCGTGCCACACTTGGCATAGGAAGCAATCCAATCAACAACACGAGGATTGCAATGCATAGATTACCCGATCCAATCACGCAAGGAATTGATAATGACAATAAATGATAAATTTTAATTCAGACAATAGGAAGAAGTAGAGAACACAATCCCAGTTCTTTAGAATTTAAAGTTAAGGTTATTTTAGAAAAAACAGTGAATAGAGGTCCCTTGGATGAGAGAGTAAGAAAACCACACATGCAGTGGGAAAGGTGGAGGATATAAGGTGATGTCAAAGATAAATTCTAATTTTACAAAAATTATAGCGTAATTCAGTGAGAAACAGTACCAGAGACATCACTGGATTTCCAGATTTTGAGAAAGGAAATGTATTTTCAGAATCATCTCCTTGCAAGCAAGTACCTGTATCATGAATCAAATGTCAAAGTTAAATTTTTTAACTTCATCTCAAGCACAGGAACCAAACAATCAAAAAATAACATCAACCATTGGAATTTGGCTCTGCTCTTTTATGATTATCATAACTCGATAAATTCGATGAACCAGATGTTGATGGAACATCAACATTTTCCAAAGCAACAGCATCTAGAGGAAGGCGGACAAAATGAAGAATGCACTGTGCTTTTGACTTCGAGCCAACATGCTCCGCAATTTTACTCCAGTTTTCATTATACATCTGCATTCCCTCAAGCAGCAGTAATGTTTCCTGGTCAGTCCAACTATCTCCATCCAGGTCTGCATAATCTTTTATTATAGAATTCTCTTTTACAAAATCCAGGCTAGAATGACCAGCAGCAAACCCCCCCTCATTAAAGCAATCCAAGCATAACTTCACATCGACCTATCACAATTAAGGGTCAGCAACACACAGGATTAATCAGCCTATTTTAAATAAACTATGTCATCTTTTGGTGTCAATCATGCAAGGTGCAATTCATTGCTGAATATGTAGTATCAGTTAATTTACTATTATATCATGTCTCCGTAGTGTTGAACTTTGATAATATCACAAATAAGCTTGCAAACTACAGGAATTCACTTGATTATAACCTAAAATTAGTTTTACCAATAATTTAATATGTTATGGGCACCTCTAGTGATCTGTGTACCTTGCCAATTGGCTGAGACATCTAAGTAATCTTTCAGGCAGTTAAAATTCATAGCATCAGCCAGTGCCACATGACCAGAAGCAACTATGAAACAAAGATTGCAATACGGTTTTATTCTCAACTTTACGATACATGCTCATGAATTCAAAAGGAAGAATGGCATAAATTAACAGATACAAAGTCCAAAACAAGTGGCTGAAAGGGAACATCATCCATGTGCATATGAAGAAAAGGAACACCCAAAAAGTGATGAATTCCAACATAAAAGTAATGACAAGTAAAGGGCAATGTAAACATTAAATAAGTTGGTATTAAAAAAGAAATCTAAACATAAAAAATTTAATAAAAATAAAAACTATTTACCTCCTTTTGTGACTGATAGTACACTGCAGGGATAGTTCGAGAGCAACAATTGCATTGATGCTGAGATAATTGTTCTCTAATAGTACTATCATAGTCGGAGACCTCAGCCCGTTGACATGCAAGTTCTGGATAAACATCAGCTGCCTTCAGTCTACACTTTGGCTTGTCAAACTTGATTAGGCTATCTATAGATTTCAAAGCAGTCAAAGGTACACGGAGTTCATTATTTGAGTCCTCACACAAGTATGTTCCATCCTTGGGTGCTTCATACTTAAGAGGAGTTGCACAATAATTAATAATCCCCCAATGATCCAGAAACCTCACGATTCGGGTTAAATCATCATCATCGATACCAGCTACTAGGCTCTGACAATCAGCAACTGATAGGTGCTTTTCGGGGTTTTCCATATATTTAGCAACAATAAAATTCCGACACTCCATGTACTTTTCAGGAGTATGTTCCGCTGATTTCCCTGAGAAGAAATGTGGCACCACTTGCCTCTCTAATCTATGCACTGAATTTGGTGAAAACCAATCTGTTTATGAGAAAATAAAGCGAAGATTTAGATTTGTTACCAGTGCTCTTTTAGGAAACCTAGATAGACTGGACAACTATATAGATCATTTCAATAAGCAGATAGAGAATGGAAAGATACCCAGATGCCTATGTTCCAAAACTTAGGCTCGGCAGAATACATATCAATCTACACCTTTTTGCAAAAAATAAAAAATACCTTAGTAAAAAAACACTATTTCCTCTAATAACTTCCAGAAAAGTATGATGAACCAATAAATCATTATGTAACCTGGATAAACATACTAGGTATGCCAAGTAAAAATAGGAAGTTTACAATAGAAAACTTGGTTACAAATAGCAAATTATTTTTAAGATTTTGTAGCAACTAGCAAATAAAGTATTATCTGACGAATATAGGAACCATGTGCTGCATTGGGTTGAAAATTGAAATAGAGCATTAAAGCTATCAACTGAAAGGAATCACCAGAAATCCTTTGTTGAAAATAAATTCAGATTATATTGTTGACTTGGAGCTTAAAATCAAATCAAAGAGAATTGAATAAAATTTAAAAAGAATATTGAAAAGATCAAGCAACCTGAACTCATATCCAATAAAACTGTTCAGATACTAACCAACTCCTATAACTAGTCTTCCTATCAAGATATCAGAACCAAAAAATGTGCTCAAGTTAATCAATTAATATATTATGCATGTGAATCAAATCGAAACTACCTGAATGTACTGGTACAACATGAACACGACCTGCACTTCCAAGCCTTTTAGTAACACCATGTCCTGCAATTATCCTAGGTGGTGAGATCACATATGACCCACCCCCACTGCCACTTGCAGTATCCTCTGAGAGAACCCCTAAAAGGGAAGTACTATCTCGGGGCACAGCTGAAAGTGCCTGCAGCTGCCCAAAAGAAATATTCTCCAGCATTGGAATCCCACTCTGGCCGTGGACTCTGCTATCCCCATTTCGTGCAGCCCTCTCAGAATCCACAATTCGAAAGACAGATGAGTGGGGCCTGCTTATCACTCTCTTAACTGCAATTGGAAACTCACATATCCTCAATCCACCACTAACTAACTTTTCGTCCTCTTTTCCTCCTATTATCTGGGTTGGCATATTAGGATTTTGGGGATCATCTTCAGCTTCCAGGTGGTTTTGCGGTGGGTCCAGATCAGGGTCGTCATCATCCTCATTGTCCTCGAATGTCTCATCATTATCTTGTTCTTTTAGTCTGGACTTACGTGCTGCTGGGTGATCCCTTTTACGCTTCCTCCACCTTGCTCTAGCCTCTTAACAAGATGAAAAGATAAAGTACATAAGACAAGAAAAGAAGAACATTGAGCCTTTCTAGGATTTAGTATTAAAAACAGCTAAAAACTCGAGCAAACCCCCTTTTCAACAACACTAGCCCTTCAATTTCAGCTCTACAACCCAAGGAAATTACACATTTCACATTCCCTGAGATAAATCGTGCAGCAGGCCACATTGGCAATACTTAAGCTACGTCTATTTTACCAAAAAAAAAAAACCTAATTCTGATGCCAAATCAGCAATTGGTCAAATATATTCCAACACACATAAAGGAAATCAAACACTTTCAGCATTAATTTCACAAACGGGCAACAGCAACACACTTTCTACATATTAAAATTAAAAAGCTAAAATTAAATTTCATAAACGGGTTGCCCTCACAGAGAACGCAACAGGGTTTAGCATAAATTCACCAACCCGTTACGCAATCAACCCGTATAAAGACAAATAATCATCAATCTCGAGCTGCCCATAACAAATCAGCTGCACACAATTGCAAATTCGGGCAAATAAAATGTACAATTTTGGGGTTTATAGAAAGTTACCTGAGGAGGAAGCTGGCATTGCTCAAGGGAAAAATTAAGAGGGATTTATGGAGGGTTTGAGGTTTAAGGGAAGGGGGAGAGATTTGTGGGGTCTCTGTGATTGGTGAGGTGGAGAGTTGAGATTGTGGTGTGTGAAGTGTGTGTGTTGTGCGTGAGAGAGAGAGGGAGAGAGAATTGAAGGAATTGTAGTGTTTTTCTCTCTCTAGAAACTGTAGTGTGCTTTGGGGGTGGAGCAGCTTCTATTTTGGGGGAAAATATTTTTGTATTGTTTTTTTTTTTTTCAAATTTTAATTTGATGGTTAATGTTAACAGCTGGTGTGGTGTAATTAATAAGTTGGGAAGTTTTACAAGATTGGTCCCTCGAGTTTCAGTTTGCCCCAATAGGACCCCTGGAGTCCAATTGCTCTCTATTTTCTGCCCTAGTCTTCTAAATTTGTTGAATTTTTTTGATATACAAACTTGCTCGCTCAATTTTCAATTTCGCCCTGAAATTTGAGCATTTATAAAGGATTCGCGATCTATTATTAATGGAGTATTATATTATTCTAAAAAACTGTTAAAAGTATCACTAATTTAGTTTATAAGAGAACGTTTTGATTCATATTAAGTTAAAAATACTTTATAAGCCTTAAAATTTACTAAAAATAAGAAAATTTACATACTAATTGTAATTAAACGGGTTTAATTTTCTTCTAAGTTTGTTAGTTAAAACAAAGGAGCCCATTTAATTATAACTTAAAGAAGAAATAAGACAACTCTCATATATATACCTTGTTTTTGATATTTTTAAATTGAATTTATTACTACATAGTACAAAATATATAGCAATATTACTAGTACATACATTAACATGAAAATATTATTAATAGATACAATTTATTAATGTAAGATACTCAATATATCCCTATATAACAATTAAATAAAATCTCATATCATATAACGTGATTAATTTCGTCATCGGTGATTTTCTCTCCATTGTCGCATCATCATCAACTTCTGAAGCGAGAGCATATTATGCAAAAGTTACTACTCTCTTCT
Source organism: Pogostemon cablin (assembly GCA_023678885.1). Lineage (NCBI taxonomy): Eukaryota > Viridiplantae > Streptophyta > Magnoliopsida > Lamiales > Lamiaceae > Pogostemon > Pogostemon cablin. Next base: position 19,488,393 of record CM042990.1, read on the forward strand.
CTCCCTCCTAACAATATTATTCTCTTCTATCTCATATGTATGTGTATATTTTTTTGTTGTGATATTAGTATTACTTTGAATTAATTAATGGTTCTCATCTCTTCACTAATATGGGGTGAATCTTGTTACGGTGATCTTGTTCTTCTGCGCAGTTATTTTGTCCTTAAAACAAATATTCTGAACACCATGTATACGTATTTCTGAACACATGTGAGGGTTATACTCACGTAATAAATCAACGTATGAATGATTATTAAATTTTGAACACAAATATCCTGAATACCATGTATATAAATTTCTGAACACAAGTAATGACTTTTTTAACAATCAAAGTATATAAATTTTTTAATACAAGTAAAGTCTTTTTAACAAGTAAGAGGAAATTGATTATTAAAATCTGAACATAAATATCTATATAAATTTCTGAACACAAATTATTAAACTCTGAACACAAATATCCTGAACACGTATATGAATTTTTTAACACAAATAAGGATAAGGAAGTATTATCGGGCTTTCAATCAACAGATTGCAGTAAACTTCCACATATTTTTAAGGAGTGAATCGTGAGATGATTTTTTCTTTAATATTATATTAAATATCTACTCTTTTAAATTATTTTTGAACATAATTAAAATAAGGGTAAGAAGGATATTTTACTCATTATTAATGTATTAATTAATAATATTTTTATCTATTGTATTTATTAGTAATTATGGTATATAAATTGTACCTAATAGTAATTGACCCTTTTAAATTTTATTAATCTACCTAATAATTTTAATAAACCAAACATTATAAGAAACTGTAATGTCAAAATATTAAAAGTATAATTAAAGGTACTGTAATATACCATATGTTTGTTTGGTGAATTTGGATTTACAAAATTCTCACCTATTTTAGATGTGTGTTTTAAAAACTAATAAACATATACATTTACAAACTATATTAATCTTTTATATATATATATATATATATATATATATATATATATATATATATATATATATATATATATATATATATATAATTATTATGATAAATTACAAAAATGTTATATTTCTATTATCATATTTTCCCCATGTTTGAATGTCAATTAATCCTTAAATATTTGTTTTGATCAAGTTTTATAGGCATGAAATAGATTTAATTGATGCAATAAGCTAGTTGGACTACTTTTGAAAGATGATGAAGTGAAGCTACAAAAGGAGAAGTAGATTTTTTGTAAGGCGTGGTCAGCCTTAATTGCTAGTAGAATTGCTGAAGTGGAGAAAAAGATACAAAATGAAAATTGTTGATAAGGTGTGGACAAGCCTAAGGATTTTGACGGGAATTATCAATTTGAGCGCCCAAATAGCACTCCATCATTCAAATCTCATATGTTCCTATCTTTTAGGAATTTATTAACCTCCCAAACCTTTTTAGATATCTTTCTTTATTTTTAATTACTTTCCTTAGCAGTTTTAATTGGTTTTAGAAAGTTTTTAAGATCAGTTTTAAGAGGAGAAAAACTCCCGTAAACTTCCATCTTCATTATCATTATCATCTCTGTATTTTTACGTTTTAACGTTGTAAGACTCCTACGGGAGATACTTTTATGCTTTTATCTACATAATATTATGGATTGCTAAATCCTTTATCTAGTCGGATAATTAAAGGCATGGTTCAACATAAACATGTGAGATCTAACTAGTTTTCACTGTCTTTCACGTTGTATCATTTGTATAATCCATGTGCTCGATTATATTATTTGGCGGATTGATTAACTTGATCACTTATTCGATTCGTGAAAATGATAAGTGTCAATTAGAACGTTAAATCCGTAATTGTTCAATTGTTTCTAATACTTGTGCCAAGTAGCATAATCGTCCGCATCTCATTTTCGAATATTGTTATAGGAGATATGCAACATAGTCTAAATGAGCCTACGTGTGCGTTTGTTGGTTAGAATTTGGTCTTTCTAGATTAATGCGGTCGGTAAATTAAATCCTACGATGGTATCTAGAGTTGTTTATTTGGCTAGAGAAGTAATTAAAGGTGATACTCTAATTATCGACTAAGTATGGAAGGATTAGGTTGTTAGGTGGTACCAACGACTATAACCAGTTTGGTGTAAAGTGAAAGAGTCATCATTGCATATGTGATTGTATAAGTTGAACCATTTGGAAGATTGTCTTGGCTCGATATTTTTTATTCATCACTTTATTTTATTTTCACCTTGCTGCATACTTTAGCTTTGATCAAAACTCAAACCTCCTCCCTCTTTGTTTATTTATTTGTAGTGAATTAATCTGTTTTACCAATTTTTATGGATTTTACCTTGTGCATCACTATCACAAATAGTATTTTGAGTAGGTTATATTATTTGTTGGTTTCGACACCTAACATATTATTATTATTATTATAAAACTTTGAATTAAAAGTATGGGCTTCAAGGCCGAAATATCTCAAATTCAAACGAAAACTCAATTACTAAAAACCAACACCAAGTCAAAGCTCACAACTCAGCTCGACTAGACTTGGTGACAATCTTGTTGTGCTTAAGAAGATTCTCGTTCAACATATGTTGTTCCTTAATAGTTTTGGTATTATGAATGATTAATATTTATAACCATTATTCGATGTGAGGTTGAATGTTTCAATATATTTAAACTAAAAATAAAGGTAAATATTGGTGTGAAATTATTCCATGAGAAAATTTTTATGAGAAGTATAAAAAGTGATAATTTGGGATTAATTAAAAATGATGGCGGCACAATAAAGTATTTCATAAATAATTATATAAAAAAGTTATAACATTTTTAAGAAAAATGATAATATATTTGATAAAAATTAATTACTATTTGAAAAAAAGGAAAAAACGATGCGTTACCAAAAAAATAAAAACTCGTCCATTTTCACATTATTGAATTGAATGCTAAGTTTTACTTCCAATTTCTCATTTACTGAAAAAATTCAATTTTGACATTATAAAATATACGAGGATTATTAATATGGAACATGGATCGATCCTATAATATACTTTAATTTATTCAAAATTTAAACTTATAACCCTTGAATAAATTAGTAATTAAATAATCAACCCCAACTGATTTCATGAATCTAAAATCAAATTCCCGAACACAATTAATCTTTCATAAAATTTACATTATTTAAAAAAAAATATTAAATTCACATTATTTTTAAAAAAAATTATATTTTCGTATAAAATAATTTATACTTTATTTATTACCTTAAAAAAATAAAAATTTAAAAAAAGTTATTATCATGTGACAAAAAGAATTAGACATTTTAGAACATGACTAAAAAATTCTCACTTAATAAAATTTTGAATTAGTTGGCGTGGATGGTTGGTAATTTGGAAAAAAAAATTCTCCAAATACAATAACCTCACTCTACAATTTAATTTCATAATTTACACATTTACCAAATAAACATTTTATACTTTATTATTTAAAAAATGCCAAAATTACTATAAATAATATTGGGGTGGATACTCTTTAAAATAAAATATAATATTATTGAAGGAAAAAATGCACTTTTAATCCCATACAAGGAATTGCATTTCATTTTTGGTCCCTAATCTTTTTTTTTTCTCTAAAAGTTGCAATTTCGATTCGGCCATTAATTATTTAACGGAAAACGTTAAATATGAAAAATAAGGAAAATTACGCGATATTTAAAGGCAATTTTTACTTCCTCTTTCATAAATGGTGTAAACCACACCCTGCACACAATCACATACAACAAAATTCACAACCGAAAGCAAAACACAATAAAAGAAAACTTCATCATCCTCATCTAAATAATGGACACAGAGATTGAGTTGCATCCAAATATCTTACACAGTGTACCAAGATTTCTACAAAACAAAAGCCCACAAACATCATTATAAAGAATTGGCATACACACGCTAATAGAATGCCAATTTATTTTCCACAAAGTAATAACAGAAGTAGGTGTACATATACATAATAGACAATCAATCTGTGTTGGCCTAACATGGAACTAAAACCACAGCAGATGAGCAACAGATTACATACATACATGCATCCATCTATCTATTCAACACCTTCCATGTCATGCCATCTGCACATGTCAAAATTCCATTACAGAGGCTACAATGATTGCAAGAAAAATAAACTTAACTACTAACTAAAACATATAGGAGTATATTATTACAGAGCTACCCAATCAATCTCCACTGAGGGGTATTTCTGCAACAAGAAATTACCGAATTCATCGAAGCAGGGCTGGGAGAACTCCAGGAAGGTGATATCGGACTCTGGTGAAGCTGATCCAATAGATGATGAATCATCATATGGAGAAGGTGATGCTGAAGATTAATATAATATTGAGGTTTCCACCTTCGCAGCTTCGATCGAAGGATGTCTCAAATACGCAGTCCGTCAGACAATTTTTCAACCAAAGAGACACAAGATTGTCCTGAGGTTTCAGGGGTCTGATCAGAGACCAAACTCCGCTTCCCTGATTTCCCAAATTTTGTGAATTGACCAAGCTTTTATAAATGGCTTGAAGCTTAGCACCAACAGCGTATTGCAGGGGTTTGAAATCGCTGGAATCTCAGACGTAACTGATGCCTAAGATGAGGAAAGGTTTAATCTTGCAAACTCTCCTCTTAGCTTATAAGCATCTTTGTCATAAGCCAGAGCTGCATCCTCAGCCGTGTCAAATGTTCCCAGCCAAAGCCTGGTTTGGTTCTTCGGGAGTCTAATCTCAGCCGCTCATTTTCCCCAATAATGTCTCTACCTCACCACAAGTGTTTCGATTCCGGCTATAACTCCGATGATTGTGATAGCTGCTAACTCCACCACAAGTGTCTCGATTGACTAGTGGAGCGGCTGCTCTTTGCCTCCACCACCACCGGCGGCGGCAGCTGGTTGGGAATCTGATTACATTCTTTCATAAACGATTACAATCGCGTGGAGTGCGATTCGGTGATTTTTGGAAGAAGATTTGGGGATGCTATTTTAGGGTTCATGAAAGGGAAATTAGAAATAGTCTAATCGCTCAACCCCTTTCAAGCTTATTCAACTAACGGCCATGTGAGCGCACGTGCTAGTTCCATTTATTTATTTGACGAAAATGCTAAAAATAAGAAATGGGACCAAAATATAGTCAAAATGAAATGCAAACCTTCGCATGGACCAAATACGCAATTTTCCCTATTCTTGAACTTGTTGTGAGTCCATGTGGACAAGAGACCAGCTCCACTACTATTTAATCAAGCAATTTTTGGGTGAGATCAAGTAGTATATATTATTATTATTATTATTTATCATTTTTACTCTGTAATTTGATTCATTCACAGTTTATAATCGGATATTTGTTTAAAGTTTAATAAATGTGAAATTGGTGGTTGCTGATTATCCAATGCTAAAAAAAAGATGTATATGTATATGTAAAAGTGGAGAATATACTGAAAAAGTGGCATATATGATATACTGAAAAAGAAAAATAAAACAGATCTATTGAATTTTAAACTTAATTTTGAAAAATTCTAGATTATTGGAGAATATGGAGAATTCTAGATTAGTTGATATTTGTGAAAATATAATTCTCTAGAAATATCTAGCATGTATAGATATTAGGAGAATAAGATCCTCATGTGAGAGATGACTAACAACCTTCAAACCTTTCAAGTCTCGTTGCTCAACAAGAGCAACTTTGATAATTGGAGTATTAAGATGAAGACACTCCTAGGTGCTCATGATGTTTGGGAGATTGTAGAGAAAGACTACGAGCAACCGGAAGCCGAGGCGACACTATCTCAACAACTAAAGGATAAGTTGAGAGATTCAAGAAAGAGGGACAAGAAGGCTCTCTTCCTCATCTACCAAGCATTGGGAGATGATGACTTCGAGAAAATCTCGAGTGCGACAACCGCCAAGGAAGCATGGAACAAGCTCCAAGTATCATGCAAAGGAGCCGATCAAGTTAAAAAGGTATGCCTTCAAACTTTAAGAGGAGAATTTGAGTCTCTGCATATGAAGGAGTGTTGCGTATTTTTGAGAGCACACAAATAAATCCCCAAGTGTAGGGATATCGACTGTAGCAGCAGACAACCAAGTTTTAATATCGAATTCTAGGGACGGTAAATTATTTATTTTCTATAATCACTAAAGTATATAAGACATGTAACAAATTCAATTGTTTGTTGATTTTTAAAACTAATTATTACTTTCAAAATTAAATAAAAAGCAAGAAAATATAGATAATTAAGAATAAGAAATAGTAGCTCTAGGGGTTCTGGATTAAGCAAATTAATTCAATACTTTGATGGTCGGGTTCAATTTCTATAGATATTTATGGAAGAGTAACTAAACTTTACTAATCCACTCATTTGGTATAAGCAAATTAGTAATTTATCTGGTTCACTCTAGGTTAATAAACTTATCTCCCTCTCTAGATACTTACTATATTATTTCCTCCTTATCTATGTCTAATAAGCCAAAGGCTCAAGTCAATTACTTAACTTATACAAAATAACCAAATATTTCAATCATGCACACAAATTATAATTATCTCAATGAAATAACCACAAACGTTACACAATTTAAATTAAACAGTTCCAAGAAATTCATAGAAAAAGTAAATAAGCATTCTACAAGCCTTGAGCCATTCATCAAGTATCAAATTAAATAAAACTCAATCCATCTAAACCCTAAAACTACTCAAAATATTTACCCAATGGAGTTACAAGCAATGTCCATGGGTGTAAGAATGATCTTACCACTGTTCATATTTATTAAAAGGAAAATTGAGTTCGAAAACAAAACCCTGGATTGAAGAATCATGTCCTCTCCTCTCTCCGTCTTTTCCAATAGAGATGAATCTCCTCCTCAAATTGACACACCGGGATGATGAATGCAGTGAATGAATGCAATAGGTGAGGTGTGAGTGCGTGGTGTGGTGCGCTGTTCACGACAGAACAGGGATTGAGGCGTGTTCTGCTTTCGAAGTCGTGCCCGATTCTCCTCGCGTTTGTCCTATTTTTTTCTTCTTCACGCCCAAAATTTCGTGTGTTATGGGCCTTTTTTCCCCATTCATTTTTCCACCACCAACATGGCAAATGGGCGTGTACGTGTGTTGGGCCAATAGGAAGTGGTAATGGATTTTGCTTGGCAATTCATCCGCAATCCATCTAGCTGTTGGGCCCCACTAATTAGTTGCTTGATTTTAACTCCTCACGTTCATGAACAACTTGGCCTCCTTCACAATGATCCAATATTTTGCATTCATGGGCCCACTTGCCAATTAAAAATTAATCCATAGTGTTACACCTCTCTATCTTTTGAAATAGTATGATCAACACCTTTTCTTCGTGCCAAAATCCTTGCTTCTGAAATTTCATTAATTCCACTCCAAAATAACCTTAAAATCTGTAAAATCTCAACAATATCCGTGAAGTCATAGAAAATATGAAAATAAGCAATAAACTCCACAAACAATGCTAAAATTATGCAATAATCATATGAAAACGGTCTATTGAAAAGCAGGAATTTTCGTGATGGACAAGGAGTCTGAATCTATTTCGGATTATTTTACAAGAGTTTTGGCGGTCTCTAATCAAATGAAATGAAATGGTGAAAAATTGGAGGATGTTAGAATAATGGAGAAAATACAACGTTCATTAACTCCTATATTTAAGCATATTGTGGTGACTATTGAGGAGACAAAAAATTTGGAGGAGATGTAATTGACCTCTTAATGGGATCGTTGCAAGCTTATGAAGAGAAACAAAAAATAAAACAAGATATGGTGGAACAATTATTAAAATTGCAAGTGAGTGCAAAGAGAAAGACAAAGGCCCAAGTAGCGGTCAAAGTCGTGGTCATGGACAAGGTCGAGTCCGTGGACGTGGACGAGGGGGTTATGGAAATTATGGAGAGAAAAAAGAATTTGGTCGAGGAAGGAGCAACTCAAAATCGAGGTACGATAAATCTTCTATAAAATGCTATAATTGTGATAGATTTGGGCATTATACTTCCGAGTGTTGGAAAGCAAAACAAAATGTTCAAGAGAAGGCCAACCAGCTTCGTTGAGAGCAAGAAGGAAGAAAATGCAAGTGTGCACCTGACGTACAAAGGAGATAATGAAAGACAAGATGATACTTGGTACCTCGATACGGGAGCGAGCAACCACATGTGTGGCAAAAGGAGCATGTTCGTGGAGCTGGATGAATCGGTAAGTGGCAATGTCTCTTTTGGTGATGAATCTAAAATTCTGGTGAAAGGAAAAGGAAAAATATTGATTCGCTTAAAAAATAGTGGTCATGATTTTATCTCGAATGTTTATTATGTGCCCAACATGAAAAATAATATATTAAGTTTGGGACAACTCTTAGAGAAAGGTTATGACATTCACATGAAGGATTATAACCTTTCAATAAGAGATAAGAAAAATAATTTAATAGCGAAGGTACCAATGTCGAAAAATAGAATGTTTCTATTAAATATCCATAATGATGTGGCAAAATGCCTTAAAGTTTGCTTTAAGGATAAGTTTTGGTTATGGCACCTACGGTTTGGGCACTTAAATTTCGGAGGATTGGAGTTGTTATCAAGGAAGGAAATGGTAAGAGGATTACCATCCATCAAGCATCCCGATCAACTATGTGAAGGATGTATACTCGGGAAGCAAGCTAGAAAGTCATTCCCAAAGGAGTCAACCTCGCGAGCAAAGAAGCCATTGGAGTTGATCCATGCCGATGTGTGTGGGCCAATCAAACCAAGCTCTCTTGGTAACAACAATTATTTCTTACTCTTCATTGATGATTTTTTTAGAAAAATGTGGGTGTATTTCTTGAAGCAGAAATCAGAAGTATTTGAAGCCTTCAAGAAATTTAAAGTAGCCGTTGAAAAGGAGAGCGATCTAGAAATTAAATCCATGAGAACCGATCGAGGTGGTGAATTCACATCCAAGGAATTCATGGCGTATTGTGAAGCAAATGGGATCCGGAGGCCTATTACTGTTCCAAGGTCTCCTCAACAAAATGGTGTAGCAGAGAGAAAGAATAGAACCATAGTGGAGATGACACGCAGCATGTTGAAGACGAAGAATCTTCCAAAAGAATTTTGGGCAGAAGCAGTGGCGTGCGCGGTGTACCTGTCGAATTGATCTCCAACTCGGAGTGTATGGGGAAAGACTCCATGATGAGAGCGGAAACTCATGTATTTTCGGGTCCAATTGGATACCTCTTTGAGTATTTTAATTGCTATTATTTGCAAAATATTAATACTATGAATTATTATTGACTAAAAGGTGCTTAAGAGGTATTTGTTGTATTTTGATAGGAAAAGAGATAAAAAAAATGCAAAGTTGGAATGAAGGGTGAACTTGTGCTAATTGCAATCAAACAGATATCCAATTTCCATAATTTTTCTGTATTATTGTGGAGATCCAAATTGGTTATGTGATATATGATTGGAAAACTACGGAAGAGAATATCATTTTAGCTCAAAGAACACCTTTATTGGATTTAAAACGAGAAAGTTATGATTAAAACGGTGACATTGCGCAAGCTGTTCCTGCTCTGCACAACTGTACACATTTTCATGACCTGTTACACTTTCAAATCTTGGAGTTTCTATGAGTTTTATACATGGATAGAAAGCCAAGGAAGAGAGGATCATGTAGGCATAAAAATCAATCAAATAGGAGGTCGGATGAAGAAGTTATGAATGAATTGGTGAAGCTGCTCAAAGGAAGACAAAAATTTCGAAATTTCATTCATCTACCATGTGAAGCCAATTACTCATCCCACATGTAAAGCCTAAGCCATGTACACTCATCCACTAATAAATACATCCTGTAAAGAAACCATATTTTGACTATGGAGCATATGCAAATATTTTAATTGATTCTAAAATTAATTACTACACCTAAGCCCACATGGAAATACACATGTACAACCCTGGCAAGTTGAGGAGAATGCAAGTTACCTTGATTCCATCACACACATCTATAAATACCTCACCTCATTCAGCCCCAAAACACATTACTTTGCTGCCCAAATTTCACCCTTCACCCATATTCTTTCATCCTTCCACCGGAGAGACGATCGGAGTTGCTACTTGGATCAGAGACGGAGATTCCGACGGAGATCATGATTGAAGAGTTGGAGTCCTCCAAAGGAGTTCTTTATTTTTCAGTTATTTATCTTTGTTATTTTAGAACAATGGTTGAGGCTTATTTTATCTTTGTGATTTGTCCACGTAAATCCATGGGCTAAGTTCTTTGTTGGTAATGTTAGGGCACTAATACAGTTTTGACTATGTGATTTGATTTCCCTAGACTTAGATTTATTATACTGCAGATTGTTTATTTCATTATTGAAAATTATATTTTGAAACTTCATATTATTGTGTTTTTTGGTTTTGATTCCTTTAATTATTATTGACGGTATCATTGATTGATAGTTAATAGGATTCTCTATTCCTGCATAATAATTGTTGTTTCATGTGACAGTCTTAGGGGATTGGCCTATAATACCTAACAGTGTTAGACAATCAATTTTGAATATTAATTACTTAGTAAAACATCATTATTAGGTAATTGGTAAAGAGACAAAAGGGGTTAACAATCGCGTACCTATAAAGGGAAGTCTAGTGCTCTAGCCTTTAATGTAATTTAGCATGAAGTACCTATAGAGGAAGAGGGAGTTAATTTCTTATTGATCCTAGGATTTTCAGCTCGTTATAAGTGTTAGATCCTATCCGATCAATGTGATTTAACTAGGTTTAGTGATCATCTTATAAACATCTGCAGGTAATTAATTCGGGTTTAGATAATTCTCCATCTTTGAACTCTTAAATCGTTTTCTCTTACATGATTTATTTTATTTAATAATTAGTTTAATTATTTAAATTTACTTTTTATTAGTTAATTAATTATTATCTCAAAAACCCCCAGATTTGTCTTGTAATCGAATTATCATATATAGAATTACTTGTTAAATTTATAATTATCTCGTGGGAACGATATTTACTTGGTCACGTGCACTACAATCGATCCCTTATACTTGAGGGTGAAAGAAAATAGCGATCACTCCACAAGAAGTATGGAGTGGGAGAAAGCCTGAAATCGCTCATCTAAGAGTATTCGGGAGCAAAGCATATGTTCACGTGGCAGACGAGACAAGAAGAAAGCTCGACGACAAGAGTGAGCCATACATATTCATCGGGTATGACTCTAACTCTAAAGGTTACAAGTTATATAATCCCCTCACAAAGAAAAGTCTGATAAGTCGAGATGTGGAGTTCGATGAAGAAGGTGCTTGGGATTTCGATTCCAACATCAATGATCACAACTTTGTAACTCCACAATTTGAAGATGAAGAGAAAATCAAGCAAGCAGGTGAAAGTGAAGAGACAGTGACTCCACCCACTTCACCAGCAAGAGAAGTTGGAGACTCGCCACCATCTTTCTTAAATGAAAGAAGCACATCAAGAGTGAGGAACTTAGATGAGATCTATGACGACAGTGAAAGGTTAGTAGATCTCACATTACTTTGCTTATTTGTTGATTGTGAGCCAGTAACTTTTGAGGAGGCTACACAAAGCAAAATATGGAGAGATGCAATGGAAGAAGAAATTAAGGCCATTGAGAAGAATGACACGTGGGAGCTTGCAATATTGCAAAAGGATCATAAGGCCATTGGAGTTAAGTGGGTGTATAAAGCAAAGAAGAACTCTAAGGGTGAAGTAGAGAGATATAAAGCAAGGTTCGCCAAAGGATATAATCAAAGAGCCGGAATTGACTATGACGAGGTATTCGCTCCTATCGCCCGCCTAAAAACTATCAGACTAATCATTTCTCTTGCAGCCCAAAATAGATGGAAAATCTATCAGATTGATGTTAAGTCAGCCTTCTTGAATGGTGTTCTTGATAAAGAAGTCTACATCACCAGGCTACGAGGTAAAGGGGCAAGAAGAAAAGGCGTTGAAGTTGAAGAAGATCCAATATGGATTAAAACAAGCACCAAGGGCGTGGAATAGCAGGATCGATAAGTACTTGAAAGAAAATGGTTTCACCAAGTGCCCACATGAACATGCCCTCTACGTTAAAATCGAAGGTGGTGATGTCTTAATTGTGTGCTTGTATGTGGATGATCTTATATTCACAGGAAACAATACAAAGATGTTTGAGGAGTTCAAGGAGGCCATGACTAAAGAGTTTGAGATGACGGATATTGGGCTCATGGCATATTATCTTGGAGTTGAAGTTAAACAGCTTGAGGAAGGAATATAATCACACAAGAAGGTTATGTGAAGGAGATCCTCAAGAAGTTCAAAATAGAATATTGCAAGGCAATAAATCCCCAAGTGGAGTGTGGAAGTTAACTATCCAAGCATGAAGATGGAGAAAAAGTGGATCCGATACTCTTTAAAAGTTTGGTTGGAAGCCTAAGATACTTAACTTGCACGAGGCCAGATATACTCTACTCAACAGGGCTTGTGAGTAGATTTATGGAGAATCCAACCACAACGCACTTGAAGGCGGCAAAGAGAATTCTTCGATATCTCAAAGGTACGCTAAACTATGGCCTATTTTATTCAAATACTAATAACTATGAGCTTGTGGGCTATAGTGATAGCGATTGGGCTGGAGATAATGATGATTGAAAAAGTACAAGTGGATTTGTGTTCTTCATGGGAGATACCGCTTTCACTTGGATGTCGAAGAAGCAACCAATTGTCACATTGTCTACATGTGAAGCCGAATATGTAGCCGCCATATCCAGTGTTTGCCATGCTACATGGCTCAGAAGTTTGTTACGGGAGCTCGGATGGACACAAGAGAATCCTATGAGGTTTGTGTGGACAATAAATCAGCGATTGCATTGGCAAAGAATCCAGTATTCCATAATCGGAGCAAACACATAGGCACTCGCTTCCATTACATTAGAGAATGCATAACAAAGAAAGAAGTTCAAGTGAGTATGTCAAAGCACAAGATCAAGTAGCCGATATTTTCAAGAAGCCGCTCAAGTATGAAGAATTCGCAAGATTACGAAGTATGCTTGGAATGCAAAATCAAGTTTAAGATGGGGGTTGAATTTTAAACTTAATTTTGAAAAATTCTAGATTATAGGAGAATATGGAGAATTCTAGATTAGTTGATGATTTGTGAAAATAGAATTATCCAGAAATATCTAGCATGTATAGATATTAGGAGAATAAGAGTGAATGATCTAGAATAATGTAGGAACAACCTAGAAAGTCATGTGATCAAATAAGTATCTAGATTAATTAAGAGTTAATGTAGAATTATCTAGAATGCTTGAGAATCCACCAATGGATAGTATAAATAGGTGGATGGTGTAACATTTTGAGTTGTACACAACCAAAAAGATTTAGTGAGGTGTGTTTTATTCTAAACCTTATTTTTTCCTCAAATTCCTTCTATCACATTTGAATCACCCAACTCACAAATTCCTACACTCGTCCACAAATACCTACACATATCCCTCCAACCTTTTACTCTTACAAGATCTCAATTTTTCTTTTTATGTGGGACAGTGATGTATATGTATATGTATGATATACATGCTGTGACATGCAAGAGGGGTTAATTAATACATACCCTAAGTTCTCATAAAATACAGTATTAAAACCTTATAAAAACTCCCAAATAAAATCATTTTTGCATATACGATCATTTTTACTTCAATGCAGTAAAAATCAACCACATCTCCTTCCAACGCTCGGATTCTCTGTGCCATTTTGGTACATCATCCCCTGTGCCAAACCGTTGGATGGACGACATGTAGGAGAGAGGAAACTATACCGTAATTCTTAAACACAGCCTTAAAAAATTGGATCTTCCAGGGAGAGTAGGGTGGATACCTAGCGGACACATCGACCGTGAAACCTCGTTTAAGACGGTCTACTTCAAATGGCAGACATGATTCTAGATACTGCAATATAGAGTTTGTTCAGGTTTGTCTTGCTACCAAACCAAAACGACAAGATATAGATAGCAGTTTTGGGGTTTCAAATTAACAATGAAAGTGATGTGTGGTTCTTTACATTATTAATTGCCAAACTGATCCTTGTTGCAATCTGCAGGTTACAAAATAAATACTCAATTCTATAAAATTATTCAACTTTTTTTCAATATATTGTCTTATAAAACCGTTAAACATAAAAAAGAAATGAAGTATATATTATCCTAAAGTTGGAAAGTACATTTTAATTCCTTAAATTGTGTAGTATATATTATCCTAATATAAAACTTCGAAAATACATTTTAATTTCTTAAATGGTTTTCCACTTTTACACTACCACACTTTAAATTTTGTTTATTTATTATTATCTAAAAAATTACTCGTAAAGTTTCGTGGACGAGTAATTTTATGAAGTATGCCACTGCGGGAATACTTGCTTTAATTTTGAATCATTACACTTCCAATACATGTTTAGTATTGATTAACATTAACATTTCATTTTCAAATTTGATGAAAGTACAAATAAGTATCCATAGTTCATTGTTATTTATAAGCATGTTTGGTTTTTTTTAATCATGTTCAAGCTGCATTGCTGACAGCCAATTTTGCGTCATGTGCTCACTTTCTAGTTCACTGTGTTTTCCCTCGCCATTTACTCTGGCCACTCTCTAGTTAACTGTGTTTTCCCTGGCCATTTACTCCGGCCATTTCCTCCATCGCCTTTCACTCCAGCGTTTCTCCTCCATCATTCTGTGCCTTATGTTGTGTGAATGTGTGTGTTTCAAATATTAATTGTTAATTTTATAATGGACTCAATCATGCATGTTCTCTCTGCATTAACTAGGTATACGCTTTCTCTCTCAAGATTGATCTCTCTGTCATTCAAGTTGAATATGCCAGTCATATATTTATAAATGCAGTAAGGTCAGGTAATGTGAAGGTATGAGATCTTCCTAAAATATTTCATTAGCTAATTATTATTTCTATCATCTGCAAATGGAGAAGTGCAGACACCATCATGACCATTCTAGATGCATGCGGAGGATTCTGTCGCTAAATCAAATCTGCAATTCACCAGAGAATTGTAGATATTCTTGCAACTCTCTACTTCTTTCTAGGACCTTCCAGAATCTTTTAACCTTTAAAAGACTATTCTAGAATGTTCGAATCTCCTCAACATGATTTTACATATAGTTGTACAAGATTCCAGAGAATTCTACTTCCCTTGTACATATTTGGAGGGGCTTGGAATGGCATGGAGAGCATTGCAAAGGAATGTAGAAATCTTTACAAACCTACAAATAAATGTAGAAGCTGTCACACATGGTTTTGCATTAGATTTAAACAAAAGTAGCACGATGGATTGAAGAATAAATTAAAGAATATTTTTTTTCTTATACTTTTGATGATACATGTATACTCAATTCCTGTTTGAAAACTTTGTTTAGAGTTGGACATGAATTATAAATCTAGGTACATATGGTCATAGATTTGTGCTTGTATGAAATTTATTAGGGGTGTAGTAATCTGTCAGCCTTTGATTGCCGGATAGGAAGATGAAGACAAACACTTAATTTTTACTAGAGAATCCATTATTTACATAAAATAATCTTCTGGTGGTCAGTTATTATTCTAGCAGTAGATATCAAATTATTAGTCAAGTGACTAAAAAATGGGACTATTTTTGCAAGTCAATTTACTTTGTTAAATACTAATATAGAAGTATGATGCTGGCATTTCCAGTTAGTACATATTCATGTGCTTCTTCGGAGTTAAAAGTTTATTTTGTCCCAAAAAAGATATTTGTATCGATTTTGTCCCATAACTATTGGTTTTGTTTCAATTTTGCCCAATTTTCGTCGGAACCCTAGATTTTCGCCGGTAATTGGTCACTTGCATTTGGGGGAATCCGGCGATGGGTTGGTGACCTGGACAAATGGGTAAAATTGGACCAATAGAATCGCCACGTCATCAATTAATAAAAAAATTAAAAAAAATAAAAATCTGACTCACCAGCATTTTTTCCTTCTGATGGTGGGTGAATTTCGTGCGGAACCGTTTCCTGCTGCTGGAGTTGAGAATGGGTGTGGAGGTGGCGTTAATGGCGGCAGCGGTGGGATTAATTGGGGTGTTGTTGTTATCCGGTGGTGGGGCCGACAGCCCATGGCTGAGTGCCAGCAGCATGTACGGCGTCGACGTGTAGTACGAGGAGGAGATCGGCGGAGGTGAGGGGGAGTTATTCGGGCTGCTGCCGCTGTTGCCACGTGGAGGGGGTGGGGGAGGGTGGTGGCGGTGGTGCGGCTGGTACTCGAGAGCGAAGGTGGCGTTCGGCGGGGGAGCTGCGGTAGCTCCTCCGGCTCGAGGCGGTGGAAATTGCGGTGGCATCCGCAGGCGGCCCATTTTAGCGAGGTGGGCTCGGCGGGGTTAGAAGCGGGGGAGGGCATGAATTCGCCGCAGCCGTCGAGGGCGTGGCCGCCGAGGGTGGCGGCGTGGTTTTTGAGGCATTCTTTGTAGGAGACGATGACGGGGTGGGGGTGGTGGAGATGCAACGACGCGTGGCGCTTGAGCATTCTTTGTCCAGGTCGCCCACCCCTCGCCGGATTCCCCCAAATTATAAGTCACGTGCAGCGCACGTGACTAATTTCCGGCGAAAATCTAGGGTTCCGGCGAAAATTGGGCAAAATTGAAACAAAACCAATAGTTACGGGATAAAATCGATACAAATATCTTTTTTGGGACAAAAACTAAAGTTTTCAATAGTTATGGGACAAAATAAGCTTTTAACTCGCTTCTTCGGTTATCATTTTGTATAATGTATCCAGAGAAGAAGGAAAACGATTCGGTTGTTGCTGGAATGGCCTCATCGTCGCCTTTATGTTGCCTGCAGTGAGTCGATGTTCAAACTGATATAATGAAGTTTGGCATCTATTTCTTTTCATTCATTGCGTATGGAATAGGAGATGTAATGAAATTGGCCCATCATATCATATTATGTAATAATATAGTTCACTATAAACTTACTTTTAATTTCACAGAGCATACATACATATTTTAATAATGAGTTAATTCGTATCACATATATTCGTAACTTAAGAGTGTCCATAAAAAAACTTACTCCATCATGGAATATACGGTGGGAAACTATATTGTAGAATAAAAAATACTACGATACATGTTAAATGACCATCTCGTCAGAGTTATGACCTAGCAAAATTCTAAAATTCAAATCTCACCGCTATTCATTTATGAAAAAATTTGATATGCTAGAAAATTTATTAATTATTTCATTAATTAATTATCTCTATCCATTTTCCAGTGCTACACCACTGCAAATAAGATGTAAATTCTAAAATCAAGAAATGTGGCATGCTAAAAATATAAAAATTAATAAGAATATATTAATTAATAGCTCACAATGTCTTTTTGTGGGATATCAGTATGATATACATGCTGTGACATACAAGGGGGGTTAAATTAACAGAGATCATATTTCTCACAAAAATACAGTATTAAAACTTATAAAAACAACCAAATTAAATCATGCATGCATATACATGACCATTCTCACTCGAAGGGAGTAAATTTAATCATACTAGTTAACCACAAAAAGATCCGAGAATACCAAGCATATCTCCTTCCAACACTGCCTTAAAAAATCGGACCTTCCATGGAGTGTAGGGCGGATACCTCGCGGGCAGATCGACTGCGAACCCTCGTTTCAAGATGGCCTTCTTGTGGCTGAAAGTGTCGAACGAGTGCTTCCCATGGTATGCTCCCATGCCACTCTCGCCTACTCCTCCAAACGGTAGACCCGACTCTAGAAACTGCAACGTAAAGTTTGTTCATGTTTCACTTTCATCCTTATAACTAATTGTACCACATCAACACTAACATGCAGGCAAGCTAGGCTAGACAATCTTGAATTTTCAATGGCTTAACCAAGCTAGGTAGTTTTATTTCAAAGTTTTTACCCACTAATGTATTAGATTGCTCGTAAAATTGGGCCAGTTATCTAGACTTGTCAGACTAATTGTTAAAACTTTTAGATGAGATGGTCATTTAATACTAATTAGGCCTAGTTAATGGGAGCATCAACTCGAACATTCTTTTCAAAATGTTTGAGTAAGGCTCTTGGAACCGATCTTGGATGTCCTGTTACATTTTGGTGTTACATCTCTTGTTACACGCGTTAGATGAGTGACACGTATGCGGAGAGGAAAATCTCAACCTTTCCCCTTAGGGTTGATTGTAAGGGTATAGATTAGTTTATCCTACGTGTCAATCATCCAACGGTTTGTAACAGCAGATATAACACGAAAATGTAACAGAAGATCAGAACCGCTTAGAACCAAACCCAACTTTTGAACTCTAATGCCAAGCCAAAACGACAAGATATGGATAGCAGTTTATGGGTCTTAAATTAACAGATGTTTGGTTCTTTATTATTGCCATAGAACATTGGAAAATTTGGTTTTAACATTATTATTTGCCAAACAGACCCCTATTGCAATACCTCCACAGGTTTCAATATAGTACATCTTTATGAAATGGTCCAATTATTCTCCCAAATTATAATTTTATTTAAGCTTTTGGTCCCAAAAGATTTTTTTTTTTTATTTGCAGAAATGTCCCATATTTTACAATATATGAGACAAAATCTGCAATAATAGCAAATATAGCAAATAGAAAACATAATATTGGAATCAAAATTGCAAGGAAAATCTTTTTGGACAAAATTAAGTGCAATGAAAAAATCATTTGAGGCTAAATGAGAGAATTTTGAGAGCGTTTCATGGAAAAAGTTCTTGTGGGACCAAGGCTGCTAATTTCCCACCCCAAGTAACATGTGGATCCGACAGGGTACAAATCATTGTACTATTTTAAAATCTATTGTAGCTTTCAAAATTCATGACTTAAAATCCAAAACAAATATATCATCGTAGAAATTCACTTAATTGATTGACGAAGAGAGGTATGAGTCGAGGAGTACTTACATGTAGTATGGTGTCGTTAATGATCATACCTCCGGCTGAGACATTTCTGACGAACTCTTTCTTGAGTTTCTTATCATTCGAAAACAAGTACGCAGCAAGTGGCTTCCCTTTAGAATTGATCAAACTAAAGCATTCCTCAATTATGTCAACCTTCATCAACAAAATCATTTACCCTAAACATGATCATCATCATCTCAATTCTCACACCTGTCACCCCTCCAATGGACCATATAAATTACCTTTATAATGGGAAGTAAAGGACCAAAAATCTCCTCCTCCATGATTGAACATTCTATTGGCACATCCAGAACTATCGTGGGAGCAATCTTTCTATATATATATTAACAGAAAATTTAATTTCTTTAGAAAGTAAAATCTTAATGTAGAAAAAGAAAATGTCAAAAGTTAGAACTTACAGATTGGTTTTATCTCGTTGGCCACCATGAACAATCTTGGAGGAAATCTTCTCATCTTGGAGTAGTTTCTCAAGACGGCTGTAATGTTGAGGATTTATAATGCTCGATAAATCCTTCGACTGTAGAGGATCCTTTCCGAAACATTTCTCAAGTTCAGCAGACAGAACGTTCACCTAAAATTTCATGTTAAATAATCTTCACTACTTAATACTAAATGATAGCATGCATGCATTCAATTTAGCTTACCAATTCACAAGCAAAGTCTTTTGTAGTAATTATGTAGTCAGGTGAAATGCATGCTTGTCCACTGTTGCATCCCCACTTCCCTTGAATAATCCGCTTCGCTGCAACCTTTCAAATGCATGCAAAACGCAAGGTTAACGACGAAGCTGACATAATATACCGACATCATTGAAATCCATACAATGGAGTATTACTTTTAGAGTTAATCTCCTGTGAATCGAGTTTACGGTGTAAACCATGTGGTCCCCTTAAATTTAAACCCTAACAATACATAGAGGATTGGATGGAGAACCACAGGGTTTACAACCATGAACCCAGTTTACACAAGTGTTTGCCTTACTTTTAAGTTGATTTTGGAGTCAACGACCACGGGGCATTTACCCCCGAGCTCCAAAACCACGGGGGTAAGATGCTTCGCTGCAGCTGCTAACACAACGCGCCCCACCTCGCCACCCCCTGTGGATGCAGACCAATTAAGTGATGATTGCAAAGTTTGAGACAATAAAGGAAAGAAAAGGACGTAAGGGTATCAGAAGTGCATGCATGCAGTTGGTCCCCATTGATGGTTGGGTGAATCTTGTTTCTTTCTGGTTCGAATTAATGCATGGGTCGTTAGTGAGGGTTTTATTATGTCCTCATCCGTCACCTTCTGTCTCAATGTGTACATCAGTTTTGTTAACGATTTCTAAAGGGACACGGCTATAAAATTGATCTATTACTCATGTGCTATCTTTTTCTCGTACCTATATTCACACTTTTCGTTTTCGTTTTGGTTCATCATTAATCTCATACTTATATTCACGTAAAAAGGAAATATCACTCAACATTATGGCACAAGATATCCTATTACTTTTGGTGTTAGATTTCAGTTAGGAGCATTTTTTCTTAGATTTTGTCTCAAACCTTAATGTCATTCATGCAATGATTCGCAACAAAAGATTTAAAACTAAAATTTAATAGGAGATTCAAATTGCATCATTATATCTTTACGGTACACTTAATTTTAAAATTGTCATCACCTAAGATTAATTAATACTCCACCAAACTAGCTATCAAAAGTTAATTAAAGTAAATAAAAAAATTGGGCTTCTTACTTAAATGATTGATCCCGATTCGATTTTACTTGAGAACGAATAGGAGGGAGTTATAAGGTGGCTTGGAGAAATGAGCATTTAAGCTTGGTGAATTAACTTCTAACTACTAACAACTAACATTTACCGATTAAAAAAAAACATTATTTTTAATATTCATAAAAAAAAAAAAAGCAAGGTGATTGTTCATACGGAATAGAGGAATTTGATGTATAAATCTTCTATTCTGCAATTTTGAATAGCGACATGTGAAAAAAGAGATTAATATAAAACCCTGAAAAGATAGCTGTCCGAATTTTTTGTGTCGTTATTCGTTACAGTGGAATATCTTTTATGTCACATTGTGAATGACAAATAAAAAAAAAGAGAAAATTATATCATAAGGAGAAAAATAAAAACCCTATTGCAATAATTGATATCATTCCCCCTTACGTGTCAATCTGACATAGAAAATAATACACAAATAAGACACATGCCAAAAGCAAACACAATTGATCTCCCTAGATGCAAAATTTAAAGGCAAAAGCTCTTGCGCTTCGGGACACCGGAACATGATCTGTGTTCCCATGTGAACACAACACTTCCCCTCCATATTTTATTTAAACCTATGTATTGCTAGAGAGTTTAAATTGTAAAGGGACACGGAAATTGTAAAGGAACACGAATTTAAATCCGTGTGCCCGGGCGCACAAGAGACTCACTCAAATTTAAATTCCATTGTCACTTACAATATTTAAATTAATGTTACAGTCTTAGCAGCCGTATTGATTAAGTGAATTCTTTTCAAAGATAGCATTTAATTTTAGAGTTGCATGTTGTTTGGTTGGGGATTGAAGGGTGGAATGTGAATTAAAGAAGATATTATTGGGTGTTTGTTGACAACTTTCAACGTATTTCATCTACACTAAATCGAATCATTAAGGAATCGCCCATGGCTCAGTAATTTGGGATCAATGCCTATCATCCTTTGAAGAGATAAACACGAAATTAATTACATGAAACGGATAAAAAAAAAAATTAACATGACTAACACAAAATGAGTTAAATAAGATGAATGAAAAATGATACTAAAATTTTAGTAAAATTAGATGTTACTCCTTCCGTGTAGCGCAGAAGTAATTATATTATTATTACTATTATTAAATGGTAAAGTTTATTATGTTCATAATAAAATTACATAAATTTAGATAAATAAAAAAATATATTTTTATTTATTTATTTTTATAATTAAACTGCTAATTATTTATATATATTAAATAAAATTATTTTTTAAATATATAATATGGTTTTATTTTTATAAATTAAATTGTATGGTATGTTATGTTTTTTTTTTTTAACATCAATTTTTACTTTTATCAAACATGTTCTCCAACACTATTACCTATAAATATTTTTATGTATACTCTATCTCTTATTCTCTTAACGACCAAATGTGTACTATTGCATAAATATTTTGCATTATATATAGTTCTCTCATATTCTTTTAGTCCTATCCATACTCATCCATTTAAAAAACTCATTACGGTACATTTTAAACCCATTTATTAAGCACATGTGTCAAGATTAATAATTAAAAAGTATACTAAAATTTAATCAATTAAATGAAGGTGATATTTTAGCATAAAATAAATAAATAAATTAAGAGATTATTTTAGAGTAAAAAATAAATTACAAGTTTATATCAAAATTAAAATAAATTCAAAAGAAAATTAAGTTCTAAAATTAAATTAAAATTAAATATTTTAAATAGATTAGTTGCACTTTAAAAATAATATTTAAAGATCAAGCATAATTTAAATTAAATTAAATATACTAATTGAAGATTTATTAATACATTTATTAAAAATTAGTATATTGATTAACAATAGTTAAATAAATTAAAAATATTTTTTATATTTATTAAGTTTATGTTTTTAATTAAAAAATATATAATTTATTATTGGTATAAATATAATTCATGGTTGAAATCAAAAGTATAAAAGAACCATTAAGATTAAAATTGAAAAGAGAAAGAAAAATTCAAGATAAAATTAGCAAAATAGATTTGATTTTATATATACATATAATGAAGTGATACTTGAATGATGAGAAGTAATAGTCTAGTGAACTATTTTATGAGTAGCTCATAGATTGATGTGAAATGAAATTTTTATAGAGAACATACAGAATCAGTGAGACATATTATTTTGAGAGTAATCTTGTATATAAAATTTGGACGGAGATATTTTTAGTTGGGATTAATAAAACCAAATTACATAAATTTCTGTTGGATTTATCCGGCCCCTAGTATAGTAAGGCCGATGTGGGCACCTAGTATAGTCAGGCTCACTCAATCTACTAGTATGATATTGTCCGCTTTGGGACGGATGAACCCAACAAGTGGTATCAGAGCCAGACCCCAGACTTAACCGGCCCGGCCCGGGGTTGGTGGGATGTTCGGACCTCAAACTGGATGGTCTAGCTGCGGGACTTTGTTTGAGGGGGAAATGTTGGTTGAGTGTCAGTCAAAATCCCACATCGGTTAGAAGTGGGGATGGTGATGGATTTATAAATGAGGGATGGACTCTCCCTAGCATGAAGTCTTTTGGGTGTGAGCCCAGAGTGCTAAAACCGTACGGGCCAGTGGGCAGCCCAAAGCGGACAATATCATGCTAGTGGATTGAGTGAGACTGACTATTCTAGGGGCCCACATCGGCCTGACTATTCTATAGGGGTCAGGATAAACCCAACAAGTGGTATTAGAGTCAGGGCACAGACTTAACCGGCCCGGCCTGGGATTGGTGGGATGTTCGGACCTCAAACTGGATGGTAGGATAAAACAAGATGAGCACACTTCAAAGCTAGATTGGTAGTCAAAGGTTTCAGTCAGAAAGAGGAAGTTGATTTTGAAGAAATTTTCTCTCTGGTTGTCAAAATGTCATCAATCCGTTTTATGCTTGGTTTGGCAGCTAGTCTTGACTTGGAGATTGAGCAGATGGATGTCAAAACTGTTTTTCTTTATGGTGATCTAGATAAAGAGATTTACATGGTACAACCTGAAGATTTCAAGGTGAAAGGAAAAGAAGACCATGTGTGCAAGCTGAAGAAAAGTCTCTACGGTTTGAAGCAAGCACCTAGATTGTGGTATCAAAATTTTGAGTCAGTTATGGGGGAGCAAGGCTACCAGAAGACTATTTCTGATAATTGTGTGTTTGTTCAGAAGTTCTCGGATGATGATTTCATTATATTATTATTGTATGTTGATGATATATTGATTGTTGACAGGAATGTTTCAAGAATTGACATGTTGAAGAAACAGTTGAGCAAATCCTTTGCCATGAAGGATTTGGGGCCAGCAAAAAAAATCCTTTGTATTAACATCACCTGAGATAGAGCAAACAAGAAGCTGCACTTGTTACAAGAGAAGTATATTGAGAAAATGCTTGAGAAATTCAATATGAGCAAAGCTAAAGTGGTTAGTTCTCCTCTTGCCACTCATTTTAAGCTTGGTGCTCGTCACAGTCCTTCAACTGATGAAGAGAAGGAAGCAATGAGAAGAGTCCTATATGCTTCAACTGTGGGAAGCTTGATGTATGCAATGGTGTGTACGAGGCTAGACATAGCTCATGCAGTTGGTGTTGTTGCCGTTATTTGTCTAATCCGGGAAATGAGCATTGGATGTTGTGAAGTGGATAATGAGATATCTACGAGGTACGTCTAGTTTGAGACTCACCTTTGGAGGTGGGAAGCTCGAGTTAGTTGGCTACACCGATTCAGATATGAGATCTAATGTGGACACCAGAAAATCAATTTTTGCTTACCTAGTGACATTCGCAGGTGGCACTGTGTCATGACAATCAAGATTGCAAAAGTGTGTTGCACTCTCCACAACAGAATCAGAGTATATCGCTGCAACGGAAGCATGTAAAGAGGTGTTATGGTTCAAAAGGTTTATGGAGGAGATTGGACTGAAGCAAGAAAGGTATGTAGTGTTTTGTGATAGTCAGAGTGCTATCCATCTCAGCAAGAATGCTGCATTTCATTCAAGATCGAAGCATATTCATGTGAGATATCATTGGATGAGGGATGTCATCAATGATAAGTTGCTTGAACTTGAAAAGATTCATGCAGACGATAATAGTACTGACATGATGACGAAGACATTGCCTAGAGAAAAGCTTGAGGTATGTCATGTGATAGCCGGAATGGCTAGTCTCTCTACATAATCGGAAAGGGAGAGATTTGTTGGGTTGAGTTTCCAAATATGTGAAGAGCCCAATAACCCAACAAAGTTGTAAAGCCCAAGTAGGCCTGATACTTGGTGTTATCTTGTCCCAAAAGTCATTGAGGGAAGAGAGAAGAAAAAAAGAGGGCAAAAACAAAATTCACGTTTTTAAGAGAGAATCTAGCGCTGTAATATTACAGAGGCAATAATCGGAGTTTCAACCGTCGGATCGAGCTGAATTTTGGTCAGCACGTTCGGAACTTGAAGAAGTACATTCTGAATGGTAGAGATCGTGTTTGGAGCTTTGTGTTGATGGGAATAAGCCGAAAATAGAAGTAGATTTTTGTGCGATTCAGTTCTGCACAGTCGAGAGAGTAAGATGTCTGCTATCAGAAGCAGGATTGTCTTCATCATTCTGGGGTGAGGTTCTGAGTACTATTGTACATGTTTTAAATCTTACTCCGTATGTTCCTTTAGACTTTGATGTTCCAGATAGAGTTTGGTCGGGAAAGGATGCTTCCTATAATCATTTGCAGGTCTTTGGATGTAAGACATTTGTGCATATTCCCAAAGATGAAAGGTCTAAGCTGGATATGAAGACTCGACAGTGTGTGTTTCTTGGTTATTGCCAAGATGAGTTTGGTTACAGACTTTATCCCGTGGAGAAGAAGCTTGTCAGAAGTCGGGATGTTGCGTTTGTTGAGGATTAAACCATAAGAGATATTGAGAAGACGGACAACTCAATTTCTACGTCTGGTGATGACTTGATTGACTCGAAAATTGTTCCTTATGGTCAAGGTCAAGTAGAAGCTGAAGAGGAGAATCAGGATCAGCCTAAATTCGGTAATGACGAGCATGTCGATCATCCTTTGCATGATGAAGAGGATACCGATCAGCCATAACCATATGATGTTCCAGAACATGAGGTTCAAAAACTACCTAGAAGAAGCAGTAGAGCTCGTGTACCTTCTAGGATGTATCCTTCTGATCAGTATGTGCTCTTGACCGACGGGGGAGAGTCGGAATTCTATGAAGAAGCAGTTCATGGAGAACACATGAATGAATGGTTGGAAGGAATGCAAGATGAGATGAAATCCTTGCATGAAAATGACACATTTAATTTGGTGAAACTACCAAAGGAGGAAGCATGCTTTGAAGAACAAGTGAGTGTATAGGATAAACCCAACAAGTGGTATCAGAGCCAGAGCCAGAGCCAGACTTAACTGACCCCGCCCGGGTTGGTGAGATGCTCGGACCTCAAACTGGATGGTAGAATTTACCCCTGTGAGTCCTGAATATTGTCCGCCTTTCTGATATTGTCCGCTTTGGGCCGGATAAACCCAACAAGTGGTATCAGAGCCAGACCCCAGACTTAACCGGCCCGGCCCGGGGTTTGTGGGATGTTCAGACCTCAAACCGGATGGTCTAGCTACGGGACTTTATTTGAGGGAGAAATGTTGGTTGGGTGTCAACCAAAATCCCACATCGGTTAGAAGTGGGGATGGTGATGGGTTTATAAATGAGGGATGGACTCTCCCTAGCATGAAGCCTTTTGGGTGTGAGCCCAGAGTGGTAAAACCGTGCGGGCTAGTGGGCGGCCCAAAGCGGACAATATCATGTTAGTGGATTGAGTGGACCTGACTATTCTAGGGGCCCACATCGGCCTGACTATTCTATAGGGGCTAGGATAAACCCAACAATTTCACCCGGCTATTTCATAAATCATATCCTACTCTCTCACACAAATAAATCTCTACTTTTAGCAAACATATTCATTTATTTTTTGCACATAAATTTAAAATTATTATTATTTATATAAAGTGGGTAATTGTATAAATGGTGAGCAGTGACTGTGTGGCGCCCTAAAGTTAAAAAAGGAAAAAAAATAAATACCTTAAGAGCGGATGATCAAAATAACAAAATAAATACCATAGTGATAAATATTTGTTTGACAAAAAGTTATATAAAATCTAATCTTACTTAAATTTCAAATAAACATAAATTAACACTATCGTATTAAATTTATTAAATTCCGCTAATCTTAAATCCACATTTCCTATCTATACTTAAACATATAACAAGCATCACCTCTGAAATTAAGTGTGCAAAGGCAAAATTTAAATTTTAAACGAAAATTATTAAAATAGCATCGAATGTACATGGTACATACGCATGCCTTTATATAAGAGTTTGCCCCAATTTAAAGATTATTTAAATCTTAATTTTACGCAATAATTTTTGTAATTTATAAGACATAGCATAGGCTATCATCTAAAAAAACCTATTTATATAAATTAGGTCGGAAAAATAAGAATAGAGAGTTCAATCACAGCCATCAGATCTTTAATTAATCTCAACTAATTTAGAGGCTTTTCAATTCAATGGCAATTTTTTTTAATAAAAAAATAATATTATTTTAATAAAAAATATTCATATTAATTAAAAGTGAGAATGGTACACTAAATTATTTTACGAACAGTTTGTATTATAAATAAAAGTGATAATATTTTAATAAAAAAATAATATACTTAATATCTTTAATAAAAAGTAATACTCCTTCCGTCCGCTCCAAAGAGTTCCATTTTTTTATTTTGGGCGTCCGCCCGCAAGGGTCTCATTTCATTTTTTACACATATGTGACCCACACACCCATTAATACAATTAAAAAATGAGACTCATACCTCCACTAATACAACTACCCACTGCACATTAAATAATTATAATCTTTAATTCACGTGCCAAAAAACAAATGACACCCATTGTGGCGGACGGAGGTAGTAATTATTTAAAAAAGTGTAAAAATAATCTTACGCAAGTGTTACTCTCTAATTTGTCAACTTATAATTTATTTATTACATAAGAATATATACTATATTACCCTAAAATTATTTGCTTCATCCAGCTACTATAAATTAGAAGTTCTAGAAAAATTACTTTTAACTTTTTTTTGATAACTTAAGTTAGTATAATATTAAAATAAGTTATGTGAGTTTTAAATGGGTAAATTTTGAAATTTAAATGTTATGGGTTATTAAATTGTGTGTTAGTCTCTTATGAGTTTGTTTATGGGATAACCAAAATAATAAGTAAAAATTTGTAAAATTTGTTTATAAAATTAAATGAGTATAAAAGAAATAATTAAAAAAAAATTCCGCAGACGTTGTTCATATTAACAACAACGTGTAATTTATTTGGTCCTGGAATGAACGTTAAAATGAAAATAGACCCATCAGCCATCCATGGCCTAATTCGAGCAGCCTGTAACGTGAGGTGATTAGGAAGATACTGTTGCTAGAGCCACATTTATTGAAAAACAAAGTACTGTATAAAATACTCATACCGTTACGTTAATTATTTTATACTTTTCGTTTTTATTTGTCTCAATATTTATGCAAGTTCCTTAAAATGAATATTCCATTCATCCTGAAAACTTTTCACCTTTACTGTTCCACGTTGTTTAAGAAAAGTTGCACTTTTTGACCAATTTTATTGACTTTGGAGGGTATTGTAGTATTTTTAGTTAATAAAAAAGTATAAAATAATGATATGAGTGTGAAAAATGAGTGACAAATTTGAAATTAAAGTAACTTTTGAGGTTGTTGGAAAAAGTGATGTTTTCTTTTTTTAGGGGCGAAAGGTTATGTGGGACAAACAAATGAGGAAAGTGAGAAAAGTATTATGGGACGGAGGGAGTACATCTTAATAATATACTCACACATATCCCAACAACTTTACATACTTCCTCCGTCTCACCAATTGCTATTTTGGTTGTCACATTCAAAGAAATTCTCTTTTATTTTTTACACACATGTGACCAATACACACTCACTAATACAATTAAAATATGAAGTCTACACTCTCACTAATACAGTTACCCACACAACATTAAATAATATTTCATACTCTTTAACCCATGTGCAAAAAGCAAAAACAACCCTGCCCGAGACGGAGGGAGTAACTTTTTTATTAAATTAAATTATCTAAACTACTCACTTTTTACACACATCTCAATAATTTTATATATAGTATTTCTTTTAAATCTCCACGCAGTGCAGTAATTATCAGGATGAATGGAGTAATAATAAAAGTAGTTTGGGGTGAGACCGTTTCAAGATGAGACAATTTTATATTTTTTAAATAAGTTATTACTCCATCCGTCCCTTTCAAAAAGATGTATTTCAATATTTTTATCCGTATCAATACAAGGAATGCATTTCATTTTACAATAAATAGCATTTATAAAAAATAATTAATATATCTTCATGAGGTCCTAATACAATACTAAATCACTTATACACGTCTTTAGAGGGACGGATGAGTATATTTTTCTATAAAAATATTGTCACTTTTTATTTATATTAATCACTTCATTCACCCAAATGCCTTCATTTTATTATTTTGGGTGTTCATCCCAAAGATACTCATTTCCCATTTTAGTAAAAAAAACCAACGCATGACATAATACAACTACTAATACAACTATCTTTTATACATTAAATAATAAGCTTCCATTCAAATTAAAGAGAGGAGAGAATGTAATTTATATGTAAAATGTTCACCGTATCATTATTTCTTTTTAATAATAAAATATTATTTTTTATTAAAATATATATATTTTTTATTAGATTTCGCAAAAGTCATGCTAGCTAGACGGGAGATGTGCGACACAATTTTTGACATAATTAAATTCGAGTACTTACCAGTGAATAATATCTTATCCCATCTTTGATCCAACAAAGCAGTAGTCTCGGCTACCCCACCCTGGATCACCTTCACAGCTGACGTGTCCATCAACTCTCCTACCACCTTCGACAGCAGCGCCGATGTTGCCGGCGCCCTCTCTGATGGCTTCAGAACGACGGCGTTTCCTGCCGCTATCGCTCCTATCACTGGATCCAGCGACAGCGCTACCCACATATATAAAATACTTTACTGTGTTATTGGAAATCATTAAATTAATTAGATGAATATTGGAGATAGTCAAAATTCCATACAGAATGGGAAGTTCCAGGCCGATATGACTAATACCACACCGTATGGTTCTGCCACTATTTCCGCTGACGAGGGAAACGTGATGAGTGAGGTTCTCACCTATAAACAATGTACACGTTTCTTTAATTTAAAAAAAAATGAAAATAAAATAAACTCAGAAAAAGATTGGTAGTACTTTTTTAGGTTTCATCCATCGCTGTAACTGCTTCAGTGCCAATTTGCATGATGATGAAACTACAGTTATCTGCACATCACGAGGAAAAAAATTATGACAGTTATGAAGAGAGAGAAAACAACAAAACCCCTGAAACCCAACTCCAATTTCAACTTAATATGGAGTTCTAAAATAAAAAAATAAAAAAATGAAGGACCTCATGGATAACAGCTTCGAAATCAGGTTTATTGAGATCAGAACGCAGAGCTTCCATGATTTGAGTATGGTAGAGGGTTGTGATTTTGAGGATGGCTTTGAGTTGTGACACGCGCCACTCGGCGGTCTTGGTCTTGCCGGCGGCGAAGGTGGATCTCAGCTCCTCCACCACCGCTTCCGCATTCACACCCATGTTTTGTTTAAAGGTCAGAAAGAAGTAAGAGGAAGAGATAAGATTTAGCAGGAATTAATAGAGACAAAGAATGTATGATTAGACAGGCAAGCAGACGTGCAAGCAGACAAAAGCCCACAATGCTTTGCTTCTTATATCTTGCTAGTACACCGCCATCTTGTATATTACTCCCTCTATTATTTATCCACACTCCCGATATTTTTTCACGTTCCACGACATTGTACATTGGACAACTAACTGCTCCTTTCATAAAATTCATGACGCCTGAAATATAATATTTTAATGTATTGTGAGTAGTTGTATTAGTGTTATAAGTGAGTTTCACTACCAAAAAAAAACTCCAACAGTGACCGAATTTTGTGATGGAAATATTTCCATCACTATTGTGACGAAAATTTGAATTTGTGACGGAAATTAAGTGACCATTAACTCACTTTGTCAAGGTCTCAGTTTGTGACGGAAATAGTGACGACTTATTTTGTGACGGATAGTTCCCTCATTATAGTGACGGAAATAGTGATGGAAATTTTTGTGACGGATTTTTCCGTCACTATAGTGAAGGAATTAGTGATGGAAATTTTTATGACGGAATTAGTGATGAATATTTTTGTGACGGGTCTTTCCCTCACTTTTGCATTATTCTTCTTAGCTTGGGAGGACCTTTAGATTCATTGATTCTCTGGTGACGGAAATAATAACCAATATTTTTATGATAAATAATTAAATTAATATGAAACTTTAATATAAATAAATTATTTGATAAGTTATGAACAAGTACCACTACAGGCCACATGGTCACCCAGCGAGCCATAAGGCTCTAACTTTATGATTGGTCTAGTTGCCAAGGTGGCTCGGATATGAGATTCGAATCTTAAATTATATTTTTTGGATATTTTAAAATTTTGTGACGGATATACTGACGAAATTTTTCGTCATTATAAATTTTCCTCACTAATTCCGTCACTAAAATTCGTCGCTATTTCCATCACTATTGTAATTCGTCCCAATATTTTCACTACTGTAATTCGTCACAAAATATTTCCTTCACAAAAATCGTCACTATTGTGACAGATCCGTCACAATAATTTAGTAACGAGTAAAACAACGACGGAGCCTTTCCCGTCACTAAATCTATCACTATCCGTCACAAAATCTGTCACTAACTAGTGATTTTTTTTAGTGGATCCATAGAGATATTTAATTGTTTTGTATAAGTCTCGTACACCAAAAAAGAAAATATAATCATTAAAATGAGATGCAAAAATTGGAAATATGTAACTATTAGGATGGACAGAGGGAGTACTTGTAATATTTTATCAATCATTCCTAATAATTTTATTTACTCTTTTCTTTTAAATTACTTAATTTATTCTTACTTTTTTTTTACATTAATATACCTCAATATACCCTCATTTATCAATAACATACTCATTTGTATTTTACACGCATGGGGTTTATTTTATATTTTTAAAGTATAATTTTCCCATCTCTTCCTCCGTCATTCATTATCAGCGTGACACATGAAATGTTAATCAAATGAGAAAAAAAATCGGAGCGAGTGTACGTACTTGAGTAAATTGAAAGGGACATTACGGGTTTGGAGACGAATGAATCGGTTCGGATCTCCTGTTACATTTTAGTGTTACATTTCCTATTACAAATCGTTAAATGATTGACATGTAGGATAAACTATTATATACCCTACAGGACATCCAAGATCCGAATGAATGCATGATCATGCGCTAATCTCGTTATTAAAAGATAAAACACATCATGGATTGTGATGGCCAGGCAGCTGGATTTACTTGGTAGCGACAAATTAGATAAATAAATAAAATAATGTGCCTAACCAAATTTATGACACCCAAAATGAATTCCTTGGTACATAGAGTGGAATTGCTAACCCCATGTACTTATAGCCGATAAATAAATAAAATCATGTACATAGAATGGTAGAAAAGTAAATCATGTTGATTTAATTGATCAATAAGGACAAGATCACTACTTACTTGTACATAAGAATATCCCTCAATTTGAGAAGTTGCTCTTTACATGCATTAATCTATATGGTGTACTCCACCATCCCTACTATGGGGATTGGTGGAAGAAGTAAATTGTAGGATGTGCTTCAAGTGGCCTATAGAAAAGGCTTACTGTTTAACTTGTACTTGCAAGTGACCAAATTCATAACAAAGGTTGCTCCTTACATGTATTGATCTATACAACTACTAACGTCACACAAGAAGCCCTCTTATTTTTAGAGGTTGCTCCTAATTACTACCACAACGAGATTCAATTTCTAATCATTGACACAATATGTCACCCTTATGATAAGTTATAATGTCCATGATGAATTCTTCTTATAGGAAAATGCTTGTATTTTCACGTTTATACTCTTCGTAGCTAGCTATCTAGGAGTGAAGTATTAATCTTTCGTTTGATAGATTGTTACACTTAAAAATATGGAGCCATACGCCCGTCGTTCCATTATAATTGATATTGTTAATTCGATTCATTTTATTATTATTTGGTTGATTAAATGTTAAATGTTTCACCTTTTTATAAGTTTTAGTTTTTAGATAAGGTTATCATTTAATATGATATTAGAATTATGATCTAGTAAAGGTTTATATTCAAACCTCACTGCCGTTCATTTGAAATTCCACATACAAGATTTGAGGTAAATTGATCATCCTGCACGTGAAGGAAGTGTTATAGTGATCTGATTAAATATTAAAAAAAATTCTACAGCTTAAACATATTAAATAATCTTTTCTAACCACTTAAGTTTTTAGATCGTGATGTGGTCATTTAACAATTAATTATAAAATATACAATTTTTTCTTTGATTTGGTGGAGCCTGCACATATATAAAAACTTAAATTTATAACGTTATACAATTTGTTATATATTCAAATTAAAGTTATGAGTAAAGAGGTAAAAGTGCAATCAAACCTCATCCATGTACCTATTAATTTATATATATATATATATATATATATATATATATATATATATATATATATATATATATATATATATAAACACATAAAATTACGTATTCTCTATATCTCATCCTAATAATTAAATAT
Source organism: Pogostemon cablin (assembly GCA_023678885.1). NCBI lineage: Eukaryota > Viridiplantae > Streptophyta > Magnoliopsida > Lamiales > Lamiaceae > Pogostemon > Pogostemon cablin. The sequence goes on from CM042990.1 coordinate 19,521,960, forward strand.
TTTTAAATTGGATATTTTATTCTAACGGTTATATTTTTTTTGTACGAGACCCGCACAATTAAGTAATTAATATATCAATAGGACTCATCTGCCACATTAATACAATCATTCATTATACATTAAAATATTATTTATCTCACCTCAATACACATTAAAATACTAAATTACTTAATCCCCGTGCAAAAAATAAATATAACTATTAGAATGGGACGAAGGGAATAATTGAGTGTTTTATTCTAACGGTTACATTTTTTTATGTATGAGACCCACACAATTAAGTAATGAAAATATCTCAATAGGACTCATCCGCCACATTAATACAATCTTCCACTATACATTAAAATATTATTTATCTCACCTCAATAAACATTAAAATACTAAATTTCTTAATCCCCGTGCAAAAAATAAATATAACTATTATAATGGGACGAAGGGAATACATATATATGAGGTTTTATATTGTGATAGTATGTATATCTAGTTTAGTTCTTTATGTGTAATGAATTAAATAGTATTTAGTTGAATCGATGTTATACGACTCTTATTCGTTTTTCGTGTATAAAAAATTAATGTAATTATAAAAAATCAACATTTTTAAAATTTTTATTAATATTTATATTTCATTACATAATCATATCTTAACGTATAAATAATTTCAAATAATGGTCTTAATTACTCAACATTATTTTTAAATACAACCCAAAATTTTTCAATAATTAACTCAAATTGAAACAAATTTTAACATGTTAATTGATTAAAAAAAAGCATATAAAAATATCTTTAATTTTAATTATTTTGTTGGACATAAAATTATTAGAATTAAAAAATATGATAGATTTTAAATAATTAAATAATTGATGGTTGAAATAAATTATCCTAAAATTAATACTATATTTAAATCATACATTAAAAAGGAAAATCAGTATAATTGGGATGAAAGAAATTGAGGAGAAATTGAAAAGATATTATGGAGAGATTTTGACCAAAATTTGAGTAGGAAAACTTTAGTTGACCCTAATTACTTTTATATATATAGATTATCAATGAAATTATTAATAACGGATTATCAACGAAATTTGCTCTATTGGTAATCCGTTGTTAAAAATTTCATTGACAATTTATATAAATTATCGTTGATAATCCGTATAGGTAAATAACAACAGATATTATTCTGTTGGTAAAAATATTATGAATCCGTTGACATTCCATTGCTTAAAGAAAAATATAATTTTTATTGACAATTTATTGGTAATTTACTAATGGAATTCAACCATTGGCAAAATAGAGTGTGTGTGTGTTTTTTTTTTTTTGGAGTGATGGTCAACTACTACAATTTGAAGTTAAAAAAAATATTACTCATTTTAACAAAAATATAAAAAATACAACATATTAAGATTTCACTATAATTATAGTTTTTATTGTATGAACCAGTTCAAGCAGTTGGATCAAATTTAAAGTATTAATATGATATATTTGATAAATTGATGATTGACAACGCTGCTTTATGCACGACAAATTATCATCTCCACAATATAATAACAAAGTTTGTTGTGAATGATACAATGATTAATGAATATGAATATTATCATGCATATGAGAACACTTTCATGCTTCAAATTTAATACAATTTCAGTTTTATAGAATTCTCCTCGGAATTGAATTGATGTTAAAAAGTTGAGCTAGGTTTAAAATCATCCATTTTCATAATGCAGTAGTTACTCTCCTGTCCCAGTTATTTATTTTAGATACAAGAGTTTAAAAAATGTTACTTTTCTAATCCATTTTAGTAATTTTTAAATGTATTATGGTCTTTTAATAAATAAATGATAAAATAATTAATGTGTTAAGTGAGAGTTATATTTTTTACATTATGTCTTTTTAAATGCATTATTATGGTCTTTTTAATTATGATATTTTTAAAATCATCCAGACTATTCCGAAAAGCGAATAAAAAGATTAATTTTTTAAAATTTTGTATCTACGTGAACTTTATTTTGGGAACAGATGGAGTAATAATAATAAAAGATACTTCCTCTATCCCACACTTATCTTCACACTTTCCGTTTTCATCCGTCCCACACTTATCTTCACCACTCAAAAAAGGAAACTTCACATTAACCAACAAACTCAAAAGTTACCCTAATTTCAAAAATACCACTCTCACCTAACATACTTTATAATTTATTTATTACTTAAAAATACCACAATACCCCTAAAAAGTCAATAAAGTTGGTCAAAAAATAACTTTTCTTAAACTCCGTATCTACAGTATCGGTACAGATAAGTACGGGACAGAGAAAGTATAAAGTATATATAACAGAAAAAACAAATGAGAAATCGTGAGAAGTGTAACTCGAGGGAGGATAACATTTATCTCAATTGAATTGATAATGACCATAGGAAAGGAACGTAAGATGATGGTAAAATGGAGGGTAAGAAATTAAATGTTAGTTGAATGAATTATTACAACAGTTAATAAGGGAGATACACCCAACTACCTTGAACATTGTCATGAAAACGTGTCCTCTCTTTAATATGTAAGCATGAATAATGACTCAACTACCGATCGTAATTAGTACAACAAATATTTTAATTTTAATTCTAAATATGGAAATAAACTTTTCCAAATATATAATGTCTTAATTTCTGAACTGTATCACTAACAGTGAACTGGTAAATTGGAAAAATAGTCTCATACGTACATGATCATAGCCAGTGGCGGACGCACACTGGGTCCAAGGGGCACTGGGCCCTCCTGAAGTTTTGTAAATATTTAGTATATATATAGTATTTATTATAAAATATTGAAGTGGTCAAGTGGTGGAGGTCATTGTCGAGTGTGTTCAAGGTCAATGGTTCAATTCTACTCCTTACCTTCTTGTATCCTGTTTTCAATTTATTAGTATTTATTTATTTTTTATATTTTCTTTCCTCTTTTATATCCAAAATAATTAAATTATACTATATAATTAATTATTTCTATTTTTATATATAATTTTAATTCTTATTTTATTTTTTCTCTTTAGTAATTGATATTATATCTTTCTTTATATAAAAAAAATATGTAAATTTTATTATTATAATAAGTAATATAGTAATAATTTACTATATGTATATGTATATCATAATTTTTTTATATTTTCTTCATTCTTTTGTTTTATAATATTATTTTCACTCTCTTAAAAGAAAAATTACGTTTTTATTTAATAATCTCAAAAAGTTTTAATTTTAAAATTATCACTCACACCTAACACATAATATAATTTACATATTAAGATTATTTTTTAACGTAAGAATACCCTAAAAAAATCAATAAAAATAATAAATAAAATAATTTTCCTAAAACACTATAACCCCAAAAGTGAACTGTGTTGTGAGCCTAAAACACTATAAAATCGCAAAATGAACTATGTTGTGAGACGAATGAAGTATATTTTGGGCCCCCTAAACATAAATCTTGCGTCCACCACTGATCATAGCAATATTGATCAGTGTCACATAAATATCTTTACAAAATCAACTCTACAGCTGTAAATATATGAGTATATCACAATTTTTAAAATGTTATATACTTCCTCCTTTTTGTTTTAATCTTTATGTTTTCTTTGTCAGACATTAAGGAATAAAATATTTTAATATGTAATGAGTTGAAAGTTTAATTAATATTTAATGTAAAATAAGTAGTTATATTAATAATATGTGTGAGTCCCATTATGGTATACTATTAATTATTTTGCGTTGTTCTCATTTTTAAAAAAAAATATAAAGATTGAAATAATATACTTAAATTAAATTTATTTAAAGGATGAAATGGAATGGAAGAATTTTTTTTTTCTTTTTGAATTTCTAAGGTATACTAAATTATCAAATGTGATCAATACTAAAAAAGCACCATGTCATTAAAAATTTGAAGACAACATTTCCAATACATAAAGTGAGTTTTTGATTCTTTGAAGTCGTTAAGTGAGTTATAAAGTTGAAAATGTCATAAATAAATAATCAAGAGTGTAGATTGGGTGCACCCAGGTGGAAGATGCACTCATATGTGTATAACTTTTTATTCTATTTTGTATACATGTTATTTTATTTTGTATACTTGTTTCGTAATAATTATATACTTTTTTCATATTAAGTCTTTCATTAAAAAAACTAGCATCATATGTGTATAACTTTTTATTTAATAGTGTATACATGTTTTTTAATAATTGTATATTTTTTACACTCAATTTTTCATTAAAAAATCTAACAATTAAATTGTATACATTTTTGCTTTTAATTGTATATGTTTATGTTTATATTTGTATATGAGTGCACACTATAATTAGCCAATAAATAATCAACATGAAAAATATTGTCCAATTTTTTTAATTAATTTTATGGGATATTATTGTAATAATCGAGTTCCTTGTTATTAACTAACGGGTTTAAAAGGAAAATAAGGACATTTAAATGCATTAAAATAACTTTCCTATTTTTAATAAAATTTTAAAACTAATAGAATATTATTTTTTATAAGGTTAACCAAACTTGCATTATACTATCATGACTTATACTTTACTTTTTAGGGTTAATAATTATATATATTTTTAAAATTTTATTATCAATTCATTAAAAATTATACTGATGATTTCGCATGTAAGAAAATAAAATAATGTTGTTTTAATTTTGTGGTCCATGACTTATACCTTGTTTATTACTTCTGTCGTTGAAATTATTTACGCTAATTCAATCCAAATTAATAGTGAACTAGAGCGTATTGCATTATGTTAAATATATTAATATTATTATTCTTGATCAGTGCTCTTTATTTTGATCCGATTTATATTTCTAAATTTAAAGATCCACCTTTGAGATATTATTCGATCGGGCTTATAACTCATGTTTGTCCCTGCCTTAGACAATTAATTAATCAATAATCAAGAATATGTTACGTGTTTTAAGACCTATTTATTTGTTGTGACTAAATTGGTATGCTTTTTTTTTTAAAAATAATTTTAATAAGGTTTATGTGAGATTTTAAAATAGTATAATTCATATTTATTTTGAATTTTGACATGATGAATTTTAATTTTATAATAAAATTAATATGTAAGAGGTGGATATATAAAAGAAACGTGAGAGAAAAAATGTGAGTGTAGAGAAAAAGAAAGAAGAAATATTATTGAGGAAATTTAACGTTTGAAAAGTGGCAGTGTATTGAAAATTAATTTTTATATACACACACGTACTACATATTAAAGGAAACATGTGACTGTTTTAATTTAAAAAAAAAATAGCACTTTTTATCAAATATATTTTAGTTTTTCATTAAAAATTATTATTATTTATTTATATTATGAATAGTTCATGAAATAATTAATTATAAGAGACTCTCTTGTGAGATGGGTCGACCCAACATTAAAGTATGTTAATTGCATAGATAAAATATGTTTATTTGTAATTAAATTATGTTAATAATTAATCATATTTTAACATACTAAAATAATATTTTAATGTTTAATTCAGTATATTTTAGAAAACATACTTTATCTATACAATAAATATACTTTAGCGATGAGTCGACCTGTATCACAAGATACTTTGTCATTAATTATACTACTTTCACTTTTCATTAATTCAAGTATTATTACTTTTTATTAAAATATTATCGCTTCTTATCCGTGTTACATAAGTCTACTAATAAGACAGTTCCATACAATTGTTTGACATTATTATATAAATAAGGGAACACTTGAATGAACGTAAATCATTTTTTACATTTTGTTAAATAGTTATCACTTTTTATATAAAAAATATTATTTTATTATTAAAAATGTTATCTTCTTTTATTTATATTACGAATTGTTTATTTAATAATTTACTTTATTGTTACTCAATTATTTTTTATTAAAATATTATATTTTTTATTCATATCATAAAATTTTCCCATGATAGGACGCCTTAAAATTAACGTCCGAATTAGACGGGAGAGAAAGAGTCCCAAAAAGAAAAAATGATGCAGAAAGATACAGGACCACCACGTGAAACACTAAATTAACGAACCCTATTCTAATTGCCCTATTATTAATTAAGGTTCAACACAAATATCTTGGGACCCTTCTATTATGTATACACATGCACCTTATGTATATCTAATTTCTATTTCCTCTTTTATCTTTTGCTGTATATGCATCCATTTTATCATTTTGATTTTCTTCATTACAAAATATTAACTTTTTTTAGATTGATGTGATTCATAAAAAGATATTATTATAATCAACAAATTATACTGAACTCCATACTTAATATTGATACAACTACTTACTATACATTAAAAATTAATTCTCACCAAAATTACGATGTTTTATTACTTTATTTATACGAAGTATTTTCTATAAATATAAAATAAATAAAAAAACTTGTACCTAACCTCTTGGACCTTGGGGAGGACAAAAAGAATTGTCGGTATATTAGAGTTATTTTATCAAAAAAATACCAAAAAATAAAAGAAAGAAATCAATATACTGAAAATTTCGATATGACATAGTATAGTACCGAACATTTCGGTAAAGTATTGGCAAGTAATGATATGAATTTTTTTCATATCGACAATTTTGGTAAGATATGCTATGCGGTGTGAACCAATGTTTTGTGTATGGTATGGAATCCTACATGGAACGACCCTAAATTTTTAAGATATTCAAAGGCCTTGTTTGTAGATGCCTTAGTTAATTTAAGAAATACGAATGTTTAAAATTTAAAATTTAAGATATTCAAATGGTAGATGCCTTAGTTAATTTAAGAAATATGCATGTTTAAAATTTAAATTTTAAGATATTCAAAGGCCTTGTTTGTAGATGCCTTAGTTAATTTAAGAAATATGCATGTTTGTAATAAGTTTTTTCGTCTAACATAGTTCTCCGTAGCTAGTTTATTTAAATATATTAAATTAATTTGTTTTGTATTTACTACTCTCTTATTTCATGTTGACCATTATGATGCATGTGGTTGATGGGTATATAATAGTTGCCACGCCTTCAACTTTAATCTCGTATTGCATTATTGAAAGATGAAGATTGGAGAGAGAATAATGTTGAGTTTAATGTTACTATGTTTGTTTTGGATTATTGTAGTGTTTGAAAATTAAATGAATAAATTGAGGAGGTATTAATTTTTAGAAAAAGTGATACAGATAAAAGAGGGAATATTATTAATTAAAAAAGAAAAAAATATAAGGAATGTGGCTGTATTGAGAATTTTAAAAATAAAAATTAATTTCTAAAATCAGAAATAAACATCATCTAACAGGAAAAGAAAAAAATACATATAAAAAAAGAGTGAAGAACAAGAAAAGAAAAGAATACATATAAAGAAAGAGTGAATAACTTGGGGGGGAAGGAGGAAGTATATAAAATGATACAAGAAATCTCATATACACCATTTATCTTGCTCATATATAGTCTCACTGCAAATATATTGCAAAAGATAAAAGAAAAAAAAAATAGTAACTCCTCATAATAGTAAAATGAAGCTCCGATACGTGTCCTCTCTCAGTTCTGTATTTAGGTGTATAATTTTTTTTTAATGCATATTAAGAAATTGAAAAAGTTTATTGTGAGATGGTAATTACGTGAGATGGGTCGACTCATTGTTAAAGTATGTTTTTTATATATGTAAAGTATGATAATTCGTAATTAAAGTTTTTTTTTTTAAGTATGATGAATAATGAATTAAAATATGTTTTTAAAGTGTTATAATATGATTTACTACGAAAAAACTTTAACTATCAATAATCATACTTTATATATATAATAACTACTGTATACTTTAACAAAGGGTCGACCCGTCTCACAATCCATCTCATACATACCCATCTCATAAGAAAGTATCTCTGAGAAGTTTGATTTTTTTTAAAATTTATTTAAAGTATATTTTTTTTAAGTATGATGAATAATGAATTAAAAAATATTTTTATAGTGTTATAATATGATTCACTATTAAATTTTTTTAACTATCAATAACCATACTTTATATTAATAACTATACTTTAACAAAGGGTCGACCCGTCTCACAATCCATCTTATATATACCCATCTCACAAGAAAATATCTCTAAGAAGTTTGATTTAAAAAAAAATTATTTATTGCCTTTTCTTTTTAGTTTGATATTTAGTAATAATTTAATTAAATTATAAAGTAAATTATATGTATTAGAAAGAGATGAGAAATTTAAAATTAAATTGTACTCAAACATTTGTGTAATTCGGATTTACGGTGTAAATCATGTGGTCCCCCTTCCAATCCTATAGACCTTGTCTATTATTAGGTTGTTTAAATTAAGAAGGACTATATAGTTTAAAAATGTTTATGATGTAAATAAATTAACTCTAAATTATGAGTTATGAGTTTTAGAATCATTTTCTTGTTCCATCCTAATAATTGGAAATTAAATCCTTAATTAAGTAATACAATAAATCATAAAGGAAAGTAATGCACAGTTGATTAGCCATAACTTGTAGTCGGGATGATCAATTCAAGAATTTATCGAACCACATGGAGGAAGGTACTAGTGCTTAAGCGATTTCACGTTTTTCATAGTTTTATAGAGACTAAACATCAATGGTTTGGTTGGTAAACAAGTAAATTAAAGTGATTAAACTAAACAAGTAATCAATGATTCATTCAAACAAAAATAGAAGAAAGGTAATTGATTTTCCAAGTTAAACAAAAGTGAGATTAACAACACTTAAGAAGTGGTAATTCTAGGAATTATGTAACAAATTCATATGTATCATAGATATAGAATTAATGATCAACACTAAATCCTTTTAAACTTCCTCTCGAAATGAATAGAATGTGAATCCAATTAAAAATCCCAAAATAACTCAATGGATATATAGGTTTTACTCAAACAATTCCAACTAGCTACTAAGCTTGAAATGAGAGTCTCTTCACACAATTAATCAACCTCTCGATCTAATCAATCGGATGTTCTATCAAAGGGTTCAAAATCCTAAAGGGCATCTCTATCTCTTTAAGACTTACAATGCACATGAAGTGTATGATGAATTGATTCAATGAACTATCCTAAACATATAATTGATTTCTCAATCTAATTACATGCCCATGACAATTAACCACACAAATCAAACAATTAACAATCAATGATAGAAAATCATAAATCCAATCAACATATGAATTAAAATACACAAATCCCTAAAATTAATCAACAACCTTCATGTTGCTAATCTCACAAGGGAGATTAGTCTACCATATTCATAAAAAAATTAACATAGACATTAAATTCCTTACAAGTCATGACAGACAAATAGGATTACTACAAAAATTGAATGAAAACTTCCTTGGAATGACTCCAATGGTTATCTCATTCCTTTCCTTGCAATTCCCTTCTCTTCCTTGTTTCTTTTCTTTACTTGGATGAAGGATTTGATGGTGAGATGAAAATGGATGGAATGAGTGATTGAATAGATGAAGGTTAGAGTGTAAAATGAAGAAAATGGTGTGTGTTCTATTTGGGCAGCTGAAAATGCGGATAAAACTTGATTAAATGTTGAATGAATTGATATTTATACCCCTTGGAGACCTTCTATAAGAATTCTAAAAATTTTCTGATCCTTGCACTTACACGGCTCGTGTGCTTGCACACGGCTCGAGTCGTGTCAGAGTTTCTTAGTCAACACCCAGCTTCAGATAGGACACGAGTCGTGTGCTGAAACATGGCCACATGGTGGTTATGTAGTTGTTTCAGATGACGACGCATGGCTACCCTGTACAGGGCCGTATGCGGTACACGAGTCGTGTGCGGGGACATAACTCGTGTACCCTACACGGCTGGCCGTGTTCGTGCAACCCTGTTTCTTCTTCCTTGTTTCATCTCCAGTCTCCATTTTTGCTCCGTTTTCACATGTTTTTCATACATTTGAGCTCATTCTCACACATTTCCATAAAAACACATAACACAACCAAATAGCACATAAAAACAGATAAAATACTATGAAAATGGATATAAAAAAACACTAAAATTTAGGTGAAAATATCACTAATCAACGGTGAATCATAAGGGTAATTATATACTCCCTCTATCTCGTGTTAATGTTGACATTTGCTTTTTGCATGTAGATTAAGAGAAATAATATTTAATGTGAAGTGGTGAGGTTAGAGAAATAATATTTAATGTGAAGTGAGTAGTTGTATTAGTGTTATGTGTGGTCCCTATATGAAATAATTAATTGTTCTGTTTGTACTCAACTTGATAGAAAAAGGAAATGTAAACCTTGACTTGAGATAACCCAAAATGAAAAATGAAAACCTTAACGCGGGACGAATGAAGTATATAGAAATAGTAATTTTAATAATCAATAATTGAAATTTTAAAAACATAAAAATAACAAATTCTAGGTAAACATATGTGAGAATCGGATTCACACATGCATCTTAATTTACCGATTATTCTTTGGTATATATTAGTATTTATATTCTTTAGAAAGATGAATATTAATAATTTTTTGAATGAAAAATATTACTCTTCAAATTCTTGCACCCTAATTTATCGATTACACTTTAGTCAATAAAAAATTACTCTTTATTAGAATGAACTATTACTCTTTTAAATAAAAAATATTACTATTTAAATTTTGATATATTATTATTTTTATATTCTTGTTGGGCATAATTTAAGGAGTAATATTTTATATTAAAAAAAATCATATATTTAAAGAGTAATTTTTTATATATAAAGAATAATTTTATAAAAATATGATGCATGGGGAATCAAATTCACAAGAAACTTCCTCTAAACTCTAACAATGAGTAACATACCCTAAACCACAAGCTTAATATATATATTTATATACATTTAAGGCAAAAATTTGTGTGCTTCGAACACACCGTGCGTACATGGGCGTCCATACCTTTTAGTATTAAATTGTATACCTCTTTAATATTAAATTATGTACTCGAAGATACAAGAGACCAACTCTACATTCAAATGTACACAAGAATTTATCATAATATTAATGACAATTTTCTTTATTATTATTATTATTATTATTTATTTATTTATGAAAAGAAGTGTGCATTGAACAAAAAAGTGAACACAAATATGAGAAATTTTTAGTGCAAAATCTTTACCAACACTTTGTTTTATTTGTTATCTTTTTTACATAATTGTACATTTTTAGACTTCTTTACTATTCAAATCAATACTTAATGTGTCCCCTGTAGGTCACTCACACTGGTCCACAGACATTGATTCAGGTGTAGGTCACCCACACGACCGGCGGCGAACGGTGGCTGAACAGAGATAGTGACCGGCCGGCGGAAACGTGGGGTGGTGGCCGACGGCTGCAGTAGGTTGTGTGGGTGAGTGGATGGATATTTAAAAATATTTTAATTTTTGGGGAGAGATATAATGGTCTCTTTTGGTGTTTTGATTAAAAAAAGAAAGAATGTACTTTAGTTGTTGGTATTGATATTTGATTGGTGGGAGTTGTGTATATTTGCCTATTGACACATATTATTTCATATAAAATGGGTAGAGTATTAGTATTATATATATATGGAGCTGTATAGATTTTTTTTTTAAATTTATATATATATATATATATATAAATTAATATCTTTAAAGTGTGTGCAAAAATAATAGGATAATACCTTATTTTTTTGAAAGGAAAGATAATACCTTATTAATACTCCCTCTGTCCATCGAAAATGTATACATTTTGCTATTTTGGGCGTCCATACCAAAGATATACATTTTCCTTTTTAAACACATGAGACCCACACACATCACTAATACATTTAATATATGGGTCCCACACACCTCACTAATACAACTACCCACTACACATTAAATAATAATAATATCCCTTAATCTACGTACAAAAAATAAATGTGTACTTTATGGGCGGATCGGAGGGAGTAACAGATAAGTAAGACAAGAATTGGGAAAAAAAAAAACTAGAAAAGGGCTGGCATGAGAAGGATGGATTAATGGGCTTAAAGACACTTGAAAAAATAAACCACTTTTGGCCCAATATACTGCTCATTGTATAGGACAATTGGAATCGTACGAATCAGTATTGCCTAAGTACGTAGGATTTTTGTTTTTTTTTTTTTTGGCAGAAAATGATTTCTACGTGTCTATATATGAGAGATCAGAAAGCCATATCACAAACTCTGGTTCATTGAACTCTTAACCCTATTAAATGGACCTTTTTATCTCTGGAACATTTTACCCTACAAGGAGTTTTATTCTTTAGAATGTGATAGGCCCAACTACTGCGTGAATCGTTGAGGCCCAATGTGATCAGATCAAGCCCAGTAGATGCGCTGTTGAAGCTTTGAATCAACCCGGCCAACAGTCTCACTCCATTTCAACGCGACGTCGTCTCCATATTACATCTACCGCCGAGAAATTATCCGACCTTCACCGGTTTGCCTCTAACCCCCTCCTCGATTTCAATTTTGATACCCTTTTTCTTGAAAGTACTGTCATGTATGCGGATTTGAACTCAGATCCTTGGTGATTCAATTAGGGCTTTGGTTTGATGTGGGTTGATCAGTTTTCTAGTTACTTTTCTTTGATTATGTGGAAGTGTGTAATTTTGTTTAGTTTTGGGTTTCAACGTGCGTGTGACAGTGCGTGTGTTTTTCCCCCCAGATGATAACTGGGTATATAAATTCTGGTAGATTTTAATCCGGCATTTTAAAGATTTAGTGATAAGTTAACTCGGAGACTAGGAAACTATACTGACATTGTTGGGTGTTTTTAACCTACTGCTAGGGTAATGGTGTTATATTTTCCTTCAACCACCTTAGGTCCACATATTTGGATGAAACTCCCTTGGTCAATTATTAAGTGGGAGTGTTTCCATTTTTGTTTATGAAATGGTTGCAATATGTCTCTTGATACTTGTATGAGAATCCATGGTTTTCTAATTGCTTTGTAATAAGTTCTACTCCTTAGATTGAGGTTTAATTTGTTGGCATTTGGAGGACAAGAAAGTATTCTACTTGAATTTTCTGACATGATCAAGAGTATTGAGTTTGTAGTTTCTACCTAGTTAAGTCTAATGGTTAGATTTTTGTGTCATGATTTTCTTTGGAAACTGATGCATGTCTAGATAGAAGTACATTTATGCTGGAATGATTGGCTGCTGTGCATGTTAAATGATACTTGTAAAGGAAAGGAAGCTTCCTTAGCTGAACCCATCAAATGTGAAAGTTTCAATTTGTATTTTCTTGTTCAAGAGTTGAAATTTTCAATTTGTATTTTCTCATTCAAGAGTAGTGGCATTGAGTCTCATGACTGAAATTGAGGCTTTCTTTCCCTCATTAAGATTCAAATTTTATGATTTTTGTTTAGTTTCTCTAAAATTCTCTCCCTTTGTTCTCAGTTTGCTTTCTCATCAACACTGCTTTGTTGATCATTTCTTGATTTGGGAGAGATGTATGATAATCATGGAGCACAGCCTGGGTTGCCTAGACCTCCTAATACACAGCAAAGTCCTTTTGGTAATGCGTTCTATGGAGCAAGTTCAGGATTCATTAAAGATGGATTGGGTGCATATGGAGGGAAGATCTTAGGGTCAAGCTCTGAATATGTGCAAAGCAATGTAAGCAGAATGTTGCCTGAGCCTGACAGAATTTAATGTATTTAAGCTTTGAGAACCTTAAATAAGTTTTTTGATGCCTTCGGATGCTGATGCAGTGTGTAATTAAGAGCACTTTCCCCTCTTTCTGACATAATTAAATTGTTTTCCAAACAGATCAGCACATACTTTTCTGACCCACAATACTATTTCCAAGTCAATGATCAATATGTTAGGAACAAATTGAAGGTTGTTCTTTTCCCATTTCTGCACAGGGTAATATTCTCTTTCTAATGATGTTTTAATCTGCGTAATTGTTATTTTGTCAACTAGCTCCATTATCAATAGCTTGCTGTCTTTTAAACTTTTCAATTTCGCTCAGGGTCACTGGACAAGAATCTCTGAGCCAGTTGGTGGTAGGCTTTCCTACAAGCCCCCCATTTATGATATAAATGCTCCTGACTTGTACATTCCTTTTATGGCATTTGGTACCTATCTGGTTTTGGCAGGCTTATCATTAGGTCTTCGTGGGAAGTAAGTCTTTCAGCATGAGCTCTTATTTGATTTTCTTGGTGTTTTTTAATTGCATTTTGACTTTGTGTGATCAGCATAGATTGTTTGAAGTAAGCATCTTGTTTAATGGTACTTGATTGAGGAATTGGGCTGTTTAGTAGCACTTGAAAGTAAAAACCTTTAGTATTTGATTCATTATCCGCAAGTCATATTGCAATGTTCACGAGGAACAACAAGCATAACCAAGATTTTCTAGAGAATATAACATAAATTGCTTAGTCCGGAAAGAAAGTTTGGTATTCTCTTTTGGTAGATGAGGTAGTGTTATTTATAATTTTTTTGATCCTCATCTCCTCCTTGCTTGTTTTATATTTGGAGATTAGGATCTTCGTTCTCTCAGTCAATCCATAGATCTGTTTTCTCTGTATCATGATAACAGCCTCACTGTGATGCGTGTAATAAATTCATGTTGTTCCCAGGTTTAGCCCAGAAGCTCTTAACTGGCTCTTCGCCAAGGGACTGGTAGGTTGGTTTTTTCAAGTTGCCCTACTCAAAATGACCCTTTTCTCCTTGGGTATTGGAGAGGCACCTTTGCTCGACATTGTATCGTATGCTGGATATACTTTTGCTGGATTGTCCCTAGCTGTCCTGGCTAAAATATTTTGGGGCTACGCGTACTACTTTCTGCTGCCATGGGCATGCTTGTGCATGGGGATTTTCCTGGTGAAGACAATGAAACGCGTTCTTTTTGCTGAAGTTAGAGGTAACGATTCGACCAGGCATCATTATCTGCTCATCTTCATCGCCTTGGCGCAATTCCCTCTTCTCATTTGGCTCGGCAACATCACCCTCAATTGGCTTTTCTAAACACTACGCCTTTGGTTTTCAAAATTACATCAATTTGTATGATTTCATTTCTTGTAGAAACTCATTCTCTGTTTTTCTTCTCCAATTGTAAAATTTTCTATTCTCTTTCTTTGTAATGCTACAATATTACAAATTAATTCAAATTTGATACTGCGTTTTTCACGCAGAATGTCAATGTAATGAAAAATTGCTGCAATATGAGCTTTTATTTTATTTTATTTTATTTTATTTGTAGTTGCAAAGAACAGTTGCAGAGTACTCTTTGATACTTTCTCTATTATTTCCTTGAGTTTTTTTTTTTTTTTGACAGAATTATTTCTTTGAGTTTGATATCTTGTGATTAATGCTAAACCTTGGCAAATATTAAATTTTAAAAATAAACTAAAAGATAGATAAAAGGGACACACAATTGTGACCTCTAATAAAAAAAAAAAGAAAAACCTTTTTGAGTCTTGTGAATTTATAATAGATAACAGTATTTATTCAACTGATAAAAGCTCATTAAGTTTTCAATAAAAGGGGAAGGACAAGTCACACACTCCAAAGGCCTAAGTAAAAACAAAAACAGGAATATAAAATGTGTAATGAGATAGCAAGAAGACAAAAACATCAAACATATGCATCCGGGTTGTGAATGAGGAAAGCTTCAACTGCCTTGTAAATTGCCAACACCCTTTCTTTCCCTGCCTTCACTTCCTCTTCTTTGAGACTAAAATCTCCCACAGTGTAGTACTTGCTAACAACCTTTGAAATCGACCCGCCATCACCCGCCTCCTCTAACTTAACCTCGTAACTTATTTTCTCAAGTCTATCCGCCAACTGATCGCCTTCCGCCAATGTGTATCCATACGTAAGGGTCTTCTCATTCAGCTCGTCCACGCGGTACTTCACATACTTCAAAGGGCTACCTGCAACAACAATTATGAACTATGCTTGAAAACTCTATCATGTTATAATCATTGCATAGCAAACGTGCAATGTTTGAGGCTTGGAGGGAGTAGGGTCGAGGGCATGTTGTTTGATTGCCATTTAACATAGATCAAGTGGTTGAGGAGAGGGTGGAAAAGCCTTCCAACTGAACTGTTAGCTGGTTCGTTTCCTGTTAATGGAAAATTAAAGGTGGAAACAAGCCTTCAGCGAAGTTGATATGCTTAATGCTGCCAACACCTCCATCACCTTGAATAAATTCAATGCTTTTGATGGCCTGTGGGAGGAGCTTGGGAATCAAGTTGTGGGAGTCTACAATGGAGGCTTTGAAGATCCTTGATGGAGAGATTGGTGAAGTGTATTTATCACTGAAGGTGAATATACCCATGAATGACTACCTTTTGTTGAAGAATTAATTTGATTTTGGGACCTGTTTGGGGGATTAGGAAGAGAACACGTCAGTTTATAGGTGGTTGAAAGATGGCCAAACTTATAACTTAGCTGCAACAAAACACAAACAATTAGACAAACAACAGGATTTCATGAATGCTAAGCGCTGTTTGTTTCCTGATATCATTAATAAAATATAATGACAAAAAGGTGGATAGTTTATTCGGAATTTCCAATAAAGAAAAAAACAAAAAGATGAATAAGTGAATTGTAATTTAGAGTGAATGTACGTGATACAGTTCGAATTCCAATATCATTTGACGTATAAATTTTCTGTAACAACACTATTGGACGAGCCACACACAGATGATAGAATATGATCTAACGGAAGCAATGGAGGAGATTAGGTCAATTGCAGAAATGGTGATGAATTTTAAGAGTGGAATCACAGTCAAAGACGAAGGAATCCGTGATCCTACGGCTGTGAATGGCTCATCATGGACGGCCCACAAGGATGGCATGGTTTGGAAATCAAGTATGGCCTTTGTAGAGAATCATCCAAGCTTGAAGTCATCCCCATTGTTGGCATGGGCGTAATAGGTAAGACTACTCTCGCTAGAAATGCCTACGACGATCCTTTAATTACTGAGCATTTCCAAATTCGTGTGTGGGTTACTGTATCACAGGATTATAGTGTCAAAGAAATTGTTTCGTGTATCTTAATTTCGATGAAAGTGTTTGAGTCTAGAGATGAGTCCATGAGAGAAGAACAGGTGTATCAATACTTGAAAAATAGGAAGTACTTAGTTGTGATGGATGATATATGGAGTATTAGTGCTTAGGATGATTTGAAGCTTATGTTTCCGGATGATGGCAATGGAAGTCGAATCGTGATAACCACAAGGCTATCGGATGTGGCTAGTTATGCCGACTCTGCTAGCCCTCTTCATGAGATGCATCTAATGGATGTGGATCTAAGTTGGAAGCTTCTTGAGAAGAAGGTGTTTAGGAGCAAACAATGTCCCCTTGAATTGGAACTTTCTGGAAAAGAGATAGCTAGAAGCTGCAGAGGGCTCCCACTAGCTATTGTAGTCATTTCAGGGATTCTGTCCTCCATTGATCACACTGCTACAGCTTGGGAGAATATTGCGGAAAACGTGACCACGTTTATCCATTCACAAGAAGAAAAATTTGATAAGATACTATCTTTGAGTTATGCATACTTGCCTCATCATTTGAGGTCATGTTTCTTGTACATGGGACGTTTTCCAGAAGACTGTGAAGTGCGTGCATCAAGACTGATTAAACTATGGATAGCTGAAGGTTTTCTGAAACCTAATGAATGTGATAAAAGCTCTGAAGAGACGGCACAAGAATGTTTGGAGGATCTCGTCAAAAGAAATCTAGTTTCAGTCACAAAGAGGAAGTCAGATGGCAGAGCCAAGACTCTGAGCATGCATGATCTGATGAGGGAGATGTGCATAAAAAATATCCCACAAAGAGAAGTTCTTTCGAAAGGGTATCTCTTCCCGACATGGCATTAACATTCCTTACAGTTCAAGTGTTATTACCTCTAACCTGGCTATCCATGACAATACTTATGGCCTTACCATCCGTACAATACTATTCTGGGGGGATGTACAAAAAGCTGCACTCGTTCATTTACTAAATTTTAGGTTGCTTAGGATACTCGATTTATCAGATGCTTACAGTACTCCTTTATTACCTGCCCAACTATTTAAGTTGTTTCATTTAAGGTACCTTGCATTCAATGGATTCTGCAGCATTCCATTAGGCATATCAAACCTTCAGAATCTGCAAACTCTAATCATACTTACACATTCTGATTATGAGTATCTTCAACATCATTCAAGCAATCCTGTACCATTTCTACTGGAAATCTGGAGTTTGCCACAATTAAGGCATCTTGTCTTCAAATCTGGTTTCTGTTTCTGTCTCCCACGTCAAGGAGAATCAAGCTTTTGTCTGGAAAATCTGCAAACACTCTCTCTTGTAATGAACTTCATCTGCACGCTGGAGATTCTGAAGACGATCCCAAGCTTGAAAAAACTGCAAATCACGTATAGTGAATGTGTGGATGATGAACACGACTACCAACTCCACAATCTTCAACATCTGCAACAACTTGAGAATCTGAAACTAAGGGTACATCGGGGATTTCCTCTGAACAAGGCTATTTGACTTGCATTGCCGGAGACACTGAAAAAGTTGTGTTTGATCGGAGTGAGAGCTCCATGGGAGGATATGGACATTGTTGATTCGTTGCCTAATCTTGTAGTGCTTAAACTACGAGATTATGCTTGTAATGGCAAAACATGGGAAACAAAGGAAGGAGGATTTCCTCAGCTGAAGTTTTTGCTGATTGACAAATCATTTTTGAGGGATTGGATAGCTGAGAGTAGTCACTTTCCAAATCTCGTGTGCCTTGTGTTGCATCGTTGTTGGGATCTAAGAGAGATTCCAGATGGCATAGGAGAAGTGCCAACACTTGAAATGATTGAGGTGGATGACGAAGATTTATATGAGTCGGCTAAACAGATACAAGAGGATCAACGAAGTTATGGTAACGAGGGTCTCCAAGTTCTTCTAGTTTAGGTTAGAGATCTGCATATATACATGTCCCTTAGCATAACTTTTCAGACACGTCCTGCGATTTACCTTTCCCAGAAACAGGGTTCATTTATCTTACAAACAAGTCACATGAGCATTTGCAAGAACATCATCTATTTCTTTATTTATTCAATCATTCTTCTTTTTTCTTTGTGGAGGATTAAGTTCTCTCACTCTCTGTGCTTTTATATCTTGAATCAATGCCTTGTCCATGTACAGAAATGTTAATTTGTATGAGATGGTAATAAATTCTATATTCATGCAATAGCACTGTAGGTCTTGAAGAGTTGGAAACTTTCATTCTCATAATTAAAGATTAATATACATTCTCAAGCTCTGAATACGTGCAAAGCAATGGATGCTGATACAATGTGGTGTTAAGAGCATTTTCCCCTCTTTCTGACTATTCAATTGTTTACCAAACAGATCAGCAAATACTTTTCTGACCCACAATACAATTTCCAAGTCAATGATCAATATGTTAGGATCAAATTGAAGGTGGTTCTTTTCCCATTTCTTCACAGGGTAATATTTTCTTTTTAGTGATGTTTTAAGCTGCCTTATTATTATTTTTTTCAACTTGCTCCACTATCAATAGCTTGTTGTCTTTATAACTTGACAATTTCACTCAGGGCCACCGGCTGGACAAGAATCTCCGAGCCAGTTGGTGGTGACAGGCTTTCCTACAAGCCCCCCATTTATGATATAAAATGATCCTGACTTGTACATTCCATTTCTGGCATTTGGTACCTATCGGTTTTTGGCAGGCTTATCATTGGGTCTCCGTGTCATGGGAAGTAAGTTTTTCAGTATTGGTTCTTGTTCATTTCTATTGATTTTTCTTTTTTATAATTGTATATTCCTTTTGTGATCAGCACAAGTCTTTAGCATCTTGGGGTAGGTAATTGAGGAATCGGGTTGATACAGAGTTACTTGAAAGTAAATGCATTTAGTTTTTAATTAATTATCTGTGAGTTAATATAGGCTTTAATGTAATACTCCCTTCGTCCAAGAAAGATAGAAACTTTTCACTTTTGTTTGTCTGGAAACTTTTCTATTACACAACACAACACTTGCTCTACTGAAAATGGAGTTTACTTGCATTTAATACTTTTTACATTTATATAATGCCCAAACATTTGGTATGTCCTTTCCGTAGAAGGAGGGAGTATTATAAGTGGTCCTCATCTCCCCCTTGCATGTTTTTTCTTGGAAATAAGGATCTTCGTTCTCTCTCTCAACTCCAATAGATCTGTTTTCTCAATAACATGATAACAGGCTCACTGTAATGCATGTAATAAATTCATGTCGTTGCCAGGTTTAGCCTAAAAGCTCTTAACTGGTTCTTCGCCAAGGGACTGGTGGGTTGGTTTTTTCAAGTTGCCCGACTCAAAATGACCCTTTTCTCCTTGCATATTGAAGAGGCACCTTTGTTCGACAATGTATCATATGCTGGCTGTCCTGGCTAAAATAATTTGGGGCTATGCGTACTACTTTCTATTGCCACGGGCATGCTTGTGCATGGGGATTTTCCTGGTGAAGACGACGAAACACGTTCTGTTTGCTGAAGTTAAGAGGCAACGATTCGACTAGGCATCATTATCTGCTCATCTTCATTGCCTTGGCGCAGTTTCCACTTCTCATTTGGCTGGTAACATCACCCTCAATTGGCTTTTCTAAACACTATGCCTTTGGTTTATCAAAATTTAATCAATTTGTATGATTTCAGTTCTTGTAGAAACTGTTCTTTTTTTTCCTTCCCCAAGTGTAAAATTTTATATTCTCTTTCTTTGTAATATTACCATGTTACAAATAACAATTTGAATTCGTTACAGCACACAAAAGACCAGCTAAAAACAATACCTTAATATAAAACCTTTAGAAATAAATATTAGTATACTCTTGAACGAAGATCAACTAAAAAAAGTACTCATGTTGCAGCAGTATTTTCATAACAGTGGTTATCTCTACTTATATCTCACGGAAATCAATCCGTGACACGGTCTATAATTTTATTTTATCTTTCCTATTTCTATATATTAATTAAATATTGATAAGCATTTATGTTAGCAAAGTTGGACAAGTTAACACTTTTCAATAATGCATTTTTGGGCATTTTAATTAGGTATCTTCGATTGGATCCCAGATTTTTTGGGATTAGCTTCCGTTGAACTTTTACTGATTTATTTAAGCTTAAATATTCGGTGACACGTTCATTCTTTAATGCAGGAGACGGATGTAAATTCTTACTTTAAAATAATAATAAAAAAAATACAACGGATATAATATACTCACTTAGAATTTGTTAAACTCTTATATAATATTGTCTACCCAGCTGGACTATTCCAATGTAGATGGAGAATAGATAAGCTTAAGCTGGAACAGACTATCACTTCCACATGAACAATTAAATATTCCTATATTTGTCAGTACTTAATTTGGTTGTTAAGATGTCAAGATTGCATGAATAAGAATAAATTAAAACTTAAAAGACAACTTGGCTTTATGAATTACTCGAAATCTCTGTAAAATTTAATGTAATTCGCCCTCTTCTTTTCTTCATAACATCCTCCCACCCACCCCCCTCTCCAAAGTCAGAAATGGCTTATGCAGCTCTTGTTTCACTTGCACAAACCATAGACATCATCCTCAGTTCTTACCAAGATTTCATCTCCACTGAATTAGAGCAACTTCTCTCTATCCACAGATGTGCTAATGATATGTTGGACCATTTTCCAGATACAGTGGACCCCAGTTTGGACAGAAGAATGAGGGGAGCAATACAAGAAGCAGAAGATGCTCTTGAATTCTCACTGTCCAAACAGATTCACCTCTCATGTCCATCCATTGAGGGATCAAACAGTGACACGTGCTGTGCTGGAAAACCTGGAACCTCTCACCAAACATGGAAACGATACACAAAACTCTGCTACCATCTTCACCAACTCAACAAAGTGGTGCAGAAGAACATAGTGTTTGTGTCTGAAAAACTGAAAGAAATCAAGAATTGCAGCACAGAAGAAGGTGTCCGAGTCGAGGCATCATCAAGCGCTGTCCAACAAGCGATGATTGGCTTTGAAAACGAGTCGATCGAGATAAAGTCTCGTCTCTACGGAGGAGCTTCGTCTAAGTTGGAAGTCATCCCGATTGCTGGTATGGGAGGGATCGGTAAGACCACTCTTGCTAGAAACGTTTACGATGACCCCTTGATTGTTGAGTGCTTTCAGATTCGTCTTTGGGTCACAGTAACACAAGATTATAACGTTCAAGAGATTGTTTCCAACCTTCTATTGTCCATGGATGTCAAGAAGGAATCAATGGAGGAACATCATGTGTACCAAAACTTGAAGTGGAGGAAGTATCTCGTTGTGTTGGATGATCTATGGAGCACCAAGGGTTGGGATGATCTAAATAGGATGTTTCCGGACGATGGTAATGGAAGTCGAATCGTGATAACCACTAGGCTCTCTGATGTAGCTGCATATCCCAATCCATACAGCCATGTCTACGAGATGCAATTGATGGATGATGACCAAAGCTGGAATCTGCTCCAACTGAAAGTGTTCAGACAGGAGCATTCTTGTCCGAATGAATTGGAAGATGTTGGAAAGACGATTGCAAGAAACTGCAGAGGGCTTCCTCTGGCTATTGCTGTGGTTTCCGGACTTCTTGCTGTTGATCAGAGTAAACCTGCCTGGGAGGACATTGCGAGAGACGTGAAGTCCGCCATTTCAGCGAACGACGAGCAATTCAGCAAGATTCTTTCACTGAGCTACACGAGGTTGCCTCATCATCTGAGACCTTGCTTCCTGTACATGGGAGGCTTTCGCGAAGATCATGTCGTGCGTGCTTCAAGTCTCGTTCGATTGTGGGTTGCTGAAGGCTTCTTAAGATCAAATGGATGTAACAAAAGCATTGAAGAGACAGCAGAGGAGTATCTAGAAGAGCTTGTAGGAAGAAATCTTGTGTTGGTAAGTAAGAGGAAGTGTGATGGCAGGATCAAAACTGTGAGCATGCATGATCTAATGCGCGATATGTGCGTAAGACGAGCTGAAGAAGAGAGCTTCATTCTACATCTTCCCGGATTTCTTGATCACCAACTCCCTCGTCGTCTCACCGGACTTCACTACCAACTCGAGTCCTTCCTCGGTGAGTACTGCTGCTCGACCATCCGCACTTTGATCCAAGAGAATCCGACGAAAGAAGGTGCGAGCACGTGCTGTTTAGGAGAGTTGAGACTGCTCCGGATTCTGGATCTCTCCGAAGCTCATGGCCGTCTCCACTCGAGTCTCCCTACTCGACCTTTGCCTTCTGAGGTGTTCCAGCTGCTTCACCTGAGGTACCTTGCTGTGGACTCTCTGATCACAAATGGACAACACTTTCCTAATCTTAAGAGCCTCCAAACCTTAATCATCAAAGTAACATGTATGAATGTAGAAGACTTTCCAGTGGAGATTTGGAGGCTGCCACATTTAAGACATCTAATCTGCAACTATGCTCATCTCCCTCCATCCCTCTCTGAAGAAGGTCCTGTTCTAAAAAACCTTCTTACACTCTCTACAGCAAAAGATTTTGTTTGCTCTCAAGAGACATTGAAAATGATTCCAAACGTGAAAAAGCTCTCACTCTGCTACTTGGGATCGGAAGATACAAATACAAACATCTCTTGTCTTCAGAATCTGATACATCTGCAGCAGCTCGAGGATCTAAAGCTCAGATTTGAACACAAGCCCAAGATTAATACCAACGTTGTGTTTTCGAGGACACTGAGGAAGTTGAGTCTGAGTGGCCTGGGTCTACCTTGGGAGGATATGACAATTGTGGGCTGTCTGCCTGACCTCCAAGTGCTTAAACTTAGAGATGGAGCCTTTGTCGGCCCTGAATGGGAAACGACAGAAGGGGAATTTCCTCAGCTGATATATCTGCTCGTGGAGAAGCTGGATTTGCAGAGCTGGATTACTGAAAGCACTCATTTCCCTAAACTCAAGTGCCTTGTGATTAGTCACTGTCCCAATCTAGAACAACTACCTGATGGGATTGGAGATATTCCGACACTGGAGCAGATTAAGCTGAATGAAGCAGGTGACTCGCTGATTGAGTCAGTCAAACGAATGAAGGATGATCAACGGAGTTATGGAAACTATGGCCTTCAAATTTCTCGCATAACCGGTAATTAATTTATTACTCTGCTCCATTTTTTGCCGGGTGTCCTAGTGTCACTATCTTCTATTAGACTTGTTAAATGAGTGATACGTACGCTGGAAGAAAATCTAACGTTTTCCCTCATATTGTCTATGTCCTATGCGTCATCATTTCCAACAATTCGAAGTAACACCAAAACGTAAAAGAATAAGTTACAGAGAACTCAAGGGTCTTGTCACTCTCAGCAATATCCATATAATGCAATGTGTATAAATTTTAGGCTATTTGTTGAATGTTCCACAGCTGACTAGTCTCTGAGTTGTGCAGAATATTTGGAAGTGACCATTGATATAGCTGATGATGACTTGGTCAAAATTGTTGAGGAGGGGCACTCTCAAGTTGAGGAAGAGATAATTTGAAGTTTGACAAGGTAATGAGATTGTTTTACTGTATTATTTTTAATTAGTGAGGTATAAAAACTATTATCCATATTCTACATACTATAGTTTATTAAATTGTGCAGCATAGAAAATTAAAATGCAAAAATATATCCATGTTTAGTTCATACACTCTAAATTGCCATTCGAGTACCCATATTCATCTTTTTGTTTGTTCTTTATTGGAAATTCCGAATAAATTAATTATCCACCCTTCCTATGTTTTGTTTTTTGATATTGAAAACTGTAGGATATTAGCTAGGAAACAGACAGAGCTTATAAGTACTCATGAAATCCTTTTGTTTCATTTCTAAATCCCCCAAACAGGTCCCAAAATCAAATTAATTCTTCAGCAAAAGGTGGTGATTCATGGGTGTAATCACCTTCAGGATTCAGTGATGTATACACTTCTCCAATCTCCCCATCAAGGATCTCATTGTTGAATCCCACAACTTGATTAACAAGCTCCTCCCACAGGCCATCAAAACCATTGAATTAATATATTCAAGGTGATGGAGGTGTTGGCAGCATTAAGCAAATCAATTTCTGCGTTAACGTTTACATTTTTTATTTTGATTTGTCCCAAATTAGGATTTACATTTTTTTTTTAAGTTGGACACACCCAAAACAATTAATTATTCCATGTATTACCACACATCACACTAATACAACTACCCAATATAATTTATCTCACCTCACTACATTAAATATAATTTATCTCACCTTACTACATATTAAAATATTATATCGCTTAATCTACATGCAAAAAACAAACATTAACACAAGACAGAGGGAGTATATATGATCATTTTATTTTATGTTGTTATCAACGTATTTTCTATCATAGAATTTCTAAAACTACTGTGAACCCTAGCTTATGTGGTGTTATAACTTATAAGCTATCATCATCAGTGGAAATATTTTACCCAAGAAAACTAAAAGAAAAATTTCAGTAACGAAATTAAAAAGAAAGATCTCCCTTGTGACCGTTTGGATCTTTTAATTTTTTTTCTGCACTTGCTTGTTTCCATCTTCTTCTCTTTCCAAAGTATATAAGATACTAAAAAAATATGTGAAAAGAACGTGAAATTTAACAAGAAAATCAAAGGAAAACAAATAGAAAGAACGGAAAATATCACATCCTATCCAATTAGTTTTATGAGTAATACCTAAGAAAAAGTAAGAAATCTAACTTTTGTCGGAGGGTTTGTGCTAAATGACACGTGTGTTTATTATTATTATCTAGATTTTAATGCCACATGCATATATGTTTTTATCTTATGAAATACAAATGAAACATGAAAAGTGAAATATAAAATTAAGCCTACTTCCTAGTTATAACCCTTGGAATAATAAAAAAAGTTAAGAACTTTATTTTCACACCTTGTTAATAACATTTACTAGCTATATTAATTCAATTTGAACAAATTTTTTCAAACTATATCGATATTAAGTAGTCAAAAATGAGTTAGTCTCTTATAAATCGGGTTTACATCACAAATCCTTGTAAACCCTATTTCTCCCTTTAATTTAAACCCATAGCAATACATATGGTATAATAGGATTGGAAGAGAGAAGACTAAGAGTGAAAAAAAAATCAAAGTTTACATAATAAACTGGGTTTATATGGGTGTTTGTAGTCAAAAATAGCAAACTATATGTTACAGCACGAGGAAATAATACTATTTACTACACTTGTACAAATAGTCAAAATAGCCTTGATATTAGAGGCACCCAAGATACAAATAACAAGCCAAGAAGTATATTTCTCCACATTCTAAGGCTTTCATTTTCTTCAGCTTTCTTCTCCACCTCATTTTCTCTTAGCTTCAACGTTTTGATCTCGTCCTCCAAGTCCACGACCCATGCAAGTAGATGCTCGTTTTCGTTCTCTAACTTCTTCATCTTCATCTCCGCAATTCTAAGCTCGACACTCTTTGCCCTAGCGTTGTCGACTAAATCTGGGATAATTTCTTTATTTCTTTGACATGAGGATTTATCTATCCATTCAAAAGCTTTACCTGCCATTGAACATATCACATTTTAGAAATCTTAACTCTCATTTGACCATCAAGTACAGAATAGCAAGTTTTCCACATCATCATCAAATTTTGGATTGAATTTTTGTAGAGGAACATCTTGCACAGAATTTCTTTTAACGTGACTTTGTACAAATTGCAGATTATTTGGAAGGCTATGAAACTTTGATTGTGAGAAGAGTAATTTCTTTAATTAAAAATAAAAAAAAATCCATTTTGTCATTTAATGTTATAGGGACCGAAAGTGTAGGTTTGCACTCGAATCATCTATTATATCTCTAATTATATAATTGATTAGTGACTGGAAAAAAAAATTAATCTCTACATTTAGAATTTTCATTTTGGATATAGTTTTTTCTTTGTTCATGTCTATGCATTGTATATCATGGTGTGATACAAAACAAGATATATTAAAATGCATACAAAATTTGAAGTGGTTTTTGGAATGCTTTGAAATGAGAGTATTCTAAAAAGTGCAATATATATATATATATATATATATATATATATATATATATATATATATATATATATATATATATATATATATATATATTTCTTTTATCAATTCAAAATCCAAAATATTTCACCTTTTTAAGACCTAAAATTATTTCAATAAAAAAATATAATATTTTACTAATAAAAAGTGATATTCAAATAATAAAATATAGCATAGACTTATGTGTGACCGTCATTATAATAGCTTATGTGAAAAGGATAAAAAGTGATAATTTTTATAATGAAAAGTGATACTTTTATAAGAGCTTATGTGAAAATCATAAAAAGTGATAACTTCTCTAATGAAAAGGATACTCAATTAATAAAAAGTGAGAAAGCTATTTCATAAACAATTTATAGTATAAATAAAAAATAATAACATTTTATAGTGAAAGTGATAACTAATTACGAAAGTATAAAATAATCTCATCATGAGACAGTGTCACACAAGACTTGCCCAAAAAATAATAATGGTGCAATAAACCAAAGACAAAAACTTGTGTGAGACCGTCTCACGTTAGAGCTTACTTGAGACAGACAAAATTTGATAACTTTTATAAAGGAAAGTGTTAATAAATTAACGAAAAGTGATAATGCTATTTCATGAATAATTTATAATATAAATAAAAAGTGATAACATTTTAAAGCGAAAATAATAACTATTTTTAAAGTGAAAAATGGTCGCACGTGAAACGATCTCATGCAACCATTACCTTAAACTATTTTATAAATAATTTACTCCATGTTAGAAGTAAAAAAGTGAAAATATATTTTTAAATAAATAACAATTTTCTATTAAAAAATAATAACACCATTACAGAGATGGCTTGGAACTAAAGTTATGGAATACAATTGGTTAGTCAATAATGAGAATAATTTTTTAAAATTATTTATTTAAATTAATCTCCAGGAACCCTTCAACCATCTTCATTCATATCCCCAGAAATTGACTTTTTAATAACGCTCATTATAACTTCAATTTCGTAGTTTAAACCAATCAATATATTCACTTAAGTTGATATGGGGGGGGGGGGGGGGTGGGGGTTGGGAAGGAGAGAGAGACTGACAGTTGGTGGTGTGAGGTGAGAGAAAGCATTTGAAAGCAGTGGTGAGAGCAGAGCAGCAGTCCGTATGTTGTTCGGAATTTGAACACGACGCCGTATCTGGTTGTCCACCGCTAATTATATCAATGCTCAACCATAGTATTAAAACCATTATAGTTGTACTACTTCCCATCGATATCTTTATTTCTTCTCTATCTACAACATACACTCATACATATATATATATATATATATATGTATGCATTCATTATTCAAGGTCATTCTTGTCTCTCTTTATATATATGTGATAATTCTTTTGAAGTCAAACGATTTTTTTAGAAAAAGTCTCCGGGAGACAGCGTTTTTAAGCAACATTATTAGAGCTGTGTTTTATGTAAAATAAATTTTCTTATTTATTTACTTTTTGCAGTTGATTAAAGAGTATGAAGTAATTATAGCTTAAGAATTTATATTAGTGGTGAATGATGATTTATGTCCAGAGTTGAGACCTTTTTATTAAAAAAATAAATTAAATATTTTTAAAATGAATAATCAAAATAGCAATATGAATTTTTATGGTATGGGAGTGAGTATTAAAAATTGAGTTTGTCTCTTGTGTCCTAGGTAAAAAAAATGTTTAAAGTTATATTATTTTATTATAAAGAGTATATATTTTAATTAATAAGGATACATCATTTTATTTTAAAAGGTATATACTTATATATATATATATTTTTTCAAAAAATAAAAAATACACGGTGTCCCGTGCACCCAAGTTTCTGCCTTAGTTCTAAATATTAAGAATTAAGGAGTATTAGATTTTTTTAATTTTTTTAAATCTATATTTAAGCACTCCATACGAACTAGAGAAATAATAATTGTGTTTAAAAAATTAAAATTAACTTTATAAATAGAGATTACATCATAATAAAAAGATACACCCCTTATAAGATGAGTATATATGACATGGATTAATCTTCTATTAAATATTATTATATAAATAAAAATTTGTTTATTTGCAGTTTAAGTTGTATATTTTTAATAAATTATATTATAACACTTTAAAATTATTAATTTTTAGAGTGATATATTGGTATATTTTAACGATTTTAACCATTTGAATAAATTTTAATTTAAATTTCATAATTTAATAAAATAAAATAATCAAAATTAAAAAAAAATTACTAATTCATTTTCAAAGGAAATCGAATATGAAGCGAAAGCAGATGAACTAGCTCATTTAATTAGACTAACCTCACAATTATTGATAGTACTAGCAAATTTCTAGGGAATTTCCAATCCTATTTTAAACTATTTACCCAAAAATGCATTAGATAAACTCAGACGACTCACCTAAATTTTAAAGAATAATTGTGTTTCCGTGTTAATTTATACTCCGAACCTCGTATATATTTTAATTAAATCCGAGCATATGCTTATAATTAAATGTCATACACACAAGCCAGCTCATAAATAATAAATAGATTCGGAGAATGTAGTTAGTACAAAAATATGGGTTACAATTAAATTAATTATTTATTGCAGATATAATGTGGACTTATTCTAAGTCGTCGTGCTTCCATTACCCTTTTATGAGTGCACAACTTGTTTTAATTAAATGCGTATGTAATTGATAATTTCAAATTAAAATAAAGTTAATAGTTTTCTGTGAAATTAATTACTGCCTACAACTAATACATTAATTAACTGAAGGCGATTGAAAGTTTTAGCTTGATTGGATATGTTTTCCTTGTTTCAAGCAAGTTATTTTTGCTTACACGTGGACATATTCAAACAAATCAAACATTACAGATCGTCATAATTTTTTGAGTTAGCATTCGAACACGTACAGTCATTTTAGTATCGTACTTCCTCGTCCCAACTTCAACTTCACACTTTTTATTTTGATCTGTCTCAATTTCAACTTCACACTTCCATTAATGGAAAAGGTACATAACTATACTTTAATTTCAAAAGTGACATCACCTTTTTAACACACATAACATATTTTATCATTTATTTATTATCCAAAAACATCAAACTACCCTCAAAAGTTACTCAAATAGTGATTTTTTTAAATTTGCGTGTGTACAGTAAATATGAAGATGAAAATGAGACAAAGGGAATATTATTTTTTGTGTCACACATATGTAGAAGAGAAGGAAACTATACTCCAAAAAATGAAATCATAAATTTAAAAGGCAATAATTGAATTTCTTTTTTATCTTACCAGTAACATATAATACAGAAAATGATATATATAAATAAGCATAAGATCCAGTGTCTTTATTAATCAATAAAAAATGTTGTGTTAAATTTATGAATAAATTTTGGTATTTTTTTAGAATTTAATGTTTATTTTAAAAATTTAGAAGACAAATTCTCTTGTGAGACGTATTTTAGACGGATACAATTTTTTATTTAACCCGTTATACACTTTTATTTTTAAATTGATTAGTTTTTTCAAATCCCTTATAATTCTGCCCATTAATATAGATTTAGGAAACAGAAAAGTTTTTCCAAATTGAATACAACTCCATCTCCATCGACGACAATGAGAAATAGAGAAATGGAGATATGGGAAAGAGAGGAGAGTATCCATTTTGATGTTGGGGAGTCTAAGGAGTGATCAATTTTTTCCCAAGTTTTGTTTCTTCCATTGTTTACTCCAAAAACTTGGCGTCTCCGCCATCTATTTCTCCATTCGCGTTTTGAAAAGTTTGGGAATGAATCTCCAATTCTTTTAATTTCCTAGAGTATTATTGTGGGTAGTGAAGCCCCTAATTCGGCTGGAATGGATAAGGTAGCATTTATGGTGGGAGCGAGGGGATTACATGCGGCCGGAGTGGTGGCTGAATTCATAGGGTTTAGCATTCGGGGTGTGGGCTATAAGCTAACATTGCTCCTACCCTTGGTTGTGGCATTCATAGGATCCTTGACTGCTGCAACTACAATATTAGCACCTTGATATACTTTAAGTTAACATACAATAATACTAAAATAACATGCTTTAATCGATCCTATTAATGACACTTTTCATCAAAGTTCCACCTATGACAACAAAAAAACGACATACTATAAGGGAAATGTATTACAATTTTACTTCATATACTATAACACTTTTATTACATATTATAAGAGGAAAACAACGTACTATAACATCAACGTTATAGACTATGAGCTAACATACAATAACACCTAAATAACATACTTTAATCGATCCTTGAAATACTATAACAATTTCAAGTTAACAAACTATAACAATTTTGAATTAGCATACTACACCTATCCATAACATACTATAACAACAAAATTACTACTATATCATCAACTTTATATACTTTCAGCTAACATTCACTGACATAACATACTTTAATCGATCCATTAAATATTATAACCTTTTTACTGTCTTTTACTCTACCTTACTCATTTAATCCTAGTCATGAAACTTTACAATAAAGTTTCACATATTAATTATAAGACTAAAACGACATACGGTAAGA
Organism: Pogostemon cablin; assembly: GCA_023678885.1. Lineage (NCBI taxonomy): Eukaryota > Viridiplantae > Streptophyta > Magnoliopsida > Lamiales > Lamiaceae > Pogostemon > Pogostemon cablin. Next base: position 19,553,541 of record CM042990.1, read on the forward strand.
TAAAGGGTACACAACTGACATTATATACTATAAAAATGAAATGACGTACCATACCATCTCCTTGATATACTATAACAATATTCTTTAAGTACATTGAAATAACATGCTTTAATCGGTCCTAGTAATGACACTTTTCAATAAAGTTTCACCTACTATAACACTGATATGACATACTATAAGAGAAAAGAAATACACTTTTATTTAATATACTATAACATTTTCATTACATACTATGAGACAAACACAATGTACTATAATATCACCATCATATACTTTCATTGAACATGCAATAAAACCGACATAACATACTATAACTGGTTGCTGTCATACTAGAGAAATTTTAATACTCCATCCGTCCCACGTATTTTTACCCACTTTCTATTTTGGGTGTCCCACGTATTTTTACCCATTCCATTTTTGACAAAAATACATAATATTTTATTACCTATTTTTTACAATCCCAACAACTTTAATTACTTTTTTACACTTTATTCATCATTCCCAATAACTTTATTCACTTTTTCTTTTTAAATTACTAATTTATCCCTACTTTCTCTTACATTATATATTAAAAAAATAAAACGTCTTAATCTCCGTGCCCGTATAAATGGGTAAAAATACCCGGGACGGAGAGAGTATTTTTTATGTTAACTTCCTCATTTAATCGTCGACATGACACTTAATAAAGTTCAAATACTAAAACATGGTAACGACATACTTTAAGCTAAACAGAAAACACTTTTACCTAGTACACTATAACACCGGCATTGCATATTGTAACATGAAAATAACATACAATAACATCAATGTGATATACTCACAGTATATATACAATAACATCAAAATAATATACTTTAACGATTGGACGACATACTATAAGAAAATCAACATATACGTACCTTCAATTTTATCTCACTTTTCATTTTTTACTTCCGTATACTATACAAATAATATTAATCTCATTACTAAAGTGGAGCAAATTTGACTAAATATTGATACTTCCTCCGTCCGCTCGAAAGAGAGACTTTTTTCCATTTTGGTCGTCTGTTCCAAAGAGGGTCACTTCCTTTTTTACACACATGAGATCCACACACACCCACTAATACAATTAAAATATGGGATCCACACTCCCACTAATACAACTACCCACTACACATTAAATAACAATACTTCTTAATCAACGGGCACAAAAGCAAAATGCCATCTTTCAAGCGGACGGAGAGAGTATAATATAAATTCTTAGTGGATGCTATTTTTTTTTAAAATAGTATATATATATATATATATATATATATATATATATATTACATATTTTTATTTTTATTTTTAGAATAATCTGCTAATGACCTGTTGAAACGGACGATTTTGTTGAACTTGGTAAACATGATGGACAATTTTCAAATTTTTTAAATATAATGGACGATTTTCAAAATTCTGCAAATATAATGGACGATTTTCAAAAATTGAAAAACTTATGGACTAAATTCAAAATTGGGTAAAGTTAGCGGACAAAAAAATCTATTTTCCATAGTTAAATATTACTCCATAATCATAAAACCTCATCCACTGTCGTAAATCTCTATGCCAACCATACTACAACCCATGGAACTCCCTTCAACCTGTTGCCATTCTTTCTTCCTCTTTCTACTGCTCTCTACATTCGCATTCCATTCATACCCTCCCAACAAAAAAGCTTTCATCACAAGAAAAATCCCAACCATCACTACCCCAATTGATGACCGAATTCTGCACCCTTTAGACCCGTTGACCCTACCGAAATCGAAAGGGCCCGACAAATCTTGTCGACCCATGGCCCCTTCAAATTGTCTTTCCCATCAATCCATTCTCTCTCACTTGAAGAACCAGAGAAATCCCATGTCTTGAACTGGAGAGAAGGTGACCCCTCTTCCTTCACCTAGAAGAGCCAATGTCATTACTGATGACAATAGATGCATGCATGAGGGAGTTTCACACGTGGAGAGTGTTCATTGGCAACTAAATAATGATCATATTGTGATGCATGCAAGCTGGAAGCAAGCTAGGCAGTTGAAACAAGCCAACAAACTCCAACTGTCAAAACTGCCATTCTGGTGCAGTGTGAGCAACCGATTTTGGAGCGGTTTTTGAGTGGGTTGTTGAGCTACTTAGAACCGGCTAGATAGCTGCATCTCAACTACTAAGTGAGGGCTATCTAGTGGAGGTTTAACCGGATCAATAGGTTAAGGGAGTATCAAGATATAAGAGCTCAAAATAGCTTGATCGCAGCAGTTTTGCATTTGAGTGTTTACAGTTTCTGTTGCTTCGATTTTCATTCTTCTTGTTACAGATTGAGATCAATCCAATCTGTTGTGTAAGCATTGAGTAATATTAAGAGTTCTTCTCCTCAAAGTGGATGTAGGTTATTCAAAATCGAACCATTATACATCTTTGTGCAAGATTACATTTTCATTTCAAAGTTTTATCATTTTATGTGTGTTGATTCTTGAGTGTTTGTGAGATTTTTTGTGTTCTTCACAACAATTGGCGTCTTCTGTGGGAAATCCAGATATACAGCAAGCATTCAAGATGAATACTACAAGATTTGATGTTGAAAAACTCTCAGATAAATCAGATTTCAATCTATGGAAGATCAAGATGAAGGCAGTCCTAATGCAGCAAGGTTTGATTGATGCTCTCAAACCTCCTCCACCTGTGAAGACTGAAATTATCAGAGATCCTCAAGCTGCAGCAGGTCCTGTAAGAGCACATGTGGATGATCAGGTACTTCAAAAGGAATACTCTACAATAATTCTATGTCTAAGTGATAAAATACTCAGTGAAGTATCAAAGGAGACAACAACTATTGGGTATGGAACAAACTGGAAGCCTTGTTTATGGTTAAATCATCTGCCAACAAGATGCATCTGAGGCAAAGGCTTCATGCATTCAAGATGACTGATGAAAGGCCTATAATGGAGCAAGCTGATGAATTCTGCAAGATCACAGATGATCTGGAAAGTGTGGATTTCAAGTTGTCCAGTGAAGACAAGGCTATCATGTTGCTATCAGCATTACCAAGATCACAAAGGCACTTCAAGGATGCTGTTCTCTATGGAGGGAAGGATGTAGTACTACTTGAAGATGTATTGAAAACACTTAGATCAAAAGATCTAGAGGAAGGGGCTGACAATAAAGAAAAATCTGGAGCAGAAGGACTCTTTGTCAAGAAAGAAAATCAAAACAAGAAATGGAACAAAGGAGGTAACTCTGATCAAAAGAAGGGTGCATCGGGTCAGTTAACTGGAAAGAAGTATTACTTCTGTCATGAACCTGGACATTTCAAGAAACAATGTGCAAAATGGAAAGCTAACAAGTCCAAAAGGGTTGATGCAACTACTGGAAATCAGAAGAATCAAGTCAATCAGGTTGGTGAATCTCAAAATAATGCTGGTATGGAAGGTATTGAAGCTCTGGCCATCACATCATCAGATGTGTCTGTTGAGTGGGTACTTGATTCAGGATGTACATTCCATATGACACCTATGCGGCATTGGTTTGAGGAATTTAAGCATCAAGAAGGAGGATCAGTATTATTAGGTGATGATCATTCTTGTGAAATAAAGAGGGTGAGATCCATCAGACTTCTTATGTTTGATGGAGTTTAGAGGCTTCTAAGGAATATTAGATATGTTCCTGGATTAAGAAGGAACCTCATCTCCCTTGGGATGCTAGATACTCAAGGGTATGATTTAAACCTGAGGAAGGGAGTTCTCACAGTGACTAAGGATGATAGAATAGTCATGAAGGGAACCAGGAAATTTGACTTGTACTTTCTGGATGGGAGTGTTGTTGTAGGACATATACACAACACTGATCAGCAGGATGATGCCAAGTTATGGCATGGTAGATTGGGACATGTTAGTGAAAGAGGGATGCAAGAACTGGCTAAACAACAGCTGATCAATTTTAATGCTAATGATCAGATCAGACAGTGTGAGCATTGGATTCTTGGTAAGTCCAAGAGACTTAAGTTTGGTGAATCAGAACATACAACCAAATGAAGGATGGATTATGTTTTTTTCCAAAAAAATTATACAAATAAAATTTTCTTCTATTCGGCCTACATGTCTTCTATTCAGCCCAAATGGTTGTTCTATTCGCCCCAAATAGTTTGTTCTATTCGGCCTATGTTTTTTTTTTCCAGACTAAAATAGAAAAAAATCTTATACAGATAAATTTTTTCTTTTATTCGGCCTACATGTCTTTTATTCGGCTAAAATGGTTGTTCTATTCGGCTTATATGTTTTTTCCCAAAAAAAATCGTAAAATGCATCCTTTTGCATTTTAATAAATAAATATATTTTATGAGGCATGTAAAAGCAACAAATTAATGCATTCAGTAGACGGTAAAATAAATTATTGTGCTTTGGTACTTTTTGGTCAAAAAGAGAGATAAGATTCCTCAACATGTGATTAGTGGGTTCCTTTCAAGGGTATTGTGGTCACTTCTAAAAGTGGCTAGAATAAATTGTTTTTAAGACATGTGGCTTTTTAAGTAGAAGTGGATACTTTGTGGCATTTTTATTATTTTTTAACATCCAACCACTCCTTCTATTTTAGGTAGATCTAGGGGTGTGCATCAGTGAAAAACCAAACCGAACCGAATTTGCAAAACTGAACACCAAAAACGGTACAATTTTAAAACCGATCAAACCGAATTGACTGGAAAAAAGTAGAAAATATCCAATAAAATAATCTTACAAAACAAAAACAAAAACCTTATCAGATTAGTTTATAAAATATAAACTTAAACAAATATTGATGCTTACACAATTGTAAGAAGAGAAATACACATTTTCACTTAATATTAAAAAAGAAAAATAATAACAAAGCACAGAAGAGTTAGAAATATTAACACAACACAGAAGAAAGTAGAAACATTATCAAATTTTCAATATAGTATCCAATTTTCTATTTGGTTACTAGATTACCACACTGTATATACAAAACATACTACTGAGTACTGTCCATTAAAAATCTGGACCGCATTAAAGTGCAATAGAAATATGGGATATTGTACAATCTAAAAAAAATAAAGGGAAATACAATAGAAAGATTTGAGGGGCAGATTTGAGGGGCCAGGAGAATACGGCCTATGGGACTTACGAAGTAGAGACAATAATAAGATGGACGTCGGACTGCTGGGTGGGCGGGGCGGGGCGGGGCGGTGAGGCTTGTGGCGGTAGAGCAGGGTGCCGCGCCGGTGAAGTTCGAGATGTTCTGTTTCGTTCCTCCGGCGCCGATCGCGATGATGCAGTGGCCACTAGAGTCTGTAAAGAGTATGTTAATATCCAAAAGCATGTTGAATGAAAGGAGTATGTAACTCAAATAGTTTAAATGGAAAATCAAATTAAATAATACGTTTTGAGTAAATTAATTGATTCGTTTCCTGTCTAAAAGAAAAATAAATAATATGAATAAATAAATATTTATATTGTAGATACTTGATATTTAAAGTTTACTTAACAGTATAATACATTTTTTTAAAAAATTAATTTTATTCCCATGCTTATAAAATCTATTTTTAAGGAAATTATCTAATTCCATATTATTTTTTTTCTTCTTTAGTCTTTGGATAAGATTTACAAATTATCACATCTCATTTAAAGTTTACAATTTTTTTTTGGCAATAGTAGAAATAATAATAAAGCTTAGTAATACAATTGATAAAGACCGTTCAACTTATCTACGTGTACTCATGTATCTGCATCTAATATAAATATTTCACATCATCTATTAATAATAAAAAAATTCTTAATATTCAACAATAAATTTAAAGACGATTTTGTAAAATCCCACCAAATGTTTTGGCTCTCGAAGTCCTGCAACATAATTCATGGGAACTTATGGTACTTGTAGTGGTATTAACATGGATTCAAATCCCAAATAACCATTATCATAGTTGAATGGGAAAAGGGAATCAGTCATTCAATCCACGTCTATAAATCAGGAAAAATATACTTCAGAACACAAGATCATGGTAATAACAATTGAATTATCAATCAATCCATATTTGTACATAGGTCGTGTCACATATAATTAGTAAATTAAGTACGAATGACTGAGTACATAACCTGAAATCTCCTCTCCAAGTCGTCAAGCAAGCCGATCTCCTTCTCAATTAGTCTTTCAAGCGATCCAACAACGTCGTTTTCTTCTCTGCACATCACAGCGAGAGTGATGATGATGCTGATGTCTTTCAATCTATAGGATAATAATAATAATAATAATAATAATAATAATAATAATAATAATACATGTTGAATGCAATTCTCAAATGATTGAATTCACAATCACAAAAGTCACCAACTCTCGGATGGGCCTAAGCCTCATTTACAAAGTCGAGTCAGATATTTTTGCAAAAACAAACATGACTCTTCTGCTCATACGCTATTAAATACAGATATCGAACCAGCATACACATAAATTCAAACAATCAATTAATTAAAATGCCATGAAACTCCCAAATCAAATAGCAGAAATGCACACTTCCAATCAGATGAAAAAATTAACAGATTGAAAGAGCTTATGTTTGAAATTTATAACAGCTTTATGAATCTGTGCAAGTCTAAAGTGAGTGACATATGTATACCTGCAACTGGTTCACTATCCTCATCATGTTTGTGTTCTACATCAATTGAGCCATGCACCACCCCATTGATCACCTTGTAGCAATAATCAAAGAAAAAAAATTTTTATGAAGGGTTACTATCCCACCTATAAAATAACTCTCTTTTTCTCTAAGAAACCAAGTAAGAATCTAAGCATCGAAGAAAATAATTACTCCTCAAATAGAATTATTGAGGCTTTGGGAGAATTCAAGTGGAAGATAGTACAAATATACAAAAAAAAAAAAATTCAAACAGGATAATTGTACCATGTACATGTAATCGCATTATTAAGCCATCAAACATTCAATTGGGAAGCATTTTTCCAGAAGGAATATGTACAATGTTAAGGAACTGCAGATGCATGCAACTCGTGTATTATTCTGAACAGAATTGGCATCATCACTTCTTCCTGGAAATTTATATGTGAACTCTACACGATTATGTAGAAACAGAAAAAAGTAAAAACCGTAGTGAGCAAACTCTTAATCAAAAGCAAATTCAATGAATTAATGAACGTAGATAACATTTATCAAAATACCAAGCTTCCCTGATTTCTTAAATAAATATATATTGTTAGGAAATTTATAATTTTCAATATAATATAATCGTGGACAATATATTATTATGCAATTATATTAGCTATTCAATTATTTTATGGATTTAATTAAGTGATCTAATTAAGGTGAAAAATCCATGGGCTATAATAATAATGATATGGGTCAAATGAGTAGATACTCAATACTACGTGATTAGGTGATTATGGGTGGTCTAGTCAAGTAGTATATAAAGGCTCCCAGGTTATGGTCCCCAACATACTAAGCCGCACATGGTCTTCCCTTCTCCCCATCGGGAGGGATTACTATGGTCCCATAAAGGAATAAGGAGGCTTAGTTGAGGAAGACCACAATACATCTCGATCATCTATTTGGATCTTGTACAACAAGATTAATGGATTAAGGTACGCTTCCGCTTTGTGATCATCAATTTGGATCCTATACAACAAGATTAATGGATTAAGGTACGCTTCCGCTTTACGGTTAGATCTCGTTAATCATAATAGGGTTAAGGTTTCATAGATTAATTTTCAATAAGTGGTATCAGAGCCACCCTATTTATGATTATCTGATATATGTTAAATTGATATAAGTTTGGTGAACCATGTATGTTACTTGAGAAATTTTAATTCGAAATCCTCGTGTGTAACAATCTCCTTGAATTGAAGATTATTCAATTAGAATGATGTCAGAGGATGATCAATCTGTTTGGTTTAATGAATAAAATTTCAATGGGTGCACTGATGTATCTATATTAATTACTCCTATTGATCCTCAGTGCTAGGTGATTTCAGATTCCATTTTATTGTATTAATTAATTAAATGACTTTGATATGATGGTGGACGTCAGTTTTATGTGTGATATTAATTTGATTATTATCGGTTGCACTATTGATTGTGGGTCGCCTCTATCTTAAAGGAATGAATTGGTGATTATTTGAATTTAAATCCATTAATTTTGTTACTAGAAGCATCATCATATTGTTAATTCAGTTTTTCAAAATATATTTCTTTTGGATAAGTGAATTGTTGCGAATAAAGGTATGTGGATTGGCGAACAATTTTATTAATTTTAGAAATGATTAATTAATGCAACCACTGTGGTGAATGATATTTGAGCAATCATTCTTAAGTTTTGAGACTTTTTTTCTCAACTTTGGATAGTTTAAGGACTTGAAGTAAGGACTTGCGATTTAGTATACTAATTAAGTTTTGGGATCAATGTCATGTACTCTATTTGTGGAAAGGGCAAATGTGATTTATGTTTACTATAACATCCCATTCCAATTGTAGTTTCTCATATAGCAAGTAATTTGGTGATTTGTTATTTGTATTAGATGGCTAATCATGAAATTAAGATTCTGAAGACTGAAGACGTATTTGTGTGGTTATAACTCCATTAATTGATTTGGAATTGAAAATCAATCCACACTTTTGCAATATTTGAGTTATTAATTCGTGGTGTGTCATTTTTTGTTGACCGATTAATTTTGCTTACTTGGTCATGATATATGGTAATTTCCCATTCTGATTGAGAGTTTGAAAGAAATCATTTAGCATATCAGAATTCGGATATGCATGCCCTCATTAATAAGGATTTTAATGTTTCTTTATAAGTCTTATTTGATTGATTTAGTTTTTCCATTAATAAGAAAATTGGTGTGTCATTTTTTGTTGACCGATTAATTTTGCGTACTTGGTCATGATATATGGTAATTTCCCATTCTGATTGAGAGTTTGAAAGAAATCATTTAGCATATCAGAATTCGGATATGCATGGCCGCATTAATAAGGATTTTAATGTTTCTTTATAAGTCTTATTTGATTGATTTAGTTTTTCCATTAACAAGAAAATTGGAATATCAATTCGATAAGTTACACTCTGGGGATTTGCAAATTGTGCTTGATACAAATCATTATTTCATTATTGATTTGATATTATATTTAATTACCTTTATTATCATAAAGTGTTGCTAATGGTGGAATAAAATTTCTTTACTTGGATTAGTTCCACTATTTTTTATTTATTGGAAAACGTGCATCGATAATTGGGTAACTAAAGTAATTTTACATATTTATTCTCGTTTGTTGAAACTGCAATTTATTTTGAATTATAAAATTGGTCTGACAGGTGTTGACAATGTATATGATTTGCAATTCATTGTATTGGTATTGGACAAACTATTATTTTGTAATTTGAGTATTATGACTCAATTTCAGAATTTCATTCTTTATTTTAAGGGAACCTTACATTTCCATTTCCTAATAAAGCAATGCCGATACATGTTTATCATATCATCATTATGCTAAATGAGAATAATAAGTCTAGCTTATTTAATGATTCAATTTTTAAATTGAAGCGTGTACATTATGACTGGGCAATATTTTGTGGTTAAGCATGGTACATGAATTAAGGATTCTAATGATTATTGTTGGCATTCCCATATGCTCATTAATCTGCTTATTGATTAATTAAACTATATTTTATGCTATTATTGTTAGCACATCCATTAAAATTGCAAATTTTGTGGGTTGATGGAATCCCACGATTTAGATTCTTTATTATTTTTTGGTACATGCATACGCGATGCAATTATTGAGCTTTTTACCATCCTTATGTGCATTTGTTTTTTTTGTAAGAATACTCAAGACCACAGTTAAGAAATGCAATTGCTTTTGGTGGTTTTAAATAAAAATATTTACCAAATTTCAGTCTATTCTAAATTAGGATAATGTACCAATTACGTTTAATAAATCTTTCATTATTTTTAAATTTTGGTGAATCATCTAATATTCTTTCATTATTTTTAAATTTGGGTAATCATCTAATATTCCCATTTTGTAGTGGAATTTAATTAAAATTAAAATTTGGCGAGACATTTTTTAATGTCGTCAATAAAACACAAATATTTATTTTAAATATTTGTTTAATTGGTCTAGTAATTTCAATCTAAATAAAACACAAATATTTATTTTAAGTATTTGTTTAATTAGTCTAGTAATTTTTCAATCTAGTCAATCAAAACCTCATGTTGCCATAACAGTCTCTGTGTGTGGAGTGCGATTTTATTGAAATTATATAGATGAGTGTGAAATATTTATGTGTTCTGTGTTCGGCCCATAGGTAGACAAAATTTGATAGAATAATAACACACATGTAATAATAAGAATGTGATAATATTTTTAATTATCCATGTGAACATTAGTCGGTACATAGATAGACTTTATTTGACAGAACTTATTATCAGTACTTGATTATTACACCAAGATTACCCCTGCAGTTAATTTTTGTCCATAGACGAGGTTAATGTTGCGCAAGGTGTCTTGTGATGGGTCCTCAATTAATAATGATGTGCGAGTGTATCTTCATGCAGGTATTGATCGGTCCAAAGGTAGATTAATATTTGGCCCGAAAACACAAGCACCTGTGGTGGTGAATACGTGACAATTATTGTTTAACATGTGAGTAATAAGTCGGCCCAAAGGAAGACTATTGTTTGACAATTTTATTGTTAGTATTGTTGGCACTTGGATCGTTTGGTAAATATGACCCGTTAGGGATCCATACGTTTCTAATATCAGCGAAAGCAATAAATCATAGAAACGATTACCGTTCACCAAGGTATGTAGAAGACGAAGGATTCTCGCTGACAGATTGTGCAGTCCCACGAGAATAGCCATAACTTCCTCGTCTGATGTCGGAATTGAATGATCTTTGCGTTCAGACGATCCTCTCTTCAACGGCTTTCCGTCAGTATATTGATCATTGAATTCTGATCACTATGTGATTTTATATAAATTTTGCAAGGTGGAGGACAACAGCAGCAAACTACCTTCTGATCTTCTGCCGTATGTCCCAAGTCCGATCTCGACGTCGTGTGAGCGACGATCTACGAGACCTCCTCAATCTGCTCTCAACCCTCATCACACGTGAATAATGAATAGATTAGGGTTCCAGATAAGTTGAGGTGACTTATATACATGGGCTACAGCAGGGACCAGGAGGAGAAATTGGGTTGGGCCTCCATTGGGCTTAAGTATCCAAGTTTAGCCCAAAGCTTATACTTAAGTCCAATAATAATAATATATTCCACTAAAATATTATTACTGCACTGCCTTTCCAATCCCAAAATTACGTTTTGGGCTCCTTCTTATTATGAGCCCGTTAGTCTCCCCATGTTTAAGATATACAATGTCCATTAATTAATTTAAGTTACTGACAACTCAATTAATTAATATCTCATCCAAGAGTAGTACCACTCAACCTCATTATCATGCCGGAATAAATTCCACCTGCAGGGTTTACATGATAATCCTTATGAGCTCCTCAAGGGGACATCATCAACCTATGACGGACACGGATTCCTTCTACAATCAACAGCACACCATAGAGACAGCACTACTTCCCAACTCATCGAGTTTGTTGATTTAATTACATGTAAATCTCACCCATTGATGAATCAAAGAAATACATACTGTCCTACGTGTCGAGGTTATTGTATAGGGATTAAGAGCACGAACTTCCATAATAACTGAGATCAAGTTCTCCTATAAGTCAGTATAAGTTGAAACAGCAGATCTAACACTAAAATGTAACAGAAGATCAGCTTAGAACCAAACCAACTTTTGAACTCTAATGCCAAGCCAAAACGACAAGATATGGATAGCAGTTTATGGGTCTTAAATTAACAGATGTTTGGTTCTTTATTATTGCCATAGAACATTGAAAATTTTGGTTTTAACATTATTATTTGCCAAACAGACCCCTATTGCAATACCTCCACAGGTTTCAATATAGTACATCTTTATGAAATGGTCCAATTATTCTCCCAAATTATAATTTTATTTAAGCTTTTGGTCCCAAAAGATTTTTTTTTTATTTGCAGAAATGTCCCATATTTTACAATATATGAGACAAAATCTGCAATAATAGCAAATAGAAAACATAATATTGGAATCAAAATTGCAAGGAAAATCTTTTTGGACAAAATTAAGTGCAATGAAAAAATCATTTGAGGCTAAATGAGAGAATTTTGAGAGCGTTTCATGGAAAAAGTTCTTGTGGGACCAAGGCTGCTAATTTCCCACCCCAAGTAACATGTGGATCCGACAGGGTACAAATCATTGTACTATTTTAAAATCTATTGTAGCTTTCAAAATTCATGACTTAAAATCCAAAACAAATATATCATCGTAGAAATTCACTTAATTGATTGACGAAGAGAGGTATGAGTCGAGGAGTACTTACATGTAGTATGGTGTCGTTAATGATCATACCTCCGGCTGAGACATTTCTGACGAACTCTTTCTTGAGTTTCTTATCATTCGAAAACAAGTACGCAGCAAGTGGCTTCCCTTTAGAATTGATCAAACTAAAGCATTCCTCAATTATGTCAACCTTCATCAACAAAATCATTTACCCTAAACATGATCATCATCATCTCAATTCTCACACCTGTCACCCCTCCAATGGACCATATAAATTACCTTTATAATGGGAAGTAAAGGACCAAAAATCTCCTCCTCCATGATTGAACATTCTATTGGCACATCCAGAACTATCGTGGGAGCAATCTTTCTATATATATATTAACAGAAAATTTAATTTCTTTAGAAAGTAAAATCTTAATGTAGAAAAAGAAAATGTCAAAAGTTAGAACTTACAGATTGGTTTTATCTCGTTGGCCACCATGAACAATCTTGGAGGAAATCTTCTCATCTTGGAGTAGTTTCTCAAGACGGCTGTAATGTTGAGGATTTATAATGCTCGATAAATCCTTCGACTGTAGAGGATCCTTTCCGAAACATTTCTCAAGTTCAGCAGACAGAACGTTCACCTAAAATTTCATGTTAAATAATCTTCACTACTTAATACTAAATGATAGCATGCATGCATTCAATTTAGCTTACCAATTCACAAGCAAAGTCTTTTGTAGTAATTATGTAGTCAGGTGAAATGCATGCTTGTCCACTGTTGCATCCCCACTTCCCTTGAATAATCCGCTTCGCTGCAACCTTTCAAATGCATGCAAAACGCAAGGTTAACGACGAAGCTGACATAATATACCGACATCATTGAAATCCATACAATGGAGTATTACTTTTAGAGTTAATCTCCTGTGAATCGAGTTTACGGTGTAAACCATGTGGTCCCCTTAAATTTAAACCCTAACAATACATAGAGGATTGGATGGAGAACCACAGGGTTTACAACCATGAACCCAGTTTACACAAGTGTTTGCCTTACTTTTAAGTTGATTTTGGAGTCAACGACCACGGGGCATTTACCCCCGAGCTCCAAAACCACGGGGGTAAGATGCTTCGCTGCAGCTGCTAACACAACGCGCCCCACCTCGCCACCCCCTGTGGATGCAGACCAATTAAGTGATGATTGCAAAGTTTGAGACAATAAAGGAAAGAAAAGGACGTAAGGGTATCAGAAGTGCATGCATGCAGTTGGTCCCCATTGATGGTTGGGTGAATCACCTTGAGGTTAGGGCAGGTGAAAGGGAGACATCGTGGATGGCTTATTAGCCCAGATTTTGTTTCTTTCTGGTTCGAATTAATGCATGGGTCGTTAGTGAGGGTTTTATTATGTCCTCATCCGTCACCTTCTGTCTCAATGTGTACATCAGTTTTGTTAACGATTTCTAAAGGGACACGGCTATAAAATTGATCTATTACTCATGTGCTATCTTTTTCTCGTACCTATATTCACACTTTTCGTTTTCGTTTTGGTTCATCATTAATCTCATACTTATATTCACGTAAAAAGGAAATATCACTCAACATTATGGCACAAGATATCCTATTACTTTTGGTGTTAGATTTCAGTTAGGAGCATTTTTTCTTAGATTTTGTCTCAAACCTTAATGTCATTCATGCAATGATTCGCAACAAAAGATTTAAAACTAAAATTTAATAGGAGATTCAAATTGCATCATTATATCTTTACGGTACACTTAATTTTAAAATTGTCATCACCTAAGATTAATTAATACTCCACCAAACTAGCTATCAAAAGTTAATAAAAGTAAATAAAAAAATTGGGCTTCTTACTTAAATGATTGATCCCGATTCGATTTTACTTGAGAACGAATAGGAGGGAGTTATAAGGTGGCTTGGAGAAATGAGCATTTGAGCTTGGTGAATTAACTTCTAACTACTAACAACTAACATTTACCGATTAAAAAAAAACATTATTTTTAATATTCATAAAAAAAAAAAAGCAAGTGTGATTGTTCATACGGAATAGAGGAATTTGATGTATAAATATTCTATTCTGCAATTTTGAATAGCGACATGTGAAAAAAGAGATTAATATAAAACCCTGAAAAGATAGCTGTCCGAATTTTTTGTGTCGTTATTCGTTATAGTGGAATATCTTTTATGTCACATTGTGAATGACAAATAAAAAAAAAGAGAAAATTATATCATAAGGAGAAAAATAAAAACCCTATTGCAATAATTGATATCATTCCCCCTTACGTGTCAATCTGACATAGAAAATAATACACAAATAAGACACATGCCAAAAGCAAACACAATTGATCTCCTTAGATGCAAAATTTAAAGGCAAAAGCTCTTGCGCTCCGGGACACCGGAACATGATCTGTGTTCCCATGTGAACACAACACTTCCCCTCCATATTTTATTTAAACCTATGTATTGCTAGAGAGTTTAAATTGTAAAGGGGCACGGAAATTGTAAAGGAACACGAATCTAAATCCGTGTGCCCGGGCGCACAAGAGACTCACTCAAATTTAAATTCCATTGTCACTTACAATATTTAAATTAATGTTACAGTCTTAGCAGCCGTATTGATTAAGTTATTTCTTTTCAAAGATAGCATTTAATTTTAGAGTTGCATGTTGTTTGGTTGGGGATTGAAGGGTGGAATGTGAATTAAAGAAGATATTATTGGGTGTTTGTTGACAACTTTCAACGTATTTCATCTACACTAAATCGAATCATTAAGGAATCGCCCATGGCTCAGTATCATCCTTTGAAGAGATAAACACGAAATTAATTACATGAAACGGATAAAAAAAAAATTAACATGACTAACACAAAATGAGTTAAATAAGATGAATGAAAAATGATACTAAAATTTTAGTAAAATTAGATGTTACTCCTTCCGTGTAGCGCAGAAGTAATTATATTATTATTACTATTATTAAATGGTAAAGTTTATTATGTTCATAATAAAATTACATAAATTTAAATAAATAAAAAAAATATATTTTTATTTATTTATTTTTATAATTAAACTGCTAATTATTTATATATATTAAATAAAATTATTTTTTAAATATATAATATGGTTTTATTTTTATAAATTAAATTGTATGGTATGTTATGTTCTTTTTTTTTAACATCAATTTTTACTTTTATCAAACATGTTCTCCAACACTATTACCTATAAATATTTTTATGTATACTCTATCTCTTATTCTCTTAACGACCAAATGTGTACTATTGCATAAATATTTTGCATTATATATAGTTCTCTCATATTCTTTTAGTCCTATCCATACTCATCCATTTAAAAAACTCATTACGGTACATTTTAAACCCATTTATTAAGCACATGTGTCAAGATTAATAATTAAAAAGTATACTAAAATTTAATCAATTAAATGAAGGTGATATTTTAGCATAAAATAAATAAATAAATTAAGAGATTATTTTAGAGTAAAAAATAAATTACAAGTTTATATCAAAATTAAAATAAATTCAAAAGAAAATTAAGTTCTAAAATTAAATTAAAATTAAATATTTTAAATAGATTAGTTGCACTTTAAAAATAATATTTAAAGATCAAGCATAATTTAAATTAAATTAAATATACTAATTGAAGATTTATTAATACATTTATTAAAAATTAGTATATTGATTAACAATAGTTAAATAAATTAAAAATATTTTTTATATTTATTAAGTTTATGTTTTTAATTAAAAAATATATAATTTATTATTGGTATAAATATAATTCATGGTTGAAATCAAAAGTATAAAAGAACCATTAAGATTAAAATTGAAAAGAGAAAGAAAAATTCAAGATAAAATTAGCAAAATAGATTTGATTTTATATATACATATAATGAAGTGATACTTGAATGATGAGAAGTAATAGTCTAGTGAACTATTTTATGAGTAGCTCATAGATTGATGTGAAATGAAATTTTTATAGAGAACATACAGAATCAGTGAGACATATTATTTTGAGAGTAATCTTGTATATAAAATTTGGACGGAGATATTTCGATGGTGGGGTTTTTGTTCTATTAGAACATCTCATCCCATAGTAACTCTCCTACATTTCTGTAAATCTTCTGTAGTAGGAGGGAAAAAAGAATGGCTTCGTCCATACTCATATTTCGGAAAAGAAAGAAAAATTAATTCCATTTCTTACAATTTTAACAACGCCATATGAATATTATATTATAATTATTTCAAATACTAATCAAACACTACATTTATAATAAAATATTTATTCTCCTTCCTCAATATTTTATTCTCATTTTATATAACAACTCAAACACCTCTTGAGTTTTACGTACATGCACACTTATACCTGATTCAGTTTTTTACTTTTTTTCCTTCCCAGGTTAAAAGTTATGTAATTAATTCTTATTTAGTTGGGATTAATAAAACCAAATTACATAATTTCTGTTGGATTTATCCGGCCCCTAGTATAGTCAGGCCGATGTGGGCACCTAGTATAATCAGACCCACTCAATCCACTAGTATGATATTGTCCGCTTTGGGACGGATAAACCCTACAAGTGGTATCAGAGCCAGACCCCAGACTTAACCGGCCCGGCCCGGGGTTGGTGGGATGTTCGGACCTCAAACTGGATGGTCTAGCTGCGGGACTTTATTTGAGGGGGAAATGTTGGTTGGGTGTCAATCAAAATCCCATATCGGTTAGAAGTGGGGATGGTGATGGATTTATAAATGAGGGATGGACTCTCCCTAGCATGAGGTCTTTTGGGTGTGAGCCCAGAGTGGTAAAACCGTACGGGCCAATGGGCAGCCCAAAGCGGACAATATCATGCTAGTGGATTGAGTGGGACTGACTATTCTAGGGGCCCACATCGGCCTGACTATTCTATAGGGGTCAGGATAAATCCAACAAGTGGTATTAGAGTCAGGCCCCAGACTTAACCGGCCTGGCCTGGGATTGGTGGGATGTTCGGACCTCAAACTGGATGGTAGGATAAAACAAGATGAGCACACTTCAAAGCCTCGATTCAAAGCTAGATTGGTAGTCAAAGGTTTTAGTCAGAAAGAGGAAGTTGATTTTGAAGAAATTTTCTCTCTGGTTGTCAAAATGTCATCAATCCGTTTTATGCTTGGTTTGGCAGCTAGTCTTGACTTGGAGATTGAGCAGATGGATGTCAAAACTGTTTTTCTTTATGGTGATCTAGATAAAGAGATTTACATGGTACAACCTGAAGATTTCAAGGTGAAAGGAAAAGAAGACCATGTGTGCAAGCTGAAGAAAAGTCTCTACGGTTTGAAGCAAGCACCTAGATTGTGGTATCAAAAATTTGAGTCAGTTATGGGGGAGCAAGGCTACCAGAAGACTATTTCTGATAATTGTGTGTTTGTTCAGAAGTTCTCGGATGATGATTTCATTATATTATTGTTGTATGTTGATGATATATTGATTGTTGACAGGAATGTTTCAAGAATTGACATGTTGAAGAAACAGTTGAGCAAATCCTTTGCCATGAAGGATTTGGGGCCAGCAAAAAAAATCATTTGTATTAACATCACCTGAGATAGAGCAAACAAGAAGCTGCACTTGTTACAAGAGAAGTATATTGAGAAAATGCTTGAGAAATTCAATATGAGCAAAGCTAAAGTGGTTAGTTCTCCTCTTGCCACTGATTTTAAGCTTGGAGCTCGTCACAGTCCTTCAACTGATGAAGAGAAGGAAGCAATGAGAAGAGTCCTATATGCTTCAACTGTGGGAAGCTTGATGTATGCAATGGTATGTACGAGGCTAGACATAGCTCATGCAGTTGGTGTTGTTAGCCGTTATTTGTCTAATCCGGGAAATGAGCATTGGAATGTTGTGAAGTGGATAATGAGATATCTACGAGGTACGTCTAGTTTGAGACTCACCTTTGGAGGTGGGAAGCTCGAGTTAGTTGGCTACACTGATTCAGATATGGGATCTAATGTGGACACCAGAAAATCAATTTTTGCTTACCTAGTGACATTCGCAGGTGGCACTGTGTCATGACAATCAAGATTGCAAAAGTGTGTTGCACTCTCCACAACAGAATCAGAGTATATCGCTGCAACGGAAGCATGTAAAGAGGTGTTATGGTTCAAAAGGTTTATGGAGGAGATTGGACTGAAGCAAGAAAGGTATGTAGTGTTTTGTGATAGTCAGAGTGCTATCCATCTCAGCAAGAATGCTGCATTTCATTCAAGATCGAAGCATATTCATGTGAGATATCATTGGATGAGGGATGTCATCAATGATAAGTTGCTTGAACTTGAAAAGATTCATGCAGACGATAATAGTACTGACATGATGACGAAGACATTGCCTAGAGAAAAGCTTGAGGTATGTCGTGTGATAGCCGGAATGGCTAGTCTCTCTACATAATCGGAAAGGGAGAGATTTGTTGGGTTGAGTTTCCAAATATGTGAAGAGCCCAATAACCCAACAAAGTTGTAAAGCCCAAGTAGGCCTGATACTTGGTGTTATCTTGTCCCAAAAGTCATTGAGGGAAGAGAGAAGAAAAAAAGAGGGCAAAAATAAAATTCACGTTTTTGAGAGAGAATCTAGCGCTGTAATATTACAGAGGCAATAATCGGAGTTTCAACCGTCGGATCGAGCTGAATTTTGGTCAGCACGTTCGGAACTTGAAGAAGTACATTCTGAATGGTAGAGATCGTGTTTGGTGCTTTGTGTTGATGGGAATAAGCCGAAAATAGAAGTAGATTTTTGTGCGATTCAGTTCTGCACAGTCGAGAGAGTAAGATGTCTGCTATCAGAAGCAGGATTGTCTTCATCATTCTGGGGTGAGGTTCTGAGTACTATTGTACATGTTTTAAATCTTACTCCGTATGTTCCTTTAGACTTTGATGTTCCAGATAGAGTTTGGTCGAGAAAGGATGTTTCCTATAATCATTTGCAGGTCTTTGGATGTAAGGCATTTGTGCATATTCCCAAAGATGAAAGGTCTAAGCTGGATATGAAGACTCGACAGTGTGTGTTTCTTGGTTATTGCCAAGATGAGTTTGGTTACAGACTTTATGATCCCGTGGAGAAGAAGCTTGTCAGAAGTCGGGATGTTGCGTTTGTTGAGGATTAAACCATAAGAGATATTGAGAAGACGGACAACTCAATTTCTACGTCTGGTGATGACTTGATTGACTCGAAAATTGTTCCTCATGGTCAAGGTCAAGTAGAAGCTGAAGAGGAGAATCAGGATCAGCCTAAATTCGGTAATGACGAGCATGTCGATCATCCTTTGCATGATGAAGAGGATACCGATCAGCCATAACCATATGATGTTCCAGAATATGAGGTTCAAAAACTACCTAGAAGAAGCAGTAGAGCTCGTGTACCTTCTAGGATGTATCCTTCTGATCAGTATGTGCTCTTGACCGACGGGGGAGAGTCGGAATTCTATGAAGAAGCAGTTCATGGAGAACACATGAATGAATGGTTGGAAGGAATGCAAGATGAGATGAAATCCTTGCATGAAAATGACACATTTAATTTGGTGAAACTACCAAATGGGGAAGCATGCTTTGAAGAACAAGTGAGTGTATAGGATAAACCCAACAAGTGGTATCAGAGCCAGACCCAGACTTAACTGACCCCGCCCGGGGTTGGTGGGATGTTCGGACCTCAAACTGGATGGTAGAATTTACCCTGTGAGTCCTGAATATTGTCCGCCTTTCTGATATTGTCCGCTTTGGGCCGGATAAACCCAACAAGTGGTATCAGAGCCAGACCCCAGACTTAACCAGCCCGGCCCGGGGTTTGTGGGATGTTAGACCTCAAACTGGATGGTCTAGCTGCGGGGCTTTATTTGAGGGAGAAATGTTGGTTGGGTGTCAACCAAAATCCCACATCGGTTAGAAGTGGGGATGGTGATGGGTTTATAAATGAGGGATGAACTCTCCCTAGCATGAAGCCTTTTGGGTGTGAGCCCAGAGTGGTAAAACCGTGCGGGCTAGTGGGCGGCCCAAAGCGGACAATATCATGTTAGTGGATTGACTGGACCTGACTATTCTAGGGGCCCACATCGGCCTGACTATTCTATAGGGGCCAGGATAAACCCAACAATTTCACCCGGCTATTTCATAAATCATATCCTACTCTCTCACACAAATAAATCTCTACTTTTATATTCCCTTCGTCCAATGCAAACATATTCATTTATTTTTTGCACATAAATTTAAAATTATCATTATTTATATAAAGTGGGTAATTGTATAAATGGTGAGCAGTGACTGTGTGTGGCGCCCTAAAGTTAAAAAAGGAAAAAAAATAAATACCTTAAGAGCGGATGATCAAAATAACAAAATAAATCCCATAGTGATAAATATTTGTTTGACAAAAAGTTATATAAAATCTAATCTTACTTAAATTTCAAATAAACATAAATTAACACTATTGTATTAAATTTATTAAATTCCGCTAATCTTAAATCCACATTTCCTATCTATACTTAAACATATAACAAGCATCACCTCTGAAATTAAGTGTGCAAAGGCAAAATTTAAATTTTAAACGAAAATTATTAAAATAGCATCGAATGTACATGGTACATACGCATGCCTTTATATAAGAGTTTGCCCCAATTTAAAGATTATTTAAATCTTAATTTTACGCAATAATTTTTGTAATTTATAAGACATAGCATAGGCTATCATCTAAAAAAACCTATTTATATAAATTAGGTCGGAAAAATAAGAATAGAGAGTTCAATCACAGCCATCAGATCTTTAATTAATCTCAACTAATTTAGAGGCTTTTCAATTCAATGGCAATTTTTTTAAATAAAAAAAGTAATATTATTTTAATAAAAAATATTCATATTAATTAAAAGTGAGAATGGTACACTAAATTATTTTACGAACAGTTTGTATTATAAATAAAAGTGATAATATTTTAATAAAAAAATAATATACTTAATATCTTTAATAAAAAGTAATACTCCTTCCGTCCGCTCCAAAGAGTCCCATTTTTTATTTTGGGCGTCCGCCCGCAAGGGTCTCATTTCATTTTTTACACATATGTGACCCACACACCTATTAATACAATTAAAAAATGAGACTCATATCTCCACTAATACAACTACCCACTGCACATTAAATAATAATACTCTTTAATTCACGTGCCAAAAAACAAATGGCACCCATTGTGGCGGACGGAGGTAGTAATTATTTAAAAAAGTGTAAAAATAATCTCACGCAATTGTTACTCTCTAATTTGTCAACTTATAATTTATTTATTACATAAGAATATATACTATATTACCCTAAAATTATTTGCTTCATCCAGCTACTATAAATTAGAAGTTCTAGAAAAATTACTTCTAACTTTTTTTTTTGATAACTTAAGTTAGTATAATATTAAAATAAGTTATGTGAGTTTTAAATGGGTAAATTTTGAAATTGAAATGTTATGGGTTATTAAATTGTGTGTTAGTCTCTTATGAGTTTTTTTATGGGATAACCAAAATAATAAGTAAAAATTTGTAAAATTTGTTTATAAAATTAAATGAGTATAAAAGAAATAATTAAAAAAAAATTCCGCAGACGTTGTTCATATTAACAACAACGTGTAATTTATTTGGTCCTGGAATGAACATTAAAATGAAAATAGACCCATCAGCCATCCATGGCCTAATTCGAGCAGCCTGTAACGTGAGGTGATTAGGAAGATACTGTTGCTAGAGCCACATTTATTGAAAAACAAAGTACTGTATAAAATACTCATACCGTTACGTTAATTATTTTATACTTTTCGTTTTTATTTGTCTCAATATTTATGCAAGTTCTTTAAAATGAATACTCCATTCATCCTGAAAACTTTTCACCTTTACTGTTCCACGTTGTTTAAGAAAAGTTGCACTTTTTGACCAATTTTATTGATTTTGGAGGGTATTGTAGTATTTTTAGTTAATAAAAAAGTATAAAATAATTATATGTGTGTGAAAAATGAGTGACAAATTTGAAATTAAAGTAACTTTTGAGGTTGTTGGATAAAGTGATGTTTTCTTTTTTTAGGGGGTGAAAGGTTATGTGGGACAAACAAATGAGGAAAGTGAGAAAAGTATTATGGGACGGAGGGAGTACATCTTAATAATATACTCACACATATCCCAACAACTTTACATACTTCCTCCGTCTCACCAATTGCTATTTTGGTTGTCCCATTCAAAGAAATTCTCTTTTATTTTTTACACACATGTGACCAATACACACTCACTAATACAATTAAAATATGAAGTCTACACTCCCACTAATACAGTTACCCACACAACATTAAATAATACTTCATACTCTTTAACCCATGACAACCCTGCCCGAGACGGAGGGAGTAACTTTTTTATTAAATTAAATTATCTAAACTACTCACTTTTTACACACATCTCAATAATTTTATATATAGTATTTCTTTTAAATCTCCACGCAGTGCAGTAATTATCAGGATGAATGGAGTAATAATAAAAGTAGTTTGGGGTGAGACCGTCTCAAGATGAGATAATTTTATATTTTTTAAATAAGTTATTACTCCATCCGTCCCTTTCAAAAAGATGTATTTCAATATTTTTATCCGTATCAATACAAGGAATGCATTTCATTTTACAATAAATAGTATTTATACAAAATAATTAATATATCTTCATGAGGTCCTAAAACAATACTAAATCACTTATACACGTCTTTAGAGGGACGAATGAGTATATTTTTCTATAAAAATATTGTCACTTTTTATTTATATTAATCACTTCATTCACCCAAATGCCTTCATTTTATTATTTTGGGTGTTCATCCCAAAGATACTCATTTCCCATTTTAGTAAAAAAAGCCCACGCATAACATAATACAACTACTAATACAACTATCTTTTATACATTAAATAATAAGCTTCCATTCAAATTAAAGAGAGGAGAGAATGTAATTTATATGTAAAATGTTCACCGTATCATTATTTCTTTTTAATAATAAAATATTATTTTTTATTAAAATATATATATTTTTTATTAGATTTCACAAAAGTCATGCTAGCTAGACGGGAGATGTGCAACACAATTTTTTGACATAATTAAATTCGAGTACTTACCAGTGAATAATATCTTATCCCATCTTTGATCCAACAAAGCAGTAGTCTCGGCTACCCCACCCTGGATCACCTTCACAGCTGACGTGTCCATCAACTCTCCTACCACCTTCGACAGCAGCGACGATGTTGCCGGCGCCCTCTCTGATGGCTTTAGAACGACGGCGTTTCCTGCCGCTATCGCTCCTATCACTGGATCCAGCGACAGCGCTACCCACATATATAAAATACTTTACTGTGTTATTGGAAATCATTAAATTAATTAGATGAATATTGGAGATAGTCAAAATTCCATACAGAATGGGAAGTTCCAGGCCGATATGACTAATACCACACCGTATGGTTCTGCCACTATTTCCGCTGACGAGGGAAACGTGATGAGTGAGGTTCTCACCTACAAACAATGTACACGTTTCTTTAATTTAAAAAAAAATGAAAATAAAATAAACTCAGAAAAAGATTGGTAGTACTTTTTTAGGTTTCATCCATCGCTGTAACTGCTTCAGTGCCAATTTGCATGATGATGAAGCTACAGTTATCTGCACATCACGAGGAAAAAAATTATGACAGTTATGAAGAGAGAGAAAACAACAAAACCCCTGAAACCCAACTCCAATTTCAACTTAATATGGAGTTCTAAAATAAAAAAATAAAAAAATGAAGGACCTCATGGATAACAGCTTCGAAATCAGGTTTATTGAGATCAGAACGCAGAGCTTCCATGATTTGAGTATGGTAGAGGGTTGTGATTTTGAGGATGGCTTTGAGTTGTGACACGCGCCACTCGGCGGTCTTGGTCTTGCCGGCGGCGAAGGTGGATCTCAGCTCCTCCACCACCGCTTCCGCATTCATACCCATGTTTTGTTTAAAGGTCAGAAAGAAGTAAGAGGAAGAGATAAGATTTAGCAGGAATTAATAGAGACAAAGAATGTATGATTAGACAGGCAAGCAGACGTGCAAGCAGACAAAAGCCCACAATGCTTTGCTTCTTATATCTTGCTAGTACACCGCCATCTTGTATATTACTCCCTCTATTATTTATCCACACTCCCGATATTTTTTCACGTTCCACGACATTGTACATTGGACAACTAACTGCTCCTTTCATAAAATTCATGACGCCTGAAATATAATATTTTAATGTATTGTGAGTAGTTGTATTAGTGTTATAAGTGAGTTTCACTACCAAAAAAAAACTCCAACAGTGACCGAATTTTGTGATGGAAATATTTCCATCACTATTGTGACGAAAATTTGAATTTGTGACGGAAATTAAGTGACCATTAACTCACTTTGTCAAGGTCTCAGTTTGTGACGGAAATAGTGACGACTTATTTTGTGACGGATAGTTCCCTCATTATAGTGACGGAAATAGTGATGGAAATTTTTGTGACGGATTTTTCCGTCACTATAGTGAAGGAATTAGTGATGGAAATTTTTATGACGGAATTAGTGATGAATATTTTTGTGACGGGTCTTTCCCTCACTTTTGCATTATTCTTCTTAGCTTGGGAGGACCTTTAGATTCATTGATTCTCTGGTGACGGAAATAATAACCAATATTTTTATGATAAATAATTAAATTAATATGAAACTTTAATATAAATAAATTATTTGATAAGTTATGAACAAGTACCACTACAGGCCACATGGTCACCCAGCGAGCCATAAGGCTCTAACTTTATGATTGGTCTAGTTGCCAAGGTGGCTCGGATATGAGATTCGAATCTTAAATTATATTTTTTGGATATTTTAAAATTTTGTGACGGATATAGTGACGAAATTTTTCGTCATTATAAATTTCCCTCACTAATTCCGTCACTAAAATTCGTCGCTATTTCCATCACTATTGTAATTCGTCCCAATATTTTCACTACTGTAATTCGTCACAAAATATTTCCTTCACAAAAATCGTCACTATTGTGACAGATCCGTCACAATAATTTAGTAACGAGTAAAACAACGACGGAGCCTTTCCCGTCACTAAATCTATCACTATCCGTCACAAAATCTGTCACTAACTAGTGATTTTTTTTAGTGGATCCATAGAGATATTTAATTGTTTTGTATAAGTCTCGTACACCAAAAAAGAAAATATAATCATTAAAATGAGATGCAAAAATTGGAAATATGTAACTATTAGGATGGACAGAGGGAGTACTTGTAATATTTTATCAATCATTCCTAATAATTTTATTTACTCTTTTCTTTTAAATTACTTAATTTATTCTTACTTTTTTTTTACATTAATATACCTCAATATACCCTCATTTATCAATAACATACTCATTTGTATTTTACACGCATGGGGTTTATTTTATATTTTTAAAGTATAATTTTCCCATCTCTTCCTCCGTCATTCATTATCAGCGTGACACATGAAATGTTAATCAAATGAGAAAAAAAATCGGAGCGAGTGTACGTACTTGAGTAAATTGAAAGGGACATTACGGGTTTGGAGACGAATGAATCGGTTCGGATCTCCTGTTACATTTTAGTGTTACATTTCCTATTACAAATCGTTAAATGATTGACATGTAGGATAAACTATTATATACCCTACAGGACATCCAAGATCCGAATGAATGCATGATCATGCGCTAATCTCGTTATTAAAAGATAAAACACATCATGGATTGTGATGGCCAGGCAGCTGGATTTACTTGGTAGCGACAAATTAGATAAATAAATAAAATAATGTGCCTAACCAAATTTATGACACCCAAAATGAATTCCTTGGTACATAGAGTGGAATTGCTAACCCCATGTACTTATAGCCGATAAATAAATAAAATCATGTACATAGAATGGTAGAAAAGTAAATCATGTTGATTTAATTGATCAATAAGGACAAGATCACTACTTACTTGTACATAAGAATATCCCTCAATTTGAGAAGTTGCTCTTTACATGCATTAATCTATATGGTGTACTCCACCATCCCTACTATGGGGATTGGTGGAAGAAGTAAATTGTAGGATGTGCTTCAAGTGGCCTATAGAAAAGGCTTACTGTTTAACTTGTACTTGCAAGTGACCAAATTCATAACAAAGGTTGCTCCTTACATGTATTGATCTATACAACTACTAACGTCACACAAGAAGCCCTCTTATTTTTAGAGGTTGCTCCTAATTACTACCACAACGAGATTCAATTTCTAATCATTGACACAATATGTCACCCTTATGATAAGTTATAATGTCCATGATGAATTCTTCTTATAGGAAAATGCTTGTATTTTCACGTTTATACTCTTCGTAGCTAGCTATCTAGGAGTGAAGTATTAATCTTTCGTTTGATAGATTGTTACACTTAAAAATATGGAGCCATACGCCCGTCGTTCCATTATAATTGATATTGTTAATTCGATTCATTTTATTATTATTTGGTTGATTAAATGTTAAATGTTTCACCTTTTTATAAGTTTTAGTTTTTAGATAAGGTTATCATTTAATATGATATTAGAATTATGATCTAGTAAAGGTTTATATTCAAACCTCACTGCCGTTCATTTGAAATTCCACATACAAGATTTGAGGTAAATTGATCATCCTGCACGTGAAGGAAGTGTTATAGTGATCTGATTAAATATTAAAAAAAATTCTACAGCTTAAACATATTAAATAATCTTTTCTAACCACTTAAGTTTTTAGATCGTGATGTGGTCATTTAACAATTAATTATAAAATATACAATTTTTTCTTTGATTTGGTGGAGCCTGCACATATATAAAAACTTAAATTTATAACATTATACAATTTGTTATATATTCAAATTAAAGTTATGAGTAAAGAGGTAAAAGTGCAATCAAACCTCATCCATGTACCTATTAATTTATATATATATATATATATATATATATATAAATAAAGCAAACTCCTTTTTTTTATCAACAAAATTCAATCTATTGGTGATTATCTCAAGATATTACCAACGAAATCATTATATACAAGCAATTTAACATGTGCGTTGCACGTGGATAGATTTTAAAAAATAAAATTATATAAATATAAATTTTTTGTAATAGTAAATATATATATATATATCTTGGACACATAAACACATAAAATTACGTATTCTCTATATCTCATCCTAATAATTAAATATTTTTAAATTGGATATTTTATTCTAACGGTTATATTTTTTTTGTACGAGACCCGCACAATTAAGTAATTAATATATCAATAGGACTCATCTGCCACATTAATACAATCATTCATTATACATTAAAATATTATTTATCTCACCTCAATACACATTAAAATACTAAATTACTTAATCCCCGTGCAAAAAATAAATATAACTATTAGAATGGGACGAAGGGAATAATTGAGTGTTTTATTCTAACGGTTACATTTTTTTATGTATGAGACCCACACAATTAAGTAATGAAAATATCTCAATAGGACTCATCCGCCACATTAATACAATCTTCCACTATACATTAAAATATTATTTATCTCACCTCAATAAACATTAAAATACTAAATTTCTTAATCCCCGTGCAAAAAATAAATATAACTATTATAATGGGACGAAGGGAATACATATATATGAGGTTTTATATTGTGATAGTATGTATATCTAGTTTAGTTCTTTATGTGTAATGAATTAAATAGTATTTAGTTGAATCGATGTTATACGACTCTTATTCGTTTTTCGTGTATAAAAAATTAATGTAATTATAAAAAATCAACATTTTTAAAATTTTTATTAATATTTATATTTCATTACATAATCATATCTTAACGTATAAATAATTTCAAATAATGGTCTTAATTACTCAACATTATTTTTAAATACAACCCAAAATTTTTCAATAATTAACTCAAATTGAAACAAATTTTAACATGTTAATTGATTAAAAAAAAGCATATAAAAATATCTTTAATTTTAATTATTTTGTTGGACATAAAATTATTAGAATTAAAAAATATGATAGATTTTAAATAATTAAATAATTGATGGTTGAAATAAATTATCCTAAAATTAATACTATATTTAAATCATACATTAAAAAGGAAAATCAGTATAATTGGGATGAAAGAAATTGAGGAGAAATTGAAAAGATATTATGGAGAGATTTTGACCAAAATTTGAGTAGGAAAACTTTAGTTGACCCTAATTACTTTTATATATATAGATTATCAATGAAATTATTAATAACGGATTATCAACGAAATTTGCTCTATTGGTAATCCGTTGTTAAAAATTTCATTGACAATTTATATAAATTATCGTTGATAATCCGTATAGGTAAATAACAACAGATATTATTCTGTTGGTAAAAATATTATGAATCCGTTGACATTCCATTGCTTAAAGAAAAATATAATTTTTATTGACAATTTATTGGTAATTTACTAATGGAATTCAACCATTGGCAAAATAGAGTGTGTGTGTGTGTGTTTTTTTTTTTGGAGTGATGGTCAACTACTACAATTTGAAGTTAAAAAAAATATTACTCATTTTAACAAAAATATAAAAAATACAACATATTAAGATTTCACTATAATTATAGTTTTTATTGTATGAACCAGTTCAAGCAGTTGGATCAAATTTAAAGTATTAATATGATATATTTGATAAATTGATGATTGACAACGCTGCTTTATGCACGACAAATTATCATCTCCACAATATAATAACAAAGTTTGTTGTGAATGATACAATGATTAATGAATATGAATATTATCATGCATATGAGAACACTTTCATGCTTCAAATTTAATACAATTTCAGTTTTATAGAATTCTCCTCGGAATTGAATTGATGTTAAAAAGTTGAGCTAGGTTTAAAATCATCCATTTTCATAATGCAGTAGTTACTCTCCTGTCCCAGTTATTTATTTTAGATACAAGAGTTTAAAAAATGTTACTTTTCTAATCCATTTTAGTAATTTTTAAATGTATTATGGTCTTTTAATAAATAAATGATAAAATAATTAATGTGTTAAGTGAGAGTTATATTTTTTACATTATGTCTTTTTAAATGCATTATTATGGTCTTTTTAATTATGATATTTTTAAAATCATCCAGACTATTCCGAAAAGCGAATAAAAAGATTAATTTTTTAAAATTTTGTATCTACGTGAACTTTATTTTGGGAACAGATGGAGTAATAATAATAAAAGATACTTCCTCCATCCCACACTTATCTTCACACTTTCCGTTTTCATCCGTCCCACACTTATATTCACCACTCAAAAAAGGAAACTTCACATTAACCAACAAACTCAAAAGTTACCCTAATTTC
The DNA here is from genome assembly GCA_023678885.1 of Pogostemon cablin. Classification (NCBI taxonomy): domain Eukaryota; kingdom Viridiplantae; phylum Streptophyta; class Magnoliopsida; order Lamiales; family Lamiaceae; genus Pogostemon; species Pogostemon cablin. The sequence goes on from CM042990.1 coordinate 19,583,331, forward strand.
AAAAATACCACTCTCACCTAACATACTTTATAATTTATTTATTACTTAAAAATACCACAATACCCCTAAAAAGTCAATAAAGTTGGTCAAAAAATAACTTTTCTTAAACTCCGTATCTACAGTATCGGTACAGATAAGTACGGGACAGAGAAAGTATAAAGTATATATAACAGAAAAAACAAATGAGAAATCGTGAGAAGTGTAACTCGAGGGAGGATAACATTTATCTCAATTGAATTGATAATGACCATAGGAAAGGAACGTAAGATGATGGTAAAATGGAGGGTAAGAAATTAAATGTTAGTTGAATGAATTATTACAACAGTTAATAAGGGAGATACACCCAACTACCTTGAACATTGTCATGAAAACGTGTCCTCTCTTTAATATGTAAGCATGAATAATGACTCAACTACCGATCGTAATTAGTACAACAAATATTTTAATTTTAATTCTAAATATGGAAATAAACTTTTCCAAATATATAATGTCTTAATTTCTGAACTGTATCACTAACAGTGAACTGGTAAATTGGAAAAATAGTCTCATACGTACATGATCATAGCCAGTGGCGGACGCACACTGGGTCCAAGGGGCACTGGGCCCTCCTGAAGTTTTGTAAATATTTAGTATATATATAGTATTTATTATAAAATATTGAAGTGGTCAAGTGGTGGAGGTCATTGTCGAGTGTGTTCAAGGTCAAGGGTTCAATTCTACTCCTTACCTTCTTGTATCCTGTTTTCAATTTATTAGTATTTATTTATTTTTTATATTTTCTTTCCTCTTTTATATCCAAAATAATTAAATTATACTATATAATTAATTATTTCTATTTTTATATATAATTTTAATTCTTATTTTATTTTTTCTCTTTAGTAATTGATATTATATCTTTCTTTATATAAAAAAAATATGTAAATTTTATTATTATAATAAGTAATATAGTAATAATTTACTATATGTATATGTATATCATAATTTTTTTATATTTTCTTCATTCTTTTGTTTTATAATATTATTTTCACTCTCTTAAAAGAAAAATTACGTTTTTATTTAATAATCTCAAAAAATTTTAATTTTAAAATTATCACTCACACCTAACACATAATATAATTTACATATTAAGATTATTTTTTAACGTAAGAATACCCTAAAAAAATCAATAAAAATAATAAATAAAATAATTTTCCTAAAACACTATAACCCCAAAAGTGAACTGTGTTGTGAGCCTAAAACACTATAAAATCGCAAAATGAACTATGTTGTGAGACGAATGAAGTATATTTTGGGCCCCCTAAACATAAATCTTGCGTCCACCACTGATCATAGCAATATTGATCAGTGTCACATAAATATCTTTACAAAATCAACTCTACAGCTGTAAATATATGAGTATATCACAATTTTTAAAATGTTATATACTTCCTCCTTTTGGTTTTAATCTTTATGTTTTCTTTGTCAGACATTAAGGAATAAAATATTTTAATATGTAATGAGTTGAAAGTTTAATTAATATTTAATGTAAAATAAGTAGTTATATTAATAATATGTGTGAGTCCCATTATGGTATACTATTAATTATTTTGCGTTGTTCTCATTTTTAAAAAAAAATATAAAGATTGAAATAATATACTTAAATTAAATTTATTTAAAGGATGAAATGGAATGGAAGAATTTTTTTTTTCTTTTTGAATTTCTAAGGTATACTAAATTATCAAATGTGATCAATACTAAAAAAGCACCATGTCATTAAAAATTTGAAGACAACATTTCCAATACATAAAGTGAGTTTTTGATTCTTTGAAGTCGTTAAGTGAGTTATAAAGTTGAAAATGTCATAAATAAATAATCAAGAGTGTAGATTGGGTGCACCCAGGTGGAAGATGCACTCATATGTGTATAACTTTTTATTCTATTTTGTATACATGTTATTTTATTTTGTATACTTGTTTCGTAATAATTATATACTTTTTTCATATTAAGTCTTTCATTAAAAAAACTAGCATCATATGTGTATAACTTTTTATTTAATAGTGTATACATGTTTTTTAATAATTGTATATTTTTTACACTCAATTTTTCATTAAAAAATCTAACAATTAAATTGTATACATTTTTGCTTTTAATTGTATATGTTTATGTTTATATTTGTATATGAGTGCACACTATAATTAGCCAATAAATAATCAACATGAAAAATATTGTCCAATTTTTTTAATTAATTTTATGGGATATTATTGTAATAATCGAGTTCCTTGTTATTAACTAACGGGTTTAAAAGGAAAATAAGGACATTTAAATGCATTAAAATAACTTTCCTATTTTTAATAAAATTTTAAAACTAATAGAATATTATTTTTTATAAGGTTAACCAAACTTGCATTATACTATCATGACTTATACTTTACTTTTTAGGGTTAATAATTATATATATTTTTAAAATTTTATTATCAATTCATTAAAAATTATACTGATGATTTCGCATGTAAGAAAATAAAATAATGTTGTTTTAATTTTGTGGTCCATGACTTATACCTTGTTTATTACTTCTGTCGTTGAAATTATTTACGCTAATTCAATCCAAATTAATAGTGAACTAGAGCGTATTGCATTATGTTAAATATATTAATATTATTATTCTTGATCAGTGCTCTTTATTTTGATCCGATTTATATTTCTAAATTTAAAGATCCACCTTTGAGATATTATTCGATCGGGCTTATAACTCATGTTTGTCCCTGCCTTAGACAATTAATTAATCAATAATCAAGAATATGTTACGTGTTTTAAGACCTATTTATTTGTTGTGACTAAATTGGTATGCTTTTTTTTTTAAAAATAATTTTAATAAGGTTTATGTGAGATTTTAAAATAGTATAATTCATATTTATTTTGAATTTTGACATGATGAATTTTAATTTTATAATAAAATTAATATGTAAGAGGTGGATATATAAAAGAAACGTGAGAGAAAAAATGTGAGTGTAGAGAAAAAGAAAGAAGAAATATTATTGAGGAAATTTAACGTTTGAAAAGTGGCAGTGTATTGAAAATTAATTTTTATATACACACACGTACTACATATTAAAGGAAACATGTGACTGTTTTAATTTAAAAAAAAAATAGCACTTTTTATCAAATATATTTTAGTTTTTCATTAAAAATTATTATTATTTATTTATATTATGAATAGTTCATGAAATAATTAATTATAAGAGACTCTCTTGTGAGATGGGTCGACCCAACATTAAAGTATGTTAATTGCATAGATAAAATATGTTTATTTGTAATTAAATTATGTTAATAATTAATCATATTTTAACATACTAAAATAATATTTTAATGTTTAATTCAGTATATTTTAGAAAACATACTTTATCTATACAATAAATATACTTTAGCGATGAGTCGACCTGTATCACAAGATACTTTGTCATTAATTATACTACTTTCACTTTTCATTAATTCAAGTATTATTACTTTTTATTAAAATATTATCGCTTCTTATCCGTGTTACATAAGTCTACTAATAAGACAGTTCCATACAATTGTTTGACATTATTATATAAATAAGGGAACACTTGAATGAACGTAAATCATTTTTTACATTTTGTTAAATAGTTATCACTTTTTATATAAAAAATATTATTTTATTATTAAAAATGTTATCTTCTTTTATTTATATTACGAATTGTTTATTTAATAATTTACTTTATTGTTACTCAATTATTTTTTATTAAAATATTATATTTTTTATTCATATCATAAAATTTTCCCATGATAGGACGCCTTAAAATTAACGTCCGAATTAGACGGGAGAGAAAGAGTCCCAAAAAGAAAAAATGATGCAGAAAGATACAGGACCACCACGTGAAACACTAAATTAACGAACCCTATTCTAATTGCCCTATTATTAATTAAGGTTCAACACAAATATCTTGGGACCCTTCTATTATGTATACACATGCACCTTATGTATATCTAATTTCTATTTCCTCTTTTATCTTTTGCTGTATATGCATCCATTTTATCATTTTGATTTTCTTCATTACAAAATATTAACTTTTTTTAGATTGATGTGATTCATAAAAAGATATTATTATAATCAACAAATTATACTGAACTCCATACTTAATATTGATACAACTACTTACTATACATTAAAAATTAATTCTCACCAAAATTACGATGTTTTATTACTTTATTTATACGAAGTATTTTCTATAAATATAAAATAAATAAAAAAACTTGTACCTAACCTCTTGGACCTTGGGGAGGACAAAAAGAATTGTCGGTATATTAGAGTTATTTTATCAAAAAAATACCAAAAAATAAAAGAAAGAAATCAATATACTGAAAATTTCGATATGACATAGTATAGTACCGAACATTTCGGTAAAGTATTGGCAAGTAATGATATGAATTTTTTTCATATCGACAATTTTGGTAAGATATGCTATGCGGTGTGAACCAATGTTTTGTGTATGGTATGGAATCCTACATGGAACGACCCTAAATTTTTAAGATATTCAAAGGCCTTGTTTGTAGATGCCTTAGTTAATTTAAGAAATACGAATGTTTAAAATTTAAAATTTAAGATATTCAAATGGTAGATGCCTTAGTTAATTTAAGAAATATGCATGTTTAAAATTTAAATTTTAAGATATTCAAAGGCCTTGTTTGTAGATGCCTTAGTTAATTTAAGAAATATGCATGTTTGTAATAAGTTTTTTCGTCTAACATAGTTCTCCGTAGCTAGTTTATTTAAATATATTAAATTAATTTGTTTTGTATTTACTACTCTCTTATTTCATGTTGACCATTATGATGCATGTGGTTGATGGGTATATAATAGTTGCCACGCCTTCAACTTTAATCTCGTATTGCATTATTGAAAGATGAAGATTGGAGAGAGAATAATGTTGAGTTTAATGTTACTATGTTTGTTTTGGATTATTGTAGTGTTTGAAAATTAAATGAATAAATTGAGGAGGTATTAATTTTTAGAAAAAGTGATACAGATAAAAGAGGGAATATTATTAATTAAAAAAGAAAAAAATATAAGGAATGTGGCTGTATTGAGAATTTTAAAAATAAAAATTAATTTCTAAAATCAGAAATAAACATCATCTAACAGGAAAAGAAAAAAATACATATAAAAAAAGAGTGAAGAACAAGAAAAGAAAAGAATACATATAAAGAAAGAGTGAATAACTTGGGGGGGAAGGAGGAAGTATATAAAATGATACAAGAAATCTCATATACACCATTTATCTTGCTCATATATAGTCTCACTGCAAATATATTGCAAAAGATAAAAGAAAAAAAAAATAGTAACTCCTCATAATAGTAAAATGAAGCTCCGATACGTGTCCTCTCTCAGTTCTGTATTTAGGTGTATAATTTTTTTTTAATGCATATTAAGAAATTGAAAAAGTTTATTGTGAGATGGTAATTACGTGAGATGGGTCGACTCATTGTTAAAGTATGTTTTTTATATATGTAAAGTATGATAATTCGTAATTAAAGTTTTTTTTTTAAGTATGATGAATAATGAATTAAAATATGTTTTTAAAGTGTTATAATATGATTTACTACGAAAAAACTTTAACTATCAATAATCATACTTTATATATATAATAACTACTGTATACTTTAACAAAGGGTCGACCCGTCTCACAATCCATCTCATACATACCCATCTCATAAGAAAGTATCTCTGAGAAGTTTGATTTTTTTTAAAATTTATTTAAAGTATATTTTTTTTAAGTATGATGAATAATGAATTAAAAAATATTTTTATAGTGTTATAATATGATTCACTATTAAATTTTTTTAACTATCAATAACCATACTTTATATTAATAACTATACTTTAACAAAGGGTCGACCCGTCTCACAATCCATCTTATATATACCCATCTCACAAGAAAATATCTCTAAGAAGTTTGATTTAAAAAAAAATTATTTATTGCCTTTTCTTTTTAGTTTGATATTTAGTAATAATTTAATTAAATTATAAAGTAAATTATATGTATTAGAAAGAGATGAGAAATTTAAAATTAAATTGTACTCAAACATTTGTGTAATTCGGATTTACGGTGTAAATCATGTGGTCCCCCTTCCAATCCTATAGACCTTGTCTATTATTAGGTTGTTTAAATTAAGAAGGACTATATAGTTTAAAAATGTTTATGATGTAAATAAATTAACTCTAAATTATGAGTTATGAGTTTTAGAATCATTTTCTTGTTCCATCCTAATAATTGGAAATTAAATCCTTAATTAAGTAATACAATAAATCATAAAGGAAAGTAATGCACAGTTGATTAGCCATAACTTGTAGTCGGGATGATCAATTCAAGAATTTATCGAACCACATGGAGGAAGGTACTAGTGCTTAAGCGATTTCACGTTTTTCATAGTTTTATAGAGACTAAACATCAATGGTTTGGTTGGTAAACAAGTAAATTAAAGTGATTAAACTAAACAAGTAATCAATGATTCATTCAAACAAAAATAGAAGAAAGGTAATTGATTTTCCAAGTTAAACAAAAGTGAGATTAACAACACTTAAGAAGTGGTAATTCTAGGAATTATGTAACAAATTCATATGTATCATAGATATAGAATTAATGATCAACACTAAATCCTTTTAAACTTCCTCTCGAAATGAATAGAATGTGAATCCAATTAAAAATCCCAAAATAACTCAATGGATATATAGGTTTTACTCAAACAATTCCAACTAGCTACTAAGCTTGAAATGAGAGTCTCTTCACACAATTAATCAACCTCTCGATCTAATCAATCGGATGTTCTATCAAAGGGTTCAAAATCCTAAAGGGCATCTCTATCTCTTTAAGACTTACAATGCACATGAAGTGTATGATGAATTGATTCAATGAACTATCCTAAACATATAATTGATTTCTCAATCTAATTACATGCCCATGACAATTAACCACACAAATCAAACAATTAACAATCAATGATAGAAAATCATAAATCCAATCAACATATGAATTAAAATACACAAATCCCTAAAATTAATCAACAACCTTCATGTTGCTAATCTCACAAGGGAGATTAGTCTACCATATTCATAAAAAAATTAACATAGACATTAAATTCCTTACAAGTCATGACAGACAAATAGGATTACTACAAAAATTGAATGAAAACTTCCTTGGAATGACTCCAATGGTTATCTCATTCCTTTCCTTGCAATTCCCTTCTCTTCCTTGTTTCTTTTCTTTACTTGGATGAAGGATTTGATGGTGAGATGAAAATGGATGGAATGAGTGATTGAATAGATGAAGGTTAGAGTGTAAAATGAAGAAAATGGTGTGTGTTCTATTTGGGCAGCTGAAAATGCGGATAAAACTTGATTAAATGTTGAATGAATTGATATTTATACCCCTTGGAGACCTTCTATAAGAATTCTAAAAATTTTCTGATCCTTGCACTTACACGGCTCGTGTGCTTGCACACGGCTCGAGTCGTGTCAGAGTTTCTTAGTCAACACCCAGCTTCAGATAGGACACGAGTCGTGTGCTGAAACATGGCCACATGGTGGTTATGTAGTTGTTTCAGATGACGACGCATGGCTACCCTGTACAGGGCCGTATGCGGTACACGAGTCGTGTGCGGGGACATAACTCGTGTACCCTACACGGCTGGCCGTGTTCGTGCAACCCTGTTTCTTCTTCCTTGTTTCATCTCCAGTCTCCATTTTTGCTCCGTTTTCACATGTTTTTCATACATTTGAGCTCATTCTCACACATTTCCATAAAAACACATAACACAACCAAATAGCACATAAAAACAGATAAAATACTATGAAAATGGATATAAAAAAACACTAAAATTTAGGTGAAAATATCACTAATCAACGGTGAATCATAAGGGTAATTATATACTCCCTCTATCTCGTGTTAATGTTGACATTTGCTTTTTGCATGTAGATTAAGAGAAATAATATTTAATGTGAAGTGGTGAGGTTAGAGAAATAATATTTAATGTGAAGTGAGTAGTTGTATTAGTGTTATGTGTGGTCCCTATATGAAATAATTAATTGTTCTGTTTGTACTCAACTTGATAGAAAAAGGAAATGTAAACCTTGACTTGAGATAACCCAAAATGAAAAATGAAAACCTTAACGCGGGACGAATGAAGTATATAGAAATAGTAATTTTAATAATCAATAATTGAAATTTTAAAAACATAAAAATAACAAATTCTAGGTAAACATATGTGAGAATCGGATTCACACATGCATCTTAATTTACCGATTATTCTTTGGTATATATTAGTATTTATATTCTTTAGAAAGATGAATATTAATAATTTTTTGAATGAAAAATATTACTCTTCAAATTCTTGCACCCTAATTTATCGATTACACTTTAGTCAATAAAAAATTACTCTTTATTAGAATGAACTATTACTCTTTTAAATAAAAAATATTACTATTTAAATTTTGATATATTATTATTTTTATATTCTTGTTGGGCATAATTTAAGGAGTAATATTTTATATTAAAAAAAATCATATATTTAAAGAGTAATTTTTTATATATAAAGAATAATTTTATAAAAATATGATGCATGGGGAATCAAATTCACAAGAAACTTCCTCTAAACTCTAACAATGAGTAACATACCCTAAACCACAAGCTTAATATATATATTTATATACATTTAAGGCAAAAATTTGTGTGCTTCGAACACACCGTGCGTACATGGGCGTCCATACCTTTTAGTATTAAATTGTATACCTCTTTAATATTAAATTATGTACTCGAAGATACAAGAGACCAACTCTACATTCAAATGTACACAAGAATTTATCATAATATTAATGACAATTTTCTTTATTATTATTATTATTATTTATTTATTTATGAAAAGAAGTGTGCATTGAACAAAAAAGTGAACACAAATATGAGAAATTTTTAGTGCAAAATCTTTACCAACACTTTGTTTTATTTGTTATCTTTTTTACATAATTGTACATTTTTAGACTTCTTTACTATTCAAATCAATACTTAATGTGTCCCCTGTAGGTCACTCACACTGGTCCACAGACATTGATTCAGGTGTAGGTCACCCACACGACCGGCGGCGAACGGTGGCTGAACAGAGATAGTGACCGGCCGGCGGAAACGTGGGGTGGTGGCCGACGGCTGCAGTAGGTTGTGTGGGTGAGTGGATGGATATTTAAAAATATTTTAATTTTTGGGGAGAGATATAATGGTCTCTTTTGGTGTTTTGATTAAAAAAAGAAAGAATGTACTTTAGTTGTTGGTATTGATATTTGATTGGTGGGAGTTGTGTATATTTGCCTATTGACACATATTATTTCATATAAAATGGGTAGAGTATTAGTATTATATATATATGGAGCTGTATAGATTTTTTTTTTAAATTTATATATATATATATATATATAAATTAATATCTTTAAAGTGTGTGCAAAAATAATAGGATAATACCTTATTTTTTTGAAAGGAAAGATAATACCTTATTAATACTCCCTCTGTCCATCGAAAATGTATACATTTTGCTATTTTGGGCGTCCATACCAAAGATATACATTTTCCTTTTTAAACACATGAGACCCACACACATCACTAATACATTTAATATATGGGTCCCACACACCTCACTAATACAACTACCCACTACACATTAAATAATAATAATATCCCTTAATCTACGTACAAAAAATAAATGTGTACTTTATGGGCGGATCGGAGGGAGTAACAGATAAGTAAGACAAGAATTGGGAAAAAAAAAAACTAGAAAAGGGCTGGCATGAGAAGGATGGATTAATGGGCTTAAAGACACTTGAAAAAATAAACCACTTTTGGCCCAATATACTGCTCATTGTATAGGACAATTGGAATCGTACGAATCAGTATTGCCTAAGTACGTAGGATTTTTGTTTTTTTTTTTTTTGGCAGAAAATGATTTCTACGTGTCTATATATGAGAGATCAGAAAGCCATATCACAAACTCTGGTTCATTGAACTCTTAACCCTATTAAATGGACCTTTTTATCTCTGGAACATTTTACCCTACAAGGAGTTTTATTCTTTAGAATGTGATAGGCCCAACTACTGCGTGAATCGTTGAGGCCCAATGTGATCAGATCAAGCCCAGTAGATGCGCTGTTGAAGCTTTGAATCAACCCGGCCAACAGTCTCACTCCATTTCAACGCGACGTCGTCTCCATATTACATCTACCGCCGAGAAATTATCCGACCTTCACCGGTTTGCCTCTAACCCCCTCCTCGATTTCAATTTTGATACCCTTTTTCTTGAAAGTACTGTCATGTATGCGGATTTGAACTCAGATCCTTGGTGATTCAATTAGGGCTTTGGTTTGATGTGGGTTGATCAGTTTTCTAGTTACTTTTCTTTGATTATGTGGAAGTGTGTAATTTTGTTTAGTTTTGGGTTTCAACGTGCGTGTGACAGTGCGTGTGTTTTTCCCCCCAGATGATAACTGGGTATATAAATTCTGGTAGATTTTAATCCGGCATTTTAAAGATTTAGTGATAAGTTAACTCGGAGACTAGGAAACTATACTGACATTGTTGGGTGTTTTTAACCTACTGCTAGGGTAATGGTGTTATATTTTCCTTCAACCACCTTAGGTCCACATATTTGGATGAAACTCCCTTGGTCAATTATTAAGTGGGAGTGTTTCCATTTTTGTTTATGAAATGGTTGCAATATGTCTCTTGATACTTGTATGAGAATCCATGGTTTTCTAATTGCTTTGTAATAAGTTCTACTCCTTAGATTGAGGTTTAATTTGTTGGCATTTGGAGGACAAGAAAGTATTCTACTTGAATTTTCTGACATGATCAAGAGTATTGAGTTTGTAGTTTCTACCTAGTTAAGTCTAATGGTTAGATTTTTGTGTCATGATTTTCTTTGGAAACTGATGCATGTCTAGATAGAAGTACATTTATGCTGGAATGATTGGCTGCTGTGCATGTTAAATGATACTTGTAAAGGAAAGGAAGCTTCCTTAGCTGAACCCATCAAATGTGAAAGTTTCAATTTGTATTTTCTTGTTCAAGAGTTGAAATTTTCAATTTGTATTTTCTCATTCAAGAGTAGTGGCATTGAGTCTCATGACTGAAATTGAGGCTTTCTTTCCCTCATTAAGATTCAAATTTTATGATTTTTGTTTAGTTTCTCTAAAATTCTCTCCCTTTGTTCTCAGTTTGCTTTCTCATCAACACTGCTTTGTTGATCATTTCTTGATTTGGGAGAGATGTATGATAATCATGGAGCACAGCCTGGGTTGCCTAGACCTCCTAATACACAGCAAAGTCCTTTTGGTAATGCGTTCTATGGAGCAAGTTCAGGATTCATTAAAGATGGATTGGGTGCATATGGAGGGAAGATCTTAGGGTCAAGCTCTGAATATGTGCAAAGCAATGTAAGCAGAATGTTGCCTGAGCCTGACAGAATTTAATGTATTTAAGCTTTGAGAACCTTAAATAAGTTTTTTGATGCCTTCGGATGCTGATGCAGTGTGTAATTAAGAGCACTTTCCCCTCTTTCTGACATAATTAAATTGTTTTCCAAACAGATCAGCACATACTTTTCTGACCCACAATACTATTTCCAAGTCAATGATCAATATGTTAGGAACAAATTGAAGGTTGTTCTTTTCCCATTTCTGCACAGGGTAATATTCTCTTTCTAATGATGTTTTAATCTGCGTAATTGTTATTTTGTCAACTAGCTCCATTATCAATAGCTTGCTGTCTTTTAAACTTTTCAATTTCGCTCAGGGTCACTGGACAAGAATCTCTGAGCCAGTTGGTGGTAGGCTTTCCTACAAGCCCCCCATTTATGATATAAATGCTCCTGACTTGTACATTCCTTTTATGGCATTTGGTACCTATCTGGTTTTGGCAGGCTTATCATTAGGTCTTCGTGGGAAGTAAGTCTTTCAGCATGAGCTCTTATTTGATTTTCTTGGTGTTTTTTAATTGCATTTTGACTTTGTGTGATCAGCATAGATTGTTTGAAGTAAGCATCTTGTTTAATGGTACTTGATTGAGGAATTGGGCTGTTTAGTAGCACTTGAAAGTAAAAACCTTTAGTATTTGATTCATTATCCGCAAGTCATATTGCAATGTTCACGAGGAACAACAAGCATAACCAAGATTTTCTAGAGAATATAACATAAATTGCTTAGTCCGGAAAGAAAGTTTGGTATTCTCTTTTGGTAGATGAGGTAGTGTTATTTATAATTTTTTTGATCCTCATCTCCTCCTTGCTTGTTTTATATTTGGAGATTAGGATCTTCGTTCTCTCAGTCAATCCATAGATCTGTTTTCTCTGTATCATGATAACAGCCTCACTGTGATGCGTGTAATAAATTCATGTTGTTCCCAGGTTTAGCCCAGAAGCTCTTAACTGGCTCTTCGCCAAGGGACTGGTAGGTTGGTTTTTTCAAGTTGCCCTACTCAAAATGACCCTTTTCTCCTTGGGTATTGGAGAGGCACCTTTGCTCGACATTGTATCGTATGCTGGATATACTTTTGCTGGATTGTCCCTAGCTGTCCTGGCTAAAATATTTTGGGGCTACGCGTACTACTTTCTGCTGCCATGGGCATGCTTGTGCATGGGGATTTTCCTGGTGAAGACAATGAAACGCGTTCTTTTTGCTGAAGTTAGAGGTAACGATTCGACCAGGCATCATTATCTGCTCATCTTCATCGCCTTGGCGCAATTCCCTCTTCTCATTTGGCTCGGCAACATCACCCTCAATTGGCTTTTCTAAACACTACGCCTTTGGTTTTCAAAATTACATCAATTTGTATGATTTCATTTCTTGTAGAAACTCATTCTCTGTTTTTCTTCTCCAATTGTAAAATTTTCTATTCTCTTTCTTTGTAATGCTACAATATTACAAATTAATTCAAATTTGATACTGCGTTTTTCACGCAGAATGTCAATGTAATGAAAAATTGCTGCAATATGAGCTTTTATTTTATTTTATTTTATTTTATTTGTAGTTGCAAAGAACAGTTGCAGAGTACTCTTTGATACTTTCTCTATTATTTCCTTGAGTTTTTTTTTTTTTTTGACAGAATTATTTCTTTGAGTTTGATATCTTGTGATTAATGCTAAACCTTGGCAAATATTAAATTTTAAAAATAAACTAAAAGATAGATAAAAGGGACACACAATTGTGACCTCTAATAAAAAAAAAAAGAAAAACCTTTTTGAGTCTTGTGAATTTATAATAGATAACAGTATTTATTCAACTGATAAAAGCTCATTAAGTTTTCAATAAAAGGGGAAGGACAAGTCACACACTCCAAAGGCCTAAGTAAAAACAAAAACAGGAATATAAAATGTGTAATGAGATAGCAAGAAGACAAAAACATCAAACATATGCATCCGGGTTGTGAATGAGGAAAGCTTCAACTGCCTTGTAAATTGCCAACACCCTTTCTTTCCCTGCCTTCACTTCCTCTTCTTTGAGACTAAAATCTCCCACAGTGTAGTACTTGCTAACAACCTTTGAAATCGACCCGCCATCACCCGCCTCCTCTAACTTAACCTCGTAACTTATTTTCTCAAGTCTATCCGCCAACTGATCGCCTTCCGCCAATGTGTATCCATACGTAAGGGTCTTCTCATTCAGCTCGTCCACGCGGTACTTCACATACTTCAAAGGGCTACCTGCAACAACAATTATGAACTATGCTTGAAAACTCTATCATGTTATAATCATTGCATAGCAAACGTGCAATGTTTGAGGCTTGGAGGGAGTAGGGTCGAGGGCATGTTGTTTGATTGCCATTTAACATAGATCAAGTGGTTGAGGAGAGGGTGGAAAAGCCTTCCAACTGAACTGTTAGCTGGTTCGTTTCCTGTTAATGGAAAATTAAAGGTGGAAACAAGCCTTCAGCGAAGTTGATATGCTTAATGCTGCCAACACCTCCATCACCTTGAATAAATTCAATGCTTTTGATGGCCTGTGGGAGGAGCTTGGGAATCAAGTTGTGGGAGTCTACAATGGAGGCTTTGAAGATCCTTGATGGAGAGATTGGTGAAGTGTATTTATCACTGAAGGTGAATATACCCATGAATGACTACCTTTTGTTGAAGAATTAATTTGATTTTGGGACCTGTTTGGGGGATTAGGAAGAGAACACGTCAGTTTATAGGTGGTTGAAAGATGGCCAAACTTATAACTTAGCTGCAACAAAACACAAACAATTAGACAAACAACAGGATTTCATGAATGCTAAGCGCTGTTTGTTTCCTGATATCATTAATAAAATATAATGACAAAAAGGTGGATAGTTTATTCGGAATTTCCAATAAAGAAAAAAACAAAAAGATGAATAAGTGAATTGTAATTTAGAGTGAATGTACGTGATACAGTTCGAATTCCAATATCATTTGACGTATAAATTTTCTGTAACAACACTATTGGACGAGCCACACACAGATGATAGAATATGATCTAACGGAAGCAATGGAGGAGATTAGGTCAATTGCAGAAATGGTGATGAATTTTAAGAGTGGAATCACAGTCAAAGACGAAGGAATCCGTGATCCTACGGCTGTGAATGGCTCATCATGGACGGCCCACAAGGATGGCATGGTTTGGAAATCAAGTATGGCCTTTGTAGAGAATCATCCAAGCTTGAAGTCATCCCCATTGTTGGCATGGGCGTAATAGGTAAGACTACTCTCGCTAGAAATGCCTACGACGATCCTTTAATTACTGAGCATTTCCAAATTCGTGTGTGGGTTACTGTATCACAGGATTATAGTGTCAAAGAAATTGTTTCGTGTATCTTAATTTCGATGAAAGTGTTTGAGTCTAGAGATGAGTCCATGAGAGAAGAACAGGTGTATCAATACTTGAAAAATAGGAAGTACTTAGTTGTGATGGATGATATATGGAGTATTAGTGCTTAGGATGATTTGAAGCTTATGTTTCCGGATGATGGCAATGGAAGTCGAATCGTGATAACCACAAGGCTATCGGATGTGGCTAGTTATGCCGACTCTGCTAGCCCTCTTCATGAGATGCATCTAATGGATGTGGATCTAAGTTGGAAGCTTCTTGAGAAGAAGGTGTTTAGGAGCAAACAATGTCCCCTTGAATTGGAACTTTCTGGAAAAGAGATAGCTAGAAGCTGCAGAGGGCTCCCACTAGCTATTGTAGTCATTTCAGGGATTCTGTCCTCCATTGATCACACTGCTACAGCTTGGGAGAATATTGCGGAAAACGTGACCACGTTTATCCATTCACAAGAAGAAAAATTTGATAAGATACTATCTTTGAGTTATGCATACTTGCCTCATCATTTGAGGTCATGTTTCTTGTACATGGGACGTTTTCCAGAAGACTGTGAAGTGCGTGCATCAAGACTGATTAAACTATGGATAGCTGAAGGTTTTCTGAAACCTAATGAATGTGATAAAAGCTCTGAAGAGACGGCACAAGAATGTTTGGAGGATCTCGTCAAAAGAAATCTAGTTTCAGTCACAAAGAGGAAGTCAGATGGCAGAGCCAAGACTCTGAGCATGCATGATCTGATGAGGGAGATGTGCATAAAAAATATCCCACAAAGAGAAGTTCTTTCGAAAGGGTATCTCTTCCCGACATGGCATTAACATTCCTTACAGTTCAAGTGTTATTACCTCTAACCTGGCTATCCATGACAATACTTATGGCCTTACCATCCGTACAATACTATTCTGGGGGGAT
The DNA here is from genome assembly GCA_023678885.1 of Pogostemon cablin. Classification (NCBI taxonomy): domain Eukaryota; kingdom Viridiplantae; phylum Streptophyta; class Magnoliopsida; order Lamiales; family Lamiaceae; genus Pogostemon; species Pogostemon cablin. The sequence continues at coordinate 19,599,106 of CM042990.1, forward strand.
GTACAAAAAGCTGCACTCGTTCATTTACTAAATTTTAGGTTGCTTAGGATACTCGATTTATCAGATGCTTACAGTACTCCTTTATTACCTGCCCAACTATTTAAGTTGTTTCATTTAAGGTACCTTGCATTCAATGGATTCTGCAGCATTCCATTAGGCATATCAAACCTTCAGAATCTGCAAACTCTAATCATACTTACACATTCTGATTATGAGTATCTTCAACATCATTCAAGCAATCCTGTACCATTTCTACTGGAAATCTGGAGTTTGCCACAATTAAGGCATCTTGTCTTCAAATCTGGTTTCTGTTTCTGTCTCCCACGTCAAGGAGAATCAAGCTTTTGTCTGGAAAATCTGCAAACACTCTCTCTTGTAATGAACTTCATCTGCACGCTGGAGATTCTGAAGACGATCCCAAGCTTGAAAAAACTGCAAATCACGTATAGTGAATGTGTGGATGATGAACACGACTACCAACTCCACAATCTTCAACATCTGCAACAACTTGAGAATCTGAAACTAAGGGTACATCGGGGATTTCCTCTGAACAAGGCTATTTGACTTGCATTGCCGGAGACACTGAAAAAGTTGTGTTTGATCGGAGTGAGAGCTCCATGGGAGGATATGGACATTGTTGATTCGTTGCCTAATCTTGTAGTGCTTAAACTACGAGATTATGCTTGTAATGGCAAAACATGGGAAACAAAGGAAGGAGGATTTCCTCAGCTGAAGTTTTTGCTGATTGACAAATCATTTTTGAGGGATTGGATAGCTGAGAGTAGTCACTTTCCAAATCTCGTGTGCCTTGTGTTGCATCGTTGTTGGGATCTAAGAGAGATTCCAGATGGCATAGGAGAAGTGCCAACACTTGAAATGATTGAGGTGGATGACGAAGATTTATATGAGTCGGCTAAACAGATACAAGAGGATCAACGAAGTTATGGTAACGAGGGTCTCCAAGTTCTTCTAGTTTAGGTTAGAGATCTGCATATATACATGTCCCTTAGCATAACTTTTCAGACACGTCCTGCGATTTACCTTTCCCAGAAACAGGGTTCATTTATCTTACAAACAAGTCACATGAGCATTTGCAAGAACATCATCTATTTCTTTATTTATTCAATCATTCTTCTTTTTTCTTTGTGGAGGATTAAGTTCTCTCACTCTCTGTGCTTTTATATCTTGAATCAATGCCTTGTCCATGTACAGAAATGTTAATTTGTATGAGATGGTAATAAATTCTATATTCATGCAATAGCACTGTAGGTCTTGAAGAGTTGGAAACTTTCATTCTCATAATTAAAGATTAATATACATTCTCAAGCTCTGAATACGTGCAAAGCAATGGATGCTGATACAATGTGGTGTTAAGAGCATTTTCCCCTCTTTCTGACTATTCAATTGTTTACCAAACAGATCAGCAAATACTTTTCTGACCCACAATACAATTTCCAAGTCAATGATCAATATGTTAGGATCAAATTGAAGGTGGTTCTTTTCCCATTTCTTCACAGGGTAATATTTTCTTTTTAGTGATGTTTTAAGCTGCCTTATTATTATTTTTTTCAACTTGCTCCACTATCAATAGCTTGTTGTCTTTATAACTTGACAATTTCACTCAGGGCCACCGGCTGGACAAGAATCTCCGAGCCAGTTGGTGGTGACAGGCTTTCCTACAAGCCCCCCATTTATGATATAAAATGATCCTGACTTGTACATTCCATTTCTGGCATTTGGTACCTATCGGTTTTTGGCAGGCTTATCATTGGGTCTCCGTGTCATGGGAAGTAAGTTTTTCAGTATTGGTTCTTGTTCATTTCTATTGATTTTTCTTTTTTATAATTGTATATTCCTTTTGTGATCAGCACAAGTCTTTAGCATCTTGGGGTAGGTAATTGAGGAATCGGGTTGATACAGAGTTACTTGAAAGTAAATGCATTTAGTTTTTAATTAATTATCTGTGAGTTAATATAGGCTTTAATGTAATACTCCCTTCGTCCAAGAAAGATAGAAACTTTTCACTTTTGTTTGTCTGGAAACTTTTCTATTACACAACACAACACTTGCTCTACTGAAAATGGAGTTTACTTGCATTTAATACTTTTTACATTTATATAATGCCCAAACATTTGGTATGTCCTTTCCGTAGAAGGAGGGAGTATTATAAGTGGTCCTCATCTCCCCCTTGCATGTTTTTTCTTGGAAATAAGGATCTTCGTTCTCTCTCTCAACTCCAATAGATCTGTTTTCTCAATAACATGATAACAGGCTCACTGTAATGCATGTAATAAATTCATGTCGTTGCCAGGTTTAGCCTAAAAGCTCTTAACTGGTTCTTCGCCAAGGGACTGGTGGGTTGGTTTTTTCAAGTTGCCCGACTCAAAATGACCCTTTTCTCCTTGCATATTGAAGAGGCACCTTTGTTCGACAATGTATCATATGCTGGCTGTCCTGGCTAAAATAATTTGGGGCTATGCGTACTACTTTCTATTGCCACGGGCATGCTTGTGCATGGGGATTTTCCTGGTGAAGACGACGAAACACGTTCTGTTTGCTGAAGTTAAGAGGCAACGATTCGACTAGGCATCATTATCTGCTCATCTTCATTGCCTTGGCGCAGTTTCCACTTCTCATTTGGCTGGTAACATCACCCTCAATTGGCTTTTCTAAACACTATGCCTTTGGTTTATCAAAATTTAATCAATTTGTATGATTTCAGTTCTTGTAGAAACTGTTCTTTTTTTTCCTTCCCCAAGTGTAAAATTTTATATTCTCTTTCTTTGTAATATTACCATGTTACAAATAACAATTTGAATTCGTTACAGCACACAAAAGACCAGCTAAAAACAATACCTTAATATAAAACCTTTAGAAATAAATATTAGTATACTCTTGAACGAAGATCAACTAAAAAAAGTACTCATGTTGCAGCAGTATTTTCATAACAGTGGTTATCTCTACTTATATCTCACGGAAATCAATCCGTGACACGGTCTATAATTTTATTTTATCTTTCCTATTTCTATATATTAATTAAATATTGATAAGCATTTATGTTAGCAAAGTTGGACAAGTTAACACTTTTCAATAATGCATTTTTGGGCATTTTAATTAGGTATCTTCGATTGGATCCCAGATTTTTTGGGATTAGCTTCCGTTGAACTTTTACTGATTTATTTAAGCTTAAATATTCGGTGACACGTTCATTCTTTAATGCAGGAGACGGATGTAAATTCTTACTTTAAAATAATAATAAAAAAAATACAACGGATATAATATACTCACTTAGAATTTGTTAAACTCTTATATAATATTGTCTACCCAGCTGGACTATTCCAATGTAGATGGAGAATAGATAAGCTTAAGCTGGAACAGACTATCACTTCCACATGAACAATTAAATATTCCTATATTTGTCAGTACTTAATTTGGTTGTTAAGATGTCAAGATTGCATGAATAAGAATAAATTAAAACTTAAAAGACAACTTGGCTTTATGAATTACTCGAAATCTCTGTAAAATTTAATGTAATTCGCCCTCTTCTTTTCTTCATAACATCCTCCCACCCACCCCCCTCTCCAAAGTCAGAAATGGCTTATGCAGCTCTTGTTTCACTTGCACAAACCATAGACATCATCCTCAGTTCTTACCAAGATTTCATCTCCACTGAATTAGAGCAACTTCTCTCTATCCACAGATGTGCTAATGATATGTTGGACCATTTTCCAGATACAGTGGACCCCAGTTTGGACAGAAGAATGAGGGGAGCAATACAAGAAGCAGAAGATGCTCTTGAATTCTCACTGTCCAAACAGATTCACCTCTCATGTCCATCCATTGAGGGATCAAACAGTGACACGTGCTGTGCTGGAAAACCTGGAACCTCTCACCAAACATGGAAACGATACACAAAACTCTGCTACCATCTTCACCAACTCAACAAAGTGGTGCAGAAGAACATAGTGTTTGTGTCTGAAAAACTGAAAGAAATCAAGAATTGCAGCACAGAAGAAGGTGTCCGAGTCGAGGCATCATCAAGCGCTGTCCAACAAGCGATGATTGGCTTTGAAAACGAGTCGATCGAGATAAAGTCTCGTCTCTACGGAGGAGCTTCGTCTAAGTTGGAAGTCATCCCGATTGCTGGTATGGGAGGGATCGGTAAGACCACTCTTGCTAGAAACGTTTACGATGACCCCTTGATTGTTGAGTGCTTTCAGATTCGTCTTTGGGTCACAGTAACACAAGATTATAACGTTCAAGAGATTGTTTCCAACCTTCTATTGTCCATGGATGTCAAGAAGGAATCAATGGAGGAACATCATGTGTACCAAAACTTGAAGTGGAGGAAGTATCTCGTTGTGTTGGATGATCTATGGAGCACCAAGGGTTGGGATGATCTAAATAGGATGTTTCCGGACGATGGTAATGGAAGTCGAATCGTGATAACCACTAGGCTCTCTGATGTAGCTGCATATCCCAATCCATACAGCCATGTCTACGAGATGCAATTGATGGATGATGACCAAAGCTGGAATCTGCTCCAACTGAAAGTGTTCAGACAGGAGCATTCTTGTCCGAATGAATTGGAAGATGTTGGAAAGACGATTGCAAGAAACTGCAGAGGGCTTCCTCTGGCTATTGCTGTGGTTTCCGGACTTCTTGCTGTTGATCAGAGTAAACCTGCCTGGGAGGACATTGCGAGAGACGTGAAGTCCGCCATTTCAGCGAACGACGAGCAATTCAGCAAGATTCTTTCACTGAGCTACACGAGGTTGCCTCATCATCTGAGACCTTGCTTCCTGTACATGGGAGGCTTTCGCGAAGATCATGTCGTGCGTGCTTCAAGTCTCGTTCGATTGTGGGTTGCTGAAGGCTTCTTAAGATCAAATGGATGTAACAAAAGCATTGAAGAGACAGCAGAGGAGTATCTAGAAGAGCTTGTAGGAAGAAATCTTGTGTTGGTAAGTAAGAGGAAGTGTGATGGCAGGATCAAAACTGTGAGCATGCATGATCTAATGCGCGATATGTGCGTAAGACGAGCTGAAGAAGAGAGCTTCATTCTACATCTTCCCGGATTTCTTGATCACCAACTCCCTCGTCGTCTCACCGGACTTCACTACCAACTCGAGTCCTTCCTCGGTGAGTACTGCTGCTCGACCATCCGCACTTTGATCCAAGAGAATCCGACGAAAGAAGGTGCGAGCACGTGCTGTTTAGGAGAGTTGAGACTGCTCCGGATTCTGGATCTCTCCGAAGCTCATGGCCGTCTCCACTCGAGTCTCCCTACTCGACCTTTGCCTTCTGAGGTGTTCCAGCTGCTTCACCTGAGGTACCTTGCTGTGGACTCTCTGATCACAAATGGACAACACTTTCCTAATCTTAAGAGCCTCCAAACCTTAATCATCAAAGTAACATGTATGAATGTAGAAGACTTTCCAGTGGAGATTTGGAGGCTGCCACATTTAAGACATCTAATCTGCAACTATGCTCATCTCCCTCCATCCCTCTCTGAAGAAGGTCCTGTTCTAAAAAACCTTCTTACACTCTCTACAGCAAAAGATTTTGTTTGCTCTCAAGAGACATTGAAAATGATTCCAAACGTGAAAAAGCTCTCACTCTGCTACTTGGGATCGGAAGATACAAATACAAACATCTCTTGTCTTCAGAATCTGATACATCTGCAGCAGCTCGAGGATCTAAAGCTCAGATTTGAACACAAGCCCAAGATTAATACCAACGTTGTGTTTTCGAGGACACTGAGGAAGTTGAGTCTGAGTGGCCTGGGTCTACCTTGGGAGGATATGACAATTGTGGGCTGTCTGCCTGACCTCCAAGTGCTTAAACTTAGAGATGGAGCCTTTGTCGGCCCTGAATGGGAAACGACAGAAGGGGAATTTCCTCAGCTGATATATCTGCTCGTGGAGAAGCTGGATTTGCAGAGCTGGATTACTGAAAGCACTCATTTCCCTAAACTCAAGTGCCTTGTGATTAGTCACTGTCCCAATCTAGAACAACTACCTGATGGGATTGGAGATATTCCGACACTGGAGCAGATTAAGCTGAATGAAGCAGGTGACTCGCTGATTGAGTCAGTCAAACGAATGAAGGATGATCAACGGAGTTATGGAAACTATGGCCTTCAAATTTCTCGCATAACCGGTAATTAATTTATTACTCTGCTCCATTTTTTGCCGGGTGTCCTAGTGTCACTATCTTCTATTAGACTTGTTAAATGAGTGATACGTACGCTGGAAGAAAATCTAACGTTTTCCCTCATATTGTCTATGTCCTATGCGTCATCATTTCCAACAATTCGAAGTAACACCAAAACGTAAAAGAATAAGTTACAGAGAACTCAAGGGTCTTGTCACTCTCAGCAATATCCATATAATGCAATGTGTATAAATTTTAGGCTATTTGTTGAATGTTCCACAGCTGACTAGTCTCTGAGTTGTGCAGAATATTTGGAAGTGACCATTGATATAGCTGATGATGACTTGGTCAAAATTGTTGAGGAGGGGCACTCTCAAGTTGAGGAAGAGATAATTTGAAGTTTGACAAGGTAATGAGATTGTTTTACTGTATTATTTTTAATTAGTGAGGTATAAAAACTATTATCCATATTCTACATACTATAGTTTATTAAATTGTGCAGCATAGAAAATTAAAATGCAAAAATATATCCATGTTTAGTTCATACACTCTAAATTGCCATTCGAGTACCCATATTCATCTTTTTGTTTGTTCTTTATTGGAAATTCCGAATAAATTAATTATCCACCCTTCCTATGTTTTGTTTTTTGATATTGAAAACTGTAGGATATTAGCTAGGAAACAGACAGAGCTTATAAGTACTCATGAAATCCTTTTGTTTCATTTCTAAATCCCCCAAACAGGTCCCAAAATCAAATTAATTCTTCAGCAAAAGGTGGTGATTCATGGGTGTAATCACCTTCAGGATTCAGTGATGTATACACTTCTCCAATCTCCCCATCAAGGATCTCATTGTTGAATCCCACAACTTGATTAACAAGCTCCTCCCACAGGCCATCAAAACCATTGAATTAATATATTCAAGGTGATGGAGGTGTTGGCAGCATTAAGCAAATCAATTTCTGCGTTAACGTTTACATTTTTTATTTTGATTTGTCCCAAATTAGGATTTACATTTTTTTTTTAAGTTGGACACACCCAAAACAATTAATTATTCCATGTATTACCACACATCACACTAATACAACTACCCAATATAATTTATCTCACCTCACTACATTAAATATAATTTATCTCACCTTACTACATATTAAAATATTATATCGCTTAATCTACATGCAAAAAACAAACATTAACACAAGACAGAGGGAGTATATATGATCATTTTATTTTATGTTGTTATCAACGTATTTTCTATCATAGAATTTCTAAAACTACTGTGAACCCTAGCTTATGTGGTGTTATAACTTATAAGCTATCATCATCAGTGGAAATATTTTACCCAAGAAAACTAAAAGAAAAATTTCAGTAACGAAATTAAAAAGAAAGATCTCCCTTGTGACCGTTTGGATCTTTTAATTTTTTTTCTGCACTTGCTTGTTTCCATCTTCTTCTCTTTCCAAAGTATATAAGATACTAAAAAAATATGTGAAAAGAACGTGAAATTTAACAAGAAAATCAAAGGAAAACAAATAGAAAGAACGGAAAATATCACATCCTATCCAATTAGTTTTATGAGTAATACCTAAGAAAAAGTAAGAAATCTAACTTTTGTCGGAGGGTTTGTGCTAAATGACACGTGTGTTTATTATTATTATCTAGATTTTAATGCCACATGCATATATGTTTTTATCTTATGAAATACAAATGAAACATGAAAAGTGAAATATAAAATTAAGCCTACTTCCTAGTTATAACCCTTGGAATAATAAAAAAAGTTAAGAACTTTATTTTCACACCTTGTTAATAACATTTACTAGCTATATTAATTCAATTTGAACAAATTTTTTCAAACTATATCGATATTAAGTAGTCAAAAATGAGTTAGTCTCTTATAAATCGGGTTTACATCACAAATCCTTGTAAACCCTATTTCTCCCTTTAATTTAAACCCATAGCAATACATATGGTATAATAGGATTGGAAGAGAGAAGACTAAGAGTGAAAAAAAAATCAAAGTTTACATAATAAACTGGGTTTATATGGGTGTTTGTAGTCAAAAATAGCAAACTATATGTTACAGCACGAGGAAATAATACTATTTACTACACTTGTACAAATAGTCAAAATAGCCTTGATATTAGAGGCACCCAAGATACAAATAACAAGCCAAGAAGTATATTTCTCCACATTCTAAGGCTTTCATTTTCTTCAGCTTTCTTCTCCACCTCATTTTCTCTTAGCTTCAACGTTTTGATCTCGTCCTCCAAGTCCACGACCCATGCAAGTAGATGCTCGTTTTCGTTCTCTAACTTCTTCATCTTCATCTCCGCAATTCTAAGCTCGACACTCTTTGCCCTAGCGTTGTCGACTAAATCTGGGATAATTTCTTTATTTCTTTGACATGAGGATTTATCTATCCATTCAAAAGCTTTACCTGCCATTGAACATATCACATTTTAGAAATCTTAACTCTCATTTGACCATCAAGTACAGAATAGCAAGTTTTCCACATCATCATCAAATTTTGGATTGAATTTTTGTAGAGGAACATCTTGCACAGAATTTCTTTTAACGTGACTTTGTACAAATTGCAGATTATTTGGAAGGCTATGAAACTTTGATTGTGAGAAGAGTAATTTCTTTAATTAAAAATAAAAAAAAATCCATTTTGTCATTTAATGTTATAGGGACCGAAAGTGTAGGTTTGCACTCGAATCATCTATTATATCTCTAATTATATAATTGATTAGTGACTGGAAAAAAAAATTAATCTCTACATTTAGAATTTTCATTTTGGATATAGTTTTTTCTTTGTTCATGTCTATGCATTGTATATCATGGTGTGATACAAAACAAGATATATTAAAATGCATACAAAATTTGAAGTGGTTTTTGGAATGCTTTGAAATGAGAGTATTCTAAAAAGTGCAATATATATATATATATATATATATATATATATATATATATATATATATATATATATATATATATATATATATATTTCTTTTATCAATTCAAAATCCAAAATATTTCACCTTTTTAAGACCTAAAATTATTTCAATAAAAAAATATAATATTTTACTAATAAAAAGTGATATTCAAATAATAAAATATAGCATAGACTTATGTGTGACCGTCATTATAATAGCTTATGTGAAAAGGATAAAAAGTGATAATTTTTATAATGAAAAGTGATACTTTTATAAGAGCTTATGTGAAAATCATAAAAAGTGATAACTTCTCTAATGAAAAGGATACTCAATTAATAAAAAGTGAGAAAGCTATTTCATAAACAATTTATAGTATAAATAAAAAATAATAACATTTTATAGTGAAAGTGATAACTAATTACGAAAGTATAAAATAATCTCATCATGAGACAGTGTCACACAAGACTTGCCCAAAAAATAATAATGGTGCAATAAACCAAAGACAAAAACTTGTGTGAGACCGTCTCACGTTAGAGCTTACTTGAGACAGACAAAATTTGATAACTTTTATAAAGGAAAGTGTTAATAAATTAACGAAAAGTGATAATGCTATTTCATGAATAATTTATAATATAAATAAAAAGTGATAACATTTTAAAGCGAAAATAATAACTATTTTTAAAGTGAAAAATGGTCGCACGTGAAACGATCTCATGCAACCATTACCTTAAACTATTTTATAAATAATTTACTCCATGTTAGAAGTAAAAAAGTGAAAATATATTTTTAAATAAATAACAATTTTCTATTAAAAAATAATAACACCATTACAGAGATGGCTTGGAACTAAAGTTATGGAATACAATTGGTTAGTCAATAATGAGAATAATTTTTTAAAATTATTTATTTAAATTAATCTCCAGGAACCCTTCAACCATCTTCATTCATATCCCCAGAAATTGACTTTTTAATAACGCTCATTATAACTTCAATTTCGTAGTTTAAACCAATCAATATATTCACTTAAGTTGATATGGGGGGGGGGGGGTGGGGGTTGGGAAGGAGAGAGAGACTGACAGTTGGTGGTGTGAGGTGAGAGAAAGCATTTGAAAGCAGTGGTGAGAGCAGAGCAGCAGTCCGTATGTTGTTCGGAATTTGAACACGACGCCGTATCTGGTTGTCCACCGCTAATTATATCAATGCTCAACCATAGTATTAAAACCATTATAGTTGTACTACTTCCCATCGATATCTTTATTTCTTCTCTATCTACAACATACACTCATACATATATATATATATATATATATGTATGCATTCATTATTCAAGGTCATTCTTGTCTCTCTTTATATATATGTGATAATTCTTTTGAAGTCAAACGATTTTTTTAGAAAAAGTCTCCGGGAGACAGCGTTTTTAAGCAACATTATTAGAGCTGTGTTTTATGTAAAATAAATTTTCTTATTTATTTACTTTTTGCAGTTGATTAAAGAGTATGAAGTAATTATAGCTTAAGAATTTATATTAGTGGTGAATGATGATTTATGTCCAGAGTTGAGACCTTTTTATTAAAAAAATAAATTAAATATTTTTAAAATGAATAATCAAAATAGCAATATGAATTTTTATGGTATGGGAGTGAGTATTAAAAATTGAGTTTGTCTCTTGTGTCCTAGGTAAAAAAAATGTTTAAAGTTATATTATTTTATTATAAAGAGTATATATTTTAATTAATAAGGATACATCATTTTATTTTAAAAGGTATATACTTATATATATATATATTTTTTCAAAAAATAAAAAATACACGGTGTCCCGTGCACCCAAGTTTCTGCCTTAGTTCTAAATATTAAGAATTAAGGAGTATTAGATTTTTTTAATTTTTTTAAATCTATATTTAAGCACTCCATACGAACTAGAGAAATAATAATTGTGTTTAAAAAATTAAAATTAACTTTATAAATAGAGATTACATCATAATAAAAAGATACACCCCTTATAAGATGAGTATATATGACATGGATTAATCTTCTATTAAATATTATTATATAAATAAAAATTTGTTTATTTGCAGTTTAAGTTGTATATTTTTAATAAATTATATTATAACACTTTAAAATTATTAATTTTTAGAGTGATATATTGGTATATTTTAACGATTTTAACCATTTGAATAAATTTTAATTTAAATTTCATAATTTAATAAAATAAAATAATCAAAATTAAAAAAAAATTACTAATTCATTTTCAAAGGAAATCGAATATGAAGCGAAAGCAGATGAACTAGCTCATTTAATTAGACTAACCTCACAATTATTGATAGTACTAGCAAATTTCTAGGGAATTTCCAATCCTATTTTAAACTATTTACCAAAAAATGCATTAGATAAACTCAGACGACTCACCTAAATTTTAAAGAATAATTGTGTTTCCGTGTTAATTTATACTCCGAACCTCGTATATATTTTAATTAAATCCGAGCATATGCTTATAATTAAATGTCATACACACAAGCCAGCTCATAAATAATAAATAGATTCGGAGAATGTAGTTAGTACAAAAATATGGGTTACAATTAAATTAATTATTTATTGCAGATATAATGTGGACTTATTCTAAGTCGTCGTGCTTCCATTACCCTTTTATGAGTGCACAACTTGTTTTAATTAAATGCGTATGTAATTGATAATTTCAAATTAAAATAAAGTTAATAGTTTTCTGTGAAATTAATTACTGCCTACAACTAATACATTAATTAACTGAAGGCGATTGAAAGTTTTAGCTTGATTGGATATGTTTTCCTTGTTTCAAGCAAGTTATTTTTGCTTACACGTGGACATATTCAAACAAATCAAACATTACAGATCGTCATAATTTTTTGAGTTAGCATTCGAACACGTACAGTCATTTTAGTATCGTACTTCCTCGTCCCAACTTCAACTTCACACTTTTTATTTTGATCTGTCTCAATTTCAACTTCACACTTCCATTAATGGAAAAGGTACATAACTATACTTTAATTTCAAAAGTGACATCACCTTTTTAACACACATAACATATTTTATCATTTATTTATTATCCAAAAACATCAAACTACCCTCAAAAGTTACTCAAATAGTGATTTTTTTAAATTTGCGTGTGTACAGTAAATATGAAGATGAAAATGAGACAAAGGGAATATTATTTTTTGTGTCACACATATGTAGAAGAGAAGGAAACTATACTCCAAAAAATGAAATCATAAATTTAAAAGGCAATAATTGAATTTCTTTTTTATCTTACCAGTAACATATAATACAGAAAATGATATATATAAATAAGCATAAGATCCAGTGTCTTTATTAATCAATAAAAAATGTTGTGTTAAATTTATGAATAAATTTTGGTATTTTTTTAGAATTTAATGTTTATTTTAAAAATTTAGAAGACAAATTCTCTTGTGAGACGTATTTTAGACGGATACAATTTTTTATTTAACCCGTTATACACTTTTATTTTTAAATTGATTAGTTTTTTCAAATCCCTTATAATTCTGCCCATTAATATAGATTTAGGAAACAGAAAAGTTTTTCCAAATTGAATACAACTCCATCTCCATCGACGACAATGAGAAATAGAGAAATGGAGATATGGGAAAGAGAGGAGAGTATCCATTTTGATGTTGGGGAGTCTAAGGAGTGATCAATTTTTTCCCAAGTTTTGTTTCTTCCATTGTTTACTCCAAAAACTTGGCGTCTCCGCCATCTATTTCTCCATTCGCGTTTTGAAAAGTTTGGGAATGAATCTCCAATTCTTTTAATTTCCTAGAGTATTATTGTGGGTAGTGAAGCCCCTAATTCGGCTGGAATGGATAAGGTAGCATTTATGGTGGGAGCGAGGGGATTACATGCGGCCGGAGTGGTGGCTGAATTCATAGGGTTTAGCATTCGGGGTGTGGGCTATAAGCTAACATTGCTCCTACCCTTGGTTGTGGCATTCATAGGATCCTTGACTGCTGCAACTACAATATTAGCACCTTGATATACTTTAAGTTAACATACAATAATACTAAAATAACATGCTTTAATCGATCCTATTAATGACACTTTTCATCAAAGTTCCACCTATGACAACAAAAAAACGACATACTATAAGGGAAATGTATTACAATTTTACTTCATATACTATAACACTTTTATTACATATTATAAGAGGAAAACAACGTACTATAACATCAACGTTATAGACTATGAGCTAACATACAATAACACCTAAATAACATACTTTAATCGATCCTTGAAATACTATAACAATTTCAAGTTAACAAACTATAACAATTTTGAATTAGCATACTACACCTATCCATAACATACTATAACAACAAAATTACTACTATATCATCAACTTTATATACTTTCAGCTAACATTCACTGACATAACATACTTTAATCGATCCATTAAATATTATAACCTTTTTACTGTCTTTTACTCTACCTTACTCATTTAATCCTAGTCATGAAACTTTACAATAAAGTTTCACATATTAATTATAAGACTAAAACGACATACGGTAAGATAAAGGGTACACAACTGACATTATATACTATAAAAATGAAATGACGTACCATACCATCTCCTTGATATACTATAACAATATTCTTTAAGTACATTGAAATAACATGCTTTAATCGGTCCTAGTAATGACACTTTTCAATAAAGTTTCACCTACTATAACACTGATATGACATACTATAAGAGAAAAGAAATACACTTTTATTTAATATACTATAACATTTTCATTACATACTATGAGACAAACACAATGTACTATAATATCACCATCATATACTTTCATTGAACATGCAATAAAACCGACATAACATACTATAACTGGTTGCTGTCATACTAGAGAAATTTTAATACTCCATCCGTCCCACGTATTTTTACCCACTTTCTATTTTGGGTGTCCCACGTATTTTTACCCATTCCATTTTTGACAAAAATACATAATATTTTATTACCTATTTTTTACAATCCCAACAACTTTAATTACTTTTTTACACTTTATTCATCATTCCCAATAACTTTATTCACTTTTTCTTTTTAAATTACTAATTTATCCCTACTTTCTCTTACATTATATATTAAAAAATAAAACGTCTTAATCTCCGTGCCCGTATAAATGGGTAAAAATACCCGGGACGGAGAGAGTATTTTTTATGTTAACTTCCTCATTTAATCGTCGACATGACACTTAATAAAGTTCAAATACTAAAACATGGTAACGACATACTTTAAGCTAAACAGAAAACACTTTTACCTAGTACACTATAACACCGGCATTGCATATTGTAACATGAAAATAACATACAATAACATCAATGTGATATACTCACAGTATATATACAATAATCAAAATAATATACTTTAACGATTGGACGACATACTATAAGAAAATCAACATATACGTACCTTCAATTTTATCTCACTTTTCATTTTTTACTTCCGTATACTATACAAATAATATTAATCTCATTACTAAAGTGGAGCAAATTTGACTAAATATTGATACTTCCTCCGTCCGCTCGAAAGAGAGACTTTTTTCCATTTTGGTCGTCTGTTCCAAAGAGGGTCACTTCCTTTTTTACACACATGAGATCCACACACACCCACTAATACAATTAAAATATGGGATCCACACTCCCACTAATACAACTACCCACTACACATTAAATAACAATACTTCTTAATCAACGGGCACAAAAGCAAAATGCCATCTTTCAAGCGGACGGAGAGAGTATAATATAAATTCTTAGTGGATGCTATTTTTTTTTTAAAATAGTATATATATATATATATATATATATATATATATATATTACATATTTTTATTTTTATTTTTTTTTAGAATAATCTGCTAATGACCTGTTGAAACGGACGATTTTGTTGAACTTGGTAAACATGATGGACAATTTTCAAATTTTTTAAATATAATGGACGATTTTCAAAATTCTGCAAATATAATGGACGATTTTCAAAAATTGAAAAACTTATGGACTAAATTCAAAATTGGGTAAAGTTAGCGGACAAAAAAATCTATTTTCCATAGTTAAATATTACTCCATAATCATAAAACCTCATCCACTGTCGTAAATCTCTATGCCAACCATACTACAACCCATGGAACTCCCTTCAACCTGTTGCCATTCTTTCTTCCTCTTTCTACTGCTCTCTACATTCGCATTCCATTCATACCCTCCCAACAAAAAAGCTTTCATCACAAGAAAAATCCCAACCATCACTACCCCAATTGATGACCGAATTCTGCACCCTTTAGACCCGTTGACCCTACCGAAATCGAAAGGGCCCGACAAATCTTGTCGACCCATGGCCCCTTCAAATTGTCTTTCCCATCAATCCATTCTCTCTCACTTGAAGAACCAGAGAAATCCCATGTCTTGAACTGGAGAGAAGGTGACCCCTCTTCCTTCACCTAGAAGAGCCAATGTCATTACTGATGACAATAGATGCATGCATGAGGGAGTTTCACACGTGGAGAGTGTTCATTGGCAACTAAATAATGATCATATTGTGATGCATGCAAGCTGGAAGCAAGCTAGGCAGTTGAAACAAGCCAACAAACTCCAACTGTCAAAACTGCCATTCTGGTGCAGTGTGAGCAACCGATTTTGGAGCGGTTTTTGAGTGGGTTGTTGAGCTACTTAGAACCGGCTAGATAGCTGCATCTCAACTACTAAGTGAGGGCTATCTAGTGGAGGTTTAAACGGATCAATAGGTTAAGGGAGTATCAAGATATAAGAGCTCAAAATAGCTTGATCGCAGCAGTTTTGCATTTGAGTGTTTACAGTTTCTGTTGCTTCGATTTTCATTCTTCTTGTTACAGATTGAGATCAATCCAATCTGTTGTGTAAGCATTGAGTAATATTAAGAGTTTCTTCTCCTCAAAGTGGATGTAGGTTATTCAAAATCGAACCATTATACATCTTTGTGCAAGATTACATTTTCATTTCAAAGTTTTATCATTTTATGTGTGTTGATTCTTGAGTGTTTGTGAGATTTTTTGTGTTCTTCACAACAATTGGCGTCTTCTGTGGGAAATCCAGATATACAGCAAGCATTCAAGATGAATACTACAAGATTTGATGTTGAAAAACTCTCAGATAAATCAGATTTCAATCTATGGAAGATCAAGATGAAGGCAGTCCTAATGCAGCAAGGTTTGATTGTTGCTCTCAAACCTCCTCCACCTGTGAAGACTGAAATT